>CM055118.1:285771839-288171839 GCA_029206835.1 Rana muscosa
TCTCTTCCTCTCCTCTCTTCCTCTCTTCCTCTTCCTCTCCCTCTCTTCCTCTTCCTCTCCCTCTCTTCCTCTTCCTCTCCCTCCTCTTCTCCCTCTCTTTCCTCTCCCTCTCTCTTCTCTTCCTCTCCCTCTTCTTCTCTTCCTCTCCCTCTCTTCCTCTCCCTCTCTTCCTCTCCCTCTCTTCTCTTCCTCTTCCCTCTCCTTCTCTTCCTCTCCCTCTCTTCCTCTTCCTCTTTCTCTCCCTCTCTTCTCTTCCTCTCCCCTCTCTTCTCTTCCTCTCCCTCTCTTCTCTTCCTCTTCCTCTCCCTCTCTTCTCTTCCTCTTCCTCTCCCTCTCTTCTCTTCTCTTCCTCTCCCTCTCTTCTCTTCTCTCCCTCTCTTCTCTTCTCTTCTCTCCCTCTCTTCTCTCCCTCTCTTCTCTCCCTCTCTTCTCTTCTCTTCTCCCCCTCTCCCTCTCCTCTTCTCCTCGTCCTCCTCTCTCCCCCTCCTCCTCCAATGGCACAGTGACACTGATTAATGGGCACAGTGGCTGCATTTTTATGGGCACACTGACGCTTTCGGAGGGGCACAGTGATGCTGATTAATAGGCACAGTGGCTGCTTCATGATGGGCACAGTGAGGCTTCTTTATGATGGGCACAGTGATGCTAATTAATGGGCACAGTGAGGCTGCGTTTTTGATGGGCACAGTGAGGCTGCGTTTTGATGGGCACAGTGAGGCTGCGTTTTGATGGGCACTGATGAGTCTGCATTTGGTGGGCAATGGTAGGCTGCTTTTTGTGGGCACTGGTAGGCTGCCTTTTGTGGGCACTAGTAGGCTGCATTTGATGGGCACTGGTGAGGCTGCATTGATCTCTTTTACCATGTCTGCAGTCTCTGACAATCTCCTGTAGTATGTCTGCAGTCTCTGACAATCTCCTGTAGTATGTCTGCAGTCTCTGACAATCTCCTGTAGTATGTCTGCAGTCTCTGACAATCTCCTGTAGTATGTCTGCAGTCTCTGACAATCTCCTGTAGTATGTCTGCAGTCTCTGACAATCTCCTGTAGTATGTCTGGGGGCTCTTTCTAAACAAACTCTCTAACAGAGGCCCTCTCTGTGTCCATTAGAGAGACCCCTGCAGGTCCAATTAGAGTACTCTGCTTCTCTTCCTGTATTTTGTTTATTGTTAAGAGATCGTGGGAGGATCCCAGGGTAACAATGACTCCTTAGGGGAGCATCTCTGTGTTTGAGTCCTTGCCATAGAAACATTTGTAAAGGGGGAGGAGTTAGTAAGGTGACCACGCCCTTATAGGGGCGCCAGAAATATTTCTGCACCCAGGCGCATGTGATAGGATCGGCCCTGACACCGGAACACCAGCACCCAAGCTGAAGGTGCCTGGGTGCGGCTGCATCTTCTGGCTCCGGACTCTAACCCCGTGATCAGGGCGTCCCGCCCCTTTTATCCCCTCTCCCTTCGCGCCACAGCGGGTTCCCCGCCCCGCTGTACCAGCTCCAGGGGAGGACAAAAAGGTACAGTCTTGCGGTGTGAGTTCAGCCCCGGTCCAAGGCAACAATGCCACCCATAGGCCGGCGGGAACTTCACACCACCAGAGTCCTCCAAGACTCACAAAGGGAACCTTGAATTTCCTAACAATCAAGGCATCTGGGTTACACTACCACCCAGATGCTTACCCTAAATTCAAGTACCCGCTACAAAAATAACACATGTTGAAATATATTTTCTAAAACTGGAGAGTGCAGAATGCGGTGCAGATCTGCATAGAAACCAATCAGCTTCTAAATTTTTTGTCAAAGCTTAAAGGGACACTAAAGGTTTTTTTTTTTTTTTTTTAAATAACAAACATGTCATACTTACCTCCACTGTGCAGTTCGTTTTGCACAGAGTGGCCCTGATTGTCCTCTTCTGGGGTCCCACGGCGGCTGTCTTGGCTCCCTTCCCCGCAAGAGCTAACCCCCTCTGGGAAGCTCTCTCCCGAGGGGGTTTCCTTGCAAGCCCACCCCCTGATGGCCGCGTCACTGGATTTGATTGACAGCAGCGGCAGCCAATGGCTATGCTGCTATCAATCTATCCAATGTGGAGCCGTTCAGACATTGAGAGAACGACGCGGGATCGCACCCACGGAGATTCGGGGTTCAGGTAAGTAAAATGGGGGGCTCGGGGGGGGGGGCTAGAGAGTGCAAGGTTTTTTTTTCACCTTAATTCATAGGATGCATTAAGGTAAAAAAACACGAAGCTTTACAACCCCTTTAATTGGACAAGCTGAAGTTAGACCACTGATTGGCTACCATGCACAGATGCACCAGATGTTGCACTCTCCAGTTTTAGTAAATCAACCCTTTTGTGTGTATGTGTGCATCCATATTTGATAGACTATGTCATAAACACATGTTTGTCTTTACACAGTAGATCCTTTTATTTATTAATGTTAAAGGAATGTTTTTTCTGTGTTTTTTTTTTGCATAAATCAGTAAAAAGTTTTTGCAATATTGGCTGTAAGGAGTGGCCATGTGTTAACCACTTAAGCCCCGGACCATTTGTTGCTAAAGGACCAGGCCCCTTTTTGCCATTCGGCACTGCGTCGCTTTAACTGACAATTGCGCGGTCGTGCGACGTGGTTCCCAAACAAAATTGGCCTTCTTTTTTTCCCACAAATAGAGCTTTCTTTTGGTGGTATTTGATCAGCTCTGCGGTTTTTATTTTTTGCGCTTATAAACAAAAATATAGCGACAATTTTGAAAAAAATTACATATTTTTTACTTTTTGCTATAATAAATATCCCCAAAAATATTGATTGGTTTGCGCAAAAGTTATAAAGTCTACACAATAGGGGGTAGTTTTATGGCATTTTTTTTTATATTTTTTTTTTTTACTCGTAATAGCGGCGATCATCGATTTCTATCGTGACTGCGGCATTATGGCGGACACATTGGACACTTTTGACACATTTTTTGGGACCATGGTCATTTTTACAGCGATCAGTGCTATAAATATGCACTGATTACTGTGAAAATGACACTGGCAGTGAAGGGTTTAACCTCTAGGTGGCGCTGTAGGGGTTAAGTGTGACCTAATGTGTGATTCTTACTGTAGGGGGGCGTGGCTTGGCGTGTGACATCACTGATCGTCGTTTCCTATGACAGGGAACAGACGATCACTGACATGCCACTAGGAAGAACGGGGAAAGGTTTGTTTACACTTACCTCTCCCCGTTCTTCAGCTCTGTGACCCGATCGTGATCGGGTCCGCGGGTCCCGTGGGCATGGTCATGGAGCTTCCGACCAGGTGGTGAGCGCGCGGGTTCTTAAAGGGGACGTACCTGTACGCCCTTGTGCCTGTCCGTGCCATTCTGTCGACGTACATCGTCGTGCGGCGGTCCTTAAGTGGTTAATCAGGTTTTGGAGCAATTGCCCATTTTCTGCCTGCATTTTGTTATAGTTGTCCACATATAAACAATGTATATAAGATTATTAATTCCCACAATTATTTGGTTTCACACAGGGAACAAAGACACTTCCCTTATACGGACTTTTGAGGCATTAATATCTATACAAAAGATGTTGAGAAGTGTATCAAAATATAACAAAGATATTTATTTAACATAAAGAGTAGGGTTGAGCGGACCCGAACTGTAAAGTTCGGGTCCGTACCGAACTTTTGGGTTTTGGGGTCCCGGACCCGAACCCGAACAATTGACTGTATGTTCGGGTTCGGGTCCGGTGTTCGGCAATATGCATGTAAAGCAGCGCTTGTTTCCCATGCTTAGAACTGTCCCTGCACAAAGTGTAATTTCTGAAGGAAAAAAAGTCATTTAAAACTCACTCGCGGCTATAATGAATTGTCGGCTCCTGGCAATACATAGAAAAGTCATTGATAAAAAAAAAAAAAAAAAGCGTGGGGGTTCCCCCAAATTCAATTACCAGGCCCTTCAGGTCTGGAATGGATATTAAGGGGAACTCCACCCCAACTTAAAAAAAAAATGGCGTGGAGTACCCCCAAAAATCCAGACCAGACCCTTTATCCGAGCACGCAACCTGGCAGGCCGCAGGAAAAGAGGGGGGGCGAGAGAGAGCGCCCCCCCCTGAACCGTACCAGGCCACATGCCCTCAACATGGGGAGGATGTCCCCATGTTGATGGGGACAAGGGCCTCATCCCCACAACCCTTGCCCAGTGGTTGTGGGGGTCTGCGGGCAGGGGGCTTATCGGAATCTGGAAGACCCCTTTAACAAAGGGGATCCCCAGATCCCGGCCCCACCTATGTGAAATGGTAATGGGGTACACTGTACCCCTACCATTTCACGAAGAAAGTGTCAAAAATGTTAAAAATGACAAGAGCCGGTTTTTTCAAATTCCTTTATTAACGTCTTCTCCTTTCTTCTATCTTCTTCCATCTTCTTCTTCCAGCTTCTTCTTCCAGCTTCTTCTTTTCTCCATTCGGGTTTTTTCCTCTTCATCTTCATCTTCCTTCTTTCTTCTTCCTTCGGTGTTCTCGTCCGCATCTTGCTCCGGCTTCTTCTTCCCCTTCTTCTTTCTCCAGCCGCTCCGTTTGAATTGCAGGTTCCCGCTGTGTGACGCTTCAGTTCTTCAGTTCTCCTCTTGGTCCGCTGCCATCCGGTGACCCCGCCCCCTCTGACGCACATGGATTTCACTGGGACTTTCCCCGTAGTGTCAGAGGGGGCGTGGCCACCGGGTGCCAGCGGACCCAGAGGAGAACTGAAGAACTGAAGCGTCACACAGCGGGAACCTCCAATTCAAACGGAGCGGCCGGAGAAAGAAGAAGGGAACAAGAAGCCGGAGCAAGATGCGGACGAGAACACAGAAGGAAGATGAAGATGAAGAAGAAGATGAAGAACAAGATGGAGGAAGAAACCCGAATGGAGAAAAGAAGAAGATGGAAGAAGAAGAAGGAAGAAGATGGAAGTAAGGAGAAGACATTAATAAAGGAATTGTCAAAAACCGGCTATTGTCATTTTTTACATTTTTGACACTTTCTTCGTGAAATGGTAGGGGTACATTTGTACCCCATTACCATTTCACATGGGGGGGGCGGGACCTGGGTCTTCCAGATTCTGATAAGCCCCCCGCCCGCAGACCCCCACAATCACCGGCAAGGGTTGTGGGGATGAGGCCCTTGTCCCCATCAACATGTGGCCTGGTACGGTTCAGGAAGGGGGGGGGTCGCTCTCTCGTCCCCCCCTCTTTTCCTGCGGCCTGCCAGGTTGCGTGCTCGGATAAAGGGTCTGGTCTGGATTTTTGGGGGTACTCCACGCCATTTTTTTATTTTATTTGGGGTGGAGTTCCCCTTAAAATCCATACCAGATCTGAAGGGCCTGGTATGGATATTTGGGGGAACCCCCACGCTTTATTTTTAATTTTTTTATAAATGACTTTTCTATGTATTGCCGGGAGCCGACAATTCATTAATAGCCGCGAGTGAATTTTAAATGGCTTTTTTTCCTTCAGAAATGACACCTTGTGCAGGGACAGTTCTAAGCACGGGAAACAGCGCTAATAGTCCTCAGAAGTTCTGGTCCCCATTGACTTCAATGGGGTTCGGGTTCGGGGTAAAGTTCGGTCCCTAACCCGAACTTTTTTCCGAAGTTCGGCCGAACCCGTCGAACCCGAACATCCAGGTGTCCGCTCAACTCTAATAAAGAGTTAAAAACATAGTTGTATAAAGCAAGAAATATGGAATGTGTACAAATCTGTGTGAAAGGACACCATAAACCAAGCAAAATGTTGAATGTGATCCTCCAATGCGTTTCAATTTAATTCTTTCTTCAGGGGTGTTCATTAGGAAACACAATTGTACATCTATAACATTATGAAAAACATTAAATGTCAACACATCTTATTTCTTCAAAAAATATATTTATATGTTTATAATAGGTATGGTATTATGTATCTAGTACACTTACATATGCTATGATGGTGTCAAGAATAAACATTCCATTTATCTATCTTAAAAACAAGGCGAGAGTAAAAGAGGAACTGTATCTCCTAGAGAAATTTCTATGACCCCTCGGAGGTTTGTGTCCTCTGTGTTGTAAATAGATCGAGCAGGCAGCCACGATGGATCCCCCCCCCCCCCCCCAGTCCCCAGGAGAGGGCAGATAAGAGCACTGAGGTCACAAAAAATAGGAAAGGCAACCTAAAAATAATAAACATAATGATCATAGTGATAATAGTATATACCCTATTAATTTGTGTTATGCCGCGTACACACGATCGGAATTTCTGACAACGAAACCGTGTTTTTTTTTCCGACGGATGTTGGCTCAAACTTGTCTTGCACACACACAGTCGCACAAATGTTGCTCGGAAATTCCAATCGTCAAGAACGCGGTGACGTACAACACTACGACGAGCCAAGAAAAATGAAGTACAATGATTCCGAGCATGCATCAAATTGATTCCGAGCATGCGTAGAAATTTTGTGCGTCGGAATTGGATACACACGATTGGAATTTCCGACAAGAACTTTTCTTGTCAGAAAAATTGAGAACCTGCTCTCAAACATTTGTTGTCGGAAATTCTGACAGCAAATGTCCGATGGAGCCTACACACGGTTGGAATATCCGACGAAAAGCTCACATCGAACATTTGTTGTCGCAAATTCCGATCGTGTGTACGCGGCATAAGCGTGTGTGCGATGCCAAAGATCTACTACCCGAGTCATAATATGTTCCAAGAATCAGGACAGAGGTATTCCTGGAGATCGTATGATTATCCAATGAATCTGTGTGGTAGATAGTGAGTAAACTAAATTATCAGTGAGAGGAATTAAGTACAGTATGTCCAATGACATGTATTTCAGATAAAACAACATAAAGCTTTTGGCCATAATGTATTGTAGCTACCTCCCCCAGTACTCCAAACAACTGCAGACCCCTATTTGTTAATGGGATCTACTGGTTTTGTTACTTTGGGTCTGCAGCCATTACCTCCCACGAGTGGATCCTTCGGCTCCGTTGTCTAGGTACACCAATATATCCAAGAATAAGGCCAATGTCCACACATGAGTAAAACCTAATCAGCAAGGCTTTATTCTTTTTCCACTTTGAGTTAACTTGAAGAAAGCAAGAGCATAAAAGTTGAAAGACGTAGGGGAAGGTTCAGGCACGCAACACTTAAATCCAGTATATACACTCAAGCCTGAGTGGGTATTGCTCACCCGGATAGTCCCTATGAGAGCAGTCTTAGAAGCCGGGATGGAGCACGGATGTCAGAGATGATGGATCCCCCTCTAGGCAGGTCTCCAGGCCTCTCCCCGAGACAGCAGTACTGTTGCTAGTCTCAGCTGGGACTGTTCTTCCCCTGGAACTTCTTTCCTAAAGATGGGCCCCCTAACAACGGGCAGCCTGGGAATCTTCTCAGAAGCGTAGGCCCTAGTCAGCGGAGCCCAAGGCCTAAGCACTCCAGCGCACCTCGTGCCATGTGGGCCACGAGGCACACTCACTGGACCAGAGGTCCCCCCTGGAATTGCGCCCCGCCAAATGGCGTCTGCCCTTTTTGTACCCTCTCCCAGCATGAACAGCTGGTAGACCACGCCCACTGCACGGCTGCCGAGAGAGGACACCCAAGGTGCTGTGATACCCCCGTAGTCCAGCCCGTGTCGGCGGTGACAGCGTCACCTGCAGGCAAAGGAGAACAAAACTGCCAGGCAGTATCACACCCAGAGCAGAACAATAATTGAACATAATTGGTCTGAGCCCAACTACTGGCTCAGACCGTCCTTAAATTTCCACATAGCGCCCCCTAATATTGGGGGTGGGGGGGTGCTACAGTATTAATTGTGTATATATACACACATATTACTAGGGTTAGGAAAGCTCATCAAGACCGATCCTAATAAGCCAGTGGTATAAGATCTAAAGGTTTTTGCACAATGAATAAAGTAATACTTATAGTGCGGGGAGTAAACAGTCCTATATTACTGAGTATATAGTATATAAGTAGGGCCACTTTGGGTCAGGAAAAAAATAATTCAAAAACTAGGACAGGTAATTACCTTGAGAGGGGTTTCGATCACGGGAGCACAGCGTCCTGACATCAAGCTACAATAGAGCAGATGCCAAGACTGAGCTGCTGTGTATGTTATATCTGATTGTTAATCCGGCCATGATCATAGCTGACTTCTGTCAGCTGTTCTAGAGTCCAGACACAGAGGCGTATACCTTTCCATTGGCCTCCTGAGCTGCGCGCGTACCAACCCGCCACAACCGCGCATGCGCATAGCATCAGCGCGGCGGAACGGCGAGGTGCGCGTACAGCCCATTGGTTTCACACAGGTGGCTCCTAAAACGTTATTAAATCCAAAAACAAAAATGTCATATATTGCAGGCGACTGATGCATTAACTTTTTTCTTTATTTTCACCTGGTGATCCATTCAGTAATTCTGTTATTTTTCAATGTCCTCTCTAGTGAGAGCCGAATCAGGCATTATTACTGATTACTGATTTCTGGCGCTCTCCCTGACACTCTAATCTGTGGGTAAGGCCTTGACATCATAGTCATGTGCAATGCAGGGCTACTTACCCTGTATTGTATGTGGTGTGGGCGAGCATGTCACTGAAGCCCAAAGCGCCTTGGAGAGGTAGCTTCAGGGGACCGTTGCATGGCTCAAGGGAGTCTGTCGGAGCCAGGAATAAGGTAAGTACTTCTTATCTGTTTGTTCCTAGACTAAATAATCATTTAACCCTTTCAGTGGGGGGCACTGGCTGGTGAAGATAACACCACATAAAAATGATGAGTATTTTATGAGTATTTCTACTCAGCAGGAGGGAGGAACAACAGTTTATACATGGCCCCACATAGCTCATTGGTGGCAAAGCCCTTTCTCCATTGGTACTGATTAGCCATCCTATCACCTGGTTCATGTTCTGAGCTTGGGACACAAAACAGTAGTTTTTACCTTGGAGCCTTTGCTCTTACTTTTATGGTTTCCTCTTTAAATCCAACCGATTTTTTTCCTTTTTCTTTATCTACTGTCAGTCATTTCCCGTCTAAAATAATTTGAACCTAATTTATACAGTAATAAAAGATGACTCTTTTACATCCCTGCCACTGCGCTGTGAATATAGAAATTGACATCTCCAGCATCACTTTGTACCTGCTATGTTTTTACCAGGTTTAGGTTAAAAAAAGGCAGTCAGCAATCACTGTATAAAATAAATATGACAAAGGAAAATACCACCTGAAAGATTTGCAGCCAATGCAGGTTATATTTATTTATTAAAGTGCACTTCCAGTAAAATTCTAACATAGGCTAAATGTACTTCATAAATGTACAATAAAAATTACTTTTAATATGAAAATCGTATATGTGACAACCTCAGTGACAATCCCATATCCGCCAAAGTCCTGCTTTCTTTTTGGAAGGTGGTGTCTCTAAATTTTATTGTTTTGGCTGTAGAAGATAAGTGTTCATAGGGCACATCTGCATAAAGGAGACCTCAAGTAGCCTGCTGTACTTGACCACTATCCAGGAGGAAGATGAGAATGACTCAAGAATAGACATGTGCAATTAGTTTAGTTTCTAATTCGTTTTTCACGAAATTAGAGAAATTCGTTAATTCCGAAATCTCAGAATTTCTGGATTTTTGGATTTCCGAAATTTTGAATTTACGAATTGACGAATTTTTCAATTTCCGAATTTCCGAATTTCCGAAATTCGGAAATTCGAATTTCCGAAATTCGAAAATTGGAAATTTAGAAAATTCGAGATTCGAAAATTCTAAATTGCAAAATTCGAAAATCTAAAATTCGAAAATGGGAAATTTGGAAAATTTAATTTCCGAATTTTTAGAATTTCTGAATTTCCGAAAATCGGAAATGTTTTTTTGCTTTTTTCGGAAATTCGAAAAATTTGTTTTTTTCGTTTTTTTGCAAATTCGGAAATTCGAAAACTCGGAATTCGAAAATTCGTAATTCAGAAATTCGTAATTATGAATTTCCGAATTACGAATTTCCCAAATTTCCGAAAAAAACGAATTTTTCGAATTTCCAGAATTTCCGAATTTCCAAAAAAGCAAAAAAACTGAAAAAAAAAACAATTTTTCGAATTTCCCGAATTTCCGAAAAAAGCAAAAAAAAAAAAGAAAACGAAAAAAAATATTTTCTTTTCCTGAATTTCCGAATTTCCGAAAAATGCAAAAAAACAAAAAAAATTTCAACGAAAAAAACTATTTTTTCGGCAGTGCACATGTCTACTCAAGAAGGCACTTAGAGTGGTGCTTCCAAGGAGCTTTCACGCCAAACCTTGAAGTGCGGCGGCCACCTTACCTGTACCTTACACCGTCTCCATGGCTGCTAGTTGGCTGTACTACATAGAGAAACTGTCACTAGAAGCCTATGCGGAAGCTATGATTTTATGAGCCTGTTTACTATTGCTTGTAAGTTCTCCTCATTTTGTGTCATAAAAAACTGTTGCTATACTTCACTTAAAAGCACCTTCTCTGTCCTTCACTTTTTGCTTGACAATGGCTGCAGAGCCTGGGCGATGATGTCACCCATAAGCTTACTATGAGGCAGCTGTTTTTGTCTGTCTCTCCTCTACACAGAATACAGCGCTGGAAGCTGGCCATGTGACTGGACCAGTGCAGCTTCAGAATAGGTAAGTATACACATATTTTCTTTTACAGGGTAGGTAGAAAAAGGCAGAGGACCTGATGCAAAACGTGAGAAGGGGCGGGTCTATTCATTTATTATACTGCGGAGGAAGTTCCCCATCAGGTCCGCTCATCCAATGACGTAGGCGAGGTCTGATATACGAGGGGGCGGACCTGATGGGGAACTTCCTCCACAGTTTAATACATGAATAGACCCGCCCCTTCTTACATTCCGCATCAGGTCCTCAGCCTTACACCTACGTCATTGGCTGAGCGGACCTGATGGGGAACTTTAGAAGGGTCGGGTCTATTCATTTATTACACTGCGGAGGAAGTTCCCCATCAGGTCCGCTCAGGCTCAGCCAATGACATTTCGTGTGGACAGTGCCAGACATCGGATCGCCGTGGGACACTGGATTTCGTCGCTGGAATTTTATTTATTTTTTTAATAAAGGACTTTCCCAACGGTGTCTGTGTATTTTTTTTACAATTTTTGACACTTTCTTCGTGAAATGGTAGGGGTACATTGTACCCCATTGCCAATTCACACATGGGGGGGGGTGGGATCTGGGGGTCCCCTTTGTTAAAGGGGTCTTCCAGATTCCGATAAGCCCCCCGCCCGCAGACCCCCCACAACCACCAGGCAAGGGTTGTAGGGATGAGGCCCTTGTCCCCATCAACATGGGGACATCCTCCCCATGTTGAGGGCATGTGGCCTGGTACGGTTCAGGAGGGGGGCGCTCTCTCGCCCCCCCCTCTTTTCCTGCGGCCTGCCAGGTTGCGTGCTCGGATAAAGGGTCTGGTCTGGATTTTTGGGGGAACTCCACGCCATTTTTTTTTAAATTTGGGGTGGAGTTCCCCTTAAAATCCATACCAGACCTGAAGGGCCTGGTAATTGAATTTGGGGGAACCCCCATGCATTTTTATTTTTTTTTATCAATGACTTTTCTCTATATTGCTGGGAGCCGACAATTCATTATAGCCGCGAGTGAGTTTTAAATGACTTTTTTTCGTTCAAAAATTACACTTTGTGCAGGGACAGTTCTAAGCACGGGAAACAAGCACGAATAGTCCTCAGAAGTTCGGGTCCCCATTGACTTCAATGGGGTTCCGGTTCGGTGTCAAGTTCGGTCCCGAACTCAAACTTTTTTCCGAAGTTCGGCCGAACCCGTCGAACCCGAACATCCAGGTGTCCGCTCAACTCTAATCAGCACTACTCCTATCTCCAAACTGGCTGCTTATAGGATTCCACAGGTATAAACTGAGCCTGAGTGTCTGGAGGTTATTGTGTGAATTTTATGATGCCCAACCTCCAGGAGCTTTTAAAGGATAACTTCACCTTAAATTCCAGCTCCCCTATGTATCAATATAGCATTCATGTACTTTTTTGGCAAAAATATCAGAGCTTACTGTCCTCCATCCATGATTCCAAATGTATCTATTGCTTCTGTCTTAAGTCCTTACAGACGGTGATGCCGCGTACACACAACCATTTTTAATGTCATGGAAAAAAACTAAGTTTTTCTCAACGTGATTCTTCTCAAGCCTGCCTTGCATACACACTATCGTGAAAAAAAATGCTCGAGCAAAGCGTGGTGACGTACAACACGTACGACGGCACTATAAAGGGAAATTTCCATTCGGATGGCACCACCCCTTGGGCTGCTTTTGCTGATTTTGTGTTACCGCGTGTTAGTAAAAGTTTGATGAGAGACGATTTGTGCTTTTCAGTCTCCGTGCTTTTCAGTCCGTTACAGCGTGATGAATGTGCTATCTCCATTACGAACGCTAGTTTTACCAGAACGAGCGCTCCCGTCTCATAACTTGCTTCTGAGCATGTGCGTTTTTTCCCGTCGTTAAAGCGTACACACGACCGTTTTTCACGATAGAGCAGGTTCTAAATTTTAATGGCAATTTTTCTCGTTGAGAAAAATGCTCTGAAGCCTACACACGAAAAAATGGTATGTTTCTCGTCATGAAAAACGGTCGTGTGTACGCGGCATAAGACATTGGCTGGGAAAGGGTTAACTTAAGGGGCAATCAAAGGGTTACCTGTGTGCCTAGCTAGTGTTATACTGTAGTGTGGGAGGTGTGTTTACTAGGGCAAGGCATAGATCTGCATCCCTGCTTTGCAGGAACACAGGATCCATGCCTTCCTTACTGACAGAATGGCTATCTGTCTTGTTTACATAGGCAAATCGCCGTTCTCCCTCTGTACTGAATGTTCAGCAGGTGCCAGCGGACATCGCTGATCAGCTCCCGCTGTGTAGAATCACAGCAGGAGCGAGCCACCGGAGGCACGCACTTATCTGCGTTTAGCAGCGTTTTTTTACGTTAGAGCATTTTTATAGCTGAAAACAGCTGAAAAACTCCTCTCAGAATCCACTAGCCAAAAACTGCTGATAACAGCCTGAGTGTGCATGGACACATAGGATAACATGATAGGGAGTTTATTGACTGTAGAAAAAAACATCTGAAGCCAAAAAGCTGCTGTAGGCCTGTCATGGGACAGAATGAAGTTACCCTCGGCCCGTGTTACAAGGGACCCACCTATGTCTACTGGGGATAGTACACCCCGGGTGGAGGCCTCGGCGCCGAGGGAAGAAGCTGGTCCCCTGTCTGAAGTTCCCTTTCTTGATTCAACATCCATTTCACTTGTTCCTGTTGCGCGAGTGCAACGTCAATCACTGCGGGCTCCTAGGCCCAGGTCTACTGAGGTGGTGAATGCACCTCGTCATCCAGAAGCGATTGTTCCACCCGGAGAAGGAGACCGAGCTACTATGCCACCTTTGTCAAGGCTGCAACGTCTCTTTGGCCAGAAGGTTGCTCAGGAATATGGGTGGGAATACCCGTATCTGCCTCGGGAACTGCTCTATGAGGTGGAGGTCTTCCGGCAAAGATGGTATGATGCCTTTGTATGGGACAAACTGAAAGTACAGCAAGCACGGCGGTACCTTTCCTGTTCACCAACGGTCACCAAGAAGTTTCAGGACTGTAAAGCTAAATGGATGCTGGGAAGACACATTCATGCGGACAAAGTGGTGATCTGCCGCAAAAAAGGAAAGAGTGTTGAGTACCATGTGGAGGCTTTTGATGATCGTTTGAAGCCTATATCATTGCCTCATCCAAGGTTTTACCTGTAAGAGAAGAAGAGAGGGAAAAAGACTCTCGTTTGCTTTCTTTTAATTCCTGGCTGAACTTTCCAGAGTGCTTTTTCCAGAACACAGGGACTGTGCCCTAGTTTTTTTTGTATTTGGGCAATTTTACTCGTTGGAGGTATGGGAGCTGTTTTTGTTTGTTCTCCCTCCTTCTCCTGGCACTCAAAAGAAATCAGTGACTTTGGGTTTTAGATAGTGCAGGGTCACAGAAAAGATGTTCAAGCGGAAAGTTCATCTGGAAGTAATGAGTGTCTTGACCGCGGCACTGTCACCAGGTGGCAGTGTTGCGCAACATTTGTTTTTTTTTTTACATTATGCAGCACTTATTGGAGTGAATGGGTTTCTCCTAGGATAGACTCATTCATTCCAAGCAAACACACATGTTGATAGGATGTATGTTTCTTTTCTTTCCCTCTGCAGGAGATTCGTCTGTCAAGACTACTGAGAATGGGTGGTCCTTAGATAGTCAGAGGGAGGGAAGAATGTAAATGTGTGAGATATTTAAAGTGTTTTATTGAAAAGTTCTATAGTTACATTGTTTTAGGTTTTTCCTTTTCCCATTCAGGTCGTGGCACAATTCAGGGTTAAATTTGTGTAGTTTGGTTTCTGGGATGAACTTATGACACCACCCTTCGTGGGGTGTGGGTTCGTACCAGACACTGGGGACCAGTGTCAAATCACCAGGGGGAGAGTGTAGTGGGTATTTGAATTATGTGAGGACTCTGGTGGTGTGAGGTTCCTTGGGGCCCCTGGGTGGCGCTGTTGCCTTGGGCCGGAGTTGAACTCACACCGCAAACTGTGCCTTTTTGTCGTCCCCTGGAGCTGGTACAGCGGGGAGGGGGACCCGCTGTAGCGCAAAGGGAGAGGTCATAAAAGGGGCGGAGGCCCGGATTTTGGGGAGAGAGTCAGAGGATGTGGCCGCACCCAGGCACCTTCAGCTTGGGTGCTGGCGTTCCGGTGTTCCAGGCCTAGGTGCCCTTGGCCTAGCTGGAGCGGAGATGGAGTCCATCTCAGGCACCTTTAGCCTGGGGTGAGGTACTATGGCGGATGCCTGGGGCTCAGTACCTTCAAATGAGTTCCGCGAGGGTGGAGGAATCCGAGGGGGCCCTAATGCCTTGGGTGCCCGTCTCTGAGTTTGTGAGGACTGGTGCGCAGTAACTTCTTCGAAGAGTCCGGCGCAGCATCGCTGGCGACGGAGAGGCCTCCACTTCTCCCTTAGACGGATTTCTTCCTCTGACAGGGGCAAATTGAGCGAAGGTAATTCACGTTCTATATTATCTAGTCAGTGGCAGTGACTATCCACCACTGGTGACAGCACAGTGGGCAGCAGCAAGAAGGGAAAGGATTGTGCCTCGATCTGTCCCCCATTTTCCAAAGGAGAAAGATTGTTTTATTGCTTGGCAAGAAGAATAAAACTGAGTTGTACCTACTCACTGTGTGGAACTTGGGTTACTAAGCAAAGGAGTCAGGGACGAAGGACTGGACTTGGCTCTTGGACACCTACACAAAAGCCCAATCTCTGGCCTTCACCTCCTAGTTACGGGAGGACATGGGCCGTGGTGTGTATCATCTCTCTCCCAGGTACCCCTAGACAACAGCCATATAAACGATAAAGCAAGGGAGAGGGGTGAGGCCGCTACATTTGTAAAAAATAAATAGTATGATTGTATTTCAAATTGTTTTCTCCTTGTGTGGCCTGTACAACTTGAAATATTTTTTAAGTTACCTTCCTAATTATACAATACGGATGATGGCTTTGAGTGGCACCTAAATAATAGAATTTGATTGACAGCAGCGGGAGCCAATGGCACTTCGCTGCTGTCTAAGCCAATCAGGAGAGTCCCGGCAGGCCCCCTCAAATACTCTGGGTCAGCCCAGCTGGGGAGGAGAGTGTGGGTGGAAGTTGGAGATGGAGTGTTGGGCTATTGTGGCCTTTGAGGGAGCTCCCCAGTCTGGGGGGGGGGGTGACCTTGGACCTGGGCTTGGGTGCGAACAGGACCTTCTCAAAACACACAGAGGTGTCCTGGCCAGGAGGCACAGGAACAAGGAGAGGACAGTGGGAGAACAATGCCAGGCAAGTCTCCAGGAGGAAAAGGAACAGCTAAGAGGGCTAGTAAGTGACACACAGTCTGGAGGACTGGGAGGCACGCCTGAGAGTACTGGGATGTAGCAGTGTGGGATGGGTGCAGAACCAGTCAGAAGGACTGTGGGGGCACACGCAGTGGAAATGGGCATCTGCAGCCAGGAGGGCTGGCAGTGCCTGAAGAGGTGGTATTGGGAGCAATAGCCACAGATAGGACAACTAGCACCAAGGACTTCTATTTTTGCTACACCATAGCGGCCCACGGCCCCTGCCTGCAAAGGGCATTCTGCTAAGATCCAGATGAGTCTGTGTTGGATCTAAAACCTGTGCTAGCTGGTCCTGGAAGTTGTTGTGTTCCAATCAAGATTGTGCAGGAGGTAGAAGAGGAAAGAGTGTGTATATACTGGAGTGTATATAGTTCTAGTCCCTCACAAATTCTGCTGATCAAATGGGCATCCCATATCATCTCTTCCCTATCCAAGTTCAATTCCCCTAATAAAAAAAACAAAAAAAACAAAGCTGCAAGGACTGTTTCTTGACTTTGGAGTGAGTGAAAAATCTGTGTGCCAGGCTGTGCAGGGTGGGAGATGACCATATTAACTAGCAGCCCATACGGGGGTAGCGCTACATGTGCACTTGCATCCTGTTTAATCCAGGAATGTAGTCAAGTCTCTGAAAAAATGACAGTTAACCAAATAGATTCACTTTAATGTTTATATGGACTAAACTGTATTTACATTTTGCTTGGCATTCTTCTTTATATAGCACCCAGATCCTATGAATAGGTCATGCACAGTAACATTACAGGCTAAGCATACAGATTTTCTCCCTAAAAAGAAAAAAAAAATGCTGGAACATGGGAAAAAATGGTAGTACACTGCACAGTGGTGGTAGCTGCACCTCATGCATGCTAATTTATCTGGAAGCATCTTCATGCTCTGAAGCAGTATTCTGCGATTGCAAAGAGCCTTAGGAAATACTAATCCGCAGCAGTGAATGCACAGGCTCGCGATTGAGATACACGAGGCTTTGTCTATTACACAAATCCTGCCTGTGTGGCTTTTGCCTCCGCGCTCTTCTCCCACCGCCGTCTCCCTGTCTCTAATAACCTTTGTTCCAGTCTACCTGCCGTGCTTTCATCACAGCCAGTCTGGCTTCAGTGGTGAATCAGATTGGCAGTATTCGAGTGTGACTTGTTCCTGTACAGATATTAAATAATCTGTCTGCATCTCCACAAGCTTTCAACTACAATATTTTCAAGTCTCATTCAGCTGGTTTATCCCAATTGGTCTTTATGGGTATAGCTTGTGCAATGTCCGTGAATACAATGCATTGATTGCGTGAAGTGTAGGTGATGAAAGAACTGAATGTGCTTATGAGAGGATACGCCGTTTTGTTTACTGTTTCATGTCTGTGTAACATGCACAAAAAATAACTTTATTTGAATGCAAATACTGTACAAACAGTGCGTGCACATGCAGGTGTAACAGTATGGGGTGTATTTAGATGTAGCACCCTCTAGTGCAGGGATCCTCAAACTATGGCCCTCCAGCTGTTACAGAACTACACATGTGAACAAGCACGATTCTACTGTGTGAAACGCGTCAACTGTAATATTTGCAAGTTTGTCTGGCTCATGACAATAAAGAAAATTTCAGCAGCATCCATTGGACTCAAGTGTGCAACCAATTCTTCTTCTTCTTCCTTATGCTACAAATGGTGGTGAGCCGGGGTTAGCACCTGGAGCTGGGTGCGTCCAATTTGTTGCCTGGAGGTGGTGTGTGTGCTCTTGTGTGTTTCTTTTAAGGAACTACACATCCCATGAGGCATTGTAAAACTCTGACATTCACAGACATGACTACGCTAAGGTTGCCACCTGTCCGGGATTCACCCGGACAGTTCGGGTTTTGAATCATGTGTCTGGGTTTCAGTCGGTCTGAAACCTGGAAACAATATTCAGACAGAAATGTGGCTCAGAACAGGGCCTGATAAAAGGGTTTATAGTAGCAGAAAAACAACAAACAATCCTGCGCACGAGATGACCATCAAACATTCAGTAATCTATAGCGATGACCCCGGCCTTGCTGCCCTTCATGGATAGGGGTATCCTAGTAGCAAACGAAAAAGGAAAGAACAAGGGTGCACCAGCCTAGTGTGATATCGTTTAAGATATTTTATTTCAAATAAAAGCAACAGAAAGGTACTCACAAAGATAGTACAATTGTTCGCAATGTACAAGCGGTGCCTTGGAGGGCTGCAGCATATGGAACCCAAACCACACTTCAACCGATCATGAAGGACGTGATGGGGCGCACTACCGGCTGACGCGTTTCGAAGCACACAGCTTCTTCATCAGAGCCAAACAGATGATAAGAGGGTGAGGGGGCACTATGCACGCCACATTAGTATTCTCTTTGGAGCACCAAAAGGTGTCCCAGGTCTGTTACAATCCTATAGTGTATGCTAAAAAAAAAAAAATGTTGCTGTGCTGCCAAAGTGTTGGGGTTTGGCTTCTAGAAAAAGAGGCAACCCTAGACTAGGCATGATGGGAATTGTAGTTCCTGAACAACTGGAGGGCCGTAGTTTGAAGACCCCTGCTCTAGTGTGTGCTGCTAGTGTGATGCCGCGTACACACGACCGTTATTCATGTCATGGAAAAAAACAACGTTTTTCTCGACGTGATTTTTCGTGTTTCCTCTCAAGCCTACCTTGCATACACACGTTCATGAAAAAAACGCTCGAGCAAAGCGCGGTGACGTACAACACATACAACGACACTATAATGGGGAAGTTCCATTCGAATGGCGCCACCCTTTGGGACGCTTTTGTTAGTAAAGTTTGGTGAGAGACGATTTACGCTTTTCAGTCTTCGTGCTTTTCAGTCTGTTACAGCGTGACGAATGTGCTATCTCCATTCATTTTACCAGGACGAGCGCTCCCATCTCATACTTGATTCTGAGCATGCATGTTTTTTGTCCCCTCTTAAAAGCCTACACGCAACCGTTTTTCACGACGTTAAAAAGAACGACGTGAAAAACGACGAGAAAAAATAGAGCAGGCGCTAATTTTTTTTCGCCCATTTTTCTCATTGAGAAAAATGCTCTGGAGCCTACACACGACCGTTTTTCATGACCATTTTTAAAAATGGCGTTTTTCTCGTCATAAAAAACGGTCGTGTGTACGCGGCATAAGAGTAGGAAAAAGCCTATTTTGGCCAGGAATAACCAAAGTCATTGAATTGGGTTAGGATTACTAGAGACCAGGGCTGGATGACTTATTCTGTCAGCTCTCTGGTGCCTCCCCCTGGTGTGTAGAAGGTTGGAGAACCTTAAAGCGGAGTTCCGCCTGGGAAAAAATAAATGAAAAGTCAGCAGCTACAAATACTGTAGCTGCTAATTGTAGCTGCTGATTTTAATATAAGGACACTTACCTGTCCAGGTATCCCGCAATGTCCTCACCCGAAGCCAACCCATCACTCGGCTCCGGGTGCAGGCGCCGGCATCCTTACTAAGGTAAACAGGAAGTGAAGCCTTGCAGCTTCACAGCCTGTTTCCTACTGCGCGTGTGTGAGTCGCGCTGCACTTTCTGAATGGTCCCTGCTGTTTTCTGGGGAATATGTGTCTCCCAAAAGGCAGCGGGGGGTGGTGGGAAGGAGGAAGAGGGACCAGATATTGCGTAGCTCGCCGCACACATTGCAGCGATCTTTTTTCCCGGAAGTGGGAACAGATACCTGGATTTGACAGGTCTCTGCTCCCCCTGAAAGGTGCCAAATGTAGCACCAGAGGGGGGAGGAATCTGATCCACGGAAGTTCAATTTCTGGGTGGAACTCCACTTTAACCACTTCCCGATTGCCTGCCGTATATATACTGCAGCAAGGCGACTCTATTACGCAAAATCATGTACCTGGGGGGTACGAGGGCACCACAGGAGCCGCGATCGCATGTTGATTGGCCACAGGGGGAGCCAATCAGCGGGCCTGGCAGATGCGATGTCCGGTCACCTGCGCTCGCTCCCCACAGAGACAAAAGAGGCATGGCCACGATGGGGTAAGTGGCAAACAGCGGGGGGACGATGACAGCATGCCGCTGGGAGGTGGTTGATTGTTTGCCACCCCCCCAATAAAAACCACCAGCCGCCACTGGCACTGATCACTGTAATAATGTCACTGGTTCCCAAAAAAGTGTCAGCTAGGCATCCGATCTGTCCACCGCAATGTTGCAGTCTCGCTAAAAATCGCTGATCACCCCCATAACAAGTAAAAAATGAATAAAGAAAGAAAAATGCCATAAATATATCCCCTATTTTGTAGGCGCTATAACTTTTGCGCAAGCCAATCAATATGTCCTTTTTGGGATTTTTTTTACCAAAAATATGTAGCAGAATACATACCGTATTTGCCGGCGTATAAGGCGGCTGGGCATATAAGACGACCCCCTAATTTTCGCTTTAAAACGTTGGTTTTGTGCTATACTTAAGGTATAAGAAGACCCCCTTGTGCGGTAATACCGTATGTTCAGAAAGGAAGAGGCCACCAGGTGAATATCAGCCTGCCAGGTGCTCTGTAAAACTGTATGTATCCAGTATATGAGCTGCTCAGCCGATCCCGGTGGGCGAAGCACTTTGTTAATGAGTACAGAGCCTGCTAAGCCTGCTCGGATTGGAGTAACAACCTCTGCCAATCCGAGCAGGCTATATAAGGGTACGTCTTATACGCCGTAAAATACGTTTTGACCTAAAGTGAGGAAGAAATTTGACTTTTTAAAAAAAAATATATATTTTGGATATGTTTTATAGCAGAAAGTAAAAAAATATTGTTTATAGCGCAACAAATCTAAACTGCAGAGGTGATCAAATACCACCAAAAGAAAGCTCTATTTGTGGGGAAAAAAAGGACATAAATTTTGTTTGGCTACAGTGTCGCAAGACCGCGCGATTGTCAGTTAAAGCGACGCAGTGTCATATCAAAAAATGGCCTGGTCATAAAGGGGGTAAAACCTTCCAGGGCTGAAGTAGTTAAAGAACTAGAGGCCGGGGGTTAGGAGGAGATGCCATGAATATTTATGGATCCTCAGCCAATGAAAAACGACAACATGGAAGCTTATAGGATCACCTGGACAGTTTGCTCTCATTTCAGACATTACTCTGACTTTTTGACATACATGCGAGTGACGTCCCCTGCGCATGATCCCTCATCCTTTAACCTCCCTGGCGGTAATCCAGAGTGTGGCTCGGGGTTAATTTTCAGTACCAAAAGCGGTAACCCCAGGCCACACTCGGGATTGCACCGCAGTATCCAGGTACAGGTACTTACCTTGTCCCTAGGATCCTGTGATGTCCTCCCGCTGTATCCTCTGGCCGGATCCTCCGCCCGATGTATCAGTGTTCCAGGCTCCATTCCCTGCGAGCATCGCAACGCCGACGGCAAATTAAAAAAAGTATAAAAAACATAACACACACAATACACTGTAATCTGTAGATTACATTACTGTATCAAATCATTTCACATCAGTTTTGTCCCTAGTACATTGTCCAGTCCCTGCCTGCACTTTTACCCTTCTTTCTGCCATTCTTTCTACCTCGAAACTTGAGAACGTCCATGGCATCCTAAAAGCGTCCCTCTACGTCAAAAGCGGTTTTAGGCCAGCTAGAAAACAGCGATAGTGAATTAGAACACTTGCAGAATTGAGCAATAGTGATTCATGCGGAAATTCGTCATCAGACACTGAAAGTGATGACGGCGACGATTCTGCGACTGAGCTCAGTGATGTGCCAACTTGGTGCTCTATTGACTGTGGTACGGATCACGCAGCACTGAGCTCAGTCACAGAATCGTCGCTGTCGTCACTTTCAGTGTCTGATGACGAATTTCCCCAAAAATCACTATCGCTTAATTCTGCAAGTGATTCTAATTCACTATGGCTGTTTTCTAGTTGGTCGAAAACCGCTTTTGACGTACAGGGACGCTTTCCATTGTCCTGATTGTGACGTCAGACTTTATGCAGTCCTATGTTTTAAGATTTTTCATACCCGGGATGTTTACTAAACCAATATGCAGTGTCTAGTATTACAGTGACTAGTAACATTGCACCCTTATTTGGACAAATTTCAGTGTTTTTGATTTGATTACATTATTGAATGAAATGTATTATTATTTTTTATAATTATTTATAGTTATTTATTATAATATAATTTATGATTTTGTGTTTCAAACTTTATCATACCCGGGATTTCTACTAGATTCTTGTTTGGACAGATTTAAGTTAGTTATTCCTAAGAATTACAGGCCTACAATATAAAACAAAAAATTTCCATGCAAAACACTGTACTGCTTTGACATTCAAAAATAAGACATAATCATACCGCCAGGGAGGTTAACGTGATTGTGATATGTGGTGCAGGAGGTGGTGTTTGGGTCCTGAGAGGGGAGCCCTCCCCTTCTCCCCCTACTTTACATTATTTACCTTTTTTTCACTTTTTTTTTCTTCCTTCTTTCTTCCTTGGCTTCCTTCTGATATCTCACTCCTAAGCCCCATACACACGGTCGGACTTCAAACAAACTTTTCCGTGGATTTTTGTTTGAAGGGCGTTGGCCGTGAACTTGGTATGCATACACACGACAGGACTTTTTCAGCAAACTTTCCCAAAATCACGTGGTTTTTCTGCTCTTTTCTGCTCTTTACCGCCAACCTTTGGTCAACTTCTGCTATTGTTGTTTGATTTTAACATTGGTTCTGAGCATGCGTATTTGTACTTCGGACTAAAGTCCGATGGATTTCTGTACACATGGAAGGACTTTGCACCGTAGGACTTTTGTTGCCAAAAAGTTTGTCCGTTTGCAGAGCGAACTTTTCTCCGATAAAACCGAAAAAGTTTGTCTGATGGAGCCCACTACACTGCCCACTAAACTCCACTACACTGCCCACTAAACTCCACTGCCCACCCCACTACACTGCCCACTAAACTCCACTACACTGCCCACTAAACTCCACTGCCCACCCCACTACACTGCCCACTAAACTCCACTACACTTCCCACTAAACTCCACTGCCCACCCCACTACACTGCCCACTAAACTCCACTACACTACACTCCACTGCCCACTAAACTCCACTGCCCACTAAACTCCACTACACTGCCCACCCCACCACACTACACTGCCCACTAAACTCCACTACACTACACTACACTGCCCACCCAACCACACTACACTGCCCATCCCACTACACTGCCCACTAAACTCCACTACAATACACTGCCCACCCCACTACACTGCCCACTAAACTCCACACCACACTACACTGCCCACTAAACTCCACTACACTACACTACACTGCCCACCCCACCACACTACACTGCCCACTAAACTCCACTACAATACACTGCCCACCCCACTACACTGCCCACTAAACTCCACACTACACTACACTGCCCACTAAACTCCACTGCCCACCCCAGTACACTGCCCACTAAACTCCACTACACTGTCCACTAAACTCCACTACACTACACTGCCCACTAAACTCCACTACACTGCCCACCCCACTACACTGCCCACTAAACTCCACTACACTGCCCACCCCACTACACTATCCACTAAACTCCACTACACTGCCCACCCCACTACACTATACTGCCCACCCCACTACACTACACTGCCCACTAAACCCCACTACACTGCCTACCCCACTACACTGCCCACCCCACTACACTACACTGCCCATCCAACTACACTACACTACCCACCACACTATACTGCCCATCCCACTACACTACACTGCCCACTAAACTCCACTACGCTGCCCACCCCACTACACTACACTGCCTACCCCACTACACTGTCCACTAAACTCCACTACACAACACTGTCCACCCCACTACACTACAATGCCCACCCCACTACACCACACTGTCCACTAAACTCCACTAAACTACACTACACTGCCCACCCCACTTACACTACAATGCCCACCCCACTTACACTACACTGCCCACCCCACTACATTACACACCCCACTTACACTACAATGCCCACCCCACTACACTACAATTCCCACACCCCACTTACAC
The DNA here is from genome assembly GCA_029206835.1 of Rana muscosa. Lineage (NCBI taxonomy): Eukaryota > Metazoa > Chordata > Amphibia > Anura > Ranidae > Rana > Rana muscosa. The sequence continues at coordinate 285,795,759 of CM055118.1, forward strand.
TACAATGCCTAACCCACTTACACTACAATGCCCACCCCACTACACTACAATTCCCACCTCACACCCCACTTACACTACAATGCCTAACCCACTTACACTACAATGCCCACCCCACTACTCTGTCCACTAAACTTCACTACTCTACACTGCCCACCCCACTACACTACACTGCCCACCCCACTACACTACACTGCCCACCTCACTACACTGCCTACCCCACTACACTACAATGCCCACCCCACTACACTGCCTACCCCACTACATTACACACCCCACTTACACTTCAATGCCCACCCCACTTACACTACAATGCCCACCCCACTACACTACAATGCCCACCCCACTTACAATACAATGTCCACCACACTTACACTACAATGCCCACCCCACTACACTGCCAACCCCACTTACACTACAATGCCCACCCCACTACACTGCCCACCCCACTACACTACACACCCCACTTACACTACAGTGCCCACCCCACTACACTACAATGCCCACCCCACTACACTACAATGCCCACCCCACACCCCACTTACACTACAATGCCTACCCCACTTACACTACAATGTCCATCCCACTACGCTACAATGCCCACCCCACTACACTGTCCACTAAACTTCACTACTCTACACTGCCCACCCCACTACACTACACTGCCCACCCCACTACACTGCCTACCCTCCCTATAATGTCCACTAAACTTCACTACTCTACACTGCCCACACCACTACACTGCCTACCCCACTACACTGCCCACCCCACTACACTACAATGCCTACCCCACTACACTACACACCCCACTTACACTACAATGTCCACCCCACTACACTTCAATGCCCACACCACTACACTACAATGCCCACCCACTACACTACACTGCCTACCCCACTACACTCCAATGCCCACCCCACTACACTGCCTACCCCACTACATTAGACACCCCACTTACACTACAATGCCCACCCCACTTACACTGCAATGCCCACCCCACTTACACTACAATGCCCACCCCACTACACTACAATGCCCACCCCACTTACACTACAATGTCCACCCCACTTACACTACAATGCCCACCCCACTTACACTACAATGTCCACCCCACTTACACTACAATGTCCACCCCACTTACACTACAATGTCCACCCCACTTACACTACAATGCCCACCCCACTACACTACAATGCCCACCCCACTACACTGCCTACCCCACTACACAACACTGCCTACCCCACTACACTACAATGCCCACCCCACTACACTAGACACTCCACTAACACTACAATGCCCACCCCACTTACACTACACTGCCAACCCCATACGTTACATAGCAGGATTAATCATTTAACCCCTTACATGCTGAAAGCCCTGAGGGGATACATCATGGAGCTCAGTAAATTATTAATCAGATTCCTGCAGCAGGATGGGGGGCGGGGCTTGGAGGGGGCATTTGGCATGGAACTGTCTGTACTAGGCCTGCAGGCATGCTGCGTGTGTGCTTGCTGGCTGGCAATGGCAATGCATTAACACGTGGCATAGCGCGGGTGGCGTGACTCTCCCTAACTAACTGGCTGCTGCTGACCGGTGGCTGCTCCCATGATCTGAGATGGCTCCCTGCCTCCCTCACAGGCTCACTCATGACTCACCTTCTTTTTCTCTTGTCCATCGGTATGCCACACTGCCGAGTCCCAGATGAAGTCCACTGCACACTTCCAGATCCGGCGCGGTCAAGAGGAAGGGTGGAGGAGAAGATGGCGGCAGCTTACAGAAGCGTGGGCGGGATTCCTCCAGGAGCAGCCTTCACGCATGCGCCGCCCGCATTCAAGGACTGGCCAGCCCCGCCACAGCACATGACCACATTCGCCCAATCACAGGGTGCCAGCTGCCGCAACATGGCGGCCGGACCCGGGACACAGTAAATGGAATTTCACAGAATTGAGAAGTAACACAAACTAACTGGTGCGGGGTTTCGCGCCCCCCGCAATGTTGTGCCCAGTGCCACTGCCCCCCTGCCCCCCTATTCTACGCCTCTGGTTGAACATATAGCAACAAATGGAAAGTGTTATCTAAATAGGTCTAAAAAAAATATTAGAGTGTTCAGATCAAGGGACCCATTTTTTATTATTTAAATGCAAAGTATTATAGTGTACCTGAAATTTGACCTGTACATACAGTAAATCTCAAGACTGGATGGACAGAAAAAAAAAACGTTGCCAGGCAGAACAGCTCCCATACAGTTTATGTATTTCATCTGTATATTTGGCTTTTTGCATGGAGTTCAGCTTTAATAGACAACAATATGTTTGGCTTCATAGGGCTGACACAGCCTGTTGTTAGCACCCTACTTTATTACTCTGCTGGCACATAAATGAAGTTCCCTGGGGAGTATTAGTTGTAGATCTCTAATATAACCAAATCAATGTCATATATAACAGACTATAATGAGGAGCCAATATTGTCTGCCTCGGGAGACTACTTTAAATGATGCCTGCTTGTAATCAATATTATCTCTTCTCGTCACTCGCTGTAACCTCCTACTCTCTGTTCCCATCTATTCTTCTTATTTATTATACGGCCTTCCAATTTTTTTCTCTGGGCTTGTCTGCTTCTCTGAGATAAAAGGTTAAACCAGGTTAGCCAAACTGGTCATTTTTGGCCATATTTATCCCCTTTTCTAGGGAGGATTTCCACATTTTTATTTTGTCTGAATATTGACCTACAGATCTGTTGTACAGTTTACAACAGTGGTTACTAATGAATTGTATGACTCCCTGCAAATTCTACAGTACTTTATATATTTTGTTAGTTCAGGTGAAAAATAAAATGTGCAATTTTCCAATTCGCTGGATTTACAAATGAATTTACTAATCACTACCGCATACATGTTGTATTATAAAAGAGCACTTCTGGACTTAAAATTGGGGGCATTGCATAGTTTGACTAAAGGCCCCAGTTATTAAAAAAAAAACAGTAAAGCCCTGTACACACGATCGGATATCCTATGGATTCTAATCCGATGGTTTTGTCCATCGGAAATCCGATGAAGCTGACTTCCATCAGTCTTGCCTACACACCATCAGTCAAAAAACCGGCCATTCCAAAACGCGGTGACGTAAAACACTCCGGTGAGCCGAGAAAAATTAAGTTCAATGCTTCTGAGCATGCGTCGACTTGATTCTGAGCATGCGTGGTTTTTTTATCCGATGGACTTGCCCATAGACGATCGGAATTTGCTATCGGTTTTTGATCCATCGGAAAAATTTAAAACATGTTCTATTTTTAAAACCGATGGAAAAAAGACCGATGGGTCCCATACACGATCAGTTTGTCCGATGAAAAAAGTCTATCGGACTGTTTTCATCAGTAAAACCGATTGTGTGTACAGGGCTTAACTCATATCGCTGCATTAAAAAATAAAAAAATAAAAAGCATGCTTCACATTTATAAAGCACAGTGTAATGCTATTCATATTCACAGAGTAAAAAAAATAAAAAAAATGGTAAGGATAGCCCATGACATGTCAAAATCCCATGACTGGCCTGACCTTCAATTATAAGAGTTTTTTCTGCAACATTAAAGTAAAACTATGAAGTGAACAGAGTGACTATTAAAGTATTTACTTATTCTGAACCAGCAGTTAAAAGCAAAAGAAGAAAAGTTTTAAAAGGGGTTTTTAAAAAGTTTATAGTTAATAATATTGAACCCCCCCCCCACCTTTTATAAAAACATATGTTTAAAAACCTCTAGGGGTCTCATATCGCAAATTTACAATAACTTAGTAAATCTAGACCCTCAAAAAAAGCTCCCATACATGCAGAGATGGGAAACAAAATGTAATTTTTCCCTCACCTCGAAAGACTGGAGAGACAGTGTAATTAATCTACATGAATGCACAAGATCACTTACAGTCCGTCTGATTGGCGATCAAACTTTTCACTTGATCAAGGATATGCAATTAGCGGACCTCCAGCTGTTGCAAAACTACAAGTCCCATCATGCCTCTGCCTCTGGGTGTCATGCTTGTGGATGTCAGAGTCTTGCTATGCCTAATGCCCTGTACACACGATCGGATTTTCCGATGGGATAAAATCCGATGTAATTTTTCGTCGGAATTCCGTTTAAGCTGTCTTCCATCAGTCTTGCCTACACACTGTCAGACAAAATTCCGACCGTCGTAAAACACTATGACGAGCTGAGAAAAATGAAGTTCAATGCTTCCGAGCATGCGTCGACTTGATTCTGAGCATGCGCGGGTTTTGATAGGATAAGATGATAGGAATTTCCTATTGTTTTTTTTTTCCTTTCGGAAAAAATAAAACATGTTCTATTTCTAAACACCGACGGAAAAAAATCCGATAGGGGCCACACGCGATCGGAATGTCCGATGAAAAAAGTCCATCTGACTTTTTTCATCGGAAAATCCGATCGTGTGTACAGGGCATAATGGGACTTGTAGTTCTGCAACAGGAGGTCCGCTAATTGCATATCCCTGCACTAGATGGTTCCTCACACCCACTAAATTACATGTCATCTTCCCATCAGTTCCCCTAGTTTGCTTCAGAGGTTGTCCTTGCCCAGGCTCATTTTCCAAAATTTTTGAGGGAATGCCCAAAAATATGCCATTTTTGGCATCAACTTGAAGATCTAGCCTCCACCATTTCAGACAACCACATTTACCTAACCATATCTAATTGTCTATTATTTACACCCATTCTTGGACTGTCTATCCCACATATGAGACTTATCCATACCTTAAGTGTCGCCATACAGTGGCTCATCGCATATCACTGGAAGTCCTCTGCATTTCCCATTTCTCAATTAAAATCCAGAATACACACAATAAACCTTAAGGAAAAATATTTCATACGGTATTTAATTCTATTAACTTCCATATTCAGAAATGGGATTCTTGGTTCAAACATGCAGAAATTCTGTTTCAACCATCAAATAACTAAAACTGTTCATTCCTATTACCCCTGTTATCATAAAAGATTCAATATCCATAGATTCCATTTCATACAGCTTACAAAATATTGGATGCTCTATATTTCATTCCTCGTAAGTGATATTAAGACTGCTCAATATCTCTCTTTGATATGAATAGTACACTATCTATATATTTACATGATGACCTTGTTAATATACGTTATGTTAGATTCTCTATACATAAGACTGTAATGTAACGCTTCATCCAGACGATCCTTTTTTTTTTGCCTTTTCAATGCATTTTGTTTGATGATCTGTATTTACATGTACCACCATCTTACTTTGAATGTAAAGTTTGTAATTTAAAACTCTTTAAAACTGAAGTTTAGATTTTTTTTTGCATGGTTACATTGGTCCAGCTGGAATGCATGTGCCATACCTGGCTGAAAGCTGGAAATCACAGTAAGGCTTCATTCTCATTTTCGCATAGCGGGAACAAGTGTTCCTACTCGCATGGTTGAGCGGTTCAATTTCGCGTGTCGCACATAGGGCAGCCCATTCACATCATGGGCTGCCTTATGCACATTTGTCACCAGAAGAGAAGCTCATGCTCCTTTTTGGGCAACAAGCGTAGCAAGTTTTTAAAACTTGTGTCGCGTGACTAAAACCTGACTTCAGTGTCTTTGCTAAGATCTTTAAAGAGTATTTAAACTCAAGAAAAAGAACTGTTAGTATTGCAGCTTGCCCTTGCTTAGATGTGGTGGGTGCATTTGTTTTTTTATTCTTTTTAATTATTAATTCTGCAGTTATTTCACTTGCTGGGGGACATTCGTAGTGAGCAGAGCTGTCACCCTAGGAATGGGAGTGAGGACAATGAGAGAGGGTGGATATTCCCAGCAGTGATGCAGACAACAATAAAAACCTAACAGGGGTTCTAAACCTTCCCCTCTACGTTGGAAACAAGAAAAAAAAAGTTTTGTCTATATACACACTTAAAATAATATGAAAGCATTCATTGCTTTGGAGATTGTAGATTTGATTAAATTGTTGCCAAGCAATTAGCTTTTTTTTTTTTTTTTCAAAGAATTTCCATTATTAGATTACTTACTAGACTGTACACCACCAGGGATGAAACTGATATAAGAGAACACTTCTAAAGGGCAGACAGGTTCTTTTGTAAGGTGAGATTTTTTCCATATAGACAGATTATAGAAGGTCTATGAAAGCAAAGAGTTATTGTCATGTAAAGAATATTTTGTTCTGCATAAACTGCTGGCATGGAAACTGGTTAAATAGGAGTGAATTCAATGTAAGCTCAAAGTTGGGAATTTTTGCTAGCATTTGCTGGAGAACTCTGAACCAACAGTAGTAGTTCAATAGGTTAGGTGCTGATCAACCCATTAATATTTTTTTTTAGTCCTATTCCTAACATCCCTAGTCCCTAACTTAGGCTTGTGGCTGCCCCAGGATACCTGCATAGGATGAGAGTCTATGTTTTGGAACGTCCATAGTTGGTTTCTTCAAGCAAAACTGTAAGTTCCAGCAGTCCCCACTAGTAGCAGGTATTATGATCCTGGCACGGCACTGACTATCCAGACCCCGGCAATAGCGGCGACAAGCGACACATTTTTCTAGCTCTGACCTCCAGGCTTTAGGCCACCCAGGCTCTCTGGATGCCCCCCCCATTTCGTATATATCACTTGGAATGGGGGGGGCTGTCAGGCTCGTTGAGTGCCAAGCAAGGGTCACATGAAAGGCAAGGGTCACATGAAAGGCCTGCCCCAGGTGAGTTCTGGGCTATGCTAGACACTTTGGTTAGGGTCTCATGGGGTACCTTTATTTAAACAGATGACTGAACTTTAAAAACTCTTTCAATGCCATATACATCACCACATTTACTTGTGCATTTAGGAAGGGGCATGCAGAGCCCTTGCCTTCTCCACCTGTCAAGCGTCTCACTGCAACCTCCCTACCAGTAACAGTATGGAGCCCTGTCATGCACCTAGTGATGACTCCATGATTGCACCTCATTCAACTCCTCCCCCTCCGCACCCATGCACAAGATGAGGACCTCAGTGGTGCAGATCTGCTGCCATGAGAGATGAATTGCTGCAGAAGGAGTATTGACAACATCTCCCTCACTGCAAGAGGCTGTCTCACCTGTCACATGTACATGCTTACGACAGGACCAAAGAGAAACCTTTGTTACCCTTAGTAACCATCTGCTTGTATTTCCCACTGTATTAACTCTTGATACCAATCTTCATACCCCAATGCACCTAGTGACCCCAGCTGTAGACTATTTGTGCTGGTTATGTTGCAACATACCCCCTTTAGTAACTTCAGACCGGGCAAAAGCAACGTTTCAAATGCTTTACTTAAAAAAATTAGCATGATGACGTTCACCGGTAACAGTTCAAGATAAAGTGCAGTCTTATATCTAACATCCCTAATTCCTAACTTAGGCTTGTGGCTGCTGCGGCATACCTGCACAGGATGAGAGTCCATTTTAGGCAGTGCCCATAGTAGGTTTCTTCAAGGAGAACTGTAAGTACCAAGCAGTTTCCTCCAGTAGCGAGAATTCCAATCCTGGCATTGGTGATCCAGACTCTGCCAACGGCGAAAAGCGACAGGCTCCAGGCCCCCAGGTCTCCATGTTTTCTGGATGCGGACCACCCGTTCCTTTTATATCACACAGAATCAGTGGCTGGGACCCTACAAAGCCTGCCAAAATAAAAACCAGGGAACACAATTAATTATACCCTACCCAACCGGGGAAGCGTCAACCTCTACCTGCCTACAAATGCACTTGCAAAATTCACAATTTATTTACCTTTAGTAAATCCGCCCCATTGTGTGTAAAAGCCGCTGCTGTCACCAACATATGCCTTACACTGATTGCAGCAAAATGGTTAAAATGGGTCCAACTTCAAAATTACAAAGTCCAGCAAATGGGTGTACCAACCCACTTTTCAGGAAAGGAATTTTAAAGCTTAAGTCCAGGCAAAAATAGTAAAAAATACATATATGGAAGTTGTGTATATATGGGATCTATTTAACATTTCAACGGATTTGTAATCTAGAAGGTCTTGAGATTCACATAACCTTGCTAGACAACAAAGCAAGGTTGCTGAACTCACTTTTTCATTACTGTGGTTGAGCAATACAGGTTGAACACTTCCCTGGCCCGGCAGTAATTGGAATGAAGGAGCAACAGAAGACCATTGCTTTCATCTTTCCTATCAGCATGTACCTGATCAATACATGTGCATGCAGCAAAGCCTAACTGGCTCAGGGTAAAGCCGGCCATACATGGAATAAAGTTCAAACCATTTCAGCAGGAACTGGCCACATTTCGAGCAATGTATGGGCACTGAGGTTGTACAGAAGTCGATCTACCAATCAAATTCTGTACAAGTGCCCTGTCAGATTTCCCCTGCTTGATAAACCCTGCAGGCTTTAGCCTGCAATGTTGATAAGTGAAGTCTCCCCACTGTCAGAGTACATTCACTCAGCAGGAGAATTCCCCCCATCCACATTGAGTGTTGTGGATGGGGCGATCAAGTCAGTTTTTTCATTCAATCCACTGTTATAGGAAAAAACTGTATAAAGTATGGGCTGCCTAACTGATCCTCCTTCCCCAATCTGAATTCCACTGTGTAGGGAATTAAAGTGGGAACCTTGCAGGTCCTTTTTTTTATTTTTTTTAAAGGTTGTGGTTTACTACCGCTTTAAAAGAGGTTGACATTATAGAGACACAGACACCTTGACCAAGCAGGACAAAGTGACTCTGCAAAAGACCCCCACCCGCCTTTCTTTACTCACCTTACCCGTGTACCTTGCTCCTCCGCAGCCTGCACTGAAATCAGCTGGAAACAGTCAGCAACATTGGAAAGAGTTTATATCACTCCGCTTCATGTGACAGTGCTCCTGCCTAGCGGTTCACTGCTTGGTACGAGTACTGTTAAACGAGAGCAGGTCACATGCCACACCATACTAGGAGAAGCAAGGACCTGCAAAAAAGAGCAGGTATGGTAAGTAAAACAGAAATGATGAATCATTTGCAGAAACAGTGAATTTGAGATTCACCGATGAAGATGATCACTTGAGATTAAGGTATTTACACAAATTACAATAAGTTATTGCATTTGGGATAATATAACTATTTTTTATATAACTGAAATGCATTGATTTATAACAAGGAAGCTGCTTACAGAAGGGTCCAAGGTATTGAAGAACAATATGAAAGCATTGTTAACAGAAAGGCAAAATGTGTACGCAAATCAGTGCATGTTGTCTCTCGTTAACACATGTAATTCTCATTTTAAAAAGTGGATACATCTAGATTGTAATGCCATAGGTCATTTATGCTAATAAAGTATGGTCTTCTAAAACAAGTGTTTGAGTCTTGCATGAATATTCATATCATCTCCCAAGTAGAAACTGCTCTCACCTTAGCGTTAAAGGGTACTGTTGGGTATTGCCGTAGATCCAAAATTGCTTGAACAGTCCTACAGCTCGGTGGCTTTGCAAACAGTAGGGTTTATGTGGCGTTTTTGGTAGGATGCCACAGCCCCCAGACTTTGTTATACTTATCCAATGAGTTATGAGGTGGGCTGCAAGATGTTCGATCAACTTGACATCCCAGAAGTGTGGAATTCTACAATGGATAAGGTGGGGTTCGGGTATCAGCAATTTTCCCTTTAGGGACTACTGGACACCTTGTGATTGTTGTTTGAGCATGTGAGTCAATAAGTTTAAAAGTCTTTTGGTGGTAGACTCAAAAGATAAGTTGTAGGATAGAAAGGGATTCAAGTGTCAAAAACTCAGCGGATCAAGGAATGAACAATTTCCTGGTACAATTTAATGTGAATATTTTGACAGATTTCCATCTTGCAGGTGTAGTGTAAGGCCATGTTCACATTAGCCGAATCCGTTTTTGCTCAGCAGGGGTCTGTCCACTAATCCTCTGCTGAGTTGGGCAGAATGGGTGGATGACAGGTCCACTTCACTTATTCAAAGTGGACATGGACACAGTCTGCTCTGCTTTATGGGCAGCTGGATTCACAGTAAATGGACCAGTTGTCTGTTTACACCCGGCTGTCCTCCAATCCGGCCAGCTGGAAGGGAAATGGATCCCCTTCCATTTTTTATTTTGCCTAATCGGATCGGACCCGTAGGTAGCCAGGTGTAAACGGTCATAAGTCCATTTACATTCAATGCTCCATAGAGGAGAATGGAGGGTTTGATCACGTGAAAGAGGCTTTAGAGTCATTTGTTTTGCTTTTCCTTGTGTAGCAACCCCGCCGCCCTCCTTCTCCACTATTTGGCTCGTTCCACAGGAGAATAAGGCACATGCGGTCTCCACCATGCCCGTACCCCCTGGGTTGCAGAGGTTAAGCACACTTGTTTTCACTTACGGATCTTTGCAGTGAGACTCCCCTCAGAGTTGGCTTCTGTCCCTAGAATGTAAGGACAAAAGTCTCTATGCCCCAAGTAACTCCAAGGTCCACACCAGCATTAACTCCAACATAGATTTTATTTCTTTATGCATGAACATCCACAAATGAGGAGAAGAGAAAGGTGTTAGGAAGACAGATCAGTTCAGGCACTCTTGTTTCTTCGCCACTCGATTCCAAGTGGGTATAGCTCACCCGGAAAGTCACCCGAAGGCACTAGCAGCCGGCGTGTAACTCGAACAGTCTATTAGATTCCCTAATGGATGCGTTCAGGAGATCCTCTGCCACAGAATCTATAGTGTCCCAAACCTCCTACTGGTCCTGTTGTTTAGATCCCCTTTTCGGGTCCCCTCGCAAGGCGGCACCCTGGGATTCCTCCTCCCGAAGTGGGCTCCAGCTAAAGGTGCTGGGCCCAGGGCTGAAGTTGCAGTCCCAGGACTAAAGGTGCCAGGGACTGAAGTGCACGTGGCCCCATGGCCTGGAGGGTACCGACTCTGGAACCAAAAAGAACCGACCAGAACCGACCCCTCCCGGGCAACATCTGCCCCTTATGTATCCTCTCCCGGCATGCACAGCAGGTCCACCACACCCACTGTACGGCTGCCGAGAGAGGACACCAAATCGCTGCCCCATTACCTGTGGTGCAATCCCGAGTATAAGTGACAGCGCCACCCATACTTCCAAGGGAAACTGCACACCAGGTAAAACAACAGCAAGGCAGAGTCCAGCAAAATAGAAAGATTCGAGCCAACTACCACTCGAATCACCCTTAAATTTGGCATAGCAATCCCTAACTTTTGGGACCCTCGCTACATTTGTATAGAGTATAAATAGAGCCCTTATAAGCGTTTGACCATATGATTTGCTAGGTTTCCAGTTACCCAGAATCTTCTCACACCTGTTTAAATAGGGGAAGTGCATTCAACATTTTATATATATCTGAAATCAAGCCTTTGATGGAGGACTCTGTTAATTGCTTGAATTTGGTCAATTTAAAGATTTGTAGAGATTGTCTAGGCCAGGGGTCTCAAACTGGTGGCCCTCCAGCTGTTGCAGAACTACAATTCCCATGAGGCATTGCAAAGCTAAACAGTTACAAGCAGGACTCCCATAGGCAGAGGCATGATGGGACTTGTAGTTCCGCAACAGCTGGAGGGCCGCAGGTTTGAGCCCACTGGTCTAGGCATAATGTTGGATTTGCAAACTTGTGTAGAATGCTTGTTTAGGAAAGGCAAAAGTGAAATAAGACCCTAGTAATCCAAGGGGAAGACATTTGTGATGTCAGACTGACTTGGATTAAAGCCGCTTGCAAAAATCCTAAAAATCCTAAATATCCTAAATATCCAACATGCTGGTTGTACTCAAGTTGATCCATTAGCCTGCCCATACGTGGTTCGAATCTTGGCCAGTCCCTGACGATCCGGCCAAGATTTGAACCGTCTGTGGCCGGTTTAAGATTCTATTACTGCGTTATAGCACGGAATTAAGGTGAATAGGTGCTATGCACAGTTTTTCCAGCTCTTTTTAATAGTTGTAATCATATTTAATTATTTTCTAATGAGTAAAGTACATAAGAGCATTAAATTGTGTTTTCATACATCTGTCATCTATACGATCTAGCCCACACACACTTATGTGAAGGAATGACACCTCTGTGAGGAACCTTATGAAGAGTTTACATTGGATACATTCCAAAAATTATGCATCAGTTTTTAAAGCTACGCTTCCTAATATCATTTTGCAGCTGAGTGGTTCACAGAATGTTTTCTCACACCTTTATTGGGATTAAAATTTTACAAGTGGTATTAATCCAGTACACAAAATCAATGACAAAATATGTAAAAATGTTTGATTATACAGTAAAGCTGATAAATTTATCTTCATTGTGCCGTAGTCATTTTTGAGTGCAACCCTCAACAGAACTAATGTGGCTTTTATGGAATTATCCTTTATTCTTCGGTTTTCATTTCATGTGCCTGGGATAAATCTCTGATTCTGTCTGTCATCATGTTGAGGATATGTCATCTGGTAAATGCTAATGAATGGAAAATAAAACACCATATTGCCATATTGGATTATTGAAGGCTTACTGATTTTTAAACTCCATAATCATCCATCTTTTCATTAGGCTATTTACAGTGGCCAGAGTCAGGGCAAGTTTAATAGCCCAGCAGTTTTACTATCGTACAGCTCTTGTTAACTGTCAAATAAAAAAGGCAGTCATATGTTTTAAATTGTATGTATAGGAAGAGGAGATGCAGAAAGTCTGCTCCTGTTAACGGGTACATAAGGCTCTTTCTGCATCCAATACTTTCTTGCTTCTTTAAACACACATTTAAAGTGCATGTCAACCCTTATAGTGTACTTCTCTTATTCACTCTCTCTTGGTTTGGAAAATTAAATATAGCGGTACCCCCCATAGGGGCTGCTGAAATGTTGGATTGTCTGTCACCCTGCCCAGCCCGGCATTCACCTCTCAGATACTCAGAGACATAGAACAATCTATATGCTTTTTTTGTTTTGTTGAGGGCATTGAACTTAGAATTGGTTGCTTGGGACAACTATATACAGTAGCTGTAAAGTAGCCCAAATGTTTTGCTTGCGTCTATCTAGCAATGTTACTCTGTGGTATAACAAGGAAGCTGAGATTTCTGCAGTGTGTAAATGTGCTTTTACTATACAAAGATGCTGTACATACAACTATTACAATCTTAGGAATACAATACAAGACTGACAGATATCTATAACAAGCAAAATGCCTAGAAAATAGAACAGCCTATGGTCTATAACAGTACAAATACATTTAAAGGTTACTAATCTTCTGTTACGGTATGTTCGTGATCCCCATTGGCAATGACTCTTCTTGGAGACCAGGTTCTGTTCTTCTATCATGAGTGGCTTCTTCTGATGTTACAGCAACATGATGTGTTGCTGTAACATAGCGCATGTAAAGTAAAGTATATAGAATATAGTAAAGTAGCGCATGTTTTCCGTGTTTAGAATAGTCCCTGCACAAAATGAAATTTCTAAAGGAAAAAAAGTCATGGCAGGCAGGCAGGCAGGAAGATGTTAAAAACATCACTGTCCTTGTGAGGAATGAGAGCCTGCCTCAGGAGGACATTGCGACTTGGCTAGGTAGACACGGCCAGTTACAGTGTCCCCTGAAAAAGTGCTTGGACGAGCGGGGGATTTGGATCGGGGCATTGAGCACCAGGATCAAGTTAAGAAGGTTGGGTAACACCGTTGATCAAATTTCAGGTAGTGCCTTCATTGGTAGGGACAGGATCCTGGTGTTCTATCCTGGCCAGCCCCGTCGGTACTTCAAATGCGGATGCCCGACTCATATAAGTGCTGATTGCACGGTGTTGCATTGCACCAAGTGCAATAGAGTTGGGCATTCTAGTTTGTCATGTGGGCTCATTTGTTGTAATCTTTGTGGCAAGATGGGGCACCCTTGAGTAGGTGCCCCAGAGCTCACAGAGAGGGGGCTCCTGTTGGTTGTGCTCTGGGAGGTGGTGAGGCTCCGCCACCAAGGGAACAGAGGCCTAGGAGGGGTGCCTCTGCTGATGATGTTCCTGAAAGTGGCGGAGTGCCCCCTAGGGGGCAGAGGTCAGCAAAGGGAAAAACAGTGGAGACCCCGAGTGGTGAGGAGACTGGCCAGCATAACATGCAGGCTCCTGCCCCAGGGAATAGTAAACCCCCTAGGGCCCCCCTCCTGTGAGTGGGCCTTCTCAGTTCCCCCTTCTCCCCCTCCGGGGGGGCCCCCTGGGGAGCCCCCTCTCCTTGGATGTTGGTTGGGTAACTCTCAGGAAAAGCATAATAAGAAAAAGCAAAAGAAAGTTCCTGAGATAGTGCCTGTGCCAGAGCCAGTGTCAGAGTCTGTGTCAGAACCAACGGAGTTGGGTCTAGGGGAGTATCCGGAATGGTTGCTTCCCTCAGATGAGGAAAGTCTGGATGAAGATCTGTGATGGCAGTGACCCAGTAGTCTGTGTTAAGTCTACTTTAATTAGTGGGCCTGTCCGTAAGGAGACTATTTGGTGAGCCTGATTTAATATAAGTGGTTAGTTGTGTTTGTTATGTAAAATACAAGTATGTATAAGTTTATGTTATGTTCTATAATGTAGCTGTAATGTAAAAGCTTATTTTGTAAGTGTGGTAGCAGTTCTAATTAAAAAAAAATTCCAGCTCTGAGTAATCCTCTTTTATTGTTCAGTGAGATAAAACGGACAAACAGAGAAACACCTTTGTCCGTTCTGCCCCATTGCTTTGAGTGACAGGTTATTTACATATCTCGTGCACTAGCTTTAGACAGGCATTATTTTTTAATTCCCACCCCCACTCCTTTTCTGAAGTCATGTGGTTACTTTTCTGGATTTTGACTGGATGTTAGTGATCATAGCAGAAGGAATACACATGAGAAAATGCATGTTGACAAGGGGAGTGTAGAGGTGGGCAGGAAGTCTACTGACATCACGACTGCACCCACCGAGCTCCAGACAACAGATCCACCCACAGAATCTGCAGTTTTTCAGTTCTTATAACAGGCAGAGGGGAGACATTTGACAGATAAGGATACATGCAGGAGGAATCTATATCCTTATAGATCAGCACTATGGCAGTAGTTTAGATGAGAGTGGGTTTACATCCACTTTAATGTAAGTAGATGACACATTTACAATGGATACCAGAGCAACATATTTAAAGAGGTGTTGGGAACCTTCAAAATTGCAGAAAGATGAAGGAAAACTTCAAACAAGCTCAAGCTCAATAGCTTTGGCTATCCTCAGGAGACCACGATATACACCACACTGGGCCTCGTATAAATACATATCCCCCGCTTTACATCTGTTTGCGGGACTTGCAAACCCCTCTATTCTGGAGGAGACTTCCATTCAGGATAAGCATTAATTTCTCTCTCTGTGCACTTATGGACATCTGTTCTAATTAGGCCTGTTGAGTGATGGATATATATTTGTTGTATTTCTATAAGGAATAATGTTTTGTGGAATGATCTGGTGTCATCTAGGTTGTGAGGGGACCTTATGACCATCAGGCTGGTCCTGAGTCTTCTGTTGTATTCAGGTTAGTTTTTGCATGGTTGCCCTTTATATATAGTTTATTCTATATACTTTGACTAATTTGTCTTTTGCTGGGCACCCTATTCCTACCACCTTTACATTGTATATGCCTTGGCATTTTTTTTTTTTAAAGATGGGTATGGACATATTAGCCGATCTATGGATCCCAGCAAGACGGTGCACTATTACAAGTCTCCCCTTAGCTTGAACACACCTGATGAAGTGTTATGAGGATATATATATATATATATAATTTATATTTATATTTTTTATTTTCCTCTTTTCCCCCCTCTAAATTTCATGGGATAGGTTAATGTATATTTGTACATTATTGTATATGTTGTTTAATTTTCTGTATACTAGATTTGTGGAACTAACCTATGGATTAAAGCCCTGAAGAAGCGGAATGTGTGCCGTGAAACATGTTGGCAAACTTCATAGAACTAATTTTGGTGCTATGTCTGACCACCCTACAAATGTGATTTTATATATGCATGGGCCTTTACTTGCCTAAAGGTGTACTTGTGTATACCTGTTCTCTATATTTCAATAAATAGACCATTTTTAAAATCAACACACTAGGGATGAGCTTCGAGTTCGAGTCGAACTCATGTTCGACTCAAACATTGCCGAACAGCGAACAAATTGGGGTGTTCGCGGCAAATTCGAAAAGTCTATGGGAGAAATCTAAAGTGCTAATTATAAAGGCTTATATGCAAGTTATTGTCATAAAAAGTGTTTGGGGACCCGGGTCCTGCCCCAGGGGACATGTATTAATGCAAAAAAAAGTTTTAAAAACGGCCGTTTTTTGGGACCAGTGATTTTAATAATGCTTAAAGTGAAACAATAAAAGTGAAATATTCCTTTAAATTTCGTACCTGGGGGGTGTGTATGATATGCATGTAAAGTGGCGCATGTTTCCCATGCTTAGAACTGTCCCTGCATAAAATTTCATTTTTGAAGGAAAAAAAGTCATTTAAAACTCACTCGCAGAATTGTTGGCTCCCGGCAATACATACAAAAGTCATTGATAAAAAAAAAAAAGCGTGGGGGTCCCCCAGAATTCAATTACCAGGCCCTTCAGGTCTGGTATAGATATTAAGGGGAACTCTGCCGCAAATTTAAAAAAAAATGCGTGCGGTTCCCCCAAATATCCATACCAGGCCCTTGTAAGTCGCTCCAAGTAGCGCTGAAGTCGCGCTCAAGTCGTCTCCAAGTTGCCTTGAAAAGTCGCACTGGAAGTCGTGTTGCCCCAGTGTGAACCGGCACTTAGCAGTGCCGTGGCACTTTCATTTCAGCCCAAAAATTCAGTCCAAGATCATTTTAGTTGTTGTTAAAGCCAATGTGTTTTGGGGCAAGACCACTTCCCCTTCATCAGTGTCCAACACAGGATACAATTTGGATGCACAGTGACCTCACGTATCTATATTGGAACTACTATTAAACTGTCCTCATGATGTAACAGTTCTTAAGCAGTAATAGAGTCCATCAATTAAATATCTTGGACTCTTTCATACATTTTCTTGGGCTACACCTCCACCATTTTCATTGGAAATCCAGCAGCATCTTAAGATTTAGAGACGAGAAGCCTAGTAAGGAGTTAGGCCAGGTCAGACTGCAGCTTTTACAGCTTCCTCTGACAAGTCTATTGCAAATTTTTAAGAGTGTTTAGCTAGCACTTTAGCTGGCCCCATCACCTTGTCACAGTATATTTTTCTTGGGCCCCGTCACAACGGGCTTCATGTCGTTAATATGATCTGTCTTTATATTCCAACAGCCGCCATTCAGAATCCAGCTTGAATAGTGCAATATATAATTTCCTTCTACTTTTGACAGGATGTAGTTCATGGGTGGATTGATGACTCTCAGGTCCGCATAAATCAGAGGCATAGCCTTGGATTAATTTCAATAGTCTTCATCAGTACAAATACACACATTGGCACAGTGTCAAAGGTGCAGGCCTTCAGCGGAAACTTGTTGGGCTGTGTTACACTGTGCCAGGATGTGTGTTTTGACTTTGCAGCAATAAAGGATTCATTGGGGCCATTCTGGTCAGAGATTATGGCCTTTATTCAGAGACTGTCTCCATTCCAAATGCTTATAACCCAACATCAGGTCTCTTGGGCAGAGTTACTGATTCATTACCAACTATACATGCTAGAAAATTCCTTTGCCGCAGAAACTAGCTTTTCTAACTTTAAAAGAATGGATACAGTTAAAATTAAACTTAAAATCTGTTGAAAAAAATCTGATCTGTATATGTTGGAAGGATTCTGACAAACTTTATTGCAGATTTTTTTTTTTGGGGGAAAACATTTTAATCTACCATGTCAATTTTCAAACAGACTGCAAACAGGAGGGTCTTCTTTCATTATTGCCAAATAAGCAGTCTCATGCCGCGTACACACGATCGATTTTCTCAACGGTGAAAACACCGTCGAGAAAATCGACGGAAAAAACGAGGGAACGGCTTGGTTCCCTACACACGGACGTTTTTCCCGACATTTTTTTTCTTGGTCGAGAAAAACGACCGTGTGTGGGCTCCGTGGCAGTGTTTCCCTATGGGAAAACTGCCGCGGAAAAAAATGACGGGAATCACGACGAGAAAAATTAGAGCATGTTCTAATTTTTCTCGTCGTGATTAATGCCGTTTTTCCCGTCTGGAAAAATGACAAAAAGCCCACACACAGTCGTTTTTCTTGTTAAAAATTTTTTTTTATTTTTCCCGACGGAAAAAATTATCGTGTATATGCGGCATTAGTGTTGTAATAAGAAATGGAGCACAAAATGCATTTCTTTTTGCACTGGAAATAAACCTACAAAATATTGCACCACAAAAAAAAATCAAGATTTTAAGATTAAGGCCTCATGCCCACGGACGTTTTAAAAAATGGGCTGTAAAGCTAGTACAGACGCCAGGAAAAAAGCGGCGTTTTTAACGCGATTTTTCCCACGTTTTGCATTGAATTCAATGCACGTTTCCCCGCGCTAGCTTTCAGCCACGTTTTTCTTTCTCTATTCCAAATCAATGGCTCCCTATGGGAGCCCATTGATTTGAATAGAGGTCACACCAGAAGTCGGATCAAGATGATCCGACTTGTGGGGCGACTCATGTGCGGAGAATCTTGAAGGGGAACCCCGTGAAAATGTAAAAAATTTTTGCGTGAGGTTCCTCTTCAAGACGATACCAGACCCTTCGGTCTGGTATGGATCTTGTGGGGGAACCCCCACACCAAAAAAAAATGGCGCGGGGTTCCCCCCAGGATCCATACCAGACCCTTATCCGAGCACGCAGCCCGGCCGATCAGGAAGGGGGGGACGAGCGAGCACCACCCCCTCCTGAACCGTACCAGGCCGCATGCCCTCAACATGGGGGGTGGGTGCTTTGGGGCAGGGGGGCGCCCTGCGGCCCCCCCACCCCAAAGCACCTTGTCCCCATGTTGATGGGGACAAGGGCCTCTTCCCGACAACCCTGGCCATTGGTTGTCGGGGTCTGCGGGCGGGGGGCTTATCGGAATCTGGAAGCCCCTTTTAATAAGGGGGCACCCAGATCCCGGCCCCCCACCCTATGTGAATGAGTATGAGGTAAAATCGTACCCATACCCATTCACCTGGGGGAAAAGTGTCAATAAAAAAAACACACTAGACAGCTTTTTAAAGTAATTTATTAGGCAGCTCTGGGGGTCTTCTTCCGACTTCTAGAGTCTTCTACCGACTTCTGGGGTCTTCTACCGACTTCTGGGGTCTTCTTCTGACTTCTGGGGTCTTCTTCTGACTTCTGGGGTCTTCTTCCGACTTCGGGGGTCTTCTTCCGACTTCTCCGCTCTCTCCGGTTCTTCTCCCACTCTCCGGTGCTTTCTGCCTTCTGCCGGGCACCTCCGCTATCTTCTGCCAGCTCTTTTGCTAGCAGGGGCCCGGTTTTCATCGTCGTCTTCTTCGCTCTTCTCTTCTTGAGGTGTTGACACGACGAGGTCTGCCGCTGTAATGCTGTTTGCCCGGCGCGCAACGACTTTTATAGGCATGGGGCGTGGTCACCGGGTGATGTGACCCGCCCCCTTATGACGTCGCAGTCCCATCATGCCCCGGGACTGCAACGTCATAAGGGGCGGGGTCACATCACCCGGTGACCACGCCCCACTCCTATAAAAGTCGTTGCGCACCTGGCACACAGCATTACAGCGGCAGACCTCGTCGTGTCAACACCTCAAGAAGAGAAGAGGGAAGAAGACGACGATGAAGACCGGGCCCCCACTAGCAAAAGAGCTGGCAGAAGATAGCGGAGGTGCCCGGCAGAAGGCAGAAAGAACCGGAGAGCGGGAGAAGAACCAGAGAGAGCGGAGAAGTTGGAAGAAGACTCCGGAAGTCGGTAGAAGACCCCTGAAACTGCCTAATAAATTACGTTAAAAAAATGTACAATGACCTCCATGTAAGGGGGAATTTACTCTGACAACCATTGTGAGGGGGATTTACACTGACCACCAATGTAAGGGCAATTTTGCACTCACCACCAATGTAAAGGGAAATTTACGCTGATCACCAATGTTATGAAGGTTTGTACTGACCACCAATGTAAGGTGACACTTCTACACTGACCACCAATGTTAGGGGGGATTTACACTGACCACCAATGTTAGGGGGGATTTACACTGACCACCAATGTAAAGGGGGATTTACACTGACCACCAATGTAAGGGCAATTTTGCACTCACCACCAATGTAAAGGGAAATGTACACTGATCACCAATGTTATGAAGAATTTACACTGACAGCCAATGCAATGGGGATCTTACATCAACAACCAATAAAGGGGGATTTCTACACTGGCCACCAATGTAAGGGGGATTTACACATTAATGCCGCCACTATTTACATATCAATACAGATTATTTAAATGTAAACACAGGGTCTGCAGGTGAGTCATCTGTACATGGAAAAAGGGCAGAGCTGGGCAGCAGCAACAGAACTTTACACTGAGATATCGGGACAAAGCAAGGGACTAAAACTTCAAGGGATAAGGGAATTTAAACTGGGATTGTTGGCAGCTGCTTTGGGCCCCACAACAATGATGAGGCCCAGGGCAGCTGCCCCTTTTTCCCTGCCTTAAAAACGGTCCTGAGTAGAAAACAAAAATGTTTTATTTCTCAAATATCATTGCACTTCACAAAATCAAACAAAGAAAATCAATATAGACACAGCCGCGGAGCTTGCCGTGCAGGCTGGTGTGTAGTGACGTCACTGTAGTGTTTTCTTATCTCTCATAAAAACACTATGTCCCGTAGCTTTTTCCTGCTCAATTCCTCTGTTATCAGCCTGATAACTTCTCACATGTTCTCCAAGGCGGGAGATAGAAGTGTGTGTCGGGGGAGGTTGCTATAAATAGATTAGCAGTCAGCTTGCCGTCTAAGAGCAGAGCTCTGCACATTCCGTTCTTCTTTTGCCTATGAAGAGTGGGGGTGTGTGCCTTTCCTCCAATCAGCTGTCTTTGGCTGTATGCCAAGAATCCACTCCCAGTGCTAACCAGGAAGAGAAAAACTTTAACACTAAGAGCACTTTCTAAAGGTTATATACAGATGAAGACAGAAGATATACATGTAAAACTTATGTAGGGAGATTTGTTTCATCTCTGTGTATCATCTGAGGCTGTTCACTTCACTGGGTATATGTGAGGGTTTACATCCACTTTAACGTGGACTATATGCATGTACATTTGTATCATGCAATCTCAGGTGCATTTCTTTAGGTTGTAGAAAATATGGGCAACAGTCACTTTAGTGAGGTCAGAACAAGAACTGGCTTATTGCTGGTTGCAATATAGGAAGGAGGGTCCTCAAAACATGGATGATCTCAACACCAGACTAGGCTGTAATCCCATACCTCCCAACTTTTTGAGATAGAAATGAAGGACACCCATCAGGAAACGTATGCAGGCATAGGACACACCCCTTATCACGCCCCCTTAAAGGAGAATTGTACAAAAAATAAGCCCCAAGTGCTTTGTTTACCACTACTATTCCTTTATATTGGCTTTTGGAATTTACAAATGCGGCAATTTAGAAATCAGATGAAAGGTTTAGCACTTCAAAACACTTTTTGGTAAATAAAAAGTGCATTTTATATACAGCTATATAGATCAGACCGAAATGAGGAGCAATGAGAGATGGAGGGACATTGTTCCAAATCAGGGACAATCCCTCGAAATCAGGGACAGTTGGGAGCTATGTAATCCCTTCCTAATCTCTCATCTTTAAAGGGGCTGGAGGCGTCTTAACAGCCTTTCAGAGACTTATTAATACATCTACTTAAAGCGGAGGTTCACCCAAATTCACAACTATACTGTAACACAACCGCTGTAATATGTACATCATCAAAGGACAAAACATTTTTTTTCCCATATATAAATACCTTGTATTTGCCTTTTCATAAAGCGACTTCCGGGATTCCCTCCCGTGGGAGTAGGCGTTTCCAAGCCTTTCTCCGGCGCCGCAATGCAACGTGGGACTTGGCTGCAGGGACTTGGTATGCAGTGCTGCGAAATCTCGAGAGATTTCACATACGACGTGACGCATGACGCCAGTCACGTGACAAGGGCGTCTCTATTTAGATTGTGCATACCATCACAATGGGGCGTGAACTTTCAATGACGCGGCCCCGTTGTGATGGCAACCTTTTCGTTTACGACGCTACTCCAGGAAATGATTGCTTGTGGGCTTCACAATGCCCACAAGCAAAATGGAAACACAGAGAAACGTATTTTATAACTTCTTCTTTACGAGGAAAATGGACAGCGGATACTAGCAGAAACGAAACAAGTAAGTGTACTTTATTATTGGGAAACCCCATTGAATGCAGGAAAAAAAAAAAAAAAGTTTTGCCGCGGAACCTCCGCTTTAACAATTTTCTATTTGCATGCATATGTAGCGGGTATTTGAATTTAGGGGAAGCATCTGGGTGGTAGTGTAACCCAGATGCACTAATTGCTAGGGGATCCGGGACCTTTTTCTGGTTCTTGGAGGACTTTGGTGGTGTGAGGTTCCTTGTGGTCCACAGGTGGCGCTGTTGCCTGGGCCGGAGCTGAACTCACACCGCAAGACTGTACCTTTTTGTCCTCCCCTGGAGCTGGTACAGGGGGGCGGGGAACCCGCTGTGGCGCGAAGGGAGAGGGGATAAAAGGGGCGGACGCTCTTACCACGGGGTTCAGAGTTCAGAGTCCGGAGTGGGAGTGGGAGGACTCGGCCGCACCCAGGCACCTTCAGCTTGGGTGCTGGCGTTCCAGTGTTCCAGGCCTAGGTGCCCTTGACCTAGCCAGAGCGAGAGATGGAGTCCTTCTCAGGCACCTTTAGCCTGGGGTGAGGTACTATAGCGGAGGCCTGGGGCTCAGTACCTTCGACTGAGTTCCGCGAGGGTGGAGGAATCCGAGGGGGCCCTAACTCCTTGGGTGCCCGTGTCTGAGTTCGTGAGAGCTGGTGTGCGGAACTTCTCTGAAGAGTCCGGTGCAGCATTGCTGGTGACAGAGAGGCCTCCGGTTTCTCCCTTGGACGGATTTCCTTCCCCTGACAGGGGCCGTGCTAGCGAATGTAATTCACATTCTACTCAATATAGTCAGTGGCAGTGACTACCCGCCACTGGTGATACCACAGTGGTTAGCAGGAGAAGGGAAGGGATTGTGCCTCGATCTATTCCCCATCACTACTCAGTAGAAGAAACTGTATGTTTGTATGCCAAGAAGAATAAAACTGATTTGGACCTATTCACTGTGTGGAACTCTGGTTACTAGGAGCAAAGGAGTCAGGGACGAAGTACTGGACTTGACTCTAGGACACCTACACAAAACCCAATCTTCTGGCCTTCACCTCTTAGCTATGGAGGACATGGGCCGTGGTGTATCTCATCCCTCTCCCCAGCACTGAAACCCCTAGACGAAGAAAGACAAGCAGAGCATGAGAAAGGGAGTGAGGGATGAGGCCGCTATACATACATAAGCAATTATCACTTTAAGGTTGTCTGGGCATGTGGAAGGGAGTTTCCTATCCTACCTATGCCCAGCAACCAACATCTTCAGATATACTTTTCAGGAGGGGTGATCCCTGGTCCCTAACCCGTAGGCCCAAAGGTCTTGGGAAAGAGACAGATATTTCACAGTTGCATCCTCATAGGGTAAAAGCCTATGAAGGAAGAGAGAATGGAGGAACTATTTTATAATTCACCCATAATTCAAGGCTGCTGATTGGCTAGGTAATTAAAGTGATTCTGGCCATACAAATTGTTGCACTCAGGTGACAGCAGGTTAAAAACTGCTAATGGCTGACATCACAGAGCAGCTCCAGGTTCTGGATGGATCCCGACATAAATGATACCCTAAGCCAGCCACTCCCACCCCCTCTCCAGCCCAGTGCTCCAGTGAGAGCAGAGAATGGTGACTGAGAGGCACCACTCTCTGCTCAGAATTGACCAAACATTGAATGGCCAACTGATCGCTCAGCTTTTGGGCTTAGAGCCAGCAGGGGACAGCTGCCGAATCACACTGAAGCTGCTGCCATTAATGTAAGTATGGATGTTTTTTTTTTATTCCTACACTTCTCCTTTAATACCTATTTAAAACAACAAAAAATATGTGAAAGTATAAAACGTCATACAATGCCTTTAAAAAGAAAATTGACTAATGCTGCGTACACACGATCGGTTTTTCTGATGAAAAAAGACAGATGGACTTTTTTCATCAGACAAACTGATCGTGTATGGGCCCCATCGGTCTTTTTTCCATCGTATAAAAAAATAGAACCTGTTTTAAATTTTACCGATGGTAAAAAAAACGATAGCAAATTATGATCATCTGTGTGGAACTCCATCGGACAAAAAACCCACGCATGCTCAGAATCAAGTCGACGCATGCTCAGAAGCATTGAACTTAAATTTTCTCGGCTTGTCGGAGTGTTTTACATCACGGCGTTTTGGACAGTCGGAATTTTGACTGATGGTGTGTAGGCAAGACTGATGGAAGTCAGCTTCATCGGATTTCCGATGGAAAAATCCATCGGATTAGATTCCATCTGAAATTCGATTGTGTGTAAAGGGCATTAGAGTTGGGTTTTAATTTAAAAAAGGAATTTTAAGCTACATATAGGTGAGCGTCCCTGGTTTCTGAGGTTGGAACTGGTTTGAATGAAAAGGAACATGGATGGTCATACACTTTATCTGCCTCACAGCTGCTGTTTGCAACAAAGAGAACGGTTGACACAATTGGACCACAAGTGGCATCTTATAGCTCAATATGGAAACCCCTTCAACTGTTAGGAGGTTTGAGATGCTGCATTCATTAAAGTATTGTGATGCTGAGTTTCTAGATCCAGAACATGAACCTTCGGGATGCGAGAGCTGTATATTATCGAAGCAGCTGTGGCACCCCAGGCATAGATACATATTTGAACAGCTGAAATCTTCAAGATCCAAATACCTACTGGCATGCATTTTAGGCCATGACTACAGTTATTTACAATGCAATCTCCAACTGGAATTGTGATCATACACGCCGAATATATTGGCGTGCATGATCCTTAAATAAACAGCGTGTTTGCAGGGAGGCCAAAAATCGAAAGGCTTGCATAAACAAATTGCTGAAATGTAAACAGGAAATGTAACACAGAAACTAATGAGACATTTCCTTTAACTATCTTTTAAAGTGGTTGTAAACCCTGTAGTACATTTTTTTTTTTAAACCCATCTGCAAGACAAAGGCATAATGAGCTAATATGACTAGCATACTAGCTCATTATGCATCACTTACCTTAGATCGGGGCCCCCAAAGCCGTCCTCGTCTCCCTCTCCAGCCGCAGCGGCGATAGCCGGAATGTTACTTCCGGGTATCGCCGCTCCAGCCAATCACAGCGCCGCTCCCGCGCTGTGATTGGCCGGAGCGGCGAAGACGTGACTCCACGCATGCGCGCGGGAGCCGCCAAATCTGGCTAAGCCGGATTTGTGAATGGGATTAACCCTATGAATGCGCTGTTGTCTACGGCGCGCATGCTCCGTAGACAATGGTGCATTCTTTTTTGTAAAATATCTCCTAAACCGTGTAGGTTTAGGAGATATTTCTTGCACCTACAGGTAAGCCTTAATCTAGGCATATCCTGTAGGTGCAAGTTACATAAGTGGGTTTACAACCACTTTAAATTTCCTTTAACTATGTTAACCGCTTGCGTCTCAAGTCCTTTTTTCCCTAAATCCCACAGAGTCCCAGAGCATTCTGTTCATTTCAGTGATGTCTCTGTTCTGCACATCATACAGTGCATCCGGAAAGTATTCAAAGTGCTTCACTTTTTCCACATTTTGTTATGTTACAGCCTTATTCCAAAATGGATTCAATTATTTTCCTCAAAATTCTACAAACAATACCCCATAATGACAACATGAAAGGAGTTTGTTTGAAACCTTTCCAAATGTATTAAAAATGTCCGCTCTACCATACAGGCCTGATTGGTGGAGTGCTGCAGAGATGGTGGTTCTTCTGGAAGCATAGGCGTGCGCACAGGGTGTGCCGGGCACACCCTAATCACCCCATGTACATTAGCATTATCCAGGGGCGGCACCAGGTGGGTGGTTGGGGGTGCAAGTGGCCAGTGTAAATGCCCCTATTATATTAAACAAAAAAGGGGGGAGGTTTGGGATTTTGAATGAGGCACATATATATGTGCCTCCATCCCTGGTACAAATAAAAAAGGGGGAGTTTTGGGACTTTAAATGAGGCTCTCAACACAGTGGGGGTATGCAATAATAATGTGTTTATTGACATGGGAAACATATAAAGATATGAGATTTGTAAAATTTATATAAGTCATAAGGATACACATAACCTTACACATATCACATAGACATCAAGGATCGACTTGGAAACGTGCGAGAATGTGGAAAAATAGATGAGTAATTCCCATGATTACATATATATATACATGTCATTGGAGCGGCACAATACAATGGAGCATAATGGTAAAAAAATGTGAAATATAATTGCACGATGGACAGTGAACTACGTAGACATCTGGTACAGGTGTGTGGGCATCCTAAAAAGCCAGACGTGTTTCGTGTATAACACTCATCAGGGGCGATGATCACAATTATCTATAAAAAATGTATAAATAAAAGTAGTTATAGTATGGCACTGGGTGTAACAGGAAAGGGCAAAAATGCCGTTCCTGAGTACTTACATACAAAAGGTAAAAGCTGGGGAAATGTTGCATGTGTGACCAGGGCCAAAAACAGGAGTCCATCCCGGAAGCTATTATATTAAAGGCTATGTTCAGCCTTAGGAACACATTATATCTGCATTTAGGGAGTAATATAATATGGTCCCAATCAACTGTCTCCCACCACCAGAGCCTCCTCCCTGTGACTGCATGTGGCATTCATGTGTGTTTAAACTTTAGGGTGCACACCCTAATGCAATAGGCTGCGCACACTTATGTCTGGAAGGTTCTGCTCTCTACACAGAGAAATGCTAAAGCTCTGTCAGAGTGACCATCAGGTTCTTGGGCACCTCCCTGACTAAGGCCCTTCTCCCCCCCCCCCCCGATCGCTCAGTTTGGCCGGGCGGCCCGCTCCAGGAAGAGTCCTGGTGGTTCCAAACTTCTTCCATTTACGGATGATGGAGGCCTCTGGGGACCTCTGGGCCCCTTACAAAAAAATAAAAAGATTAATAATATTTTTTTTTTTATAAAAAATAAATAAAAAAAGGGAGGTTTCCATCCGGGGCCCTGGGGACCTCCAGGACTCTGGGGACCTCTGGGCCCCTTACAAAAAAATAAAAAATAATTAAATAAAATAAATAAATAAAAAAATGTAATAAAAAAATTTATAACAAAAAACATTATAAAAAATAAATAAAAAAAGGAAGGTTTCCATCCGGGGCCCTGGGGACCTCTGGGCCCCTTACAAATTTATTTTTTATAAAATAAGTAAATTTAAAAAAAAAATTATAAAAAAATTAATAATAAAAAAAAATTATCATTTTTTGTAAAGTGGGGTTGACAATCGGGGCCCTGGGAAACTCCGGGCCCCTGGGGACCTCTGGGCCCCTTACAAAAAAATTAAAAAATAAATAAATAAAAAAAAGGGGGGGGACATCCGGGCCCCTGGTGACCTCCGGGCCCCTTACAGGTGTACTGCCTGTACCCCCCTGATGGCGGCCCTGCATCTGAGGCTAGTAATCTCACTGGGTATTTGAAAGGGTTTACAACTACTTTAACTGCCACAGTATATACTCACCTTTACTTAATTTCCTACTGCTTAAAGTGATTGTAAACCTTTGTGGTTTTCTTTAACCACTTAAGCCCCGGACCATTTTGTAGCTAAAGGACCAGAGCTGTTTTCAGAATTTTGCACTGCGCTGCTTTAACTGGAAATTGTGCGGACATGCAATGTTGTACCGAAACGAAATTTGCGTCCTTTTCTTCCCACAAATAGAGCTTTCTTTTAATGGTATTTGATTGCCTCTGCGATTTTTATTTTTTGCGATATAAACGGAAAAAGACCGAATTTTTTGAAAAAAAAATGATATTTTCTACTTTTTGTTATAAGAAAAATCGAATAAACTCAATTTTAGTCATACATTTAGGCCAAAATGTATTCAGCCACATGTCTTTAGTAAAAAAAATGTCAATAAGCGTATATTTATTGGTTTGCGCAAAAGTTATAGCGTCTACAAACTAGGGTACATTTTCTGGAATTTACACAGCTTTTAATTTATGACTGCCTATCTCATTTCTTGAGGTGCTAAAATGGCAGGGCAGTACAAAACCCCCCCAAATTACCCAATTTTGGAAAGTAGACACCCCAAGGAAATTGCTGAGAGGCATGTTGAGCCCATTTAATATTTTTTTTTTGTCACAAGTGATTGAATAATGACAAAAAAAAATAAAAAATTACAAAAAGTTGTCACTAAATGATATATTGCTCACACATGCCATGGTTATATGTGGAATTGCACCCCAAAATACATTTTGCTGCTGCTCCTGAGTACGGGGATACCACATGTGTGGGACTTTTTGGGAGCCTAGCCGCGTACGGGCCCCCGAAAACCAAGCACCGCCTTCAGGATTTCTAAGGGCGCAAATTTTTGATTTCACTCCTCACTACCTATCACAGTTTTGAAGGCCATAAAATTCCAAAATAGCACAAAACCCCCCCAAATGACCCCATTTTAGAAAGTAGACACCCCAAGGAAATTGCTGAGAGGCCTGTTGAGCCCATTGAATATTTTTTTTTTTTTGTCCCAAGTGATTGAATAATGCCAAAAAAAAATTACAAAAAGTTGTCACTAAATGATATATTGCTCACACATGCCATGGTTATATATGGAATTACACCCCAAAATACATTTTGCTGCTTCTCCTGAGTACGGGGATACCACATGTGTGGGACTTTTTGGGAGCCTAGCCGCGTACGGGACCCCGAAAACCAAGCACCGCCTTCAGGATTTCTAGGCACAAATTTTTGATTTCACTCCTCACTACCTATCACAGTTTCGAAGGCCATAAAATGCCAAAATAGCACAAACCCCCCCAAATGACCCCATTTTGGAAAGTAGACACCCCAAGCTATTTGCTGAGATGCATGGTGAGTATTTTACAGCTCTCATTTGTTTTTGAAAATGAAGAAAAAAAATATTTATTTTTTTTTCAAAACTTTGTGACAAAAAGCGAGATCTGCAAAATACTCACCATACCTCTCAGCAAATAGCTTGGGGTGTCTACTTTCCAAAATGGGGTCATTTGGGGGTGTTTTGTGCCATCTGGGCATTCCATGCCCTCCAAAACTGTGATAGGCAGTGAGAAGTGAAATCAAAAATTTACACCCTTAAGCCCTGTACACACGATCGGATAACCTATGGATTTTCGTCCGATGGATTTGACCATCGGAAATCCGATGAAACTGTTTTTCATCAGTCTTGGCCACACACCATCAGTTTAAAAACCGACGGCAACAAAACGACGGCACGTACAAAACGTACGACGCGCTATAAAAGGGCCGAACAAATCTAATGGCGCCACCCCTTGGGCTGCTTTTGCTGATTTCGTGTTACCGCGTGTTAGTAAAAGTTTGGTGAGAGCCGATTCGCGCTTTTCAGTCTCCGTGCTTTGCAGATCGTTTCCTGGTGTTCAGTTTGTGCTTGTGGGTTTGTATTTGTGATTCAGTGCGTGCAGTCAGGTCGTTACTGCCTTGCAGTGCCGACTTGGCCGTTCGTTTACTGTTTTTCAGATCGTTCTTTTCAGGCCTTGCTGTTCCACGGTGCGTTCTGTTTGAGTGCGTTCTGACCAGCCGACCGGTTTAAAACCATGTTTGAAGTGCGTTCTCGTTCTCGAGCTCGTGCTGGCTTTGGGCTTGGTGTTGCAGTAAACACTGTAACCCGAGTTCAGTCTGTGAACAGGGTGAGGAGGAGTTCATGGACTAAGAATTGGTTTCTCCAGCGGGACCAATTCTCTCATATGCCTCTGCTGCGGGAAATCCATGAGAATAATCCTGATGATTTCAGGAATTATCTCAGGATGACGGACCCCGTATTTCACCGTCTGTTGGATTTGCTGTCCCCCTATATCACGAGGCAGGACACTGTGATGCGCCAGGCCATCACTGCCGAGCAGAGGCTTATTGCCACGTTGAGATACCTGGCGACTGGGAGAAGCTTGCAGGACCTCAAGTTCTCAACAGGCATCTCCCCCCAGGCTCTCGGGATCATTATCCCTGAGACGTGTTCGGCCATCATTCAGGTCCTGCAGAAGGACTATATGAAGGTAATTATGCTCCTTTAACCTCACATTATCTTTTTTTATTCTCGTTTTTTTTATTTATTTTTCCTCCTAACACAAATATGCCTGTTTGTAATCTCCTGGTAATGTCCCCATTTTCCACATGCCTTTTTTTACCTGTAAATCCCTTTTTGGGCCCTACATGCCTATTTCCCTCCACTAACCTCTCCAGCATGCTATCGTGGGCGCAAACCCAGCTAGCCTTCTATTTTCCTTTTCATTTTTGGTGGGTCATTGCCCTCGTAGTTTGACAACCTTCCCTCCCCCCCCTAAAGATGTTAAAAAAATAGTAGTTCTCAATCAAGCTCAGCAAAGTGGTAGATCCTTTTTTGGGATCCCCCACAATCACCTTAGGCCCCCCCCCTTAGATTATTTTAGAATGTCCACTCAGCGGGGGTGAGGCATCTGCTAAGTGGGCCTTTGTTTATTGTTCGGAAAAACTCCCTTAAATAATAATGTTACTCAACAATGTTTTTTGGTGTGTCATCTGCTTGCACTGTAACCATAAACCGTACTAATGTCTTCTTTTTGTTTGACTCCACAGTTCCCTAGCACACCACAGGAATGGCTGACTGTGGCCTCCCAATTTGCCCAGCGGTGGGATTTCCCCAACTGTGGAGGGGCAATTGATGGGAAGCACGTCCACATAGTGCCGCCACCCCCGTTTGGGGTCATACTATTTCAACTATAAAGGTTTTAATAGCATAGTGTTAATGGCGGTGGTGTCGGCACGGTACGAGTTCCTGTATGTGGACGTGGGGAAGAACGGCCGGATGTCCGATGGCGGATCATTCGCGGAGACGGAGTTCGCTCACCGTCTGCAGGCTGGGGGTCTTGCACTGCCTCCAGATGCAGAGAACGTTGAAGGGCTCCCGTTCGTTTTCATTGCGGATGAGGCTTTTGGACTAGGACCACACCTGATGCGGCCGTTTCCCCAACGCACCCTCACCCCGGAGAGGAGGGTTTTTAATTACCGGCTGGCCAGAGCCCGGAGAGTTGTGGAGAATGCCTTCGGGATAATGGCCAGCCGGTTCCGCCTGTTCCAGACGGCGATACATTTGGCGGATTATAAACTGAACCACATCGTCTACTGCTGCTGCATATTGCACAATTTTCTTCGCAAATTTGCAAACAATTATGTTTCATCGTTTGGGCCTGAGGCCGGTCCATCTGAACTGATTAATCTGACTGGCCTCAGCACTGCTCGTACTGGCTTGGCCCCCCAAAGTGCCCGTGAAGTACGCCAGAAATACGTAGAGTACTTCACGGGTAGGGGGGCCATCGCAATGCCAGACCACATCTGACCAATTATTATACCTTTTTAAAATAAAATAAAAATTTGAATTCATACAAACTTGTGTTGTCATTCTTGTATTTTGGGTTTATGTGTCTCCCAGGTTCTAGTAGTGCCAAGTGTAATTGTCCTTAGTAAATAGCCTCAAAACTCAGAGCGAAAAACATGGTTTTTGCATCTTCAGAACTGCTCTTGAGCATAGAAAGAACAAGGCACACCTTTTTTAGACTTCCCAAATGTTTTTATTGTTTGCACCGCATTTTGTATGGGTTTTTTGAAATACTAGCCTTTTTTTTTTATGTGCGGCTTTTTTGGCAGAAACATGCATGGGTCGTAAGCCATTTTTTTTAGTTTGAAAAAGTAATAAAATAACACTGTGAAAAATAACAACTGGAGATGGGGTGATGGTACCCCTGATCCATCCCAAATGTTAACAAACACACTTTCTTTGGGGGCTCAAATGGGTATCTTCAACAAGATCCCATGGCTAGGGTAAACATGTGCTATCTGCCATCATGGGGGATCAATGGTCGTGCTTTGGGGATGTAAACCCTTCCTCTCCCCTACTTGAGGAGGGAGGAAGAGGTTGCACCCCCAAAACAGGGACATAGATATCCTGTGACGGCAGATAGCACATGTTGAGTCTTCAGTGTGTGCATCTTCACATTTGGGATGTTGGAAATCCCTGAGATAATGTCAGACGCAGAACAAAAAACACAAAAGAGGAGGGGGTTCACACTATTTTCCCCAAAATATCTATCATGTTTTTATATTTTTGCTCAATCACAATCATTCTCTTTCTCATAATGTCCATTTCGCTACTGCATTACATGATTTCCTGAATGATTATTTTGGCGCTGGCACTCGAGAATGGCGGATTTGGACTTCCTGACACACCCCCACGTTCAGTCCCTAAAACAAAAAAAAAGGTTTTACACTAGGCAGTCCTACATCTGTATTTACCTTGAATTTGTGGTGACAGACACTGACCTGTTGTGCTGATAAGCTCCACCTCTCCTTCCTCCACCTCCCCTTCCTCCACCTCCGCTTCCTCCACCTCCGCTTCCTGAACCTGCTGATCTTGGTCTGCTTTGGGAGCTTCTGGGATTTTCTGTGGTGTTGGGTTACTTGTCTCATGAGCATGGTGTCCTCCCACTCTCCTCTCCCCTATGGGAATTTACAACAAAATGTATACTTTAGCACACAGACTTTTTTTAGGCCTGAAAAGGGATCCTCAATGTTTTGAAGTGGGGTACAATTGATATTTGGCCCTGAGTTCCAACATGAACATATGTGATTTTGCAAACTCAACAAAGCAACATGTTATTTTTGAGGACACTCACAAACACTTGGATAACCACCAAGGTATCCACTGGAGCACCTGTGTGTGACAACGTTAAGAAATTTGGTCATGTGGCCCAGAGTATAGTATCTTGCTGAAGAACAAAAAAGAGTACACAACTGCTGGAGTGTCATCACCTTTACCCAGAATACAGTTTCTTCTTTCAGTCACATTCTAAATTTCCTTACAACACATCATCTAGCCAACAATGTGTAGATAAACATTGTTGAAGTAAAATGAGGCATGCCCACATGTAGTTTACGTGGATATGTGCCAAACATGTTTGGGGGAAGAGCAGCAAGTTATTGGTCAAAACATTGGCCAAATAAGTGGACTCTCCACTTAACATAAAAGATGAGATTTCAAAATGTGAACCCAGTCAAGACAAGCACATGGTGCAAAACATGGAAGAATACATATTACAATGTGAAAGAACACAGTAAAATATACTTACTTTTTTCTATGCTTTTTATAAGCTTCCTATACTGCTCCGGCTCCCTGAGCTTCAGGTCTGACCACCTTTTACGGAGTTGTTCCTTGGATCTCCTGACCCCATATTTTTTATAGAGAGTCTTCGCCACTTTATCCATAATTTGTGACTTCCGGAGATTAGGGGTGTCGTATGGGCCATGCTTGCCGTCGTAATCCTTCCTCCGCAGAATGTCCACCATCTCCGCCATCTCAGAAAAAGACATATTAGTCGCCTTGTATCTTTTTTTACAGGATCGGGACGTTTCCGCCTCCGGGCTTTCCTCGTCGGTAATTTCAAGGAAAGAAGCCACCTGTGTCTGCGACATGTCGCCATCTCACACTGTGCGCCGATCGTTAAGGGGCGGGGAAATGCAGAAAAATTCCGTCATGGGCGGGCGACGAGGGCGGAGTTACACGCATGCGCAGGGTATAAAAAGGGGAAAGAAGTTATTAGGGATGCGCGGAGTAAGGACGACCGGAAGTGAGCCCACGAAGTGAACAAAGGTAAGAAGGGAACTCGTGCCTGCAGTGGCATATTAATGGGTC
Organism: Rana muscosa; assembly: GCA_029206835.1. Taxonomy (NCBI): domain Eukaryota; kingdom Metazoa; phylum Chordata; class Amphibia; order Anura; family Ranidae; genus Rana; species Rana muscosa. The sequence goes on from CM055118.1 coordinate 285,829,676, forward strand.
ATGATTGTAAAGGGCAATATTGTGATAAGTTGAGGAGAATCAATTCTGATCCTTTTTTTTTTGTACTTGCTGATCCTAATAGATGCATAAACTAAGAGAGCCGGAGGTGATGCTTGTTTTTATTGAAAAGTATAAGGAACAGCGCAACCTTTGGGAGCTCAAACACCCTGCGTATCACAAAAGTGATGTACGACGGGCAACTATTACCAAATTAGCCGAGGATATAAAGCCATGGATCCCAGATGCAGACTACGCTATGATCAATAATAAAATCAACAACCTGCGCAATTCTTATAAAAAAAATTCAAGGAAGTGCGCCAGTCCAAGAGATCAGGAGCAGCAGCCGACAATGTAGTAAAGCCCAAGCTGTGGTACTACAGACATCTTCAATTCCTGGATGACCAGATCGAGGCCAGGGAATCTATTTCCAGCCTTCCCTCAACCCTTCCTTCCACCCTTCCCTCCACCCCTGCAGAGGCGGAGGAGGAGCCTCCCGAGCTAGAAGAGCCAGATCTTCACATCTTCAGCCCGGTATAGTATTTTTGATGCTAATATTGTCCACTAAGTAATATGGAGTTGAACTGTTTGGCTTAGCCATAAATGATCCCACCCCCCCCCCCCCTCCAAAATAAACCAATAATGAGATCAAAATTGTGTGTGATTGATTCCTCAAATAATAGAAATCTACTTTTTATTTTATAAACAGGATGAGGCAAGCCAGGAGGAAGAGGGTCAGGAGTGTGACAGGCAGGAGGAGGCAGGGCCAAGTGGGACTCAGCAGGTCCCCAGGCCTAGTGGCAGCACCGTCTCCCAAGTGGCTCCCCTCCACGTCAGACCGCCAAAACAACGGCGGATGACACAAGTGGAGGAGGAGTCACTAAAGATGATTCAGGAGGCTGCTGCCATTATGAGGGCCCCCCTCAACCCTACGGAGGGGTTTAGCACCTATCTGGCGGATAAGCTGCTCAGAATGGAGGCGGGACAACGGGCCCTCTGTGAGCATCTCATCTATATGGCCGTACACATGGGGGCGAGGGGGCTGCTGACTGAGGCCACCCATATCTCACATCAGCCCAATCCCTCTCCTCCTTCTCCTCCTCCTCCTGCCACATCACCACCCACAGTGGCCCAGCCTGCAAGGGTGCGTGGACGGGGCCGTGGAGAGAACACTGCAGAGAGGCGTGGAAGGAAGGCTACAAGGAAGAGCAGGTGGTGATTCCCTGGCCTCGAGCTGCTCATCCAGAAATTGAAGGTTGATGGAGTACCACAGCTTGGGATGATGTATGTCTTTGGCTGCTGCTCCTGATTTCATGCTGTTGTTGATTTTATTATTGATCATAGTCAGGTCTGCATTTGGGATCGAATGACTTTAAATGCTCTGCTAATTTGGGAATAGTTGCCCTTCGGTTTTTGATTTGTTTTTTCCAAAATAAAGGGAAATTTGATTACAGCCAACCTACATGCCTGATGTGTTTTTTGGAGAAGTAGCAATAAGATTGCATAAATACAATGTGTAATTAAGAACAAGGGACACCAACCTCCATGATTTTTCAAAAATTTAATATTATGTTGTTCTGAGAAATTGACACACCAAAAAATGCACAACAAATTTTAAGAGTCAAAAAACATAAAGGTGTAATTTGGGAGGTCGGCCTTGCAGAATTTTAATAATTATTCCTAAGATCACTAGAAAAAAGAAAGACATACATTTGTCAGAACTCAGGAGAAAGTTCTGCTGCCAAAATGACATTTTAAAGACCGTTCTAAAGCAAAAAAACATGCGCTGCATTAAACGAAGCAATAACTTGCAGAATGACGAATGTGCTCTCTCCATTAGGAACGCTAGTTTTACAAGAACGAGCGCTCCCGTCTCCTAATTCAGTCTGAGCATGCGTGGGTTTTTAAACCGATGGACTTGCCCATAGACGATCGGAAATTCCCATCGGTTTTTTATCCATCGGAAAAATTTAAAACAAGTTCTATTTTTTCCATCCGATGGAAAAAAGACCGATAGGTACCATACACGATCGGTTGGTCTGATGAAAACCATCCATCGGACGGTTTTCATCAGTTAAACCGATCGTGTGTACGGGGCTTTAGAAAGCCTGAAGGTGGTGATTGGTTTTTGGGGTCCCGTACGCGGCTAGGCTCCCAAAAAGTCTCACACATGTGGTATTCCCGTACTCAGGAGAAGCAACAGAATGTATTTTGGGGTGTAATTCCACATATGCCCATGACATGTTTGAGCAATATATCATTTAGTGACAACTTTGTGCAAAAAATAAAAAATAAAAAAATAAATTGTCTATTTTCCGCAACTTGTGTCAACATATAAAATATTCCATGGACTCGACATGCCTCTCAGTATATAGCTTGGGGTGTCTACTTTCCAAAATGGGGTCATTTGGGGTAGTTTTGAACTGTTCTGGCATTTTATACACAACATTAGGAAGCTTACATCCACTCTTCTAACCACTTGAAGGCAAAGCCCTTTTTCACACTTTTTGTTTACATGAAATCATATTTTTTTTTGCAAGAAAATTATGTTGAACCCCCAAACATTATATATATTTTTAAAGCAAAGGCCCTACAGATTAAAATGGTGGGTGTTGCAATTTTTTTTTCTACACAGTATTTGCCCAGCGATTTTTGGGGAAAAAATACACTTTTTTTAATTTTAATGCACTAAAACACACTATATTGCCCAAATGTTTGATGAAATAAAAAAGATGATCTTAGGCCGAGTACATAGATACCAAACACGACAAGCTTTAAAATTTCGCACAAACGCGCATTGGCGACAAACTACATACATTTTTAAAAGCCTTTAAAAGCCTTTACAGGTTACGCCGTTAGATTTACAGAGGAGGTCTACTGCTAAAATTACTGCCCTCGATCTGACCTTCGCGGTGATACCTCACATGCATGGTGCAATTTCTGTTTACATATGACACCAGACCGACGCTTGCGTTCGCCATTGGGCAAGAGCAGGGCAGGACAGGGGTGCTTTTTTTTTTTTTTTTTATTAATTTTGCTTTTTTATTTTATTTTTAAACTGTTGCTTCGATATTTTATTTTTTTTTATCATTTTTATTGTTATCTCAGGGAATGTAAATATCCCCTATGATAGCAATAGGTAATGACAGGTACTCTTTTTTGAAAAAACTGGGGTCTATTGGACCCTAGATCTTTCCTCTGCCCTCAAAGCATCTGACCACATCAAGATCGGTGTGATAAAATGCTTTCCCAATTTCCCAATGGCGCTTTTTATATCCGGGGGGGGGGGGACATTCCCTCCCACTGCTTGTAAAAGCAGTCCAGAGGCTAATTAGCCACTAGGATTGCTTTTACATGAAAGCCGGCCGCTGGCTGAAAAGAATGATACCAAGATGATACCTAAACCCACAGGCATCATTCTGGTATAAACATTCAAAGTCCAGCAACATACCAGTACGTTGCTGGTCCTTGTTGGACATGTATTGTAATCTTTTTTTTCATGCAGCCTGTTGGCTGAACGAAAAAAAAAGATTGATCGGTGGGTATGCCCACCATTAGAATACCGCCCTTCATCCACCCACTTCTAATGATGGGCATACATGCACCATTTATATATGCCGAAGCATGGGGGCATCTTCCCGCAAAAGTTATGCCGCGTACACATGGTCAGACTTTTCCACGGGCAAGCCTCCGTCGGAATTTCGACCGTATGTACGCGGCATTAGGAGCAAAATCACTCCTCCGCCCCTGCTGCCCCAATGCTTCGGCATATATACTTTTTTTTTTTAACTATGGTGGTGAAATCACCTCCTACAGCACTGGAGTCGCAGGGATCAGGCCTGTCTCTGCGAACGCTGCAGTTATGTGTGTTGTGTTTTGCAAGTGACAGTGATCGATCTATACTGCACTTGGGTGGCCTGGGCTGGACGGAGGGGCAAAACGCAGGTGCTAGCAGGTATCTGGGCTGATCCCGCTAACACTGCGTTTTTGGGAACCCTAAACTGCTGGGGACGCTAGTACAGATCTGATCAGATCAGATATTGATCTGTTCAGATACTATACCACTAAGGGGGGTGTATGCTTAACGCGTGGGTGTTAGCGCTACTGGCACTAACCTGACGCTGCCTGGGGTGTGACGCAGACCCTCTCTGATGCTAAAACCTAATTGATATCACCCGCCGGGCGATCAGGGGGTTAAACCTTTATTGGATTATATACGGCGGGTGCCCTGACACTATAAAAAGCAAACTAACTAACCAGCGTCACCCGTAACACTTATATGGTGATTACTGGTGAAAGGGTTAACTAGGGGCAATTAGGGGGTTAAAACCTTTATTAGGTAATATATGGGGGTACCTGACGCTATATAAAAACCTGACGGCGAACCTAAAAAAAAATTACTGGCTACCTATCGGCATCACCGACACTAAGACAACGATCATAAAAATGATCGCTTAGCGACAGTGGTGATAGGGGGTGAAAGGGTTACCTGGGGGGCGATCAGGGGGTTAAACCTTTATTAGATAATATATGGGGGTACCTGACGCTATAAAAACCTGCGGCGAACCTAAAAAAAATTACTGGCTACCGATCTGCATCACCGACGCTAAGACAGCGATCAGAAAAATGATCGCTTAGCGACAGTGGTGATAGGGGGTGAAAGGGTTACCTGGGGGGCGATCAAGGGGGTTAAACCTTTATTAGGTAATATATTGGGGTACCTGACGCTATAAAAACCTGCGGCGAACCTAAAAAAAATTACTGGCTACCGATCTGCATCACCGACGCTAAGACATCGATCAGAAAAATTATCGCTTAGCGACGGCGGTGCTAGGGGGTGAAAGGGTTACCTGGGGGGTGATCAAGGGGGTTAAACATTTATTAGGTAATATATGGGGGTACCCGACGCTATAAAAAGCTGCGGCGAACCTAAAAAAAATTACTGGTTACCGATCAGCATCGCCGACGCTAAGACATCGATCAGAAAAATTATCGCTTAGTGACAGTGGTGATAGGGGGTGAAAGGGTTACCTGGGGGGCGATCAAGGGGGTTAAACCTTTATTAGGTAATATATGGGGGTACCCGACGCTATAAAAACCTGCGGCGAACCTAAAAAAAATTACTGGCTACCGATCAGCATCACTGACGCTAAGACATCGATCAGAAAAATGATCGCTTAGCGACGGCGGTGCTAGGGGGTGAAAGGGTTATCTGGGGGGTGATCAGGGGGTTAAACCTTTATTAGGGGGGTTAGGGGGCTACACTGGACCTAAAACTAAATGTAGTGACACTTTTACATTCACAAATGTCACTGATTGCAGCGATCACTAAATAAATGGTCACTGCAATCAGTGACACTGTGACTGGGGGCTGGGGGGTGATCTGGGGGGGCCTGGGGGGGGGCGATTTATGTGCCTATGTGTCCTGGTGTCAGTGTGCCGTTTTGTGCACTAACCTGCATCTTCTCCTGTACGGCGCTCGGTATATGTGAGCGCCGCAGGAGAGATGACATCACTTCCTCCTGCCTGTGTAAACAGTACACAGGCAGGGGAAGCTCTCTCATTCGCCGGGAGCGATCGAGAGGGGGGGGGGGCCGGAATCGTACGGCCGTTCCCTCATGCCGGATCGCTCCCGAAGGTAAAACGACCACCCACTGTAAAGAAGGGGGGTCCGATCGGACCCCCCAACTATACAAAGGCAATCACGTATATGTACGTGACTCTGCCTGTCGGTGCCATTCTGCCGACGTATATTTACAGTGGGCGGTCGTTAAGTGGTTAAAGAATAAACGTGTCATACTTACCTGCTCTGTGCATTGGTTTTGTACAAAGCAGCCCCAATTATCCTCTTCTGAGGTCCCCCGCCAGTGCTCCTGACTCCACCTCTTCTGTAAGTGCCCCCACAAGGTTCCGCTACCTCTGGAGTCACTAATGCAGTCTCAACCTGGAGCAATGCTGCCTGCATCTATAGACACGGAAGTCAGCTCCACAAGGCAGAAGCAAAAGAAAGTACACGCGAGGGACACATGTGAGAGGAGCCGAGAGGATGAAATATTCATACAAGCTGCACCACCTATTTTGTTCCTGTCTGGACAGTCTATGACGCCTGCTGACCAGATCAACATCTGAAGTCTTGGGAGGAAAAGGCCCTGGCTGGGTATAAGCCACAAGTGTCAAAACATGTGCAGCTGGTAAGCACGCACTTTGGGTGGTGGTGGATTCACTTTATCTACATACAGCAGTCACAAGATTTTCATTGAACTTTTTCCTGCTGATTTGCCCTTCTTTGAAGGGATTATTGGAATCCCTAATGCCGCGTACACACGATAATTTTTCCCGTCGGGAAAAATTCAATTTTTCCCTTTGGACGAGAAAAACGATCGTCTGTGGGCTTTTTGCCGTTTTTTCCAACGGGAAAAACGGCATTAATCACGACGAGAAAAATTAGAACATGCTCTAATTTTTCTCGTCGTGATTCCTGTCATTTTTTTCCGCTGCAGTTTTCCCATAGGGAAACACTGCCGCGGAGCCTACACACGGTCGTTTTTCTCGTCAAGAGATAAAATGACGGGAAAAGCGGCCGTGTGTGGGGGAACAAGCCGTTCCCTTGTTTTTCCTGTCGTGATTCACAGCAGTGTTTTCACCGTCGTGAATCACGATCGTGTGTACGCGGCATAAGAGTCATTGGAGGATTTAGCTTAAATTGTAGATTTCACAGTTTGGACTTTCTTAATATTTTAGAATTTTTTGCATTTTCATTTTTATTTTTATTCACTTATGGTTTCTGTACATTTATTTGTTCACGTGTCACTTTAACAGTGCAGCTTATATTTTTTCCATCTATGAGAGTGCAGCTCAGACCTCCCATCACCTTGTCACAAGATTTTATTTACAACAGCAGGAGCCAGTTCCTTCCGCTACTGCCTCTCTGTCCTGTGAGGAGGGAGAGAGCTGAGAGAGCCGATGCTCTCAGACACAGCACTTGATCCAGATCAAGCTCAGGAAACTATAAAGTGGCTGGAGATTAATCCTGTGCACAGAAGGTTTTTCACCCTAATGCAGAGAATACAAAAAACCTTAAAGCGTAACTCCACTTTTGTTGAGATAAAAACATTCCCCTCTGGGTGATCTATGTACATTGCAACGATTATACCAACCTTTGTTGCAGATTCCTACCTTTTGTTATTCTGAAGAAATCACTGTTTGTTCCTCTGTGCCTATGCTCTTAGTGGGTCTAATGGGAGTAGTTTCATAATTATCAGTCAGCTGTGGCCGCTGCAGAGCACTAATGAGGAAATCTGCTGGGCCTGCATTCCTTTAGATGTGTTCCTATTGGAAATCTCTCACCAAAAATGAAATTTTTGTTGCAGGGGATGCCTGATATCCGACTTGTATCTTAGGTAGACTTCTGGGAAAATTAGTGAGCCAATCACACAAGCAGGAAATGATGTTTCTGGGGAGTGATCAGTACACATTCTGTGTACAGAACTCCTCCTGGTAGCCATATTGCATTGCATTTATAGAAAATTACAGCGGCTGCAGATTGAAAAGGAACGGTAATTTTTAATAACATTCAATTAAAATATGACTTGTATCGAAATTGTACACTCTATTCTTTTTTCTTTATTTGCTATTTTTTTCCCCATGAAAGTGTGGTTACCCTTTAAGTCTTTAGAACCACTTCAACTCAGCCATTAGGAGTGAAGATAAAGAGCCCGATTTTCTGAGTATGGAGGAATATGTGACTCATGCCTTCTCACCCACATGACATCTCTGGTTCATAGTGATGAGAGTCCTTAGACTTGTATAAGTCAATCAAAACTCATGGAATAATCGTTTCACTCCTTGCAGCCGAACAAACAATGGTGAGTGTATAAAAGGTGTGTATGTATGTACAATTGTGGAGGTTGAAAGATAAAGTAGCTGTAAATTATATTTTATTTGCTAAAGCATTGTGTATCAATTGTCATTTTTTTTATATGAAAATACTTATTTTCCCTTTTTTTAATCCTTTGTTGCATCTCAGCAATGCTCTTTTCAGCTACATTTTGTTGTCATGCATTTCAACAATGAATGCAGTGGCATTTCTCAGCAAAGGTTTCCGGTTTGTGACAGCAGTAGACCTTACCTGCCTAATGTGTATAGACACACCACTTGTTGCCTTCATCATAAAACAGAGGACAACACATTAGAACAAGTAGGAGACTGGGACAGAGCATTGTCAATCTGTAATAGGAAGTATTTGAATACCCCCTAGAGGGCTGCTGATTATAATTTTTGGGTCCTGCCGTTACCCCACATTTCACTGTCCAAGTACTATGAGTCTATGATAGGAGATGTCAAACAGATGTGAGCGTCAGTCACTTCAGTATCTTTTTCCAATGTTTTAATAGTAAAACTTGAAGTAGCAGAAGGATAGAGGGCAGGGCTGGACTGGGACAAAAATTTGGCCCTGGACTTCATCCAGACCGGCCCACTTTAATTCAATAAAATGCTGCCCCCCAACCCCCCAAAAAATCACGCCCACCAAAAAACCCCTACATCCATTATTGTATATCATGAGAGGGTGAGAGAGAGGGGAATGAGAGAGAGAGAGAGAGGGAGGGTTGAGGCAAAGGGGGTGAGAGGGGGTGGGTGAGAGAGAGGGGTGAGTGTAAGAGAGAGGGAGTGAGTGTAAAAGAGAGGGGGTGAGTGTAAGACCCCTTTCACACTGAGGCGTTTTTCAGGCGCTTTTGGGCTAAAAATAGCGCCTGTAAAGCACCTACGCTGCAGTCCCAGTGTGAAAGTCCGAGTGCTTTCACACTGGGGCGCTGCCAGGGCGTTAAAAAAAGTCCTCCAAGCAGCATCTTTGGGGCGGTGGAGGAGCGGTGTAAACACCGCTCGTGCCCATTGAAAGGAATGGCCACCACTGCTGAAGAGCCTGCAAAGCACTTCGGCAGCAGCGCTACACAGTGTGAAGGCAGCCTAAGAGTCAGGGAGTGAATGAGACAGAGGAGGGGGCAGAGAGACAGAGGAGGGGGCAGAGAGACAGAGGGGGAGCTGAGAGACAGAGGGTGGGGGGGGCTGAGAGACAGAGGGGGGAGCTAAGAGACAGAGGGAGGGATCTGAGAGACAGAGGGAGGGATCTGAGAGACAGAGGGAGGGAGCTGAGAGACAGAGGGAGGGAGCTGAGAGACAGAGGGGGGAGCTGGGAGACAGAGGGTGGGGGGGCTGAGAGACAGAAGGGGAGCTAAGAGACAGAGGGGGAGCTAAGAGACGGAGGGATCTGAGAGACAGAGGGAGGGATCTGAGAGACAGAGGTAGGGAGCTGAGAGACAGGGGTCTGAGAGACAGAGGGGGAGCTGAGAGACAGAGGGGGAGCTGAGAGATAGAGGAGGAGAGCTGAGAGATAGAGGAGGGGGCTGAGAGACAGAGGGGGGGGGGCTGAGAGACAGTGGGGGGCTGAGAGACAGAGGAGGGGGCTGAGAGACAGAGGGGGAGCTGAGAGACAGAGGGGGAAGCTGAGAGACAGAGGAGGGGGCTGAGAGACAGAGGAGGGGGCTGAGAGACAGAGGGGGAAGCTGAGAGACAGAGGGGGGAGCTAAGAGACAGAGGGGGAGCTGAGAGACAGAGGGGGGAGCTGAGAGACAGAGGGGGAAGCTGAGAGACAGAGGGGGGAGCTGAGAGACAGGGGGCTGAGAGACAGAGGGGGGAGCTGAGAGATAGAGGAGGAGAGCTGAGAGACAGAGGAGGGGGCGAAGAGACAGAGGAGGGGACTGAGAAACAGAGGAGGGGGCTGAGAGGCAGAGGAGGGGGCTGAGAGACAGAGGGGGAAGCTGAGAGACAGAGGGGGATGCTGAGAGACAGAGGGGGAAGCTGAGAGACAATGGGAGGGAGCTGAGACACAGAGGGGGAGCTGAGAGACAGAGGGGGGAGCTGAGAGACAGAGGGGGGAGCTGAGAGACAGAGGAGGAGAACTGAGAGACAGAGGAGGAGAGCTGAGAGACAGAGGAAGAGGAGGAGAGCTGAGAGACAGAGGAGGGGGCTGAGAGACAGAGGAGGGGGCTGAGAGACAGAGGGGGGGTCTGAGTGACAGAGGGGGGGTCTGAGTGACAGAGGGGGAGCTGAGAGACAGAGGGGGCTGAGAGACAGGGGACTGAGAGACAGAGGGGGGGGCTGAGAGACAGACCACATAGCACTGTCCCTTTCTGCAGTCCCTCCTCTGCTCACCTCCCCGTCTCAGTGTTCTGGCATGTTTGTGTAGGATGATGGGTACCTGATGGCCAGCAGCGGCAGCGCCGAGTCTCCCTCTTGATCCGGAGGGTGCTCTCGCTGCTCTGCTCCTTACAGCGGCGCATGTTCTCTTCCTCCAGGCTCCCAGTCAGCCTGCCCTCTGGCCCAGGCCGCATTGTTCCTAGAATTTTTTTTTTTAACGGCCCACTGAGCCATCGGCCCACCGGGAAACTCCCGGTAGTCCCGATGGCCAGTCCATCCCTGATAGAGGGTTAGGGGAGATTCAGATACCTTTTTGTAGATCACTGATTACTTACTTGGATCCAGAGGACAAAACAGCTTTCGGTCAGTGGATCTTGCAACACCCGGACAGGCCTCTCACACCGACCTAGCAGCCGTTATGATGCACGGACAAGTCTCTCTCACAGACTTAAAGATCAGTGGAACTCCTGGATAATCCTCTGCCACAGGATTTTGTAACCAGCAGTTAGTTATTTGTAGAACAGCTGCACAGTACCAGAACCTTTAAGCCATCCGGCAGTACTGTGAGGTAGGTTAGCTTTGGTTCGTCCTCCAAACGAGTTACCAGGCCCTTCCTGAGAAACCAGCCTTCAGGCTGGTTCTCTCCAGCAAGAGTCCCCTTCCTAGATATGCTCCATTTGACTTGGCTTCTTCTGCGCAGGCAAGACAGCACAGGACCACCTCCAGATATGAAGGCCCCAGACAGGCTTCTGGGCCTTCTTGTAGTAACATAGCCTCAGGCCTGGAGGGCCATGAGGCTGAGAGCCTTGAGGTAGAAAAGTGACACAGCCTTAGGCCAGGAGGGCCATGAGGTCAGAGAGCGATTGTCATGGCGTCTGTCCCTTAAATACCCTCTCCCAGAATGCACAGCAGCAAGAACACTCCCACTGGGCAGTTTTTGGGGAAAGAATAGTGAATGCTTGCTGTATTTCTCACTGGCCTGTGGTGACAGTGACACCTACTGGCAACAGTGAGAAATGAGCACAACAAATTAGAACAGAAGCTAATTTAACTTGTACAATCTGAACTATTTACAATTCAGACAAACACTAAATTTACAAAATAGCCCCTATTCATTAGGAAAAGGGCGCTACACTTGTATTACTTGTATTTTTTTTTTTAATTGCTTGAAATTACATTAATGTATTAAATATTGGGTTTACATCTATTTTAAGGGCTGGCTGTGGATGTGCGAGGAATAAACCTCTTATTTTTTAGGATATGTGATGGATTGAGATACGTGAATACTTTCTGTTCTAACAAGGCTCTACTTTGTATGTTTTGCAAAGAAAAAGCAATTTCGGTGATATTTTGCCCGAAGCAAAAACTCTCATCTCCTGTTCCATTTTTCAAAAATGTATTTAGATTTTTTTTTTGTGAAAAAGAGTGTACATATGTTATTTCATTTCATTTGTTGTTCTTTGTGTAGCCCACCCCTGTAGGCACTGCTAATGAATTTGGATCCCCCACTCCTTAACCAGGCACACCGAATTTTCATAGGCACTCCAGAGTCAGAGAACCGTTGGTGACTTTGTTTTTGTTGTTTATTGAGGGGTAATAACTTGGATGGGGATGGGAGGTTATGAGGTGCCCACTTGACTTCAGCAAAACTTCAGGGACATCTTCCCATATACAGTCCCCTCTACTTTCCTCCTGCACACACTTGCTTGCTGGCTCCAGCTGAATCACTATTAGTTGATCCGACAGGTTCTCAGTCAGATTTAGCAATGACCCTTTATGGGCAGGGACTCGCAGTCCCTTGTTGTATAGCAAAAATAAACCCACAGTGAGCAGCTTGTACCTCTCTTCTGTGGCTACTAATCCCAGCACCACCTCTTCAGGCACTGCCAACCCACCTGGCTGCAGTTGCCTTTTTCACTAGCCCTCCAGGCTAACTCTCCACATTAGTCTTCCAGACTGACTCTTCATTAGCCCACCCAGCTGACTCTGATCAGGAGATCTCCTAGGGAAGAATGAAGACTTAAGCACACCTCTGTTTTCAGGGAGACTGGCTACATGTGGTAGTCTCCCCCCTTGTTAGTCCCCAGCAGTGCTGATCTACTCACGCTGTCCTCTCAAGCTCCTGTGCTTCCAGAAAGGGCTTCCTCCTGTGTGTTATGGCAGGATCACCCCAGCACCTGAGCCCTGGCCCAAGGCAGGACACCCCCCCAGACTAGGGGACACCCCCTGAGGTCCACCAACAGCCTTCTTAGCACTGTATCTCCATCTTCCACCTGACTACCCCTGCTGGCATAGCTCATGCCTATTTATGATGTAAACTCTGCCCCCTGCCAGCCCACTACTGGGGATTGGCTGAGGTCTCAAATATTTCAGGCAGCTCCTTCTAACCTCCTCCCACTAGCTCTAGAACATTCTCCAATGTCCCAGAAACAGGGGGAGGCACCAGAGGAGCTGTCAGAATGAGTCATCCAGCCTGACTCACTGAACCCTGACCCAGATTCTACAGCTCAGGCCTAGCCTAGAATTGACCTGTTCTAAACTCTAAAACTACTTCTAGCACACAGTAGAGGGTGCTACATTTATTTTTGTGTTTTTTTTTTCCAATTTGATTGCTATTTGAGTACTGTTTTTTGTTTTTTACCTCTTTTCCCCTGGTATTCGTATGAAAACAAAAAACAGCATAAACCAACCAGGCTAATTGGGGGGGGGGGGGGGGGTAGGGGCAGTTTTTGGCTCAAGATTAGGTACAAAATAATTTAAATAATAACTTTCAGGAGCCATTTAAAGACCTGTGTTCTCCAAGTACATAAAAAAATACGTAACTTTGCCTTTTCTATTGATTCCAATGCATTTAGCTAAAATTAAGACATTTTGCCCAAATCTCCCGATTTTTGCTAGAGTTTTAGGGAGATAAAAACTCAGTTTCAAACAAACACACACAGATTTGATGGCAAGCTGGGAGTTATGGGAGAACATTGATTTTCTAAGATCCTCTGCTTAGTATGAGCCCAGGAGAACTGTGCATTATAGCAGGTGTAAGCTAAAAGGGTTAACTGATCAATACGCAAAGGGGGTAGTTAAGGTTTTATTCTGAGTTCAGCAGTGTGTAGTCTAGCAAGGAGGATTTTTTTTTCTAAGGTTAGAGAAGACCTGTCCACTGGTTGAAGGGCACACGTTGTGCGTTTTATTTTTCCCTGTGACATTCTGGCATCTGCAGCACTTTGCCTATTTCTCAATAGGCACAAACATGGAAGTTTGCCTTGATCTGTTCTTAGGTGTTTGTGCAACAATTAGTTATAAGAAAGGACATTTGGTGGTTAAATGGAGCAGCCTCGGACAGTTAATGTCTACTGTTTATAATCACTTGTAGTCCTTTTGGAGATAAAACCATATCAGCAAGTGTTCATCCCTTGCATGATGTCACTCCTAAGTGCTCCAGGACTCTGTGTTGGAGGCTTTCGGCAGGCGGTGGGTAGCACTCGTGTCACTAGAGTCTGGGCCCTGCAAACCAGACCCTCCCACTGTATGTCGTTTTTTTTACAAGAAATTTTAATTAGTTAAAGGAGACTGGAGTGGGAAGGGAATTTTGATTTCTCCCTACAGATTAGCTTTTTGTGACCTCTAGGTATAAATAGTAATGATATCATTGCCATGCCCACTCTCCTGAAATGAACAATAACCCCTTCTTTTTTTTTTTTGGACATGCATTGGAAGCAAAGGCACAATACATATGTCACTACAAGAAATTTTACATGGATCAATTAAATAGTGGAATATCAAAATCTTTTGATATCCAATTTAATCTTTGCACATGGAAATGTTTAGCTCTTGGTCAAATACATTCTGCTGGCAGCAACAATAACAGAGGCTAGTACAGACAGTGTTTCCCTATGGAGCAACAAAAGCTAGCGGTCAATGCAGCAAGAGAACTCATTAAGGAAAAGAGTTAGCGTTTCAAAGAGCTCGCTGAACAGCAGGGACCAAAAACACCCACAGGTATAGCAGACAGGGTCAAAAAGGCTGCAGGATTACTTTAAGGAGCGTAGTTACAATTTTAAAGTGATTAAAAAGATATACATTATTAATGAGATATCATGGCTTGGGTTGCATCTTTGGTTCACAGACATAAATTTGGGTCCTTGCTGAAAAAGATGTAGGAGTTTATGGCACACTCACTTTAAAGAAATTAAGGGGGAATAAAATGACACAATTAATTTACTAATTGTATTTCGTTAGAAACAATGTTTTTAAAGACCTGTTTTTAAACACCAATAAACTGAGAGAACAAGCTGTCCCCTACAAAACAGGTATTTTATACATATAGTCAATTCACTTGTATATAATCCACATTAAAGGGCTTTACCGTTATATACTGAGGGTTTCCTTGGAAGTTTGGCTGTGCTGAATTCACCGGGTCAGTGGATAATTGTTAACAACAATGAATAAATCTGTTGGCGCTTACAATAATCAAACAAGTAGTGAATATTTGTTACCTAAAGATAATACTGGCACCATGGACATCTGGTTAGTGCATACACATACTGTACATGCACAGTTTATAATAGCATGCATGATAAGCTACAATTGTTTATATGAGTGTAGCACTCCCCCCTTGGGGACTGCTTGGATTAACTTGCTCATCTGCACCATCGTGACCCTGGGAACATTCCAACCCACCTGACACTCTGGGTTCAGACATCTTTGCACCACCTTAAAGTATCAAGTCAAACCACTCAATGAGTTTATATTCTATTAACGTTTACTGAATAACTCAAGAAAGATTTTGTTGCACAAAGGAGGTAATAAATCAACTGAACTTCAGATAGCAGTCCTAGTTCAGAAGAAGAATTCCTCCTCAATAATACAAGTTAAGACAATCAGAAGATAACAGTATATTATACTCACCCATGTACAATGGAGTACCACTACCTAGAAGGATAAGCAAGAGTTAAGCATTAGTTCTGTCAAGACTTCTAAAGGTGAAACCCAGACCAAGCCTATTCAACTTTTAATCCTAATGAGAGATCGATTAAACAAGAATGGTATGAGGGCCATTTAAGTAGTGACAGTAATGTCCCAGTTGCAGGCCAGATGGTCTTCACCGGCAGTCAGAGCTTGTTAACTATATCAAATAAGGTGCGACAAGGCAATGGTATTTCTTGGAAAGGTTGCTGTAACAGGTGTATATGTACAATGTTCAAATAGAGATGCAGTAAAGTGTTTCCCCAGGGTAAAGCTGCCTGTGCACAGTGTCCCAGTGAAGCAACAAAGAAAGGTTTGCAAAGGTGGGCAATTGCCTTCTCACCAATGACCAGGCCAATTCAGTGCCTTCTGAACAGCTGTTCTCGAAGAGGCGTCTTTGCAGTGGTTCCACTCGCAACAATCATCCGATGGACAGCACAAAGCGCGGGATGTTGGACTATCAGGGTGATGCTGGATAGATGTGTGATGATCAGCAAGCAGTGATGGGCCCTTCTCGGCCGGGTTGGGATGTCATACACCGTGGGCTAGGCCACGATTTCATTCTCTCTGAACAGAGAGGTCCATCACGCACCAAGCCCAGGAGGAAGAGAGCGTAGTGCATGTCTCTGGTCTCTTTTATGCTCTTCCCAGCATTCTCTCTAATGATAACAAAGATCCCTGGGATATTTAGTCCGGATGCATAGTCATATGGAGCAATTGCCGTTCTATAGAACTACTAATCCCACAATCCCTTTGCATCGGCTCACAGATATGATGTCAGTTAGTGATGCTGGGCACTAGAGGGACAATACAGTACATAGAAATGATGGGGAATTGCTATACTTTGCAATTGTAGTCCACATTGCTACATGAGCAATTTATTTTCATGAATATCTTTGGTTGACATCCCATAGTACAATGTACTATTAACATAAAAACGCACACACAGGTTGGACTGGAGTCTTTTTTTAACCTCATCGGCTATGCTATGCTATGTCTTTGGGCACCATTAGGGAACTTATACGCAATCTGATCATTGGTTAGAGTATGCTGCTTTAGAAGCTCCTCTTTAGTAACTCCTAAAACTGCCACTGTTCTGTTGAAACTCATGCAAGTGTTCCAGTTGCTTCCCACCTACTGTGTGCCGAGTGGGAGGGTGTGCCTTCTATAAATGCATTATAAGGCTCAGTGTTGTCATAAGAGAAAAATTGCCAGGAAAGACTCTATTTGGTCAATTCCTGGGGCCCATTAATATCTAATAGAGCACAGAATGGGTGGGATGAAAAAAAAATTGTAGCCAGGTGCTGGGCTACAGCAATACAGAGAAAGAGACATCACCTGTTATTCTTCTCTCCCTCTACTGAGATACTAATGTTATGCTGCACCATTCTCCTCCAGCAAGCAGGGGAAGTGCTAAGCCAAGCAGACCCACTGTCAGGGCTGGGCTCAGCCCTTCCTTCTCACAGATCTGTGCTCAGTTGTCGAATAATTGCCAGTACTCTTCATTCCACAGTGACTTACCTGGTCTTCATTTCCTGCTCGTCAGCTAGCCCTGCTGGCTATTTAAACTGCCTGGATCAGCTCTCCTGTGCCTTTGCCTGGTCAACATATCCATATACTCTCTGCTATGTTTTCCTGTTAAAGACTTTTGCCTGGCTGACTTTCCTTCTGGTTCCTGATCCTGGTTACTGCCTCTACTACGCTGATCTCTGGATCCCTGTTTCACTGGCTTGTTCCGACTACTCACTCTGGTTACCGAACCCTGGCTATGTTTTGACTATGTTTGCTCTGTTTGTATCATTTTACCATTTTATTAAAAAGTGTGATTTTTACTGCACTTCTATCCCAGTCTGATTCATGGTTCCTGACACCCATAGACTTCTGTGCAGAGTGCTGAGAATCCTTGGAGTTGTAGCTTGAGATGGCAGCCATATAATTGGCCCAACTGACTCCTTACACTACACAGATCCCAGTAAGCACTTTGCAGGAAAGTTCTTCCTCTTGGTGATGAGGGAGTTAGACTGTCAGTGGGAGACCATACCAGCAAAGATCCACACCTGAGACTGGGAATAAAGACTCCCGGGGGTATCGCAGCACCACACACATTACAGCACCTGCACCGCTGCGGCAGGGAGACTGGAGCATCCACTCACCTCTGCTTCCCACTGCTGACACTACTAGCAGGGACTGAGACACTTAGAGCAGAACACCAAGTGTACCCAATTTATACTGCACCCATACTGCACTCTATACCACACTTATTCCAAACCTAGGCTGCACCTATACCAACCCACAATATACTGAACTTGTGTCGAGACTATACTACACCTATACTGTACCTATACTGCATGTAGGTTAACTGGGACTGTCGTAAAGTGCACCAACACTCTTAAAGGGTCCGAATGATAGCCGTCAGAAGAACATCTCAAAGGTCCCCCTAATAATTATTTATTCCCCTGTTCCCCATCCCCCACCCCTAACATTCTTCTTTCCTTTTGGACAGTGCATACCCAGTTAGTCTAGGACTAGCTTCGCTGCCATGCATGTACTCTGGAATTATAGTTTCAGCACTCGATTCACTACTGCACTTGGGATAGCCTTGCTACTGTTTATGCTAATCTGGATGCCAAATGTCATCTTATACCTAGTCCCTACCATTAATCACTTTGTATGCCAAATTGTATTATTGCCATTGTTAATCCATTTTTTGCTTGCCTAGTTATCATACATATTGAATGACAGTATATTAAGTTTGCCTTAAATATCTCGTTTGGTACCTGTTTTCTTTAATATAGTGCTAGTACTGGGTACTAAGTAATACTTTCATTGATTTCCTGTGGTATTGTAGGTTTGTGCACTCAACCTGGTATGTCAGAGGAGCTGAGGTTCCTGAGAAGGTTGAGGCAAAGAACAAAGGGCCCATCCTAATTAGCTGCTCCTATGGGGGTAGCGCTACACACACACACACACACACACACACACACACACACACACACACACACATATATATATATATATATATATATGTATATATAAAAGCAGTTACAATTAATGGAGTCTCTGGTTGACGAGTTCTAATCGCACACAAACTGGTTGCAGCCAATCAGACAGCTTGTATGCTGTGACAGCACACAGTGTTGCTGTGCCCAGAGATGGCATTTAGCAGCCTCTAAACCAGTGGTTCTCAACTCCAGTCCTCAGGGCCCACCAACAGGCCAGGTTTGCAAGATAACTGAAATACATCACAGGTGATATAATTTGCTGCTCAGTGATTGCAGTATTCTAGTCTGCATCTCCCCAAGGTAATACTTAAAATCTGGCCTGTTAGTGGGTCCTGAGGACAGGAGTTGAGAACCACTGCTCTAAACGCAGGAAACTATCGGCAGCCATAATATAAGTGTAGCCTTAAACTACTGATTTTCTCTACATCAGTTTAACCACTTGGCGCCCGCGCTGTGATCACCCGAGTCACTGAGACTCGGGTGATTACAGTTTACAGATCCATGTAAGGGGCCGGTCCCAGCCCCTTACCACGTGATCAGCTGTCAGCCAATGACAGCTGATCACGTGATGTAAACAAAGGATTGGTAATCGTTTTTTTTTCTCCTCAAGCTGACAGCATAAGGAGAAAAAAAGCTGATCACCAGCTTGTTTAAAAGGGACATTGGTCCCGAAGAGGAAGGAGGCACATCTGCCTCGTCTGTGCCCACAAATACCGCCTGCCAGTGCTACCTGCTATTGCCACCTATCAATGCCCACAAGTGCCACCTATCAATGCCCACAAGTGACACCTATCAATGCCCACCAGTGGTACCAATCAGTGCCTCATCAGTGTCACCTAGAAATGCTGCCTATCACTGTAACATCTCAGTGCCAATCAGTGCCCATTATTGCCACCCATCAGTGCCCATCACTGCCACCCATCAGTACCCATCACTGCCAGCTATCAGTGCCACCTATCAATGCCACCAATTAGTGCCACTTCTCAGTGCCCACCAGTGCCACCCATCAGTGCCACCTCTCAGTGCCACCCATCAGTGCCACCTCTCAGTGTCACCTCTCAGTGCCCACCAGTGCCGCCTATCAGTGCCCACCAGTGCCGCCTATCAGTGCCCACCAGTGCTGCCTTATCGGTGTCCATCAGTGCAGCCCATCAGTGCAGCCAATCAGTGCCCATCAGTGCAGCCTCATCAGCGTACATCAATGAAGGAGAAAAATTACCTGTTTGCAAAATTTTATAACAAAATATAAAAAATATATATATATCTTTTTTTAAATCTGTATTTAAATTTTTTTTTGTAACAAAAAATTAAAACCGCAGAGGTGATCAAATACCACCAAATGAAAGCTGGTAAAAAAAAATGATAAAAATGTCATTTGGGTACAGCGTTGTATGACCGCGCAATTGTCATTCAAAGTGCATCAGCGCTGAAAGCTGAAAATTGGTCTGGGCAGGAGGGGGGTTTAAGTGCCCAGTAAGCAAGTGGTTAACAAGGATTGTGGACTGCCCAAATTGACACACAAATAGACACTAGAGAGAATACCTGCATATACGTAGATTAATCACCATCGTGTCTCAGCATTCAAGTACCATGTGTGTGTCATAGCCAAATTTATTTTCCCATAAACTTTGCAATATTAACACCAAATACATCCATGGTAAAATTATACTATCATTTCCCTTTAAGATTTAGTAGCGCTTTATAAAAGATATTCACATTTAGACTATAATACTCTGTTTATCATTTGGATGCAGAACTGAAATAGGTTATAACTGCTTGTTTTTCAGAATTGATCTGGCAAACAAAATTTATATCTGTTATTGGTCTTATAGGAGTTTCACTGATGTGAAATTCTTGCAATATCTTCCCAGGAGCAGTGAAAATGTTCCAGCATCATAAAATGGCAAGTTATGATGTGGAGTGACAAAAACCCCCGAAGCCGCATTCCTCTCATCATCCGGTCAGTGTTACATTTGGCGGCACAGCCAGGGATCTCGAAAACGGCTGGTGTTTTCTAACGACACAGCTGGGAGCATTTATAAAAGTAAACAAAAAAGTATATCTAATCGTCCTCTTTTTATCTAGTAAAATTACATATAAGTGGTCGGGGAAAACATGTAGTTAATTTGTCTGCTGGAAGCTATAAGTGACGTGTGGCTTTCAGCAATGAGAACTAAACAAGGTGAGCATCGGGTTTATGCAAACGTTACTCGTTCAAACACTATCTAGTGTGAACAGCTGAATTTAAAGCACATGTGTCAGGAAAGACTAAATATGACCAGGTGCATAGTTATGCACAGATGAAGAATTCCTATTAGCCAGACCCGTCAAGAAAGACAAAGTGTACAAAGGCACTTAGTTATGCGCAGATGGAGAATTCCAGTTAGCCGAATGCACACGTGTGGGTGCCAGCGTGCCCGCCCGCCCCACACTAGATTGGCGCCAAATGGGCAATTTAAATTACTCTTCTGCACTAGGACTTTGCCTTATGGTCTACAGTGTTCTGCTATCTGCTACTTGTTCCTGTGCTTGATCTCCTGTTGCCGCTCTGCTATCCGTCTGACCACACTTTGCCTAAACTGACCCCTGGCATACTCTTCGACCACATCTCTGCCTTATCCTTCTGCCTATCTGCTTACCATTGCCAACTCCAGCCTGAACCTGACTACTCTTCTGCCTGCTGCTCTGTTCCTGACGTGTCTGCTAGTTACCGACCTGGCTTGCCAGACCCTGCTCTTTGTCCAGCCTGTGGAGGCTATCCCTACTACTGAAGCCTTTCTAAGTACTTTTTGTCTGCCACCTTCCAGCCTACCAAGTGCTTGCTGCCTGTCACCTGCCAGCCACCCAGTGCCTGCTGACTGTCTTCCAGCCTGCTGTATCTGCTGCCCTGTGTCACGATTCAGCCTACATCCAAGTGCGCACATACCTCTAATCTGCAGCCGTCATCACCAGAACTGCCAGGCACTCGTGCCACTCCAGGCTCTTGTGCCTCCTGTTACTTTACCAGGGGTACAGAGACAGAGGTGTATGAGATCACCTTCCTCTCCACGTCAGGCTTCATCACCAGGTACATGACAGTATGTAAACCCTAACAATGAACTTCACTTATTTGCTCCCTTTTGGTCTGTTAAACATACCTTTGAAAATGTTTTTATATATTTTCAAGTACAAAAATTGCCTACAAGAAAAAAAATCAGATAATAAATTCAGAACTATCCTGTGTCCTATTGTCCTGTACCTGTATGAGCAGCTTGAGACAAAAAGAGTGGTCCCCTGCCCAATTCCCTTCTGAGCAACCCTGGAGGTGGAACTAAACAATGAAACTTGGGAGTGCTGGTATTAGACAAGCACAAGTACAGTGGGTAGGGAACCCAGAATATGCCAAGTTCAGTTATGAGTGAGTCGGGTCACAAGCTCAGTTTGGTAACAGTCAATCAGGAAGGCTCCAAATCATAGGCAGGATAAAGATCAGGAAAAAGTAGAGGTTGGTGATGTGCAGGCAGCGAGGTACAGAGTTGAAAGTCAAAGTCTTGGTCAGAAGAGCAGCAACCATAGGCAGAAAAAGATAATCCAGATTCAGATCAGATGAAAGCTAGGTCAATAACAGGATAAGGTTCAAGAGCCTAAGGCCCCTTTCACACTGGGGCGGTTTGCAGGCGCTATTTTGCTAAAAATAGCGCCTGCAAACCGAGCCTAAACAGCGGCTCCTTTCTCTCCAATGTGAAAGCCCCGAGGGCTTTCACACTGGAGCGGTTCGCTAACAGGACTTAAAAAAAAGTCCTGCTAGTCACATCTTTGGAGCGGTGAGAGGAGCGGTGTGTTTACCGCTCCTACACCGCTCCTTCCCATTGAAATGAATGGAATACCGCGGTAATACCGCCCGCAAACCGTGGCTGTAGCCGCGGTTTGCGGGTGGTATTAACCCTTTTTCGGCCGCTAGCAGGGGTTAAAACCGCACCGCTAGCGGCCGAATACCTCTGCAATCGCGACGGTATAGCGCCGCTAAAAATAGCGGCGCTATACCGCCACCGCCCCAGTGTGAAACCAGCCTAACACCTGGCATGATCTTTGTGAAGGCTGGCATAATGTTTGCGGAACCTGTGTACACTTCCTGTGTTATCTCAAGGAGTTTAATTAGCCCTCACAATTCTTATCTTGGACTTTAGAATAGTTACCGTATATACTCGAGTATAAGCCGTGTCTTTCAGCACATTTTTTTGTGCCTAAAATGCCCCCTCGGCTTATACTCGAGTCTGTGTCCATCTTTACATTTGTGCGCCTGATCCTGGCCAGCCATAGGTCTCCTGGACGCCAAACTTGGCACACATATAGCCCCACTTCCTCTATTTTTCAAAGCCGGGCACCATTTCCATAGACTCCCATGTTAAACGGTTATTTTTCTAGTGATTTTGGGGACCCGGTACTGGCCGGCCCTAGGTTCCATGAACCCCAAACCTTGCACACATGTAGCCCCACTCTTCATCTACAAGTGTGCAAAGTTTGTTGTCCAGGGGACCTACGGCTGGGGAGCACCAATTTTTCAAACCGGGCATCCCTTCCATAGACTCCCATGTTAAATGTCAGTCTAGTCACACAGCTCCGGAGATCAGGTAGGGAGATTGGGCACAGTGAGGCATGGGCACAGTGACAGTGAGGCATGGTCACAGTGAGGCATGGGCACAGTGAGGCATGGGCACAGTAAGGCACAGTGAGGCATGGACACAGTGAGGCACAGTGAGGCATGCACATGGACACAGTGAGGCACAGTGAGGCATGCACATGGACACAGTGAGGTAAAGTGAGACACAGTGAGGCATGCAGATGGACACCCTAGGCTTATACTCGAGTCAATACGTTTTCCCAGTTTTTTGTGGTAAAACTGGGTGCCTCGGCTTATATTCGGGTCGGCTTATACTCGAGTATATACGGTAATGTCTCCTCTCAGGATTTCCCACACCTACTCTTTTCTCTTGCTCCCTCTACTCCTCCCCTCTGAACCAACCTTTCTCTCTTTTTGGTTCTTTTTCCTTTTTCGTCTCCTTTTTCACTATAGCTGTTTTCCGCCCAATGAACAGATTAGTAGTACATGTCTTTTGCTTGAACAGATGACGCTATTCATTGATTATCTGATTAGGTATGCCCAAAGGACTTGATACCCACAGATCATACCTTTGATGTACGAACCATTAAGCTGCTCTTTTGGAAGCGCTATTTTGTTCTTGTATCGCCACTTCCTTCGATAGTGAGTCTAGAGTCTCGCACACATGGCTGGTTTTCTCGTCAAGAAAGCTCTCCCGGCAGTTTTATTGTTGTTTCTTAATGAGAAAACCGGCCGTGTGTACGAGGCTTAACAGTAGGTTCTCCTCATTATTATTGTATTTACTGGAAAAATTCAATAAATCCTTTGTAAAACAGAATAGTTTGGGGTTGATTTACTAAAGGCAAATAGTCTGTGCACTACAAGTGCTGTTTCTCTAGTGGAACATGCAAGAAAAATAAAAAATAAAACAACATTTTTGCTTCCACGTGATTGGATGATAGAAATCAGCAGAGCTTTCCCTCATTTTAGAGCTTCCCCTCAGATCTAGTTTGACTGCACAGTATATTTGCCTTTAGTAAATCAACTTCTTTGAGTCTATCTTGTGGAGATCTGAGTGTGGTAGGGGATAAATAGTTTAGCAAAAGACAGACAACTGGGCAGGTTGACACCAGTCAGTCCACAAATGTCTGGAAGAATAAAGCCCCGTACACACGATACGATTTTTGGCCAACCGAGCGTCAGCCTTTTGTCAAAAGGGCGTGTGCCTGGATTTTGTCTTGCATACTAACGGCACACAATTGTCGGCCAACAAACACAAACGTAGTGACGTACTACGTGGAATTTCAGGTCTTGATCGCCACCCTTTAGGCACCTTCTGCTAATGTCTTGTTTGGTGAACATTAATTCTGAGCATGCGTGTTTGTACTTTGGACTTTTGTGTTACGGACTTTTGTACAGACGAAACGAAAATCTGACAAAAGACTGTTGTCCACCGAAAATTTACTAGCCTGGCAACCAACATTTGTTGGCCGAAAGTTGGACAACATTTGTCTAAAGGAGCAGTCAGATTTTAGGCCAACAGTCTGTCATCAGACAATCCCCAACAATCGGATCGTGTGTACAAGGCTTAACAGGTGTATTTCTGTTCTTGCGGGGACTTTAAAGGAAAAAAACATGGGAAAATGTGCATACAGGAGGGATTAGAGAGGGATGTACTGTTATTTTGCCTTAACATGCACTCTTATGCGGGCTTCAAAGAAAATAAAAATCTGCACATTTGATTGGCTTTGGATGTGGCTTTCATGCAGTAATACACTGCCTTAAAAAAGTATTTATCCCTCTTGAAATTTTCCACATTTTGTCATGTTACAACCAAAAACGTAAATGTATTTTATTGGGATTTTATATAATAGACCAACACAAAGTGGCACATAATTGTGAAGTGGAAGGAAAATGATAAAAGGTTTTCATTTTTTTTTTTACAAATAAATATGTGAAAGTGTGGCGTGCATTTGTATGGTGCCCCCCTGAGTCAATACTTTGTAGAACCACCTTTCACTGCAATTACAGCCGCAAGTCTTTTTGGGGATGTCTCTACCAGCTTTGCACAGCTCTGTCAGATTGGATGGAGAGCGTCTGTGAACAGCAATTTTCAAGTCTTACCACAGATTCTCAATTGGATTTAGGTCTGGGCTTTGACCGGGCCATTCTTAAGCCCCATACACACTATCAGTTTTCTTGCAGGTTTTTCTCTTCAGGTTTACCAAAACCATGTAGTGCAAGGGCCTGCCTGATTGCATACGAATTGAAACTCTTAAGGTTTGACCTCATATTAGATGGTTTTGGTAAACCTGAAGAGAAAAACCTGCAAGAAAACTGATAGTGTGTATGGGGCTTTACACATGTGCAAAATAACAATCGGTGCAATCTCAAATACTGTGGATAAATTACTACTATAGTAGCTGCTGTCACTCAAAGTGATTTCACTCTACCTGCAAAAAAATTATACCAAAAAACAGTGCTGCGCTATTAAATAAATATATCAAAACATATACTGTATAACATAAATGCATCAATTATAAATAATACTACTAGTGAAAAATTACAAAAATAAATTTAGTTTTAAAAGTTTGTGTAAATAGTATTTAATTGAAGAACATCCTGCCGTAAATCAATTCACCCAAAGTGCAGACAAGGATAAGTGCTCTCCACCACCAGTTTCACAGGCTGCTCACCTCATTTAAGAGTAAAATCAGCAGTTGTCCCCTCTGGGGATAATGATGACACCTGGCATACTATGGATACACAGACCTCCTTAGGTGAAAGGCTCCCTAATAGGGATGAGCCGAACAACCCCCTGTTCGGTTCGCACCAGAACCTGCGAACAGACAGAAAGTTTGCGCAAACTTTAGAACCCTATTAAATACAATGGACTTGAACGTTCAAAATCAAAAGTGCTAATTATAAAGGCTTATATGCAAGGTATTGTCATAAAAAGTGTTTGGGGACCCGGGTCCTGCCCCAGGGGACATGTATTAATGCAAAAAAAAGTTTTAAAAACTGCTGTTTTTTTTTTAGGAGCAGTGATTTTTATAACGCTTAAAGTGAAACAATAAAAGTGAAATATTCCTTAAAATTTCGTACCTAGGGTGTGTGTATAGTATGCCTGTAAAGTCGCGCTTGTTTCCAGTGCTTAGAACTGTCCCTGCACAAAGTGGCATTTCTGAAGGAAAAAAAAGTCATTTAAAACTCACTCACGGCTATAATGAATTGTCGGCTCCCGGCAATACAGAGAAAAGTCATTGGTAAAAAAAATAAAATGCGTGGGTGTCCCCCCAAATTTAATTACCAGGCCCTTCAGGTCTGGTATGGATATTAAAGGGAACCCTGCCGCAAATAAAAAAAAAAAATGCGTGGGGTTCCCCCAAATATCCATACCAGGCCCTTCAGGTCTGGTATGGATTTTAAGGGGAACTCCACCCCAAATGTAGAAAAAAAAATGGCGTGGAGTTCCCCCAAAAATCCATACCAGACCCTTTATCTGAGCATGCAACCTGGCAGGCCGCAGGAAAAGAGGGGGGGGCGAGAGAGCGCCCCCCCCTCTTGAACCGTACCAGGCCACATGCCCTCAACATGGGAAGGATGTCCCCATGTTGATGGGGACAAGGGCCTCATCCCCACAACCCTTGCCCGGTGATTGTGGGGGTCTGCGGGCAGGGGGCTTATCGGAATCTGGAAGACCCCTTTAACAAAGGGGCCCCCCAGATCCCGGCCCCCCCATGTGAATTGGTAATGGGGTACATTGTACCCCTACCATTTCACAAAGAAAGTGTAACAAATTGTAAAAAAAAACACAGACACCGTTGGGAAAGTCCTTTATTAAAAATAAAAAATTAAAAATAAATAAAAAAACATTCCAGCAATGAAATCCAGTGTCCCGCGCTGATCCGATGTCCAGCGCTGTCCACACGAAACGTCATTGGCTGAGCCTGAGCGGACCTGATGGGGAACTTCCTCCGCAGTGTAATAAATGAATAGACCCGCCCCTTCTCACGTTCCGCATCTGGTCCGCTTAGCCTTACACCTACGTCATTGGCTGAGCGGACCTGATGGGGAACTTTAGAAGGGGCGGGTCTATTCATTTAATACACTGCGGAGGAAGTTCCCCATCAGGTCCGCTCAGGCTCAGCCAATGACGTTTCGCGTGGACAACGCTGGACATCGGATCACCGCGGGACACTGGATTTCATCGCTGGAATGTTTTTTATTTTTTTTATTTTTTATTTTTTTAATAAAGGACTTTCCCAGCGGTGTCTGTGTTTTTTTTACAATTTGTTACACTTTCTTTGTGAAATGGTAGGGGTACAATGTACCCCTTACCAATTTACATAGGGGGGGCCGAGATCTGGGGGTCCCCTTTGTTAAAGGGGTCTTCCAGATTCCGATAAGCCCCCCGCCCGCAGACCCCCACAACCACTGGGCAAGGGTTGTGGGGATGAGGTCCTTGTCCCCATCAACATGGGGACATCCTCATCCATGGCATGTGGCCGTACCAGGCCACATGCCATGTTGAGGGCATGTGGCCTGGTATGGTTCAGGAGGGGGGGGCGCTCTCTCGTCCCCCCCTCTTTTCCTGCGGCCTGCCAGGTTGTGTGCTCGGATAAAGGGTCTGGTAGGGATTTTTAGGGGAACTCCACGCCATTTTTTTTTAAATTTGGGGTGGAGTTCCCCTTAAAATCCATACCAGACCTGAAGGGCCTGGTATGGATATTTGGGGGGAACCCCATGCATTTTTTTTAATTTGCGGCAGGGTTCCCCTTAATATCCATACCAGACCTGAAGGGCTTGGTAATTGAATTTGGGGGAACCCCCACGCATTTTTTTTTTTTTATCAATGACTTTCTATGTATCGCCGGGAGCCGACAATTCATTATAGCCACGAGTGAGGTTTAAATGATTTTTTTCCTTCAGAAATGACACTTTGTGCAGGGACAGTTCTAAGCACGGGAAACAAGCGCTGCTTTACAGGCATACTATACACACACCCTAGGTACGAAATTTAAAGGAATATTTCACTTTTATTGTTTCACTTTAAGCATTATTAAAATCACTGCTCCCGAAAAAACGTCAGTTTTTAAAACTTTTCTTTTGCATTGATACATGTCCCCTGGGGCAGGACCCGGGTCCCCAAACACTTTTTATGACAATAACTTGCATATAAGCCTTTAAAATTAGCACTTTAGATTTCTCCCATAGACTTTTCGAATTTGCCGCGAACACCCCAAATTGTTCGCTGTTCGACGAATGGGCGAACAGCCGATGTTCGAGTCGAACATGAGTTTGACTCGAACTCGAAGCTCATCCCTACTCCTTAATAGGGTTCCAAGAACCCTGATCGTCTTGCCGGATTGGAATTTATATGTAAGAAAAAAATAACATCTAGTGCTCTCTGTTTCCAATAATTTAATAATATAAAAGTAATAGATACACTTACAAGTAAAGCACAATAAGCTTGGGCAAACTGCAAGTCATTGCAAACATCCAATTTTCGAGATGGCTGTGGTGTAACGTCATTGTGTAAGCTCTGCCCCCTAAACGCGTGTCGTCAGGGCATTGATTTCCCTTCTAACACATGGATATGCTTTGATTTAAACCATTCCATTGTAGCTCTGGCTGTATGTTTAGGGTTGTTGTCCTGCTGGAAGGTGAACCTCCGCCCCAGTCTCAAGTCTTTTGCAGACTCTAACATGTTTTCTTCTAAGATTGCCTTGTATTTGGCTCCATTCATCTTCCCATCAACTCTGACCAGCTTCCCTATCCCTGCCTAAGAAAAGCATCCCCACAACATGATGCTGCCACCGCTGGGGGGGGGGGGTGTTGGTGTGTTCAGGGTGATGTGCAGTGTTAGGTTTCCGCCACACATAGCGTTTTGCTTTTAGGACAAAATGTAACATTTTGGTCCCATCTGACCAGAGCACCTTCTTCTACATGTTTGCTGTGTCCCCCACATGGCTTCTCGCAAACTGCAAAAGGGACTTCTTATGGCTTTCTTTCAACAATGGTTTTCTTCTTGCCTCTCTTCCATAAAGGCCAGATTTGTGGAGTGCACCACTAATAGTTGTCCGGTGGACAGATTCTCCCACCTGAGCTGTGGATCTCTGCAACTCCTCCAAAGTTACCACAGACCTCTTTTCAGAGCCGCACAGGACTTCTTCGTCAGGCATGTGATGACACATGCCTGACGAAGGGGTCCTGCGTGGCTCTGAAACTTTACACTAGTTCTTTAAAGATGTGATCGTTTTGCAATAAATGCATTGGACTACATTTGAAGATCCATAATGTGATGGTATTTGCATTGATTCTTGATGTATCCAGTATCTAGCTGGTAATCGCTAAAGCACCCATTATTGATGAGATTTGTGATCCAGGAAAGTGTGTGATGAGAATATAGATAAGACTGCTGTCTCCGATAATGAATATTCGCTGAATTTTATGTACAGTCCCTTGGTGATGTCAGGGACCACACTTGAGGCCCTCCATATGAAGAAAGTTGAGTGCCACCATTTTAAATAGAGTTAGAGTGACATAACCAATAAAGTTAGTTACAACCAAAACCAATACAAAGGGGGTTTTTATAAAGGAAGGAAAACAATTAACAGTTCACCCTCTGAGGCGAATCTCAAATGCATAGAAGGCTTGTTAGGTTTCAAGATATCTTAAAAAAAAGTAAGTCCAGCATCTCTGCTCCAAGTAGAAATGTAGCTTAACCACTTGCCCGCCGCACGTCGATATACGTTGACAGAATGGCACAGGCAGGCAAATGTGCGTACCTGTACGTCCCTTTAAATTTGCCGACCAGCGGGCACGTGCGCCCCCACCTGCCTCGTGAGTGCGCGCGGATCCTGGGAACTCGAGGTTCCCAGGTACCCCGCGATTGCGGTCGGCAAAGGCAGAACAGGGGGATGCCTTTGTAAACAAGGCATTCCCCTGTTCTGCCTAGTGACATGTCAGGGATCTACTGTTCCCTGTGATTGGGAACAGTGATGGCTGACGTGTCTCTGGTAGCTCCTCCCCCTAACAGTTAGAATCGCTCCCTAGGACGCACTTAACCCCTTCAGCGCCCCTAGTGGTTAACCCCTTCACTGCCAGTGTCATTTTTACAGTAATCAGTGCATTTTTATAGTACAGATCGCTGTAAAAATGACAAGTGTCCGATGTGTCCACCATAAAGTCGCAGTCACGATAAAAATCGCAGATTGCCGCCATTACTAGTAAAAAAAATAATAATAATAAAAATGCCATAAAACTATAACCTATTTTGTAGACGCTATTACTTTTGCGCAAACCAATCAATATACGCTTATTGCGATTTTTCTTACCAACAATATGTAGAAGAATACATATCGGCCTAAACTGAGGAAAAATTAGTTTTTTTATAAAAGAATTGGGGATATTTATTATAGTAAAAAGTACAAAATATTTTTTTTTTTTCAAAATTGTCGAAAAAAAGGACGTCATTTTTGTTTGGGAGCCACGTCGCATGACCGCGCAATTGTCAGTTAAAGCGACGCAGTGCCGAATCGCAAAAAGTGGCCCAGTCATTTGGCAGCCAAATGGTCCGGGGCTGATGTGGTTAAAAGCACTGCATTGCGTTTTGGACATTGTGTCCTATTCCAGTGACTGCTGAAGAAAGGACGCAATGTCTGAAATGAGTTTTAAGTCTTCTTCCCAACAAAGCTAGTTTTATATGTGAAACAGAGATTGATTTTCTTTTTTCCAGAGAGAGCTTCCCCTTTATGTTCCTTACTCCTGGCTAGTCACTTTGTCATTGCCCGCAATAAACTCCAGCTGCCTGTTCTATAGAAGTCCTCCCTATCATTTCTTTTTTAGTAACTGCACATTATCCCCACTAGCAGAGCTGGAGGAGAAGGCAACACAATACATATTTAGCACATCTGACAACAATTTGAATACATAACTCCATCTACTACATTAATCATTAGCAGCCTGCAAGTCAAATTTTTCTGCCTAAATAACTCCTTTAAATAGTAAGCCAACATTTCTGTTTTTATTTAGCTTATTATTTCTTCTGGAGATACCGGGATTTGGTTATATCATTAGCTAAAACGTAAGATATATTTATTGTCTATGCAACTGCCGTAGCTGTACATGGGTATTTTCCTTCATCATGACAGTATCCCTAATTACAGCCACCTTCCAGGCATTAATTGTCCTCCGCTGGGGAAATTACAGTTGCCTGCAGTGTATTAAGTTTCCTCAAGAGACCGGCACTTGACATATCATTTTCTTTATGTTTTCACTGTTACAAACCTAGGGCTGAAGTGCAGCCCTCTAATGAATACAAAAATGACATTTCTATTAATTTGGTAGTCTGGGGTTAACCCCTTTGTTGATAACCATCTCATTGGCAGAGCATGGAACTCAGTGTATTGCGAATGAAGATTACGTCAAGAAAAGGTAACCCCTGCATATAGAAAATATATATACGTAGCACCCTCACCCCCTTCACCTGCCTTTGGCTCCTCGCAGGTAGAGAGGGCACACCACGCCACAAGCCCGTACCCTCCTGTGTAAAGAGGTTGAGCGGTGTGGTTGGCGGGTCTCTACAGCCAGAAACCAGAATCCTCCAGAGAATGGTTCTCACCTCTATAATTTACAGAAATAAGTCCTTGTTCCCCCAAGTGACTTGAATGTCCACACCAGCTGTAACTCCAACACAGAGTTTATTTTCTCTTTGCAAATAACAGTCTCTGATAGATAAAGGTTGGAGTAGAAGACAGGACAGCATAAGGTGTGGGAAAGGTCCAGGCACAAACGTAATCACTTCACTGCTTGGCTTCTCAAGCAGACTCAGCCCAAATGGATAGTCTCCCTAGGTAGGCACTAGCAGCCAAATGGTACTCTAACTTAACCGCTCGGTCTCTGCCACAGACCTGGTGAACTTGGTCTCTGCCACAGACCTGGTGAACTTGGTCTCTGCCACAGACCTGGTGAACTTGGTCTCTGCCACAGACCTGGTGAACTTGGTCTCTGCCACAGACCTGGTTAACTTGATCTCTTTATATGAAGAAGACATCCCTCCAGAGAGTTACCGGGCCCCTTCCTTCACCGTGACTTCTCACCGGTTCCCTCGGAACAGTTCCTCCCCCGGCCTCCTCGTCTAAGATGCGGGTCCCCTCGCAAGGCGGCACCCTGAGACTCCTCGATCCTTGATGGGCCCCAGCCGAAGGTGCTGGGCCCAAGGCCTTTGCTGCAGTCCCAGGGCTAAAGGTGCCTGGGACTGATTCACTGACCTCCGCCCCTGGGCCAAAGGTGCCCAGGGCGGACAGGAACACAAACTCCTGGGAGTAGGACTCCCGACGACTGAAGAAGAACCCTGATCAGGCAGCGTCTGCCCCTTTTATATCCTCTCCCAGCGTGCACAGCAGGCCTGCCACACCCACTGTATGGCTGCTGAGAGGGGACACACAAGGCACAGCACTGTATCAGCGGTTTAACCCTGGCCTACCATGGCAGTGCCACCTGCAGGCCACAGGGAACTTTACACCAATACTCTCCCTGCGGACAAAAATGGTTGATAGAATCCTGACAATTGGGGTGTTTGAGCATAACTACCACTCAAACATTTCCCCTAAATTTAAGACCCCGCTACATATATATATATATATATGTATTTATATATATATATATATATATATAAACATTTGCTTTGGCCCTTGTTGCCTATAGTCACCTTCCCTTTGCTCCCCTATTGCACTATATCGCATCATTTGTATGGCAATCAGCTAAATAAAACCAGAAATTTTTGGCTACAATTAAAAGACCTGAGTAAGCTCTCCGTCACTCAGTCTGAACAGTCCTTGAACATGGTTAACCACTTGACCTCCAGAAGATTTACCCCCCTTCAGGGCCAGGCCATTTCCTGCGATACGGCAATTGCGCGGTCGTGCAACGCTGTACTCAAATACAATTTATGTCCTTTTTTCCCCACAAATAGAGCTTTCTTGTGGTGGTATTTGATTATCCCTGCACTTTTATTTTTTGCACTATAAACAAAAAAAGACTGACAGTTTAAAAAAAAAAAAAATATATATATTTTTTTACTTTCTGCTATAAAACATACCCAATAAAAAAAATTAAAAATCCTGCTGCATATTTTTGGTAAATAGCATCTACAAGCTATGGGAATTTTTTTTTTTACTAAGAATGGCGGCGACCAGTGACTTATAGCGGGACTTCGATATTGCAGTGGACATTCTGACATTTTGACACTTTTTTTGGGGACCAGTGACACTAATACAGTGATCAGTGGTAAAAAATATGCACTGTCACTGTACTAATGACACTGGCTGGGTAAAAGTTAACATCAGGGGCAATCAAAGGGTTCACTGTGTGCCTAACCCTTGTTTATATGCACTGTGGGCGGTGCATTTACTAGGGGAAGAGATGGAATTTATTCCATCCCTTCCCTCTTGTCAGAATGGCAATCTGCCTTGTTTACATAGTGTGAGGGGGTTAACTCGGTAGCGGGTGTGTGTGACCCCCTGGTTGGGCTCCCCACACAAAAACAGGGCCAGCAGACGGAGGTTGTGGTTTTCAAAATCAAAAGGTGCGGTTTATTTCTCTATGTACAGTGACAAAAACACAGCAAAGCCAAAAAGAAACAAACAAAATAAATCCTGGTCAGTTTGACCTCTGACTAAACATGCAGGTTTCCTAAACTAACAACTGGGATCAGCCTGGTGCTGTCCTAGTCCCTAAGTCCCTGGTTTAGTAAAAGTCCAAACAAATAGCCACACAGGCTTTGCCTCACCGCACAGGGGTTCACTCTCCCTAGACAGTCCACACAGGTCTGGTTCCAGGCATGAGCTAACATCTAATGAAGCTGGGAGTACTTATAGAGGCCTAAATGAGCTGACAAGCTTCAGCTGGTCTCATCAACTCCCTGTCTCACGACGCCCAGCACTCTCCCTAGAGGTATGAGTCATTCATGAGCCCACTAGCCTCAGCTGGGCTTCATCAACTCCCTAGTTGTATAAGTCGGCATAAAGCCTGAATCTGGGAGAAATATATCTACCCCCCTGGATGCAACCAGGTGACTTTACCTTCCTGCTGTCACATACCCCCCCCTCTTGTTTTAACCTCGGGGTTGGAACACCAGCAATCAGGCATTCATGTACTCGAGACAAAGCATCCACATTCCCCATTTGAACGCCAGGGCGATGCTTTACTGTGAAGTTGAATTCCTGTAGGGCCAGGAACCACCTATTCACTCTTCTATTTGTCTCCTTGTTTTGAGCCATCCACTTTAACGGAGCGTGATCCGTAACCATGTCAAAGTGCCTACCTAGCAGATAGTACCGAAGGGAATCTAGAGCCCACTTCACCGCTAAACACTCCTTTTCAACCGTGGCGTAATTTACCTCATGGGACTTCAACTTCCTGCTGAGGTAAATGACTGGGTGCTCTTCCCCGTTCCAGACCTGGGACAATACTGCTCCTAACCCCACATCTGACGCATCACTTTGTACGACAAAGTCTTTAGAGAAGTCGGGTGAGTACAACACTGGCTGGCTACATAAGGCTTGTTTCAAGAATTGGAATGCTGCCTCAGCCTCGGGGGTCCATTTAATCATGACCGACCCTTTCCCTTTCGTCAGGTTGGTTAGGGGCACAGCCTTAGAAGCAAAGTGGGGAATGAAGCGCCGATAATAACCCGCGATTCCCAGAAAGGCTCGTACCTGCTTCTTGCTGTTGGGACGTGGCCAACTCTGGATGGCCTCGACTTTGTTGAGTTGGGGTTTTATTACTCCCCTGCCAATGGTGTACCCAAGATATTTGGCCTCCTCCTGCCCAATGGTACACTTCTTGGGGTTAGCCGTAAACCCCGCTTCCCGGATAGAGTCTAGGACTGCTTGCACTTTTGGCAGATGTGAGGCCCAATCTGTGCTATGGACAATTACGTCATCCAGGTAAGCCGCAGCATACTTCCGATGGGGCCTCAGTATCTGGTCCATTTTCCGCTGGAATGTGGCCGGCGCATTCTGTAACCCGAACGGCATTCTCTTATATTGGAACGCCCCGTCTGGGGTTACAAATGCGGTTTTCTCTTTGGCCGACTTGGCCAGGGGAATTTGCCAATACCCTTTTGTGAGGTCAAGAGTCATCATGTATCGGGCTGTTCCCAGCCGGTCGATCAACTCATCTATACGTGGCATGGGGTAGGTGTCAAATTTTGTAACTTTGTTCAACTGACGAAAATCGTTACAAAATCGCCAGCTCCCATCCGGTTTAGGCACCAACACAATGGGACTAGACCAATCACTTTGGGACTCCTCTATCACCCCTAAGTTCAGCATTTTCTGTACTTCCTCCCGTATTGCCTCCCGTCGGGCCTCTGGGATCCGATAGGGTTTTAACTTCACCCTTTCACCGGGCGGGGTAATAATATCATGCTCTACCCCAGATGTTTGTCCCGGCAGCTCAGAGAACACCTCCTTGTTGCGAAGCACAAACTCCTTAACCTCCTGTTGTTGGGGTTGTGTCAAGGTGGCTGCTATTCCAACCTCCGGAATCACGCAACCAGTTTGAGCTGGTGACCAAGTTTCTGCGACTAGGGACTCTCTATCCCTCCAGGCTTTCAACAGATTAACGTGATATATCTGTTCGGGCTTTCGCCTTCCTGGTTGTCTGACCTTGTAATTCACTTCGCTCACTTTTTCCATTATCTCGTAGGGGCCTTGCCATTTGGCAAGGAATTTACTTTCAACCGTAGGGACAAGTACCAATATCCTATCCCCCGGGGAAAAGGTACGGGTCTTTGCTCCACGGTTGTACACTCTCTGCTGTGCCAACTGCGCTTGGGCCAAATGTTCCTTCACGATGGGCATTACCTGTGCAATTCGATCTTGCATCAGGGCGACATGCTCAATCACACTCCTGTGGGGAGAACTCTCACTTTCCCAAGTTTCCTTGGCAATATCCAACAGCCCTCTTGGGTGTCTCCCATACAGTAACTCAAAGGGGGAGAATCCCGTAGAGGATTGGGGCACCTCCCTAATAGCAAACATCAAATAAGGAAGTAGACAGTCCCAATCCTTTCCATCTCTATCCACCACTTTCTTCAACATTTGTTTTAGGGTTTTGTTGAATCTTTCAACCAGCCCATCGGTTTGGGGGTGATACACAGATGTACGCAATTGCGTCACTTTGAGCAATTTACACAGCTCTTTCATAACCCGGGACATAAAGGGTGTACCTTGGTCCGTAAGCAGTTCTTTACAAATACCCACCCGGCTAAAAACAAGAGATAGCTCTTTGGCTATGGTTTTGGCCGAGGTATTTCTGAGAGGGATCGCTTCTGGATAACGGGTGGCATAGTCCATTAAAACCAATTTGTACTGGTGCCCCCTAGCGGACTTGATTATAGGACCTACCAAATCCATTGCGATTCTCTCAAACGGGACCTCAATGATGGGTAGAGGGACCAGCGGGCTACGGAAATGTGGCATCGGGGCCGACCTCTGACACACAGGGCAGGAGGAACAATAATTTTCTATGTCCTTCATCACCCCAGGCCAATAGAATCTCTGTAATACCCTCTCTCGGGTTTTCTCTGTCCCCAGATGACCTCCAAGAATGTGCCCATGGGCCAACTCCAACACCAACTTCCTGTAAGGTTTGGGCACCACCAGCTGCTCAACGGTTTCTTCTGCCCTTTTTGCCACCCGATACAGTAGGTCCTTCTCTACGCTGAAGTATGGGTAAGTGCAGGTATTATCTGGGTTCACTAACTCGCCATCTATTTCCACTACGTTTTCCCGTGCCTTTATTAGGGCGGGGTCTTTTAACTGTTCTGTGGCAAAATTTTCCCTGTGAACCTCCAGATCAGAAAACTCCACAGACGGTAGGTTTTCGTCTGAGGAGGTGGGCTCCTCTCCAGTTTCTTGAGTCTCCCCTGCAAATACTGACAAGGGAAATTCTGGAGAGTCCTCACCACTCTCAGAGGAGTTCTGGCTATCACATTCCTGGTACATAGGGGCACCAGTGGGGGGCTCAGGATCATCCCACAGTTCCCAGAACTTCGGAAAATCCCTTCCCACAATGGCGTCATGCGGTAACTGAGATACTAAGCCCACTGGATGAGAGAGGGTACCTTTGGGGGTCTCGAAACACACTGTAGTCACTGGATACTCTCGGGTGTCCCCATGCACACAAATAACAGCTACCTTGCTATTCCCAGAGACCTCTGTTTTAACTAATTCAGCCTTTATCAGGGTCACAAGGCTACCTGAATCCAGTAATACCACAACATTTCTACCATTAATACACATTTTGCATAAATGTTTCTCAGTTCCTCGAATGGCAGTGCATGCGACTGTCGCACACAGCGACTGACGTCTGCCCGTCAGAAAGTCACACTGCATGGGTTCCTCCACAACCGGGCAATTGGCTGCAATATGTCCCGCTTGCCGGCAGCGGTAGCAAACGATCCTTCTTGCGGCCTCTTGAGCCGCTGATTTCCCAGGCTGTTCTCGCCAAACTTGGGGTAGAGCTCCCACCCTCTCACTCTCTCCACCCTCACCCCTTGGAATCCTCTTATCCGCCCCTGGGGATGGTCTGGTCTTAGGGTGGAAAGTCCGAGTGTCTCTGGAAGAGGCCGTCAGGTTCTCTGTAGCCAAGTATTTCTCTACACGATCCACAAGACCACCGGCCGTCTCTGGGTCTCCATGGCTTAAAAAAAACTGCCCGCATTCTCCACCAACTGTGAGGGGGTTAACTCGGTAGCGGGTGTGTGTGACCCCCTGGTTGGGCTCCCCACACAAAAACAGGGCCAGCAGACGGAGGTTGTGGTTTTCAAAATCAAAAGGTGCGGTTTATTTCTCTATGTACAGTGACAAAAACACAGCAAAGCCAAAAAGAAACAAACAAAATAAATCCTGGTCAGTTTGACCTCTGACTAAACATGCAGGTTTCCTAAACTAACAACTGGGATCAGCCTGGTGCTGTCCTAGTCCCTAAGTCCCTGGTTTAGTAAAAGTCCAAACAAATAGCCACACAGGCTTTGCCTCACCGCACAGGGGTTCACTCTCCCTAGACAGTCCACACAGGTCTGGTTCCAGGCATGAGCTAACATCTAATGAAGCTGGGAGTTCTTATAGAGGCCTAAATGAGCTGACAAGCTTCAGCTGGTCTCATCAACTCCCTGTCTCACGACGCCCAGCACTCTCCCTAGAGGTATGAGTCATTCATGAGCCCACTAGCCTCAGCTGGGCTTCATCAACTCCCTAGTTGTATAAGTCGGCATAAAGCCTGAATCTGGGAGAAATATATCTACCCCCCTGGATGCAACCAGGTGACTTTACCTTCCTGCTGTCACAATAGGCAGACTGCTGTTCTTCCTCTCTGCCTGATGATCGGCGGGTGCCGGCGGACATCGAGTCTGCGGTGCCCGCCAGTCGGCTCCTGCTGTGTGTAAACACAGTGGAAGCAAGGCGCCAGAGGTGCGCATGTGCTCCCCCCTTCGGATCGGAGTCAGATCATGTATATATATAATAGGATTTTTATAACAGCTTACCTGTAAAATCCTTTTCTTGGAGTACATCACGGGACACAGAGCGACATAGTCATTACTAATGGGTTATATAGATACCGTCAGGTGCTGGCACTGGCAACTTCCAAAACCGGAAGTACCCTCCCCTATATAAGCCCCTCCCATCCGGGAGCACCTCAGTTTTGTAGCAAAGCAATAAGTGTCCCCAAAGAGGGGCGGGAGCTCTGTGTCCCGTGATGTACTCCAAGAAAAGGATTTTACAGGTAAGCTGTTATAAAAATCCTATTTTCTTTCTCGTACATCACGGGACACAGAGCGACATAGTCATTACTAATGGGATGTCCTAAAGCAATGCCAAATGAGGGGGGGGATACACCATATATAAGCTGAGCGCTATCAGACATGAGGATCTTTTGCGGCCTGCAACACACTGCGCCCAAAGGCGACATCCTCCTGACTTCTAACGTCCACCTGGTAGAACCTAGTAAACATGTGAACTGAAGACCATGTTGCGGCCTTACAGATTTGAGCCAGGGAGGCCTGGTGATGCACTGCCCATGAAGTTCCAACTGCTCTCGTGGAGTGCGCTCTAACTTTGAACGGAGGCGGTCTCCTTCTCAAGCCATAGGCTTGTATTATGACCTGTCGAATCCACCTGGCTAAAGTAGATTTTGACGCTGCCTGACCCTTTCTGGGGCCTTCCGGCAGAATAAACAAAGTATCCGTTCTGCGAATCTGAGCAGTGGCTTTTAGATAAGCTTTAACTGCTCTTACTACATCCAAAGAATGCAATAACTTTTCCTCTACCGAAGTAGGTCTGGGGAAAAAAGAAGGAAGAACCACATCTTGGTTCAAATGAAACCTCGATACCACCTTAGGAAGAAAGGCTGGCTGAGGACGTAATACTACTCTGTCCTTATGGATAACCAGATATGGCTCTTTACAGGACATAGCGGCTAATTCCGACACTCTTTTAGCCGAACAAATGGCTACTAGAAAAATCAATTTCCTGGTGAGAAGCACCAAGGAAATATGCTGTAATGGTTCAAATGGTTGTTTCTGTAAAACCGACAGAACCAAGTTTAGATCCCATGGACATATGGGAATATTAACCGGAGGACTAATACGCATCACTCCTTGTATAAAGGCTTTGACTAGTGAATGCGAAGCCAAGGGCCTTTGAAAAAATATTGACAAGGCCGAAATCTGACCCTTGATAGTACTCAAGGCAAGCTTCCTATCTACAGCCCATTGTAGGAAGTCCAGAATCCTACCTATTACGTATTTACGTGGATGCCATTTCTTGGCCTCACACCAGGCGATGTACGCCTTCCAGATTCTATAGTAGATCTGCCTGGATACCGGCTTCCTGGCATTGATCATGGTAGATACCACAGCATTAGAGAGCCCTCTCTTTTTTAGAATGTGGGCTTCAATAGCCAGGCCGTCAAACCTAGGGCTGGTAAGGAAGGGTGGTATATCGGTCCTTGCGAAAGCAGGTCCGGACGATGTGGGAGGGTCCAAGGACTCCCCACAGACATTTTTACAATCTCCGCGTACCATGCTCTTCGGGGCCACGCTGGAGCCACCAGAATCACTGGTTTCTTTTCTACCCTGATTCTGCGGAGTAATCGAGGTAACAATTGTGGCGGTGGGAATGCATATATCAGCTTGAACTGATCCCAAGGGAACACTAGGGCATCCGAGCCGCAAGCTAGGGGATCCCTTGTCCAAGAGACAAACCTGTCCACTTTTGTGTTGAATCTGGATGCTAGCAGATCTACATCCGGTGTTCCCCACCGCTGACATATTGTCCGGAAAACCTCGGGATGAAGGGACCATTCCCCTGGGCATAATTGTTGGCGACTTAGAAAGTCCGCCTTCCAATTCTCCACTCCTGGAATCAATACCGCAGATATGGCTGGGACATATCTTTCTGCCCATCTCAGGATGTAATTTACTTCCCTCTGGGCTGCACGACTCCTGGTGCCCCCCTGATGATTGATATATGCCACTGCTGTGGCATTGTCTGATTGAATTCTGACAGGGGACCCTTGGAGTTTGGATGTCCATGCTACTAGGGCATACCGGGCTGCTCGTATCTCTAAGAGATTGATGGGCAGGGCCTTTTCCGCATCTGACCATCTGCCCTGGAGAGACCATTGCTCCAGTACTGCTCCCCAGCCTATAAGGCTGGCATCTGTAGTGACCACCTTCCAAGAAATCGGACTGAAGGATTTCCCTCTTTCCAGATTCTGGGGAACCAACCACCAGCGGAGGCTCTTGCGAACGGAAGGGGACAAGGACATTGGTAAGTCCAGAGCCTGAACTTTTTTGTTCCAGGCTGACAGTATGGCCCTTTGCAACTTCCTTGAATGGAATTGACCGTAGGGTACTGCTTCGAATGATGCCACCATTTTTCCCAGCAGCCTCATGCACAGGCGTATGGATGGCTGTCTTTTTGAACCCACTAAGTGGATCAAATCTCTCAAAGACGACCCCTTTTCTTGAGGCAAGAAAATGTTTCTCTGGTCTGAATCCAGCCTTAGCCCCAAGTATTCCAGACTTTTGACTGGTTTTAGGGCTGACTTGTCTCGGTTGATAATCCAACCGTGATATTCCAGATACCTGATTGTCTCGTGAACAACCACTTCTAGTTTTTCCACTGAGTGGTCTATCAGCAACAAGTCGTCTAGATATGCCATTATCGTTACACCTCGTGTTCTTAGATTGGCCAATAATGGGGCCAGAATTTTTGTGAACACTCTTGGTGCTGTGGCCAGACCGAAGGGTAAGGCTCTGAACTGAAAATGGCACCCTTCTACCGCAAAGCGTAGAAATTTTTGGTGGGCTGGAAAGATGGGAATGTGCAAATAAGCATCTTTGATGTCGATCGAGGCTAACCATTCCTCCCCTTGTAGGGCAGTGGCTACCGATCGGATCGACTCCATCCGGAAAGTCCTGATATGTAGGAATTTGTTTAGCCCTTTTAGATTTAATATGGGCCTCACGTCCCCGTTTGGCTTCGGGACTGTAAAGAGGTTTGAGTAAAACCCGAACCCCCATTCTTCCAGGGGAACCTCTATAATTACTGCTTGGAGCAATAATTGTTCTAGTGCCAACAGGAGGGATCCTCTCTTCTGGGGATCCCTTGGCACGTTTGACCTTATAAAGCGGGAAGGAGGGGAGTTTTTTAACTCCAATTTGTATCCCAGATTTACTGCGGAGAGCACCCATCTGTCTCGGATCGTGTCCCGCCAGGTCTCTGTGAACAACTGAAGTCTTCCCCCCACCCGATTGGGTGGGGGCAACCCTTCATGCATTTGACTTTGGGGGAG
Organism: Rana muscosa; assembly: GCA_029206835.1. Lineage (NCBI taxonomy): Eukaryota > Metazoa > Chordata > Amphibia > Anura > Ranidae > Rana > Rana muscosa. The sequence goes on from CM055118.1 coordinate 285,871,283, forward strand.
GTTTTGTACCTCTCCTGCTCCAGGGCTTCTTGTTACCCTGCAATTGTCCCTGATTTTTACCTCCGGGATTTGACCGAGGAGGCCGTCGGAACTGTTTCACAGCCGATGTCCTAGGGACTGGAGAAGCAGGCCTCTTAAAAGAGGGACCTCTAACTCTATTTTTAACCGGCAAAAGTGTACTTTTACCGCTGGAAATTCTCTGGATATATTTGTCCAGGTCTTCCCCGAATAAGCGTTCACCATGAAATGGGAAGCTGACCAGCAATTTTTTACAGGGAGCTTCAGCAGACCAGTTTTTGAGCCATAGAACCCTGCGCATATGTACTACAGACAGCGTAAGGCGGGAGGCCTGATGGATTGAATCCTTTATAGCGTCCACCGCAAAGCATAAGGCTCTAGGTAGATCAGCTAGGGCAAGAGCCTGCTGATCTGGCAAGTCCCTTAAGACCTGTTTCAACTGATCCTTCACTGCTTGGCAGACCCCAATAGCTGCCACTGCTGGTTGTGTCACCAATCCTGCTGTAGAAAAAGCAGATTTTAATAAGGACTCCAATTTTTTATCTATTGGGTCCTTGAACATTTGGACATTATCCACCGGACATGTCAGTGATTTATTCACACAAGAGATGGCTGCGTCCACTGTAGGGACCCTCCATTTTCTGATGAACTTATCCTCCATGGGATAGACCACCGGAAATCTCTTGGGGGGAGTAAATATTTTGTCAGGATGCTCCCAATCCTGGTAAATGAGCCCTTCCAGTAAAGGATGGATCGGAAAGGAACAAACAGTCTGGGGAGCTTTTAGCGACCCCAACGAGGAGACAGAAGTGGATGATGGCTCCGCAAGTGGCATTTTAAATGCTGATCGGACCATATTAGTCAGGGACTGAACCCATAACCTTTCAGCATGTGATGCTGAGAACGGCTCTTCCACTGTTGATTCCTCTACAACCGAATCGACCTCATCCTGATCCCCTTCAGGTAGGTCGATCCCTGTATGCTCTGTTAACAGGCACTCTGAGGGAGGAGACGGAGATCGGGCGCTTTTCTCCTGTGACAGGGAAGCCGCGATCAATGCTGACAATCTCTCTTCCAGCCCTCCCAGAGCTGAGGAAAAAACCTCCTCTGTTACATACACAGGAGCAGGTGAACTGAGGACAGCCACAGTACCAGGTACTCCTGAGGGTGCTCTACGGTCACTAACCTCTGATTCTTCAGGGGAGACTGGTACAGCCAAAGCATGCCCAAGATCCTCAGAGCCCGATGGAGACCCCCTATTCCTCCTGGAATTTATAGTCCCGGAGTTTTTAGACGGCATATTCCTAAGCCACAAAGCTGAGGTATTCCAGCTGAAATACACCAGTTACTGACAATAGTCTAGCATAAATGCTGCTATAAGAAACAGTTGGTGTCTACTAATGTGCCTTTCTAGGGGATGCCTGTATCAACCGCTTGCTGTATGCCTTCTTTAAATGTTGCCAGCTCTGTCTCTGTACTTCATAGCCAGCTCACCACACAAAATTGTGGTTTTTAACATGCTGGGACGCCCGCACATGCGCAGAAGCGCTGCGGCGCGCACAGAGCGTCATCCCCCAGGCTCCGCCCCCTTTCCCGGCTCACCTCTATACATAGAGGCGCGTGCACGCGCACGCGCGCGGCCACGTGCGCCTTCGGCGCTAATTTCAAAAATGGAAACCAGGGACAAGAGCCAGGGCCCCTTTGCCGCAGGCCGGGGGATGGACGAGCATTGCAACATGGCAGAGGAAGCAGTTTCCCATAAGAGAACTCACCATCTGCCTGGACTTGTTCTGATGAGAAGAAACTAGTCCACATGACAAGAAACGTTCCACAGCGGCCTCTAGTGGACAAACACAGGTACCGCAGTCTAATATATTAAATATATATATATAAAAATATATATTTTTTTTTTTTCTTGACCACCATTAAAAATTATTACATTTTTTTAGTAGTTACAGGCATGCACAGAATTTTGCGGGAATACCATTAGGTAACAGACAGAAAGACAAATTAGGCTTGGGGGTCCCCCAATAGAACCAAGTTCCTGGGGGCCCCCACTTACCTGTTCCCCGCCGCAGGACTTTGTTTGGTCCATAAAAGCCCAAACTTCACCTATCACGGCAGGCATTGTAATCAAACCTTCAGGGACCGGGTTCCCAAGGATTCCACTCCCCTGGACCTGTATAGCACCCTGCACAGAAAACATCTTGGTCGTGGGTATGACCAGAGCTCTGGATCCCAGGGTCCAGCTCTCCTAAGAGAAGCATTACAGGCAAAACCTTGCTCTTCTCTGCAAGGCCCGGGTATCGACCGTTTAGCTATGAAGCTTTTTTGGTCGGATCCGGAATAGCTTACTGAGGCCCAATAGAACCTGTACGCAAGCTCAGTGAAAAACAAATGTTTCTTCTTGGCCAACACCTTAGACACTGGCAAAAAACTGAGGTGCTCCCGGATGGGAGGGGCTTATATAGGGGAGGGTACTTCCGGTTTTGGAAGTTGCCAGTGCCAGCACCTGACGGTATCTATATAACCCATTAGTAATGACTATGTCGCTCTGTGTCCCGTGATGTACGAGAAAGAAATATATATATTGTGAGGGGGTTAACTCGGTAGCGGGTGTGTGTGACCCCCTGGTTGGGCTCCCCACACAAAAACAGGGCCAGCAGACGGAGGTTGTGGTTTTCAAAATCAAAAGGTGCGGTTTATTTCTCTATGTACAGTGACAAAAACACAGCAAAGCCAAAAAGAAACAAACAAAATAAATCCTGGTCAGTTTGACCTCTGACTAAACATGCAGGTTTCCTAAACTAACAACTGGGATCAGCCTGGTGCTGTCCTAGTCCCTAAGTCCCTGGTTTAGTAAAAGTCCAAACAAATAGCCACACAGGCTTTGCCTCACCGCACAGGGGTTCACTCTCCCTAGACAGTCCACACAGGTCTGGTTCCAGGCATGAGCTAACATCTAATGAAGCTGGGAGTTCTTATAGAGGCCTAAACGAGCTGACAAGCTTCAGCTGGTCTCATCAACTCCCTGCCTCACGACGCCCAGCACTCTCCCTAGAGGTATGAGTCATTCATGAGCCCACTAGCCTCAGCTGGGCTTCATCAACTCCCTAGTTGTATAAGTCGGCATAAAGCCTGAATCTGGGAGAAATATATCTACCCCCCTGGATGCAACCAGGTGACTTTACCTTCCTGCTGTCACATACCCCCCCCTCTTGTTTTAACCTTGGGGTTGGAACACCAGCAATCAGGCATTCATGTACTCGAGACAAAGCATCCACATTCCCCATTTGAACGCCAGGGCGATGCTTTACTGTGAAGTTGAATTCCTGTAGGGCCAGGAACCACCTATTCACTCTTCTATTTGTCTCCTTGTTTTGAGCCATCCACTTTAACGGAGCGTGATCCGTAACCATGTCAAAGTGCCTACCTAGCAGATAGTACCGAAGGGAATCTAGAGCCCACTTCACCGCTAAACACTCCTTTTCAACCGTGGCGTAATTTACCTCATGGGACTTCAACTTCCTGCTGAGGTAAATGACTGGGTGCTCTTCCCCGTTCCAGACCTGGGACAATACTGCTCCTAACCCCACATCTGACGCATCACTTTGTACGACAAAGTCTTTAGAGAAGTCGGGTGAGTACAACACTGGCTGGCTACATAAGGCTTGTTTCAAGAATTGGAATGCTGCCTCCGCCTCGGGGGTCCATTTAATCATGACCGACCCTTTCCCTTTCGTCAGGTTGGTTAGGGGCACAGCCTTAGAAGCAAAGTGGGGAATGAAGCGCCGATAATAACCCGCGATTCCCAGAAAGGCTCGTACCTGCTTCTTGCTGTTGGGACGTGGCCAACTCTGGATGGCCTCGACTTTGTTGAGTTGGGGTTTTATTACTCCCCTGCCAATGGTGTACCCAAGATATTTGGCCTCCTCCTGCCCAATGGTACACTTCTTGGGGTTAGCCGTAAACCCCGCTTCCCGGATAGAGTCTAGGACTGCTTGCACTTTTGGCAGATGTGAGGCCCAATCTGTGCTATGGACAATTACGTCATCCAGGTAAGCCGCAGCATACTTCCGATGGGGCCTCAGTATCTGGTCCATTTTCCGCTGGAATGTGGCCGGCGCATTCTGTAACCCGAACGGCATTCTCTTATATTGGAACGCCCCGTCTGGGGTTACAAATGCGGTTTTCTCTTTGGCCGACTTGGCCAGGGGAATTTGCCAATACCCTTTTGTGAGGTCAAGAGTCGTCATGTATCGGGCTGTTCCCAGCCGGTCGATCAACTCATCTATACGTGGCATGGGGTAGGTGTCAAATTTTGTAACTTTGTTCAACTGACGAAAATCGTTACAAAATCGCCAGCTCCCATCCGGTTTAGGCACCAACACAATGGGACTAGACCAATCACTTTGGGACTCCTCTATCACCCCTAAGTTCAGCATTTTCTGTACTTCCTCCCGTATTGCCTCCCGTCGGGCCTCTGGGATCCGATAGGGTTTTAACTTCACCCTTTCACCGGGCGGGGTAATAATATCATGCTCTACCCCAGATGTTTGTCCCGGCAGCTCAGAGAACACCTCCTTGTTGCGAAGCACAAACTCCTTAACCTCCTGTTGTTGGGGTTGTGACAAGGTGGCTGCTATTCCAACCTCCGGAATCACGCAACCAGTTTGAGCTGGTGACCAAGTTTCTACGACTAGGGACTCTCTATCCCTCCAGGCTTTCAACAGATTAACGTGATATATCTGTTCGGGCTTTCGCCTTCCTGGTTGTCTGACCTTGTAATTCACTTCGCTCACTTTTTCCATTATCTCGTAGGGGCCTTGCCATTTGGCAAGGAATTTACTTTCAACCGTAGGGACAAGTACCAATATCCTATCCCCCGGGGAAAAGGTACGGGTCTTTGCTCCACGGTTGTACACTCTCTGCTGTGCCAACTGCGCTTGGGCCAAATGTTCCTTCACGATGGGCATTACCTGTGCAATTCGATCTTGCATCAGGGCGACATGCTCAATCACACTCCTGTGGGGAGAACTCTCACTTTCCCAAGTTTCCTTGGCAATATCCAACAGCCCTCTTGGGTGTCTCCCATACAGTAACTCAAAGGGGGAGAATCCCGTAGAGGATTGGGGCACCTCCCTAATAGCAAACATCAAATAAGGAAGTAGACAGTCCCAATCCTTTCCATCTCTATCCACCACTTTCTTCAACATTTGTTTTAGGGTTTTGTTGAATCTTTCAACCAGCCCATCGGTTTGGGGGTGATACACAGATGTACGCAATTGCGTCACTTTGAGCAATTTACACAGCTCTTTCATAACCCGGGACATAAAGGGTGTACCTTGGTCCGTAAGCAGTTCTTTACAAATACCCACCCGGCTAAAAACAAGAGATAGCTCTTTGGCTATGGTTTTGGCCGAGGTATTTCTGAGAGGGATCGCTTCTGGATAACGGGTGGCATAGTCCATTATAACCAATATGTACTGGTGCCCCCTAGCGGACTTGATTATAGGACCTACCAAATCCATTGCGATTCTCTCAAACGGGACCTCAATGATGGGTAGAGGGACCAGCGGGCTACGGAAATGTGGCATCGGGGCCGACCTCTGACACACAGGGCAGGAGGAACAATAATTTTCTATGTCCTTCATCACCCCAGGCCAATAGAATCTCTGTAATACCCTCTCTCGGGTTTTCTCTGTCCCCAGATGACCTCCAAGAATGTGCCCATGGGCCAACTCCAACACCAACTTCCTGTAAGGTTTGGGCACCACAAGCTGCTCAACGGTTTCTTCTGCCCTTTTTGCCACCCGATACAGTAGGTCCTTCTCTACGCTGAAGTATGGGTAAGTGCAGGTATTATCTGGGTTCACTAACTCGCCATCTATTTCCACTACGTTTTCCCGTGCCTTTATTAGGGCGGGGTCTTTTAACTGTTCTGTGGCAAAATTTTCCCTGTGAACCTCCAGATCAGAAAACTCCACAGACGGTAGGTTTTCGTCTGAGGAGGTGGGCTCCTCTCCAGTTTCTTGAGTCTCCCCTGCCAATACTGACAAGGGAAATTCTGGAGAGTCCTCACCACTCTCAGAGGAGTTCTGGCTATCACATTCCTGGTACATAGGGGCACCAGTGGGGGGCTCAGGATCATCCCACAGTTCCCAGAACTTCGGAAAATCCCTTCCCACAATGGCATCATGCGGTAATTGAGATACTAACCCCACTGGATGAGAGAGGGTACCTTTGGGGGTCTCGAAACACACTGTAGTCACTGGATACTCTCGGGTGTCCCCATGCACACAAATAACAGCTACCTTGCTATTCCCAGAGACCTCTGTTTTAACTAATTCAGCCTTTATCAGGGTCACAAGGCTACCTGAATCCAGTAATACCACAACATTTCTACCATTAATACACATTTTGCATAAATGTTTCTCAGTTCCCCGAATGGCAGTGCATGCGACTGTCGCACACAGCGACTGACGTCTGTCCATCAGAAAGTCACATTGCATGGGTTCCTCCACAACCGGGCAATTTGCTGCAATATGTCCCGCTTGCCGGCAGCGGTAGCAAACAATCCATTTGGCTGCCTCTTGAGCCCCTGACTTCCCAGGCTGTTCTCGCCAAACTTTGGGTAGAGCTCCCACCCTCTCACTCTCTCCACCCTCACCCCTTGGAATCCTCTTATCCGCCCCTGGGGATGGTCTGGTCTTAGGGTGGAAAGTCCGAGAGTCTCTGGAAGAGGCCGTCAGGTTCTCTGTAGCCAAGTATTTCTCTACACGATCCACAAGACCACCGGCCGTCTCTGGGTCTCCATGGCTTACCCACTTTTGGATGGCAGTAGGAAGAGCTCTCAAAAACCGATCCATTACAACACGTTCCACAATCTCTGGTGCGGACAAAGTCTCTGGCTGTAGCCACTTCCTGCTCAGGTGAATGAGATCATACATTTGAGACCTGGGGGGTTTTCCAAGCTGGAAAGTCCAGTTATGCACCCGCTGAGCCCGGACAGCCAGGGTGACACCCAGCCTTGCCAATATTTCAGCTTTTAGCATCACATAGTCTTTTGCTTGGTCAGGCTCTAGGTCATAGTAAGCCTTCTGCGATTCACCAGTTAACAGAGGAGCCACCAGTCCAGCCCACTGCTCCTCAGGCCACTTTTCTCTTTCAGCAGTCCTTTCAAATGTGGTCAAAAATACCTCTGGATCATCCTCTCCAGTCATTTTTGTCAATAAACGACTCACCCCAAAGGACGCGGTATTAGTGGGACGGCTTTCCTCACTGGTCTGCGGACGTTGCTGCATTACTGCTTCCATTTGTTGTAGTCTCTGCTCTTGCTTCTGTAACAGGTCTATGAAGCGGGCCTCAGATTGCTGCTGGGCTTGTTGATGAGCTTGCTGCTGGGCTGCAAGGCTCCTTTGCAAACCTGCATTTGTCTGCTGTTGATTGGCATTTGCTAGAGCCAGCTGTTTCAGTATCTCCTCCATGCTGGCTTAAAAAAAACTGCCACTGGTTCTCCACCAACTGTGAGGGGGTTAACTCGGTAGCGGGTGTGTGTGACCCCCTGGTTGGGCTCCCCACACAAAAACAGGGCCAGCAGACGGAGGTTGTGGTTTTCAAAATCAAAAGGTGCGGTTTATTTCTCTATGTACAGTGACAAAAACACAGCAAAGCCAAAAAGAAACAAACAAAATAAATCCTGGTCAGTTTGACCTCTGACTAAACATGCAGGTTTCCTAAACTAACAACTGGGATCAGCCTGGTGCTGTCCTAGTCCCTAAGTCCCTGGTTTAGTAAAAGTCCAAACAAATAGCCACACAGGCTTTGCCTCACCGCACAGGGGTTCACTCTCCCTAGACAGTCCACACAGGTCTGGTTCCAGGCATGAGCTAACATCTAATGAAGCTGGGAGTTCTTATAGAGGCCTAAACGAGCTGACAAGCTTCAGCTGGTCTCATCAACTCCCTGCCTCACGACGCCCAGCACTCTCCCTAGAGGTATGAGTCATTCATGAGCCCACTAGCCTCAGCTGGGCTTCATCAACTCCCTAGTTGTATAAGTCGGCATAAAGCCTGAATCTGGGAGAAATATATCTACCCCCCTGGATGCAACCAGGTGACTTTACCTTCCTGCTGTCACAATATATATATATATATATATATATATATGTGATTATGTGATCCAGTGCAACGGTGCCACCCTGTAGCAATACAACTATAGGACCTTAAGGACTCTTTCCCTATCTGCACATTGATAGCGCTCAGGCCTGCTTATTGGCCCCTCAGTCACCTAGTGCTCCATCATGGGAGAAAGACGAGAGTCAAATGTTCCGCTATGCCCAAAAAAAACAGCAAGTATTTTTCAACCAAGTAAATGAATGGAGCAATGAGGGTGTGAAGGGGAGATAAGTATGCGTGGAGGAAGGGGGAGAAACACATAAGTGAACGTACTGTTTTACCTTTTTATATGTGTAGCACACAAACCTTTTTCTCGCCTGGCTCACTTGCGAGTCAAGGCACACCGCGCTATGTGCCCGTACCCTCCTGTTTGAAGAGGTTAAGCGGTGTTCATAAATTTGGGTCTCTCAGCGAGTCACCCTTCCCACTGGTTCTCTCCCCCAGAGTATGGGGTCAAGTGACGTCTCTGTTTCTTCCCCCAAAGAAAATAATGTCCAGAAGTACTTTAACTCCAACAGAGAGTTTATTTTCTATTTGCTGCGTAATGAATAGAGAAAGATGGATGGATGAAAGAAGAAATATTGTGTAGAATAGGTCCAGGCACAACCAACAATCTCGTCACCACTCGATCCCAAGTGGGTTTAGCTCACCCAGATAGTCCTCTCTCACAGTCCTAGCAGCCGGTGTGGAGCTCGAACAGTTCCGCCACCCTATCCCCTCCTGGGACCGGTGTTGGAAATCCTCTAACCTCTGTAGACTTCAAGAACAAGACGATGCCAATTGGGCACTCTACAGGTTAGCTTCCCCAAATAACAGATCCTTCCCTCTGACAGGTCACCAGGCCTCTCCCGAGACAGCAATCTTCTATTACACATCTCCTCAATGGAACCGATCCTCCCCTGGCTTCCTCTTAGTCAGAGCGGGTACCCTTCCCCGGGCTCCCTGGGACTCTTCTTTCGGGGACAGGCCCTAGCTGAAGGTGCTAGGCCCACTAGTAGAGTTGCAGGCCCTAGGCTAAAGGTGCCTGAGCCTGATCGCGCCCACACGTACCCCCGGCCATGAGGGTCACAGGAGGTGGGGTACGTGTCTACTCCTCCGACTCTGACGGTGACCACCCCACCGACTCCACCGACCCTCTCGCGTCTGCCCTCAAGTACCCTCTCCCGGCATGCACAACAGGTTGACCACACCCACTGTACTGCTGCCGAGAGAGGACACTCCAAGGCGTAGCAATGCCACCCCTGGCTCAACCCTGACCTGATGTGACAGCGCCACCTACAGTCCGCAGGGAATTACACACCAGGCAGCATCACATAGGCAGAAGCAAAACCTACCAATGAGAATGGTCTGAGCCTGACTAATAGCTCAGACCAGCCCCTAAATTTAGGCACATAACACCCCTAAAAGTAAAGACCCACTACATAGGCAATGTCCAGGTTCACCTTAAACCCAGAGGTTTGCCATAGATTAGTTTATATCACCCCTTGGTATCTAGACCCTGTATTTACAAGTTTAGAAAGCACAAGACTCACTTTAATCCCGCTACTGACTAGACACAAATACTGTGCATTGTATCATTCAGCAACTTCAAAGAAGAAGAAGGGATTGGCTTTCCAACAAACGCTATAATAAGTGCCTCCTACACTAATTATCACCTTCGCACAGAATGGAAAGGCCCCAGTAATAGCAGGCAATGCTCAAACTCGCTGGCTATTATTAAGGCATTTTTACTATTCACTAGCCTGCACATTATACCTGTATTTGAGGAAGTAAGATGAAACCTCTCTTAGGACTTCGATTCAATGAGATTATGTTTAAAATGCTGGCCTGTCAATGGGGATTTAACATAATACAATCAATGTTGACTCAGTCATGCAACATTATTACAGTTTTTGGAGTGGAAACACTAAGCAGAGAGTCCTAAGAGAGCCGAATTGTTTTTTAGGAGATCCAGAGGGTTGAAAATTATCATCTTATAAGCAGCTATTTTCTGCTGTTTGTACTGACAGCACACAATATCGGTAATATATACCGAATAGTCAGCATGTAAAATATGAGAAGATTTCGTAAGATCTCCCAGAATCTGACTGTCCAGTCATTATCACAGATAACCTTGTTAGGCAGGCCATAGAATTGTCATCCCCATCAACACAGACAGTGATGACAGGAGAATCCCTCCAACTAAGCAATTGTCTGCTAGATAGCAGCCGCTAGCGATAATCGCAAGTGAATCCAGCAGGCAGGTTGTATCCAAGTTGATCTATTCAGCCTGCCCACACACAGTTCAAATCTTGGCCGGTTCCTGCTGAACCGGCCAAGATTTGAACAGTCTAGAGCCGGCCTTAAGCCTCGTACACATGGCCGGTTTTCTCGGCAAGAACCGACAAGAAAACTGCTTGCAGAGCTTTCTTGCCGAGAAAACAGGCCGTGTGTACGAGGCTTTCAGGTTTCTCGTCAGGAAAACTGACCAGAATCTCGACGAGAAAGAAAGAAGACCTGCTTTCTTTTCTTTTTTCTCGTCGGGAGTCTCGTCGGCCTGTTTCCCGACGAGAAACCTGAGTGTGTGTACACTTACCTGTCGCCGTGGAAACCCACGCATGCTCGAAATGCGCGGTACAGGAGGTGCCGCCGATATTGTATATCTATCGCGCTCCCATCGCCGAGATTCTCGGCGACAGGAGTGCCGAGATCTCGGCAGCAGGGTGGCGACACATGTCGCGCTCGCTGCAATAGCGAGGAGACGTGACACTGTATTGAGCGGGAATCCGACGCGGATTCCCACCAATGCCAGGCACTGCATTTGGTATGAATCCTGAGCGGGAACTCCACGCCAATTTTTAAAGAAAAAACCGGCGTGGGTTCCCCCTCCAGGAGCATACCAGGCCCTTGGGTCTGGTCTAGATTTGAAGGGGAACCCTACGCCGAAAAAACAGCGTGGGGTCCCCCTCAAGATCCAAACCAGACCCTTATCCGAGCACGCAACCTGACAGGCCGCAGGGGAAGAGGGGGGGACGAGAGCGGCCCCCCTCCCTCCTGAACCGTACCAGGCCGCATGCCCTCAACATGGGGGGTTTGGTGCTCTGGGGCAGGGGGCGACCTACGGCCCCCCACCCCAGAGCACCCTGCCCCCATGTTTATGAGGACAGGGCCTCTTCCCGACAACCCTGGCCATTGGTTGTCGGGGTCTGCAGGCGGGGGGCTTATCGGAATCCGGGAGCCCCTTTAATAAGGGGGCCCCCAGATCCCGGCCCCCCCACCCTATGTGAATGAGTATGGGGTACATCGTACCCCTACCCATTCACCTGTTGGGAAAAAAATGGTAATAAAAACACAACACAGTTTTTAAAAGTATTTTATTGCACCGCTCCGGAGGTCTTCTTCCGACTTCGGGGGTCTCCGGTGTCGTCGCGGCTCTCTCCGGTTCTTTCTTCTGCCGGGCCTCCGCTAACTTCTTTTTAGCTCTTTTGCTAGCGGAGGCCCGGTCTTCTCCGTCGCCTTCTTCTTCTCCCGCTCTCCGGTTCTTCTCCCGCTCTCCGGTTCTTTCTTCCGCCGGGCCTCCGCTAACTTCTTTTTAGCTCTTTTGCTAGCGGAGGCCCGGTCTTCTCCGTCATCTCGTCCGGCTCTCCGTTGTCCTTCTGCCGGCCCCTCCACTAACTTCTTGGTAGCTCTTTTGCTAGTGGAGGAGCCGGTCTTCCCGTCGTCACAGTCGTCGTCTTCTTCCCTCTTCTCCTCCTCGATGTTGACTCGACGCTTCCTCTCGCAGTAATGATAAATCTTCGGTCCGCAGAGATTAATATAGGCTTCTCATGATGTCACAGTCACATGGTCCCATGACGTCACAGTCACATGCTCCGGGGGCACATAAAAATGCCATAAATCTATTCCCTATTTTTGTAGACGCTATAAATTTTGCACAAACCAATCAATATACACTTATTGCGATTTTCTTTTTTTACCAAAAATATGTAGAAGAATACATATTGGCCTAAACCGATGAGGAAATTTTTTTATATACATTTTTGGGGGATATTTATTATAGCAAAAAGTAGAAAATATATATATTTTTTCCAAAATTGACGCTCCTTTTTTGTTTATAACGCAAAAAAAATTAAAGCCGCAGAGTTGAGCAATACCACCAAAAGACAGCTCTATTTGTGGGAAAAAAAGGACGTCAATTTTGTTTGGGTACAGCGTCGCAATTGTCAGTTAAAGCGACACAGTGTCGTATCGCAAAAAATTGCCTTTTTGCGATTCGGCACTGCGTCGCTTTAACTGACAATTGCGTGGTCGTGCGACGCGGCTCCCAAACAAAATTGGCGTCCTTTTTTCCCCATAAATAGAGCTTTCTTTTGGTGGTATTTGATCACCTCTGCGGTTTTTATTTTTTGTGCTATAAACACAAAATGACATATTTTTGACTTTTTTATATAATAAATATCCCCCAAAAATATATAAAAAACCTTTTTTTGTTCCTCAGTTTAGGCCGATATATATTCTTCTACATATTTTTGGTAAAAAAAATTGCAATCAGCGTTTATTGATTGGTTTGCACAAAAATTATAGTGTTTACAAAATAGGGTATAGTTTTAAGGCATTTTTATAATTTTTTTTTTTTTTACTAGTAATGGCGGCGATCAGTGATTTTTTTCGTGACTGCAACATTATGGCGGACACATCGGACACTTTTGACACATTTTTGGGACCATTGTCATTTTCACAGCGATCTGTGCAATAAAAATGCACTGGTAACTGTGAAAATGACACTGGCAGTGAAGGGGTTAACCACTAGGGGCGCTGGAGGGGTTAAGTGTGCCTAGGGGCGTGTTACTAACTGAGGGGGGGCGTGGCTACGACTGATACGTCACCGATCTCCGCTCTGATTACACAGAGCGGAGATCGCTGACATTATCAGTATGGGAGTGGGGAGATGTTGTGTTTACACACACATCTCCCCACTCCGAGCCTCCGTGAAACGATCGCGGGGATCCCCGCGGCGATCGAGTCCGCGGGACCCGCGGTCCCACTCACGGGGAAGGCAGGGGGGCACGCGCGCGGCCCCGACGTTGGCAGTTAAAGGGCCACGTACAGGTACGTGATTGTGCCTGTACGAGCCATTCTGCCGACGTATATATACCGTGAGCGGTCGGCAAGTGGTTAAGGGAGTAAATCCTTCCGGGGCTGAAGTGGTTAAATAACATGCTTGGAGTATGACCTTACACTGTATGTGATGTTAGAGAACAGTTACAATTTTCATTGGCAGTCGCAGTGACTGAGTGCACTGGCAGCACATATCTGACTGTGAAATTGAATGTTATTTAGCATTACATTTAGCTTGGCTAAAATACAGCAGCAGAAACCCAATCAGATCAGTTTAAGTTTGAAAAAATGCTTTTTTAAGGTAGTGTTTGAACACGCTTTTTCACCAAGCGTTAACAGGTCTACTTTGACTGGCAGATAGAATTTGGCCAGTAGTTTGCTGAGGCTGTTCTCGCTGATGCAAAACTGTCATGCCGCTGGACATTTTCAATCAAACTCTCATTAAGAATTAGAAGCCTGCAGATGATACAGCAGTAAAAAATTGTCCAGCAGCAGGACATTTTCTGAGAGAGAACTGACCAGTTTGTACTAGAGACAAATAGTACAAGCTGGTGTATAAGAATTAAAATACTCTAGTGAATACACCAGTGGCCAGTAGCAAGACAATTTTAATGAGCAAGGCTAGGCCTTATCTAACTACCTAGGCCGGTCATAGACAGTTCGAATATCGATCTGTTCAGCAGGAACCGGCCGAGATTTGAATCGTTTATGAGAAATCTGAATGTACCAAGTTGATCGATCGATCAACTTGGGTACAACCATCCTGCCAGATTCACTTGCAATTATTGCTAGCAGCTGCTATAGCTGCTAGAAATAATCACTGTCTACTCTTGGCGCTGACTGCTTCACCCCCTCAGCAGACAATTGCTTGGCAGGAGGGATTCCTCTATCAGCACTGTCTGTGTTGATGGGGAATCTGGTGAATTTCTATCTATGGCCTGCACAAACTAGGGTTACAAGAATTACGATATTGCACAGGATACAGCAGTGTAAAGTTGGTCAGCAGCGGGACAGTTTCAATTACAGATAATAGGCCTAAGAAGTGTATGCCTAACTTTTATTTTTACTATGGGAATATGGGGTAAGGTGAATGTGACTGATATAACGTGAGGTGGCTTAGGTGTATAATGTTCTTGCATGTAGTTTTATTTCTTTTTCAAAGGTGCAGCTGTGTGCCATGAACTAAAGACAGCCCCAAGAACTGATCAGTAACAAGTAAATTCTGTGCTTTTACAAAAAGCCTCCAAAAAAAAAAAAAAAAGAACAAAAAAAAGGCAGAAAAGGATTTCCCAAAGAACTAGCAATCAGAATTAAAGTACATTTTCTTAACTGACCCTAATCTCTCCCTATGCATTTTGTCAGGTTTGCCTATAATTCCTTACAGGAGTATTTATTACTTAAAGTGATACTAAAGGTTCACATTTAAAAAGTTTTGCACAGAGAGGCCTTGAACGCCGTCTTCTGGGGTCCCTCGGTGGCGCTCACGGCTCCTCCCCGCCTTAGATAACCCCCTAGGAGAAGCGCTCTCCCAGGGGGTTACCTTTCAAGCGCGCTCCCGTGTCCAGCATTCAGCGTCCATAGCCGACGAGTGCCAGACTCGGCCCCGCCCTAGGGTTGCCACCTCATCCCTTTAAACCCGAACACATATGAATTACACAGGTTCTGAGGCTAATTTAATGCAGGTAAGGCACCAAGTGAGTTTCAGTACCACCTTAATCAGCCACACACCCTGTGTAATTAATATGTGTTCGGTTTTAAAGGGATGAGGTGGCAACTCTACCCCACCCACCGGCGCCCGCGTCATTGGATTTGATTGACAGCAGCGGGAGCCAATGGCTGCGCTGCTATCAAACTATCGAACCCCAGGCAGAGAGACTGCGCGTCCTCGGCGTTGGAAATTCTAGGGCTCAGGTAAGTAAAACGGGGGGCTGGGGGGCCGGTAACTGACATAGAATGCATTAAGGTGAAAAAACAGGAGGGTTTACAACCCCTTTAAAACATACCTCCCAACTTTTTGAGATGGGAATGAGGGACACCTATCAGCAAAAGTATGCAGGCATAGGACACACCCCTTGCCACGCCCCCTTAAAGGATATTTGTACAAAAAAACAAGATTGGTTAAAACCACAAGTGCTTTTTTTACCACTATTATTCCTTTATATTGGCTTTTGGAATTTACAAATGCAGCAATTTAGAAATCAGATGAAAGGTATACTGCTGTAAATCACTTTTTGATAGATAAAAAGTGCATTTTATATACAACTATATAGATCAGACCAAAATGAGGGACAAATGAGGAGGAATGAGGGACAGAGGGACATTGCTCCAAATCAGGGACAGTCCCTCGAAATCAGGGACAGTTGGGAGCTATGCTTAAAAGACTAACATTATTACTGCTTTATGACCCCCACTAAACATCAAGGGGGTCGGACTTTTTGCCAACAAACTTCATTTTCAGCAAGTTTGCCAAAAAATCAGACCGTGTGCACGCTCCATCGGACAAACTTTTTTGGTTTTCATCGGACAAAAGTTCGGTCTGCAAACGGACAAACTTTTGGCCAACAAAAGTCAGATGGAGCAAAGTCCGACCATGTGTACAGAAAACCATCGGACTTTTGTCCGATGGACAAAACAAATAATGTTAAAATCAACCAACAATAGCAGAAGTTGAACAAAGGGTGGCGGTAAAGAGCAGAAAAACCACATGATGTTGGAAAAAGTTTTGGGAAAGTTTGCAGAAAAGTCCTGTGGTGTGTATGCTATGGGTGTGCCCGGCCAACTCCGTTCGGACAAAAATCCACGGAAAAGTCAGATGGAAGTCCGACCGTGTGTACGAGGCTTAAGCCTGTTGGCTGTAATTCAGTGGCATGCAGTGCATTTTGATTTAAACAAAATTCTAGAAGGCGTACTCCACATAAATTTGCAGGGACTGTGACTCTCGATCCCCCAGGATTTGCCTGGTAGCAGCGAATATGAACCTCATCCCTGCTGTACTTTACATGCTAAAGAATCTTTTGAACTGGAAGAAAATACACCATTAATTCAGAGGGGGCATTGTATGTCTTTTCTGCAATAAAAAACCCTTCCTGCTCACATTTAGTATTTTTATGCTCCGCTTTAGGGCCCATTTACACTGTTGCAGTGCATTAACATGCGCTATGCCAGATGTGCATGTAGCTATTCTGGCAACGCACCACAAAATTTCAGTCCTACCTTGTTTTACAACAAAAAGTAAAGGTGCTTGTTTCTACCATGACAATCAATTTTAGCAAATCTACAATGACCCAGGTCACTAGGAGAGGACTCCGACACAAGCTGTGAAAGTGCGACCGTATCGGCAATGCAACCAATATTATGTGCAGTATGCCTTCTAATGCAGTCAGCGGGCAAGAGGCTATTTAAAAGATTAACTTTATCTATACAAGTGTCATTTGTTTTACTTTCGCCCTGAGTTCACGTTGAGGGGGATAAAAGGAGGGGTTTTGCTGCACCGCACAGCCAATCCCATCAATCCCATGACTAAGTCTTTATGACGAAACATGTCGGGGTGTGGCTGTGCGGCAACCATCTGAAGTGAAGGTGTGACGTATCAAGGCCGATCAAGGAAGCGGAGATCCAGGAAGGAACAGCGGGGAGGTGGTGAGCGATCAGCGGACATCTTGGGTCCACCGCGACCAATATACTCGGTTTTCGGTTAATTTCTGAACGAGTGTTTGCTGTGCAGTGTATTGCTCTATTTTTTGAGATTCATGTGAGTGCTATATTTGAAGATTTAAGTGTGATATTAAACTGATTTTACGGTATCACGCTATTTTGAGCACTTCTTTTATTTACATGCGGAGCTTTCTGGCAGTGAATTGGTTGGAACTGGGATTATCTGCTATACCTACCAGTGACGTCTTTTTGTACACATTTACACGCCGAACATGAGAGTGTAAGGCAATTTGAGTTAGTGAGTTTTGCATCTGACGGGAGAGGATTCACTGACACCGGGTGTGGTGGAAGATTGGAAGCTATTATCATTATTTTTTCACCAACCTATTTGATGTGATATATGGACTTATATCCAATTAATATTTAAACACATTTATATATATATATTTTGGAATTTGTGCACATATTCACTTTTGTCACATGGTGATGTTTATGGACATTAGCATTATTTTTGAATACCTGTGAAAACGGATATTTCATCTTACATTGTTTACAGCACTGCTTATATTTTATTACACTAATTTTAGGGTTTTAGAATATGTTTTTCTCATTTTTTTTTATACAGAATTTATGAAATATCTAGAGGGTAGAAAAAAAAATCACATATAGATAAGGTAAAAATTCAGGAAGGGGCATCTTTGCCCCAGTAGAACGGCTACCATTGTTCTGAGAGACTGCTCTCCTAATACGGCCTGTACCTTACAGATCATTTGAAACAGTGATCTAATGCTTGTTGACATGTAATTTCTTATAAGCAGGCCTTGCGTCTTGACAATACTTTATTATTGTGTCCAGATACACCAGCCTCTATTCATATACATTATTAAACCATCATGTGGGATAATGCACTCCTTAATATGAAATATAGCAACATTAGGAAATCCGTGACCATATCAGTAATTTGCTGTAGGTCACAGATTTGTGAAGTGAAATTCTGCGTTCTTATACATCAGAATTAGAAGTGTATATTTTTCTTGAAATGTACCCTATTAAGCAATATTTGCATCTAAACATACACAACCAAAATTTAATTCAGAGCAATCACCAGTTTAAAAAATATGTTTTCCGATGTCTCTAGGCCTACAATCTGGTACATGTGTTGTGGCACCCTGTACTGCAAATGCATAAGCAGGTACTTGTAGCAACCTCTAGTGTGTGAGTAGATAAATTGTTTGGCTTGGCTGGCAGCCAAGCCTGTGCTTTTTCTTGGTCAGGGTTTGAGTGACTCAGGGAGGGCTGGATGACTCATAGGCAGTATCTCTGAGACCTCCCCCCATTTACGGAACTTACTAAAAACTTCCAGAGAATGGGCGTGGAGGTGGGGAGGATCTGCCTGCAGTATTCTGAGGGCCCTGATGAATCCCCAACAGATGGGTTGGCAGGGGGCAGACCCCTCAAATACTCTGAGTCAGCCAAGCTGGGGAAGTGGAGTACGGGTGGAAGTTGGAGATGGAGTGTTAGGCTGTTGGTGGCCCTTGAGGGTAGCCCCCAAGTTTTGGAGGGGGTGATCTTGGGCCTGGGCTCAGGTGCAGAAGGGACCTTCTTCACGACACACAGAAGTGTCCTGACTGAAGGCATGGGGAGAAAGGAGAGGACAGTAGGAGAACACTGCCGGGCATATCTCCAGGGAGGAAGACAGCCAGATGGCTGGTGAGTGATACAGTCAGACAGGGCTGAGAGGCACGCCTGAGAGGACTGGGAGAGAGTAGTCTGGGATGGATGCAGAGTCAGTCTGGAAGGACTGTGAAGTCTTAGCCAGGAGGGGTAGAGAAAGAGACATCTGCAGCCAGGTGGGCTGGCAGTGCCTGAAGAGGTGGTGCTGGGATCAGTAGCCACAGGAGGAGGACAGCTGGGCACTAGGACTTTGCTACACAAACAAGGGGCCCATGGTCCCTGCCTGTAAAGGGCTTTTGCTATTGATTTGACTGAGCCTTTTTGTCAAATCATCCAAACAATGCCAGCTGGTCCTGGGAGTTGTAGTTCTGCAATGAAGCTGTGAGCAGGAGGCAGAGATGTGTATGTATGTATGGACTGTATATAGTTGTGTCCCTGAAGAGTTCTACTGCTTAGATCAAGTGGTCACCCCATAATACCCCTATCCAAGTTTATTCCCCTCAATAAAACATAAAAACAAAGCACTGGACTGTTCTTCTGACTCAAGTGTGCTGTGAAGACGCAGTGTGCCTGGCTGTCCCTTTACACTTGCAGCTCTTTAGGGGGTGCGTTATATACTGTAGGAGCTTGTTTATACAGGGGGGCAAGGGCTGTCGCACCTCTGTAGACCTTGTTTACACTTGCAGTTCAGAGGCGATAAAAACACGTGGCTGAGATGCATTTTGACGACCCGCCCAGGTACTCCCCATTAAGCTACAAAGGCAGCAGCTACTGGTCCTGCATTGTCCTTGATGACATCATTGTGCGACTATGGCCTTTTGCAGTACAGGTGGGCCCCATTACACAGTTAGTTTTTTTGTAATTTCCAGACTTACTCTTTAAATCCTAACTCCAGCTAATACCTTTGAAGCAGTTACTGGTTTTTACTTTTCAATAGGATCTGGGTTTTCCTCTATATGAATAAAAGCTGACCATTGTAAGCACACTGCCAGAGATAAATGTTTTTTCCCAGGTTGCTATCCTATCTGCTACATTTTCTGCGCAGCTTGATCTGTTTAAAAGGATGAAAAACAATAGACTAAAGCCCCATACACACGGTTGGACTTCCATCGGACTTTTCCGTGGATTTTTGTCCGAACGGAGTTGGCCGGGCACACCTATAGCATACACACCACAGGACTTTTCTGCAAACTTTCCCAAAACTTTTTGCAACATCACGTGGTTTTTCAGCTCTTTTCTGCTCTTTACCGCCACCCTTTGGTCAACTTCTGCTATTGTTGGTTAATTTTAACATTAGTTGTTTTGTCCATCGGACAAAAGTCCTATGGTTTTCTGTACACACGGTCTGACTTTTTTCCATCGGACTTTTGTTGGCCAAAAGTTTGTCCGTTTGCAGACCCAACTTTTGTCCGATGAAAACACAAAAAAAAGCAAAAAAGTTTGTCCGATGGAGCGTACACACGGTCGGATTGTTGGTCCAACTTGCTCAAAATGAAGTTTGTTGGCCAAAAGTCCGACCGTGTGTACGGGGCTTTACTGGCAGAACTACCAGGTAATAAACCCATGATACAGAGGGAGGGAGCTCAGGAAAATATGCTAATGTTTGTGACAGACCTTATTATACTGTATATATAGTTCCACTTCAACACCCCTCTAGCAAAAGTCAGGATCCTGTCTGCATGCTCAGGGGTATTTAAGGAGCTGTAGGATCATGTAGTGACAGTTGGAGATTGACAGCACATTGGTAAAGCTCACCATCCTCCCCCTTCCATTGTCACTGTAATTTTATGTGATGTGTCAACCGAGATAGGGGGACAAAAGTTTCTTCATTTGTTGGTTATTTTTTTATTTACCCGCTTCATGGTTAGAAGAGCTCATAAAGAAGAGTATTCAGGAGTAATCAGGAGTAATCAGGGTTGCCAACTGTCAGTAAATTGACAAATAGTTTGTAAAATTCATAATTTTTCCATCCGTCCATGAATGTGACATGCAGTCTCTGTGTCAATAACGGACATTCACGGACAGATGCAAAAATTATGAATTTTACAAACTGTTTATACATTTACTGACAGTTGGCAACCCTGGTTTCTATTTACTGGTATACTATATAAAGTACATTTATCCTGTTTTTTCTAGTTGTAGTTTATTTATTATGGTTAAAGCATTACTCCACTTATGTTGAGAAAAAAACATTCCCTTCTGGGTGATCTATGTACATTGCAAGGATTTTAACAGACTTTGTTGCGGCTTCCTACCTTTTGCTGTTTGTTTGTCTGTGTCTGTGTGAAAACTGAATTTGTATGGGAGTGGTTTTGTAATTATCAATCAGCGGCTGCACCTGTAGGGCTCTAATGAGGAAAATTGCAGGGTCTGTATCCCTTTAGATGTGATTTTGTGAATATCTCACCAAAAATGAAAATTTTATTGCAGGGGATGCTCAAAATCAAATTTCTATCTTAGTGCAGACTTCTGGGAAAATCAGTGAGCCAATCACACAAGCAGGAAATTACATTTCTGGGGGGCGTTCTGTACACAATCTGTGGTGCCTCCATTTTGCCATATTGTATTGCATTTTACAAGAATTACAGTGCTGCAGAGTGAAAAATAATATTTTTAACCACCAAAATGGCACTGCTGCCCCGGATCATGTACCTGGTATGTGATCTGACACTTCCAAGTTAGGGGGCGCTCTTGCACGTCGCAGGCGGCCCGCTCCTGCTGTGATTATACACAGTGGGAGCTGATCAGCGGGTACGTGATGTCCGCCAGCACCCGTTTATCCTTTGGTACAGGGGGAGAACGGTGGTCTGCCTATGTAAAAAAGGCAGATCGCCATTCTGTCAGTAGGGAAGGCATGGATCCTGTGTTCCTGCAAAGCAGGGACACAGATCCATAACTTGCCCTAGTAAAAGCAAGTCCCACACTACACAAAATAACTAGCTAGACACCAGGGACGTGCGGTGAGGTCAGATACTGGCTAGTATCAGAGCCAGATACACACAGGGGTTACATACACCGCGAATGTTGGAGCGAGAGCAATAATTCTAACGCTAGACCTCCTCTGTAACTCTAAAAATGTAACCCGTAAAAAAAAATTCAAGTGCCACCTATGGATATTTATAAGTACTGAAGTTTGGTGCCATTCCACAAGTGTGCGCAATTTCAAAGCGTGACATGTTAGGTATCTATTTACAAAATAAAATCAGGCTAACGTTAGTGTTTTTTTAAATTTTTTACTCATGAAACATTTTTATTCCCAAAAAAATGCATTTGAAAAATTGCTGCGTAAATACTGTGTAACATAAAAAGCTGAAATAACCACCATTTTATTCCCTAGGGTGTCTGCTAAAACAATATATATAATATTTGGGGGTTCTAAGTAATTTTTTTGCAAAAAAATTATGATTTTTACATGTAGGAGAGAAGTGTCAGAATTGGCCTGGGTGGCAAGGGGTTCATTAACATAAGCAAGTAATATACAAATAATTATTATATATTGTTTTTAATCACTTGCCGACCGCTGCACGCCGATGTACGTCGGCAGAATGGCACGGCTGGGCATATTGGCGTACAGGTACGTCCCCTTTAATATGCACAGCCGTGGGTCGCGCACGCGCGCCGCCGGCAGCGCTCTCGTGACCCGGTCGGGTACTCCGTGACCGCGCTCGCGGGACCCGCGGACCCGATCGCCGCTGGTGTCCCGCGATCAGGTCACAGAGCTGAAGAACGGGGAGAGGTAAGTGTAAACAAACCTCTCCCCGTGCTTGCTTCCTAGTGAGTCTGTCACTGATCGACGGTTCCCTGTCATAGGGAACGACGATCAGTGATGTCACACACCAAGCCACGCCCCCCTACAGTTAGAATCACACATCAGGTCACACGTACCACGCCCCCTACAGGTTAACCCCTAAACTGCCAGTGTCATTTTCACAGTAAGCAGTGCATTTTTATAGCACTGATCGCTGTAAAAATTACAATGGTCCCAAAATAGTGTCAAAAATGTCCGATGTGTCCGCCATAATGTCTCAGTCACGAGAAAAATCGCTGATCACCGCCATTACTAGTAAAAAAATTTATTATTAATAAAAATGCCATAAAACTATCCCCTATTTTGTAGACGCTATAACTTTTGCGCAAACCAATCAATAAATGCTTATTGCTATTTTTTTTACCAAAAATATGTAGAAGAATAGGTATCGGCCTAAACTGAGGAAAAAAAATGTTTTTTTTTATATATTTTTTGGTGATATTTATTATATCAAAAAGTAAAAAATATTGAATTTTTTTCAAAATTGTCGCTCTATTTTTGTTTATAGCGCAAAAAATAAAAACCGCAGAGGTGATCAAATACCACCAAAAGAAAGCTCTATTTGTGGGAAAATTTTGTTTGGGAGCCACATCGCATGACCGCGCAATTGTCAGTTAAAGTGATGCAGTGCCGAATCGCAAAAAGGGGCCTGGTCCTTTAGCAACAAATGGTCTGGGGCTTAAGTGGTTAAGGTAATTTACTATATTTTCAAAAACTGTACTCAAGCAGGTGGCTTATGGGACAAATTACTGAAGTTTGAAGTTATAACTTCCAACCAGTAATTTTACAGTAAATAGATAAATAATAAAGCATAAAGCATAATAATATGACTTAGCTTGTCTGACTGTCCGCTGCAATATCGCAGACCTGCTATTAGTCATGGATCGCCACAATTACTAGTAAAAAATATATATATACACCATAGTTTGTAGATGCTATAACTTTTACGCAAGCCAATCAATATACGCTTATTGTTTATTTGTTTTTTTACCAGAATATATAGCAGAATACATATTGGCCTAAATTGATGAAGACATTTTATCTTCATTTTAAGAGGGAAGTTTCAGGAAAAAAACGTAATTTTTAAATAAAGAACTTGAAGCAAAATAATGGTCAGTGCCCATCAGTGCAGCCTGATCAATGCCCACCTGCAGCCTCAAAATTGCCATCAATGCAGCTTAATCTATGCCCATATGCAGCTTCACAATTGCCCATCAATGCAGCTTGATCAATGCCCATCTGCAGCCTCACCATTGCCCACCAATGCAGCTTGATCAATGCCCATCTGCAGCCTCACCATTGCCCACCAATGAAGCTTAATCAATGCCCATCTGTAGCCTCACAATTGCCCATCAATGCAACTTGATTAATGCCCATCTGCAGCCTTCCCATTGCCATGAATGCAGCCTGATCAATGCCCATCTCAGGGAGGGGGGCGGGATGAGCGCCATCAGATTACGTACAGCGCAAATCTCCTGTTTATTTAGCGGCCTCTTTAATACAAAGTCCCGCCTCCTGGACCGGCTTCTATGATAGACAGAACACTGGTTCAATGCCGGCCCAGGAGACGGGACTTCCTATTTCAGAGGCTGCTGAATAAACAGGATATTCTCTCAGTATGTAATCTGACGGCGCTCATCCTGTCCCCTCCCTGTTCTCTCCGAGGCAGGGCAAATTTCAGTATCGGCGTATAACACGCACACACTATTTGCAACCGATTTGCAGGGTGAAAAAGTGAGTGTTATACGCCAATTAAAAAAAAAGTACATTTTATTTTGGTACAGCATCACATAACCACGCAATTGTCAGTTAAGTAACGCAGTGCCATATCACAAAAAATGGCCAGGTTGGCCTGGTCATGAAGAGGGGTAAATCTTTCAGAGGATAACATTCAAATACAATATGACTTATGTCGTTACTGTTTAAAGTATACTGTTGATTATTATAATTTTTTTATTTGCTATTTTTTTTTTTTTTTACCACGAAAGTGGAGTTACCTTTTAAGTTTAACATTTTCATTTTATAAATTCATAAACCAAGTGCCGCAACCATTTTATTTCACAAACAATCCAATTTTTTTCTTTATTACCATAATTCTGGCCCGTATGAAGGGGGTGTCAACTCCAGTCTCATGGCAGACATTACAATTTAAGGGGGTTAGGTCCTGGACTGCATGCCAGCTGTTCTTCCATTGCACAGAAAATAAGTTAAAAAATTGTGGATTCTATCTCAGTAGCTCCGTATTTTAAAACAACGATCTGTTTTCAACACAGTAAATAGCAATATGCAGTAAATTATAGAACCTAATTTGTCGTTTATTTCTAACTGGTGGTTTTTGGTGACAGAACAGTCACACAATGCTCCTTGCTTTATTGAATAAGCCTAATAAAAAGCATTGTGTACTGACAGCACTGAATCAGACAGAGCCATAATAAAATGTTCTCCAATGAGACCACTTGAATGTAATAATGAAACAGTCAATAATGACATCCGAGTCACATATACTGTATATCACTGAATGTATTGTCCAATCTCTTACAGATGTACACCATAAATAAAAAATGTTTATTTATTTTTTTATCATATTAAGCTATGGTATCTATAGGCAGCATATGTTGTGTAGGCCAGTCATTTTGTCTCCGCTCATCACACAGACCAGTGTAGCATGTCTTTGATAATTAATGCTGAAATATTGCAGTGCTGCCAAATAATTCATTTCATAAAAGATTATTTTATGAAATGTATGCAAAATTTTAGCTACAATACAGAAAGCTGTTGTAGCAACCCAATCCAAAAACACGCACATACACTGCCAGTGTGACACTACTTTTTTGCAGTAGACGTCGGCTATGTTGTCATGGAAACAGGTTCTGTTTTGGATATAGTGCGTAAACAATAGCTATATACCTTCACTGATTTTTAATAGGATGGGAATTCGTCGCACAAAATTGGCAATGAGAATGAAGAACTTTCCTGAACTTAAAGTGGAGGTCCGCCAAATTTTTTTTTTTTAAAGTCACCAGCTACAAATACTGCAGCTGCTGACTTTTAAAATAAGGACACTTACCTGTCCAGCGCGCCCGCGATGTTGCCACCCGAAGCCGATCTCTGCCTCGGCTCTCGGATGCTGCCGTCGCCATCTTCGGTAAGGGAATCAGGAAGTGAAGCCTTGCGGCTTTACTTCCTGGTTCCCTACTGCGCATGTGCGTCTCACGCTGCGCAATGCCACTGGTCCCTGCTGTTTTCTGGGACCCGTGTGTCTACCAGAAGGCAGCGGGGGGCGCCGGATGTGGCGTAGATTCCCGCAGATAATAACACTTTAAGCCCAATACTGAAGGGCTGGTTGGGTTAGGTTCATGGCCAGAAAGCCTGCTTTCCCTTTTCTTTTTTTATAATTTCCTTTGCTCTTTCTTTTGTCTGATTTGAAGCTGACTCTCTTTTCAATACTCTTTGAATACTGGAATGTTGATGCAGTTTAGACAAATATTAAAAAGTTTTTTAGGTGGTTCCCAAGAAAGGATGAGCTTGGGTTTGGCTCTGGGTTCAGTCTGATCCCGAAGGTTACTGTCAGTGCATTGGCCACAAAAATATCTGTTGCTAAGACTTAGAAATCTTCTGGGGTTGATATTACCTCAGCAAAAAATAAGATCTGGATCATGCTTACTGAAAAAATGGGAACCATCCTGCAGGACAAGCAAGAGGTTTAAGAGAGTCTGGAACTCAAAGACATGCTACATACATCTTCCAACTTAAAGCGGAGTTCCACCCAAAAATGGAACTTCCGCTTTTTGGAACCCTCCCCACCTCCGGTATCACATTTGGCACCTTTCAGGGGGAGGGGGTGCAGATACCTGTCTAAGACAGGTATTTGCACCACTTCCGGGTTTTAACTCCCGCAGGAGTCACGCCCCTTCGCGTCACCCCCCCGCTGACTTCTGGGAAATACACTGTTCCCAGGAGAGAGCGGGGACCAGTGGACGGCGCGCCGCGCTACTCGCGCATGCGCAGTAGGGAACCGGGCAGTGACGCCGCAAGGCTTATCTTCCTGATTTCCTCACCGAGAAAATATTAGCATAATTCACATAATAACACATTAACACATTATACATCAGACAGTATTCCAGAGGCCCCCGAGGTCCTTGTGGGCATACACTCCCAGTACCTTTGAAAAGGTTTTTAGGTCTCCAGTCGCAAAAAGCCCCAGCTCGGAGACAAACCCAACATTGCAGGTACCACCAGCCAGAATAATGGGAGCCGTACCTGAGACAGGTCCCTACAAATGTACCTTTTGCCCCTAATTCTCATCAGCCAAGGATCTCGTGCCCCGCCAGCTGCTATGACAAGGTTGCCTCTGCCCCGAAATCTGCAAGAAAACAGAAAACCAAAACAAATACAAAAACGCAGTAACCCTTATGGAGGGAGGGTGGTAAGATGTCCCGTCTGATCTCTCTTCTGACTGAGCCCCTCCCAGACCCTTACCACATACCAACTCTCGGAGCCACTCCTGCTCCCCTCTTACAACAATCAGGTAAGTGCCCACATTTACATGCCCCACCTATTAATTACTCCACCTCATCTCAAACCCCTTCTGACCCAGTCATGTTGGTCCTCCGTCTAGTCTTTGCCTCTACTCCATGCCTCTCTTTTCTTTTGTTATTTCCTGTACTCTTTCTTTTGTCTGTTTTGAAACTGACACTCTTTTCTGTACCCCTGCAATTCTAGCACATGGATGTAGTTAAGACATTATTACAAAATTTGTTGTGGATTGGTTCCAAGAAAGGATGCGCTTGGGTTCTGCTCCAGGTTCAGTCCAAACGCAAAGGGAACTGTCAATGCGTTGGCCACAAAAATATCCATTGCTATAGCTTGTAAAATCCTCTGAGGTTGATATTACCTCAACAAAAATTAGATCTCCTTGATCATGCTTAATGAAAAAAATTGCATTCTTCAGGGCAAAGGAGAGGTTTTTTTCCTTTTCTTTTCTTTTTTTTTTCTTTCTTTCTTTAACACTTTCTTCTCTATATTTTGAAGCTGACACACTTTTTTTTATATAAGTTGAATACTGGAAGGTTGATTCAGCTAGGACAAATATTATGAATTTTGTTTTGGATGGGTTTAAAGTAAGGGCTCGTACAAACGGTCTGACTTTTTGCCAACAAATTTCAAAATGAGCAAGTTTTCCAAAAAATCCGACCGTGTGTACGCTCCATCAGACAAACTTTTATGGTTTTCATCGGACAAAAGTTCGCTCTGCAAACGGACAAACTTTTCGGCAACAAAAATCCGATGGTGCAAAGTCCGACCGTGTGTACAGAAATCCATCAGACTTTTGTCCGAAGTACAAATACGCATGCCCAGAACCAATGTTAAAATCAACCAACAATAGCAAGAGTTGACCAAAGGGTGGCGGTAAAGAGCAGAAAATAGCAGAAAAAATACGTGCTGTTGGGAAAGTTTTGGGAAAGTTTGCAGAAAAGTCCTGCCGTGTGTATGCTATGGGTGTGCACATTCCCCTTCTTCTAGAACCCCGTTTTGTTTTATGGTCTTTCATTCTGTCTCTATTTATCTATACATATACACTTATTGTATATGTATATTGTACTTCTACTATATGTGCTAAGTGCTATAGAAGTAAGACTGCAAAGACTTATGTTTGTATGACTTTTTTTATTCAAAGTTAATAAAAGCCACTGAAATGAAAATGAGGTACTTTCATGGAATCAGAAATTGTACTAGTGCTCTATTTCAGTTAGAGTAAGGCCTCAGGGTCACTGAGCTTACCCTTAGCAGCCAACCATTTAAAATTTAAAGAAAAAATATAAAAAATTAAAATGTTAGAACCTCGTCAGTTCTTCAAAACACTGGCTCCATGCGCAGCAAAGAAGCAGAATAAAGACAGGTAATCGCTGCCACACCATTGAAAATCAAAGATATATTACTTAGCAAAAAACGACAGTTACAGTAAACTACATTTTGTGTGGATATGGTTAAAGGAGAAGTTTGGGATTAATTTAAAAAACAAATTATTCTCACCTAGGTGGATACAGCATCGATCTGAAGTGGTATTAGTCCCCCACTGGCTCTAATACCGAGAGCTGAGTGATCAAACCCAGCTGATCGCTCAGCTCTTGGCCTTCAAGCTGCAGAGAACTGGTGACTGTCAGGCACCAGCTCTCTGCTCTACCCCTCCAGCACTCACTGGAGCACTAGGATGTGCAGGGGGCAGTTAAAACTCTAAGAGCGATTCACACTTTAGCAATCTGCTGTAGTATACTATACTGTTTTTCACCTCTGAGCAATGATCAGAGGGTCTTTCTGAAGCTCTTGAATAAAACATGACCTAGCTACCACACTTACACACAACAGTAAAAGTTTATCAGTCTGTGGAGACTTATATTTGTGCTCTACTTGGGAAATATAATCACGGCAAACGTCAACAGTCGGTCCATTAAAATGTATTGAGCGAAAAAATGATTGCTCCTAATAGAAATATGTTACTTGCAGAGATAAACACAGAAAAACTGCCTGCATAAATTAATTTAGAGGAAAAATAAAAGAAGTTATGTTCTACATAAAAAGAAAATGACCAAAGGCCTTCTTAAACCTATAAAAACTAGTCTGACAATCTTTCATTAAAAAGAACTCCAGATAAGATAAAATTTACCAGTAAACATACATTAAATTAAGTTTGCTGTATTTAATGGCTTTTTTTACCTTTAGAATACCTGTAATAAAAAGTGCAACCCAATTCCCAGTAATTTATTGCAGGTTTCCAAGCAAGCCTTTGTGAGGTAGAGATGTGGGATTGAACTACACTGCGTGTAATGTGTACTTTAGTTACCGAGATCTTTCATATTTCTTGTAATTGGACAAGATTACGGTACCCACCAGGCTCAAACAAGGCATGTAATCCAAGTGGAAGTGGATCTTCACCAGAGCTCTCTATGGAGGAGATGGGCCTAGAACGCTTAATGGTCCCACTTTACTGTTTTTCAAAGTAACACCAGGTCACGGCCTTCAGGATTGCCTCACCAGGGCTTGGCTAAAATGAAAAGAGTATGGTGCAGAAACTGTTCACAGGACTATAGGCCAGAGAGTAGTCAGGTCCAAGAAGAGGTCCAGGCAGGCAGAAAGCAAGAGCATAGTCAGATCCAAGCACAGGCTAGGCTGGCAAAACAAGAGGGTAGTCACATCAATACTGGTCAACAGGCAACTGGCAGGCAAGTACTGAAACTATTTAACTCTTAAGCCGGCCATAGACAGTCCAAATCTCGGCCGGGTTCAGCAGGAACTCTCCGAGATTCGAACCATGTGTGGGCAGGCTGAACGTACCTAAGTTGATTGATTGATCAACTTGGGTACAACCAGCCTGCTGGATTTTATATGTAATTATTGCAAGGTGCTCTTAGCAATAATTACTGTCTTCTCCCAGCAGGGGCAGCTTCCCCTGCCGGGAGAAGAGAATGGCTCGGCAGTAGGGATGAGCTTCGAGTTCGAGTCGAACTCATGTTCGACTCGAACATTGCCTGTTCGCCCATTCACCGAACAGCGAACAATTTGGGGTGTTCGCTGCAAATTCGAAAAGCCACGGAACACCCTGTAAAAATCTATGAGTAAAATCTAAAGTGCTAATTTTAAAGGCTTATATGCAAGATATTGTCATAAAAAGAGTTTGGGGACCCGGGTCCTGCCCCAGGGGACATGTATCAATGCAAAAAAAAGTTTTAAAAACGGCCGTTTTTTCGGGAGAAGTGATTTTAATAATGCTTAAAGTGAAACAATAAAAGTGAAATATTCCTTTAAATTTCGTACCTGGCGGGTGTGTATAGTATGCCTGTAAAGTAGTGCTTGCTTTCCGTGTTTAGAACTGTCCCTGCACAAAATGTCATTTCTGAAGGAAAAAAAGTCATTTAAAAGTACTCGCGGCTATAAGGAATTGTCGGCTCGCGGCTATAAGGAATTGTCGGCTTCCGGCAATACAGAGAAAAGTCATTGAAAGTCATTGATAAAAAAAAAAAATGCGCGGGGGTCCCCCCAAATTCAATTACCAGGCCCTTCAGATCTGGTATGGATATTAAGGGGAACCCTGCGCCAAATTTAAAAACAAAATGACGTGGGGTTCCCCCCAAATATCCATACCAGACCCTTATCCGAGCAGGAAAAGAGGGGGGGACGAGAGAGCGCCCCCCCTCCTGAACCGTACCAGGCCACATGCCCTCAACATAGGGAGGATGCTTTGGGGTCTGGACCCCAAAGCAGCATGTCCCCATGTTGATGGGGACAAGGGCCTCATCCCCACAACCCTTGCCTGGTGGTTGTGGGGGTCTGCGGGTGGGGGGCTTATCAGAATCTGGAAGACCCCTTTAACAACTCAGGGTGTCTCCGGTGGAGACAGGATCGTGTGCTGTTTCTCGCTGGACATCTTTGCTGGAGCCTGCAGATCATCCATCGCTGGATATACCGACATCGCTGGAGTGGAGATCGAGAGTGGATTACCACCGCTGGAATTTTTTCATTTTTTTTTATTTTTATGTCTGTTTTTTTAAAAAATTTTACACTTTATTTGTGAAATGGTAGGGGGGGTGGGATCTGGGGGTCCCCTTTGTTAAAGGGGTGTTCCAGATTCCGATAAGCCCCCCACCCGCAGACCCCCACAACCACCGGGCAAGGGTTGTGGGGATGAGGCCCTTGTCCCCATCAACATGGGGACATTGTGCTTTGGGGTCCAGACCAAAAAGCATCCTCCCCATGTTGAGGGCATGTGGCCTGGTACGGTTCAGGAGGGGGGGGCTCTCTCATCCCCCCCTCTTTTCCTGTGGCCTGCCAGGTTGCATGCTCGGATAAGAGTCTGGTATGGATTTTGGGGTGGAACTCCACACCATTTTTTTTTCAATTTGGCGCGGAGTTCCCCTTAAAATCCATACCAGACCTGAAGGGTCTGGTATGGATATTTCGGGGGAACCCCACGTCATTTTTTTTTATTTGGCACAGGGTTTCCCTTAATATCCATACCAGACCTGAAGGGCCTGGTAATTGAATTTGGGGGGACCCCCATGCATTTTTTTTTTTTAGCAATGACTTTCAATGACTTTTCTCTGTATTGCCGGGAGCCGACAATTCCTTATAGCTGCGAGTAGTTTTAAATTACTTTTTTTCCTTCAGAAATGACATTTTGTGCAGAGACAGTTCTAAGCACGGAAAACATGCGCTACTTTACAGGCATACTATAACACCCCCCAGGTACGAAATATTTCACTTTTATTGTTTCACTTTAAGCATTATTAAAATCACTGCTCCCGAAAAAACTGGCATTTTTAAAACTTTTTTTTGCATTGATACATGTCCTCTGGGGCAGGACCCGGGTCCCCAAACACTTTTTATGACAATAACTTGCATTTAATCCCTTAAAATTAGCACTTTAGATTTTTCATGTTCGTGTCCCATAGACTTTAACGGTGTTCGGATGTTCGAACAAATTTATTGCCTGTTCGCATGTTCTGATGCAAACCGAACTGGGGGAGTTCGGCTCATCCCTACTCGGCAGGAGTGATTCCTGTGTTGATGGGAAAATCAAGTAAATTTTTCTCTGTCTATGGCTGGCTTTTCACAGTCATTTGCTCTGTCTATGGCTGGCCTTTTGTAGCTGATGAATAGACATGTGCACTGCCGAAAAAATTAGTTTTTTTCTTTTTTTTCTTTTTTTTTCTTTTTTCGGAAATTCGGAAATTCGGGAAATTCGAAAAATTCGTTTTTTCGTTTTTTTGCTTTTTTCGGAAATTCGGGAAATTTGAAAAAAAATCGTTTTCGTTTTTTTCATTTTTTTGCTTTTTTCGGAAATTTGGAAATTCTGGAAATTCAAAAAAATCGTTTTTTTCCGTTTTCGTTTTTTGGGTCTTTTCGGAAATTCCGGAAATTCGAAAAATTAGTTTTTTCCGTTTTCGTTTTTTTCTCTTTTTTCGAAAATTCGAAAAATAGTTTTTTTTTGTTTTTGTTTTTTCGTTTTTTTGCTTTTTTCTAGAATTCAGAATTTCCGAAAAAAGCAAAAAAAAGATTAAAACGAAAAAAAACAAATTTTTCAAATTTCCGAAAAAAGCAAAAAAAAACGGAAAAAAATAATTTACGGAAATTCGAAAATTGGAAAGTTCGAAAATTCGAGATTCGAAAATTTCGAAAATTCGAGATTCGAAAATTTCGAAAATTCGAGATTCGAAAATTCGAAATCGATATTTGGAAAGTTGAATTTCCGAATTTTTTGAATTTCCGAAATTCGGAAATTCTTTTTTTTCGTTTTTTTACTTTTTTCGGAAATTCGAAAACTTCGGTTTTTTTGTTTTTTTTGCTTTTCCGAAAAAAGCAAAAAAACGAAAAAAACTAAAACAAAGCGAAAAAAACCCCCCAAAAAAACGGAAATTCGCAATTTTGAAAATCCGAATTTACGAAATTTCGAAATTCGAAATTTCGGAAATCCGAAAATCCGAAAATTCGTAAATAGAAAAATTCGGAAATCCGAAAATTCGGAAATTGAAAAATTCGTAAATTCGTAAATTCGAAATTTCGGAAATTCGAAATTTCGGAAATCAGAAAATCCAAAAATTCGTAAATTGAAAAATTCGGAAATTGGTAAATTTCGGAATTACAAATTTTTCAAAATTTGTTAAAAACGAATTAGAAACTAAACAAATTGCACATGTCTACTGATGAAAGACAGAGCACCAGCCACTGCAAAGGCTGGTACCTAAATACCCTTCCTGGTTAGCAGACACACCCAGTGTCATTACTGGAAGCTCTGGAAGCCCTGGAGGACATGGAGGTCCTAGGAATCCTGGAAATCCTGTAGGAACCACCATGGATCATCTGAGTACTATAAGTACTGGAGGTATCCTGAATATTCACCTAGTAAATCAGTAATTCTAGAGAGGTGAATACACTCTACACTCACTTCACTCTTGACCCCACTAGACAGTTTTGTTTTAAAGTTGCCATTTAATGCATCACCTTTCAGTCAGTCAAACCATAAGGTTTGAACGTGTCAGGGCTGACATAGATGATGTTGTGATGATAGCATGATAAACAGCAAATGTTATGTCACTCAGCAAGGGTGTTGTAGCCAGTGCTAGGCGCAGAAGACTTGGTTATTAGGATTATAGGTCCAGTGTGGAATACTGACTTGAATACTGCATGGTATAAGATAAGTTTATTAGGGACATTACTTGCTAATGACATGTCACTTGTGCTGCCTGCTCCTGTATTTATCACTCCTCCAATGATCCTGCACCCCCACCGCCATAAATGTTTGGTGCAACGGTGGTTAATATAGCTGGGGGAGCAGTTTTCAAGAGTGGCTGACTATACCCTCCCTTTCAGCCACCTTCCTTAAGTCATAGAAACCATAGAAACAAATCCTTTGAGATCTTTTAGTGGAGGAGGTGGACCTTTCAATCATCTACCATCCTCCAGTCATAGATCTTGTTTCATTCATAGAAGCTATAGTACAGTTCATATGAATGGAGGAGGGGATAGAAAAGTGCAGGCACTCTTGACGAGTGCCTATCACAGCCTCCATGAGCTCTATTAGGCCCACCAAAAGATTACAGTGGCAGTGGTAGAAGGTACATCGGAGGAGGAAGATTTCAAGGAGTACTGGAGCCAGAAGCACAAGGGACTTGCCATTAATGGTAAATAATGTCACCTGTGCTATTTTTTTTAACCAAACATAGGCTTTAAAGTCTTGCGTATATTTATTGGTTTGCGCAAAAGTTATAGAGTTTACAAACTAGGGTACATTTTCTGAAATTTACACAGCTTTAAATTT
The DNA here is from genome assembly GCA_029206835.1 of Rana muscosa. Taxonomy (NCBI): domain Eukaryota; kingdom Metazoa; phylum Chordata; class Amphibia; order Anura; family Ranidae; genus Rana; species Rana muscosa. Next base: position 285,905,523 of record CM055118.1, read on the forward strand.
ATGACTGCCTATCTCATTTCTTGAGGTGCTAAAATGACAGGGCAGTACAAACCCCCCCCCAAATGACCCCATTTTGGAAAGTAGACACCCCAAGGAAATTGCTGAGAGGCATGTTGAGCCCATTGAATTTTTTTTTGTCCCAAGTGATTGAATAATGACTAAAAAAAAAAAATTACAAAAAGTTGTCAGTAAATGATATATTGCTCACACATGCCATGGTTATATGTGGAATTTCACCCCAAAATACATTTTGCTGCTTCTCCTGAGTACGGGGATACCACATGTGTGGGACTTTTTGGGAGCCTAGCCGCGTACGGGACCCCGGAAACCAAGCACCGCCTTCAGGATTTCTAAGGGCGCAAATTTTTGATTTCACTCCTCACTACCTATCACAGTTTCGAAGGCCATAAAATGCCAAAATAGCACAAAACCCCCCCAAATGACCCCATTTTAGAAAGTAGACACCCCAAGGAAATTGCTGAGAGGCCTGTTGAGCCCATTGAATATATTTTTTTTGTCCCAAGTGATTGAATAATGACAAAAATAAAAAAATAAATAAAAAAATTACAAAAAGTTGTCACTAAATGATATATTGCTCACACATGCCATGGTTATATGTGGAATTACACCCCAAAATAAATTTTTCTGCTTCTCCTGAGTACGGGAATACCACATGTGTGGGACTTTTTAGGAGCCTAGCCGCGTACGGGACCCCGAAAACCAAGCACCGCCTTCAGGATTTCTAGGCACAAATTTTTGATCTCACTCCTCACTACCTATCACAGTTTCGAAGGCCATAAAATGCCAAAATCGCACAAAACCCCCCCAAATGACCCCATTTTGGAATATAGACACCCCAAGCTATTTGCTGAAAGGAATGGCGAGTATTTTACAGCTCTCATTTGTTTTTGAAAATGAAGAAAGAAAAAATATATATTTTTTTCAATTTTCAAAACTTTGTGACAAAAAGCGAGATCTGCAAAATACTCACGATACCTCTCAGCAAATAGCTTGGGGTGTCTACTTTCCAAAATGGGGTCATTTGGGGGGGGGTTTTGTGCTATCTGGGCATTCCATGGCCTCCGAAACTGTGATAGGCAGTGAGAAGTGAAATCAAAAATTTACACCCTTAGAAAGCCTGAAGGCGGTGCTTGGTTTTTGGGGTCCCGTACGTGGCTAGGCTCCCAAAAAGTCTCACACATGTGGTATCCCCGTACTCAGGAGAAGCAACAGAATGTATTTTGGGGTGTAATTCCACATATGCCCATGGCATGTTTGAGCAATATATCATTTAGTGACAACTTTGTGCAAAAAAGAAAATTGTCGTTTTTCCGCAACTTGTGTCAACATATAAAATATTCCATGGACTCGACATGCCTCTCAGTATATAGCTTGGGGTGTCTACTTTCCAAAATGGGGTCATTTGGGGGGGTTTTGAACTGTTCTGGCATTTTATACACAACATTAGGAAGCTTACATCCACTCTTTTAACCACTTGAAGACAAAGCCCTTTTTGACACTTTTTGTTTACATGAAAACATTTTTTTTTTGCAAGAAAATTATGTTGAACCCCCAAACATTATATATATTTTTAAAGCAAAGGCCCTACAGATTAAAATGGTGGGTGTTGCATTTATTTTTTCTACACAGTATTTGCGCAGCGATTTTTCAAACACATTTTTTGGATTAAAAAATACACTTTTTTCATTTTAATGCACTAAAACACACTATATTGCCCAAATGTTTGATGAAATAAAAAAGATGATCTTAGGCCGAGTACATAGATACCAAACACGACATGCTTTAAAATTTCGCACAAACGCGCATTGGCGACAAACTACATACATTTTTAAAAGCCTTTAAAAGCCTTTACAGGTTACCCTAGTAGATTTACAGAGGAGGTCTACTGCTAAAATGACTGCCCTCGATCTGACCTTTGCGGTGATACCTCACATGCATGGTGCAATTGCTGTTTACATATGACGCCAGACCGACGCTTGCGTTCGCCATTGGGCAAGAGCAGGGCAGGACAGGGGTGCTTTTTTTTTTTTTCTTTTTTTTTCTTATTCATTTTGCTTTTTTATTTTATTTTTAAATTGTTCCTTCCAAGTATTTTTTTATCATTTTTATTGTTATCTCAGGGAATGTAAATATCCCCTATGATAGCAATAGGTAGTGACAGGTACTCTTTTTTTGAAAAAACTGGGGTCTTCTAGACCCTAGATTTTTCCTCTGCCCTCAAAGCATCTGACCACACCAAGATCGGTGTGATAAAATGCTTTCCCAATTGTAATGTATTGTAATCTTTTTTTTTCATTCAGCCAGTTGGCTGAACGAAAAAAGAGATTGATCGGTGGGTATGCCCACCATTAGAATACCGCCCTTCATCCACCCACTTCCAATGATGGGCATACACGCACCATTTATATATGCCGAAGCATGGGGGCATCCTCCCGCAAAAAAGTTATGCCGCACACACATGGTCGGACTTTTCCACGGGCAAGCCTCCATCGGAATTTCGACCGTATGTACGCGGCGATAGGAGCAAAATCGCTCCTCCGCCCCTGCTGCCCCAATGCTTCGGCATATTTGCTTTTTTTTTAACTGTGGTGGTGAAATCACCTCCTACAGCACTGGAGTCGCAGGGATCAGGCCTGTCTCTGCGAACGCTGCAGTTATGTGTGTTTTTGTTTTGTAAGTGACAGTGATCGATCGATACTGCACTTGGGTGGCCTGGGCTGGACGGAGGGGCAAAACGCAGGTGCCAGCAGGTATCTGGGCTGATCCCGCTAACACTGTGTTTTTGGGAACCCTAAACTGCTGGGGATGCTAGTATAGATCTGATCAGATCAGATATTGATCTGTTCAGATACTATACCACTAAGGGGGGTGTATGCTTCACGCGTGGGTGTTAGCGTTACTGGCACTAACCTGACGCTGCCTGGGGTGTGACGCAGACCCTCTCTGACGCTAAAACCTAATTGATATCACCCGCCGGGCGATCAGGGGGTTAAACCTTTATTGGGTTATATACGGCGGGTGCCCTGACACTATAAAAAGCAAACTAACTAACCAGCGTCACCCGTAACACTTATATGGTGATCACCAGTGAAAGGGTTAACTAGGGGCAATCAGGGGGTTAAAACCTTTATTAGATATATGGGGGTACCTGACGCTATAAAAACCTGCGGCGAACCTAAAAAAAATTACCAGCTACCGATCTGCATCACCGACACTAAGACAGCGATTAGAAAAACGATCGCTTAGCGACAGTGGTGATGGGGGTGAAAGGGTTACCTGGGGGGCGATCAAGGGGGTTAAACCTTTATTAGATAATATATTGGGGTACCTGACGCTATAAAAACATGCGGCGAACCTAAAAAAAATTACTGGCTACCGATCTGCATCACCGACACTAAGACAGCGTTTAGAAAAACGATCGCTTAGCGACAGTGGTGATAGGGGGTGAAAGGGTTACCTGGGGGGCGATCAAGGGGGTTAAACCTTTATTAGATAATATATTGGGGTACCTGACGCTATAAAAACCTGCGGCGAACCTAAAAAAAAATTACCAGCTACCGATCTGCATCACCGACACTAAGACAGCGTTTAGAAAAACGATCGCTTAGCGACAGTGGTGATGGGGGTGACAGGGTTACCTGGGGGGCGATCAAGGGGGTTAAACCTTTATTAGATAATATATTGGGGTACCTGACGCTATAAAAACATGCGGCGAACCTAAAAAAAATTACTGGCTACCGATCTGCATCACCGACACTAAGACAGCGTTTAGAAAAACAATTGCTTAGCGACAGTGGTGATAGGGGGTGAAAGGGTTACCTGGGGGGCGATCAAGGGGGTTAAACCTTTATTAGATAATATATTGGGGTACCTGACGTTATAAAAACCTGCGGCGAACCTAAAAAAAATTACCGGCTACCGATCTGCATCACAGACACTAAGACAGCGTTTAGAAAAACGATTGCTTAGTGACAGTGGTGATAGGGGGTGAAAGGGTTACCTGGGGGCTGATCAAGGATCAAGGGGGTTAAACCTTTATTAGATAATATATTGGGGTACCTGACGCTATAAAAACATGCGGCGAACCTAAAAAAAATTACTGGCTGCCGATCGGCATCACTGACGCTAAGACAGCGATCAGAAAAATGATCGCTTAGCGACAGTGGTGATAGGGGGTGAAAGGGTTATCTGGGGGGTGATCAGGGGGTTAAACCTTTATTAGGGGGGGTTAGGGGGCTACACTGGACCTAAGACTAAACTTTGGTGACACTTTTACAGTCACAAATGTCACTGATTGCAGTGATCGCTAAATAAATGGTCACTGCAATCAGTGACACTGTGACTGGGGGCTGGGGGGGTGATCTGGGGGGTGATCTGGGGTGTCTGGGGGGGCCTGGGGGGCGATTTATGTCCCTATGTGTCCTGGTGTCAGTGTAGTGTTGTGTGCACTGACCTGATGTCTTCTCTTGTACGGCGCTCGGTATATGTGAGCGCTGCACCAGAGATGACATCACTTCCTCCTGCTCCCTCTGTCTGACACAGACAGAGGGGGCATTTCCATTCGCCGGGAGCGATCGCGAGGGGGTGGCCGGAAACGAATGGCTGCCCCCTCATCCCGGAACGCTCCCGGACACTTAGCCACCGCTCACTGTATAGGAGGGGGGTCCGATTGGACCCCCCAACTATACAAAGGCAATCACGTATGCTCTACGTGATTGTGCCTGTCGGTGCCATTCTGCCGACGTATATATACAGTGAGCGGTCGTTAAGTTGTTAAAAAAAACACAAAAACAAGTGAGCTTCCTGGGACTGTCCAATGCGTCCACCAAGTAAGTGACAAGTGAGCCTTTCCTCCCTCCCTTTCCGCTCTCTCTCCCCCTCTCTGCAGCTTACGTGTTATATTACAGCAGCCTGTGACATTTGCTTGCCCTCCTAGAATCCTAGATGTTATGATGTGGGTTCACACTGGCATGCTGCAGTGCTGGTTAACTGGCAGTCTTCCTGCATGTTACCCCCGGTCCCATAGACTTCTATTAGGTTGTACATTTTTGCTGCATGTTCTGAAAGTGCACAAAAAGTCCTGCATGCTGCATCTTTGGTGCAATTCCAAAAAATGCAGCAAAAACGCACAACCTAATTAGAAGTCTGAGGGACTGCGGCTATGGAAAAACCACCAGCACAGTGGCGGCCTATTCATTAAGGGCGCACGGGCAATGCCCCATCCATTATGCCATCCCCTATATGTAAAATGGATAGATTCATGCATTGCATGAATCTATCCATGGCCACTGTGGCTACCCCCTGTTCAGGCATCCGGCCCCTTTTCAAACGCCGGGCGCCTGAATTACAGCGGCGGGGGTGTTTTATTTATTTTTTTAAGCACCTGATTTGTGCCAGAGGCTCTAATAGGCTTCAAAAAAGGTGGACTCCGAGCGCAGAGTATTGCACCATGAGCCCACCCAGGTGTATTAGAAAAACAAATTAATATTCTCTTTTCCAACACTAAACCACCTCTCCGCCAATCAGGAAGCGTGGGTGTAATACCCATCACCTGATTGGCTGAAGGCACAGGCATTCCTATTGGACACCTAGCAGACCGGAAGAAGAGATGGACGGGAACCATGGAGGACACAGGACAAGAGCCGTTGCCTGACCCGCTGCATGTCCCACAGCTTGCCGCCGTCACCCACTGCCTGACCCGCCATCAAGATGGGGTAAGTGTCGGTCAGACATCGAGTGGGCAGAGGGGGTGTCACAGTGGCTGCATTTGATGGGGCACAGTGGCTGCATTTGATGGGGCACAGTGGCTGCATTTGATGGGGAACATCAGGCACTGCCACTCCACTAAAAAGTGATCAGGCTCAGGTCACTTTTCAGAGGCATTTGACAGGCAGTGAGGAGGTGATATCTAATTTCCTCCCTGCCTGTTTTAACCACCTAAATGCCAGTCCCTCCAGGTAATTCACTTTGTACTCCACCGTATTTTCATTACTCTCTGTAGGTATTAGATGTTTTCTCACCTTATTCTTTGCACATCTAATACATAATGAGAGTTCTGGAAATAAGGTGGAGTTCAAAGTGAATTTCTACACCTAAGTGGAGCACCCCTTTCAGAAGATTTGAGGATATTATTAAGCTCAGAGACTGGCGGACTTAGGCCACCATAGACAGACTGAAATTTCTGCTGAACTGGCAGAATTTCAATCTATCAATGTGCAGACTGATTATACAGAATCCGATCTATCAACTGACTTCAGTACAACCAGCGTGTCCTGTTTTCTTTTTTTCTTTTTGTCGATCACTGCTGGCTACTATAGCTGCCGGCAGTGATCACTGTATTCTGATGGCTGGGAAACGTTCACCTCAGAGCACACACCGACACATGACTTTTACGGAAGCTTGGTAAATCAAATGCCAGGCTTCCCTAGCATTTCACTTGTGTGGCTGCAACCAAGTCTGGGCACAAGCCAGCACAGGCTCCTGAAAACACAGGAGGGTGGCCAGCAGTGTTAATTTTGGCAGCAAATTTCGATTTAGTTTTAGTCTTAATCTTGGGAATAAAATGGCATTTTAGTTTTAGTCCCATTTTAGTCTTCTGCAATTGTTTTAGTTTTAGTCTTATTTAGTCGACTAAATCTCCAGTACATTTTAGTTGACTAAAACTAATTTTAGTCGTCTAAAATCTAATGAGCGTAATTAAATTGTAATGCATTAGTTAGCATTTCTCTACAATTTCCAAACTCATTATATACTGCTGGAATGAAAAATATAATATCTTATTATTTATCTTATTGAGGTATGAACATGCACTATAGACCAGTGTTCATTTTCAAGTCAAATTTCTATTTAGTTTTAGTCTTAGGCCTCGTACACACGGCCGAGATTCTCGTTGAAAAAAACATGTCGTTTTTTTCGACGAGATTCTTGGACAAGAAACTTGTCCCGGCCGAGTGTACACACGCTCGTTTCAAAGAACCCGCGGTTCTTTGAATGGAGCGTACGCGGTGACGTCATCGACTACGACGAGCATGCGCTCGTCACATTCGATGCCGTCGCCGCCATCTTGGTATACCCTACGTATGCCTAGGAAGCTACCGCGCATGCGTCGAATTCATTTCGAACATGCGCGGGCTTCCGGGAGGACAGGTAAGTGTACACACACTCACTTTTCTCGTCGAGAAACATGCCGAGGAGAATCTCGACGAGAAAATAGAGAGCAGGTTCTCTATTTTCTCGTTGAGGTTTCTTGTCGGTTTTCTCGTCGAGAAACCCGATAGCCGCGTACACACGACCGATTTACTCGGCAAGACCTCTCTGCCAGCAAGTTTCTTGCTGGTTCTTGCCGAGAAAATCGGTCGTGTGTACGAGGCCTTAGTCTTAGGACTAATATGGCATTTTAGTTTTAGTCCCATTTTAGTCTTTTGACTAAAATGCCATTTTAGTTTTAGTCATATTTTAGTCATCTCAACTGTTTTAGTTTTAGTTGTATTTTAGTCATTTTAGTTGACTAAATTAACACTGGTGGCCAGTAAGAGGAAAGCTGGGATAGGACATTACTTACATCATGAAAAGGAAGATTTACCCCCGGGGGGTTTTGTGTTGCAGCAAGAAGTAATACAATAGTGCATGTGTCAAAAACGTATTGTTTATTTAAAAAGATTTACCACAGGGAGAGCATTTGTGGAATACAAAAACAGAAACTCCTAATGGATAAAGTAAAGCATATACATCACAATAAATATAATACAGCCGTGAGGGTACAAATACAATAACATGACATAAAAATGACATCAATATTCTATAATAAATTAAACCCCTTGGGGGTTTAATTTATTATAGAATATTGATGTAATTTTTATGTAATTTTTATGTAATTTTATGTCATTTTTCTACTTTCCTTGCAAGGAGCGTTTTAATCAGGAATTTTTAACTTTTTATTTTGTGGACTTATCATTGAGGATTTGTACCATATACTTTTGTAAAATAAACACTTTGGATGACCGCTGCACTATTGGAAGTTTCTTTTAATTTCCATACCATATACTGATGTGCATCCACTCTGACCCGGAAAGAGTGTGACCATTTCCGGTTTTGGACAAGCGCGGAACCAACGTCTCTGAAGATCCCCTTACTGCTGATGAGGCATCCTTGTTGAATCCTCCTGCCTTCCATTGTGAATCATCACTCTACTGAGCCTGTTTTGACCCCCCTGAGAAGGGCGGTCGCAGGCTGTCCGGTAAGCCTTTACTCTACACCTCGGTAGTGGGATCTTTTCTATGCATTGGATGTTACTCCCATGTTCAATATCAGATACCTGCATTCTGTAGAACCTCTTATCATCAAGTTTTTGGACAGAGGAAGACACATTTATTCATTTTTCATCACAGATACATATGAATTATGATATGTTTCATTTATAGTATTCACACAGTTTTTATACTTTTTTATTGTTAATAATTTACTATATGGTAACATATAGCTTATCTATCCAGAGCTACACTTTTTGTATATATATTCTTTGTTGTACCTTATATCAAGGTTTTCGGTGTTTAGCAGCAGGGTTTCCTTTTGGGATTTATTCATTTCACCAAATTTCAATATTCTTTGCACCTAGCGCAAATTTTTCTTTTTATAACCACATGTGTTGTAATGTATTTGTATTGTATTTTCAGATGACAACTATACTGACTAAACGAAAATCGTACGATCTGGTATCGTACGAGGAAAATTTTCATGCATGTCTGATCGAATAATATCGGATGAACTGTCGTGATTGGCTCTCGAAAGCTCTGTACTAACGATCCGATTATCGTACAAGTCTTCCTCTCTCTCCCCCTGTGCAGGGAATGTGGAGCAGTCTCTCTCTCTCTGTGAGGGCAATGTGGAGCCGTCTCTCTCTCTCTCTCTCTGCAGGCAATGTGGAGCAGTCTCTCTGTGCGGGCAATGTGGAGCAGTCTTCCTGTCTTTCTCTCTCTCTGTGCGGTCAATGTGGAGCAGTCTCTCTCTTTCTCTGTGAGGGCAAGGTGGAGCAGTCTCTCTATCTCTGTTCGGGCAATGTGGAGCAGTCTCCCTCTCTCTCACTCTCTGTGCAGGCAATGTGGAGCAGATGGATGGTGAGCTGATTCGGTGGTTCAATGGGCCACTTGACTAGACTTGCCACCCAGGCCTAAGGCTGCCAGCCCTCCCCTGGCTGTGAGCGATGACCGGTGTGTTCTGGTGAGGGGGGGTGGATGGCCCCTTTGTCAGAACCAGTGGTGGCTGGTGGTATATTGTTTTGGGGGGCGGCAAACAAGTCATCCGCCGCCACCCCCCCCTCCGGTAGGTCGATTGGGTCACACAGGCACCCCCCCGGTCAGTCACCAGCCTCGCACTTACCCCATCTAGGCAGCACTTCCTCTGAGCCGCGACTTCACCCTGCGTCTCCCCCCCCTCGACTTCGGTGGCTTCCCCTGCATCTCCTCCATCCTCCTCCTCATCGGCAGCCAATAGGATCGCTTCTCCTCTCAACCAATCGTGTATGGGTTTCAGGACCCGCTTCCTGATTGGCCAGGAGGAAAATTAGGAAGACAATATAGAATATTAATTCGCTTTTGTCACACAACATGATGGGGTCGGGACGCAGTGCTCTCAGGGCTCCCACCGTCAGGCTCTAATCACGTGCTTCTAAAGAAAAAAAAAACATTGGAATCCATGCGTCTGGTGCCCTGCATGTAGATTAGGGGCTGGGCACATGGATTAGGTGGCAGCGCCCCTGCACCCCATATGTTCAGGAGGGGGGCCACTCTCTCGTCTCCCCCTCTTTTCCTGTGGCCTGCCAGGTTGCGTGCTCGGATAAGGGTCTGGTATGGTTTTTTGGGGGGACCCCCTACGCCATTTTTTAAAAAGAAATTGGTGCAGGGTTCCCTTTAATATCCATACCAGACCTGAAGGGCCTGGTAATGGAATTTGGGGGGACCCCCACACTTTTTTTTTTCCTTGGTTTGGGATTCCCCTTAATATTCATACCAGACCCAAAGGGCCTGGTAATGGACTGGGGGGAACCCATTCTGTTTTTTTCAATTACTTTTATCTGTATTCAGTTTAGCTAGATCCCTTCCTGTTATTCTCTTCCTAATATACTTACAGGCAGGCAGCTGCAGTATTTTCAGTCAGTGTACTATATCCTGTGCACAGTGTGCAACTAAAGCTAACTGCAGACAATTGCTGGTGTTCTCTTCCTAATAATACCACAGGCAAGCAGCTGCAGTATTTTCAGTCAGTGTACTACTGTATCCTGTGAACAGTGTGCAATTAAAGCTAACTCCAGACAATTGCTGGTGTTCTCTTCCTAATAATACCACAGGCAGGCAGCTGCAGTATTTTCAGTCAGTGTACTGTATCCTGTGCACAGTGTGCAACTAAAGCTAACTGCAGACAATTGCCGGTGTTCTCTTCCTAATAATACCACAGGCAGGCAGTTGATTCAGCTAGCTGCATTATATTAGTGTACTGTATACTGGGCACAGTGTGCAGCTAAAGCTCACTGCAGACAATTCCTGTTGTTTTCTTCCTAATAATACTACAGGCAGGCAGGCGATTCAGCTAGCTGCAGTATAATCAGTATATATATATATACATCCCAGCTTTGTGCAGCTACATCTCACTGCAAGCCATTCCTTGTGTACCTATTACAATACATCAAATACAGTATGTCTGGAAGGCCAACAAGGAGAGGCAGACACTCACAGGCCAATAAAAGTGGGGAAAAGCAGGCTCTGTGTCTAGAGGCAACAGTGCTGGTCGTGGACACGGTGCATCCTCATCAGCACGTGGCCGTGGGGCACGCTTGTCCTTTTTCTCGGCAGCTGGCCGTGTTGAGCCACAACATGCCGAAGAGTTGGTAGAGTGGATGACCAAGCCATCCTCATCCTCCTAATCCTCTGTCACCCAGGCTACCTTGGCTGCCAATGCAGGTGCCAAAGCGGCCTATTCCTTGGACTCAAGGTCATCATCAGTTACTCCTTCCCTAGCCCCACCGGAGGAGTCCCCTGAACAGTGTCGGAGGATGTGCAGCGTTTTGAAGGCTCCAATGATGGTACCCAGCTTGAGGAAGGCAGTAACGTGAGCCCAGAGAGAGGGGTTGCCCAAGAAGGACAACAAACTGGCAGTCATGTTCCCCCAGCTGCAGCATACTGCCAGGTTTGTTCCAGTGACGAGGAGGGAGGGGATGATGAGCTCACTGACTCTACGTGGGTGCCTGATAGGAGAGAGGAGGAGGAGGCGGAGGAGGAGGAGGAGGAGGCACATCTCCAATGAGGCAGGATGCCCTCCAGGGGCCAGCTTAAGGGCAGCCAATCGACTGCATCACACCGCAGAGCTCCGCAAGTGCAGGGCGCTGGTGAATCTGCGCGTTATTCCAAAAGTTCTTCGGTGTGGGCCTTTTTTGAGATGTGTGCAGCAGATCACACCATTGCTATTTGCAACATATGTCTGAAGCATATCAAGCGTGAACTAGACAGCAAGCGCTTGGGCACCACATGCTTAATCAGACATATGTCGAGCTCCCATGCAACACTACCTAAAAGACCCACACCAAAGAACAAGGCGGACCTCTCCTTGCTCCTCCTTATCAGCTGGGATCTCCAACCCCACTATACCTTCAGTCCTCTCAGAAACCTGCACTGAGAGGAATGAAGGTGTAGAATTAGGTGTGCCACTGCCAAGTACAGTAGGTGCCGCCGAAATTGTGTCAATCTCGCCTCTTCTAGCGGCGAGATTGACACCCTACGAGCCCCGTCGCGAGAGCCAGCGCCGAGCTGTCTCGTCACTGGGAAAGGAAAAATTGTGTTTTTCCTTTCACAACAAGCGACACGCATTTCCGGTAGACGGAGATCCGACGTGGATTCCCGCCAATACCAGGCACTGTGTTTGGTATGAATCCTGAGCGGGAACTCCACGCCAATTTTTAAATAAAAAACCGGCATGGGTTCCCCCTCCAGGAGCATACCAGGCCCTTTGGTCTGGTATGGATTTGAAGGGGACTCCCCTAAGCCGAAAAATCGGCGTGGGGGTCCCCCTCAAAATCCAAACCAGACCCTTATCCGAGCATGCAACCTGGCAGGCCGCAGGGGAAGAGGGGGGGATGAGAGAGCCCCCCTCCCTCCTGAACCGTACCAGGCCGCATGCCCTCAACATGGGGGGGTTTTGTGCTCTGGGGCAGGGGGGCGACCTGCGGCCCCCCCACCCCAAAGCACCCTGTCCCCATGTTGATGGGGACAAGGGCCTCTTCCCGACAACCCTGGCCGTTGGTTGTCGGGGTCTGCGGGTGGGGGCTGATCGGAATCCGGGAGCCCCCCTTTAATAAGGGGGCCCCCAGATGCCGGCCCACCACCCTATGTGAATGAGTATGGGGTACATCGTACCCCTACCCATTCACCTGGTGGAAAAAAAAGGGCAATAAAAAAACACACACAGCTTTTTAAAGTAATTTATTACACAGCTCTGGGGGTCTTCTTCCGACTTCGGGGGTCTCCGGTGTCGTCGCCGCGCTCTCCGGTTCTTTCTTCCTTCTGCCGGGCCACCGCTATCTTCTTCCAGCTCTTTTGCTAGCGGGGCCCGGTCTTCAACGTCGCCTTCTTCCCTCTTCTCCTCTCCGGTTCTTTCTTCCTTCTGCCGAGCCTCCGCTATCTTCTTCCAGCTCTTTTGCTAGCGGAGAGACCTGGTCTTCCCCGTCGTCTCGTCCGGCTTTCCGTTGTCCTTCTGCCGGCCCCTTCACTATCTTCTTCCAGCTCTTTTGCTAGTGGAGGGGCCCGTCTTCCCGTCTGCGTCTTCTTCTCTCTTCTCCTCCTCGATGTTGACTCGTTGCTTCCTTCCGCTGTAATGCTGGTACCTCAGGAAGGCGATTCCGGCTCTCTACCGGCATGTGGAAGGCAATGTCCATGCCTCGCTGGACAGGGCGGTCAGTGGTAAGGTGCATATTACCGCTGACTCATGTTCCAGCAGGCATGGACAGGGACGTTACCTATATTTCACCGCGCACTGGGTGACTCTGCTGGCAGCTGGGAAGGATGCAAGACAGGGTGCAGTAGTGTTGGAGGTTGTGCCGCCACCACACCTCCAAAATTCTACTAGTGGTGATTCTGACACACCTCTCTCCTCCACCCCCTCCTCTTCTTCTTCCTCCTCTTCCTGTGCTGATTTGTCCTCGGAGCCAGCGGTGCTCCGTAGGAGTTCAAGGGGCTACGCAAGCATGCAAAGGGGCTGGTAATGGGCTGGGGGGGGGGGGGGTTCTCAATGATTTTCATCCATATTGCCGGGACCAGACATGACATTAAAGCCGCAAGCAGTTTTAAATGACTTTTTTTCCTTTAGAAATGTCATTTTGAGCAGGGACTGTTCTAAACACGGGAAACACGCGCCACTTTACAGGCATACTATAGACACCCCCAGGCACGATATTTAAAGGAATATTTCACTTTTATTTTTTCACTTTAAGCATCATTAAAATCACTGCTCCTGAAAAAACTGACGTTTTTAAAACTTTTTTTTTGCATTGATACATCTACCCTGGGGCAGGACCCGGGTCCCGAAACCCTATTAACCACTTCCCGCCCCGTCAATAGCAGATTGACGTCTGGGAAGTGGTTGTGTTATCCACACTGGACGTCATATGATGTCCTGCGGGATAACAGGGCCAAGTGGCACCATCATGGCACGAAAAAAAAATGCATGATGCCCAGCAATGCCAGCCACCAGTCATCAGTGCCACCTACCAGTGTCCATTAGTGCCACCTATCAGTGCCCATCCGTGCCCATCTGTGCCCATAAGTGCCCGCCTATCAGTGCCCATCCGTGCCACCTATCAGTGCCACCCATAAGTATCCATCAGTGCTGCTTATAAGTGCCCATCAGTGCCGCCTATGAGTGCCCATCAGTGCCGCCTATGAGTGCCCATCAGTGCCGCATACCAGTGCCACATATCAGCGCCCATCAGTGCCGCCTATCAGTGCCCATCAGTGCCGCCTATCAGTGCCGCCTATCAGTGCCCATCAGTGCCCATCATCAGTGCCACCTCATCGGTGCCACCTCATTGGTGCCACCTCATCGGTGCCCATCAGTGTCGCCTTATCAGTGCCCGTTAGTGCCGCCTTATCAGTGCCCGTCATTGAAGTAGAAAAGGTACTTATTTACAAAAAAAATAAACAGAAACAAAGAAAAACTAATTATTTTTCAAAATTTTCACTCTTTTTTATTTGTTATGTAAAAAATAAAAAACGCAGAGGCGATCAAATACCAACGAAAGAAAGCTCTATTTGTGGGAACAAAATGATAAAAAAAATTGTTTGGGTACAGTGTTGCATGACCGCGCAATTGTCATTCAAATTGCGACAGCGCTGAATGCTCAAAATTGGCTTGGGCAGGAAGCTGTATAAGTGCATGGTATTGAAGTGGTTAAAGACAATAACTTGCATATTAGCCTTTAAAATTCACACTTTTGATTTCTCACGTTCGAGTCCCATAGACTTTAACGGGGTTCGAATGTTCGCGCAAACTTTCGGTCCGTTCGAATGTTCTGATGCGAACCGAAACAGGGGGTGTTTGGCTCATCCCTAAACCCTAGTCACCAGCACTGCTTGGAGAGGTTATTGTTAGATGGACTAGTAGATTTAGAGGGACTTTACATAAGTGACTAACAAATAAAGCCTAAAGATCACTGATGTTTATGCGTCGATCTCCCCAGCCGGACCTTTGTATTCTGACAGGGGTCTGCCCCCAGAACACACTGATCAGTGCTGACTCCCAGCTCTGATCGAATGCTGGTTTTCCAACATGCACGTTTGACAGTTGTTGTTCATGAGGCCGGCTTCTGTAGAACAGACAGCTGCATACACGGCAAAAGTCAGCCGAAAGTCAGCCGGTTCTTGTATGTACAAAGCTTAACTTCAGCTAACACTTTTAAGCAGTTGCAAAAATATTTTTGCTTTCCTTTTGGATAAAGATTTTAACTAAGTAATTAAATGCTGTTAAAGGAAGTTGAAGATTGACAACAGGATCAACAAATAGAAATTTAAGTCACAGGGAGACTCAGAAAAACAAAAATTGCTTTGTTAAAGTGAAGGTCCGCCTAAAAAAAATATTAAAAGCCAGCACTGCAGCTACAAATACTGCAGCTGCTGACTTTTAATAAATGGACACTTACCTGTCCAGGGTGCCCGAGATGTTGGCAGCCGAAGCCGATCAGTCGCTCGGCTCTCGGCTGCCCCCGCCGCCATCCTCGGTGAGGGAATCAGGAAGTGAAGCCTTGCGGCTTCACAGCCTGGTTCCCTACTGCGCATGCGCGAGTCGCGCTGCGCGTCCTCACTGGTCCAAGCTGTCTTCTGGGACCTGTGTGTTTCCCAGAAGGCAGCGGGGGGAGGGACAGTGTAGGCGCAGGAAATGGCTTAGGTCACCTTGATCGCTGAGGCGACCTATGCCCGGAAGTGGGAGCAAATACCTGTATTACACAGGTATCTGCTCCCTCCTCCCCCTTGAAAGCACAATTGCTGGAGTTCAGCTTAATTCAAAACAATTGCTGGTGTTCGAGTACAAAAACAGGCAGGGAGCTGCAGTATTTTGCCTTAGTGTCCTTTGCACAGTGTGCACCTAAAGCTTACCTCAATACAATTGCTGGTGTTTTCATACAAATACAGGCAGGGAGCTGCAGTATTTTGCTTTAGTGTCCTTTGCACAGTGTGCACCTAAAGCTTACCTCAATACAAATGCTGGTGTTCTCATACAAATACAGGCAGGGAGCTGCAGTATTTTGCTTTAGTGTCCTTTGCACAGTGTGCACCTAAAGCTTACCTCAATACAATTGCTGGTGTTCTCATACAAATACAGGCAGGGAGCTGCAGTATTTTGCTTTAATGTCCTTTGCACAGTGTGCACCTAAACCTTACCTCAATACAATTGCTGGTGTTCTCATACAAATACAGACAGGGAGCTGCAGTATTTTGTTTTAGTGTCCTTTGCACAGTATGCACCTAAAGCTTACCTCAATACTGGTGTTCTCATACAAATACCACAGGCAGGGAGCTGCAGTATTTTCAGTTAGTGTACTGTGTCCTTTGCACAATGTGCACCTAAAGCTACCTGAATACAATTTCTGGTTTTCTCATACTAATACCACAGGCAGGGAGCTGCAGTATTTTCACTTAGTGGTCCATATTGCCGGGACCACACATTACATTAAAGCCTCAAGCAGTTTTAAATGACTTTTTTTTCTTTAGAAATGTCATTTTGTGCAGAGACAGTTCTAAACACGTGCCACTTCACAGGCATACTATAGACGCCCCTCAGGTACAATATTTAAAGGAATATCTCACTTTTTTTTTCCCCTAAATCACTGCTCCCGAAAAAACAGAAGTTTTTAAAACTTTTTTGCATTGATACGAGTCCCCTGGGGCAGGACCCGGGTCCCCAAACCCTTTTTAGGACAATAACTTGCATATTAGCCTTTATAATTAGCACTTTTGATTTCGAACGTTCAAGTCCCATAGACTTTAACGGGGTTCTAAAGTTCGCGGGAACTTTCGGTCCGTTCGCAGGTTCTGGTGCGAACCGAACCGGGGGGGGGGGGGGGTGTTTGGCTCATCCCTATCGGTACCAACCCAAGAAATCCATACATACAAAGAAACCAAAACAAAAAAGGTCAGAAATTAAGTTATGTGTAATAAAATGGAATAACACAGGGAAAAAGTATTACATACACACTAACTGAAATGTATTTAATACTTGGTACAAAATCCTTTGTTGGCAGGATTGACAACTTCAAAATGCCTCCTGTATGGAGAAACTAGTCGCATGCATTGCTCTGGTGTGATTTTGGCCCATTCTTCCACACAAACAGTCTTCAAATCTTGAAGGTTCTATGGGCCTCTTCTATGAACTCTGATCTTTAGTTCTTTCCATAGATTTTCTATTGGATTCAAGTCAGGTGATTGGCTGAGCCATTCTAGAAGCTCTATTTTCTTTATTTGAAACCAATTGAGAGTTTCCTTGGCTTTGTGTTTGGGATCATTGTCTTGCTGAAATGTTTACTCTCGTTTCATCTTCATCATCCTGGTAGATGGCAGCTGATTTTTATCAAGAATGTCTTGGTACATTTTTCCATTCATCCTTTCTTCAATGATATGAAGTTTGCCAGTACCATATACTGAACAGCCCCAAACCATGATGTTCCCACCTCCAAACTTCACTGTTGGTATGGGGGTGTTTTTGGGGTGATGTGCAGTGCCATTTGACCTCCAAGCCTGGTGTGTATTATGGCATCCAAAGAGTTCAATTTTGGTCTCATTTGACCAGACTATATTCTCCCAGTATTTCACAGGCTTGTCTAACTTTTGTGCAGCACAGTGGTGTAGTGGTTAGCACTTTCACCTAGCAGCAAAAGGGTTGCTGGTTCGAATCCCGACCACGACACCATCTGCCTGGAGTTTGCATGTTCTCTCTGTGTCTGCTTGGGTTTCCTCCCACACTCCAAAGACATGCTGGTAGGTTAATTGGATCTTGTCCAAATTGGCTATGTATATATGTGTGTGTCAAGATCCTACAGGGTAAAATGACCGCACCAGCTAATTAGACACTGGCTGTAAAAAGCGCCTAGAGGCGATTCAGTTCGCATGTGAGCGCTATACAATTCATTCAAACAAGCTTTCATGTGCGTTTTCTTCAGCAATGGAGTTTTGCGTGGTCAGCGTGCATGCAAGCCTTGGTGGTTGAGTGCATTGCGTATTGTTTTCTTTAAAACAATTGTGCCTGCTTATTCCAGATATGTCTGAAGCTCTCCATAAGTGGTCCTTGGCTCTTCTGATAATTTTTTTCAATCCTCTGTCAGAAATCTTGTGAGGAGCACCTGGTCGCGGCCGGTTTACGGTGAAATTATGTTCTTTCTACTTCCAGATTATGGCCCTAATAGTGCTCACTGGAACATTCAGAAGTTTAGAAATCCTTCTGTGACCAATGCCATCAATATAGTATTTATTTTTGCAACAATAAGGTTGCAAAGGTCTTGAGAGAGCTCTTTGCTTTTACCCATCATGAGAAGTTTCTTGCATGACACCTTAGTAATGAGACACCTTTTTATAAGCCATCAGTTGAGACTGAACCAGCTGATATTAATTTGCATTGACAAGGGGAAACTGGGAAAAGTGGATGATTTTAAAAGAACAAAAAAAATATAGAGAACTTTGTGGAAATATAGATTTTTGAGGGGGGGGGGGAGGGTCTGGGAGTTCATGGCATGGGACAAGAAAGGTAGAAAGGGGGGTAGTGGGAGAAGATAAAAGGATTACTGATGTGAGTAGTATGTTCGTTTATAGGATTTATATATCGTAAAATAATAAAGTTTAAATAAAAAATAAAAAAAGAACACCTTTGGGTGATAGATTTCAGCTGGTGTCTTGGCTTTCCATGCCTTTTTGCACCTCCCTTTCTTCACGTGTTCAATACTGTTTCTCTGTGTCATTCCATTTGTGGTAACAATTTCATGTCAATAGCACATTTAAAAATATATTTACCTAGAAAAATGGTGACATGCGCAATACTTATTTTCCCCGCTGTATATATACTGTGTGTGTGTATATATATATATATATATATATATATATATATATATACACACACACACACACTGCTCAAACAAATTAAAGGATCACTTTTTGAATCAGAACTTCTGGGATATTGATCTGGTCAGTTAAGTAGCAGAGGTTGTTAATCAGTTTCAGCTGCTTTTCTGTTAATTGAAATTAACAACAGGTGCACTAGATGGGCAACAATGAGACGACCTTCAAAACAGGAATGTTTTTTCAGGTGGAGGTGTCTGACATTTTTTTTCCCTACTCATCTTTTCTCACTGTTTTTCACTAGTTTTGCA
Source organism: Rana muscosa (assembly GCA_029206835.1). Classification (NCBI taxonomy): domain Eukaryota; kingdom Metazoa; phylum Chordata; class Amphibia; order Anura; family Ranidae; genus Rana; species Rana muscosa. The sequence goes on from CM055118.1 coordinate 285,924,436, forward strand.
TTTGGCTAGGGTCAGTGTCAATACTGGTAGCACGAGGCGATACTTGGACCCTATAAAGGTTGGACAGGCAGTCCAACTCCTCCAGGATGGCACATCAATACGTGTCATTGCCAGAAGGTTTGCCGTGTCACCCAGCACAGTCTCAAGAGCATAGAGGAGATTCCAGGAGACAGGCAGTTACTCTAGGAGAGCTGGACAGAGCCGTAGAAGGTCTGTAACCCATCAGCAGGACCGGTATCTGCTCCTTTGTGCAAGGAGGAACAGGATGAGCACTGCCAGAGCCCTACAAAATGACCTCCAGCAGGCCACTGGTGTGAATGTCTCTGACAAAACAATGAGAAACAGACTTCATGGGGGTGGCCTGAGGGCCCGACGTCCTCTAGTGTGCTCTGTGCTCACTGCCGGACACTGTGGAGCTCGATTGGCATTTTCCATTGAACACCAGAATTGGCAGGTCTGCCACTGGTGCCCCATGCTTTTCACAGATGAGAGCAGGTTCACCCTGAGCATATGTGACAGACGTGAAAGGGTCTGGAGAAGCCGCGGAGAACTTTATGCTGCCTGTAACATCATTCAGCATGACCGGTTTGGTGGTGGGTCAGTGATGGTCTGGGGAGGCATATCCATGGAGGAACGCACAGACCTCTACAGGCTACACAATGGCCCCCTGACTGCCATTAGGTATCGGGATGAAATCCTTGGACCCATTGTCAGACCCTACGCTGGTGCAGTGAGTCCTGGGTTCCTCCTGGTGCACGGCAATGCCCGGCTTCATGTGGCGAGAGCATGGAGCCAGTTCCTGGAGGATGAAGAAATTTATACCATTGAATGGCCCCCACGCTCACCTGACCTAAATCCAAAAGAACATGGGACATTATGTTTCGGTCCATGCGGTGCCGCCAGGTTGCACCTCAGTCTGTTCAGGGGCTCAGGGATGCTCTGGTCCAGATCTGGGTGGAAATACCCCAGGACACCATCCGTCGCCTCATTAGGAGCATTCCCTGATGTTGTCAGGCATACATACAAGCACTTGGGGGCCATACAAACTACTGAGGACCATTTTGAGTTGTTGCAATGAAATTTCAGCAAAATGGACTAGCTTGCTGCATAATTTTTTCACTTTGATTTTCGGGGTGTCTTTGAATTCAGCCCTCTGTAGGTGGATAATTTTCATTTCCATCAAATGATGTGCCATCCTTTCATTCCTAACACATTACCCAGTCCATATCAGTATAGATATCCAGCATGAGATTTTTGCCCGTTGAGATCTGATGTGTTTTCAAAGTGTTCCTTTAATTTTTTTGAGCAGTATATATATATATATATATATATATATATATATATATATATATATATGTGTGTGTTGGATGTTACTGCCCTACCAAGCCACCTTAGCGCCTGGAGGTGGGGCCCCTACTGAGTGCTGGCGATTCTGGATTTATTGCTGCATTTGCGCAGCTGCTGATGTAAGTTGGACGCAAGAACTCCCTACATAAATTGTTTTAATTTTTAAATTCAATATATTTTCTTTCCCCTCTATACCGCATTATAATCATTGGTAAATACTTATTTAAAGTGTATATCCTCCTTTCTTTAGATTACTCCATGTTTTTTTGCTCCTGATGAGCGGTTTTTAGACCGCGAAACGCGTAGAGCCACCAAATTCTTACCATCACTGTACACCATGGACCAATTTCTACGATTTACCTATGTGTCTAATCTATGCTACATGTATCATCATGGTATTTATCTTGTTTCTTCCACCCCCCCCTTCTTTTATATGCAAGGATTTTTTAGACTAATCAGGTGCTTGTTACACATTGGTTATATATACATTGACATGAGTTACCAAGTGTTTTTTACTGAGAATATTTTTTATTGACTATGTATCTGTATGTAATTTATGCTCTATATGTATCTAAAATTACCATGAGGCTATTTGCCCACAATATGTCATATAAGTGTTTTTTCAACAAAATACATGATTCTATTAGTCGCTCGACTTTCTATTCTTATATTTGTACTGCTGTGTGCTTCATTTAAAGTCCCACTTTCGTCAATTCCCCCTTCCCCTTTTTTAATTATATATATATATATATATACTGGTGACCACAGCATCTCTGTCTTATTGTTATTATCTCACATGCTCAGTGCCAGATAACTAGGTCTGTGCTACTGTATGTATGTATGTAGTAGTCCCTTCCAAGATATTTATATACAGCTCTTGTTATTTTAGTAAACCAGGTCCCTTCTAGTGTGGGATTATTCAATATAAACCAGCTGACATTCGGCCCGTGTGTATGGCAGTCGGCTGGCTTCTGTCGGACGAGAATGCTGGAAAACCAGCAGCTGACTGGATTGTTCTGGTGGGGATGGGGTGCGTCCCTGTCAGAACACAATAGAACAGCAGGGGAGATGACTGTACTAATATCCAATTGTTAGTACAGCCGCTCGGACCGGAGCAGTCATTTTTTTTTCATTCAACAGACTGGGTTGAAAGAAAAATAAATAGTGGCCTGTACTAGCCTTTAGGGCACAATAACCAGAATAGGCTACAGCCAGGTTAGGCATTTGGCAGTCACCTCTGGTAGTTAAAGGTCTGGTGGCATGTTAGGTTAGAACCCGCTAGGGGAGGGACTAAGATGCAGAGTAGAGAGTTTTAGTTCCACTACACAGTTTCTTCAGGTGAAAAACTGCATTCCAGGCTGTTTGGACATCGGTTGAAGGATCTCCTCATCACTACAGATCTTGTCTTCAGCTTTCCAACACCAAGATGAATCCCATATTGATGATGATCATCCTGGACTTTGCTGCAACATTCATCTGGAGGTATCTCTATTAATACCATATGTACCTGGGTGTAGATTTAAATTATGTAGATTTGTAGATTTATATTATTATAGATAAACTTCTAGTCTGCCTAATTAATTTTCCAGAGGATACCTAGAGACTGCCAAGGTACAGGATCAATTCCATTCAATGTAGCTTGTTCTGCTCTGAAAGCTAAGATCACATATGGTAAAAGCGTCAACACCAGATATATGTAAGTGACAATTTTATTGGTGCCAGAAATTCATGTAACAATTTTTTTTTAGCACACATACTTTCATGCCAAAGTCAACCATGCCAAGTTTTACTTTCAATAATTTTTTATTCAATAAAGAATACACAGTATAATAATAAATGTAGGACCATTTGTCCCGCTATGACCAATATGGCCAACAACAAGTGTAAGGTAAGAGAAGAGGCATTTGGAAACAGTGGAGAAAACATTTCACTACCATCACAATTATTTAGCAAAGGTTTAATATCTTAAAGCCATGTTAAATATCTGACTGTAAGGAAAGTGTTGGGCCCGGGGGTCATGAAGAGCAGTCCCGCCACCCCAAATGGGATCATACTGTGGCTGGAACCCTTCTCTCCCTGGCCTGAACCTCTTGGAGGTATCTAGTTTTTGATCGGTCAGACCTATACCTGGAATTAAACCCAGACATTATATCAGGGTATATAGCACAAATGGGATGGTGAAAAGAGGTGGAATAACCATGTCAAGTTTTAATTGACAAAAACAAAGCTCTGCAAGTCACTGCTGAGTTACTAAAAGAGATTTCTCAGATCCTAGAAAGAGAGTGCCTGCTGACTTCTAAGTCCCACAAAAATTGTTCATAGGCTTCTGCGTTACAGAGAGATGTAAAATAAACCCGGCAGAAAGAAGCTCCTGCTTGCCTGACTCTCTTTTGGAAATACTTTGCTGCATAGTGACAGGGAAACTTGGCTCCAAGTAGTTTGTTTGGTGCAGCAAATGCTTTCCAATGCACCCAATACATTATATCATGGGTCATCTGACCCATGAAAGAGTGTCATTCTTCGTAGGCCATTTGTGAGCAAGCATCCCTTCACCATATAAGTCTGTAGGTCAGCCAACCGTGTGCTTTGGTCAGCACCCATCTGAGTCAGTATAGGACACTACAAAAAATGTATCCCTTTCTGTCCTGATAGAAAAGAGAAAATTGTTATTTGAAGGGTAAGTCTACTTTCAGACAAACTACACTCACCCATCCTGCCTAGGCTTTCTGACCTATAAGTCACCCCAGCTGCTTTACATATTGTAGTAGGACATCGTCTGGACAAAAACGTCACCACTGGATACATCCCCACAGTGAGCCTTTATAGATGTGTAAAAGGCCATGTTCCAAATATCTCCAGTTTTGGAAGCCTTTTGCAAGTTTTTATGGCTAACTGCCCCGGCATGTCTAGTGATGATTGAGTGTTGGCTGGTAGATGTAAGCATATAAGGGAAGGTTGTAGCTATTCTATATAGGTTGAAGAGGTGTGGGGGTGTTAGTTTAGGTCAGGAAGGCTAGGCAGTGTGGAAAAATGTACCTTGAAAATGAATTTACACTGTGAACTTATATCTAAAGTTGAGCTTATAAGTTTACATACCCTGGCAGAATGTATGATTTCTTGGCCATTTTTCAGAGAACATGAATGATAACACAAAAACGTTTCTTTCACTCATGGTTAGTGTTTGGCTGAAGCCATTTATTATCAATCAACTGTGTTTACTCTTTTTATTTCATAATCACAACAGAAACTACCCAAATGTCCCTGATCAAAAGTTTACATACTCTGGTGATTTTGGCCTGATAACATGCACACGAGTTGACACAAAAGGCTGGGTTCACACTAGTGCGACACGACATCCGTCCTACTTTGGATCCGACTTTGCCCTGCGACATGAAGCCGACATATGTCCGACTTTCAATGAACGGGGATCCGACTTGGATCCCCGCCAATATCAGGCACTGTGTTTGGTATGAATCTTGAGGGGGAACTCCAGGCCAAATTTTAAATAAAAAAAAATGGTGTGGGTTCCCCTCCAGAGGCATACCAGGCCCTTGGGTCTGGTCTGGATTTGAACGGGCGCCCCTACGCCGAAAAAACGGCGTGGGGGTTCCCCCAAAATCCAAACCAGACCATTATCCGAGCACACAACCTGGCAGGCCGCAGGGGAAGAGGGGGGGACGAGAGAGCGACCCCCCCTCCCTCCTGAACCATACCAGGCCGCATGCCCTCAACATGGGGGGTTTGGTGCTCTGGGGCATGTTGATGAGGACAGGGCCTCTTCCCGACAACCCTGGCCGTTGGTTGTCGGGGTCTGCGGGCGGGGGGCTTATCGGAATCCGGGAGCCCCCTTCAATAAGGGAGCCCCCGGATCCCGGCCCCCCCACCCTATGTGAATGAGTATGGGGTACATCGTACCCCTACCCATTCACCTGGTGGAAAAAATTGCAATAAAAAAACACTACACAGGTTTTTAAAGTAATTTATTACACAGCTCCGGGGGTCTTCTTCCGACTCCGGCGCTCTTCTTCCGACTTCCGGGGGTCTTTTCCGACTTCGGGGGTCTCCGGTGTCGTCTCCGCGCTCTCCGGTTCTTTCTTCCGCCGGGCCTCCGCTAACTTCTTTTTAGCTCTTTTGCTAACGGAGGCCCGGTCTTCCCGTTGTCTCGTCCGGCTCTCCGTTGTCCTTCTGCCGGCCCCTCCACTGACTTCTTGGTAGCTCTTTCGCTAGTGGAGGGGCCGGTCTTCCCGTCGTCACCGTCGGCGTCTTCTTCCCTCTTCTCCTTCTCGATGTTGACGCGTCGCTTCTTCCCGCTGTAATACTGGCTCTCCGCTCCGCTCCGCATTAATATAGGCTTCTCATGACGTCACAGTCACATGTTCCGGGGCACATGAGACTACACCGGAGACCCCCGAAGTCGGAAAAGACCCCCGGAAGTCGGAAGAAGAGCGCCGTAGTCGGAAGAAGACCCCCGGAGCTGTGTAATAAATTACTTTAAAAACCTGTGTAGTTTTTTTTATTGCAATTTTTTTCCACCAGGTGAATGGGTAGGGGTACGATGTACCCCATACTCATTCACATAGGGTGGGGGGGCCGGGATCTGGGGGCCCCCTTATTGAAGGAGGCTCCCGGATTCCGAAAAGCCCCCCGCCCGCAGACCCCGACAACCAACGGCCAGGGTTGTCGGGAAGAGGCCCTGTCCTCATCAACATGGGGGCAGGGTGCTCTGGGGTGGGGGGGGCGCAGGTCGCCCCCCTGCCCCAGAGCACCAAACCCCCCATGTTGAGGGCATGCGGCCTGGTACGGTTCAGGAGGGAGGGGGGCCGCTCTCTCGTCCCCCCCTCTTCCCCTGCGGCCTGCCAGGTTGTGTGCTCGGATAAGGGTCTGGTTTGGATTTTGGGGGGAGCCCCCACGCCGTTTTTTCGGCGTAGGGGCGCCCCTTCAAATCCAGACCAAACCCAAGGGCCTGGTATGCTCCTGGAGGGGGAACCTATGCCGGTTTTTTATTTAAAATTTGGCCTGGAGTTCCCCCTCAAGAGCAGCACAGCACAAGTCGCATGCCAAAGTCGGACCATGCAAGACTGCGGTCCGACTTTGATCCGACTTCAATGATAGTCAATGGGCTGAAGTCGGATCAAAGTCGGACCAAAGTAGTACAGGGAGCATTCTCAAAGTCGGACCGACATGTAAGACGGCTCCCATAGGGTAACATTGATTTTCACACGTCATGTGACATGAGCTTCCAATGTCGGAGCGTTTGTCGCCCCAGTGTGAACCAGGCCAAAGGGTTTGAATGGCTATTAAAGGTAACCATCCTCACCTGTAAGCTTTTTGCTTGTAATTAGTGTGTGTGTATAAAAGGTCAATGAATTTCTGGACTCCTGACAAATCCTTGCATTATAAGTCACGGGGAAAGCAAAAGAATTGTCAAAGGATCTGCAGGAAAAGGTAGTTGAACTGTATAAAGCAGAAAAGGGATATAAAAAGATATCCAAGGAATTGAGAATGCCAATCAGCAGTGTTCAAACTCTAATCAAGAAGTGGAAAATTAGGGGTTCTGTTGAAACCAAAACACAGTCAGGTAGACCAACTAAAATTTCAGCTACAACTGCCAGGAAAATTGTTTGGGATGCAAAGAAAAACCCACAAATAAATTCAGGTGAAATACAGGACTCTGTGAAAACATATGGTGTGGCTGTTTCAAAATGTACAATAAGGAGACACTTGAAGAAAGATGGGCTGCATGGTCGAGTCGCCAGAAGAAAGCCATTACTACGCAAATGCCACAAAGTATCCTGCTTACAATACGCCAAACAGCACAGAGACAAGCCTCAAACCTTCTGGCACAAAGTCATTTGGAGTGATGAGACCAAAATTAAGCTTTTTGGCCACAACCATAAATGCTACATTTGGGGAGGAGTCAACAAGGTCTATGATAAAAGGTACACCATTCCTACTGTGAAACACGGAGGTGGATCGCTGATGTTTTGGGTATGTGTGAGCTACAAAGGAACAGGAAATTTGGTCAAAATTGATGGAAAGATGAATGCAGCAAAAATACTGGAGGAACATTTCATTCATCAGCCAGGAAGATGCGCATGGGACATACTTGGATATTCCAACATGACAATGATCCAAAATACAAGGCCAAGTCGACCTGTCATTGGCTACAGCAGAATAAAGTGAAGGTTCTGGATTGGCCATCTCAGTCTTCTGACCTCAATACGATTGAGCCCCTCTGGGGAGATCTCAAATGTGCAGTTCATGCAAGACAGCCCAAGAATTTACAGGAACTGGAGGCTTGTTTTTTGCCAAGAGGAATGGGCAGCTTTACCATCTGAGAAGATAAAGAGCCTCATCCACAAATACCACAAAAGACTTCAAGCTGTCATTGATGTTAAAGGGGGAAATACATTGTATTAACCACTTAAGCCCCGGACCATTTGGTAGCTAAAGGACCAGAGTTGAATTCAGAATTTTGCACTGCGCTGCTTTAACTGTAAATTGTGCGGACATGCAATGTTGTACCCAAACGAAATTTGCGTCCTTTTCTTCCCACAAATAGAGCTTTCTTTTAATGGTATTTGATTGCCTCTGCGATTTTTATTTTTTGCGATATAAACGGAAAAAGACCGAAAATTTTGAAAAAAAATGATATTTTCTACTTTTTGTTATAAGAAAAATCGAATAAACTCAATTTTAGTCATACATTTAGGCCAAAATGTATTCAGCCACATGTCTTTAGTAAAAAAAATGTCAATAAGTGTATATTTATTGGTTTGCGCAAAAGTTATAGCGTTTACAAACTAGGGTACATTTTCTGGAATTTACACAGCTTTAAATTTATGACTGCCTATCTCATTTCTTGAGGTGCTAAAATGGCAGGGCAGTACAAAACCCCCCCAAATGACCCCATTTTGGAAAGTAGACACCCCAAGGAAATTGCTGAGAGGCATGTTGAGCCCATTGAATATTTTTTTTTTGTCCCAAGTGATTGAATAATGACAAAAAAAATAAAAAATTACAAAAAGTTGTCACTAAATGATATATTGCTCACACATGCCATGGTTATATGTGGAATTGCACCCCAAAATACATTCTGCTGCTTCTCCTGAGTACGGGGATACCACATGTGTGGGACTTTTTAGGAGCCTAGCCACGTACGGGACACCGGAAACCAAGCACCGCCTTCAGGATTTCTAAGGGCGCAAATTTTTGATTTCACTCCTCACTACCTATCACAGTTTTGAAGGTCATAAAATGCCAAAATAGCACAAAACCCCCCCAAATGACCCCATTTTAGAAAGTAGACACCCCAAGGAAATTGCTGAGAGGCCTGTTGAGCCCATTGAATATTTTGTTTTTGTCCCAAGTGATTGAATAATGACAAAAAAAATAAAAATTACAAAAAGTTGTCACTAAATGATATATTGCTCACACATGCCATGGTTATATGTGGAATTGCACCCCAAAATACATTTTGCTGCTTCTCCTGAGTACGGGGATACCACATGTGTGGGACTTTTTAGGAGCCTAGCCGCGTACGGGACCCCGAAAACCAATCACCGCCTTCAGGATTTCTAGGCACAAATTTTTGATTTGACTCCTCACTACCTATCACAGTTTCGAAGGCCATAAAATGCCAAAATAGCACAAAACCCCCCCAGATGACCCCATTTTGGAAAGTAGACACCCCAAGCTGTTTGCTGAGAGGCATGGTGAGTATTTTACAGCTCTCATTTGTTTTTGAAAATGAAGAAAGAAATCATTTTTTTTTTTTTAAATTTTCAAAACTTTGTGACAAAAAGCGAGATCTGCAAAATACTCACAATACCTCTCAACAAATAGCTTGGGGTGTCTACTTTCCAAAATGGGGTCATTTGGGGGGGTTTTGTGCCATCTGGGCATTCCATGGCCTCCGAAACTGTGATAGGCAGTGAGAAGTGAAATCAAAAATTTACACCCTTAGAAAGCCTGAAGGCGGTGATTGGTTTTTGGGGTCCCGTACGCGGCTAGGCTCCCAAAAAGTCTCACACATGTGGTATCCCCGTACTCAGGAGAAGCAACAGAATGTATTTTGGGGTGTAATTCCACATATGCCCATGGCATGTTTGAGCAATATATCATTTAGTGACAACTTTGTGCAAAAAAAAAAAAAAAAAATTGTCTTTTTTCCGCAACTTGTGTCAACATATAAAATATTCCATGGACTCGACATGCCTCTCAGTATATAGCTTGGGGTGTCTACTTTCCAAAATGAGGTCATTTGGGGGGGTTTTGAACTGTTCTGGCATTTTATACACAACATTAGGAAGCTTACATCCACTCTTCTAACCACTTGAAGACAAAGCCCTTTTTGACACTTTTTGTTTACATGAAAACATTTTGTTTTTGCAGGAAAATTATGTTGAACCCCCAAACATTATATATATTTTTAAAGCAAAGGCCCTACAGAATAAAATGGTGGGTGTTGCATTTTTTTTTCTACACAGTATTTGCGCAGCGATTTTTCAAACGCATTTTTTGGGGAAAAAATACACTTTTTTTAATTTTAATGCACTAAAACACACTATATTGCCCAAATGTTTGATGAAATAAAAAAGATGATCTTAGGCCGAGTACATAGATACCAAACACGACATGCTTTAAAATTTCGCACAAACGCGCATTGGTGACAAACTACATACATTTTTAAAAGCCTTTAAAAGCCTTTACAGGTTACCCCGTTAGATTTACAGAGGAGGTCTACTGCTAAAATTACTGCCCTCGATCTGACCTTCGTGGTGATACCTCACATGCATGGTGCAATTGCTGTTTACATATGACGCCAGACCGACGCTTGCGTTCGCCATTGGGCAAGAGCAGGGCAGGTCAGGGGTGCTTTTTTTTTTTTTTTTTTTTTTTTTATTATTAATTTTGCTTTTTTATTTTATTTTTAAATTGTTCCTTCCATATTTTATTTTTTTATCATTTTTATTGTTATCTCAGGGAATGTAAATATCCCCTATGATAGTAATAGGTAGTGACAGGTACTCTTTTTTTGAAAAAACTGGGGTCTAGACCCTAGATCTTTCCTCTGCCCTCAAAGCATCTGACCACACCAAGATCGGTGTGATAAAATGCTTTCCCAATTTCCCAGTGGCGCTTTTTATATCCGGGGGGGGCATTCCCTCCCACTGCTTGTAAAAGCAGTCCAGAGGCTAATTAGCCACTAGGATTGCTTTTACATGAAAGCCGGCCGCTGGTTGAAAAGAATGATACCGAGATGATACCTAAACCCGCAGGCATCAATCTGGTATAACCATTCAAAGTCCAGCAACATACCAGTACGTTGCTGGTCCTTGTTGGACATGTATTGTAATCTTTTTTTTTCATGCAGCCAGGTGGCTGAACGAAAAAAGAGATTGATCGGTGGGTATGCCCACCATTAGAATACCGCCCTTCATCCACCCACTTCTAATGATGGGCATACATGCACCATTTATATATGCCGAAGCATGGGGGCATCCTCCCGCAAAAAAGTTATGCCGCACACACATGGTCAGACTTTTCCACAGGCAAGCCTCCGTCGGAATTTCGACCGTATGTACGCGGCATTAGGAGCAAAATCACTCCTCCGCCCCTGCTGCCCCGATGCTTCGGCATATTTGCTTTTTTTTTTAACTGTGGTGGTGAAATCACCTCCTACAGCACTGGAGTCGCAGGGATCAGGCCTGTCTCTGCGAACACTGCAGTTATGTGTGTTGTGTTTTGCAAGTGACAGTGATCGATCGATACTGCACTTGGGTGGCCTGGGCTGGACGGAGGGGCAAAACGCAGGTGCTAGCAGGTATCTGGGCTGATCCCGCTAACACTGCATTTTTGGGAACCCTAAACTGCTGGGGACGCTAGTATAGATCTGATCAGATCAGATATTGATCTGTTCAGATACTATACCACTAAGGGAGGTGTATGCTTCACGCGTGGGTGTTAGCGTTACTGGCACTAACCTGACGCTGCCTGGGGTGTGATGCAGACCCCCTCTGACGCTAAAACCTAATTGATATCACCCGCCGGGCGATCAGGGGGTTAAACCTTTATTGGGTTATATACGGCGGGTGCCCTGACACTATAAAAAGCAAACTAACTAACCAGCGTCACCTGTAACACTTATATGATGATTACTGGTGAAAGGGTTAACTAGGGGCAATTAGGGGGTTAAAACCTTTATTAGATAATATATGGGGGTACCTGACGCTATAAAAACCTGCGGCGAACCTAAAAAAAATTACTGGCTACCGATCTGCATCACCGACGCTAAGACAGCGATCAGAAAAATGATCGCTTAGCGACAGTGGTGATAGGGGGTGAAAGGGTTACCTGGGGGGCGATCAAGGGGGTTAAACCTTTATTAGATAATTTATGGGGGTACCCGACGCTGTAAAAACCTGCGGCGAACCTAAAAAAAATTACTGGGTACCGATCTGCATCACCGACGCTAAGACAGCGATCAGAAAAATGATCGCTTAGCGACGGCGGTGCTAGGGGGTGAAAGGGTTACCTGGGGGGCGATCAAGGGGGTTAAACCTTTATTAGATAATTTATGGGGGTACCCGACGCTATAAAAACCTGCGGCAAACCTAAAAAAAAAATACTGGCTACCGATCTGCATCACCGACGCTAAGACATCGATCAGAAAAATGATCGCTTAGCGACAGTGGTGATAGGGGGTGAAAGGCTTACCTGGGGGGCGATCAAGGGGGTTAAACCTTTATTAGATAATTTATGGGGGTACCCGATGCTATAAAAACCTGCGGCAAATCTAAAAAAAAAATACTGGCTACCGATCTGCATCACCGACGCTAAGACATCGATCAGAAAAATGATCGCTTAGCGACAGTGGTGATAGGGGGTGAAAGGGTTACCTGGGGGGCGATCAAGGGGGTTAAACCTTTATTAGATAATTTATGGGGGTACCCGACGCTATAAAAACCTGCAGCGAACCTAAAAAAAATTACTGGGTACCGATCTGCATCACCGACGCTAAGACAGCGATCAGAAAAATGATCGCTTAGCGACGGCGGTGCTAGGGGTGAAAGGGTTATCTGGGGGGTGATCAAGGGGTTAAACCTTTATTGGGGGGGGGGGTTGGGGGGCTACACTGGACCTAAAACTAAATGTAGTGACACTTTTACAGTCACAAATGTCACTGATTGCAGTGATCAGTAAATAAATGGTCACTGCAATCAGTGACACTGTGACTGGGGGCTGGGGGGTGATCTGGGGGGGCCTGGGGGGGCGATTTATGTGCCTATGTGTGCTGGTGTTAGTGTAGTGTTTGTGCACTAACCTTGATGTCTTCTCTTGTACGGCGCTCGGTATATGTGAGCGCCGCACAGGAGATGACATCACTTCCTCCTGCTTTCTCTGTCTGTGTGTACATTCCACAGACAGAGGGGGCATTTCTATTCGCCGGGAGCGATCGCGGGGGGGGTGGCCGGAATCGAACGGCCGTCCCCTCATGTCGGATCGCTCCCCAACGAATTCCGACCGCTCACTGTACAGAAGGGGGGTCCGATTGGACCCCCCAACTGTACAAAGGCAATCACGTACACTCTACGTGATTGTGCCTGTCGGTGCCATTGTGCCGACATATATATACAGTGAGCGGTCGTTAAGTGGTTAAGAACTGGGGTGTGTAAACTTTTGATCAGGGTCATTTGGGTAGTTTCTGTTGCCATTATGATTTAAAAAGAGTAAACACAGTTGATTGATATTAAATGGCTTCAGCCAAACACTAACCATGAGTGAAAGAAAAGTTTTTGTGTTATCGTTCATATTCTCTGAAAATGGCCAAGAAATCATAAATTCTTCCAAGGCATGTAAACTTATGAGCACAACTGTATCTTATATATTCTGGTTATAAGAGGGGTTAATATATAGTGTTTGACATCTCTTTAGAAAAGTGGATCTGTTTATTTCTAATTTCACAGCCTTCACATAACGCTCTATTGCACTGTTTAATTAGGCAAGGTATTGAGGGTTTCTCTGCCCCCTCCGCTCAGCAGGGAACACTTTGAATGCTGTTTGGAATCTACCAATTTACTAGATAGATTTACACGGAGTTGTGCTTTATTTTTACATTACACATTTGGTTGTTTTACTGTGCACTTTATAGGGAATTTGTCAGGAAAGTAATATGGAAGCTGTCATTCCTGACTTGTTTTTAAAGGGGCAAGATCAAGGGCTGTCATTCTTATTCATTGCTTCACTACTTTCTAAGTCACAGACCTGAAACAAGTCTGCGGCTCAAGTTTTCGGTTGCTTGCTCCATAACTGTTTAGAGTTCATGACTCATTGAATATTGAAGCGATGGATAAGGATGACAGCTCTGCTGCTTGCATCTTCAAGAACACGTCTGCAACAGCAGCTGTCTCAACGGGTTTCTTTTAAAATAAATATTTAATCAACAAACCAGCTAACTGCAGTTGACCAGATACATAAAATAACATATTTTTGCTGAGTCTGTCAGCAATAAAATGAAAGACTAAAATTTGGTTACTGCTACTTTAATTAAAGTGGAACTTTACCCATAACAACTTGATAAAAATAATGTTCTTTAGCAAGGAACATATATTTAACATTATAAATTATGCTGCCAAAATGAATGTGTGCTGTAAATTGCTTTAAGCACTGCTTCTGTTTCTTATGGCCTGAAGCTGCCATTTTCCTGAAGCCCAAAGCCCCTGAACAGCAGTAAATCTTTAGGCTTTCAGCAGATCAGCCTCTAGTGACTGATTTTCGTCACAATTCCAAAAATGGAGAGCAACCGAGCTGGTGCAGAGCAGGGTGAGACAGTGTAATACTGGATTTGAATCAGTATAGGCAGTTATTTGTAATGTTTTACATAGCTACACCTACAAAAGGGGTCAGTACAATGTGATCTAGCATAACTTAACCTCCCTGGCGGTATGATTTTTGATGCTGAAAGCGGTACTATTATTTTGCATGGAAATTTGGTGTTTTATATTGTAGGCCTGTAATTCTTAGAAATAACTCACTTAAATCTGTCCAAACAAGAGTCTAGTAGACATCCCGGGTATGATAAAGTTTGAAACACAAAACCATAAATTATAATATAATAAATAACTATAAATAATTATAACAAATGTAGCGCCCTGTTCCTGAAGAATAGGAGCTATGTGGTAAAATTTGTGTTGTCTGAATTGTAAATAGTTCATTGATTGTACAAAGTTAAATTAGCTTCTGTTCCAATTTTGGCTATGTTGTGCGCATTTCTCACTGTTGCCATTAGGTGTCACTGTTACCACAGGCGAGTGTGAGAAATACAGCAAGCTGAAGTGCATTGACTATTCTTTCCCCAGAAACAGCCCAGTGGGAGTGTTCTTGCTGCTGTGCATTCTGGGAGAGGATATTTAAGGGACAGACGCCATGATAGTTGTCTCTCTGACCTCGTGGCCCTCCTGGCCTAAGGCTCTGTCACTCCTCTACCTCGAGGCTCTCTGCCTCATGGCCCCCCAGGCCTGAGGCTATGTTACTACAAGTAGGCCCAGAAGCCTGTCTGGGGCCTACTTATCTGGAGGTGGTCCTGTGCTGTCTTGCCCGCGTGGAAGAAGCCAAGTCAAATGGAACATATCCAGGGGGGGGACACTTGCTGGAGAGAACCAAGCCGAAGGCTGGTTTCTCAGGAAGGGCCTGGTAACTTGTTTGGAGGATACACCGAAGCTATAGACAAAAAAGGTTACAACCGAGGCTTGTAATGCACCATGCAAAACTTTTTAAATATCAATTGCTGTTCAGCCCCAAACTGCATATACAAAACCTTTCAATCCAGGGTGATTGAAAAAAGAAGGGGGCTATAAGAACAACAATGAAAATAGTTACCGGTAAGTATCAAAAAGTATAAATGTTTTATTGTACAATTGGAACGGTAAGTGGACTTATAAAGGGGAGACTAAAAAAAGTATGTATGATCTGGATGGGTATTCCAGGCAGATCCACAATTACACGTGTAGCGGCCTCCTCACTCCCCTCTTTCTCTCGTCTCGTCTTTCTCTTGTCTAGGGGTATCTTAGAGGGGAGGGAGCGGAGACACCACGCCTGGATTCCACCACATGTGTCAGTGTGGTATAAGCAACATTCTTGTATTACCTTCGGGTCAGTGCTGTGCACCTGGGTCCTTCCTCCAAGAGTCACCTTGAACAATGTCTGTTAGGAAATGAGCCCCACACCATTAAAGTTCAACACTCCTTTATTCTTCTGCGAATGAACACAATCAGTTGAACTCCCTTGGTTACAGAACAGGAAAGGAGGTGTGGATGCGAATAGGCCCAGACACAATTTGGTTCTCCACTTTCCTTCCTGAAAGTGGGTTACGGTCTCCGCACGAGGGGGAATTTCCTTCCAGGCGGTCTCCGATGAGAGGCTCACCTGTCACTGGCAATATGCTGCACCGGGTCTTCAAGTGAGGAGCTCCCCCCGGTCCATTGCGCCTTCCGGATTCGGGTACCCACTCCCGGGGTCCCCTAGGATCTCCTTCCCTCGCGGAACTCAGTGTTGGGCACTGAGCTCCGGACCTCCATCCGAGTACCTCACCCCAGGCTAAAGGTGCCTGGGATGGAACACGACCTCCGGCTGTCCTCTAGGCCTAGCCGCCCAGAGGACCGACACGAACCACCGTCCACAAACTGAAGGTGCCTGGGACTCCGACCCCGTGACCAAGATGGCCGGCCCCTTTATACCCTCTCCCAGCAAGCACGGCGGGCTCCCCGCCCCACCATACCGCTGCCGAGGGAGGACAAAAAGGAGGTGCGGCACACAGCAATGATTCAACCCCAGCCCAGGGCGACAGCGCCACCCACAGGGCCGCAGGGAATTACACATCACTGATGTCTCTGCCAAATTCAAATTTACACCCGGGAAAGTACATACCCGCTACACTCTCCCCCTGGTCATTTGACACTGGTCCCCAGTGTCTGGAGTAAATCATGCCCTCAACGGCTGACATAATCCAATCCAGAAACTCACTAACAATTGTATAAAAATAAAACTTTAGAAAAAAACTACCCTACTGGAGAAATTGTGTCTGAGCCCTGAAATAAAAGGGAAAGAACAACAACATGTAATCATAACTTCAAATCACATTTTACATCATACTCTTCCCACCTATCCTGACTAAGATCCACCCCATTCTCAGTGATCTTGATGAATGCTCTCCTGCAGAGGGAAAAGAAAGAAACAACACATATAACCCTGACACATGTATTCGTGTGAGAGAAAAGAAACTTCTTTGGGAAGAGATCCCTTTTCTCCAAAGAGTGAATGTGTGAAAAGTGTTTAACGTTGCGCAACACTGCCACCTGGTGACAGCATCGTGGTAACTGCACCCGTGGAACTGTCCTCTTCTCTTTTGGCCCTATCTACCCAGAGTCCAA
This sequence comes from Rana muscosa, assembly GCA_029206835.1. Classification (NCBI taxonomy): domain Eukaryota; kingdom Metazoa; phylum Chordata; class Amphibia; order Anura; family Ranidae; genus Rana; species Rana muscosa. The sequence goes on from CM055118.1 coordinate 285,941,214, forward strand.
GATCTCTTTGCGGGAAAAGTGAAGAATAAACCAGAAATAGTTCTCCATTTCTCTGGGCACAAAAACAACGGCCCCAGAAAGTTCAGCAGCACAATCAAGAACAAACAGAGTCTTTCTCTCCTATAAGTAAAAGCGGGGATGCGGCAGAACAAGCGGCTTCAAGTGCTGGTCCATGGTCTCCAGATGATACTCCACATCTTCCCCTTCCTTGCGCCGGATCAGCACTCTATCTGCATGGATGTGTCGTCCCAACATCCACTCTGCCTTGCAGTCCTTGAAACGTTGAGAGGCCTTGGGAGAGCATGCCAGGTACCTGCAGGCGTGCGGAACCTGAAGGTGGGTCCAGACAAAGTCATTGTACCAGCGCTCCCGGCACACTTCCACCTCATAAAGCAGTTCCTTCGACAAGTACGGATACTCCCATCCATATTCTGCAGCAACCTTTTGGCCAAATAGGCGTTGTAATCTCGCCAAAGGAGGCATGGTAGCTTTGTCCCCTTCGCCAGGTAAAACTATCGAGTCCGGCTGGTGAGGGACCTTGACCACATCTGGCCTGGGCATAGGTGCCCGCAGCAATAGTCTTTTTTCCCCGGCCTTCGGTACAGATGGCACCGGGGATGTAGAAGCAGGCTGGGGACGGGACCTCTCTTCAGGCGCTGGTGCCTCCACCCAGGGTGTACTTTCCCCTGTTGACATGGGTGGATCTCTGATCCTCCGAGATGAAGCGAGAGGTACTTTGTCCCAGCCCTTCTCGGCAAACAAATCGTCTATGGCAACGTCATCTCCCATGTCCGAGAGCGACTCCAGGTCAGAGGTGTCACACTCCTCCGCGGGTATGTAGCCGGTTGTAGAAACGGAGCCACCATCTCCCGCGGACTCACTGGGCCATGACTTCCCGACACCTCCGCCCACACATCAAATCTCTCCGCCTGGCTTACCTCGGCCTTTACTTGAAGCGGGACGTCCGGAACTCTTGTCAACGGATCCAATCCGGGCCGGGCGTAAGCGGGCAAGACGGTCCACCACAACCGCTGGTCGGGGCTACCATACCGGTCTTTCTCTTTGGTGGCGGACGCTGCGAGACAGTGGTGACCGAGTCAGCATCCTCGGATTTCTCCCGTTGGGGTTTTACGACCTCCTCCATGGTTGCTGCAGTGTGCGTAGGGATGGCTCTCACAGCAGTGATTCCTCCTCTCTGAGTGGTGTTGCCCGCAGCACAGCCGGGGTAAATGGTTCTCGGCCTCTCAACCACCGGATCCACTTCGAACAGGAACTCCCCACAGGCCTCACATCGCCCGAATGGCTTCAGCTGGCACTCCAGTCCCGAACAGCCGGGACAAATCACACCCAGGGCCTCAACGTCCATGCACGAGTACAGGGCGAATCGACCCCTTGGCTTTAGTCGAATCCCCGTATCTGTTACCGGAGCAGCAGCAGTCAATGTCGTGGTGGAAGGGTGAACTGGAATCCACGAGGTATGTCTGAACATGGCGACCTGTTGCTGATCCATCGCACACTGCCAAGTTTTTGCGCCAACGTCCCACGTGTAGTCCTTCACACGTATTGGACTCCTCCCCTTTGCTCCAGTTCGCGGGCTTTTCTTCTTTTCTGTTTCTGAGTCATGCCCACGAACTAAGCGATGGGGGTGTGCCTGGTGGCGCAGTGCAAATAGAAACCCCCACGTGTACTACTTCACACTGAGTTTCCCCCTCTCCTCGCTCTTCTGTGCGGGCCTTTCCCTTCATTTGGTCATGTCCACGACTTCGAGCAGGGATGCACTTCGGCCAATGAAGGCCTGCCTATTCGCTTAACTCCTCCAGCAGACACGTTCAATTCCGTGGTGCACAAACACTATACCGGACCCGAGCCCCCACGTGTAGCGGCCTCCTCACTCCCCTCTTTCTCTCGTCTCGTCTTTCTCTTGTCTAGGGGTATCTTAGAGGGGAGGGAGCGGGGACACCATGCCTGGCTTCCACCACATGTGTCAGTGCGGTATAAGCAACGTTCTTGTATTACCTTCGGGTCAGTGCTGTGCACCTGGGTCCTCCCTCCAAGAGTCACCTTGAACAATGTCTGTTAGGAAATGAGCCCCACACCATTAAAGTTCAACACTCCTTTATTCTTCTGCGAATTAACACAATAAGTTGAACTCCCTTGGTTACAGAACAGGAAAGGAGGTGTGGATGCGAATAGGCCCAGACACAATTTGGTTCTCCACTTTCCTTCCTGAAAGTGGGTTACGGTCTCCACACGAGGGGGAATTTCCTTCCAGGCGGTCTCCGACGAGAGGCTCACCTGTCACCGGCAATATGCTGCACCGGGTCTTCAAGTGAGGAGCTCCCCCCGGTACATTGTGCCTTCCGGATTCGGGTACCCACTCCCGGGGTCCCCTAGGATCTCCTTCCCTCGCGGAACTCAGTGTTGGGCACTGAGCTCCGGACCTCCATCCGAGTACCTCACCCCAGGCTAAAGGTGCCTGGGATGGAACACGACCTCCGGCTGTCCTCTAGGCCTAGGCCGCCCAGAGGACCGACACGAACCACCGTCCACAAGCTGAAGGTGCCTGGGACTCCGACCCCGTGACCAAGATGGCCGGCCCCTTTATACCCTCTCCCAGCAAGCACGGCGGGCTCCCCGCCCCACCATACCGCTGCCGAGGGAGGACAAAAAGGAGGTGCGGCACACAGCAATGATTCAACCCCAGCCCAGGGCGACAGCGCCACCCACAGGGCCGCAGGGAATTACACATCACTGATGTCTTTGACAAATTCAAATTTACACCCGGGAAAGTACATACCCGCTACATACACACATGACAAGGACATACATGACAGAAAAACATGTAACAATAAACAAAGTCCGGACGCCAGGTGATTTGGGGAGGGTTAGCTCATGTTGGGAAATCCCATAAAAAGCTGTAAGCAAAGCCCACAACCAAATCCACCTGGAGGCTCGGGCCAAAAAAGCAGAAGGATGGAAAATGGGACAGGGATGGGGAAACAGATAAGGTGGCTAGCTGAATGCACCCAAAGCTGAGGATAGTGGGGAGTGGCGGGGAACAAAGTCCATCAAACAATCTCCTCCAAACATCCACTATATGCTGAGACCACAGATATGAAGATGCCCGGCATTAAGGATATAAGTGTCCTCTTTTGCTATCCCTGGAGTGTTAGTCAGTACATCCCAGTGTTTGTTTAAAATCTTCTTCACTGTCTCCCATTGTGTACCAAATTGTGTGATAATTCTTACAGGGCCTGGGTCTAAAGTGTCCTCTTTGGCAGTGCTAGTCAGGAGGTCCCTGCGGTCACATGTGGCCGCTCTACATTTGGCCCTTCTAAGTTGCTTATGAGAGTAGCCCCTTTCCCTGAATCTTAGGTAAAGGGCATCACTTTCACGTCTATAATCCAGGGTATTTGAACAATTTCTTTTGATGCGGAGGAACTGCCCAATGGGTATCCCATCTTTTAGCCATTTTGGATGGTGGCTATCTGCTCTCAATAATGTATTTGCCGCCGTCTCCTTGTCAGGACAGAATCCTTGTCAGGGCAGAATCCTTCACACCAATTGAAAGGTCCAAAAAGGCAATTCGTTCACGATCAAACGTGTATGTTAATCTGCTGTTGCGATCATTGTTATTTAATTCAAGCATAAATGCCTCAAGGGAGGCAGCTTCCCCTCTCCAGATCATCAACACATCGTCGATGTACCTGAGCCAGGTGTGAACATGGCCCAGGTACATCGGCAAGGTGAAGACGAGATCCTCCTCCCAGAGTCCCAGGTGTAGTCAAGCATATTCCGGGGCCCAAGGGGCCCCCATGGAAGTCCCTTTAATCTGCTGAAAGAATCTTGATTCAAACTGAAAAAAGTTATTGTTAAGGGCAAAGGTTAGTAAGTCCACCACAAGTTCATTTTGGGGTCCACACTCTGGGTAATGTCTCTCAAGGAAGGTCTCTATGGCCCTTATCCCCCATTGATGGGGGATAGAGGTATATAGGGTTTTGACATTGATTCTCACAAGCAGAATCTCTTCCTCTAATTTAATCTCGTTAATTTGGGCCAGTACATCCCGAGTATCCTTTACATAGGATTGTAGGCTGGTCACCATATCTTTTAACATAACATCCAGATATTTCCCTGTTCTCTCCAACGGTCCCCTAATTGCCGAGACTATAGGTCTCCCGGGGGGTCCTTTAGGGATTTATGCACCTTGGGTATTATGTAAAAGATAGGGGTGTTGTATTCCCTGACCATAACGTGCTCAAGTTCCCATCTACTAAGGAGGCCCTCCCCACCAGCAAGTTGAAGTTTGAAGTTAACATCAGGCTATGTTACTACAAGTAGGCCCAGAAGCCTGTCTGGGGCCTACTTATCTGGAGGTGGTCCTGTGCTGTCTTGCTCGCGTGGAAGAAGCCAAGTCAAACAAAGCATATCCAGGGGGGGACTCTTGCTGGAGAGAACCAGGCCAAAGGCTGGTTTCTCAGGAAGGGCCTGGTAACTGGTTTGGAGGACGCACCGAAGCTAACCTACCTCACAGTACTGCCGGATGGCTTAAAGGTTCTGGTACTGTGCAGTTGTGCTACAACTAACTAACTGCTGGCTATAAAATCCTGTGGCAGAGGATTATCCAGGAGTCCCACTTATCGCTAAGTCTGTGAGAGAGACTTGTCCGTGCATCATACCGGCTGCTAGGTCGGTGTGAGAGGCCTATCCGGGTGTTGCAAGATTCGCTGACAGAAAGCCGTTTTGTCCTCTGGATCCAAGAACCTAATCAGTGATATGCAAAAAGGTATCTGAATCTCCCCTAACCCTCTATCCTTCTGCTACTTCAAGTTTATTATTAAAACATTGGAAAAAGACTGAAGTGACTGGCACTCACATCTGTTTGACTTCTCCTATTACAGACTCATAGTACTTGGACAGTGAAAGGTGGGGTAACGGCAGGACCCAAAATTTAATTCAGCAGCCCTCTAGGGGGTATCGCTACACAAATAATAATATAATAATAATAATAAAAATGATTCAATAGTTAATCAAATCAAAAACACTGAAATTTGCTCAGTTGCAGAATTGTCACTGTCATTACTTTTAGAGTTTGATGACGAAAAATGTGACACTGGAGGAGGGGAGGATTCCAGGTTAAGGAGATATTTGCAGAAAAGACTGCACCGATGTCTACGGCGCATGCGCACACACTGACGGACTGATCAGGCGGACCCGATCGGACCGTCCATTGCTCTCTACAGAGTGCTGAATGTCAACGGACATGTGTCTGCTGATACCCGCCGGCATCTGATCTGATCCGGTCTGCTAAAAACCAATGGATGGGGATCTATTTCCCATCCATCCGGTGGATCAGATGACAGTCGGATAGAAACAGACATGCAATCCGTTTCCATCCAACCACCCCATAGAGAACAGCAGGCTGTGTCCGTGTCCGCTCTGCACAGCGGAGTGGGCACAGACCTGTCATCTGCCTGCTCAGCGAGGATCAGCGGACAGATCCCCCGCTGAGCAGGCAGATCCGCTAGACGGGGTACGTCCCGTCTGAAAAGGGCCCTAACCTCTTTATTCCACATCCTACGCTGACTGCCTAAAAATAATTATCTGAAAAGCTGATAATCAATCTGCAGTTTATACAGACCCACCTGCCTAAGACTAGGACAATGTTTCAGAGTTCTCTGATCCTGGTGCTGCTCTACAATCCAGTCTACTCACCAGGCCAGAGACACCATAGTGAATAATGGCCATTGACATTTCCAACTTAGCTCCTATGCACCTGGAATAGTCATTAAACTCTATTGGGTCTTCTCACACTGGGTTAAGAACTTGTTTAGTCATTGTACAAACCTAAATGTTACTAAACCAACAACAGTAAAATCAGTCTGAATATGCAGTAAAGCATGCTTGTTATACTCAATGTGGAACCTAAGGGGTTAATCCTCCGCTTTGGTATACGTTGGTAAGTATGTGCAGGCATACAGATGTATGCCCCCTGATGCAGACTGTCTCTATTTAGAGGTGTAAAGCCTGGTACACGCTATGAGTTTTTTTCCATTCAACCCAGCAGGTTGACCGAAAGAAACCTGCCAGCTCCGGTCAGAGCCATTGTACTAACAATTTGATCTCCCCTGCTGAGCTGTTGTGTTCTGACCAGGGGGATGGCTCCCGCCAGAACACTCCGATCAGCTGAGACCATTCGGCCCGTGTGTACTAGGCTTAAAGTCTTACTAAACCCACAACAGTAAAATCAGTCTGTATATGTAGTAAAGCATGCTTGTTATACTCACTGTGGAACCTTAGGGGTTAATTCTCCACATTGTGTAAACAGGCTATTTGATCGTGTCTTCTCTGATTCTCCACTTACTCCACAGTCCCCAATCCATCTCCTCATAGAACAGAGCATTGGGGGCACTCTGCACATGCCCAGTTTGGTGTGTATTGCTAGAAAGTTTTTTTTTTGGAGGGTGCATGTGATCAGCACAGGGCCAATCAGCACTGTTCAGACAGAGGATCAGGGGTCCTGCAGCCTCATAGGACAGTCAGAGTAGAATGAAAACTCTTACAATCTTTACCAAGACACTCATAGAGTTCAAAAGACTGTTATATACTGCTGATGAGAAAAGGTATTTAGCAGTTTATATTTCCTAAAATAATTGCATTTCATGTTCTGTGTACTGTGGGAGACCAGATGTAGTGAATGCAGGTTCTGGTTTTAGTAACACTTTATGGTACCAAATCCCTCAAATGACAGTCAGATTTGTAGGCTTGATCCAAACAGTGGAAAAAAAAAATTCTGACTGTATAATAAGCAACAGGGCTGGTGCAAGTATTTTTGACACCCAGACGAAACCTAATTTTGCCGCCCCCCATTGGCTCCACCCCTTTTGACCTGCCCATGTACTGTATACCCCACCTTTTTAATGAAGGGCCCATCAAATGCAGCCTCACCAGCGCCCCTTAAATGCAGCCTCACCGGCGACCCATCAAATGCAGGGTACCAACGCCCATCAATGAATGTTTGCTTGCTTTCATTCATTTGGGAGTCGGGACACAGACACAGTCCTCCGTCAGCGCTGCACCTCTGACACTATTTGCGAATGGAGCGGCAGCTGCCTGCTGATGCTGAGACATCGTTTTTTGCTGCGGAGAGAAGAGAGAAGGAACACCAGTGGCTGGGCGCCCTAGGCAGTGTGCCCTAGGTGGCTGCCTAGTTTGCCTAGTGGTAGCGCCGGCCTTGAAAAGCAGACATGTAAGCTTGGGTCACCCAAATGTTGGATCTTCATGCTATAGTGGTGGGAAGAGGTGCAGTAAAGCGACACCTTTGGTCAGCTTATCTCAACAGTGATCAAATAAAGTTTTCAAACTTGTCTGGGGATATGTGCTGGTGCCACAGACACAACATGGCCACCTTAACAAGCTGAATATTTTTCAACTGGAAGTTTATCTCACGTCTACAGCCATCTTTACTTTTAAAGAAAACTGGTGTGAACAAAAAAAGAAAAAAAAAAAGTGTGATAAACTGGACCAGACACCAATCACATTTCATCTCATCATAGCTACTGATTTTTGGCCCATACGGCATCCATGGCATTACTTTCAAAATCAAAGCACAAGTATGTTGTTTTCAAAAGTCCAAACAGGTCAAGATGATCAAGATGATGAAAAGTCGTGAATAAGGGCACTGCTGTGGAGCGTTAAGGGTTAGGTTGTTCGGTCGCAGACTGTCAAGGGTCAGCTCTTCATTTGATGTCAAACAAGGGAAATTATATGACTGCACCATAAGTATACCTGTCACATAAACAATTTATGGAAGGTTAGAGAGGGAGATTTATGGACTGAGGAAAGAAAGTGAAATCGGTCAGAAAGATATAAACAGATAGTAAGATTTACTAAAGGTAAATAGGCTGTTCAAGGGAATTTTCATTTTTCAATGGCATTTTCCCTTAGCTTAGTGTTTTTCAACCTTTTTTCCAGTCAAGGCACCCCTTAAAATTCTGCACCATCTCTAGGTGCCCCCATTCTAAAATGTAAAAGCTAAGCTAATAGTTTTACATAATGCAGCAACATCCACACACACACAGGACACCCAGCGTTAGAGGTGATTTATTCAACCAAACAAATACACTTTTGCACACTGGTACTGACTAGTATTCCAATGTTTCCCTTCTCCCTCCGTTTCTCTCCCTCACTCAGCTAATGTGATCTCAGTGCTGACAAAAAGGGGGCATGGGAGGGGCAAACAAAAATGCTCTGCAGATGCCCCAAGTCCTCCATATCAACTGATGACGTCAGTGGTTGTTAGGACGCCGGTGGGCTAAAAGCAGGGCCGTCGGAACAGGACAGGCAAACCAAGCAACTGCTTGGGGCCCCAGCTGGCCTGGGGCCCCAGCAGAGCTGCCTCCCCTCCCACGATTGGCGGCCCCCTCCTCCCGCGATTTGGCGGCCCCCTCCTCCCACGATTTGGCGGCCCCCTCCTCCCGTGATTGGCGGCCCCCCCACCAGCGATTTGGCGGCCCCCCCACCTGCGATTTGGCGGCCCCCCCACCCGCGATTGGCGGCCCCCCCTCCCGCGATTGGTGGCCCCCCCTCCCGCGATTGGCAGCCCCCCCTCCCGCGATTGGCGGCCCCCCCTCCCGCGATTGGCGGCCCCCCTCCCGCATTTGGCGGCCCCCCTCCCGCGATCGGCGTCCGTCGATGTCCCGCGTTAGCACCCCCCTTCTGAATTAAAAAAACAAGTAAAAAAAAAATTGTGTAGCACCCCCCCCCGCTTCTCCAAAAAAAATCAGTAGCACTGTAGCACCCCCCCCCGCTTGGGGCCCCCAAATTCTCAATCTGCTTGGGGCCCCCAAATTCCTTCAAACGGCCCTGGCTAAAAGGTTGTAATGGTGCACAATGCAAACCTGTGGCTTTGTGTAACTAAAAGGCAGACTTCATCCACCCATGGCCTGTATACAATTTTGGGGCAATTTTTTGGCATTTTGCAAAAGGCACCATTAAAGAAGCCTGAAGGCACCCCAGGGTGCCTGAGCACCCTAGTTAAAAAACGCTGCCATAGCTTATGAATCAGGTGACCACTGACTTTCATCATCCTATCATACGCAGGCAAAAATAAAGTATTTTTTTTTATATTCCTGGCATGTGATTGGGTATTCTCAACATTCACTAAGCTAAGGGTAAATTACCTTGTAAAATTAAAGTTTATTTTGCAAAGTAGCAAAGCCTATTTTGCCTTATATAAATGAACCCCAGAGTTTCAGTAGTACATGAAAGGATTGAAGTGTGTCATGTCAGTATTGTAGGCCCGTTTTATGTTCTAGGAATACTTGGAGCTGATTGTATTGATAGACATTGGATAGATGATAGATCTGATAGGGAAATGGATGAATAAAAGATAGATAGATAGATAGATAGATAGATAGATAGATAGATAGATAGATAGATAGAATTACACACACACACATTCTTCTTATATATAATGTTATGCATGCATACATACATGTAATAAATATAAGAAAATATACAAAGATATATAAGCATAAGAGAGATAAATATAAGCATTTTTATATAAATATATACATTTATATATATACTGTACATACAATATATATATATATATATATATATATATATATATATATATATATATATATATATATATTGTACATACAAACACATACACCCACATGTCTACATATATATATATATATATATATATATATATATATATATATGTAAATGTATATATATATACATACATATAAATATATATACATATCTATATACATATATATATATATACATATATATATATATATATATATATATATATAAATAAATAGCACAAGAACAATGTGAAATGAAGATGCGCGTGAAATGCAGAAGGAAGGGAGGGAGGGGGGCATAGTGAGGAAGGCAGGGGTTAAACACGTTAGCTTGTGATGCGAGGAAAGAGAGGGGTATACCAGAAAATAGGAGGGGAATGTGGCAGACAGTGTGTGGATGGAGATTATGGGAGGCAAGAGTGAAGGAGAAGATTAGAAGACTGGGAGAAGAGGCGAGAGACACAGGAAGGAGGGACAGGAGAGGGAGGGGAGACAGAATAGACTGTGAAATAGTGAGAAGGGGCAGAAATCCAGGATAAGATTGGGATAAAAAAGTAAGAGGGGACACCGAGAGATTAGGAGGAGATCAGGTGTTTCTTAAATCTTCTAGTAGGAGAAGTGAAGATGGGGATGGGAAGAAGGGGATAGAGTGATAGGGAATAAGGTAAGTGTAAGGGGATAGGGTGAGCCTAAGGGAATAGGGTGAGTCTAAGGGAATAGGGTGAGCCTAAGGGGGTAGGGTGAGTCTAAGGGGATAGGGTGAGAGCAAGGGAATAGAGTGAGTGTAAGGGAATAGGGTGAGTGTAAGGGGATAGGGTGAGCCTAAGGGAATAGGGTGAGCCTAAGGGGATAGGGTGAGTGTAAGGGGATAGGGTGAGAGCAAGGGAATAGAGTGAGTTTAAGGGGATAGGGTGAGTGTAAGGGGATAGGGTGAGTGTAAGGGAATAAGGTGAGTGTAAGGGAATAGGGTGAGCCTAAGGGGGTAGAGTGAGTGTAAGGGGATAGGGTGAGCGTAAGGGGATAGGGTGAGCCTAAGGGAATAGAGTGAGTGTAAGGGGATAGGGTGAGCCTAAGGGGATAGGGTGAGTGTAAGGGAATAAGGTGAGTGTAAGGGAATAGGGTGAGCCTAAGGGTGTAGAGTGAGTGTAAGGGGAGAGGGTGAGCGTAAGGGGATAGGGTGAGCGTAAGGGGATAGGGTGAGCCTAAGGGAATAGGGTGAGTGTAAGGGGATAGGGTGAGTGAAAGGGGATATGGTGGGCCTAAGGGGATAGGGTGAGCCTAAGGGCATAGGGTAAGCCTAAGGGAATAGGGTGAGTGTAAGGGGATAGGGTGAGTGAAAGGGGATAGGGTGGGCCTAAGGGGACAGAGTGAGTGTTAGGGGATAGGGTGAGAGGGAAGGGGATAGGGTGAGTGGGAAGGGGATAGGGTGAGTGGGGAGGAGATAGGGTGAGTGGGAAGGGGATAGGGTGAGTGGGAAGGGGATAGGGTGAGTGGGGAGGAGATAGGGTGAGTGGGAAGGGGATAGGGTGAGTGGGGAGGAGATAGGGTGAGTGGGAAGGGGGTAGGGTGAGTGGGAAGGGGATAGGGTGAGTGGGAAAGGGATAGGGTGAGTGGGGAGGAGATAGGGTGAGTGGGAAGGGGGTAGGGTGAGTGGGAAGGGGATAGAGTGAGTGGGAAAGGGATAGGGTGAGTGGGAAGGGGATACAGAAAAAAATACAGTAAATAAATAAGAAAGAACAGAAAAGAGAAGAAGAAAAGAAAAGGAAGTGAGAGGGACAAGTGCAAAGGGATGAGAAGGAAATGAACAGACAGGAAGACAGATTTAACTGACAGTGACAGAAGGAGGGGGGACTCGGGAGACTGGGAGGAAAAAAGGAAGAAAAGAATTAGAGTGGAAGAGACGGAAGAAAGGAAAAAACAGGAGGGAGCAGAAGACTGAGGAATTAAGGGTGGAGAGATAGAATAAAGAGGAGGGAGGGAGAGAGAGAGAGAGAGGAAGGGACAAAAAACAGAGACAGGAGGAAGGAGAGAGGGAGGGTGCAGGGAAGAGGCGGATGTGGAGGGTGTCAGAAGTGGTGGGCAGGCTGAGTCCTGGGGGTCTGTGTAAAGGTGCGAGGACCCCCCCTGTACCCCCAGGCATGCACCTCTTCAGCATGATCTTCCTACTGCTCATGTTACAGGCTAGGATGGCTCAGGTAAGCTCCTGTTGTCAGTCTGTTGGCTAGATGTAGCTGTCCATGCTCCGTGGTGCTGATGCTGGCCTTTGGGAGGAGGAGGGGGGATGAGAGAGAGAGGCTGCTGCTGACATTGACAAAAGAGCCTCTTCTGGGAGAGGGTGGACAGGGAGGTGTGTGTCTGTATTTACAATGTACATATGTCTCAGTGTCAGGACATGTGCACAGCCTATGTATGTGGGTCTACTGCATGGCACATGTGTGTGATGTGTGATAGACTCATAGATTGGTCCTTAGTTAGATGCCTTATCCTCTATATTATTCATTCTTAGCATGCATCTGTACACGTTCCAGGATACAATGCTCTGCTGTATGCATCAGACACTGCCAACCAGGGCCCCTTCGCCGTTGACGAACTACAAGCCCCAGCATGTCCCGTCAGCTGCTGGCACTCAGGGCACGCTGGTCCTTACAGTTCCCCAGTGGCCAGTTGGTTGGTCTTGGTTGACCAGTCCCGTTATTCAAACTGATGCACAAAGGTCTTTTTGTCTGTGTTGTCTAGGATGGCATCTATTTATGAAAGATTCTTGTGTCATTAACAAGTTTACATTTTTACTGTCCGGGCATATTTACCAAGGTGCAGGACAACGTGCAGAGTGCAGCAACCCTTCGTAACCATATCATAGTTTTCACTGCCCCAAACTACCGGAAAGCGACACCGCATAGGTTGCTATGGGTTGCTACACTCGGCGAGCCATCATTGCCACTTGCAGCGCCCTATTAAATGGACCCTGCTGTTTGAATTATTTATTCTGTATTTATTCAAGCAGTTATTGATCCTGATGTACTTGTTGTAAATATTGTGTCCAATAAGGGAAGTAAACAGAGAGTAGGCTGGATGCAAAGTGCACATGTACCAAGAGCGGGGGGCCTTTTCAGTAACTCATGGCATTATTTACATAAATGTTATGTGCATGAGCATTTGTCCGTATATGTTTGCTGCAACATGTGACTCTTTCTAGTAATATGGAATGTGGAAATGGCTGTTTTTCTGTATTTGAATGTAATGCTGTAAATATATTATCTGAGATATGCTTAAAGTGACACTGAACTCTTAACTCAAAAAGTACATTCTATTGCTCTCAGCCTCCTCCAAATTTCCAAATTCCTTTATGTGCTGCTGTGATCTGACTTCCTATTACAGGGTTCTATGGTCTCCATGGTCCCACTGTATATAGGAACATAGCCACCCTCTCTTTGCTTGCTCCTGATATGGACTAGGGACTATGGGATTTGTAGTGTGCATAGTGCAGTACACATGACCACAACTATCGTGCACTGCAGAAGTGAGGGCAAAAGGAATGGTTCAGGAGTTCATGCAGGATGTTAAAAGGTGGCAAAAATACACATTAAGGGGTTCATTTACTAAAGGCCAATAGACTGTGCACTTTGCAAAGTGTGATTGTACTCTGCAAGTTCAGTTGCTCCAGAGCTTAGTAAATGAGGTAAAGCTTTGCTTTGCAAAGAATACCAAATCACATACAAGGGGGAAAAAAAACCTGCATTTTTGCTTGCACATGATTGGATGATGGAAGCCAGCAGAGCTTCTGCTCATTTACTAAATTTTGGAGCAACCGCTCCTGCAGAGTGCAACTACACTTTGCAAACAGTTTATTTGCCTTTAGTAAATCAACACCTGTCCATGCATACTAGGAGTAGAAAAAAATGCCGGAACTTCTGGCAGAAAAAATCTGAATAAAAAAGGCTCATAGTAGCTCATATTACACAAGAGTTTAGAAGAGTTTATGGGAATTTGCTTTTATAAGCATTTTTTCCCCCAAAACATTCCCCTCTGCTCATTTTTCAATGTATACTTGAATACGATGAACACACCTAAACACTGCGTTCACGCATGTTTATGAGCGTTTGCATACCTCCCAAATTATTGGAGATGGGAATGAGGGACACCTATCAGCAAAAGTATGCAGGCATAGGACACACCCCTTGCCATGCCCCCTTAAAGGAGAATTGTACAATAAAACAAGATTGGTTAAACTCACAAGTGCTTTTTTTTACCACTACTATTCCTTTATATTGGCTTTTGGAATTTACAAATGCAGCAATTTAGAAATCAGGTAAAAGGTTTAGGGCTGGAAAACACTTTTTAATAGATCAAAAAGTGCATTTTATATACAACTATATAGATCAGACCAAAATTAGGGACAAATGAGGAGTAAAGAGGGACAGAGGGACATTGCTCCAAATCAGGGACAGTCCCTCGAAATCAGGGACAGTTGGGAGCTATGCGTTTGTACTTCTAAACTCTCCTCTTGAAATATACCTCTAAACGCCTTAATGTGCATAGACACATAGGATAAAATGGATCTGCTTCTACAGGCAGGTGAAAAAAATGCAAAACTCTTGTAGAAACAACGGGTTTTTTTTCTAAGCCCGGTGTGCATGGATCCTAAAAAACTATTTCATGAAAAGGGTCATTAAGTAGTGGATGTGGATGGATTATTTTAAAGTGTCACTGTAACTTTTTCTAAAATGGGACTAAAGTTTCACTATGGCTTTTCTGGGGTCCTATCTGAAGGCTTATGATGTTGTAAGACCCTGATGAAATGAATACCTCCTCTGAGCAAGGATTATTTGGGATCGTGATGGACAAGTTGGTTATGTTGCTCCTAGGTAAATCTTCTGAATGTAATTGTGTATCTCTGTGGGGTTGATTTACTAAAGGCAAACAGACTGCGCACTTTGCAAAGTGCAGTAGCACTCTGCAAGAGCAGCTGCTCCAGAGCTTAGTAAATGAGCAGAAGCTTTGCTGACTTCCATCATCCAATCACATGCAAGTAAAAATTTTTTTTTTTTTCTTACACGTGTTACACAGTATTCTTTGCCAAATTAAGATTTACCTCATTTACTAAGTTCTGGAGCAACTGTACTTGCAGCAGGGTGCTACTGCACTTTGCAAATTGCACAGTCTACTTGCCTTTAGTAAATCAACCCCACAGTGTATCATGGTGGAGCTTGCAGAAATGATCTCATGGTTGTATGTATGTTCGGTCAAACAGGACGCTGGTTACTGCTATATAATTCTTTTTATTGTACCACTGACATAAGAAATTGTAAATGTGATTTAAATGAAAAACTTGGACTGTATAACATTGCCACTTTACTCATCACGTTTTGTCAGCAGATAGTTAGAAAAGTTCATGAACTTAATTATAGGTTGTCGGTATTAAAACTCTTGTTGTTAACCCAAAGGATGAACTTTGAAATGTATACGGTATATAGATAATGAGCTGTATAATACGGAAACATTTTTGTTCTTAAAACTTATAATTTGGAGAGAGGTTGTCTGCAGTCATGTGATCAGTTCCTCGCGCGGCGCTGGCGCGGGCGGGGGGCGAGACTTCTGGTGAGCATGTCACTTCTGGTGAGCATGCATGGCGGAATTACAATGCTAACTCACTGAAGTGTAAGTCATCCTGAAAATTAAAATGGCAGTTTAACAACTTATTTTTTTTAATACAGATGAACAAAAAAAATGAAGCTCCTCAAGCTATTAGGGTTGGATGGTGTGCAGCGAAATATATTTAATTAGCTTTTGAGTTTACATACAGTATGCTTTTAAAGTGTTTCAAAAGCCAAAACATGTTTTGAAAAGAGCAATAAAGGGATTGAATACCTATGAAGTTTTTATTGCTCAGGATATTCACTCTATCTCAGGGTGTCCCTAGTGCATTTGGCACCCGGGGCGGATCCTATATCTGGCACCCCCCCATCTTAAAATGTAAAAACACCCCACTGTGCCCCCTGCATACCTCTGCATCCTTCAATATCTCTTTGTCACTACTGTGTACATTACACAGCACCGCACCCCTGTGTAATGTAAAGGACCTCTTTACATTACACAGCCCTTGTACCTCTGGACCCCTTTACATTACACAGCACCCTACAGCTCTAGACACCCCCCCTAACAGTTATGGACCCCCTGCATGTTACACAGACCCCCCTACAGTGCAGACCCCCCTCATTCAGTACAGACCTCATACAGTGCAGACCCCCCCTACAGTGCAGACCCCCCACAGTACAGACCCCCCCTACAGTGCAGACCCCCCTACAGTACAGACCCCCCCTACAGTGCAGACCCTCCCTACAGTGCAGACCCCCCTACAATACAGACCACCCTACAGTTCAGAACCCCCTACAATACAGACCCCCCTACAGTGCAGACCCCCCTCCTACAGTGAAGACCGCCCCCTTCAGACCCATAATGTACCTCGGCTCAGATGATCAGCGCGGGACATGCACAGCACATGTAGACATAACGGAGGAGGGGGAGGCGGCTTCACTCTGTTCGGCAGTGTGAGACAGCCATAACTGATCAGAGCCGCGGTGCGGCCATGAGAGAAGGGGATCGTTGCGGCCGGGTCCCGGGTGTTCCGACGGGTGTCACTCGGGTGCAGCTCGCACACTCCCTTGCAAAGCCAGGCTCTCCGTGTGTTACCTGCCGCTGCCTGTCACCGCACCGTGCCACTGCTTAAACCCGCCCGCTGTCTCTGCTTCAGTCACGGAGGGGGGGTGCCGGCCTGACACCCCCCAGTGTGTGGCACCCGGGGCAGCCCACCCCCGCTTCCTTCTTAGTACGCCACTGCTCTATCTGTTTGTCCTGGAGACCACTGACATCAAACTAAAAGTGGGTCAACATTTTAAATTTTTACCAGAAAAAGAATAGAAGAAATCTTGCAATGGGAACATTTGTTCTGGTGACTTTTTAGAGATTTCCTCTCACTTCCTGTTGTGTCTGCAGGACAGCAAGTGCAGGACAATCTCTCCATTGGGACGAAAAACCTGACAGCGGTTTCCCTACTCCATCTGACATGAAAAAAAAAAAAAGTTTGCGCTTGGCAACCTTTAGATATTATGGCTTCAAGTCAGACAAAAAGACAAAAAATCTCCTGCGCTCTCGGTGTATCGTCAAAACACGGGTAGTGTAGTTCCGTCTAAAGGCAAAGTCTAGAGTCTTGCAGCCCTCCTCAGAACAATGGGTGTTCTTATGGCTAGAAAAAACAAAGGAGAAAGGAGGGCGCACCAACCTAGTGCATTACCACTTAAACGTTTTATTTAAATTATAAAAAAGCAGTAATCCTACTCACAAACAAAGCTTAAATGAAAGCTTATCGGACAAATCAGCTGGAATTTCTTGGCACCTGCCGACTGGACTCGATGACAGAGAGGGTCGGACAATACCTCAAACCTCTGGATAGCTGACGCGTTTCTGGGGCGCACCCCTTTCCTCAGAGCCTAGATGGTTCAAGTCAGACAAGGCAGGGTTGCCCACAGTCTTCCCTACTGTTTATTTTGGCCCTTGAGCCACAAACAGAACATATTAGGCATAATTTTCATGTCTGAGACTTAGAAATAGTCGGTGTTTGCTGTTTGTCAATGACATTTTGCTATACATGATGTTTCCGCTCAGTTCTCTTCCTAATATACTTTCATTCCTCTCGAGGTTTGCATCTCATTTGGGACTCTGTTAACTGCACAAAATCAATTGCTAATGTAGCACTACCACCACAGGAGCCGCTAGTAATTTGGGCCTATTTCCCCCACTTGCAGCATACACAGCCAAGAACACAGCAATTTTGGCATTCTTCTTCCTCTGGCTCAAAGATCAGTCTAGGGGTTTCTTTTAGGGGTTTTATTAAAACAGTAACTTGGATATGGATGAGGAGCATGGGATACCCTGGAACTGTAGGAGGATTTGAGGACTGCTAAGCTTCTGGCTGCTGTGTGCAAAAATGCAGGCTGTATTGCACAACCTCTGGCTGCACTGTACTCTTTTGGCTATCTTCTACAACTCCTGGCTGTACTGGGCAAACCTCTAATGCCTCGTACACACGATCGGACCTTTTTCCGACCAAACACCCATCGGAATTCCGACGGAATTTCATCGGAAAAAAATAGAACCGGTTCTATTTTAAAAGTCCGATGGAATTTATCGGAATTTCTCCGATGGGCCCACACACGGTCAGAATTTCCGATGAAAAAACTCAGGCGGACTCCTATCGCGTGTACACCACATTAGCAGTGTTGCTTGGGGAAAGAGGGGGGGGGGGGTTAGGACACCCCACAGCCACTTATCATCTGTATAGCAGGATCAGTTACTCACTCAGTCCCAGAATGGTTGGGCTTACTCCCACCAACTCCCTTGTGGCTCCGCTCTGTCTCTGGATACAGCTTATTTCGATAAGCCCCCCAGCTAAGCCTAGCTGGGATCTCAATGTCTTCAAATGCTCCTCTGGCTTCCTCTCTTTTAGGCTCTCTGCCCCAATGACCGAGCCCCTGCACGGGGGTCTCCTCCTGTAGAACTGGACCAGGAACTCTGCACCTTGGCTGCCAGGCCTCAGAAGATTTTTGGACTTTCCCTCCACCTTCTAGGCACATCTCACCAGGGATTGGCCAGAGTTTCATAAATATTAATGCTGCTTGTCCTACTTTCCAGACTCCACTCTAGAAGACAGGGAGGAGCAGCAGAACTGCAGCCTGTGAGACACTGAACAGCCCTATATAATCAATCCCTGCTCCACTGTTACAGAGTAGCTAACTAAATTTACCTAGCAGCCTACTCTGAACTAGGAGAGCGCTAAACTTTCATTATCAACTCAATCATCTCTTCCAATGTGTGTTCCTTTTTAGTGGGCTCCTACCCTCGTGTACCATGGTATCACACTCACATCTATGTACAATCCTTTGTATAACAATGTTTTATAGCCCATGATCAAAGAACTAGAACTGCTATCATCCTGGATCCACACTTATACTGTATCTCTAGCCATATGAATAAAATGACATATTTGCCTAAACTGCCTGTCCCTTTCGAGTCTTGCCCATCGCCATCCCTTCCCAGATACTTTGGTCTGTCTAGTTGCAGTTATTGAAACTTATATGATGTTCCATTAAACCAAGGCTCAATAAAAATACCCTTTTTAAATCTAAGCTAAAGGGTGAGTTGGGAGAACCCTACATTATCTACCATTATAAAGTTACTCAAGTAGCACCAATAATTCAACTCCTGTCGGAATCTGGTCCACCATTATGGGCCTTTCTGAATATTGTAGATGTTCATTCAATGCCCCTCTCTTCCATCATCTGTATTCCTCCAATGGTATGCCCCAACCCCCTAATTTTTCACATACTGTGTTAATCCAGGATTCTGTTAAATATTCAATGAGCCTCATCGTGCCTCACCTTCCTTTATTTCATTTATTTTGCTGCCATCTATTTCCGCCAAAGAAAGATGCTGCACACCTCTTTTGCTGGTGGATCTCACATGACTTCATCACAGTTTATTTTATACTTACCTTAAACGCATTTAGACTTTTCCACGACCTAAAAATTAGCACAAAATTCCAAACAGGGAACTTTTTCGCTATATTCACTTGTGCCATTTTGTTGACTCTCTTCTCAAGAACTGTGACTTGACTCCATTTGCATCGCTTTGCATCCAACCCCTCCACAAAGATAAACGTTTCCTTATTGTATTCATGTTATTTTGGATAATTCTTCCCATCTAACCCCCCACTAGGGATGAGCCGAACACACCGCGGTTTGGTTCGCAGCAGAACATGCGAACAGGCAAAAAAACACGCAAACACAGTTAAAGTCTATGGGACACGAACATGAAAAATCAAAAGTGCTAATTTTAAAGGTTAATATGCAAGTTATTGTCATAAAAAGTGTTTGGGGACCTGGGTCCTGCCCCAGGGGACATGTATCAATGCAAAAAAAAGTTATAAAAACGGCCGTTTTTTTAGGAGCAGTGATTTTAATAATGCTTAAAGTGAAACAATAAAAGTGAAATATTCCTTTAAATTTCGTACCTGGGGGGTGTCTATAGTATGCCTGTAAAGTAGTGTATGTTTCCCATGCTTAGAAAAGTCCCTGCACAAAAAATGATATTTCTAAAGGAAAAAAAGTCATTTAAAACTACTCGCGGCTATAATGAATTGTCGGGTCCCGGCAATACAGATAAAAGTCATTGAAAAAAACGACATGGGTTCCCCCCCAGTCCATTACCAGGCCCTTTGGGTCTGGTATGAATTCTAAGGGGAACCCCAAACCAAAACGAAAAATAAATGCTTGGGGGTCCCCCCAAATTCCATTACCAGGGCCTTCAGGTCTGGTATGGATATTAAGGGGAACCCTGCACCAAATTAAAAAAAAAATGGCGTAGGGGTCCACCTCAAAAGCCATACCAGACCCTTCAGGTCTGGTATGGATTTTGAGGGGAACCCCGCGGCAAAATAAAAAAAAAATGGGGTGGGGTTCCCCCCGAAAATCCATACCAGACCCTTATCCGACCACGCAACCTGGCAGGCCGCGAGTAGTTTTAAATGACTTTTTTTCCTTTAGAAATGTCATTTTGTGCAGGGACTTTTCTAAGCACTGAAAACATGCGCTACTTTACAGACATACTATAGATACCCCCCACGTACGAAATTTAAAGGAATATTTCACTTTGTTTCACTTTAGGCATTATTAAAATCACTGCTCTCGAAAAAACTGCAGTTTTTATAACTTTTTTTTTGCATTGATACATGTCCCCTGGAGCAGGACCCGGGTCCCCAAACACTTTTTATGACAATAACTTGCATATTAACCTTTAAAATAGCACTTTTGGATTCTCCCATAGACTTGTAAAGGGTGTTGTGCGGCTTTCAAAATTTGCCGCGAACACCCCAAATTGTTCGCTATTCGGCGAACGGGCGAACAGCCAATGTTCGAGTCGAACTCATGTTCGACCCTAACATAAAGCTCATCCCTAATCCCCACATATTGTCCTAACTAGAAATTAGAACTCACGACATTCCTGGAAGTCCCCCACCTTGATCTTTTTGGAAGTTAAAAAAACTGCATGCAGGGAACTCTTGTAAACATAAAATTGGCTGCAGTATTTAATGCTACCCACCACAAATTTCTCTTGATGTGTAAGCTATAGCTTAACTATTCCCCACTACAATTACAAACTACTCACGTGCTTTTATTCCAGTATCCTATTGCCCCAATCCTGGAATTCCCTTCCTTTTCTTTCCCTACCCCTTACCTGTGTCCCACCCCATATATCCTCCCCTCCCTTGGTTTCCATTCCATTCCCACTAGCCTCTTGGGTCTTTTGTCTTTCTCTTTCCTGCTTCTCTTTTTCTCACCCTTTCCTCTCCCCACTACCCTTTTTGCCATGGATATTTGGGGGGGCTTTTCTTGTGGTTGGTACTTAAGTAACATTCTGCCCCCACCACTAAAGCCATAAACCGTATTTCATTCTATGAGAGTACAGTTTTATTTTTATTTATTTTTTTTTCATTTGGTTTACTCTCAGCCTTGGATTTATATTGTTTCTGTATGTACTGACCTTTTCATCATACAGGATTGTAACCAACATGTATTGTATTTTAACGTTATCTTCAAAAAGTTTGATAAAAGAAAGAAAGTAATATATGAAACTCTAAAAATAGCTTTCCCTTATTTGCAAAACATCTCCCCCGTTATACTGAATTGAAGGAGGTATTATGTAGTCCTAGGGTGACAGTCAGTAGTGTATTTAGGTTTTGTGCTGCCCTAGGCCTGATTAAACTCATGCACCCCCTAATTTACATATGACCCACCCCTTCCTGTCAAGGCCACACCCTTTTCTGTTTAAGACTCTCCCTTAAATTTTCGAGTCGGGACACTAGTTCTGAGGGCCTGGGGGGGGGGTGGATTCCCTTAATTTGCATAGATTTCCTCTCACTTCCTGTTTGGCTATGGGGCAGGAAGTAAAGGGAAATCTCTGCAATGTGACGGGGATGGTAAAAAAATAAACTGACAGGGGCTTTAACCCTCCCTTACCTAAAAAAAGTGTTGCCTATAGTTCTACTTTAAGCACAAATTTCTGATAATTTTACAGAGGACTAAGAAGATATAACCACGCCAATGGTGCAGCAGAAAACATATAGCACAGTGTGGAAGGTTTGTGGTCCAGGATGATAGGACAGTCAAAATTAGAAGCACCGCCCCCCCCCCACAGTTGCGGAATGCCGGCCACCCACATACTGGAAGCAGTACGACCGCTTTATGGGGGCGCTAGACTAATTTGCCTCTCAGCCTAGTCCGCCCCATAAGACTGGCACTACACTAACAGTGTAGCGCAAGCCGGCGGGGACTCTTTCCGTGCTGCTCCTCTTCAAAGTGCTGCCCTAGGCCTGGGCCTTGTTGGCCTAGGCCAGGATACAGCGTTGGTGACAGTACTACTTAGTACAGATGTCACCTTAAGACTGGAAGTGTGTTACCAAGTTAAAATACAGTAAAACAAATCATGAAACAGGAAAACGAATGCAGCTCCTGCATCTAAGGACTGGTAAACTGCAATACTATCAGTTCTTGTTCTTGGGTTAAGATATACTGTCAGGTTACCTTTCCATTTCTGCTTGAAGCTCTAATTTATTTTTATCTTTTTATTTGAGGTATTTACAAAAACACTAACAATTTACACAGAGCTATACACATTGTACAGTCACATCAGTCCCTGCTCTGAAGGAGCTTACAACCTATGGTTTGTATCTCACTTGCATACAGTATATACTAGTACCCTTTTAGACAGGAACCAAATAACCTACCAGCATGTCTTTGAAGTGTGGGAGGAAACCCACGTAAGCACAGGGAGAACATGCAAACTCCATGCAGATGGTGTCTTGATTCTCAACTGTGCTGCCATCATTCCCTGCATATGTGATAGTCTCACATGTCTCTATAGGCCATGCAGTTCAATTTCATTCATTGCTAGTTCTGTGCTCAGGTTGGCTGTACCTAGCTACATGGATACTGGGGTGCAGGTTTTCTTTTTTCTTTTTTTTTACAACACCAAGGTATTTCAGGCAGAGCCTGACATTTACCAATCAGTTGTTTGAGGCTGCAACGTCCTTCTTTTTCAGTTGCTAAGGAATTAGGCAACAACATGCAATCAACTTTGCTAAAGTTTCTTGCAATGCATATCAATGGATATACCTGGCCGGAGGGTATTGTTTTTTCCACAAGCCCCATCTTTGCTTTGCCTTTCTTCGGCAAGGTGGTGGTCATGCTGATTAAGTCTGAGATGGCATAGATAATAACTTTGCATTTTTGATGTTCTGGCAAATTATGGGTCTGTGATCAGGACAACAGGTGAGGCAAAGGTTGCTGGCTGCCTAGAGTCACCAACTGAAATTAATTACAGTATGTGGCTTACATATGTATACACTGGTACTTGCATAAGCACACACATATGTACAGATTTAAAGTGTTACTAAACCCAGGACCCTGCATTCACTATATCTGGTCTCCCACAGTACACAGAACATGGAAATGCAAATATTTTAGTAAATATAAACTGCTAAATACTAGACATGTGCACACTGAAATATTTCATTTCGGAACTTAGTTTTCGTCCGAAAAATACATTTATTTAGTTACTCCCGAAATTCGTTTTTATATGTTTTTCGTTAAAAAATGCATTCGTCCGAAAATCCAAATGAATTAAGTTTGAATCTGTCATTGAAGGCTTATGGGGTCTGTCGAATGTTCTAAGAAGATTCAACGGAGCAGCGAAACTGTACAATCGTACATTTCCGGTCAAATGTTGCACCTACAACCTATAGTAGAATTCTAATGTTGTATGACGAGTAATAATTATATTTATTAATTATTATTACTAGTCAACCAACATTAGAATTCTTCTATAGCCTATGGGTGGAGCATTTCACCATTAGGCCCCTTTCACACTGGGGCGGGCATATGCGGTGACGGTATAGCGGCGCGATTTTCAGCGCCCTATACCGTTGTGTTTACCGCGATATTCGGTCGCTAGCGGTGCGGTTTTAACCCCCCGCTAGCGGACAAAAAAGGGTTAATACCGCCCGCAAACCGCGGCTACAGCCGCGGTTTGCGGGCGGTATTACCGCGGTGTCCCATTGATTTCAATGGGAAGGAGCGGTAAAGGAGCGGTATACACACCGCTCCTTCACCGCTCCAAAGATTGCAAGAGATTTTTTTGTTTCCTGCCAGCGCACCGCCTCAGTGTGAAAGCCCTCAGGGCTTTCACATTGAGAATGCTGGGGCAGGAGTATTTCAGGCGTTATTTATGCGCTATTTTTAGCGCAAAAACGCCTGAAATACGCCTCAGTGTGAAAGGGGCCTAAATGTCTGCTCGCTGCGATCATATGTTTTTAGCTACTTTGTTGAATCTTCATGTCTCTATAATGTCGAATCTTTCCTCTCTATGTAGAATAATCTTGGACTAATAGAGTTAGGTTAGGCACATTCGACCACAGGTTCGATAGACACAGATCGCTATTGTCAGCGTCATGTCGAATCTCCTATCTATATTGAACTGTTGTCGCAACGAAAACAAAAATAAAGCATTTTTTTATGTCGGATCTTTCGGGTTTTCGGATTCTGCGCTTTCGTTATCGTTTGTTAAAACAATAACGAAAATACCTGAAATTCGGACGAAAATGCATTTGGACGAAAACTAATGCACATGTCTACTAAATACCTTTTCTCATCAGCAGTACATAGCAGTCTTGTGACTAGTAGTGTCTGGTTGAACAAAGAAAGGGAAGTTGGGTCTTTGAATGAGGTTGTTGACAGGTTAGGTCAGAGTAATTAAAACATGTTTATTGACATATTGAATATAAATGCATATCATTCATTATAACGGTGCATATTGTGTATAAAGTAATGACACATGATATAAATGCAACCAAGACGAAATAGTCATAAATTAATGAAAGTACATGACATGATCAATAAAAATATATAAAAAAGTAATTACACATAACAATATGAATTCATGTATACATCTGTTGGTTTGGCAGCGCAAAAAGACTGTTGGATAAAAAGTAACAAGTTATTGTATGATAGAACTGAGTAAACAATGTATCTAGGTATAGACCTATTGGAGCGTGTAGCTACATCCTGAATGTCCAACGCGTTTCATGTTATAAACACTTCCTCAGGGGTGGATGTTTTAAGATGTCTATAAAAAACAATATATACCGTATATACTCGAGTATAAGCCGAGTTTTTCAGCACATTTTTTTGTGCTGAAAATGCCCCCCTTTGGCTTATAATCGAGTCACCTTTTTGCGCCTGATCTCCCAGAATTTGGGGACCCGGTACTTGGCACACATGTAGCCCCACTCTTCCTCTACAAGTGTGCAAAGTTTGTTGTCCGGGGGACCTACGGCCGGGAAGCACCGATTTTTCAAATCCGGGCACCCCTTCCATAGACTCCCATGTTAAACTGTAATTTCTCCGGTAAATTTGGGGACCCGGTACCGGCCGGTCTTAGGTCCCCTGGACCTGAAACTTGGCACACATGTAGCTCCATTTCTCCTTTACAAGTGTGCAAAGTTTATTGTCTAGGGGACCTACGGCCGGGGAGCACCGATTTTTCAAAGCCGGGTACCCCTTCCATAGACTCCCATGTTAAACGTCAGTCTAGTCATGGACACAATGAGGCATGGGCACAGTGAGGCATGGGCACAGTGAGGCATGGGCACAGTGAGGCATGGGCACAGTGAGGCATGGGCACAGTGAGGCATGGACACAGTGAGGCATGGGCACAGTGAGGCATGGGCACAGTGAGGCATGGGCACAGTGAGGCATGCACATGGACACAGTGAGGCAAAGTGAGGCACAGTGAGGCATGCAGATGGACACCCTAGGCTTATACTCGAGTCAATACGTTTTCCCAGTTTTTTGTGGTAAAATTAGGTGCCTCGGCTAATTATATACGGTAATTAAATCTGTTGTTGAAATAAGCAGAACAGAAAAGGACAAGTTAGTCAGTCCTGGGTACTTACATACATTATTAGAGTATAATAATAGTAGTGTCTGGTTAAAGATTGTAGGAGTTTTTATTCTCCTCTAACTGTCCTATGAGGCTGCAGGACCCCTGACCTTCTGTCTGGTCAGTGCTGATTGGCTCTGTGCTGATCACATGCACCCTCCCAAAAAAAAACCCTCTAGCAATACACACCAAACTGGGCATGTGCAGAGTGACTCCAAAGGCTCTGTTTTATCAGGAGATGGATTGGGGACAGTGGAAGAAGGGGAGAATCAGAGAAGACAGGATCAAACAACCTGTTTACACAATGTGGAGAATTAACCCCTAAGGTTCCACAGTGAGTATAACAAACATGCTTTACTGCATATACAGACGGATTTTATTGTTGTGGGTTTAGTAAGACTTTAAGCCTAGTACTGGCGGGAGCCATCTCCCTGGTCAGAACACAACAGCTCAGCAGGGGAGATCAAATTGTTAGTACAATGTTTCCGACCGGAGCTGGCAGGTTTCTTTCGGTCAACCCGATGGGTTGAATGGAAAAAAACTCATAGTGTGTACCAGGCTTTACACCTCTGTATAGAGACAGTCTGCATCAGGGGGCATACATCTGTATGCCTGCACGTACTTACCAACGTATACCCACCTACAGCCGCATCCGGTAATTGACTTCTATGGGCGGCTGTAGGCAGCAACTGTGGATCCTAGAGGGGAAAATACACCCAACTTTTTCCGCTATACAACCTCAGGCACTTGTGTGCACGAGACCTTAAGCTGGCCCAGTGGCGTCACTAGGGTTGGTGTCACCTGGTGTGGTATAACACGGTGTCACCCCCCCCCCAATAATTTTTTTCACCCTAATAACACTGCATATATTGGCAACAGTAGTGCCGTTAATAACTATCAATCACCTAGCAAATTTGAATAATAAAATCATATGAAAATTATAGAAATCAAAGCTTAAACTGTTAAAGAACTGTATTTATTTTAACTTTAAACTTTACTGAATTAATAAATAAATAACACAAAAACAGGAACAAATATGAAAGCATTTAGTTAACATTTAAATCAAAACTTTGCTTTTCTAGCCTTGACAGCTGCAAAATTGTGAACAACATCATCAAAATCAATACATTTCGCTAGTTCACTTTCAACTGATAATATTGCAAGATCAGAAAGCCTTGCCTGTCCCATCGTTGAACGCAAATAGTTTTTTATCAGCTTCAACTTTGAAAAGCTCCTCTCACATGAAGCCACAGACACACAGATTGTCAGAAATATTTTTAGACATAGTGAAAGGGTTGGAAGAGATTCAATGAAGTCCCATTCTGCTATGAAGGTCAAAACTTGTAAAGCCGACCAATCTTTGACTTCTTCTAGGTTGATCTTGGCTGCTTTGAGATGTCTCCTCAGTCTGGGTATTTCCATTAACAGCTCACTCTCAGATATTTCGTCATAAAAAGTGGTCAGTTTTGGAATGGACACCTTTAATGTTTCTTCAGTTTCATATATGAGACTCTTTGCTTGAACAGCCTCAAACATGGCTGCAACTTCCATGATGGCTCTTAATCTGATCTGGAGTTCAGAATGGAAGCGATTAATGCACTCAAGCATTGCCCTCTTGTTCTCGTCTTGTAGACTTATGCCTCCAGCATCACGTGCCTGTTCCCCTGCCATCCTCTTCTTAAACCTGGCTCTTCTCTCTACGGCAATTCCATATTCTTTAGATTTTAAATGTGCCTGCTTAATTGCATGTTCCACTAGGTGACTGCGCTCTTCAAACAGAAAAGGTCTTAGTGACTCTAGCTTTGTCACCACCTTGTCCAGACTTAAGCCTTTGGTCTGCAGGTACTGTTGTGTAACATCAACTTCTTGAAGTACATCACCCCAGAAGTATAGGTAGCACAAAAACGTAAAATCACAGACAGCAGGCAGTAGACATTCTGCTGCTCCTCTTGTGTCCATATTTTCAGAAGGATCACAAAGCGCTTCGATTGCAGACACAAACATATTCAATTTTTCTTTTACTGGCTTAACTGCAGCATGATGAGCACTCCAGCGTGTTGTTGATAATCTTTTCACTGACACTCCAGTATGGTGAATTAACACATCCCATCGATGGGTGGAAGCAGCAAAAAAAGAAAACATTGACTGAAGTGTTCCAAAAAATGTCACACATGAAGCATTCTCAGCAAAAGAGTGCTGACCGCACAAGTTCAGTGAATGGTCCACACAGCCATTAAAAATCGCTTTTTTGTTTTTTTCCCTAATAATGGATTGTACACCTCCATGAATTCCAGCCATAGTAGCAGCATTATCATAACCCTGAGCACGACACATCATTATGTCCAGTCCATCACTCTCTAATTTTTTAAAGATATCCACACTGAGATCAGCAGCTTTTTTCCCCTTTAAAGGGAAAAATCCTAGAAACACTTCTTTACTCTTTCGTCCATGGACCGACACAGCTTCTCTATTGACAAAGTGGGTATTATCCGTTAATTAGGAGTGACTAGGCAGAAAAACTTGTAAAAAGTGTTGCATCACACCTTCTACAGTACCGCCCAGGGGGCGGACCCTCTGGGTATACCCTCTCAGTCTGCACATCGCAGATCAGTTTTTTTCTGTCTAGCAAGGAGTAGGACATGGCTCCCTTCGGGCTCATTGGTCCGGGGAAAAAAGATATATATATTTTTTATTTTTTTGCTACATTTGTTGTTTCCTGCGATCTTCGATCAACTGCCGACTGGGTGACAGGCTGGATCCTCGATCCTTGTAGTCTCCCCAGTTTCGGCCATCGAGCGTGTGCCGACCCTAGCTACGCGCTGGGTTTTCCACGACATGCCCGTCGCTCCACGGGTGGCCGGTGAGCCTACGCTCCAGGGCCTGCATCGGACCGCTCAGCTTCGGCTGACCTTACGGCCGAGTCGCAGCAGCCTGGCCGGTGAGCTTACGCTCCAAGGCTTGCATCGGACCGCTCAGCTTCGGCTGACCTTACGGCCGAGTCGCAGCAGCCTGTCCGGTGAGCGTCATGCTCCAGGGCATACATATGATCGTCCCTTCTGGGTCCAATCACAGCATGCCTGGCCAACAGTCACCTTCCGTGCGCGGACGATGATCTGTTTGGAATGTCTTCCAGCAGAATACATGCAGGATAGGTAAGTAAAACTCCCCTGCCTCGGCTGGGTGATTTAGCTGGACATTCCTGGAGAGATCAAGTAAGTGGTTGTGGCCCCTTTCTTCCCTCTCTCCCTGCCTTTCCCTCCTCCCTGGGCTTCTAGCTAAAGGTTGCTGGGTGCTGGGGGTCACCTAGGGGGTCCCACTGGAGCGGGGCTGGCTGTAACTAACATTTAAAAGAAATGTCATTTTTGCTTACCTGTGTTTCTGTGTCTCCATGCTGTCGGCGGCCATTTTGAGGTGGTCCATGCCAAGTTTGGCCTCTTGTAACTGCCTGGCGGCCATCTTCCTGTAGTTCGGCCACACCCACTGGCCCCTATCAGGTGATCGGCGGCCATGTTTGTCCACCCTGTATGCAGATATTGCCGTTCGGCGGCCATCTTTTTTGTGGGCTATGGCTGCCTGACCTCTATCTTCTGTCGGCGGCCATTTTCTTAGAGCCCACATTATCTTCCATACAGACGGTTTTGGCAACCATTTTGCGAGAGCCTCCGGCCTCTAGGGTGCATTACACTGGCGCGAAAATTCACACAGGAAGTGCTGATAAAAGAAGCAGACTGACACAGCAGCAAGGGGACAGCATCATAGGCGCAGCATAGCAGTACCTATCCAGGGTGGTGAGTCCTCTGGGTAACCCAGCATCTCTGCAGCGCAGGAGGGTGGCCTAGTGATATCTTGCCTGGAGCCCTGTGAGTGTCAGCGTGTGGTCAGCATGGCATCTGAGCCAGATGTCTTCTCCCCTGAAACACCAGATTTAGCAGCTGGTGTCCCTGAGGTGTCTATGGACGCTATGTCGGCAATCCTAGAGGCGTTTGCTGCCAGGGTGGAAGCAGCACACGGGAATACAGGGGGTAATAAACGCCCCCGTCCCCTGCAATCTTCTGGGGATATTTCTGATGCAGAACCAGGTCCAGCTACGGCTCATGGCCCAGATTCTGATGCATCAGAGACTGCAGACCGTGACCGATCGGACAGTGAGGAGGACTCCAAGTCCAGGTCAGTACGCGAGACGGCTTTGGTATCTGACCTTATTACTGCAGTGCGGGATACGCTAAAGTTGGAAAGGACTGAAGAAGTAGCAGATACTCCAGTCCCCTTTGGGTTTCGTAAACCTGCCCGCACTGCTAAGGTGTTCCCTTGTGTGTCTTATTTTGACAAACTCTTATACAAGGAATGGGAGAACCCACTGAGGGTCTTTACAGCCCCAAAGAGGTTTGCAGTACGGTACCCCTTTGAGGAGAGTTTTCTGAAGATATGGACCTCTCCCCCTATAGTGGACCCTTCGGTGTCCAGACTTAATAGAGCCACCACTATTCCAGTAGAAGGGGCTCCTGTTTTCAAGGACCCTGTGGATAAGAAGGCTGAAGCACTCGCTCGCTACCTATACTCAGTGGTAGGCTCAGCAGTACGCCCGGCATTGGCGGGGGCCCTAGTGTCTCAGACACTTACTGAATGGGCAAAATTGCTACTCCAGGGGTTAAAGGAGCGAGATGCTCCTCCTAATGAGATAACTTTGGCCGACCAGTTGGTCCAGGGCCTTAAGTTTGTCTGCGAGTCAGACATGGATACTATTCCCCTGCTGTCAAGAGCTTCGGTTTATGCAGTAGCAATACGCCGCCTGATCTGGCTAAAGGGCTGGTCTGCGGACCAGACTTCCAAGAAAGCCCTATTGGATCTGCCTTTTAAGGGCGACAGACTTTTTGGGGCTTCTCTGGATGACATCATCAAGGATGCTACAGGAGGTAAAAGCACTTTGCTTCCCCAAACTAGCAAGGGTAGGGGACCACGCCAAGGGCAAGGGCCCTCCTTTACTGCACGTAAGCGTTTTTTTCGCCCTCTTAAGGCGACAGGGAAAAGACCCCAGGCCGATAAAGCGCCTGCCCAAGGACAAAAGCGTCCTTGGTCCCGCAGACCCAACAAGCCTGTGGACAAATCTGCGTCCACATGAAGGTCCGCCCCCACCCAGCTCTCGGGTGGGGGGACGTCTTCGCAAATTCGCGACTCAGTGGACTGCTCTAGTCTCCGACAGGTGGGTTTGCGAAGTAATCTCCTCAGGCTACAAGATAGAATTTCTCTCTTGTCCACCAGACAGATTCATCACCTCCAATCTCCAGCTACTACCGACCCGTCGGGAGGCCCTGTATGGGGCGGTCCAGGGTCTACTGGAACGCGGGGTAGTTATTCCAGTTCCAGAACAGGAACGGGGTCAGGGTTTTTACTCAAATCTGTTCATTGTGCCAAAGAAGGAGGGGGTTCGTCCAATCTTGGATCTCAGAGCCCTCAATTGCTTTGTGAAGGTACAAAGATTTCGGATGGAGTCGGTTCGATCCGTAGTCACGGCTCTCCATCCGGGGGACTTTCTGGCCTCCTTGGACATCAAGGACGCATACCTGCATGTCCCCATATACTCCAGACACCAGAGGTTTCTGCGATTTGCTATCGGGAAGAACCACTACCAGTTTGTGGCCCTCCCGTTTGGCCTTGCCTCAGCACCCAGGACGTTCACCAAGGTGCTCGCTCCGATTCTGGCACTTCTAAGACAGCGGGGTATCGCTATCACAGGTTACTTGGACGACCTTCTGCTGAAGGGCCCTTCAAGCTCAGAATTAGAGGTAAGCGTGTCCATTACCTGTCAGACTCTTCGAGACTGTGGTTGGATACTAAACACGCAAAAGTCAGTATTGGTGCCCACTCAACGCCTAGTGTACCTGGGGTTGATTCTGGATTCCTCAGAGGCAAAGGTATTCCTCCCTGTGGAGAAGTTGCAGACCCTCCGGGCTGCAGTACGGCAGCTGACTTCCAGGAATTGGTCGTCACTCCGTTTTTGCATGCGAGTGTTGGGCCTCATGGTAGCCTCCTTCGAGGCGGTCCCATATGCTCAATACCACACTCGAGTGTTACAGAGGGAAGTTCTGTCCAGATGGAACAGATGCCCTTCATCTCTGGATTATCAAATCCGAGTGAGCCACCTAGTCAGGAGATCCCTGGTATGGTGGCTGACAGCACCGGCTCTAATGGCCGGGAAGTCATTTCTTCCGGTTTACTGGATAGTGATCACGACGGACGCCAGCCTTACAGGTTGGGGGGGAGTCTGGGGTGTCCAGTCGGCGCAAGGTCGCTGGACCCCAGAGGAAGCCCTCCTGCCGATCAATGTCCTGGAGATCCGGGCGATCAAGCTGTGCCTCTTCAAATGGTCTCAGAGACTGCAAGGGCGTCCAGTCAGGATCCAGTCAGACAACGCCACAGCAGTGGCATATGTCAATCATCAAGGAGGAACAAGAAGCTCAGCTGCAGCATCGGAGATCGCTCGCATCCTGAAGTGGGCAGAGAGGAGCGTACCGGCACTGTCGGCCGTGTACATTCCGGGTGTGGAAAACTGGCAGGCGGACTACCTGAGCCGCCAGATGCTGGACCAGGGAGAATGGTCCTTACACCCGGAGGTGTTCCAACTCCTCTGCCAAAGATGGGGCACACCAGACGTAGATCTTCTGGCTTCCCGACTCAATCGGAAGGTATTGAGGTTTGTGGCCCGGTCAAG
This sequence comes from Rana muscosa, assembly GCA_029206835.1. NCBI lineage: Eukaryota > Metazoa > Chordata > Amphibia > Anura > Ranidae > Rana > Rana muscosa. The sequence continues at coordinate 285,973,575 of CM055118.1, forward strand.
AGACCCATGGGCAGACGCAACGGACGCGTTGGTAGCATCGTGGGGCCAGTATCGGCTAATCTATGCCTTCCCTCCCTTAAGGCTTCTTCCTCTTCTGCTCCGCAGAGTGGAGGCAGAGGGAATTCCAATGATCCTAATCGCTCCAGATTGGCCTCAGCGTCCTTGGTACGCCGATCTAGTACGTCTGGTAGCAGACGTCCCCTGGCGCCTACCACTACGGAAGGACCTGCTGTCGCAAGGTCCCATATTCCATCCTGCTTTACAGTCATTGGCTTTAACGGCATGGCTGTTGAGAACCAGGTACTGAGAGACCGGGGCCTGTCAGACTCAGTAATTTCTACTATGAGAAGTGCTCGGAAACCGTCCTCTAGGAAGGTCTATCACCGCACTTGGAGGGCCTACATCTCCATGTGTGAGGAAATGAAATGGCATCCGCGTACCTATTTGGTTTCCAGAATCCTGCTGTTTTTACAGCATGGGGTAGACCAAAGGCTTGCCCTAAGTACGATTAAGGGACAGATATCTGCCCTGGCTGTCTTTTTTCAGCGACCCCTGGCGACTCACTCTCTCGTGAGTACATTTGTGCAGGGGGTTCGACATGTGGCCCCTCCGGTCCGCCCCCCGTTACCTCCGTGGGACTTGAACCTGGTCCTCTCGGTGCTTCAGAAGGCACCGTTTGAGAATATTAGAGATATTCCCCTGTTGACACTTTCTCAGAAGGTGGTCTTTTTGGTGGCTGTTACGTCAGTTAGACGAGTCTCTGAGCTGGCAGCCTTGTCCTGCAAGGCTCCCTATTTGATTTTCCACAAGGATAAGGTGGTGCTGCGGCCGCAGCCTTCCTTTCTTCCGAAGGTCGTTTCGGCTTTTCATCTCAACGAAGACATTGTACTTCCATCCTTGTGTCCTCAGCCGTCGAATCCTAAGGAGTCGGCGTTGCATTCCTTGGACGTTGTCCGAGCTTTGAGAGTATACATATCTGCTACTTCCCTGTTCCGGAAGTCAGACTCACTGTTTGTTTCGGTGGCTGGTCCCAAGAAGGGCCAAGCAGTCTCATCGGCCACCATCTCTAGGTGGATCCGACAGATAGTAATCCAGGCTTACGCCTTAAAGGGTCAGGCGCCCCCCTTTCCTGTCACGGCGCATTCGACCAGGGCAATAGGTGCCTCTTGGGCTTTCCGACATCAAGCGTCTGTTTCCCAACTATGTAAAGCGGCGACTTGGTCGTCCGCTCACACTTTCACAAAATTCTACAAAGTTGATGTAGGTGCACCTTCGGATGCCTCTTTCGGCCGCAAGGTTTTGCAGGCGGCTGTTTAGAGTTGCAACTCCTCCGTTGGAGGAGTGCTGTTTTGTGTTTTGGGGTGAAGTTTGTTTTTATGCTGTTACCACCCCTCGTTTTTTCTCTGACACTGCTTTGGGACGTCCCACTTTGTCAATAGAGAAGCTGTGTCGGTCCATGGACGAAAGAGTAAATAGGATTTTTTACTCACCGTAAAATCCTTTTCTCTGAGTCCATGGACCGACACAGCACCCACCCCTCCTTTTAAGTCTGTACTGCTTTTTGACGAACTGATCTGCGATGTGCAGACTGAGAGGGTATACCCAGAGGGTCCGCCCCCTGGGCGGTACTGTAGAAGGTGTGATGCAACACTTTTTACAAGTTTTTCTGCCTAGTCACTCCTAATTAACGGATAATACCCACTTTGTCAATAGAGAAGCTGTGTCGGTCCATGGACTCAGAGAAAAGGATTTTACGGTGAGTAAAAAATCCTATTTTACTTCAACTTTCCTATTCTTGATGTTCACATATCTGATCACTTCGGACATCTGGTCAGTATGTGATATGTCGGGTGTGCTATCAAACATGATTCCAAAGTACTTTGCAGACTTTATGTCCATGACAATCTTCTCCTTCACGTGATTTGCCAGGACTAGTGATGAGCCGAACACCCCCGGGTTCGGTTCGCACCAGAACCCGCGAACGGACCGGAAGTTCGAACGAACATTAGAACCCTATTAAATACAATGGATGCGAACGTTCGAATTCTAAAGTGCTAATTATAACAACTATTATGCATGTTATTGTCCTAAAAAGGGTTTGGGAACCCGGGTTCTGCACCAGGGGACATGTATCAATGCAAAAAGAAGTTTTAAAAACGGTCGTTTTTCGGGAGCAGTCATTTTAATGATGCATAAAGTGAAAAAAAAAAAGTCAAATATTCCTTTAAATATCGTACCTGGGGGGTGTCTAAAGTATGCCTGTGAAGTGCCACGTGTTTCCCGTGTTTAGAACTGTCCCTGCACAAAATGACACTTCTAAAGGAAAAAAAAGCCATTTAAAACTGCTTGCGGCTTTAATGTAATGTCTGGTCCCGGTAATATGGATGAAATTCTTTAAGAAAAATGGCATAGCTACCCCATGACCCCCCCCCCCTACCCCAGCCCATTACCAGCCCCTTTGGGTCTTGTATGGATATTAAGGGGAACCCCGCACATAAAATAAAAAAGGCCCTATATACTCTGAACAGCCGTATACAGGCGGTGCATACAAGACAGGGACTGTAGGTTTGTTCTTATGTAGAATCTGTTTGTAATTTTGAACAGGTACATTGTTGAAGTGTAGCTCCAGCCCAAAAATCTATTTTTAAACTTTTTGGAAAACATAGGTAAGGGTTATCACCCCTGTAACATTTGTTTTGCTGTCTGTGCCCCTGTTCAGAACATTTCACCTCACTTTCCGTCCCAATGACAACTGTTTTTGAAATGTGGTGTTTTTCTTGAAACAAGGATTGCTGATAAAGCATCAGTACAGAGGAGACACCTTTCTCCCATATTTATTCTTACAGGAGAGAATTTTCCTTCCTAGTGGTAGATTTCCTCTCACTTCCTGTTGTCTTCTTGCGTTTGCAAGTAGGAGTCGTTTGTAAGTTGGATGTTTGAAAGTAGGGACCTGCCGTATATACTCTGCAGAAATAGGCCCCTTAGTTGTTGGTGTTGGCACAACACTGTAAGCACTCACAGTTACTCTTGGTTGGTGCTGGAACGCCCTGCTGTCAACTATTATATCAGGAATTTTAATTACATATAATTGTTGAACAGTGGTAGTAAAAATTGGGCCTTTGATGGTGGTGCTGGTGCCACAACACTGTAAGCCCTGACAGTTACTCTTGGTGGGTGCAGCAATGGGCCCTGCTGTGAATTATTAGATCAAGAATTGTAATTACATGCCCCTGTTGAACAGGGGCTGAAAAATTGGGCCTTAGGCACTGGTGGCACAACACTGCAACCCCTCACAGATACTGTACTTGGAGCACAGCAATGAGCCCTGTTGCAAAGTATTGCTTCAAAAATTGTAATGACACGCCCCTGTTAAACAGGGGCTGAAAAATTGGACCTTAGGCACTGGTGGCACAACACTGCAACTCCTCACAGATACTGTACTTGGAGCACAGCAATGAGCCCTGTTGCAAAGTATTGCTTCAAAAATTGTAATTACACGCCCCTGTTAAACAGGGGCTGAAAAATTGGGCGTTAGGCACTGGTGGCGGCACCCATAAACAAAAATGATCTTCCAAGCTATCATCATCAATCGTATCATTGAGGACTCGGAGGAGGAGGATAGGCAGTCAACATAACAGCACAGGCACTCAGCATCAGCATCAGTCTTGAAGGGATGTGACATTTTAAAATCAATTAGTCTGTTATATCAGCATCAGGTGTGTGGTAGCTGGTGGTGATCCAAGACTGGTTCATCTTGATGAAAGTCAGTCGATCAACCGAGTCGGTGGACAGGCGCACCCTGTGATCCGTGACAAATCCTCCAGCAGCACTGAATGTGCGTTCCGAAAGAACGCTGGATGCAGGACAGGCCAGTAGCTCAATTGCATACTGTGCAAGCTCTGGCCAGTGATCCATCCTCAAGACCCAGTAAGCCAGAGGATTTTCGGTGGGGAAGGTGTCCAAGTCTGACCTTGCCCCTAGATATTCCTGCACCATGTTTATCAGACGCTGGCGATGGTTGCTGGAACCAATCATACTTTGGGGCTGCGGACTAAAGAATTGTCTGAACGCATCGGTCAGACGGCCACCTTCCCCACCGCTCCTTCTTTGACTGGCCGAAGCCTCAGCAACTCGTTGTCCAGGACCAGGAGTTTGCAACCTCCCAGTCTCTGGGAACGCGTTGCACAGACCTTTCTGCAAGGCCTCCCGGAGTTGTCTCATCCTCTGCTCCCTCTGCGACGGTAACATAAGGTCCGCAACCTTACCCTTGTACCGTGGATCAAGGAGAGTGGCCAGCCAGTAATGGTCCCTCTCCTTGATCCGAAGAATACGAGGATCCTTCCGCAGACTTTGCAGGATCAGGGAGGCCATGCAGCGTAGGTTTGCTGAGGCATTCGCTCCGGAGTCCTCTGGGTCACTAAGGACGACATGATCCGCAGCCACCTCCTCCCAGCCACGTACAAGTCCACTGGTTTCTTGGGACTGTAAATCATCCCTAAAAGACTGCTGCTGATGATGCTGAGTGCCAGCCTCCACCTCCATGCTGACACAATCCTCCTCCTCCTCCTCCTCCTCCTCCTCTTCCTGTGCGATGGGTGGGACAGAAGGAACACTGTCTGGGTAAAGGGGGCCTTGAGAGGCAAGGAAGTCCTCCTCTTCCTGCCTCTGTTCTGCCTCAAGTGCCCTGTCCATTATTCCACGCAGCGTGTGCTCCAACAGGTGGACAAGAGGTACAGTGTCACTGATGCATGCACTGTCACTGCTCACCATCCTCGTGGCCTCCTCAAATGGTGCCAGGACAGTGCATGCATCCCTGATCATGCCCCACTGGCGTGGAGAAAAAAAACCAAGCTCCCCTGACCCTGTCCTGGTGCCGTAGTCGCACAGGTACTCATTGATGGCCCTCTGCTGCGTGTGCAGCCGCTGCAGCATGGCCAACGTTGAGTTCCACCTGGTGGGCATGTCACATATAAGGCGGTTCTTGGGCAGGTTCAACTCCTTTTGCAGCTCAGCCAGGCGAGCACTGGCATTATAAGATCTGCGGAAATGCACACAGACTTTCCTGGCCTGCCTCAGGACATCCTGTAAGCCCGGGTACCTGCCCAAGAACCGCTGCACCACCAGGTTAAGGACGTGAGCCACACAGGGCACATGGGTCAGTTGTCCCTGTCGGAGGGCGGAGAGGAGGTTGGTGCCATTGTCGCAAACCACCATTCCTGGCTTAAGCTGGCGTGGCGTCAACCACCTCTCGGCCTGGCCCTGCAGAGCAGACAGGACCTCTGCCCCAGTGTGGCTTCTGTCCCCCAAACACACCAGCGCAAGCACGGCATGGCATCTTTTTGCCTGCGTACTTGCGTAGCCCCGTGAACGGCTACGGAGCACCGCTGGTTCATAGGACAAACCACAGGAAGAGGCCATGGAGGAAGAAGAAGAGGAGGGGGTGGAGGAGAGAGGTGTGTCACAACCAGTAGTAGCATTTTGGAGGCGTGGCGGTGGGACAACCTCCAACACTACTGCACCTTGTCCTGAATCCTTCCCAGCTGCCAAAAGAGTGACCCAATGGGCCGTGAAAGAAAGGTAACGTCCCTGTCCATGCCTGCTGGACCATGAGTCAGCGGTAATATGCACCTTACCGCTGACCGCCCTGTCCAGCGAGGCCAAGACATTGCCTTCCACATGCCGGTAGAGAGCCGGAATAGCCTTCCGTGAGAAAAAGTGGCGTTTGGGAACCTGCCACTGAGGAACCGCACATTGCACAAACTCACGGAAGGGGGCCGAGTCTACCAACTGAAAAGGCAGCAGTTGAAGCGCTAGCAATTTAGCCAAGCTAGCATTCAACCGCTGGGCATGTGGATGGCTGGGAGTGAACTTCTTTCGACGGTCCAGCAGCTGGGGCAGGGAAATTTGCCTGCTAGAATCGGACGTCGGTGTACTGCTAGCAGAGTGGGCGCAAGTACTTGGCTGTGACACACCTAATTCTACACCTTCATTCCTCTCAGTGCATGTTTCAGAGAGGACTGAAGTTATAGTGGGGTTGGAGATCCCAGCTGATGCGGTGCAAGGAGAGGTCCGCTTTGTTCTTTGGTGTGGGTCTTTGAGGTAGGCTTGCCAACGAGCTGCATGGCAGGTCAACATATGTCTGGTCAGGCATGTGGTACCCAAGCGGCTGATGTTTTGGCCACGCGATATACGCTTGAGACATATGTTGCAAACAGCAGCTGTGCGATCTGATGCACTAGCCTCAAAAAAGGCCCACACCAAAGAACTTTTTGAATGACGGGCAGAGGCAGCGCCCTGCACAGGCGGAGCTCTGCGGTGTGATTCCGTCGGTGTACTGCCCTTACGCTGGCCACCAAAGGGCATCCTGCCTCGTTGGAGATGTGCCTCCTCCTCATCCTCCTCCTCCTCCTCTCTCCTATTAGGCACCCACGTGGAGTCATTGACCTCATCATCCCCTCCCTCCTCATCACTGGAGCCAATCTGGCAGTATGCTGCAGCTGCTGGAACATGACTGCCAGATTGGTGTCCTTCTTGAGCATCCCCTCTGTCTGCTCTCACGCTACTGCCTTCCTCTAGCTGGGTTTCATCATCAGACCCTTCGAAACGCTGGGCATCCTCCTGGAGCATGTACCCAACACTGTGCTGAAACAGTTCGGGGGACTCCTCAGGAGGAGGACATGGTGGGTCTAGGGAAGGAGTGACTGATGATTTGTCTGACATTGATACCAGGGAAGACGACGCTTTGGCAGCTGCTTTTCCAGTACCCTGAGCCTGGGTGAGAGAGGATGAGGAGGAGGAGGAGGGCTTGGTCATCCACTCTACCAAGTCTTCGGCATGATGTGGCTCAACATGTCCAGCTGCCGAAAAGAAGGACAAGCGTGTCCCATGGCCATGTGCTGATGACAATGCACCGCGTCCACGACCAGCACTGTTGCCCCCAGACACAGAGCCTGCTTGCCCTCTTTTATTGCCTCCTGACTGTCTGCCTCTCCTTGTTTGCCTTCCAGACATTCTAATAGATGGCCTGCAGGGAGATGGGAAAAAAGCAATAAGGGCTACCTTCAGGTGTCCTTCTCTGTCCCTGGAAACAAGGACTTGCAGAGTGAAAGAAAAAAAACACTCTCCCTACCTACAGTTTTCTGTCCCTAGAAAAAATGTTTTTTTTAATCACAATATAGCACAAGGAAAATTAACTCACTGTCCTTACAGGTCCCTGGAAACAAGGACTTGCAGAGTGAAAGAAAAAAAACACTCTCCCTACCTACAGTTTTCTGTCCCTAGAAAAAAATGTTTTTTTTAATCACAATATAGCAAAAGGACAATTCACTCACTGTCCTTCCAGGTCCCTGGAAACAAGGACTTGCAGAGTGAAAGAAACTGACACTGTCCCTACCTAGAGTTTTCTGTCCCTAGAATAAATGTTTTTTTTAATCACAATATAGCACAAGGAAAATTAACTCACTGTCCTTACAGGTCCCTGGAAACAAGGACTTGCAGAGTGAAAGAAAAAAAATACTCTCCCTACCTACAGTTTTCTGTCCCTAGAAAAAAATGTTTTTTTTAATCACAATATAGCAAAAGGACAATTCACTCACTGTCCTTCCAGGTCCCTGGAAACAAGGACTTGCAGAGTGAAAGAAACTGACACTGTCCCTACCTAGAGTTTTCTGTCCCTGGAATAAATGTTTTTTTCAGCACAATATAGCACAAGGACAATTAACTCACTGTCCTTACAGGTCCCTGGAAACAAGGACTTGCAGAGTGAAAGAAAAAAAATACTCTCCCTACCTACAGTTTTCTGTCCCTAGAAAAAAATGTTTTTTTTAATCACAATATAGCAAAAGGACAATTCACTCACTGTCCTTCCAGGTCCCTGGAAACAAGGACTTGCAGAGTGAAAGAAACTGACACTGTCCCTACCTAGAGTTTTCTGTCCCTAGAATAAATGTTTTTTTTAATCACAATATAGCAAAAGGACAATTCACTCACTGTCCTTCCAGGTCCCTGGAAACAAGGACTTGCAGAGTGAAAGAAACTGACACTGTCCCTACCTAGAGTTTTCTGTCCCTGGAATAAATGTTTTTTTCAGCACAATATAGCACAAGGACAATTAACTCACTGTCCTTACAGGTCCCTGGAAACAAGGACTTGCAGAGTGAAAGAAAAAAAATACTCTCCCTACCTACAGTTTTCTGTCCCTAGAAAAAAATGTTTTTTTTAATCACAATATAGCAAAAGGACAATTCACTCACTGTCCTTCCAGGTCCCTGGAAACAAGGACTTGCAGAGTGAAAGAAACTGACACTGTCCCTACCTAGAGTTTTCTGTCCCTAGAATAAATGTTTTTTTTAATCACAATATAGCAAAAGGACAATTCACTCACTGTCCTTCCAGGTCCCTGGAAACAAGGACTTGCAGAGTGAAAGAAACTGACACTGTCCCTACCTAGAGTTTTCTGTCCCTAGAATAAATGTTTTTTTTAATCACAATATAGCACAAGGAAAATTAACTCACTGTCCTTACAGGTCCCTGGAAACAAGGACTTGCAGAGTGAAAGAAAAAAAATACTCTCCCTACCTACAGTTTTCTGTCCCTAGAAAAAAATTTTTTTTTAATCACAATATAGCAAAAGGACAATTCACTCACTGTCCTTCCAGGTCCCTGGAAACAAGGACTTGCAGAGTGAAAGAAACTGACACTGTCCCTACCTAGAGTTTTCTGTCCCTAGAATAAATGTTTTTTTTAATCACAATATAGCAAAAGGACAATTCACTCACTGTCCTTCCAGGTCCCTGGAAACAAGGACTTGCAGAGTGAAAGAAACTGACACTGTCCCTACCTAGAGTTTTCTGTCCCTAGAATAAATGTTTTTTTTAATCACAATATAGCACAAGGAAAATTAACTCACTGTCCTTACAGGTCCCTGGAAACAAGGACTTGCAGAGTGAAAGAAAAAAAACACTCTCCCTACCTACAGTTTTCTGTCCCTAGAAAAAAATGTTTTTTTTAATCACAATATAGCAAAAGGACAATTCACTCACTGTCCTTCCAGGTCCCTGGAAACAAGGACTTGCAGAGTGAAAGAAACTGACACTGTCCCTACCTAGAGTTTTCTGTCCCTAGAATAAATGTTTTTTTTTAAGCACACTATAGCAGAAGCACAAAACACACTGACACTCTCCCTACCTATCCTTCTCTTTCCCTAAACTAAAGGAATCCAGGTTAAGCAAGAAAGAAATAACAGTCACTGTCCCTGCCTATGCTACTCTATCCCTGCTCCGGAACACACTACACTAGGCCGCCGTGCTGGCGGCCTTTTATAGTGTGGGGCGTGTACTAAACACCCTCAGCAATAATTGGCCACAGGCATCCTGCCTGTGGCCAATCATTGCTCTCCTCGCTGCCGGCGCTGTGATTGGCCAAGCATGCGGGGTCACAGTGCATGCTTGGCCAATCACAGCGCCTGGATGACACTGCGATGGCGTAGTGCATTGTGGGCCGTTCGCGTCACTCGAATTTGGCGCGAACGGCCCAAATCGTTCGATCTTCGTCGAACGATCGAACAGCCAATGTTCGAGTCGAACGTATGTTCGACTCGAACACGAAGCTCATCCCTAGCCAGGACACTTATAAACTCATTCTGAGTTTGTGGAGAAAGATATGAGACCGATACTTTAAGTTTACAGGTGCTCCGCTTCAATCTAATTAGGTGTTCTTTGAGTACTGAATCATATTTTGATAGCATTTCAACCATCTCAAGAAAGTTCCCTTTATTAAATGAGCACTCATCTTCCTTGTGGCCACGGAATGCTAGGTTCTGCTTGGCAAGAAACAATGTGATGTCAAGCAATCTGTGTAAGATATCCCTCCACTTTTTCTTCTCATTCTCCATCACAGTAATAGCTCCAGCATCAATAGTTTGGTGGAGTCTAAGTCCTGCTGCCAAGGTTTTCCATTTTTCAAGGCAGTTTAGGTGTTCTTCGGAGGTCTCGTGATTGTGTACTTTCGGGCTTAGCTTCCACCATTTTTGAAACCCAGTCACAAATTTGGATGCTGTATCTAGAGTACAAATGGCAAACAGTCGGCAGCAAAAACAATATAAATTCTCACTGACAGGTGAGTAAACCATCCATGACCGCAAAATTTTTTCACCATTTGGCATCACCTTGTAAAACCACTCTTTTGAAAGTTGCCGCACGTGTCCCTTTGTTGCAGCTTTTGTATCTTGCCTTTTTGCAACACTGAAAGGGCCCTCCTTGTTCTGGAAAGAAGCACTTCCCTGTTTGATTATTTCAACCTGAACATGATCTTGAACTGGTATTTCCCAGAAAGAAACATCAGATAACATTTGGAAATCTTTCTTCTGAATGGCACTCATCTCCTTTACAGTATCATGACTGTGGCTAGAGTCACTCTCAGAACTCTCTTCTGCTTCAGATTCTGCCATTTCCATTTCTTGCACTTCTGCATCAGATTCTGCCATTTCCACTTCTTGCTCTTCTGCAGAATGCATGCTAGCAAAAGCATCAGAAGAATCAGCTTCAAGTGGAGACTGACAAGCAGGGTCTTTTGATGAACCCTGCCCATCATCTGGTCTTTTCACATATTGAAGCATGGATCCCGCAAGTGTTTTTATCGATTTCATTTTTGCCTCCTTTGCTTTCCTTTGCTGGTATCCACTTTGTCTCTTTGACTTGTGTACTCCATGTGGCATTCCTGCTGTAAATATCAACATATTCTGTTCAGATATATATTCTGTATTTCAGATTATGCCTGAGAAGACCCAGTGTCATTAACCAGGCTATATGCCCTATGGCCTGCCTTGTCAATCTCAGCGATGTGATTACAATAAAGTATGATATACTCACTGGCCACTCTATTAGGTACACTTGTTCAATTTCTTGGTAACACAAATTGCTAATCAGCCAATCACATGGTAGCAACTCAATGCATTTAGGCATCTAGACGTGGTGAAGATGAATTGTTGAAGTTCAAACTGAGCATCAGAATTGGGAAGAAAAGGAATTTAAGTGTCTTTGAACGTGACACGGTTGTTGGTGCCAGATGGGCTGGTCTAAATATTTTTTTTAAACTGCTGATCAGCTGGGATTTTCATGCACAACATCTCTCCGGTTTACAGAGAATGGTGGGAAAGAGAAAATATCCAGTGAGCAGCAGTTGTTTGGAGGAAAATGCCTTGGTGATGTCAGAGGAGAATGGGTAGACCTTGAACCTTGAAGCAGATGGGCTACAGCAGCAGAAGACCACACTAGGTGCTACTCCTCTCAGCTAAGAACAGGAAACTTAGGCTACAATTTGCACAGGCTCACCAAAATTGGACAATAAAAGACTGGAAAAACGTTGCCTGGTCTGATAAGTCTCAATTTCATCTGCGACATTCAGATGGTGGGGTCAGAATTTGGCGCATTAATCCTTCCTGCCTTGTATCACTTGTTCAGGCTGGTGGTGTAATGGTGTGGGTGGGTATTTTCTTGGCACACTTTGGGACCCTTAGTGCCAATTTAGCATTGTTTAAACACCACGGCCTAACTGAGTATTGTTGCTGACCATGTCCATCCTTTTATGACTACAGTGTCCCCATCTTCTGATGGCTCCTTCCAGCAGGATAATGCACCATGTCACAAAGCTCCTATCATCTCACCACTGGACAATGAGGTCACTGTACTCCAATGGACTCCACACTCACCACATCTCATCTAATAGAGACCCTTTGGGATGTGACCGGGAGATTTGCATCATGACCACATTTTCTTGGTGAAAATAAATAACCCAAAACAGAGTATATTATTTACTCTGTGAAAAGTTATAGTCCACAATCTATGGAATGTATGTAAAAATTGATCAATCCTGATGTATTGTCGGCCTATTTCATTTCTTGAGACCCGAAAACACCAGGACAGTCCAAATACCCCCCAAATGACCTTTTTGTAAAGTAGAAAGTCTGATGTATTTAGTAAGAGTATAATTATATATAACAATTTTAGCGTAATCAATTCCAGTGAGCTGAGTGACAGGCCTAGACACTGCTACTGGAATTGCTTACAATAAAATATTATATATAATACATTTTGGCTACACATTAGTACATATCATAAGTAAACTATAATATATTATGGCTAATTATTAAAGTGCACGGAATTTTTTCACACATCCTTTTTGGATGGTCCCATTACACATTGAATGTATGAAAAAAAATGTCTGCACTGTGTAATTTAATCGTGTGATGAATGTGTAGCCATAATTTCTTATTTATAATATTTTACTGTAATCAATCCCAGTGGCAATTATATAATACACAAATTAGGTTGCACTAGGGTTACCTAAAATTCAACTTAGTAAAGCTGCTGACACAATATTGCTGGAAAACAATATAAGATATAACATTTTAAAGATAAAAAACAGTGCAGTACTAAAGAAAGGGAGCCTAGTAAAGACCGCTTTGTGATTTTTACCTACAGGTAAGCCTATAATAAAGCTTACCTGTAGGTAAAATGAATATCTCCTAAACGGGCACCGTTTAGGACATATTCATACTAGATGCATCCGGCAACGTCACTGGCGTATGCACTCTGAAGGTCCAGCATACCGCGCCGGACTTTCAGAGTATTGTGCTGTAAGACCCCTTTCACACTGAGGCACTTTGCAGGCGATATAACGCAAAAAATAGCGCCTGCAAAGCACCCTAAAAGAGCCGCTCCGCACACTGGAGCGGTGCGTTGGCCGGATGCTAAAAAAAGTCCTGCTAGCAGCATCTTTGGAGCGGTGAAGGAGCGGTGTGTATACCGCTTCTCCACCGCTCCTGCCCCATGAAATGAATGGGCACTGCGGCTATACCACCGGAAAAGCGCTGCTGCAGCGGCGCTTTGTGTGTGATTTTAACCCTTTTTCGGACGCTGGCGGGGGTTAAAAGCGCCGTGAAATTGATGGTAAAGCGCCGCCGACGCACCAACTGCCCCAGTGTAAAAGGGGCTTAACCGAGGGCTCCAACACGATGAGTGACTTCATCGCAGCTCTGCCCCCACACTTTTCATTATCTGCTGTCCCCAGGGACAGATCCAATCCAGAGATCCCACTGTATGGTGATCTCTGGATCGGATCTGTCCCTGGGGACAGCAGATAATGGCATCATTGGCATGATTTGGATTTTGGAACTGACCTGCTGAAACGGTGTGTTGTTTGCTGGACCGGATCTGATGGCTGCAGAGAAGATGAGAAGATGCTGTAATCTGCTGACAACAAGGCGTGTTGCTTGCTTGGACCGGTTCTGATGGCCGCAGAGAAGACGAGAAGATGCTGTAATCTGCTGACAACAAGGCGTGTTGCTTGCTTGGACCGGATCTGATGGCCGCAGAGAAGACGAGAAGATGCTGTGACCTGCTGACAACAAGGCGTGTTGCTTGCTTGGACCGGATCTGATGGCCGCAGAGAAGACGAGAAGATGCTGTGACCTGCTGACAACAAGGCGTGTTGCTTGCTTGGACCGGATCTGATGGCCACAGAGAAGACGAGAAGATGCTGTGACCTGCTGACAACAAGGCGTGTTGCTTGCTTGGACTGGATCTGATGGCCGCAGAGAAGACGAGAAGATGCTGTGACCTGCTGACAACAAGGCGTGTTGCTTGCTTGGACCGGATCTGATGGCCACAGAGAAGACGAGAAGATGCTGCTGTGACCTTCTGCTTGCTGGATGGATCTGATGTGGGTGTGGGTCACTGTCTGCCTACACCTGTGCTGTGGTCTGTGGACACCCCCCCCCTTATCAGGCCAGATTAGGGCGGCTCCGCTCAGCTATCATACCTGGTGACACAGAGCACCCCCCCATGAGACCAGCTTGCTCAGGGTGGGTAGTTGTGTCACTCAGCTACTGTGCCTATATCTAATATAATATATCTGTGGCCAGCAGCATTCCCCCCCCCCATCATCATCATCATCAGACCAGCTCAGGCTGGGGGTGTCTCAGTCAGCTAATATAAATTATATTGTGAGTGTTGGCTGTCTGATAATGGGGGGGGGGGCTGCTGGACACAGATATATTATATTACATATAATAGGCACAGTAGCACAGGAGTTAGCTGGTCTGGTGGGGGGAGGGGCGGCTGGACCAGCTATATTACATAGTATATATATATATATATATATATATATAATCTATAGCTGTGTCTAGCAGCAGACCACCTTGCATCCCCCCCCCCTTCCTTATCATATCATATACAGGCCGTCAGGGGCAGGGCGCCAGACACTGAAACTGAGTCCTCCCACTGTCCCACACTAGCTCTCTTACAAAGGCAACCCCCCCCCCATACACACACCTCATCTTGTGCTCCGGCGGGCCGACGGTGGAGAACCCCCCCCACCTGTTCTTATTCTGTGCGCCGCGCCGCCGCCAGCTGGAGTCTCAGACAGTCTGTACTCCTGGAGAGTGGAGAGGAGGAGGGCTGGGCACTGTGGGCAGCGATCGTCACACACAGCAGCCGCGCCGCCCGGGCGGAGAAAGTTGTGTGTGTGCTGCAGTGACGTGTCGTCACATCATCACAGTGCAGTGTGATGATGTGACAGGCTGAGTCGCTCGCTGGCTCTGTAGGGTAGGGAGGAGGATTGGAATTTAGGAATAGGAAGAATAAGGGGCCGGAGGACACACACCAGGCACGGCCACGGCGCTGGAGGTGTTGTTCCAGGCTTCCAGCCCAGCGGGGTGAAATTAATCAATGAATGGGTCAGCTGTAAAAAAAAAAAAAAAAGGGAGGGTGTCACCCCTCTAGCGGGTGTCACCCGGGGGCGGACCGCACCCACCGCACCCCCCTAGCAACGCCTCTGAGCTGGCCATACACTCATGGAAAATGAGCTGGCCAAATTCCCATCAGCGTGTAGGGCTCCCCTACTTGACAGAAGTAATTTGTCTAATTGACCTCTCCTGGAAAATGTTCCATTGGTCAGCATTTTCCAGAACCGTGTATTCTGAGAATGTCCCGTAAGGGGGTTAGTTCCTCCATCTACCTTTTTTGTGTGGATGGAGGAATCTTCTTTTTTTTTGTCCAGCCTGCAATAGCTGAGCGAAAAAAATGAAAAACGAACCGTGCATGGCTAGCTTTACATTGACGGATTGCAACTTTGAGAATACGTACTCTGTTGGTTTGTTGATTTACTTTGCTTTGTTTTCTTAGTTTAACATTCAGTGACTTGTGCTTGATTTATACTTGTTTTTTCCCCATCAGTATTATATTTACACCTAAAAGAGAGCAGCACCTTTTGGTTTAGGATTCATCACACTTGTTTAAAGCATTATTAAACCCAAAAGCAAACATTTATTATATTGAAGTTTACCAATTCTTATATGTGATGGCTACATTCGTTTTCTTTCTTAAGCTTTTTTTTCTTTATTTTCACCTGGTGATCCAGCCAGTAAATCTGTTATTTTTTTCTACAGAACAAGCTCTCTTGAAGTTACAGGGATGAGACCAACCATTTACCACTGACAGGGATGCTTACAATAATCAGCGTTTAGTAATTTATGTAAAACCTTCATCCCAAAATGGAAAAAAAGGCTTGCTGTAACTGCTTATGTTAGCTGGAGCTTGGCTTCAATTTGTTAGTGTATTTAAATCTGGTGGTACTTCTAACACTCCCCTCCCCCCAGACTGACAATGCTGCTCTCCAAATGTGCCCTCCTGTGCTCCTTCTTCCAGAGTGCAGGCACCCTAATACACCCTAATACAGGAGGTGTGTTACTGGCCAGATCACCAGGTTAATACCACTTTACCGCGTTCTGCCCACGCTATAGACGAAAGACGGCTACAATGCGGGCTTACTTTTCCGGGAGGGCATACATGGACATCCTCCCGTGATTGCGCTGTGATCGCTGAGTCCTTCGGACTCAGCTGGTCACAGATTGGGGTAAAGGGCCAATCACACCAGCCCTTTACCACATGATCAGATGTGTCCAATGACAGCTGATCACAGTGTAGTGGATTGATTCTGGTCCAATCCCAGAAACTATTCTCTTGTTCTGCCGCTGTTCCAAATCTGGCTGAAGTGAACAGGCCTATTTGCTAGCTTGAAAGAAATGACGCTAGACTGTGCTTAGCATAACTTCTTTATCACTTCCAGACCTCATTCTCGGTCTCAGCCCTTTTTAAAGACAAATTTTACACAGGCAACGTCATCACAAGCATGTACATATAATTAGTTGTGTTCATATATGGAGCTTCTTCTCCTTCTCTGAGTCTGTTCCTTCACCTGGCAGAGTGTTCCCAGAATATTCTTGTCTCATCTCCTTTTTAGTCTTGATCAGAGGGAGAAGAATTGAAGAACGAAGACAACATCTGTTCCTCACTCAAGGACCGAATATATCTTATTTTTTAATCAAGGAAAACACTTTTTGCCTTGCTACATAAACACTAAAACACACACACATATAATATTTCAAACGTGTACCCTTAACATACACAAACACTCTGATTCCCAATATGAAAATCAATAAGCTTCTTATTGTATAAGTATAGCTTGGTGTGTATTTCTGTCCCTGGCAGACATGTTCCCAAAAGAGATGCTAATTATCCTAAATTCCTGAGGTGGGTAGCAGCAGACTATGTTAGCAGCTGAGAACAAGAAAAGAACATTTAACCCCCTGCTAACCTTCTCAAACTATATTTAAGTAGATACCAAAGAGAGAGAAATCATATATAAAAATATTCATTTTATATACTCCTTCACAACAGATGTAAACACGCTGTCAGTGTGAGGAGAGAAGAAGAGAGCCAGTAACCGGCTTGTGTTAAAGGGACATCGACATTTATAATCAGGGCACTGATTATCAGTCTACTGATTATCAGTGCAGTCCCAACAGTGCCCACCAGTGCTGCCAATCAGTGGCCATCAGTGCCACCTATCAGTGCTGTCTATCAGTGCCCTTCAGTGCTGCCTATGAGAGCCCATCAGTGCCACCTATCAGTGCTGCCTATCAGTGCCCTTCAGTGCTGCCTATGAGAGCCCATCAGTGCCACCTATCAGTGCTGCCTATCAGTGCCCTTCAGTGCTGCCAATGAGAGCCCATCAGTGCCACCTATCAGTGCACATCAGTGGTGCCTATCAGTGCAGCTTCATCAGTGCCCATCAGTGTCACCTATTGGTGCTTATCAGTGCCGCCTAATCAGTGCCCATCAGTGCAGCCTCATCAGCGCACACCAGTGAAGGAGAAAAATTACCTGTTTGCAAAATTTTATAACAAACTATGAATTTTTTTTTTCAAAATATTCAGTCTTTTTTGTTTGTTTAGCCAAAAAAAAAAAAAAAAACCCAGTGGTTATTAAATACACCCAAAAAAAGCTCTATTTGTGTGAATAAAATGATAAAAATGTCATACGAGTACAGTGTTACATGACAGCGCAATTGTAATTTAAAGTGTGACAGCGCTGAAAGCTGAAAATTGGCCTGGGCAGGAAGGGGGTAAAAGTGCCCGGTAGGCAAGTGGTTAAAGATAGTGCAAATTTTTCACCATTCCCTATGGGAGGAAGTTATCAGATCTAGAGCAGACAGAATCTGGAGCAGCTATGCACGGCAGCAACTAGGGATGGGCCCGGTGCTCGATTCGAACCCATGTTCGAATCGAGCATCGGGCGTTCGCTCGCTCGTCGAGCCCAGAACTATTTGGGCCGTTCGCATCACATTCGTGTGATGCGAGCGGCCCCGCAATGCATTGCGGCCGGCGCGGCCGGCGCAGTGCATTGCTGGCTGATGATTGGCCAAGCATGCACTGTGACCCCGCATGCTTGGCCAATCACAGCGCCCGAAACTCGGAGAGCAATAATTGGCTACAGGCAGGACGCCTGTAGCCAATTACAGCTCAGGGGCTTTAGTACACGCCCCACCATTTAAAAGGCCGCCACGCCATCGGCCCCGGTCACATGAGTTCCGGCTTTAGGAGAGATTAGTCTGCTGATTCTGTCTTTGCTTGATACTGAAAGATTTGCTCTTCTTTGCTAAACCATTGGCTATTTCTTTGCTAAACCATTGCTACCTAAGTCATTGATCGTTCATTGCTGCTGATTGCACAGTTAGTGTGTTATTAGCTGCTGCTGGGGATTAGTCTGGTGCGTGCTTACTGTTAGTACAGTATTGCAGTAGTACCAACCGCAGTGCTGTTAGCACAGCATTGCACCCCAACAGCACCCATAGGACTTCTAGTGTGTTAGTGGCAGCAAACAGAGCTCCTATATTTTCTTCTCAGCAGCACCCATAGGACTTCTAGTGTGTTAGTGGCATCACACAGAGCTCCTATATTTTCTTCTCAGCAGCACCCATAGGACTTCTAGTGTGTTAGTGGCAGCAAACAGAGCTCCTATATTTTCTTCTCAGCAGCACCCATAGGACTTCTAGTGTGTTAGTGGCAGCAAACAGAGCTCCTATATTTTCTTCTCAGCAGCACCCATAGGACTTCTAGTGTGTTAGTGGCAGCAAACAGAGCTCCTATATTTTCTTCTCAGCAGCACCCATAGGACTTCTAGTGTGTTAGTGGCATCACACAGAGCTCCTATATTTTCTTCTCAGCAGCACCCATAGGACTTCTAGTGTGTTAGTGGCAGCAAACAGAGCTCCTATATTTTCTTCTCAGCAGCACCCATAGGACTTCTAGTGTGTTAGTGGCAGCAAACAGAGCTCCTATATTTTCTTCTCAGCAGCACCCATAGGACTTCTAGTGTGTTAGTGGCAGCAAACAGAGCTCCTATATTTTCTTCTCAGCAGCACCCATAGGACTTCTAGTGTGTTAGTGGCATCACACAGAGCTCCTATATTGTCTTCTCAGCAGCACCCATAGGACTTCTAGTGTGTTAGTGGCAGCAAACAGAGCTCCTATATTTTCTGCTCAGCAGCACCCATAGGACTTCTAGTGTGTTAGTGGCATCACACAGAGCTCCTATATTTTCTTCTCAGCAGCACCCATAGGACTTCTAGTGTGTTAGTGGCAGCAAACAGAGCTCCTATATTTTCTTCTCAGCAGCACCCATAGGACTTCTAGTGTGTTAGTGGCAGCAAACAGAGCTCCTATATTTTCTTCTCAGCAGCACCCATAGGACTTCTAGTGTGTTAGTGGCATCACACAGAGCTCCTATATTTTCTTCTCAGCAGCACCCATAGGACTTCTAGTGTGTTAGTGGCAGCAAACAGAGCTCCTATATTTTCTTCTCAGCAGCACCCATAGGACTTCTAGTGTGTTAGTGGCAGCAAACAGAGCTCCTATATTTTCTTCTCAGCAGCACCCATAGGACTTCTAGTGTGTTAGTGGCATCACACAGAGCTCCTATATTTTCTTCTCAGCAGCACCCATAGGACTTCTAGTGTGTTAGTGGCAGCAAACAGAGCTCCTATATTTTCTTCTCAGCAGCACCCATAGGACTTCTAGTGTGTTAGTGGCATCACACAGAGCGCCTATATTTTCTTCTCAGCAGCACCCATAGGACTTCTAGTGTGTTAGTGGCAGCAAACAGAGCTCCTATATTTTCTGCTCAGCAGCACCCATAGGACTTCTAGTGTGTTAGTGGCATCACACAGAGCTCCTATATTTTCTTCTCAGCAGCACCCATAGGACTTCTAGTGTGTTAGTGGCAGCAAACAGAGCTCCTATATTTTCTTCTCAGCAGCACCCATAGGACTTCTAGTGTGTTAGTGGCATCACACAGAGCTCCTATATTTTCTTCTCAGCAGCACCCATAGGACTTCTAGTGTGTTAGTGGCAGCAAACAGAGCTCCTATATTTTCTGCTCAGCAGCACCCATAGGACTTCTAGTGTGTTAGTGGCATCACACAGAGCTCCTATATTTTCTTCTCAGCAGCACCCATAGGACTTCTAGTGTGTTAGTGGCATCACACAGAGCTCCTATATTTTCTTCTCAGCAGCACCCATAGGACTTCTAGTGTGTTAGTGGCAGCAAACAGAGCTCCTATATTTTCTTCTCAGCAGCACCCATAGGACTTCTAGTGTGTTAGTGGCATCACACAGAGCGCCTATATTTTCTTCTCAGCAGCACCCATAGGACTTCTAGTGTGTTAGTGGCAGCAAACAGAGCTCCTATATTTTCTTCTCAGCAGCACCCATAGGACTTCTAGTGTGTTAGTGGCATCACACAGAGCTCCTATATTTTCTTCTCAGCAGCACCCATAGGACTTCTAGTGTGTTAGTGGCAGCAAACAGAGCTCCTATATTTTCTTCTCAGCAGCACCCATAGGACTTCTAGTGTGTTAGTGGCATCACACAGAGCTCCTATATTTTCTTCTCAGCAGCACCCATAGGACTTCTAGTGTGTTAGTGGCAGCAAACAGAGCTCCTATATTTTCTTCTCAGCAGCACCCATAGGACTTCTAGTGTGTTAGTGGCATCACACAGAGCTCCTATATTTTCTTCTCAGCAGCACCCATAGGACTTCTAGTGTGTTAGTGGCAGCAAACAGAGCTCCTATATTTTCTGCTCAGCAGCACCCATAGGACTTCTAGTGTGTTAGTGGCATCACACAGAGCTCCTATATTTTCTTCTCAGCAGCACCCATAGGACTTCTAGTGTGTTAGTGGCAGCAAACAGAGCTCCTATATTTTCTTCTCAGCAGCACCCATAGGACTTCTAGTGTGTTAGTGGCATCACACAGAGCTCCTATATTTTCTTCTCAGCAGCACCCATAGGACTTCTAGTGTGTTAGTGGCAGCAAACAGAGCTCCTATATTTTCTTCTCAGCAGCACCCATAGGACTTCTAGTGTGTTAGTGGCAGCAAACAGAGCTCCTATATTTTCTTCTCAGCAGCACCCATAGGACTTCTAGTGTGTTAGTGGCATCACACAGAGCTCCTATATTTTCTTCTCAGCAGCACCCATAGGACTTCTAGTGTGTTAGTGGCAGCAAACAGAGCTCCTATATTTTCTTCTCAGCAGCACCCATAGGACTTCTAGTGTGTTAGTGGCATCACACAGAGCTCCTATATTTTCTTCTCAGCAGCACCCATAGGACTTCTAGTGTGTTAGTGGCAGCAAACAGAGCTCCTATATTTTCTTCTCAGCAGCACCCATAGGACTTCTAGTGTGTTAGTGGCAGCAAACAGAGCTCCTATATTTTCTTCTCAGCAGCACCCATAGGACTTCTAGTGTGTTAGTGGCATCACACAGAGCTCCTATATTTTCTTCTCAGCAGCACCCATAGGACTTCTAGTGTGTTAGTGGCAGCAAACAGAGCTCCTATATTTTCTTCTCAGCAGCACCCATAGGACTTCTAGTGTGTTAGTGGCAGCAAACAGAGCTCCTATATTTTCTTGTCAGCAGCACACATAGTACCTATAGTGTGTTAGTGTCAGCACCCATAGGACCTACAGTGTGTTGTGAGCACACATAGGAGTTCTATTTTTTATACTATATACACTACCGACTACAATGGCTGGAAGACCGCCAAGGAGAGGCAGAGCGTGCCGAGGCAAGAACACAGGGCAGGCAGGCTCTGTTTCTAGAGACAACAGTGCTGGCCGTGGACGTGGTCGTGCATCGTCATCAGCACGTGGCCATGGGACACGCTTGTCTTTGTTTTCGGCAGCTGGACATGTGGAGCCGCATCATGCCGAAGGCTTGGTAGAATGGATGACCAAGCCCTCCTCATCCTCCTCATCCTCTCTCACCCAGGCTCAGGGTACTGGCAGAGCAGCTGCCAACGCGTACTCAATGGCATCATCAGCCACCCCTTCCCTAGACCCACCATGTCCTCCTGAGGAGTCCCCCGAACTGTTTGAGCACAGTGTTGGGTACATGCTCAAGGAGGATGCCCAACGATTCGAAGGCTCGGATGATGATACCCAGCTTGAGGAAGTCAGTAGTGTGCGCGCAGAGAAAGGGGATGCTGAAGGACAGCAATCTGGCAGTAGTGTTCCACCAGCTGCAGCTTACTGCCAGGTTTGCTCTAGTGGTGAAGAGGGAGGGGATGATGAGGTCACTGACTCCACGTGGGTGCCTGAAGGGAGAGAGGAGGAGGAGGAGGAGGATGCAGCGTCACATGTCCAACGAGGCAGGATGCCCCCTGGAGGCCAGCTAGAGGCCAGCACAGCAACTGTACCACACCGCAGAGCTCCGCCTGTGCAGGGCGCTGCCTCTGCACGTTATCACAAAAGTTCTTTGGTGTGGGCCTTTTTTGAGACGAGTGCATCAGATCGCACCACTGCTATTTGCAATATTTGTCTCAAGCGTATCTCGCGTGGCCAAAACATCAGCCGCTTGGGCACCACAAGCATGAGCAGACATATGTCGACCTGCCATGCAGCTCGTTGGCAAGCACACATAAAAGACCCACACCAAAGAACAAAGCGGACCTCTCCTTGCTCCTCATCAGCTGGGATCTCCATCCCCACTATATCTTCAGTCCTCTCTGAAAGCTGCTCTGAGAGGACTGAAGGTGTAGAATTAGGTGTGTCACAACCAAGTACTTGCAGTACACCGACGTCCGATTGTAGCAGGCAAATTTCCCTGCCCCAGCTGCTGGACCGTCGAAAGAAGTATACTCCCAGCCATCCACATGCCCAGCGGTTGAATGCTAGCTTGGCTAAATTGCTAGCACTTCAACTGCTGCCTTTTCAGTTGATAGACTCGGCCCCCTTCCGTGAGTTTGTTCAATGTGCGGTTCCTCAGTGGCAGGTTCCCAAACGCCACTTTTTCTCACGGAAGGCAATTCCGTCTCTCTACTGGCATGTGGAAGGCAATGTCCATGCCTCGCTGGACAGGGCGGTCAGCGGTAAGGTGCATATTACCGCTGACTCATGGTCCAGCAGGCATGGACAGGGACGTTATCTTTCTTTCACGGCCCATTGGGTCACTCTATTGGTAGCTGGGAGGGATGCAGGACAAGGTGCAGTAGTGTTGGAGGTTGTTCCGCCACCACGCCTCCAAAATGCTACTACTGGTTGTGACACACCTCTCTCCTCCACCCCCTCCTCTTCTTCTTCCTCCATGTCCTCATCGAGTGCTCTGTCCTCGGAACCAGCGGTGCTCCGTAGGCGTACAAGGGGCTACGCGAGTACGCAGGCAAAAAGATGCCATGCCGTGCTTGCGCTGGTGTGTTTGGGGGACAGGAGCCACACTGGGCCAGAGGTTCTGGCAGCTCTGCAGGGGCAGGCCGAGAGGTGGTTGACGCCACGCCAGCTTAAGCCAGGAATGGTCGTTTCTGATAATGGCACCAACCTCCTCTCCGCCCTGCGACAGGGGCAGCTCACCCATGTGCCCTGTATGGCTCACGTCCTCAACCTGGTGGTGCAGCGGTTCTTGGGCAGGTTCCCAGGCTTACAGGATGTCCTGAGGCAGGCCAGGAAAGTCTGTGTGCATTTCCGCCGATCTTATAATGCCAGTGCTCGGCTGACTGAGCTGCAAAAGGAGCTGAACCTGCCCAAGAACCGCCTAATATGTGACATGCCCACCAGGTGGAACTCAACGTTGGCCATGCTGCAGCGACTGCACACGCAGCAGAGGGCCATCAATGAGTACCTTTGCGACTACGGCACCAGGACAGGGTCAGGGGAGCTTGGCTTTTTTTCCCCACGCCAGTGGAGCATGATCAGGGATGCATGCACTGTCCTCTCACCATTTGAGGAGGCCACGAGGATGGTGAGCAGTGACAGTGCATGCATCAGTGACACTGTACCTCTTGTCCACCTGTTGGAGCATACGCTGCGTGGGATAATGGACAGGGCACTTGAGGCAGAACAGAGGCAGGAAGAGGAGGACTTCCTTGTCTCTCAAGGCCCCCTTTATCCAGACAATGTTCCTTCTGTCCCACCCATCACACAGGAAGAGGAGGAGGAGGAGGAGGAGGAGGAGGATTGTGTGAGCATGGAGGTGGAGCCTGGCACTCAGCATCAGCAGCAGCAGTCTTTTAGGGATGATGTACAGTCCCAACAAACCAGTGGACTTGTACGTGGCTGGGAGGAGGTGGCTGGCGATCATGTCATCCTCAGTGACCCAGAAGACTCCGGACCGAATGCCTCAGCTAACCTACGCTGCATGGCCTCCCTGATCCTGCAAAGCCTGCGGAAGGATCCTCGTGTTCTTCGGATCAAGGAGAGTGACCATTACTGGCTGGCCACTCTCCTTGATCCACGGTACAAGGGTAAGGTTGCGGACCTTATCTTGCCGTCGCAGAGGGAGCAGAGGATGAGACATCTCAGGGAGGCCTTGCAGAAAGGTCTGTGCAACGCGTTCCCAGAAACTGGGAGGTTACAAACTCCTGGTCCTGGACGACGAGTTGCTGAGGCTTCGGTCAGTAGCAGAAGGAGCGGTGGGGAAGGTGGACGTCTGACCGATGCGTTCAGACAATTTTTTAGTCCGCAGCCCCAAGGTATGATCGGTTCCAGCAACCATCGCCAGCGTCTGATATACATGGTGCAGGAATACCTAGGGGCAAGGTCAGACTTGGACACCTTTCCCACCGAAAATCCTCTGGCTTACTGGGTCCTGAGGATGGATCACTGGCCAGAGCTTGCACAGTATGCAATTGAGCTACTGGCCTGTCCTGCATCCAGCGTTCTTTCCGAACGCACATTCAGTGCTGCTGGAGGATTTGTCACCGATCATAGGGTGCGCCTGTCCACCGACTCGGTTGATCGACTGACCTTCATAAAAATGAATCAGTCTTGGATCACCACCAGCTACCAGACACCTGAAGCGGATATAACGGAATAATTTATAATGTCACATCCCTTCAAGACTGCCTATGCTGATGCTGAGTGACTGTCCTGTTATGTTCACTGACTATCCTCTTCCTCCTCCTCAATGATCCATGCCACCACACCAGTGCCTAAGGCACAATTTTTCAGCCCCTGTATAACAGGGGCGTGTAATTACAATTTTTTAAAAAGATGCTTCGCAACAGGTGTGACTGCTGTGCTCAGAGTACAGTATCTGTGAGGGGTTGCAGTGTTGTGGCACCAGCACCAGTGCCTAAGGCACAATTTTTCAGCCCCTGTTGGGGCGTGTAATTACAATTTTTAGGCAATGCTTTGCAACAGGTCTCATTGCTGTGCTCAGAGTACAGTATCTGTGAGGGGTTGCAGTGTTGTGGCACCAGCACCAGTGCCTAAGGCACAATTTTTCAGCCCCTGTATAACAGGGGCGTGTAATTACAATTTTTTAAAAAGATGCTTCGCAACAGGTGTGACTGCTGTGCTCCAAGTACAGTATCTGTGAGGGGTTGCAGTGTTGTGGCACCAGCACCAATGCCTAAGGCACAATTTTTCAGCCCCTGTTTAACAGGGGCGTGTAATTACAAATCTTGATCTAATAGTTCACAGCAGGGCCCATTCCTGCGCCCACCAAGAGTAACTATGAGGGCCTACAGTCTTGTGGCAACACCGTCCACCACCACCACCACCACCAAAGGCCCAATTTTTCTGCCCTGTTCAACAGGTGCATGCAATTACAAATCTTGATCTAATAACTCACAGCAGGGCCCATTCCTGCACCCACCAAGAGTAACTGTGAGGGCTTACAGTCTTGTGGCAACACCGTCCACCACCACCACCACCACCACCAAAGGCCCAATTTTTCTGCCCGGTTCAACAGGTGCATGCAAGTACAAATCTTGATCTATTAACTCACAGCAGGGCCCATTCCTGTGCCCACCAGTCTTGTGGCTACACCAACATCTAATAGGGCAAATTTCTGCAGAGTATATACGGCAGGCCCCTACTTTCAAACATCCAACTTACAAACGACTCCTACTTGCAAACGGCAAGAGAAAACAGGAAGTGAGAGGAAATCTACCCCTAGGAAGGAAAATTCTATCCTGTTAGATTTAATTTGGGAAAAAGGTATCTCCTCTCTACTGATGCTTTATCACCAATCCTTGTTTCAATTAAAACCCCACTTTTCCAAAAACATTTGTCATTGGGACGGAAAGTGAGGTGACATGTTCTGAACAGATGTGCAAAGACAGCAAATGTTACAGGGGTGATAACCCCTCCCTATGTTCTCCAAAAAGCTTAAAAATTGATTTTTTTGGGATGTAGCTACACTTCATAATGTACCTGTTCAGATTCTACTTAAGAACAAACCTACAGTCCATGTCTTGTTTGCACCACCTATATACTGCTGTTCAGAGTATATAGGGTTGTAGGTATAGGGTTTTATTTTGGGTGCGGGGTCCCCCTTAGTATCCATACAAGACCCAAAGGGGCTGGGGTGGGGGGGGGGGGGGTGATGGGGTAGCCATGCCATTTTTCTCAAGGATTTTCAGCCATATGGCGGCCAGGACAAGACATGACATTAAAGCCGCAAGTGGTTTTAAATGGCTTCTTTTTTTCCTTTACAAATGTCATTTTGTGCAAGGACAGTTCTAAACACGGGAAACACATGCCACTTCACAGGCATACTTTAGACACCCCCCCATGTACCGTATTTAAAGGAAAATTTCACTTTTTTTTTTTTCACTTTATGCATCATTAAAATGACTGCTCCCGAAAAAACTTTAGTTTTTAAAATTTCTTTTTGCATTGATATATGTCCCCTGGGGCAGGACCCGGGTCCCCAAACCTGTTTTATAACATTAACATGCATATTGGCCGTTGTAATTAGCAATTTTGATTTCGAACGTTCGCGTCCATTATAACGAATAGGGTTCGAAAATTCGCGCGAACTTTCGGTCCGTTCGAAGGTTCTGGTGCGAACCGAACCCGGGGGTGTTCGGCTCATCCCTAGCAGCAACCAATCAGCTTCTATTATCAGCTTGTTCAGTTAGGCTTTGAAACTATAGAAAGATAGAAGCTGATTGATTGATTGGTTACCAATGACAGCTGCCCCGGGTTTTGTATGCTCCAGTTGTGATAAATTCCCCAGTATGCATTTTCCAATGGCAGAAGCCCTGCAGAATTTAAAAAATGGTAGTTGCACATTTTTGATATTTGTGTTACTGTTTATCAAACCTAAGTTTTCACTAAAATGTATTTATTGCCCACAAACATAATATTTTCTATCTTCTAAAAAGTAAAGGATTAGATTGTGTGGTGTAAATAGATAAGACATTGATACTAATTGTGCCAAACCTCAAATTGCCCCCACCAAATGGTGAAAACTATAGCTTTCAAATAATTAACTGACAATTATCGTGCGACTCTGTACCCAAATAAAATTGATATCCTTTTTTTCCCACAAATAGAGCTTTCTTTTGGTGGTATTTCATGACCTCCGTAGTTTTTATTTTTTGCGCTATAAACAAAAAAATAACATTTTGAAAAAAAAAACTATATTTTTTTACTTTCTGCTATAAAACATGTCCAATAAAAAAATCAGTAAACAATCTAATTTCTTCATCAATTTAGGTCAATATGTATCCTGCTACATGTTTTTTAGTAAAAAAAAAAATCCCAATAACTGTATATTGATTGGTTTGCGCGAAAGTTATGGCGTCTACAAACTATAGGATATACTTATGGAATTATTTATTTTCTAGTAATGGCGGCAATCAGTGATTTTTAGCGGAACTGCGACATTTCAGCGGACACATCTGACACTAAGTGACACTTTTTTGGGGACCAGTGACACCAACACAGTGATCAGTGCTAAAAAAAAATGCACTGTCACTGTACTAATGACACTGGCAGGGAAGGGGTTAACATCAGGGGCGCTCAAAGGGTTAAATGTGTTAACTGGAAGTGCTTTCTAACTGTGTGGGGGGGGGGGGGCTTTGACTGGGGGAAGACAGAGATCTGTGTTCTTGCTTAACAGAAACACAAGATCTCTATTATGTGCACTGCCAAAAAATGTGTTAGTTTTCGTTGAATTTTTTTTTGTTTTTCGAATTCGTAAATTCGTAAATTCGAAAATAAGAAATAAAATTTGAAAAAATAACTAACTAACTAATAATAACTTACTATTAAATTATAGGTATTAGAAATTCCTTTCAAATTTGGCTGTTATTGAACGTAATAAATACAAATTTATCCGAAGTTACGAATTATCCGAAATAACGAATGACGCATCTAAACAATTGTAACAGAATGAATTATTAATAATAAATAATAATAATATTAATAATACGTTTTTATTATTATTAGTTATTTATTATTATTAATTTGTTACATTCCATTCGTTTAGATGTGGCATTCGTTATTTCAGATAATTCGTAACTCCGGATGAATTCGCATTCGTTACGTTCACTAACAGCCAAATTTGAAAGGAATTTCCAATACCTAAAATGTAATAGTTAGTAATAGTTAAGTTATTATTAGTCAGTTATTATTTCATATTCTTGAATTTTTGGGTTCTCTGAATTTCGAATTTCCGAATGTTCAAATATTCGAATTTACGAATACAGTAGTCTGAAAAATTTGTTAAACAGGTTTTTGGATATTTCTGAGATAACAAATTTGTCAAAACTTGTTAAAAAACGAATTCGGAACAAAACTAATTGCACATGTCTAATCTCTATCTTCCCCTCTGACAGAAAGGCAATCTGCCTTGTTTACATAAGCAGACCACCGTTCTGTCTGCCTCTGGAACGATAGGCGGGTCCCAGCAGACATCTGGTCTGCTGGACCTGCTGATTCGCTCCCACTGTGTCCAATCACAGCGGGAACGGGTCGTCGCTCCCCAGACCTGGGAAAAAAAAAACACTTACAGGTACGTAATTTTTTACTTAAAGGCCGCCCTGCCGCAGTATATGTACATGGGGTGGTCCTTAAGCTGTTATTAGGCAAATGATCTTCCGATTACACATTCTCCCCCCTACTTCAAATGCTCCTCCGAGCACAAGCACCCCCAATCATCCCTACTAGCACCCAGAAAAAACATTTCCCCAACTAGAATAATTCTTACCCTCTGTTGCCCCCAAATTCCTCTACCCACCAAAAATCCCCTTCGCCTCAATCTGCTTGCGGTGCCCCCTCACCTTACATGATACCTTACAGTGTCCTGACCACCCCTTGTCCCGCCCTGAGTTGGACTTGCCATCAGCCTTTTACAGTCCCTATACAGCAAAGCTGCAATGTGAGAGGAAGAGGCAGTACAAAAAGCCAATCATGTGCTGACAGGAGGAGAAAGCAGAGTGACAGAGAGATGAGATCATCACTGTGCTGCTTCTCCTTTCACTGTCCAGTTACTGGCTTGGGGCAGGTCCAAGATGCCCAAGGTCTTAGGAAATGGGTTGCATGATGCTGGACATCAGACTCAGGGTTCACCTGATGGCAGAAAAAAGAACTGCAAAAAAAAAAAAATCTCTTCATTGAAAGTAAATATTAAAGCTAAAGCTGATTTTGTTATTTTATCTTTCAAAGGAATGTTCCTTTCTGGGTTTTATTTTTGGCTGATGTTCTGCTTAAAGGTAAATCCAGCTCTTGTTCCACACCTGTACAGAATTATAATATTGTAAGCAGGGTGGATTTCATTTAAATCAAGTCGATTTAAATCACAATTTAAATCACTAGTAAAAAGGCTTGATTTAAATCATAATCTTTGAAGAGCAACTGTCATCTCTGTCCTGCAGCAGCTCCTCCTCTGACCCGCTGTTGGCTCACCGACAGTCCCATTCACTTTAATGGGATGGCTGGTGATGTGGCAGTGACACAACAAGGTGAGGGAAATGGCGGCAGCAGGTGAGTGGATGCCCGCTAACAGGCGCTGCCATGATGTATCTGAAATGACAGGTGCTCTTTTAAATGTAAGGTAGTTAGAATCTTTAATATTTGTAAACAAAATGAAGGTTTCCTATTTAGAATTAGGGATGAGCTTCGAGTTCGAGTCGAACTCATGTTCGACTCGAACATTGCCTGTTCGCCGAACAGCGAACAGCGAACAATTTGGGATGTTCGCGGCAAATTCTAAAAGTCTATGGGAGAAGTGCTAATTTTAAAGGCTTATATGCAAGTTATTGTCATAAAAAGTGTTTGGGGACCCGGGTCCTGCCCCAGGGGACATGTATCAATGCAAAAAAAAGTTTTAAAAACAAACGTTTTTTCGGGAGCAGTGATTTTAATAATGCTTAAAGTGAAACAATAAAAGTGAAATATTCCTTTAAATTTCGTACCTAGGGTGTGTGTATATTATGCCTGTAAAGTAGCGCTTGTTTCCCGTGCTTAGAACTGTCCCTGCACAAAGTGTAATTTCTGAAGGAAATAAAGTCATTTAAAACTCACTCGCGGCTATAATGAATTGTCGGCTCCCGGCAATACATAGAAAAGTAATTGATAAAGAAAAAAAATGCGTGGGGGTCCCCCCAAATTCAATTACCAGGCCCTTCAGGTCTGGAATGGATATTAAGGGGAACCCTGCCGCAAATTTAAAAAAAAAATGCGTGGGGTTCCCCCAAAATATCCATACCAAGCCCTTCAGGTCTGGTATGGATTTTAAGGGGAACTCCACCCCAAATTTAAAAAAAAATGGCGTGGAGTTCCCCCAAAAATCCATACCAGACCCTTTATCCGAGCACACAACCTGGCAGGCAGCAGGAAAAGAGGGGGGCGAGAGAACGCCCCCCCTCCTGAACCGTACCAGGCCACATGCCCTCAACATGGGGAGGATGTCCCCATGTTGATGGGGACAAGGGCCTCATCCCCACAACCCTTGCCCGGTGGTTGTGGGGGTCTGCGGGCGGGGGGGCTTATCGGAATCTGGAAGACCCCTTTAACAAAGGGGACCCCCAGATCCCGGCCCCACCTTATGTGAATTGGTAATGGGGTACATTGTACCCCTACTATTTCACAAAGAAAGTGTAACAAATTATATAAAAAAAAACAGACACTGTTGGGACAGTCCTTTATTAAAAATAAAAAAATAAAAAAAAACATTCCAGCGATGAAATCCAGTGTCCCGCGGTAATCCCATGTCCAGCACTGTCCACACGAAATGCCATTGGCTGAGCCTGAGCGGACCTGATGGGGAACTTCCTCCGCAGTGTATTAAATGAATAGACCCGCTCCTTCTAAAATTCCCCATCAGGTCCGCTCAGCCAATGACGTAGGTGTAAGGCTAAGCGGACCAGATGCGGAACGTGAGAAGGGACGAGTCTATTCATTTATTACACTTCAGAGGAAGTTCCCCATCAGGTCCGCTCAGCCAATGACGTAGGCGGGGTCTGACATACGATGGGGCGGACCTGATGGGGAACTTCCTCCGAAGTGAGGTGTTTTCTCAGGGAACTGACCGAGATTAGAGAGAGATCGCTGTTCCTGTTCACTAGGAACAGCAGATCTCTCTCTACTTCCCTGACAGAATGGGGATCTGTCTGTTTACATTGACAGATCCCCTTTCTGTCTCTTTGTGGAGCGATTGCGGGTGGCCGACGGACATCGCGACTGCCGGCCATGTGCATCGGCTCTGGCGTGGCGCGTCCCCTATTCCTCTTAAAGCGGCCGACGTACAATGACAGCAGTTCACGCAGGGAAGCCAACCTGCCGCAGTAAAACTGCGGCAGCTGGTCCGGAAATAGTTAAAGAAAAAAAAACGCCTGTTCGGCGTTTATGAGCCACATGCTTTTGTGGGAGTATGGTTTTGCTTAAAACATCTAAAAAATGCGAACTAATTCTACAGTTACAACTTTCTACAACGTCCAGCGTGCCTGAGGCCTACAATAAAATAGGAGTTTTCCTTAGAACCACCATGATATTATTTTCTGTAACACAAAGTTTAGTTCTAACAATGGTCAGAGTATTATTATCAGCACCACACATAGTGACCTCAGGAGGAAAGATTTGGCAGTGATGACTGCGAAGGTCATCTTTGGTTTTTGGGCCTTCTTGGCCAAATTGTTTTTGCAAAATGAAATGTTACTTACAGTATATTATACGTAGCCAAGAGTATAGATGAATATTTTCTAGGAACTGTGATTAGGCATACTGTATATCATCTTTCATATAATATTATAAATTAATATAGCATAAATAAATATTAAATGAAGCTAGAACTATAAATAAATTATGATAAAGGCAGAGCATTAGGGAATAACTGTGAAGAACACTTTGCTGTACTGACAACCCCGAGATCTGGGTCATGAAGTCAGAGACGTATGGAGAGTCTTTAGGCAGGCGCATAGATACCTACTATAAGTAGAACATACAAAAGCTAGTTCTGCTAGATCCTTTCGTTTTTTTGTTGATCTTATTATTAGGGGCTTTTTGTCTTCCATTTTATTTTGTGTCTGATTTTGGATCAACAGTCCCTTTTAGCTGCTGCCCACAGTGCCGCCCATTCAGATTGTAGTTCTTAGTAATGCAAGCGGTGCTGTGATTACATCACTGCCCGCTGGAGTGTGCGGATCCAAGGGTCTCAGACTCCGATCTTATATTACCACTGTGCAGAATAAGCAGGAGTCTGATCCATTAAAACCACGCCCACAGTCCCGCCCACATTGCCGCCCATTTAGACTTCAAATTCCAGGGCATGATGGGACTTGTAGTCTTAGGGTACTTTCACACTGAGGCGCTGGGTGCGTCGGCGGTAAAGTGCCGCTATTTTTAGCGGCGCTTTACCGTCTGATTTGCGGCGCTATTCGGCCACTAGCGGTGTGGTTTTACCCCCCCGCTAGCGGCCTAAAAAGAGTTAAAAACCACCTCAAAGTGCCTCTGCAGAGGCGCTTTGCCGGCGGTATATCCACGGTGTCCCATTGCTTTCAATGGGCAGGAGCAGTGGAGGAGCGGTATACTGCCCTTGGGGCTTTCACACTGGAGAAACAGCAGCCGCTGTTTCAGGTCGGTTTGCAGGCGCTATTTTTAGCGCAATAGCGCCTGCAAACCGCCCCAGTGTGAAATGGGTCTTAAAGAGGAGCTGCAGTCTGCTCATATAATCGGTAATAAAAACATCTTTGCCTTTCTGAAGCTTCCCTCCAACCACTTTTCATATTATTTTATATATACTGTGATTCTGTACTCGCCAAATATGCTGCAGAAATTTCCCTCCACTGAGTCTGGCTGCAGCCATTTTAACTGTGGGCAGCTGAAGCTGCTGCCTGTTCACTTCCATGATTTACACAGACACACACCTCCAGCTCTGCAGCTCTCATTGGCCCACTTATGACTTATCCACCTTCCCTTCCTAGCAAACTCTCACGAGAGAGAGAGAGAGAGAGAGAGAGAGCTGTGCATGATGTCATAGGCCTAGGCTAATGACCAGACAAGAAACAGGAAGTGGGCTGTAAAAGGTATTTACTGGTAGAAAAAATAATGTTTTACTATGCAAAGCTAAAACAACAAGGGCAGAAGATTTAATAGATGGAAAGATGAAAAAATGACTAAAGGTCCGCTTTAGGAAGCTTTAACAAACACTAAAAGGAAGTGATGTCACTGCTTCAAAGATGCCCCTCCAAGAGCCTGGGGATAGAGGAAGAATCTATGCAAAGAGATGACGTCACCACTTTTTAAAACTGTGAGTTTTAACCAGTTGTTTACTGGGCATTTGACCCCCTTCCTGCCAAGGCCAATTTTCAGATTTCAGTGCTGTCACACTTTGAATGACAATTGAGCGGTCATGCAACACTGTACCCAAACAAATTTTTTATAATTTTCTTAAACAGATAGAGCTTTTCTTTTGGTGGTATTTAATCACCACTGGGGTTTTTAATTTTTTGCTAAACAAACTAAAAAAAGACCGAAAATGTTGAAAGAAAAAAAAGTTTTTCTTTGTTTCTTTTATAAAAATTTTAAAATATTTTTTCTCCTTCACTGATGTGCACTGATAGGCTGCACTGATCGGCACTTATGAGGCAGCACTGATGAGGCGGCACTGATGGGCACTGATGAGATGAGGAGGAACCGATGAGGCTGCACTGATGGGCACTGATGAGGCTACACTGATATGTGGCACTGATGGGCACTGATAGGTGGCACTTACAGGCAGCACTGATGCAGGAAGCGCAATCACGGGAGGACATCAATAGACGCTACCCTGGCAATGTGGGCATCATTTGGCTATAGTGTGGGCGGTTAAACATAGTGTGCAGTTTTTTTCAAAATCACATACGTGGTTTTGCTTATTTACCTACACAGAATTATTCTGCAATTTTTATCACCATCTTGGAATTCTTTAACCACTTAAGCCCCGGACAATTTGGTAGCTAAAGGACCAGAGGTGAATTCAGAATTTTGCACTGCGCTGCTTTAACTGTAAATTGTGCGGACATGCAATGTTGTACCCAAACGAAATTTGCGTCCTTTTCTTCCCACAAATAGAGCTTTCTTATAATGGTATTTGATTGCCTCTGCGATTTTTATTTTTTGCGATATAAACGGAAAAAGACAGAAAATTTTGAAAAAAAATGATATTTTCTACTTTTTGTTATAAGAAAAATCGAATAAACTCAATTTTAGTCATACATTTAGGCCAAAATGTATTCAGCCACATGTCTTTAGTAAAAAAAATGTCAATAAGCGTATATTTATTGGTTTGCGCAAAAGTTATAGCGTTTACAAACTAGGGTACATTTTCTGGAATTTACACAGCTTTAAATTTATGACTGCCTATCTCATTTCTTGAGGTGCAAAAATGGCAGGGCAGTACAAACCCCCCCCCCCCAAATGACCCCATTTTAGAAAGTAGACACCCCAAGGAAATTGCTGAGAGACATGTTGAGCCCATTGAATATTTTTCTTTTTTGTCCCAAGTGATTGAATAATGACAAAAAAAAAAAAAAAAAATTACAAAAAGTTGTCACTAAGTGATATATTGCTCACACATGCCATGGTTATATGTGGAATTGCACCCCAAAATACATTCTGCTGCTTCTCCTGAGTACGGGGATACCACATGTGTGGGACTTTTTAGGAGCCTAGCCACGTACGGGACCCCGGAAACCAAGCACCGCCTTCAGGATTTCCAAGGGTGCAAATTTTTGATTTCACTCCTCACTACCTATCACAGTTTTGAAGGCCATAAAATGCCAAAATAGCACAAAACCCCCCCAAATGACCCCATTTTAGAAAGTAGACACCCCAAGAAAATTGCTGAGAGGCCTGTTGAGCCCATTGAATATTTTTTTTTTGTCCCAAGTGATTGAATAATGACAAAAAAAAAATACAAAAAGTTGTCACTAAATGATATATTGCTCACACATGCCATGGTTATATGTGGAATTGCACCCCAAAATAAATTTTGCTGCTTCTCCTGAGTACGGGGATACCACATGTGTGGGACTTTTTAGGAGCCTAGCCGCGTACGGGATCCCGAAAAGCAATCACCGCCTTCAGGATTTCTAGGCACAAATTTTTGATTTGACTCCTCACTACCTATCACAGTTTCGAAGGCCATAAAATGCCAAAATAGCACAAAACCCCCCCAAATGACCCCATTTTGGAAAGTAGACACCCCAAGCTGTTTGCTGAGAGGCATGGCGAGTATTTTACAGCTCTCATTTGTTTTTGAAAATTAAGAAAGAACATTTTTTTTTTTCTTTTTTTTTTTCAATTTTCAAAACTTTGTGACAAAAAGCGAGATCTGCAAAATACTCACAAACCCTCTCAGCAAATAGTTTGGGGTGTCTACTTTTCAAAATGGGGTCATTTGGGGGGGGGGGTTTTGTGCCATCTGGGCATTCCATGGCCTCCGAAACTGTGATAGGCAGTGAGAAGTGAAATCAAAAATTTACACCCTTAGAAAGCCTGAAGGCGGTGATTGGTTTTTGGGGTCCCGTACGCGGCTAGGCTCCCAAAAAGTCTCACACATGTGGTATCCCCGTACTCAGGAGAAGCAACAGAATGTATTTTGGGGTGTAATTCCACATATGCCCATGGCATGTTTGAGCAATATATCATTTAGTGACAACTTTGTGCAAAAAAAATAAAAAAATTGTCTTTTTTCCGCAACTTGTGTCAACATATAAAATATTCCATGGACTCGACATGCCTCTCAGTATATAGCTTGGGGTGTCTACTTTCCAAAATGGGGTCATTTGGGGGGGGTTTTGAACTGTTCTGGCATTTTATACACAACATTAGTAAGCTTACATCCACTCTTCTAACCACTTGAAGACAAAGCCCTTTTTGACACTTTTTGTTTACATGAAAACATATTTTTTTTGCAAGAAAATTATGTTGAACCCCCAAACATTATATATATTTTTAAAGCAAAGGCCCTACAGAATAAAATGGTGGGTGTTGCATTTTTTTTTCTACACAGTATTTGCGCAGCGATTTTTCAAACGCATTTTTTGGGGAAAAAATACACTTTTTTTAATTTTAATGCACTAAAACACACTATATTGCCCAAATGTTTGATGAAATAAAAAAGATGATCTTAGGCTGAGTACATAGATACCAAACACGACATGCTTTAAAATTTCGCACAAACGCACATTGGCGACAAACTACATACATTTTTAAAAGCCTTTAAAAGCCTTTACAGGTTACCCCGTTAGATTTACAGAGGAGGTCTACTGCTAAAATTACTGCCCTCGATCTGACCTTCGCGGTAATACCTCACATGCATGGTGCAATTGCTGTTTACATATGACGCCAGACCGACGCTTGCGTTCGCCATTGGGCAAGAGCAGGGCAGGACAGGGGTGCTTTTTTTTTTATTATTAATTTTGCTTTTTTATTTTATTTTTAAATCGTTCCTTCCATATTTTTTTTTTTATCATTTTTATTGTTATCTCAGGGAATGTAAATATCCCCTATGATAGCAATAGGTAGTGACAGGTACTCTTTTTTTGAATAAACTGGGGTCTAGACCCTAGATCTTTCCTCTGCCCTCAAAGCATCTGACCACACCAAGATCGGTGTGATAAAATGCTTTCCCAATTTCCCAATGGCGCTTTTTATATCCGGGGGGGGGACATTCCCTCCCACTGCTTGTAAAAGCAGTCCAGAGGCTAATTAGCCACTAGGATTGCTTTTACATGAAAGCCGGCCGCTGGCTGAAAAGAATGATACCAAGATGATACCTAAACCCGCAGGCATCAATCTGGTATAACCAATCAAAGTCCAGCAACATACCAGTACGTTGCTGGTCCTTGTTGGACATGTATTGTAATCTTTTTTTTTCATGCAGCCAGGTGGCTGAACGAAAAAAGAGATTGATCGGTGGGTATGCCCACCATTAGAATACCGCCCTTCATCCACCCACTTCTAATGATGGGCATACATGCACCATTTATATATGCCGAAGCATGGGGGCATCCTCCCGCAAAAAAGTTATGCCGCACACACATGGTCGGACTTTTCCACGGGCAAGCCTCCATCGGAATTTCGATCGTATGTACGCGGCATTAGGAGCAAAATCACTCCTCCACCCCTGCTGCCCCCATGCTTCGGCATATTTGCTTTTTTTTTTTAACTG
Organism: Rana muscosa; assembly: GCA_029206835.1. Lineage (NCBI taxonomy): Eukaryota > Metazoa > Chordata > Amphibia > Anura > Ranidae > Rana > Rana muscosa. Next base: position 286,010,857 of record CM055118.1, read on the forward strand.
TGGTGGTGAAATCACCTCCTACAGCACTGGAGTCGCAGGGATCAGGCCTGTCTCTGCGAACTCTGCAGTTATGTGTGTTTTTGTTTTGTAAGTGACAGTGATCGATCGATACTGCACTTGGGTGGCCTGGGCTGGACGGAGGGGCAAAACGCAGGTGCTAGCAGGTATCTGGGCTGATCCCGCTAACACTGCGTTTTTGGGAACCCTAAACTGCTGGGAACGCTAGTATAGATCTGATCAGATCAGATATTGATCTGTTCAGATACTATACCACTAAGGGAGGTGTATGCTTCACGCATGGGTGTTAGCGTTACTGGCACTAACCTGATGCTGCCTGGGGTGTGACGCAGACCCTCTCTGACGCTAAAACCTAATTGATATCACCCGCCGGGCGATCAGGGGGTTAAACCTTTATTGGGTTATATACGGCGGGTGCCCTGACACTATAAAAAGCAAACTAACTAACCAGCGTCACCCGTAACACTTATATGATGATCACTGGTGAAAGGGTTAACTAGGGGGTTAAAACCTTTATTAGATAATATATGGGGGTACCTGACGCTATAAAAACCTGCGGCGAACCTAAAAAAAAAATACTGGCTACTGATCTGCATCACCGACGCTAAGACAGCGATCAGAAAAATTATCGCTTAGCGACAGTGGTGATAGGGGGTGAAAGGGTTACCTGGGGGGCGATCAAGGGGGTTAAACCTTTATTAGATAATTTATGGGGGTACCTGATGCTATAAAAACCTGCTGCGAACCTAAAAAAAAATACTGGCTACCGATCTGCATCACCGACGCTAAGACATCGATCAGAAAAATGATCGCTTAGCGACAGTGGTGATAGGGGGTGAAAGGGTTACCTGGGGGGCGATCAAGGTGGTTAAACCTTTATTAGATAATTTATGGGGGTACCTGACGCTATAAAAACCTGTGGCGAACCTAAAAAAAATTACTGGCTACCGATCTGCATCACCGACGCTAAGACATCGATCAGAAAAATGATCGCTTAGTGATGGCGGTGCTAGGGGGTGAAAGGGTTATCTGGGGGGTGATCAAGGGGTTAAACCCTTATTGGGGGGGTTAGGGGGCTACACTGGACCTAAAACTAAATGTAGTGACACTTTTACAGTCACAAATGTCACTGATTGCAGTGATCAGTAAATAAATGGTCACTGCAATCAGTGACACTGTGACTGGGGGCTGGGGGGTGATCTGGGGGGGCCTGGGGGGACGATTTATGTGCCTATGTGTGCTGGTGTTAGTGTAGTGTTTGTGCAATAACCTTGATGTCTTCTCTTGTACGGCGCTCGGTATATGTGAGCGCCGCACAGGAGATGACATCACTTCCTCCTGCTTTCTCTGTCTGTGTGTACATTCGACAGACAGAGGGGGCATTTCTATTCGCCGAGAGCGATCGCGGGGGGGTGGCCGGAATCGAACGGCCGTCCCCTCATGTCGGATCGCTCCCCAACGAATTCCGACCGCTCACTGTACAGAAGGGGGGTCCGATCGGACCCCCCAACTGTACAAAGGCAATCACGTACACTCTACGTGATTGTGCCTGTCGGTGCCATTGTGCCGACGTATATATACAGTGAGTGGTCGTTAAGTGGTTAAAGTGGATGTAAACTTGATTCATGAAATTTGACCTAGGCATATATACCTGTAGTGTTTACTTATCTCTCTCCAAAGCAGTAAGTCCTGTGTCTTTCTGCTGCTCTGTTCCTCTGTTACCAGCATGATAACTTCTGACACAGGAGATAAAAGCAGATGAAAATTTGTGTTGCGGTGGGTGCTATAAATAGATTAGCAAAGAGCTTGTCTATTCACAACACAGCTCTGCATGTATCTTTGTTCCTCTGTGTATGTGCAGGGGGGTGTGTGCCTTTCCTCCAATCAGCTCTCACACAGTGCATGCCCAGACTACACTCCCAGTGCTGAACAGGAAGAAAATATTCTAACAGGATAGTCACTTTCTAAAGAATACAGAAAGCTGAAGACAGCAGATATACATGTAAAACTTATGTAGGGATATTTGTTTCATCTCTGTGTATCATCTGAGGCTGTTCACTTCACTGAGTATATGTGAGGGTTTACATCTGGGGTGTTTAAAGTGGGGCATTCACTTGTTACTGACTGCTGTTCTTTAACCTCCCTAGTGGTAATCCCGAGTCTGGCTCGGGGTGAGTTTTTATTACCAAAAGCGGTAACCCCGAGCCAGACTCGGGCTGCATTGCAGGATACAGGGAGAGTTACTTACCTTGTTCCCTGGATCCTGCGATGTCTCCCCGCAGTGTGTGCGAGCTGTCTCCTCGCTCGATTCACACTGCCGAGTGCCGAGCTCCATTCCCTGCAACATTGCGACGCACGGGGACGGAGTCCGGCGCCAAATTCAAAAAGTGAAAAACACACAATACACATACAGTATACTGTAATCTTACAGATTACCGTACTGTATCAAATAATTACACATCCGCTTTGTCCCTAGTGGTCTGTCCAGTGTCCTGCATGCACTTTTATATTATAAATACAGTTTTTTTCTGCCTGCAAACTGGAGATTGTCCATAGCAACCAAAAAGTGTCCCTTTATGTCAAAAGTGGTTTTAGACCAGCTAGAAAACAGCGATAAAAATTAGAATCACTCGCAGAATTGAGCGATAGCGATTTGTGGGTAAATTCGTCATCAAACACTAAGTCTAATGACAGCGACAATTCTGCAACTGACCAAATTTCAGTGTTTTTGATTTGATTACATTATTGAATAATTATTATTATTATTATATTATTATTTGTTATAATTATTTATAGTTATTTATTATATTATAATTTATGATTTTGTGTTTCAAACTTGATCATACCCGGGATGTCTACTAGACTCTGGTTTGGACAGATTTAAGTGAGGTATTCCTAAGAATTACAGGCCTACAATATAAAATGCCAAATTTCCATGCAAAATAATTGTACCGCTTTCAGCACCTAAAATCAGAAATAATCATACCGCCAGGGAGGTTAAGCTGCCTTTGATTCACAGCACACTGCTGCATCATTTGAAATAAAAACAAAAAAACATCAAAACATTTTAACCACTTGAGACCCGCGCTATAGACGAAAGATGTCTGCAGCGCTGCTCTCAAGTGCCGGGTGGACGTCCCCTGGATGTCCTGCTGTGTTTACATCCGGCCGCGTGCCGCAGAGGGCGCGCGGCGGGGAACAGCTGTGCCCGCCGCATCACGTGATGCCGATGCGTGGGCCTGGCGGCCGCGATGTCCGCCAAGTACCTGCGATCGGCTGTTACAGAAGCAGGACGTGGATCTCTGTGTGTAAACACAGAGATCCACGTCCTGTCAGGAAGAGAGGAGACCGATGCTGTGTCCCTTGTACATAGGGACACAGATCGGTTACCTCCCCCAGTCAGTCCCCTCCCCCACACAGTAAGAATCACTAATAGAGAACATATTTAACCGCTTGATCGCCCCCTAGTGTTAACCCCTTCCATGCCAGTCTCATTTATACAGTAATCAATGCATATTTATAGCACTGTTCGCTGTATAAATGTGAATGGTCCCAAAATAGTGTCAAAAGTGTCCGATATGTCCGCCGCAATATCGCAGGCCTGACAAAAATCGCAGATTGCCGCCATTACTAGTAGAAAAAAATATATATAATAAAAATGTCATAATTCTATCCCCTATTTTGTAGGCACTATAACTTTTGCGCAAACCAATCACTATACACTTATTGCAATTTTTTTTACCAAAAATATATAAAAGAATACGTAGCGGCCTAAACGGAGAAAAAAAATAAAAAAAAAATAAATAAATTGGGATATTATTATAACAAAGTAAAAAAATATTGTGGTTTTTTTTTCAAAATTTTCTGTCTTTTTTTGTTTATAGCGCAAATAATAAAAACCGCAGAGGTGATCAAATACCCCCCAAAGAAAGCTCTATATGTAGGAAAAAATTATAAAAATATAATTTGGGTACAGCGTTGTATGACCGCGCAATTGTCATTCAAAGTGCGTCAGCGCTGAAAGCTGAAAATTGGTCTGGGTACGAAGGGGGTTTAAGTGCCCAGTAAGGAAGTGGTTAAAGGAGAAAAAACTTCCAAAAGTGCAACAACAGTGTGCAGCTAAACTACACTCACATTCAATGTATGCCCCATTGGTAAATTAAAAGTTAAGCATACACCAGTTTGACCTGTTATCCCTAATTAAAACTGTCCTGCTTCTGGTTCATCTGTGGCCTCATAATTCTTGTAGTAAAACATGTGCCTGTACTCTATTTCTCTAATACATTTCACATAGAATTCTCCAAAACCTTAAAGGGACACTTTTTTGTCTGTAGGCGGAGTCGCATTATAATTAGGGGCAGGGCCTTCATTTGTAGGGCTGGCATAGCGGGGGTGGTCTAAACAAAATATTGGGCGTGGCTTCAATGGGAGTGGTTATAGTCTGAGATGAAAGAGGGATGGAGGGGAAGGAAAAGAGGGATGGAATGAGAAAGAAAGAAAGAGAAAGAGATAGGGAGGGAAGAAGGAGAGAGAAGGAAGGAAAGAAAGAAAGAGGGATGTTGGGACAGCAGGCCCAGATCCTACACCACAATAGAAATATGTGTGATCCAGAAAGTTTTACAATCAGCAGATAAAAATACTCCAAACACCTGTTGTTGGCGCTTCAATCATCCCGGCACCATGGTTGTAATGGTGTCAGGATGATTGAAGCACATTATTTCTTATATTACATTGTAATATAAAATGAAATAGTTCAACTCACCATAATGCAGAATCAGTTGGCGCTCTGAGCATGTCACTTGCCACGTCATCTGCCACCAGATGCAGCATGTCACTTGCCACGTCATCTGTCATCAGATGCAGCATGTCACTTGCCACGTCATCTGTCACCAGATGCAGCATGTCACTTGCCATGTCGCCTGCTACCAGATGCAGCTTGTCACTTGTCACCACAGATGCAGCGCTCACTTGTTACCACAAATACAGTGTGACACTTGTCACCACAGATGTAGCGCACTTGTCACAACAGGTGCAGCGCTCACTTGTCACCACAGATGCAGCGCACTTGTCACCACAGATACAGCACTCACTTGTCACCATAGAGAAAAAGGTGTCACTTGTCACGACAGATACAGCTTGTCACCACAGATACAGCTTGTCACCACAGATATAGCGCATTTTTCACCACAGATACAGCTTGTCACCACAGATGCAGCACACTTACCACAGGTAAAGCATTTCACTTTTCACCACAGATACAGCTTGTCACTTGTCACCACAGATACAGCTTGTCACCACAGATGCAGCACACTTGTCACCACAGATACAGCTTGTCACTTGTCACCGCAGATACAGCTTGTCACCACAGATGCAGCGCACTTGTCACCACAGATGCAGCACACTTGTCACCACAGATGCAGCACACTTGTCACCACAGATACAGCTTGTCACTTTGGCACCACAGATACAGCTTGTCACTTGTCACCACAGATACAGCTTGTCACCACAGATGCAGCACACTTGTCACCACAGATACAGCTTGTCACCGCAGACACAGCTTGTCACCACAGATGCAGCGCACTTGTCACCACAGATGCAGCACACTTGTCACCACAGATACAGCTTGTCACTTTGGCACCACAGATGCAGCTTGTCACTTGTCACCACAGATGCAGCGCTCACTTGTTACCACAAATACAGTGTGACACTTGTCACCACAGATGTAGCGCACTTGTCACAACAGGTGCAGCGCTCACTTGTCACCACAGATACAGCACTCACTTGTCACCATAGAGAAAAAGGTGTCACTTGTCACGACAGATACAGCTTGTCACCACAGATACAGCTTGTCACCACAGATATAGCGCATTTTTCACCACAGATACAGCTTGTAACCACAGATGCAGCACACTTACCACAGGTAAAGCGTTTCACTTTTCACCACAGATACAGCTTGTCACCACAGATACAGCTTGTCACCACAGATGCAGCACACTTGTCACCACAGATACAGCTTGTCACTTGTCACTGCAGATACAGCTTGTAACCACAGATGCAGCGCACTTGTCACCACAGATGCAGCACACTTGTCACCACAGATACAGCTTGTCACTTTGGCACCACAGATACAGCTTGTCACCACAGATATAGCGCATTTTTCACCACAGATACAGCTTGTAACCACAGATGCAGCACACTTACCACAGGTAAAGCGTTTCACTTTTCACCACAGATACAGCTTGTCACCACAGATACAGCTTGTCACCACAGATGCAGCACACTTGTCACCACAGATACAGCTTGTCACTTGTCACTGCAGATACAGCTTGTCACCACAGATGCAGCGCACTTGTCACCACAGATGCAGCACACTTGTCACCACAGATACAGCTTGTCACTTTGGCACCACAGATGCAGCTTGACACTTTGTCACCACAGATGCTGCTAGTCCATGCTGCTTTGTATTGGTGATTCGGTCTCCGTGCCATTTACAGAAGACCTGCTCTCATGAAGGCCAAAGGAACAAAAAAGAGGCAGAGCCTGGGTGGCAATGAAAGCGGCTGCCAATAGAAATGGAGCAGCTCCATTTCTGTTGGCAGCCACTTTCATTGCCACCCGGGTTTCGCCTCTTGCTTCTTTCTCACGAGAGCTGGTCTTCTGTAAAATTGCAGTGGAAACAATTTACTAGTGCTGGCCCTGGACCTCTAGCAGCGGCTCTGGCGAAAAATCGGGAAAACGCAATTTTTGAGGGAAATTTCCCAGGACACAGTAAGACCGGGACAAGGGTCTAAATACCGGGAATGTCCCGGGAAATTCGGGACTGTTGGCAAGTATGATTTCAGCCAATTCTCCCTCAATAAAAATGTCCTGCTGCTGGCCAATTTTGCACTGCTGTATCATATATGGTCTCCCAATTCCTAATGAGGAGTTTAATCAAAATTGGCCAATAGCAGGACAGTTCAGCATCATCGATAATAAGGACAGCCACAGCAAACTACTGGGTGGCCAATCAAAGCAGGGCTACTAGTGTTTGATGAAAAACCATGTGTCTTGGTGCTAAAGTTACTTGAAAAAAGTATTTTTTCAAAATGAAATGAATCATATTGGGGTAATGCTGCTTTATATTTGCCAATCTAATTGTAACAGAAAAAAGAATCCACAGCCAAATATATGTTGTCAATGAATGCTGTCTATAAGATTGTCCTTGAAAATCATAATGTTCCATAAGAACATGTAAAGCTTCAAGGCATCCCCCAAGCATGTAATTGAAAACATTTTTGTAATTTCAATGTTGCTCTTGAAGCTACATGAAAAGACCGTCTTTCTATAGTATTTATACTTTATTTTTTTTGCATTGATACATGTCCCTTATTGCTGAGCCCAACTTCCTATGCCAGTGTTAACCACTTAACCACCGCCAAATTTTACTACCTTCGTGACTAGACAATTTTTTGCTATTTAGCACTACTTTAACTGGCAATTGAGCAGTCATTTAACACTGCACCCATTTGAAATTTGTATAATTTTTTTCACACAATTATTGCTTTCTTTTTGTGCTATTTGATCACTACTGGGTTTTTTTTTTTGGTTTTTTTTATTGTAGCGGGGTGCTATATTTAGGGGAAGTATCTGAGTGGTAGTATGGCTCAGATACACTAATTGTCAGGCTTCTTGGACCATTTTTGTCCCTGGGGGATAGTATTGGTGTGCTGTTCCCTGTGGCCTACAGGTGGCGCTGTTACCGTAGGCCAGGGTTGAACCACTGATACAGAGCTGTGCCTTTTTTGGTCCCCTCTCGGCAGTAGTGGCGGCGGGGCGGGGAACCTGCTGTGCCTGTCGGGAGAGGGTATAAAAAGGGGCGGCCACCTTCAGCCTGGGTGGTGCGTGTGTCGCCTCCAGGTGCCCTAGGCCCGGGGGCCGAGTTCCTGTTCCATCCCAGACACCTTCAGTCTGGGGTGAGGTACTATTTCGGAGGCCCGGAGCTCAGCGCCTTCGGCTGGGTTCCGCCGGGGATTGAGGGCTCCCAGGGTGCCGCCTTGCGTGGGGACCCGTATCCAGGATCGAGGAGGCCAGGGAGGTGACCCCTTCTGAAGACCCAGCGCAGAGTCGTGGTGACAGTGGGGGCCTCTGGTAACTCTCCGGAAGGAGGTTCTTCTCCTTGACATGGGCCAAGTTTCTTCAGAAGGCAGTGCATGTTCTGTAGGTCATAGTGGCAGTGACTCTACGCACACAAGGTCAGTGGCAGTGACCAAATAGGGCAAGGCCCTATTCACCAGGTCAGTGGCAGTGACCAACTTCAACAAGTCAGTGGCAGTGACTTTTCATATTCACCCGGTCGGTGGCAGAGACCATACGTCCAAGCCTGTTCGTGAAAGCAGAACAGTAAGAGAAACCTAAATTGAGTTTGTGCCTGGACCTCCTCCCACCTTATCTGACCTGTGTCTTGTATCAACCTGTCTACTCTCATAGAGACTATTTGTTATCCGTGGTGAAATAAATATAAAGGTTGGACTTTCAGTTGGTGTGGACAGTTACTTTACTGGGGAGAATTAAGGACTTGTCTCTGGCTAAATGCAGAGGCGAGATCAGCTCGGGAGGATTCTAACACCAGCCGCAGACAAGCCCGAGAAACTAACACCGCTCAACCTCCCCATCCAGGAGGGTACGGGCTGCTAGTGCAGTGTGCCTCATTCTTTCCTGCGGAGGAGCCAAGTAAAAGAAAAGCAGGTAAAGTCTGGGGTGAGTGCGCTAAATTAATATATAACATAAAAAATGCCAAAACGTTGAAAAAAAAATATTTTCGACTTCCTGTTATAACACATATATATATTATAAAATTATATTTCTCTATAAATTTAGGCCAAAATATATTCTGCTACATGTCACAAGTGCTGTCATTGATCAGGGCTGATCCTGCTGACACTGTGTTTTCGGGGACACTATACTATTGGGGACACTATACTATTGGGGACACTAGTACAGGTCTGATCAAGATACTGATCCGTGCAGTTAGGGCTGGGCGATTTTGGCCCCAAAAAAAACTGCGATTTAAAAAAAAAAAACTTGATTCACGATTCAAATCGAGTTTTTTTTTTCCTGATGGACACCGCACCGGCAGGAGTTTTTAGGCGAGGCCGCGGCTTCGGCCTAGTCCGCGGCATCCGGCCTTGCACCCTTTTCCCAGGATCGCCGCGAGCTGCGGGCAGGATTTTTTAGGCGAGGCCGCGGCTTCAGCCTAATCCGCGGCATCCGGCCTTGCACCCTTTTCCCAGGATCGCAGCGAGCTGCGGGCAGGATTTTTTAGGCGAGGCCGCGGCTTCGGCCTAATCCGCGGAGCGCCGGTCCTATGGAAGAAAAAAAATTGATTCGGTCAAAATATGAATCGATTTGCCCTTGCAGCTCGATTCAGATTTTAAATCGATTTTTTCCCCAGCCCTACCATGCAGACACTATACTAGTAATGGCAGTGATCAGCAACTTATAGTGTGACTGTGATAGTGTGGCGGACAATCTATCACTAACTGACACCAGCTGGGAGGGACTAACTGACACTGATGTCGCTAGTGACGCTAATACAGTGATCAGTGATAATAATGTACACTGACAATGTACTAATGGCACTGGCTGGGTGATAGGAGTAATCAGAAGGGCAATCAAGGGGTTACATGTGTGCCTAGCAAGTGTATGCAGCATAGGTGTGCACCCCAAAGCTCACACACACGCTTGTGTGTGTATATACTGTATATATACTCTTTACCCACACTCCTAAAAATAAATGTAAACAAACATTTTAAAATGTATTAAAACATGGACGGCATCAGTAGGGTAGTGGACGGTGTCAGTAGAGCAGTAGACGGTGTCAGTAGGGCAGAGGTTGGTGTCAGTACAACAGTAAAATTTGAATGGTGTCAGTCAGAAGATCAGTGGACGTGTCAGTAGGGCAGAGATTGGTGTCAGTAGGACAGTGGATGGTGTCAATCAGTAGAGCAGTGGATAGTGTCAGTAGGGCAGAGATTGGTGTCAGTTGGGCAGTAAATGGTGTTATGCCCCGTACACACGATCCGAATATCGTACGACGGATCGTACGACTTTTTTCGCTTAATAGTCGCAAGTAAATTAAATAGGTTATTAAAGTCACGAAAATTCTCGTACGACAGAAAAAAAAATCGGAAGTGATGTCATGTGTTGTAATGTATTTGTATTGTATTTTCGGACGACAACTGTACTGACTAAAGGAAAATCGTACGATTTGTTATCGTACGAGGAAAATTTTCGTGCACGTCTGATTAAATAATATCGGATGAACTGTCATTATTGGCTCTCGAAGCTCTTTACTAACGATCCGATTAACGTACGATTCTTCCTCGGAGGAAATTTTTCGTACGATATTCGGCTCGTGTGTACGGGGCTTAAGTCAATAGAGCAATGGATGGTGTCAGTAGGTCATTGGACTTTGTCAGTAGGGCAGAGGATGGGGTCAGTGGAGCAGTGGACAGTGTCAGTAAGGCAGTGGACGGTGTCAGTAAAGCAGTGGACAGTGTTAGTAGGGCAGAGATTGGTGTCAGTAGGGCAGTAAATGGTGTTAGTCAAAAGAGCAGTGGATGGTGTCAGTAAGGCAGTGGACGGTGTCAGTAAAGCAGTGGACAGTGTTAGTAGGGCAGAGATTGGTGTCAGTAGGGCAGTAAATGGTGTTAGTCAAAAGAGCAGTGGATGGTGTCAGTAAGGCAGTGGACGGTGTCAGTAAAGCAGTGGACAGTGTTAGTAGGGCAGAGATTGGTGTCAGTAGGGCAGTAAATGGTGTTAGTCAATAGAGCAGTGGATGGTGTCAGTAGGTCATTGGACTTTGTCAGTAGGGCAGAGGGTGGGGTTAGTAGAGCAGTGGACGATGTCAGTAGGCCAGAGATTGGTGTCAGTAGTTTTTATTATTATTATTATTATTTTTTTTTTTTTATAATTATTTTTTACAATTTAGTTGTATTATTATTTTTTTACAATATTCATTTTTCTACATTTTTTTTAGGAGCCCATTGGGGACTTTGACAAAATATCAGGGGTCTAAACGGAGAAAGGGGCTAAGGACAGAGATCCCCCAGTCCCTTTCTCTGCAGCCTCAGCTGCACTGGACAGTGAATGAATGTGAAGTGCTTTGTGCTGAGCAGTTTCCTGTTCATTCACAAACTCAAGCACAGTAAACACAGCTGGGTAGCAGGGGGAATCTATGCCACATGGGTTGATTAGGGTGTGCCCAGGCACACCTGGCACACCCTGTGCGTTTGCCTATGGTATGCAGGTTTATGTGTGCTGCTTTTACTTACAGATCTGGCTGGAGTACCGTATCTCCTTGCTTTCAGTTCTTAAAGTGATTGTAAATGATAACCTTGTAAAACAATCCATTCAGTTTGAAATAGATATGAAAGGCAAAACATTTGTGTATAGATATATATATATATAAAACAAAAAAACCCCATTATAAATACCTTTATTCTCTTTTTTTATAAGTGATCACATTCCCTGAATAAGGGCTGTGGAAGGAGTAGCAGCAGCACATTGAGCTTCTCTGTGAATGGCTGTGCAGTGGGGGCATGTCAGGACAAGTCTGATCATTGGAGGAGAGCAGGCTGAGTTCCCAGCATAACTAGAAAACTGACCACGCTGGGACGGATGTGCTTCTGTGCCTAGTGTGGTCAGTGTGAAATAGGAAAGCAGGGAAACTAGCAGGAACACCAGGGATTTCACATAAAGGAAGCAATAGAAAGAGAACAGGATACTTTTTCATATGAGTACATGGTACAGCAGGCACATACAGTATAAAGAATATGACATGCTGGGGTAACAAACACTTTAAGGGCAGGAAGAAATCCAGTCTGTGTTTACTAATACTGTGATCTGTGCTGTGAGTGGCCACAGCCGACCAGCAGGTATACAGACAAAATGATTAGCTGTAACCTACTGACAAACTCATGCTGTGGCCAATCACAGCACAGGTGAACAGGGGGGCACAGGCATACGGGTATGCCACCTAGCCTGCGGCTGCCACCCGCTTGCAGTAAAATTAATGTGAGTGTACAGATGCCTGGGCACTGGGAAATCGTAAGGGGCTGTTGTATAATCATTGTAAAATCTGGGAAGTGGTGAGACGCAGACTGAAAATGGCACCCACACACTTTCACACGCCTCTAGGGGACAACCCCGGCCTACACGAACTGCTGACCATACCTGACCATGTCCTGTGGCTCAATCAGGGGGTGAGGTACTTGTCAGATGCCTACCGTGAGACAGTCCTGAAATCATTCCAGCAACTTAAAGTGGATGTAAACCCGAAATTTTTTATTTATTTTTTTGCTGTCACAATGTAGAGTATAAGATTTCCTATCATTTGTGCCAGGTCTTGCCACAAAGAGTTAATCCAGCTCTGATCAATCCTCTTTTATTGTTCAGTGAGATAAAACGGACAAATAGAGTTAGTTACCTTTGTCCGTTCCGCCCCCTTGCTTTGAGTGACAGGTTATTTACATATCTCGTGCACTAGCTTTAGACAGGCATTATTTTTTAATTCCCACCCCCACTCCTTTTCTGAAGTCATGTGATTACTTTTCTGGATTTTGACTGGATGTTAGTGATCAAAGTAGAAGGAATACACAGGAGAAAATGCATGTTGACAAGGGGAGTGTAGAGGTGGGCGGGGAGTCTACTGACATCACGACTCCACCCACCGAGCTCCAGACAACAGATCCACCCACAGAATCTGCAGTTTTTCAGGTCTCATAACAGACAGAGGGGAGACATTTGACAGATAAGGATACATGCAGGAGGCATCTATATCCTTATAGATCAGCTCTATGGCAGTAGTTTAGAAAGGATGAGAGTGGGTTTACATCCACTTTAAGGAAGAATTCAATCTCCCCAACTCCATGCATTTTCGTTACCTCCAGCTCCGCCATACCCTTCGGACACAATTCTGCGATACCTCCCCTAATATAGACAAATTGGATATTCTATGCATTATAATGGGGCAAGACTCCCGCAAACTTATTTCAGTATTTTACAACTCTCTTCTCCGCCCACCTGCGGTGACTCTTGCATATAAGTTGAAAGATCAGTGGTCTGGGGATGTGGGCGGGCTGGAGGATGACGAATGGGAGGATGCATTGGACACCTGTAAAAAGGTCTCAACTAAGTTATCGGATCGCCTCACACAACTCTATATCTTGCATAGATCATACCTAACCCCGATTCGCTTGGCCAAATACAAACCTGACTACAATCCACTATGCCCCAGATGTAGTAGTCCCACCAGCACCTTCTACCATCTTTTATGGTCATGCCCAGTAATACAGGACTATTGGACTCACATTGTGAAGTTCATTCATGACGAGATGGGATCTCCCCTGACGCTGTGCCCCAAGCAATGTTTACTGGGGGTATTCCCAGATCCAGATTCGGATAAATTCCATAAAATATTCCTCCAAGAATCGCTTTTCATCGCCAGACTACTTATAGCGAGAAAGTGGCTTCAGGCTACGCCCCATCACTTCAGGGATGGATATCCGCAATTAACAAGGTCCTGCCGTATAAAAAACAAATCTATGTTCATAGGGGCTGCCCGGCCAAATATGGCAAAATTTTAGATGCTTGGTTGGGCAATGCAGCTACCTGTAATGGGATACTCAAATGATCCCCTCAACAGTATTGTTTTTAGTTTTTTGTCCGCCTTTATTGGTTTTCCATTTTTCTTCCTTACGATATGTCGGGCCCGCGGGCCCTCCCGATAGTAGACCCAGTAATTCAATAACCTATGTTCCTGTTTTCACCTGTTTAGCTTATGCACTGTAATGCCGCGTACACACGATCGTTTTTAAAGGGGTTATAAAGGTTCGTTTTTTATTTTCTAAATAGGTTCCTTTAAGCTAGTGCATTGTTGGTTCACTTACCTTTTCCTTTGATTTACCTTCTAAATGTTTTTTTTCTTTGTCTGAATTTCTCACTTCCTGTTTCTCCTCACTAAACTTCACACCATCATCTGAGTGCTGTGGAGTCATCCAGAACAGCTTACTGAACAGCTTACTGAGGAGAAACAGGAAGTGAGAAATTCAGACAAAGAAAACAAAGAAAAAAAAAATTTAGAAGGGAAATCTAAGGAAAAGGTAAGTGAACCAACAATGCACGAGCTTGAAGGAACCTATTTAGAAAATAAAAAACGAACCCTTACAACCCCTTTAATGTCATTTTCAAAAACAACGTTTTTCTCGACGTGATTTTTCTTGTTTCCTCTCAAGCCTGTCTTGCGTACACACGATCATTAAAAAAAAACTCTCGAGCAAAGCGCAGTGACGTACAACACGTACGACGGCACTATAAAGGGGAAGTGCCGTTCGAATGGCGCCACCCTTCATGTTAGTAAAGTTTGTTGAGCAACGATTCGCGCTTTTCAGCCTCGTGCTTTTCAGTCCGTTACAGCGCGACGAATGTGCTATCTCCATTACGAATGCTAGTTTTACCAGAACGAGCGCTCCCGTCTCATACTTGATTCTGAACATGCACGTTTTTTTCCCTTCGTAAAAGCATACACCGTCGTTAAAAAAAATGACGTGAAAAACGATGTGAAAAAATGGAGCAGGTTCTCATTTTTTTTAGGCCATTTTTCACGTCGTTAAAAATGCTCTGGAGCCTACACACGATCGTTTTTAATGCCCAACTTAAAAAATTGCATTTTTAACGTTGTGAAAAACGGTCGTGTGTACGCGGCATCACACTGTGTGTAGAAAATTGGTTAAGCACTACCTGCTAATGTTATGTCAATGTATATACTTTAAACTGCCTTTACTCTTCTCAATAAAACACCACGTTATTTGTAAAAAAAAGAAAAAATGATGCGAGTGGGCGGCAAGTAATTAAATACAGTTTGCCTATTAGTTAAAAAATGGCCAGAATTTAACAACAAGATTTGCCCCTGTATGGGATTCACCTCTATATTCAGGTTTTCTAAATTCTGAACAAGATCCATCATTAATCATAACCCCGCTGCGGGTTAAGAAGCATACTTCCCGTGTTTATTTTTCAAGATTACTCTCAGCCTAGAAGGGGAAAGCTAATAGGACACCCCATTTAGCATCTCTCATAAATGCTTGTGGTAATGATGCATTTTCGGAAAACGGTATCTTTTTGCAGGCTGCCGTTTAATTTAGTTTTTTTTTTTTTCACTGAACATATTTGCGGAAAGGAGAATTGATCAAACAGACAGAAAATAAAATCCTCTATAACGAAGGGAGGAATATAGGTGCTAGGAGATATGCGCACATTGAAGTGGTGTGTTTTCTGCACGGCTTAATACTATGCAAAATTTATTTTTCCTTGAATGCTTGAGAAGGAAACTTTATAAACTTAAACTGAAAATACCAGAGTTATATAATGATAACCACATACGACTACATATATAGAAATATTATTAGATATCAGAGAATAAAAGAGGCTTCCAATAACAGTTATTCTTCTATGGGAGGCTGGCCTGCTGGCAACCCCCAGGCACCCAACTGGAGCCCTTCACCGCTGTCTCTGCTGAAGATGTACTATGTCTGTATGTTGTATATACCCTGTATGTGTTACCATAGGCGTGCGCACAGGGTGTGCTGGGTGTGCCTGGGCGCACCCCAATCACACTGAGCAATGCAGATTTCCACTGCCGAATGCCCCTACCCCTGTGGCAGCTGAGGCTACAGAGAAAGGGACTGGGGAATCTCTGTCCTCAGTCCCTTTCTCTGCTATTTCACCAAAGCCCCTCAATGGGGCTCCTAAAAAAATTGTAACAAATATATATATATATATATATATATATATTTAAAAAACATAATAAAAAATAAATAAATTGTAAAACATAACAACAAAATGAAATAATAAAAATAAAAACCTACTGACACCAATCGTATCCCTACTGACACCGTCTACTGCACACGTGTGTTCGAGCTTTGGGGTGCACACCCTAATGCAATAGGCTGCGCACGCCTATGTGTGTTACTATGCATGTATGAGAATATGTACACCGATCAGCCATACTAAAGCCTCGTACACACGATCGGATTTTCAGACGGGAAAAGTGTGATGGCAGGATGTTGTCGGATAATCCGACCCTTTGTATGCTCCATTGGACAATTGTTGTCTGAAATTCCTGCCAACAAATGTGGGATAGCATCCTTACAATTTTCCGACAACAAATGTGTCTTGTCAGATTTTTTGATCGCGTGTACACAAGTCCGTCGGAAAAAAATCCAAAGTACAAACACGCATGCTCAGAAGCAATGCTAACCATAAGACAACATTAGCAGAAGTTGCCCAAAGGGTGGCGCTAAAGAGCTATAAAACCACATTGTTTCGTATTTGTTGGCTGACAATTCTTTCCCGTTTGTATGCAATACAAGTTCTTGGCCAACGCCCTTCGGACAGAAGTCCTATGCTTTGTCCGATGGAAATCCGATCGTGTGTACGAGGCTTTAGACCTCTGACAGGTAAAGGGAATAACATTGATTATCTTATGACAATGGCACCTGAAAGTGGGTGGGATATATTTGGCAGCACGTGAACATGTTGTCTCTTAAAGGGGTTGTAAAGGTAAAAGCTTTTTCACCTTAATGCATTCTATGCATTAAGGTTAAAAAACATCTGCGGATTAGAGGCCCCCCGAATCCCCCGTTTACTTACCTGATTCCTCAAAAGTCCCACGCCCTAAACGCGCAGGCTTCTCGGCCGTCTTCTCGGCTCATTCATTGGTTGATTGAAAGCAGCGCAGCCATTGGCTTGCGCTGCTGTCAATCACATCCAATGATGCGGCGCGCCGGGGGGCGGGGCCGAGTGATACAGTTGGTGGCCGGCTGTATCACGGGAGCGCGCCCGCAAGAATTCAACACCATGTGAGCTCGCTCGCATGAAGGTGGTGAGTTCTTGCGGGGGGGGGGGGGGGAGCCGAGACAGCCGCCAAGGGACCCCAGAAGACCAGGTTTGGGGCCACTCTGTGCAAAACAAGCTGCACAGTGGAGGTAAGTATAACATGTTTGTTATTTTTATCTTTAGTGATCCTTTAAGCTGATGTGCTGAAAACAGAAAAAATGAGAAAGGATTTGAGCCACTTTGACAAGGACCAAATTGTAATGGCTTGACCACTTGGTCAGAGCAACTCCAAAACGGGAGCTTTTGTGGGATGATCCCAGTCTGCAGTGGTCAGTATAGATGGGCCAAACAACAACCACCCCCCCCCCCCCTGGTTCGGTTCGGGCCAGAACTCTCAAACGTCACAAAAGTTCGGACCCGAACCGCAAATCCTATTAAAGTCTATGGGACCTGAAACTTGAAAAATCAAGTTATTGGCCAGAAAAAGGGTATGGGGTCCCGGGTACTGCCCTAGGGGACATGCACCATTGCAAAAATGTTTTATTTTTTTAAAAGATCGTTTTTGGGGGAACAATGGAAAAAAAAAAGGAGCAAGCAGGGGACAACAGAAAAAAGACAACCCCCCCCCCCCCCGTGGGAAGGAACCTTTTATAGTGTGGGGAGGGACTATGAGCACTGAGCTGTGATTGGACAAAGTCATCATCACTTTGTCCAAGCAATGGAAGAAGGAGTCTTTGAGGTGTTGACTTGGCCTCCAAATTCTCCAGATCTCAATCCAATTGAGCACCTGTGCGATGTGCTGAAAAATATTTCATGGAGGTCCCACCCCGCAACATGCAAGACTCGGGCCGGGTTCACATATATACAACCGCGGTTCCCAGCATGGGGTCCGGTCTGTCCCTGTTCACCAGTTCAGGTGCGAATCAGGTCTGAATTTTTTCCTGAATATGCACCTGAAACTGACCCAAAGAAGCACAGAACCCTTCTGGAATGTGGACCGCAGCTGCCCCAGACATGTGTGAACTGACTCCTTTGTGAGCCGGGCACACTCGCATGTCATGCGAATTGGATGTGGGGAAACCCATATCCAATTCACACATATGTAGACCCGACCTTAAAGTTATAGTAAACACACACTGTTTAATTTACATTATCCCTCCTCTTTATGTAAATGGATGATGGCAAATTATTTAAAACATAAGAGGGAGGCACTTCTAGTTCTCTGCTGCTGGTCACATGTCAGTAAAAAAAAAACAGTATTCGAAATTCAAAGAAATTTAAAGAAAAAATACATCATTATTATTAAATAACTGTTTTAAATTATCATACAATTATGTATTTGAACACAAATCTTTATTATTTTTGCGAAAAAGCATTGGGGAGGGGGCTATGTAGGGGAAGGTTCTGCCAATCACAGCTTGTTTCATGCCACTCCAGCCTGTATCTATTGTATGTATGTGGTTAGAAATACAGGGAGGAGAAGCCTCCATCAATCAACATATAATAAGCTGCCCCCCCCAAAGTGTTTGGCAGTATAGTGAGCATGGAGGAGGAGGGAGGGAGTGGGCTTTCATTTATGTATACGCCCACATGGTCTACACACATAAAAAAAGGAGGCAATGAACAACTTATAAGTGAACTGAAACTGGAGCATGCTCAGCAGATGTGGCAATGGCTGGTTTACACAATCGCAGGCTGCAGCGGGAACACAGACAAGAAAGGATGGAAAGTGAAGTGAAAACAAATCCCATAGTGACTGAGTGAGTATGAACAGCATGTACTGACAGTCAGTGACGTCTCCAGCTTTCAAATTTAGGGGGGGCACATGGGGGGACAGGGACAAAAGTAGGGGGGGCCAACTATAAAATGCAATTATAGATATAGATAGATATATATATATATATATATATCTATATCCTGGGGCCCTTTACTACGATCCCACAACGGGCCCTTTCACATGTTCTGCAGTGAGCTCCCTTCCTACTATACTGGGGCCCCACCAGGGTGGCAGAAAACAAGAGATATATGTCACCAGCACACCAAGAAAATATAAGGGTCCAAAGCAGTGGGAAAACTATCAGGGTTGCAAAGGTTGTCTTGCCACCGGGCCTTGGTGTTCTGCCACTGTGGGGTTCCCCAGCTGTCCTGTTATTGACAGAGCTGGTCTGGCATCTGTCTCCTTGGCACCGGCGGCAGTCTACTAGGACTTTGTGCTGGTGACATTATGCGTGCATGTAGGGGAAGGCTGGCACTATTGGTTATAGAGAGCCGAGCCCCCAGCTGGTCACCTAGCAGCAGTAATGCTGTATAACCTTCTCTGTTGACATGCTGATCGGGATGTGATCCTAGTGATGCTCCCAGTCAGATCTAATAAACACAGTATTTATTAGCATCAAGAGTACAACCACATTATATATATATATATATAATCAACCGTATGTTCAGCAGCCATGTGGGCTCTATGCCTGTAAAGTGTGGGCTTTGATCAATAAAATCACTGATATTTAACACTAGGATTTGACTAGGAGCATCATCTGGATTGCATCATGATCGGCATGTCAGAGAAGGCTCCACTGCTGCTAAGCAACCTGCAGGGAGCTCAACTGTCTACAACCAATAGAGATGGGCTCGGGTGTGTTTGAAATCCCACATGCCCGATCCCGCCAGGAAGCCGACACTCTACAGTGCTAATCACAGCCAGTGAGACATTTCCTCATCTGTGCAGCTGCGGACCGGGAAATGTCTCACTGCCTGTGATTAGCGCTGTGCAGTGTGGGATTCCTGGCAGGCACTGGCATGTGGAATTTTGAACATGCCCAGCCCATCCCTAACAACAAATTGTGCTGGCCCTCCTGTACATCAGCCCCATAAAGTAACCAGCACTGGGTTCCAATGTGCTGCCGCCGCTACCATGGAGACAGAGACCAGCGCTGTGAATAGCCGGTACAGGACAGCAACTCTGGTTGTTCCAGCACTGGTCCACACTGGGAGGATTCCCCCATCCACCTATAATGTGTAGATGGGGGAATTGGATAATTTCCTTTTTTTTTTCATTCAACTTAATAGTTGAATGAAAAAAAGTGATCAATGTATGGGCTGCCTAAGAGCCAAGACCAGCCATAGACAGTATAAATCTCAGCTGGTTCAGCAGGAACTGGCTGAGATTCGAACCATTAATGAGCAGATTCTCTTATGATTATCACTAGTGGTTGCTATAGCCTAGTGATAATCACCGTTTGTCAGGAGAATACAATTGCTGGGCAGGAGGGATATTCCCCTGTCAGCACTGTCTGTGTTGATGGGGGAATTATGCAAGTTTCTTTCCTGCAATCTGTGGATGCAGGAAATACAATTTCACTGTATATTACCTGCCTAACTGAAAGTGAAAGTAAATTGTGAATGTCTTGAAAGAACAGGAGAGGGGGAGGGAGACAGATGGGGGAGAGAAGGGATGGAGATAATGCAGTTCAGTGATAACAGTGTACTGCAGTCTGCAGTGCACACACTTACCCAAGGGTAGAATCTCAGGCATCATTCACACACAGCCAGGAATGCTGCTGATTTTCATATTTCCCGCCCACACATCCCCTCGCTTCAGATACAGCACCCCGGGATAGTGTGGGCGGGACTGGAAGGAGGAGGAGGAGCTGTATTCCTCCCTGCTCGTATGTGAGGAGAGTGAGGGGGGGTGGCTGGACTCGCTGGGCTGTGAAAGAGTGTCATAGACTGACACTCGGCTCAGCTTGCAGTCACCACTCTCGGAATTTACAGGCTGGTTCTCCTGTCCTAAGGACGGGAGAAATCAGTCTGTTTTTTCAGTAACTGAGATGAAGGCTTGGGCCCCCCTCCCCCCTCCCACTGTGCTCGTGGAGTCCTTCCTGCAACTTGCTCTTCTCCGTGCCAATGAGGATGCAGGGAAATTAGCAGATTGGGCGGCTGTGGTTGTGTGAGCGCTCGCATTATGCAGTGTCAGCGAGCAGAGGGAGGGGGAGGAATCCCCCACAGGAGCTGACTGGGGACGCTCCCCCTCTCAGGAGAGACTATGTTACCCCAGTAGCAGCCCGAGCGAAAAAAAAAATGCAAAAAAAATTTTTTTTTTCTGGGGGGGCACATGGTGGGGCACAGCATAATGTTGGGGGGGCTAGGGCCCCCTCTGGTCCCCCCCTAGGGACGCCATTGCTGACAGTTTTTAATCATGTGGGCTTAAAGTGCAACTCTTGTTGAGAAAACATTCCCCTCTGGGTGATCTATGTCCTTTGCAGGGATTGTAACAAAGTTTGTTGCAGATTCCTACCTTTTATTATTCTGAAGATATCCTTATGTGTTTGTCTGTGTCCATGTGGGAACATCAGTCTAATGGGAGTGGTTTCATGATTATTAATCAGCTGTGCACCTGCAGGGCTCTAATGAGTAAAGCTGCTGGGCCTGCATCCCTTTAGATGTGATTTCCTATTGGACGTATCTCACCAAAAATTAAATTTTTGTTGCAGGGGATGCCCGAAATCTGACTTGTATCTTAGCACAGACGTCTGGGAAAATTGGTGAGCCAATCACACAAGCAGGAAATTATGTTTCTGGGGGGTGGTCAGTACACATTCTGTGTACAAAACACCTCCAAGTAGCCATATTGCATTTTCACAAAATTACAGAGCTGCAGATTGAAAAGGAAAGGTCATTTTTAATAACATTCAATTACAATATAACTTGTGTTACAATTATATACGCTATATTATTTTTTCGCTATTTCTTTTCCGCACGAAAGTGGAGTTACCCTTTAATGACACTTTGAGGCTCCATGCACACTAGCATTTTTTATAAGCTTGGAAACGCTAGAAAAAAAACGCTAAATTAATAATGCTGATAATAGTGTTTTTGTGCCGGTGTTCTGCCAAAACAGCCAACTCACCAAAATCTCCAACCACGTCACTAACGGTGACTCTCCAGCAGCAGTAATTGGAGATTTAGACGAGTTACCTCTTTTCACAGAACACCGGCAGCGTATACATTACGGTACATAGTATAATGAATGGACATTGTTAGTCCTCCCGCTAATAACCAACAACATGGCCGCCTCCAAGGCGGCGTCAGCGTTTTTCCTACTCTTGTTGAGAAAACATTCCCCTCTGGTGTCCTTTGCAGGGATTGTAACAAAGTTTGTTGCAGATTCCTACCTTTTGTTATTCTGACCATGTGTAGGCTCCATCGGACATTTGCTGTCGGAATTTCCGACAACAAATGTTTGAGAGCAGGTTCTCTATCCGACCGTGTGTAGCCATTTCCGACGCACAAAAGTGCTGCGCATGCTCGGAATCAATTCGACGCATGCTCGGAATCATTGTACTTAATTTTTCTCGGCTCGTCGTAGTGTTATACGTCACCGCGTTCTTGACCATCGGAATTTCCGAGCAACATTTGTGCGATCGCGTGTGTGCAAGACAAGTTTGAGCCGACATCAGTCGAAAAAAAAACCACGGTTTTGTTGTCGGAAATTCCGATCGTGTGTATGCGGCATAAGTGTTTTATTAGTGTTTTTACAGTACATGAAGAAAAAAAGCATTTTAGTAGCATTCTAGTAGCGTTTAGTAACATTTTTACTGCCGGGAAAACGCTCCCAAAAACTCTCCAAAAACATTTTTTTTTCTGCTCCTAGATGCTGAAGGTCAAAAACGCTAATAGCCCAAAGTAGTGTGCATGGACAGGATAACGCTATTTAGCTTCTAGAAGCAGAAAAAAATGCTAATAACATCTTCTAGGAGCTTAAAAAAACACTAATGTGCATGGAGCCTACAGAATCTGCAACTAATGACTTGGTGCCAGATACCTTCAGAGGTCTAGTGGAGTCCATGCCTTGATGGGTCAGGACCTACTCAACATTAGGTGGGTGGTCATAATGTTATGGCTGATCGATGTATAAGTGTGATGGCGTGACTTTTTGTGAATTTGAATATATGTCAGAAAAAAATGAGAAAGTGCAGGGCGGGCCAGATTACCATCACTGGACCCTGTAGGCACAATACCCTAGAATAACCTCTATTATAGAGAACAGTTTCTTGTTTTATTGGCCCATGACCATGCTTAGAATATTGTGACAATGAATAAATAAGCTGGTTTGAGATGACTCCAATATTTCAGATAAGATGAGAAAGAAAAGTGTGACCAATACTTATATAAGAAAAAGATGCCTTATCATTTGTGCCTAATTTAAGTCCAGCCCTGAATACAAATGTGTGATATGAAAGCTGAAGCCCCCCTGTCTTGTAAGATAGAGCCAAGGCTGGTGCTACCACTAGGCAAACTAGGCATCCGCCTAGGGCGCACTGCTGCTGGAGGGGGGGGGGCGGCCACTGGTGTTCCTACTCTCTTCTCTCTGCAGCAAGCAACTAAGTCTCAGCATCAGCAGGCTCCATTCGCACATAGGGGCTGATTTAAGAAAATGTTGGCGCATTTGCGCGGGCAGGAATAATTATTGCGACATGGCGCATGCTGTCGCCGGATTCGTGGAATCGTTGCACGTACGGGCGCATACACATTCTTAAATATGAAACAGACATTGGGCACTTGCTCATTGTAATGCTGATCATGTTAATGAGCTTTTCCTTATCACATGGAGAATATTGCTTCCACTTTTATTCCTTTCATTCATTTCTTTTTGAAACAACTCAATATTCATTCTAGAGATCTTCCTCCTATCAACAACTGTGCGGATGTTTACTGGACTTGTAATTGTGCATTTTATGGTGATAGTCTATAATCATTGGTGGAGCCAAAACTTCCATGAAAACATCTTCTCAACACATGTCTGTGTATTGTGCATTCTGGACAATTCTTTCCCCATACACTGTGCAATCAGATTGGATGACATTTACATCCACTCATTTCTCTGAGCAATTCATTTCCCCATACACTGTCCAATCAGATTGCACAGTGTATGGGGAAAGAATTGTCCAGAATGCACAATACACAGACATGTGTTGAGAAGATGTTTTCATGGAAGTTTTGTCTCCACCAATGATTATAGACTATCACCATAAAATGCACAATTACAAGTCCAGTAAACATCCGCACAGTTGTTGATAGGAGGAAGATCTCTAGAATGAATATTGAGCTGTTTCACAAAGAAATGAATGAAAGGAATAAAAGTGGAAGCAATATTCTCCATGTGATAAGGAAAAGCTCATTAACATGATTAGCATTACAATGAGCACAAGCCCAATGTATAAGCAGTTGGGCACTCTGGAGAACGCAGATGCGCCCGTGTGCAACACACATATTTAACAAGCTAAAACGTGTGCGGTGTGTCAGGCGAGTATAAAATGGTGCGCTCTGTCATTGCTCATGTGCAGTTGAGTAATCTGAAAGAAGGGTGTAAAAAGGCTTGATTAGTTGTAGGACAGATCTACATGTTCTGGACAGAATTTGTGCATTTAAACAATATTATATACGTACTTTTTAGCCTGGTAACAGAAGATGGTAAACTAGTAAAGTTATCTACAGTATTCAGATAAAATTTTTGAAGATTACATTGGCTGCGCTTGCTAATGGTAGGCGCGAAAGATTGCAAAAGTGCGCAACAGCGCTTCCTATGTAAATATGGTTTGGTGCATATAAGTGCACCATAATTTTTGATAAATGTTTTGAGTCCTGTTTTTTGTGCAATTGCTCCAATTTCTCCACTGCACCACAGGCGCGGGTCTTTAGTAAATCACCCCCATAGTGTCAGAGGCGCAGCCGCGGTGGAGGATTGTGTCTGTGTCCCGACTCCCGAATGAATGGAAGCAAGCAAACATTCATTGATGGGCACTGGTGAGGCTGCATTCATGGGCGCTGGTAGGCTGCATTGATGGGCACTGATGAGGCTGCATTGATGGGCGCTGGTGAGGCTGCATTTGATGGGCGCTGGTGAGGCTGCATTGATGGGCGCTGGTGAGGCTGCATTGATGGGCGCTGGTGAGGCTGCATTTGATGGGCGCTAGTAGGCTGCATTGATGGGCGCTGATGAGGCTGCATTTGATGGGCGCTGGTGAGGCTGCATTTGATGGGCGCTGGTGGGCTGCATTTGATGGGCGCTGGTGGGCTGCATTTGATTGGCGCTGGTGAGGCTGCATTTGATGGGCGCTGGTGGGCTGCATTGATGGGCGCTGGTGGGCTGCATTTGATGGGCGCTGGTGAGGCTGCATTTGATGGGTGCTGTGAGGCTGCATTTGATGGGCGCTGGTGGGCTGCATTTGATTGGCGCTGGTGAGGCTGCATTTGATGGGCGCTGGTGGGCTGCATTTGATGGGCGCTGGTGGGCTGCATTTGATTGGCGCTGGTGAGGCTGCATTTGATGGGCGCTGGTGGGCTGCATTGATGGGCGCTGGTGGGCTGCATTTGATGGGCGCTGGTGAGGCTGCATTTGATGGGCGCTGGTGAGGCTGCATTTGATTGGCGCTGGTGAGGCTGCATTTGATGGGCGCTGGTGAGGCTGCATTTGATGGGCGCTGGTGAGGCTGCATTTGATGGGCGCTGGTGAGGCTGCATTTGATTGGCGCTGGTGAGGCTGCATTTGATGGGCGCTGGTGAGGCTGCATTTGATGGGCGCTGGTGAGGCTGCATTTGATTGGCGCTGGTGAGGCTGCATTTGATTGGCGCTGGTGAGGCTGCATTTGATGGGCGCTGGTGAGGCTGCATTTGATTGGCGCTGGTGAGGCTGCATTTGATGGGCACTGGTGAGGCTGCATTTGATGGGCGCTGGTGAGGCTGCATTTGATTGGTGCTGGTGAGGCTGCATTTGATGGGCGCTGGTGAGGCTGCATTTGATGGGTGCTTCATTAAAAAGGTGGGGTATACATGGACATGGCAAAGGGGGTGAAGCCAAGGGGGGGCGGCAAAATGAGGTTTTGCCTAGGGTGTCAAAAATCCTTGCACCAGCCCTGGATAGAGCTGTGCTATGTGGCAGAGTTGTGTACATTTCAAAACTGAATGGATAGGAATGCAAATCGTTAGGCAGGTAAAATATTTCCATTTTATGTATTTCATCTGTCCATTTATCTTTTTGCTTGACGATCATCTCTAAGTCTAGAAGTGACATTAAGATACCAGTAACAATAAATATAACATTGCCCACGACTTTACCCTCACTCCACTATGAACTGTAAGCTGAGAGCCCTATACAGACATAAATGTAATGTGATCTGATCCGACCCAAAACATTCATATAATGTTTGCTGCAACCTTCCACTCTATTGTATTTTTGATGGAGTTCCTGTACCACCAGCATTAATGGAAAATGTTTCTTTATTGAAATTAATAAAAAACATTGAAACAGAAATGAATGTGATCTGACCCCTTATTGAAGAGAAGCATTCTTACTACATGTGTTGCTCTGTACAATCTGATTAAACTCTTGACATCTATCTCATGCATTTTGACATTACAGCTCTGTTGTCCCTCACTAGCATTCAGATCCTTTGTTTTACTTGAAGATCCCTCACAAGTTGACCTAAGCAAATGTTCATGGTTTGCCGCAGTGTTCATTGCTATAGTGTTTTTAAATGAACTCCAGTGTGAAGCCTCGTACACACGGCCGAGATTCTCGTCAGGAAAAAAAACATTGTTTTTCCTGACGAGAATCTTGACAAGATACTTGTCCCGACCGAGTGTACACACGTACGATTCAAAAGAACCGCCGTTCTTTTGAATGGCACGAACGCGGTGACGTCATCGACTACGACGAGCGAGCGCTTGTCACATTCGATGCCGTCGCCGCCATCTTGCTACACCCCACCTATGCCTAGGAAGCTACCGCGCATGCGCCAGAGTTAGTTTGAGCATGCGCGGGTTTCCACAGCGACAGGTAAGTGTACACACTCTCGGGTTTCTCGTCGACAAACAGGCCGACGAGACTCCCGACGAGAAAAAATAAAGCAGGTCTTCTTTTTTTCTTGTCGAGATTCTGGGCAGTTTTCTTAACGAGAAACCTGAAAGCCTCGTACACACGACCGTTTTTCTCGGCAAGAAAGCTCTGCAAGCAGTTTTCTTGCCGGTTTTTGCAGAGAAAACCAGTCGCGTGTACGCTTATGAGTTGAGTGCCGCTATAGACCACTGCAACAAAAAAAGAAAACAGAAAACTGGACTGGGTGACGTGCTGAATATGGGTGTGAATGGGATTGTGAGTTCTTGGTGGGGTAAAGATTTGAACCAATCCCATATACCTTCAAACGTTTATGATCCCTTTAAGATATAATTACTGCCCACTCACTAATAATGTGGTTCAACAAATTTGACTGAATCAACAAATTGGCATTCTCTCAGCCTGATATATGTCTGGTTTAAGCTATCATTGTCTATGGAATATGTACAATATATATATATATATATATATATATATATATATATATATATATATACACTATCTCACAAAAGTGAGTACACCCCTCACATTTTTGTAAATATTTTATTATATCTTTTCATGTGACAACACTGAAGAAATGACACTTTTCTACAATGTAAAGTAGTGAGTGTACAGCTTGTATAACAGTGTAAATTTGCTGTCCCTTCAAAATAACTCAACACACAGCCATTAATGTCTAAACCGCTGGCAACAAAAGTGAGTACACCCCTAAGTGAAAATGTCCAAATTGGGCCCAAAGTGTCAATATTTTGTGTGGTCACCATTATTTTCCAGCACTGCCTTAACCCTCTTGGGTATGGAGTTCACCAGAGCTTCACAGGTTGCCACTGGAGTCCTCTTCCAGTCCTCTATGATGACATCACGGAGCTGGTCCACCTTCCATTTGAAGATGCCCCACAGATGCTCAATAGGGTTTAGGTCTGGAGACATGCTTGGCCAGTCCATCACCTTTACCCTCAGCTTCTTTAGCAAGGCAGTGGTCGTCTTGGGGGTGTGTTTGGGGTCGTTATCATGTTGGAATACTGCCCTGCGGCCCAGTCTCTGAATAGAGGGGATCATGCTCTGCTTCAGTATGTCACAGTACATGTTGGCATTCATGGTTCCCTCAATGAACTGTAGTTCCCCAGTGCCGACAGCACTCATGCAGCCCCAGACCATGACACTCCCACCACCATGCTTGACTGTAGACAAGACATACTTGTCTTTGTACTCCTCACCTGGTTGCCGCCACACACGCTTGACACCATCTGAACCAAATAAGTTTATCTTGGTCTCGTCAGACCACAGGACATGGTTCCAGTAATTCATGTCCTTAGTCTGCTTGTCTTCAACAAACTGTTTGCGGGCTTTCTTGTGCATCATCTTTAGAAGAGGATTCCTTCTGGGGACGACAGCCATGCAGACCATTTGATGCAGTGTGCAGCGTATAGTCTGAGCACTGGCAGGCTGATCCCCCCCCCCTTAAACCTCTGCAGAAATGCAGACAGCACCCATATGTCTATTTCCCCAAAGACAACCTCTGGATATACCGCTGAGGACATGCACTCAACTTCTTTGGTCGACCATGGCGAGGCCTGTTCTGAGTAGATCCTGTCCTGTTAAACCACTGTATGGGCTTGGTCACCGTGCTGCAGCTCAGTTTCAGGGTCCTGGTAAACTTGTTATAGCCTAGCTCATCTTTATGTCGAGCAACAATTCTTTTTTTTAAGATCCTCAGAGAGTTCTTTGCCATGAGGTGCCATGTTGAACTTCCAGTGACCAGCATGGAAGAGTGTGAGCGATAACACCAAATTTAGCACACCTGCTCCCCATTCACACCTGAGACCTTGTAACACTAAAGAGTCACATGAAACCAAAAGGGAAAATTGCTAATTGGGCCCAATTCGGACATTTTCACTTAGGGATGTACTCACTTTTGTTGCCAGTGGTTTAGACATTGGCTGTGTGTTGAGTTATTTTGAGGGGACAGCAAATTGACACTGTTATACAAGCTGTACACTCACTGCTTTAAAGCGGAGCTCTGCCGGAAAAAAAAATATTAAAAGCCAGCAGCTACAGCTACAGCAGCTGCTGGCTTTTAATATTTGGACACTTACCTGTCCTGGAGTCCAGCGACGTCCGCAGCAGAGGACGAGCGACCGCTCGTCGCTCTGCTGCTCCCTCCGCCATCCTCGCTGAGGGAACCAGGAAGTGAAGCCCTGCGGCTTCATGCCCGGTTCCCTACGGCGCATGCGCGAGTCACGCTGCGCCGTTCTGATTGGTGCTCCTGTGTTCTGGGAGCCGAGTGTCTCCCAGAACACCAAGGGAAGTCTGCGGGAAGTGACGTAACTCCCGCAGATTCCCGGAGAGAGGACTCCCGGATGTGGGTGAAAATACCTGTCTTAGACAGGTATCTTCACCCCCCTCCCCCCTGAAAGGTGTCAATTGTGACACCGGAGGGGGGAGGAATCCAAATAGCAAACGTTGCTATTTAGGGTGGAGCTCCACTTTAAATTGTAGCAAAGTGTAATTTCTTCAGTGTTTTCACATGAAAAGATATAATAAAATATTAACAAAAATGTGAGGGGTGTACTCACTTTTGTGAGATATTGTGTATATATATATACAGTATATAGTATATCCATATATATAAAGCTAAACAATCAAGATATAGTATAAAAACTTGAAGATGCGTAACATGGTAGCTCCATCATTACTGAGTTACCTATGAGAAGACTACCTGGATTGTAGAATTTCTCAGACTGGCACCCACCCAAAAAATAAAGAAAGTTATAGAAATAAATATAAATCAAAGTCATGTTTCAAGCCTTACGGGGACAATATTCCAAACTGGTGAATCCAGAAAGTCTCTACCATCATTCACCACCCCTTCTAAATTTGTAGATGTGGTTTTATTGTCGGGTCAGTCTTTGGACCATGCCGTGGACAAAGTTAGTGGACATGATTTAGCTAGATGAGAGATCGCTTGAGAATACAAATCTGATATGGAATAGACGTGTCGGCGGGTAGCCAAATTTATAAATGACTCTTGAATAGGATCAGTCCAAGTATTATATGTTTTAACATAGCCGATTATTTAGTAGTAGTAAAAGAAGTGAAGCTGTGAAAGGTGGTATTCCGTAGAGAGTTCCTCAAATTATTTGAGCATACCAGGTTTGGAATTGTATAAGGAAGATACCCGTAGCAGTCCATGAGCCATCCATTGAAGAAATGCTGCATGAGTGGCTGCTTGAAGTTTGAAGATGTGATGGATAACCATGAACTTTGATTCCGTATCTCTGTGACTCATCTCCACCCAATATCTGACAACAAGAAGTTCTTACTAGAGATCGCCTTGCAGTTCATCCCACGGTCGGTTTGCGCCAAACTTTGCGCGTTCGCTATTCGCCGAACCGGCGGACATATGGCGCTATTCGCTCCCGCCATATTCTTTAACATTGTGAAGAACTTTGACCGATGACACATCCATCATGTGGTACAGGACAGCCAATTGAGACATTTCAGCACATGGACATACCTCCTACCTTATAAATAGACCTGATCTGGCTGCCATTTCACATTATGTCTTTTGTCAGTGTAGGGAGAGGTTGCTGTGTGGAGCAGGGACAGACTGTAGTGACACAAATCGCTAACTAGTATAGGTCCACAAAAGTCCTTTTAAGGACTGGTATAGGTGTACTATTGTTTGGTGTGCAGTAGATAGGGGTGTAATACACTTATAATATACTTTCAAATATAGAAAGCATATTATAGTGCATTTTTATTGTGCAGCATTGTGACTGCTGAGCGGTTCTGCAGTGATACTACAACTACAAAGAGTGACAAACGCAATTAGAAAAAAGTATTATAACTGGTGTGATAGACCAGTGGCCTCCCAAAACGAAAGATTGAAGCGGGGTGTTATATACCTTCTTCCACATATACTGCACTTCTCTAGAGACTTTTGTCACATGGTCATTTAAAAAAATGACAGGCAGAGGAAGAGGCAGGCCCTTCCGCAGGGGTGATAGCGGTAGGGAAGGAGCACCAGGCCAGAGCCAAAGTGGGAAGTTGCAGAAGGTGCGTGCGATTATGTCAAAGGACGCACCAGACTTGGTTGAGTGGCTCACTCAGCCTTACTCTTCTGCACCCTCCTCATCCACTCTATCTGCACCCTCTTCACTCTCTGCTGTGTGCACCCCCAAAGACACTAACACCACCACCACCATATACCCTCCGCTTGAGTCACAGGAATTATTTTCCGATCCATCACAAGACATTTACGATGCGCAGGCATTCTTGGCCAGAGTCCCCTAGCTCACGCTCTGTAAGGTAAGAAGGATAGAGGGGAAGCAGCAGCACAGGATACAAGAATAGTGAGGGGAAAAGCCAAGGTCAGGGCAACAAGCAGACAAGGATAAACGAAGGACAAGCCGAAGGTCAACGTCACAAGCAGACAGGGATAGTCAGGAACAAGCCAATATCGTAACACAGAGACAGACGTAGCACACGACAGGCAGGAACCCAAACACACAATACCTAAACAAACACGTTGATTAGCAAGGCAGACTTGCAGTGCACAGGTTATGGTTAATATAGAGTTCTGTGATAGGACCTGGGGTGGAGCCAGGCTGGATGGAGAGATTATAAAAGCAGCCAGGTGAGAGAGTCTGGCCTCTAAGATGAACACATGAGGAGGAAAGGTAAGATGGCAGACAAACATTACTGCACATCCATGACATTGTGGAACGGATGCGGACCCATTTTACAGACGTGTGAATGGACCTTATATGTACTTGACATGTATTTACCGGCTGCTGTCAGTTCTGGCTGATTTAGGCCGAGCTATTACACTAAAAGTGAGCAATATTAAAAAAAAAAAAAATACACGTTATAACTGTATAAACAATTTATATAACTTATAAATAAAAAAAAAATGATGGCAACTTTTCCAATAGCAGGATCATCTCCTGCACCCCCTTC
Organism: Rana muscosa; assembly: GCA_029206835.1. Taxonomy (NCBI): domain Eukaryota; kingdom Metazoa; phylum Chordata; class Amphibia; order Anura; family Ranidae; genus Rana; species Rana muscosa. Next base: position 286,042,607 of record CM055118.1, read on the forward strand.
ATAGCCTGGCCTTGCCTCTTCTCCATGGCCTTCATGCGCTCCTGAATTGACAAAATTTTGAAGATAAAAAAAGAATGCTTGTCGATCGCAGATTCGCTTAATACTTCTGGTATGTCAGTGTCCATGTTGTGGGACTATGTGTGCACAGCTAGTAAGTATTTTGTGGCTGCAAATATGACCTGGAGGTTCGCCTGTCATTAAAATGAATGGGACCCACCGCGAACCTACGGTTCGCGAAGATTTGCGCGCGTTCACGCGATTGCAAACCGTCCCATCAGATGTTCGTCCATCACTAGTTCTTACTGATGCAAATGTGCGGAGTACTTCTCTTAGAACACTATCCCTCATTTTTCAGGTAGTTTTGCCCCCATTCTGTACATGGCTGACCTGAAGTTCCTGACATAAGGTCTCTGTACTGAGTTAGTTGTATAGTCACTTCCCTTAATATTGGACAGGCTTACAAAAAAGTTTCAAGAGGACTGGAGACACAAATGAGAGGTACTGATAATTTGGAGACAAGGGTGAAGGGTATAGAAAATCTAGAGACGAGGGTGAGTGATACAGAAGAATGGAGAAATAGCAATACAGGAGAACATGATACAGGGTTGAGGGATGCAGGAAACCTGGAGGCATGGGTGGGAGGTAAAAGAGAACCAAAGACAGGGATGAAGGTGCAGGAGACGTGGAGAAAAAAGTGAGGGGAACAAGAGAACTGGAGACAAAGGTGGCAGTACACAAGAATAAGAGACAGGAAGGGTCATACTGGAGATCTGGTGATAGGGGTGGTGGGGGATGAGAACTGAGTACAAGGGTGAGATTTATATGAGAATTGGCTGAAGAAGTGGGGGTACAGAACTGGGGACAGGGGTGAGGTATACAGGAGAACTTAGAATTGAAGAGTGCAGTCGAATTGAAGCCAGCGGTTAGGGGTGCAGGCAAACTGGAGACAGGGGTGAGGTTTAGAGGAAGATTTGAGAAGGGGTTGGGGGTATAGGAGAACTAGAGACAAGAGTACAAAGTACAGGAGAACTAGGGACAGAGGTGAAGGGTAAATGTGAACTATAGAAAGGTAGAGCAGTACAGAAGAACAGCAAACAAGGGTGGGTGGCCAAGAGGAGCTGGAAACCGAGCTGAGAGCTATAGGACAACTGGAGACTGGAATGAGCAGTACAGAAGAACAGCAAACAAGGGTGGGTGGCCAAGAGGAGCTGGAAACCAGGCTGAGACTGAGAGCTATAGGACAACTGGATACAGGAATGAGCAGTACAGAAGAACAGCAAACAAGGGTGGGTGGCCAAGAGGAGCTGGAAACCGAGCTGAGAGCTATAGGACAACTGGAGACTGGAATGAGCAGTACAGAAGAACAGCAAACAAGGGTGGGTGGCCAAGAGGAGCTGGAAACCAGGCTGAGACTGAGAGCTATAGGACAACTGGATACAGGAATGAGCAGTACAGAAGAACAGCAAACAAGGGTGGGTGGCCAAGAAGGGTTTAGGGATATAGGACAATGACAGGAATGAGCAGTACAGAAGAACAGGAAACAGATGTGTGTGGGGTACAGCAGAACTAGACAAAGGCATGAGAAATACAGGAGAAATTAAAACAGGGCTTAGGGGTACCGGGAAAAGACATAGGTGGTGCAGGAGAAGGTAGGATAGAGTTGAGAGGTACAGGGGAACTAAAAATAGGGCTGAGGTATAGAACGGGAAACGGCTTACTAATAAAAAAGCAGAGCCTGCAGTAATATCCATAATAAAAGTACTTGCCAATGCTTGGAGGTTTTTTAATGAGGGGGTGGTTGAGAAGGGACAGTAAGCACCTACTTTGCTCCTAGGCCCCATTGTGGTCACATGCCCTACTATGATGGTAGTTCCTCCATGCCTTATATTCCTATATAATAAATTATTGTGATCATGAAAGATCAGAATTTGTGTGGAATGATTTGCCCATCTCTAGCCATTTATCTCTGTCAAAAATGTTTGATTCTAGAATAGTTGATCGAATTAGAAAAATCGCTGATCCATCCGAAGAATTCTACATGCATATGTTCAGGAGAGTGAAATAAAAAAATTATTCAACAATCTGCCTGTTTTCAAACGTATTTCTTCTCTATTCTAGATTACCATCTGTTAAAGTGCACAAACCGACTTCTTGTACAATGTACAATCATGGTGCAAAAAATGCATTATCTCACAGCAACCATTTTGATTCCAGTTTACTTAAGTCAGAACAGTCAAAGGTGAATTCTGATTGGCTGCTATGCATTACTGCACTGTGCAGATGGTTCTTTGAATTATTTAAAAAACCACAGCAAACAACCCACTGCCTACTTTTTTTTTTTCAGTTTCCCCATTGTTGTTTTGTTGCACATTTTACTCAGCATTCAATACTCAGGAAAGCCTTGAAAATTGTTTTTGTATAATAACAAATACAGAAACATGCTTACACTTCAAAGTTTGATATGCGTAATCAAAGCGGTTTAGCAAACTGCCATCTTTTATGGTGCTATGCTAAAGCTACCAATAGGTCACATCAGGGCCGGCCCTACCATGGGACCCGATGGTACCACGGTCCCAGGCGGCACTTTCAGGGGAGCGGCAAATCAGTGTTCAAACTGCTGCCTAAAAATCTCTCTGCGTTTTGAGCCAAGCTCAGCAAGGGGCAGCGGCGGGTGTCCTGTGATTGGCCGAGCAGGTTATGTGGGAGGGACGGACAGCAGACGTGAGGCTTGTGATTCGCCTGGAGGAGCGGAGGAGCTGGACTGTGGGTAATCGCGCCAGCCCTGCATGCTCCTGGAGTCCTAACTAGCGCTGTGTGTCACAGGAGACCTGAGGTCTGTCTCTCTCATCTCCCTGTCAGCTGCCCGCGGCCCCCCCTCTCTCTATCAGCCGCCCCCCCCCCTCCTTGGGTCTGTCTCTCTCATCTCCCTGTCAGCTGCCCGCGGCCCCCCCTCTCTCTATCAGCCGCCCCCCCCCCCTCCTTAGGTCTGTCTCTCTCATCTCCCTGTCAGCTGCCCGCGGCCCCCCCTCTCTCTATCAGCCGCCCCCCCCTCCTTAGGTCTGTCTCTCTCATCTCCCTGTCAGCTGCCCGCGGCCCCCCCTCTCTCTATCAGCCGCCCCCCCCCTCCTTAGGTCTGTCTCTCTCATCTCCCTGTCAGCTGCCCGCGGCCCCCCCTCTCTCTATCAGCCGCCCCCCCCCTCCTTGGGTCTGTCTCTCTCATCTCCCTGTCAGCTGCCCGCGGCCCCCCCTCTCTCTATCAGCCGCCCCCCCCCTCCTTGGGTCTGTCTCTCTCATCTCCCTGTCAGCTGCCCGCGGCCCCCCCTCTCTCTATCAGCCGCCCCCCCCCCTCCTTAGGTCTGTCTCTCTCATCTCCCTGTCAGCTGCCCACGGCCCCCCCTCTCTCTATCAGCCGCCCCCCCTCCTTAGGTCTGTCTCTCTCATCTCCCTGTCAGCTGCCCGCGGCCCCCCCTCTCTCTATCAGCCCCCCCCCCTCCTGAGGTCTGTCTCTCTCATCTCCCTGTCAGCTGCCCGCGGCCCCCCCTCTCTCTATCAGCCGCCTCCCCCCTCCTGAGGTCTGTCTCTCTCATCTCCCTGTCAGCTGCCCGCGGCCCCCCCTCTCTCTATCAGCCGCCTCCCCCCTCCTGAGGTCTGTCTCTCTCATCTCCCTGTCAGCTGCCCGCGGCCACCCCTCTCTCTATCAGCCGCCCCCCCCTCCTGAGGTCTGTCTCTCTCATCTCCCTGTCAGCTGCCCGCGGCCCCCCCTCTCTCTATCAGCCGCCCCCCCCCTCCTTAGGTCTGTCTCTCATCTCCCTGTCAGCTGCCCGCGGCCCCCCCTCTCTCTATCAGCCGCCCCCCCTCCTTAGGTCTGTCTCTCATCTCCCTGTCAGCTGCCCGCGGCCCCCCCTCTCTATCAGCCGCCCCCCCCTCCTTAGGTCTGTTTCTCTCATCTCCCTGTCAGCTGCCCACGGCCCCCCTCTCTCTATCAGCCGCCCCCCCTCCTGAGGTCTGTCTCTCATCTCCCTGTCAGCTGCCCGCGGCCCCCCCTCTCTCTATCAGCCGCCCCCCCCCTCCTTAGGTCTGTCTCTCTCATCTCCCTGTCAGCTGCCCGCGGCCCCCCCTCTCTCTATCAGCCGCCCCCCCCCTCCTTAGGTCTGTCTCTCTCATCTCCCTGTCAGCTGCCCACGGCCCCCCCTCTCTCTATCAGCCGCCCCCCCCTCCTTAGGTCTGTCTCTCTCATCTCCCTGTCAGCTGCCCGCGGCCCCCCCTCTCTCTATCAGCCCCCCCCCTCCTGAGGTCTGTCTCTCTCATCTCCCTGTCAGCTGCCCGCGGCCCCCCCTCTCTCTATCAGCCGCCTCCCCCCTCCTGAGGTCTGTCTCTCTCATCTCCCTGTCAGCTGCCCGCGGCCACCCCTCTCTCTATCAGCCGCCCCCCCCTCCTGAGGTCTGTCTCTCTCATCTCCCTGTCAGCTGCCCGCGGCCCCCCCCTCTCTCTATCAGCCGCCCCCCCCCTCCTTAGGTCTGTCTCTCATCTCCCTGTCAGCTGCCCGCGGCCCCCCTCTCTCTATCAGCCGCCCCCCCCTCCTTAGGTCTGTCTCTCATCTCCCTGTCAGCTGCCCGCGGCCCCCCTCTCTATCAGCCGCCCCCCCCCCCCTCCTTAGGTCTGTTTCTCTCATCTCCCTGTCAGCTGCCCACAGCCCCCCCTCTCTCTATCAGCCGCCCCCCCTCCTGAGGTCTGTCTCTCATCTCCCTGTCAGCTGCCCACGGCCCCCCTCTCTCTATCAGCCGCCCCCCTCCTGAGGTCTGTCTCTCTCATCTCCCTGTCAGCTGCCCGCGGTCCCCCTCTCTCTATCAGCCGCCCCCCCTTTTGAGGTCTGTCTCTCTCATCTCCCTGTCAGCCGCCCACTGCCCCCCCTCCTCTCTATCAGCCGCCCCCCCTCCTTAGGTCTGTCTCTCTCATCTCCCTGTCAGCTGCCCATGGCCCCCCCTCCTTTCTATCAGCCACCCCCCCTCCTGAGGTCTGTCTCTCTCATCTCCCTGTCAGCTGCCCGCGGCCCCCCTCTCTCTATCAGCCGCCCCCCCTTTTGAGGTCTGTCTCTCTCATCTCCCTGTCAGCTGCCCACGGCCCCCCCTCTGTCTATCAGCCGCCCCCCCCTCCTTAGGTCTGTCTCTCTCATCTCCCTGTCAGCTGCCCGCGGCCCCCCCTCTCTCTATCAGCCCCCCCCCCTCCTGAGGTCTGTCTCTCTCATCTCCCTGTCAGCTGCCCGCGGCCCCCCCTCTCTCTATCAGCCGCCTCCCCCCTCCTGAGGTCTGTCTCTCTCATCTCCCTGTCAGCTGCCCGCGGCCACCCCTCTCTCTATCAGCCGCCCCCCCCTCCTGAGGTCTGTCTCTCTCATCTCCCTGTCAGCTGCCCGCGGCCCCCCCTCTCTCTATCAGCCGCCCCCCCCTCCTTAGGTCTGTCTCTCATCTCCCTGTCAGCTGCCCGCGGCCCCCCCTCTCTCTATCAGCCACCCCCCCTCCTTAGGTCTGTCTCTCATCTCCCTGTCAGCTGCCCGCGGCCCCCCCTCTCTATCAGCCGCCCCCCCCTCCTTAGGTCTGTTTCTCTCATCTCCCTGTCAGCTGCCCACGGCCCCCCCTCTCTCTATCAGCCGCCCCCCCTCCTGAGGTCTGTCTCTCATCTCCCTGTCAGCTGCCCACGGCCCCCCTCTCTCTATCAGCCGCCCCCCTCCTGAGGTCTGTCTCTCTCATCTCCCTGTCAGCTGCCCGCGGTCCCCCTCTCTCTATCAGCCGCCTCCCCTTTTGAGGTCTGTCTCTCTCATCTCCCTGTCAGCCGCCCACTGCCCCCCTCCTCTCTATCAGCCGCCCCCCCTCCTTAGGTCTGTCTCTCTCATCTCCCTGTCAGCTGCCCATGGCCCCCCCTCCTTTCTATCAGCCACCCCCCCTACTGAGGTCTGTCTCTCTCATCTCCCTGTCAGCTGCCCGCGGCCCCCCTCTCTCTATCAGCCGCCCCCCCCTTTGAGGTCTGTCTCTCTCATCTCCCTGTCAGCCGCCCACTGCCCCCCTCCTCTCTATCAGCTGCCCCCCCTCCTTAGGTCTGTCTCTCTCATCTCCCTGTCAGCTGCCCATGGCCCCCCCTCCTCTCTATCAGCCACCCCCTCTTCTGAGGTCCGTCTCTCTCATCTGCTCTGTCAGCCGCCCCCCCTTCCTCTCTATCAGCCCCCCTTCCTCTCTATCAGCCACCCCCCCTCCTCTCTATCAGCCGCCCCCTCCTGAGGTCCGTCTCTCTCATCTGCCCTGTCAGCCACCCGCGGCCCCCCTCCTCTCTATCAGCCACCCCCCTCCTCGCCCCCCCTCCTGAGGTCCGTCTCTCTCATCTGCTCTGTCAGCTGCCCCCCTCCTCTCTATCAGCCCCCTTTCCTCTCTATCAGCCGCCCCCCTCTTCCTCTCTATCAGCCGCCCCCCTCTTCCTCTCTATCAGCCGCCCCCCTCCTCCTCTCTGTCAGACCCCCCTCCTCCTCTCTGTCAGACCCCCCTCCTCCTCTCTGTCAGACCCCCTCCTCCTCTCTGTCAGACGTGTGGCAGGTGATGTCATGGCAAGGGACAATCCGCTACGTGTGGCAGGTGATGTTGTGGCAAGTGACATTCTGCAATGTGTGGCATCGTGGCAAGTGACCAGCCGCAATTTGTGGCAGATGGCATTGTGGCAAGTGACAATTCGCAACAAGTGACAATCTGCATCTGGTGGCAGGTGACGCGGCAAGTGACACACTCGGGGCTCCTACTTATTCGGCATTATGGTGAGTTGAACTATTTTATTTTATATAACAATAGAAATAATGCACTTCAATCATTTTTTGCGATTCGGCACGGCATCGATTTAACTGACAATTGCGTGGTCATGTGACGTTGTACCTAAACAAATAGAGCTTTCTTTTGGTGGTATTTGATAACTTCTGCGGTTTTTATTTTTTGTGCTATAAACAAAAATAGCGACAACTTTGAAAATTGTTTTTTATTTTAACTTTTGCTATAATAAACATCCAAAAAAAAAAAAATTTCTTCATCAGTTTAGGTCGATATGTATTCTTCTACATATGTTTGGTAAAAAAAAAAACGCAATAAGTGTATATTGATTCGTTTGCACAAAAGTTATTGCGTCTACCAAATAGAGGATAGATTTATGGCATTTTTATTATTATTATATTTTTTTTACTAGTAATGGCGGTGATCTGCGATTTTTAGCGAAACTGTGACATTGCGGTGGACAGATTGGACACTTGACACTTTTTTGGGACCAGTGACATTTATACAGCGATCTGTGCTATAAAAATGCACTGATTACTGTGTAAATGTCACTGTCAGGAAAGGGGTTAAATGTGTTCCCTGGGAGGTGTTTCTAACTGGGGGGATGGGGACTGACTGGAGGAGGAGAGAGATCTCTGTTCCTAATCACTAGGAACAGCAGATCTGTCTCTCCTCCCCTGTCAGAATGGGGATCTGTCTGTTTACATTGACAGATCCCCGTTCTGGCTCTATGGAGCGATCGCGGGTGGCCAGCTGACATCTCGGCCAACGGCCACGCACAGGTCCTTTTATACTCCTATATACATGTATAGAGCCATGACAGGTCCATTTTGGTTATCATGATATAAAATAATGAATATGGGGGCATTTTGGTGGGCGTGATTTTTCTTTTGGGGGGGGGGCAGCATTTCATTCTTGGTACCAGGCAGCACAATGTCTTGGGCCGGCACTGGGTCACATTATAAACACAATTTTATAGCAAGGTCGTGTTTCATTGAAGCTGAATTTTCAGATAATCAAATATTGTTTATAAAGAGCCATGTGTATCCTTACTTGAACCTTTGTGTGCTTTGTGTATTTCTTCTAGATCTGTGCAGTAATCTGGTATGAAACGTTGTCTCTGTACAGGAGCTGCCTGTAATAAAGACCGGTCACTGCTGCTCTTTTTCCTTGTCCAGGGTCACTGGTCTTGTCTCCGCCCACTCCTGTAGTTTTCTGCTCACAGTCTGTAGTGGGTGAAGCCTGCTGTGTCCCTCCCACAGCTCTGCTCTTTGCAAGTGTAGCGGGTATTTGAATTTAGGGGAGGCATCTGAGTGGTAGTGTAACCCAGATGCATTGATTGTTAGGGAATCTGAGATCCTTTTGTGGTTCTTGGAGGACTCTGGTGGTGTGAGGTTCCCTGCGGCCTGCAGGTGGCGCTGTTGCCCTGGGCCGGAGCTGAATACTCACCGCAAGACTGCTTCCCTTTTTGTCCTTTCCTGGCGCTGGTACAGCGGGGCGGGGAACCCACTGTGACGCAAAGGGAGAGGAGATAAAAGGGGCGGACGCCCTGACCTTGGGGTTCAGAGTCGGAGGACGAAGCCACGCCCAGGCACCTTCAGCCTGGGTGCTGGCGTTCCGGAGTTCCGGGCCCAGGTGCCCTTGACCTGGCCGGAGCGGGAGATGGAGTCCATCTCAGGCACCTTTAGCCTGGGGTGAGGTACTATGGCCGAAGCCTGGAGCTCAGTACCTTCGACTGAGTTCCGCGAGGGTGGAGGAATCCGAGGGGGCCCTAACTCCTTGGGTGCCCGTGTCTGAGACGAGGAGGCCGGTGAGCGGAACTTCTCCGGAGAGTCCAGCGCAGCATTGCTGGTGACGGAGAGGCCTCCGGTAACTGTCTTGGACGGATGTCCTTCCCCTGATAGGGGCTACGTTAGCGAAGGTAATCCATGTTCTGTCCAATATAGTCAGTGGCAGTGACTATTCGCCATTGGTGACACCACAGTGGTTAGCTCTATCTAAAAGAATTGTGCCTTGTCCTACTCCCCACAAAGACTGAAGTGTTATATGGGTCTCAACCTGTCTGTGCTGTATGACTATTTATTGAGAAGAATAAATACGAGTTGGACCCTTTCAGTGTGTGGAACTCTGGTTACTAGGAGCAAAGGGGAGTCAATCCGAGGAGAGGATTTGACTCTGGGACACATACACAAAACCCGATAGTTCTGGCTTTCACCTCTACACATTGGAGGACATGGGCCATGGTGTATCTCATCCCTCCCCCCTCAGTGTTAACCCCTAGACGAGACAGACAAACCGTTAATGAGAAGGGGTGAGAGGGGTGAAGTCGCTACAGAAAGGCTATGTACAGCACAGTGATGATGTCACTGCTACTTTTAATAGATATTATTGAGGTATGTAAAGGCATTTGGTGCACACAAACTGAATTTATATCCTTTGTTAAGAATATATGCTTTGCAGCTTTTAAATATATGTGCATCTGCATATATAGATTTTTCTTGGTCCTCCTGCTAAGTCCCACCAATACCTTTTTAGCTTGCCAGTGAAGTCCACCTAATGCAGTTTGCTGTGAAGATGTGGCAACAATGCTGCACTACGCCTGAATTCAAGGTAGAGTTATCACTCTCATGTAGACCGAGCCCATGGTTGGTGTTAGTGGAAAAAACATGCCCCATTGTTGGTATCAAAAGGAGGAATTATGCCTATGATTGCAGTCTGTGAGAGGATGACCACCATTCATGTAATTGGGAGGAATTGTGCCCTTTATTTATATCAGTAGGAAGATTTGTGCCCATCTTTGGTGCCAGTGGTAACCTAACAATGGTGTCAGACTCAGCAGGAGGAATAGCGCCACATCGATGGTATTAGTGGAAGAACTGTGCCTCACGTTGGTTCCAGTGGTCAGTGGGTAGAACAGTGCCCTAAGGGCCACTTAAAGACAAGCAATAGGTCACATCCAGCCTGACTCTGGTATTCTCCCACTGTTTAGTAAAATGATGGTAGATTATTTTGATTCCATTATTAAGATTCTGTATAGCTGACCATACACCATTCATGCTTTAACAGAGCTGTTTAGCAAACAGGTGTCCTTTAATGCTGCTATGCTATAGCTACAAATATGCCCCATTGTAAGCACAAAAGTATAGTAAGGTCATATTTCACTAACCTTACCCCTGAACCTAACCCTTAGTTCTGAATCTATTCCTAAACCTAACCCTTAAAGTGATTGTAAGGCTTTTTTTTTTTTTTTAAATAACAAACATGTTACACTTACCTCCACTGTGCAGCTTGTTTTGCACAGAGTGGCCCCGAAACTCGTCTTCTGGGGTCCCTCGGTGGCTCTTGCGGCTCCTCCCCGCATCAGATAACCCCCCTAGGAAAAGTGCTCTCCCGGGGGTTTACCTTGCGGGTGCGTTCCCGGGTCCAGCATTTGCGCCTATAGACACGAATGCCGGATTTGGCCCCACCCCCCCGGTGCCCGCGTCATTGGATTTAATTGACAGCAGTGGGAGCCAATGGCTGCGCTGCTATCAATCTATCCAATCAAGAGCCAGGACCCCGTGGAGAGAGAACGAGCGTGTCTCCGCCGACAGAAATACAGGGCTCAGGTAAGTAAAATGGGGGGCTGGGGGGCCGGTCACAGCCAGGTGTTTTTTCTCCTTAATGCATAGGATGCATTAAGGTAAAAAAACACAAGGTTTTACAACCCCTTTAAGGCTGGGTTCACACTATTGCTGCATGCGGCTCACACCAGGGGTCTGGTGCGTCCACCGTTTTAGGTCCAATTTCAGCCCATTCATTATGTTTTACTTTCTGCTATAAAACATATCCAATAAAAAAAATTAAAAAATCAAAATTATATGTAGCACTACCCCCGCAGGAGCTGCTGGTTTAATTTTGGGTCTGCCGTTACCTCACTGTTCATTGTATCCTCCATAGGGGTCCCATTGGAGAGTTGTTCACAGATGTCCGCACCAAACACTTAATCTCTTTTCCCAATGCTTTTATTAACAAACGTCAGATAGAGGGATGGTGGGCTAGGGGAGATTCAGGTACCTTGTATTGCGGATCACGGGTACTTCTTTGATCCAGAGTACAAACAGCTCCACAACTGGATCTAGCAACCACCGGATAAGCCTCTCTCACTGACCTAGCAGCCGGTGCGGTGCTCGGTCATAGTCTCTGCCACAAACTTGATGAATATAACTTGAGTCATTGTACAATCCTCTGCCACAGGATTGTATAACCAAGAACTTTTGAAAAGTCAAAGTACAAACTCACAGTACCAGTATCTTTCAGCCATCCGGCGATACTGTGAGGTAGATTTGATCCTCCAATTGAGTCTCCAATTGCTCGGCTTCTCCCCGCAGGCAAGACAGCTCAGGACCACCCATGGACCAGTAGGCCCCAGAAACTCCTGGGCCTACTTTCAGTAAGGAGGCCTCGGGCCAGCAGGGCCATCAGGTCAGAGAGACTGCGAAAACGGTGTCTGTCCCTTAAGTACCCTCTCCCAGAATGCACAGCGGGTGAACCACTCCCACTGGGCTATTTCTGGGTAGAGAGGTACTCAATGCATCCAGCCTGCTGTATTTCCAACACTGACCGGTGGTAAAATAAATTGGCCTCTAAAAAAATACAGATAGTGTATTATTAATTAAAAGTACCATCATCCAGAAATCAGAATTGAATAAGGGTTGGATTTTGGACAGCGACACCCACGGCCAAGTGCAAAATGCACAACACAGCTGAACTGGAACAGAAATCAGCAATTTAACATAATACTCTGAGCTAAACTACAGCTCAGATAAACTTAAATTTACATATAGCGCCTACTCAATAGGAGCAGGGCGCTACATATACATTTAGGACAATATGTATTCTGCCACATGTTTTTGGTAACAAAAATCCCAAAAAGGGCATATTTATTGGTTTATGCAAATGTTATAGTGTCTACAAACTATGGGATATATTTATGGAATTTTTTATTTTATTTTTGTTTTCAAAAGGATTTTATTATTATTATAAACCAAACAAAAGCATATTGCGTACATACAAAACATAACTGTGCAATAAGTATCAATAGTAGTACACATTAAAGAAATAAAGGTAGCAATCTAGAGAGAGGGGGAAAAGAGAGAAAGGAGAGAAAAAAAAAAAAAAAGTGGGGAGAAGGAAGAGGTCAGATAATTATCATATTAAAAATAAGAAATGAATGTGAGGGATCAGTGTTGCAGTCTAAAGATGTACCAGGGGTTCCACTTGGCATCATACAGAGGCATGGAATCCCTCAATGTATGGTGTATTTTGTCTGTCAGCATCATTTGATCTATTCTAGATACGACCAGTGAAAAGGGAACCAAGGCCGATTTCCAGGAAAGAGCTATGGCCCATTGTACTGCTAAACAGACCGAATGAATCAGTCTCATGAGAGGCCGGGGGGTGTCCTGAATATTTTGAAAGAGGAGGCACTGAGTGTGCGTCAGAGCAACTCGCCCACCTGCAAGGGAATCAATCAGCTCCCTAGCCGCGGACCATGTGGGACACAGCCGCTCACACTCCCAAAACAAATGAAGGAGGGAGCCCGGGAGGTCGCACCCTCTAAAACAAGAGGGTGAAACCTGGGGGTAAATCTTGTGAAGGCGCAGAGGGGTGTAATACCAACGGGTCAGCAACTTAACCGCAGTTTCCCTAATTGTGAGAGAAAGTGTGCATTTTCTCATGTTGGTCCAGCCCGCATTCCAGTCCAAATCTTCTACAGTAAGAGCTAGTTCCCCCTCCCACTGGGCCCTGTATTTGGGCGACGAACCCTCCAAAGTCGACTCAAAGGCCTTGTACAAGGTTGAAACAAGGCCCTTTTGTCTAGGAGCCGTAAAACATATCTTCTCGTAGAGAGTTCTAGAGTCTGAAAGGGGGCCTGTGTAGTGATTCAGAAAAAAGTGTCTAATTTGGAGATAATGATAAAATTCGCCAGCGAGGGTCGGGTATTTAAGCACTAAATTAGGGAAAGACTCAAATCTCTCTCCCTGTAAGAAGTCCCCTAGCCTCATCAGCCCCAAGCCCGTCCAGAGTCGAAACTCCTCTGGGTGAGCAAAGGCTGTGGGAAACCGCGAGTCTCCAAGATATGAAGCGCCCAGGGGGAACCCCGAGATAAGATTGAATTTTTGTTTGTACCGATTCCAAAGTTTCAAGCTTGCTGTCACCAAATCATTATCGAGGGGGCTTAGGGAGCGTGAGGGAGTAGAGGACCACATAATGCCAGGGAGGTAAGCAGGGGAAATTGAGTCTTGCTCAAATTTGACCCAGGGGACAGTAGAATGAGGAATGTTCCACTGTGCTTGTTGTGAAAACCTGCTAGATAGGTAGTAAAGCCAGACCTGTGGGACACCCAGACCCCCCTGCCTTGCTGATCGGTAGAGGGTCGTTTTTGCAAATCTAGGGGGCCTGCACTTCCATATAAATTTATTAAAGATTATTTGAATTTTGAGTAAATAAGATTTGGTAAGCGTAATCGGCAGGGAGCGGAACAGGTAAAGTAATTTGGGCAGGCAGGTCATTTTAATAGCAGTTACCCTGCCCAGGAAAGAGATGTGAAGTGGGGACCAGAGTTTAAGTAGTTGTTTGAGTTTGGAGATCATAGGGGGGTAATTAGCTTCAAACAGTCTGGAGAAATCACTCGTTAAATGGACCCCGAGGTACGGGAGGGACGGGCAAGCCCATGAGAATCTAAAGGACTGTTTGAGATGCTCCAGCTCGGCTTGAGTGTAGCCTATGGGGAGGGCCAAGGATTTTGAGGCATTCACAGAGAGGCCCGAGATCCCAGCAAACCTGGACAGGGATTGGAACAGATTGGGCAGGGAGATCAATGGGTTAGTGATAAACATTAAAACGTCATCCGCATACATGCAGAATTTATAGTCTGTGGGGCCTCGGCGATAACCGGATATGTCCGGGTTCTCTAGAAGCTCCAGAGCAAGGGGTTCCATGGCTAGGGCAAAGATCAGAGGGGAAAGTGGGCACCCCTGTCTCGTGCCTCTGCCTAACTTGAAAAAATCAGAACTACAGCCTGGTATTTTAATCCTGGTCTGAGGATCACTATACAAGGCTCGGAAGGCATAGAGAAATTCCCTCCGGAAACCCATGCGTTGTAACAAGGTGGACAAGTAACCCCAAGACACACTATCGAATGCCTTCTGTATATCAAGGCTCAGTAGAAGTACTTTTTTAGTAAAGAGGTTAGCATCCTGAATAATATTAGTGGTTAAGCGGATATTGTCGGTAATCAACCTATGGGGAATGAAACCAGCCTGATAAGGGGAAATCAGGGAAGAGATGGAGCGGGCCAACCTGTCCGCCAGGATCCTGCTAAATATCTTTAGATCGTTATTAATAACCGATATGGGTCTAAAATTCTGGGGGAGGGTGTGATTTTTGTTCGGCTTGGGAATGAGCGACATGTTTGCCATCAGCATCTCTGTTGGAAAAGAGCCACCCTGCAAGACCCAATTAAACATCTGAACCAGCCTACCAGATAATGCCGGGGCAAATTTTGTGTAGTAAACGGCAGAGAAACCGTCCGGGCCGGGGGCTGAGCTAGGCTTTAGGGACTTGATGACATTTAAGACTTCAGTCTGTGAGATAGGAGTGTTAAGTTTGTCAACTTGGGTGGGGGAGAGTGAGGGAAGAGGGATCGAATCTAACCGGGCCATATCTTCAGCGGAGGGTTCAGATTTAGAGGGAGCCAGGAGGGTGGAGTAAAATTGACTAAAAATCTTAAGGACCTCTTGTGGGTGTGATGTGGTCTGACCTGACTCTGTCATTCGTTTATATACATGAGTAGGCCTAGTCGACTGATTTAGTCGCCTGGCAAACATGGTTGATGCCGTATTGCCATGGAGCAAAAATCTGGCCTTAGACCATCTGAGTGCCTTCTCCACCTTAGAAGTTAGCAAGGAATCCAGTTCTAGGCGCTTCCGTTCAATCAATTTTCTGGTGGACTCCTGGTTTAGCGCAGAGGAATCTTTATATAACAGATCTAAGTCAGAAGTGAGTTGTAGGATCTTCCGTCTGTTTTCCCTATTACGGGCAGAGGCTATTTCAATGAGTTTGCCTCTAATCACAGCCTTATGGGCCGTCCAGACCACAGGTATGGGCGTCTCGGGGATGGCATTTAGGTGAAAGTATTGATCTATGGCCTGAGACACTTCAGATTCGATGGCCAAGTCTGACAGCAGAGACTCATTTAGGCGCCAGGTGAAAGGGGTAGGGGCCAACCCAATGCACTTAGTCTCAAAGGATGTAGCCTGGTGGTCAGACCAAACACAGGGGTGTATAGAGGCGGCTGTGGAGTTGGCCAGCGTAATTGGAGTGACAAAAAAAAAATCGAGCCTGGCGTAGCTGTTGTGAGGGTGGGAGTAGAAGGTGTACTCCCTAGCTCCAATATTATGTGCCCTCCAGGAGTCCACCAATTGATAATCCCGCAAACACCTAGTCAGTGATCTGGGAAAACCCCTAGAGGAGGTGGCTACTGAGCACCTATCAAGAACCGGATTGGCCACCATATTAAAATCCCCCCCAACAATCATGTGTGGGGACTGGTATAGCTGGAGACACTCAAAAAATGAGACTAAAAATGAAGCAGGAGAGTCGTTGGGTGCATAAACACTTGCGATAGTTAGTTCCTTATTATTCAAAATACCCTGTATTATAACAAACCTGCTTCCCTTATCCCTGTACACCTTCTTCACATCCATGGAGAGGGAGGCATGCAAAAATATCGCCGCCCCCCTGCTCTTGGTGGAGTGAAGCGAGTAAAAGGCATGAGGGAAGTGCTTGTGAAAGAACTTGGGGTGAGAAGTGTGGGAGAAATGCGTTTCCTGGAGTAGCAGGATTTTAGCGTTTAAATTTTTATAGAAGGCAAACGCTTTTTTCCGCTTAACTGGGGTGTTAAATCCTTTAACATTGTGAGATAAAAATTTAAGGGCCATTGTGCTTTAGAATAAGGACTATCAATAGAACAATGTGATAAAAATCAACAGGGAGAAGTGCATTACATTGAAGCCAGCAATACCCTGCAGGCACCATGGGGGACACCCATATGCAGCAAAATGATACTATATCAGAGCAGAGCCCACATGACCTGACTATACTGTTATGCACAGAACATGTTAGTGAAATCACAGGGTCATAGTAGCAGAGGAACCCACATTCTTGAGAAACATACCCAAATAAAAAGTACAGAATCCAAAATTGAATAAAATAAAAGACAAAGAATAAGAAATGGTTCAGGTATAGAGACATAACCTGAAAAAAGAGTCGATTTATGAGACATTGTCGTCTCAAGTCCAGCCAAAGAAAAGTTTCAGAACTCTCTCCTGAAAAATAACTGGAGGAGATGGGCTCAGCAGAGAAAACTGTCGTCCGAAGGGCAGCAGAGAAAAAAAACTGAAGGCTGATGGGGGAGTACATACAACGGGCTCTGCGGGAGAACTCCAAAATGCCCGGGCGAAACTAACTGATTTTAGCAAGAAAAATAAGTGGCAGTGTCAACAGACACGGGGATGTGGCCTTGCATATTTAGAGCAGGACTTCATTCCGTACCTCAGTTCTCTGCATCGTATCTGATCCTTCTACGGTTCGGGCGAGGAGGAGGTGTGTGCCATATTGGGGATGGCCTGGGGGTCAGCGGAGGGCGGCAGATGACCTCTGGATCCAGGAGACCCAATTTGACTAGGATCTCCTGACCTTCCAGCAGGGAGGTGGCCGAGTACGTGGAGCCGTTGTGCGGGATCACCAGTTTAAAGGGGAACCCCCAGCGGTAGCGAATCCATGCCGATTGAAGAACCGAGGTAACTTCCTTCATGCCGCGGCGTCTCTCCAGGGTGGCTGGGGAGATGTCCGGATAAATCTGGATGACGTGTTCGTCTAGGGTGATCCTCTGTTGATTCCGCGCGGCTCTCAGGATTTCTTCTTTTGTAAGGAAATCCTTCATGCAGAGGACAACATCCCTAGGCGGCTTAACCACTGGCGGTTTGGGTCTAAGGGCCCTGTGGATCCTGTCGCATGTAAAGGCCGCGGAACCACAGTCGGGCAGGAGGGACTTAAAAAGCCGGATGACAGTGGGGATGAGGTCCGTCTCCGTTTCAGGGATCCCCCGTACGCGTAAATTGTTGCGTCGATTGCGATTGTCGAGATCCTCGACCTGGGCTTGGATCTGTGAGAAAGCCATCGCCAGAGAATCATGTTCGCGGCTCAGGTCGTTGTAGGATAACACCAGCTCGTCGTGTTTGGTCTCGAGTTTGTCGGTCCTGTTGCCCAGCGCTGCAATTTCAGATGATAAGGTTTGGGAGGTCTTGTGCAGCTCGGTTTGGAATTTGGCGGCTATCTTAGTGTACATGTCCTCCAAACTAGCATCCAGGTCTGCTTTAGAGAGCGTAGGGTACTCACGATTAAATGCATCAGGGGGCCCCACTGAGGGGGTAGGAGCTGGTGAGTGAGTTCCGCCGCCGGCGCCGGCGCCATCTTGCTCCATGCCGCACAGCTGGAATTTTATTTTTTCATACTAGTAATGGCGGCGATCGGTGACTTACAGCAAGACTGCGATATTGCAGTGGACTATCGGACACCAACTGACACTTTTGACCATTTGCGGGAACCAGTGATACAATAATACAGTGATCAGTGCTAAAAATATACACTGTCACTGTACTAAGAACATTATAGTACCCTGGTGCCCAACCTACAGCCCTGTTATAGCAATGATCTCTGGAGGTCTCAGGTAATCTCTCTCCAGTCTATGACTGTCTCCTGAAGAATGTCCCCATTCTCAAAATGTCCACACTCTTTGACCATCTCCTGTATCATGCCATTAGTCTTTGACTATATCCTAGTGTGTATTTGCTGTTTCTGGCACTAAAAATTCACTGAATTTGCAGCCATTTGGTGATGTTGAGGGCCGCACTTGAGGCCCCCCTGACCAAGAAAGTTTACCACAGTTACAGTACGTCTGTGGATAGGCAGGTACTTGCCAAAAATTTTAACCATCTTTTAATTTAACTTACATTTTTTATAACATAATTTCAGAATGTGCTTTCTGTTCTTTGTTTCCAAAAGTCGTAATATTCTTGTTATTGCCTCAAATCACATACAATTAATTAAAAACAGGAAGTTCTACTGCAAATGATTGGATGTTTGTGGCAAAGACCTCACTCCACCGAGAGTGAAAATTACCTCTTTTATTAAATCACTGCCTTATTTTTAATTTGGCCTCAGCTCCTCACCGCAGAGCTATGACCCCAACTGTCGCCGTCTAAAGCACATAAAAGAAATGAATAAATTTTTCCAGTATTTAAAAATAATCAGAGCTTTTTTAATGCTGGCAGGCAACTGTGTCTTAATGGTCACTGACCTCACTGCCTAGCAAAAGGACAAATAAATATAATAATAATGTTTAATACATTTAATCAGAAAACCAATAGAATTTTTTGTTCTTTCAAGTATTTGTAATTTTTTACACAACTTTATTTATTTAGGTAATTGGTAATTTCAAGAGTAGTCCATTCCAAAAAGTATTTCTATATTTCAGGTTGTGTGGGCCACAACTCAACCCAGCAAGGCTCTCAAGGGTTATTGATTCCTGCTCCATTCCACTGAATGTAAAAAAAATCTTTTGAGTGACTAGTAAAATACAACCCTCCAATGAACAACAACTTCAGTCTTTTCAAAGAATGTTTACTACTTTATTTTCTTTCATTATCTATCCTTATTTCATATAGTTTGAGCGCCAACCCTGCAGGAGCTGCTTGGTATATTGGGTTCTCTGTTGTTCTGACTCGACTCTGAGAACTTCAGCCCCAATGACACACCAGGTTCAAATATAGATACTGCATTGCTACTTGGCGCACAAATATAGATACCTTAAACACAACTAAGGTTCAGTATGAAAAAGCAAATATCAGACTGTTTAGTGGTAAATTTACCCAATATATTATCACTGGTTTCAGTAAATAGTGGTATGCACATAAATGAGTAAGTAAAGTATTAGGTCAATCACAGTTCCCTAGACGATATGTTCACTAGGCTATAGCAACATAAATTAGAGTAAACTTGGTAATCCGCATTAAGTAATGACATTAACAGCAATGATAATCAATACTGTGATAACTCCTCTGTAAACAGTAGGCTATATCCACTTTACAGTGCACTCTATATGAATGGCAGCAATGAAATTTAAAAATCCCTAAATAGGTACCTCTTACTATGGACAATAAGCAAAGTTCATGTAAAACAGCTATCTGAGTGAGCAGTCTTTAGGTCTAGCTCTTCAGCCAGCTAGCGTTGGGGCCCAGTCTCTGCGGCAGTACACATAAGCACAGTCCTAATAAAGTCTGCATGCAGTAATTAATTCTTCTAGTCAGATGACCAAGCATTATGTGCTCAGTCTTGGTAAATGGCAGCAGTGTCCTCTCACCAGTCCCAGCGATATAGCATCAGGGGTCCTACTGTGTCCTTTTGGATCTGCCTGGAGTGATTCAAGTTGATGTGTCTGCAGGAGCAGAGATGTGCGCACCTCAATCTCCTCGCAGCAATACAGGAAATTTCCCGGTATTCAGCCTGTGAAAATACAGCTCTTGTTCTCTTTATACCCAAGCTTGCATTGGAAATTGTAGTCCAATAGAGCATTAATCTCTCATGATTTAATGTTGCCAACCACCAAGTTTCTTGAGCTCCTTCTCCTTGTCAGCTCCCCTGGTGGATGAAGGTGAGGTAGTGTTAACCTATTCATCTGAAGTCCATTGGGAGCACAGGGAGCACTGCAGCCATGTGTCCTAAATATGGGTAAACTATGTAGGGACCTCCAAGACTGCCTTTATCTAATCTCCACAGTTCCAATAAGGCTACATACACATAAACAGAAAATAAATGAATAACAATAATAAACAATAATAATAATGAAAATTTATCATTTTGGCAGTGATCCAAAAATGTTCTCAAATTTTTGTGTCAATGCACCATCGCTGCTTTGTCTTCTGCAAAGAATCTTTGAATTTGATCTGCTGATATAGAAGGGTATATTATTCTAAAAGTATCTGTATGGATATCCTGGTATCCACAGTTGATGAAGGAAATCACCTGGTAGGATGGCCAGGCTATACAAGTATGTCATGACAAGCAAACTCTGTTTAAATCTTCCTGATCTCAGATGTACTTTCTTGTAAAAAGTAGTACCTCACGTTACCAATAAGGACTTTCCTAGTTATTGTTTCATATTTTGTTTCTTTATTCCCTTCCCTTCACTCCCCCCCCCCCCCATTACCTCACTTATCCTACCCCCTCTTCCTATCTACTCAAGTTTTCTAAACACAGCATATCACATAAATCAATGCTAACCATCCTTGAACGAATCTATGGAGAACTCAAGACCATATTATGAATATTAAATCTGCCTTAATCTCCTGTAAAGCTCATTTTCTGTTTCGTACTATGGTACACTTTGTGACCACAGTTCCTTATGCTTTTCGATTATTAAAAAAAAAAAAATCAACAAAAAATGATAGTTAAAAAAAGCACACATGGTCCTCCACACTTTCAGGAGCATAGTGATGTAATGGTGAAAGGCAAATGTATTAGAAGTAGAGGGACATCATTGGCTAATAGGAAGAAAAAGAAACCCTTTCATTGTATAGAACAGGAAAATATGAATTGTCTACAAGTGAAGGCTGTTGCATACATGTCTTACCTGATACTACCTGCTCTATTAGTTCCCTGTCTTCTCAGGTTGTCATAGTTGTAGATGCTCACACATGGCACCATATGAACTCTCCTTCAGTAATAATACACTGCATTAATTTCTGATTTCTTAGTACATACCGTGTTATGATATTGACAGTGGGATTGCAGTACTAACACTACTTGACTTATGGTAGTAAAAAGGGATGATCATGTTACAGAAGATGCTTAACTTATCTTAGTTGTTATCTGTTTTAGAACGGAAGCTGTAACCCACTGTGATTATAGTGACTGAATGGCTGGAGAATTTTCTATTCCCTATGATGACCATGAATATTCATTACTGGAGAGTCATGTCCACAGTCTCTGACCATCTCCTGCATCTAGTCCACAGTCTCTGACCATCTCCTGTATCATGTCCGCAGTCTCTGACCAATTCCTGTATAACGTCCGCAGTCTCTGACCAACTCCTGTATCATGTCCGCAGTCTCTGGCCAATTCCTGAGGTGGAGCTCTAATAGGAAGAGGTGGGGCCTAAAAAGGAAGGGGTGGAGTTTACATATGAAGGGGTGGGTCTTAAACAGGAAGGGGTGGGGCAAATTTAGATGGGGGTTCACGGTTTTAGTCTTGCCTAGGGCATCACAAACCCAAAATACACCACTGCAGACCTCACTTATGTTGAATCCTTGTCCCTTCTATTAAACAGTCCAATAATAGAATCTCTGCTGCCAGTAGAAGCTCTTCCCTTGGACTTTTTAATGGTGGAGGTTAGGGTAAGCTCCAGAGGGGATAGGCCTAGTTCTGCATCAAACTGAAAGCTTTTGCGTAACATGCTGCTTGGATAGAGAGTACCCTGCGGAAAATCATATGAGGGCAAAAAAACAAAAAAAATGCACTTAAAGAGGAAGTAAACCCTCCTCAAGAAAAAAAAAAGAAAAGACCCTGCAAGACAAAGACATAATGAGCTAATATGCATAGCACACTAGCTCATTATGTAGTACTTACCTCCGATCGAAGCCCCCGCAGCCGTCCACGTCTCCCCCTCCGGCCGCCGAGATGTTATCCTTGTTAGCTACAGGTAAGCCTTAATATAGGCTTACCTGTAGCATAAAGTTGTAAACGAGGGCTTATGCCGCTTACACACGATCGATTTTCTTGACGGTGAAAACACCGTTGAGAAAATCGACGGGAAAAACGAGGAACGGCTTGGTCCCCTACACACGGCCGGTTTTCCTGACATTTTTTCTCTTGGTCGAGAAAAACGACCGTGTGTAGGCTCCCTGGCAGTGCTTCCCTATGGGAAAACTGTCGCGGAAAAAAATGCCGTGAATCATGACGAGAAAAATTAGAGCATGTTCTATTTTTTCTCGTCGTGATTCTTGCCATTTTTCTCGTCTGGAAAAATGATGGAAAGCCCACACATGGTCGTTTTTCTCGTCAAAGAGAAAAAATTTAATTTTTCCCAATGAGAAAAATGGTCGTGTGTACGCAGCATTACAACCACTTTAAAGAGTATTGTTGGGTTGGACAACAACACAAATTAATTTTGAGCATCACAATTTTTTCAAAAACAAATATACAGATACATATGAAAGGTTATAAAGTGCAGAATCTTTGAGAAATTCAAGACAGCCATAGAGAAATGCTTGATAATATTATACACAGAATAACCTTTGAAATATTCACACTAACAAAGCTTCAGCTTCCATTGATCACAGCAGGAAAAGAACGCCAGTAACCTGACTCCAGAGTCATAATTGTATTTCCATGTTCTTCTAATTGTGTATATTTTTGTGCCCTGATAATAAATGTATTACTCTGCATGATGATCATGAATAATTCTTGTACGACGGCCATCTATATGATTTATAATGTGCTTACAATGGAACGGCTTTAATTGCATGGTAATTCCAGCCCAGTCAGGTATGATCCAGGCCTTAGTTATGGCAGCTGTTTTATTTTTCTAATTAATTGAAGAACATGACTATAACGTAACAGAAGCCTCCCACAAGAAAAGCCAGCTGTCTGTAGGCAGAGCTCCTGGCTAGGTGCTTCTAATCAATGTTATGCTTTAAAAACAGAAAATCTGTCTTAGCGAGAACACAGCATGTGTATGTCTGGCACATTGGTGGCAAAATACTTCAGCAAGAATACTTTGAAAGTTTTAAAGGAGACTTGAACTCAAAAAAGGGAAGATTTGCTGTTATAGGGTTCACCTACAAATGGTCATTTTGTCCAAGCAGTACCCAGAAATATGTACCTTTTGTCTGGAGTTCCTCCTCAAAAATAGCAGTGCACTTCCTGATACGTGAGTGTGCCTAGGCCAGTGATGGCCAACCTTGGCACCCCAGATGTTTTGGAACTACAATTCCCATGATGCTCACCTACACTGCAGAGTGCATGAGCATCATGGGAAATGTAGTTCCAAAACATCTGGAGTTCCAAGGTTCGCCATCACTGACCTAAGCACTCTTTGGCTGTATATCTGCAGTGTGAATTCTAAGCCATCACTGTCTCTTGAGATTTGGTGATGTTACTAGTGTGCTTCTTGATGGAGAGTGCAGAACAAGGCCTAGCAAGTCAGTAATCGCAAAAGTGAGAGGAAGAGCGCAGGCAAAACTTTTGGTTAGTCCCTTGCACTTTGCCTGCCCTTTGTTAAACAGAGTTTCCACAGTTCAGTTCCTCTATAAAGGGGACTGTGACGAAAAGACAGTTTAAACTTGATTTTATCTGGTAACGAGTATCAGTATGTAGCACTACCCCCATAGGAGCCGCTGGTTTAAAGTTTTGGGCCTACCGTTACCTTTTCTGTTCACCACACTCGTGTCAGGGATCCCTCTTGAAGAGCTTTCATGAATGTTCACACCAACGCTTGGTTACTTTTTCTTCAAGAGCTTTATTATACCAGTTCTAACAAAGGGGTAGAGGGATAAGGGAGGTTCAGGTACCTTACTTTGTGGATCACGGGCACAATCTTAGATCCAGAGGATAAATCAGTTTCACGCTGGATTCAGCAACCACCGGATAGGCCTACTCTCACTGACCTAGAAACCGGCGCGAAGCTCGTTCAAAGTCTCTGCCACAGACTTGATGAGTGCCGTCGCGTCGTTCCACAATCTTCCGCCACAAGATCGTGTAACCACACTGACACTTTGCAAAAGTTCCTTCAAAAGTACACAGCTCAGAATCTTTCAGCCAGCCGGCAGCACCGTGAGGCAAACTGCCAGGATGCGTCCTTCAATTGAGTCCCCAATTGTTCCGCTTCTTCCCGCAGGCAAGACAGCGTAGGGCCATCCCTGGACTAGTAGGCCCCAGCAACTCCTGGGCCTACTTCTCAGTTGCAGAGCCTCGGGCCAGCAGTCCCGAGGCCAAAAATGGCTCGTACATCCCTGAGGCCAGGAGGGCCCTCAGATCCGGATCCGGCAACGAACCCCGATAGAGCGGTCTCTGTCTCTTAAGTACCCCCTCCCAGAATGCACAGTGGGTTGACCACGCCCCCTGAGCCACTTCTGGGAAAGAAATACCCAATATATCTAGCCTGCTGCATTTCAACCCTGACCTGTGGTGACAGTGACACCTAATGTCAGGTGGAAAATGCGCAACCCAGCTAGACTTAAACAGAGTCAACAAATTTAGTATAATTCTTTCTGAGCTGAACTACACCTCGGATAACTAAATTAAACATAGAGCTTCTACCCAACAGGAGCAGGGTGCTACAAGTACAATGCTAGAATCAATTTCCAAATATAAGTTTGAAAACTTATATTGTGCCCTTAAAGATTATCAATGTTGTTGTTCTGTCTCAACTACAAAGCGATAAAGTTCATCTCCAGGTTGAAGTAGGCCTTACACAAGCTGGTTTGCTATTATCCCTTGCATCGATACAGGCAGTTTAACTCAATGAATAAACTCACAGTTAGGACGACAGACGATGAATCCTTTCGAATGTTCCGTTTAATGATGGATATTCATAGGTAGAAAAACGTTGCAGTTGTAAGCCACATGTAAGATGTTTAGCATGGAAGATATACAGGAGTAATGACCAGAATCAGGAAGTGGAGGAGATATATAAAGAACTACGGTGAGAGAGAGAGTTCAGCTAGAAAGAAGGGGACAGATCTTAAAGACACATAGCAAGAATAATCACATAGTGTAACACAACACTCCCCGTCTGAAATCTTTAGATTTCATAACCTTAAACTAAAATATATATTTTCAAAAAGTCCAATACTGACGAATGTCCTGGAACCTGTAATGAAAAACATGCAACAAGCAAATAATAAACGTAAGTTCAACAGGATGAAGAACATAAAGTCACAGTATGATGTCTTCAAAGAATTCCAAAGTTCTGAGTAGAACCTGTAGATGGCAGCAATGTACTCCCCGCCGTGCCAACAGCATGGCTAGTCCTTGCACAAGTCACTCACCTGGCAAAAGGAGTACTAACTCTGTAATTGGTCGACTAAAGGTTCGTGTCGATCCTCCCTTGGTTACCTTGACTTCTACCTTCCGGACTTTGTTATCGTCGCTGGGCATAACTTTAGTAATAAGACCCATAGGCCACTCATTCCGACAAACTTCCTTGTCTTTTAGAAGGATGAGGTCTCCAACCTTAAGATTCAGCTTAGATGCTTGCCATTTGTTACGACCTTGAAGGTGATGAAGATACTTTTTCTTCCAGCGATGCCAGAACACATTGGCTAGATGCTGCACCTGCTTCCATTGATGCCTGTAATGGTGTGACCGCAGCTTCTGTTTTGTACTTACAGAAGTGTGGAGTGAGGTGTTCACAGTTCTTATTTTCTTATCATCTTCAGGGTTTACTAGCCCATAGGTGGTGTCAATAGGGAGTAAGTAAGAGTCCTCACGCAGAAACCTTGGAGGTGACAGCCATAAGCTGTACTGAAGAGCGGCAGGTGACACGGCTCTGGTCCCACAGTCAGCTGGGTTGAGTTCAGTGGGAACGTGATGCCGTTGACTTGGTAGAGAGAATCTCTTGATACGTTAAACCCTGTTGCTGACGTACACATAAAATTGTTTTGTTTGGTTGTTTATGTAACCAAGTACTACCTTACTGTCTGTATAGAAGGTGAAAGAATCAATTGTAGTGTCCATTTCACTTCGTATGACCTCGGCAATTTCTACTGCTAGCACGGCTGCACAAAGTTCAAGTCTTGGTATGGTATGTGCAGGCTTGGGTGTGAGTTTTGCCTTGCCTAGGACAAAACTACAGTGTGATTCTCCATTCAGTTCAGAGGTCTTCAAATAGGCTACTGCAGCAATAGCTTCAACTGATGCATCAGAGAAAATATAAATCTCTCTCCGGTTAGCAGTTGAAGTGGATCCTGGAACATAGCAACGGGGAATCTGAAGTTTTTCTACTGACTTCAAAGAATATCTCCATCTTTCCCACTTGTGTTGATTCTCACTAGGCAAGGGAGTTTCCCAGTCTATGTTCTCAGTAGACAACTGTCTTAGTAAAATCTTACCTTGAATGGTAACTGGAGCAAGGAAACCCAGTGGGTCATAGATGCTATTCACCACGGACAGGACTCCTCTCTTAGTGAAGGGTTTGTCACAAGTTGACACTTGGAAGGTGAATTTGTCTTGCTTGATGTTCCACAACAAACCCAGACTTCGCTGTACAGGAGGCACATCTGTACCTAAGTCAAGGTTTTTTAGACTAGTGGCATAGTCCTCAGAGTGAGAGGCATTCATAAGTTCCTGGCTGTTGAATATAATCTTGTGCAGTCTAAGGTTTGCTACAGACAGCATCTCCTTTGTTCTGGTGAGAAGATCAATTGCTTCTTTAGCAGTTGGAAAGGACTTAAGTGCGTCATCAACATAGAAGTTTCTTTCAACAAATTGACGGGCATCAGATCCATATTCAACTTCTCCAGTTTGAGCTGTTCTCCTTAGCCCATAAGTTGCCACTGCTGGGGAAGGACTGTTACCGAAGACATGTACCTTCATGCGATAATCTATAACTTCCTTGTTGAGGTCATTGTCCTTGTGCCATAGAAACCTGAGGTAGTTTCTGTTGTCTTCTCTGACGATGAAGCAGTGAAACATCTGTTGAATGTCGGCCATTACTGCTACAGGCTCTTGTCTGAAACAAATCAAGGCTCCTGTTAGACTGTTGTTCAAGTTGGGTCCCGTAAGGAGCATGTTGTTAAGAGAAACACCTTTGTGCTGAGCACTGGAATCAAAGACAACTCTGATTTGGTCTGGTTTGCGTGGGTGATACACGCCAAAGGATGGAAGGTACCAGCATTCTTCTCCCACCTTTAGTGGGGGAGCAGGCTCTGCATGATCTCTGTCAAATACATTTTGCATAAAGTCCACAAAGTGCTTTTGCATCTCTGGTTTCCTGCTTAAGTTTCGCTTTAAGGAGGAGAATCTACTGATGGCCTGCTGTAAGTTGTTGGGCAATCTCTCTCTTGGGAGACGAAAGGGTAGGGGTGCTACCCAGTTATTGGAGTCATCTTGAAAGAACTCATTGTCCATTACCTTGATGAATTCTTTGTCTTCCATTGAAGGAGCCAGTATGTCATCTTCACTGGTTGCATTAAACACTGTAGAGCCGAAGTCGCCATCATGGCAGGAGAAAGGGCTTGTGTCACCTGAGATACCATGTTGCCATTCGTGGCTGGCTATCTTCTCTTTCACCCAGTAGTGATGTGGGCATGGCTCAAAGTAAGTGTTTCGGCCATTTGGCAGAACATTTGTCTTGAATGACGAAATGTTGGTAGGTCTTTTCATTTTGCCTATGCAGACATTGCCTATGATGACCCACCCTAGATCTGTGCGCTGGGCAAATGGGGCATCTGGGGGTCCACTGACTTGTCTGTGTACCTTGTGAACTCTTAGAATGTCTCTTCCTAACAGAAGAAGGATCTGAGCATCTTTGTCAAGCGGCGGTATCTCATTTGCTATTACCTTGAGGTGAGGGTGATGGAAAGCAGCAGCTGGAGTAGGGATTTCTTCCCTGTTAGCAGGTATCTGATTGCACTCAACAAGTGTAGGTAAGGGTAATTGCAAGTTACCTTTGAGAGAAGATACCATGAGTCCATGAGCCCTTCTTCCAGAAACCTCTATAGTTCCACTACAGGTACCCAAGGTGTAAGGATGAGCTTCGCCTTTTATTTCAAATAGATTGAACAATTCCGATTTTGCAAGTGATCGATTGCTCTGATCGTCTAAGATAGCATATGCCTTTAGAGACTTTTCTGGTTGATCCTTGTGGTATATGTTCACCAAGCATATCTTAGCACAGGACTTACCACAGCAGTCTTCTCCACAAACTTCTGTGCAGGATGAAGAAATGATGGTAGAATTAGGCACTTGGTCTGTATTCTCCCCGCCGTGCGTTAACCTGGGAGGAGCGTTGGCAGGTTGTGCAGAGCTGGGCTCAAGAGGATGGAGGGCTTGCACATGTTCTTCAGAGCCACACTCTATGCACTTGATGGACACATTGCAGTCCCTTGCAAAATGTTCTGTAGAAGCACAGCACCTGAAACATATCCTAAATGTCTTTAAAAGCTCCTTGCGCTCTTCCAGAGGCTTTTTCCTAAAGCCGATACATTTATTGAGGGGGTGTGGCTTCTTGTGTATGGGACACTCTCTGTTAGGGTTTTCAATCTTCCTACTCTGTTTGTTCGTGGCCAGAACTGTGGTAGGAGTGGGAAGGATGTCAGTCTTTTTCACGGACACTGGGCCTCTATGGTTTCTGTAGTTGCCCTGAAGACTGGTACTCTTAGGAAAGGGTGAGAAGAGACTGTACTCACCGTAGGAAAAACTTGGATCGTTCTTGGTCTCTGCAATTTCCCTGATGAATTCACAGAAGAAAGAGACTGGAGGGAAGGAAACCTTGTTCTCTCTTTTGTATGATGACCCTAGTGCAGTCCATTTCTCTTGCAAACCATACGGGAGCTTGGAGACAATTGGGTTTACCCCTCTTGGAGTGTCAAGGTAACTGAGTCCAGGTAGTTTTGGGTCTGTCTTGGCTAGCTGAAGCTCAAGGAGAAGGTCACTCAGTCTCTGGAACTCCTTGTTGTCCTTACCGGATATCTTTGGGAAAGTTTCTAGACGCATGAACAAAGCATTTTCTATAGCTTCTGGACTGCCATAACTTTGCTCTAGTCGCTCCCATGCAGCTGTGAGGCCTGCAGTAGGATTGTCCATGAAAACCGATCTTAATGGCTTAACACGTGCAGCAGATAGAGGACCAAGCCATTTGATCAGCAGATTCAATTCTTGATCAGCTGTAATGCCAGTATTGCTGATTGTAGTTCTGAAGGCACATTTCCAACTTCTGTAGTTCTCAGGTTGGTCATCAAAACTTGTAAGACCAGTCTTTGTGAGCTCCCTGCGAAGCATGTACCTCACAAACTCTTCTGTTTCAGTTGTCTCCGCCTTTATGTGTGATGCTGTTGGCTGTATGGTGCTGATTGCGTTATCTTTGACATTGTTGTTAAAGGACACAGGGAAATATGGTGCAGCAGATGCATCCAGGTGAGTTGCTTGCTTGAAGTCAGTTGTTCCAATGGTACGTTGATTCAAGGCTGTACCGATGACTGGAGATTGATGACTTGCTTGAAGCTTGCGCTGATGCTCTGAGACGTATGAAGGCAGGCAAGGTAGGCAGGTAGGAAATGCAGTGGAGTGATTTTGAGTGCAGGAAGTTGCTGGAACCTCTTTAACTTGAAGCTGTGAAGGAGTCTCTATGTAGCCGGGAGCATTGGAGACAATGGAGTGTGCACTGCAGAGGCTTAGGACATAGTCTTTAGTGCGTTTGAGGGGGTCTTCCATATCTGCTATGTTTAGGTTAATGCTGTCTTTCTCACTTGCACCTTCGTCTGCACTGATAGCTTGCTGTAGGACCCTTAGCTTTGCCATAGCTGCGTCATGTTTACACTGTTCATTTAAGGTTTCCATTGTTGCTCTTTGTCGTGCTGACTGCGCTTTCAACTCTGCCCTTTGAGCTTCCAACTCTGCTCTTTTTTCTGCATATGCCACCTGCACTTTGCTGGCTTCCACTTCAGCGCGGGCATTAATAAGTCGCTCACTGAGTGTTGAGTATCTTGAACTATGGGATCTTGACGAGTTTTTAGAACGTCTGGTGGAAACAGATCTGTGAGATGCAGTGTCCTGTAACAGCTTTATTTTTGCTTCTGCCTTTAATCTGGTTTGCTGGATAAAACTGTCTCTTTC
This sequence comes from Rana muscosa, assembly GCA_029206835.1. Classification (NCBI taxonomy): domain Eukaryota; kingdom Metazoa; phylum Chordata; class Amphibia; order Anura; family Ranidae; genus Rana; species Rana muscosa. Next base: position 286,072,345 of record CM055118.1, read on the forward strand.
AATATTAAGAATGTTGACACGCTTTAATTGTGTCATCGCACTTTCTGTATTCATGTTTTGCAAGACATTAGTGAATTTGCTGCTGGTAAGCTGATAAAGCTCATATGAGGCAGAAAGTTTTTTAATGGCGCCCTCTAGTGTCAGTGGTTCACGTTCAACAGACACTGTATTGGCTTCAGCAAGGATTTTCTCCCAGACTAATTCCAAGCTATTTGACAATTCAGTCCTTGAAGCTTCATAATTCTCCATTACTTTCCAAGTGGGTTTAACTGAGCGTTTGGGTAACTCAGTTTCTTCAGCAACTTGTGGGGAGGTAGATGTGAGTTCACATGCAGAAGCTTGGTCACTCATGATAGCAGACTGACTGTGAAAGCAGGCAGGATCTGTGTGCTGAAATATGACACTGTGCAGATTGTCTCAGGCTAAAAGGCTGCCATGTGCTGCTCTGTCCCTTCTGTCTTGCTATGAGGGCAGTAAATCTTGTCTGTATCAGTACTGACATGCAGAAATCTTGTAATTAGGCTGTGAAACTCCGTTTTTCTACTGTTCTGTCTCAACTACAAAGCGATAAAGTTCATCTCCAGGTTGAAGTAGGCCTTACACAAGCTGGTTTGCTATTATCCCTTGCATCGATACAGGCAGTTTAACTCAATGAATAAACTCACAGTTAGGACGACAGACGATGAATCCTTTCGAATGTTCCGTTTAATGATGGATATTCATAGGTAGAAAAACGTTGCAGTTGTAAGCCACATGTAAGATGTTTAGCATGGAAGATATACAGGAGTAATGACCAGAATCAGGAAGTGGAGGAGATATATAAAGAACTACGGTGAGAGAGAGAGTTCAGCTAGAAAGAAGGGGACAGATCTTAAAGACACAGAGCAAGAATAATCACATAGTGTAACACAACAGTTGTCAATATATAATGCATAAAGTATTGAGATAAATCCAGAATTAACAAGCTCTATGCAACCCAACCCTAAAGCTCAAACGCTATTAGCCTCACTGTTTATCACACCTCTCTGAAGACCACATTGCCTTGCTGCAGCCTCTGTTTGTTCTCCCATTATTTTTTAAATGGTATCATTACCACTGTTAACAAATGCAAGATGCCTAAAAATAGGAGGCTGGTTGACTGGGAAAAATTGTATGTCTAGGGGCACTCCTATATCTATTCAGAAATTGCCTACCTGGCTTTGGCAAAGATTAGTGAGGTTGGATTTTCTCTGCCAAGTAATATTGATGTTGCCCTTTTTTACGCCTTCTTCAGGGTATGGGTGTGATGTGATGCCACTTGGGTGATAACTAAAGCCTAGTACAGACTACTAGTTTTTATTTTTCGTTCAACCCAGCAGGCTGAATGAAACAAAAACTGACAGTCTAGGTCAGAGCCACTCTACTAACTATCCAATGTTACTACAGCGATCTCCCCTGCTGTTCTATTCTGTACTGACAGAGGACAACCCCCTCGCCGGAACACTCTGGTTAGCGATGTTAACCGTTGGCTGAGACCGCTGATCGGGAGCTGCTTGAAAGATCGTTTTTGGTCATGCCCCTTTGACAGAAGCTGGCCGAATTGCCGTCTTCTGTCAGACCGGCTGCAGCACACACAGGCTGAATTTCAGCCAGTTTCTATTAAACCAGCCAATGCCACCCGACATTTTGCCTGAGTGTACTAGGCTTAAGGAGCAAAACCTCCCCTATGTCTGACAGCTCACAAAAAGGATATTTTGGAAAGTACAGAGAAGGGTAACCAAACTGATCACAGGCATGAAGGAGCTCAGCTATGAGCAAAGATTAACTAAACTGAATTTATTCTCTCTTGTTAGAGGCAAGTAAGGGGAGATAGGACCACCATTTATTAATACATAAGAGGTCCATATAGTGAATTTGATGTAGAGTTTTTCACTTTAACCACTTGCCAACCAGCTGCTGTAGTTATACTGCAGCAGGGCGGCACTATTGCGCGAATCACCGTACCAGTACAGCGCTTCATGTATGAGATACAGTGGACGCCTGCACGGCACCAGAGCCGATGCTCGTGGCCAGTGGCAGCGATGTCCGCCAGCCATCCGCGATCGCTCCACAGAGAGATTGAATGAGGATCTGCCAGTGTAAACAAAGAAGATCCCCGTTCTGTCAGGGGAGTACAGTGTGATCGTCTGTTCCTAGTGATTAGGAACAGCGATCTCTCTGTACTCACAGTCAGTCCACTCCCCCCCAGTTAGAAACACCTCCCTAGGACACACTTAGCCCCTTGATCGTCCCCTAGTGTTAATCCCCTTCCCTGCCAGTGTCATTTATACAGTAATACCTACAAACTTTATTATACGGTAGGCTTACCTGTAGGTGCAAGCTTAGAAAGTGAGTTTACTACCACTTTAACATTTATAGGTGATAACACCAGAGATTGTTGGTACAGGGAATATCAGATTGCCTTGGAGGATCAAAAATTATTTTATTTTTTTCCCCATTGGAGCAGATTGGACCATGCTTTATTGGAGTTTGTTGCTTTGGTCTGGATGAACTGTGGGTATAGGATTGTGTATATGAAGGTTTTCTATTAATTTCTATTTATTAAATAAGTTTTTTCTTTTGGACTACTGTATTTTTTCAACCTGACTATGTAAGAATAGTACAGAATCTCTAATAAGTGCCAATGCCTTCACTCAACTGGGCCTTGGTGAGATGTAGTACACAATAATCAACACTCTATTGTATTTGAAAGTCCATATATTAAATTGGACAAGGGGTAATATCCAAGTGAACAATCAGACTTTTTGTTCATCAAATAGGAACATTTATACAGCTTAGAGATAGCTCCAGTATTTTGCTATGCATATGTCATGTTTTTATTTCTGGTAACAGAGACTTCCTTTCCTCTGTCCATGTATTCTCTAAGATGGGCTTTCCAATCACAGATTGTAGCAGGTTCGAGCAGGATGAAAATCTCATCACTTAGTGCAATCAGGGCAAAGTAGCTCTGTTAGAACTGAGAAACCAAATAAACCGTATTGCAGGTCAGTAGACACACGTACCAAAAAGCAAACAGCCTGGGTGCATACTGTAATTAACTATCTCATCACCGCAAGAGAAAAACATGCACATTCAGCCAATCTGAGCTTGCAAACTTCTGGAATAACTGAGATCAAGTGGTTGGATCTGATCCCATCTAACAGTGCCTGTGCATACATACAGCTACATAGTTAGTCGTGTTGAAAAAAAAGACACAAGTCCATCTAATTCAACCAATAGAAAAAAAACTAAGTGAAAACATTCATATACAAAATCCTATACCCAAAGTTGATCCAGAGGAAGGCAAAAAAGCTCAATAAAGCATGAACCAATTTGCTCCAGTGGGGTAAAAAAAGGCACAGAGGTTGAATGCTTGATAGCTTTCTAGCAATGCCTAGATAGCAGATGTGAAACCCCGCGTAAAAATCCACTTTGCTTAAAGTGATTTTACAGTCTAGGTTTTTTTTCCTATAAAAATAAGAAACATGTTATGCCGCGTACACACGCTCGGAATTTCCATCGGAATTAGATAGAGAACATGTTCTCAATTTTTCCAATGAAAAATAAATTTCCATTCGTCTGGATGCAATTCCAACGGAATAAAAACCATGCATGCTTGGAAACAATTTGACGCATGCTCGGAAACATAGAACTTAATTTTCTCGGCTCGTCGTAGTGTTTTACGTCACCGTGTTCTTGACGGTCCGATTTTAGTGTGACCGTGTGTATGCAAGACATCTTGAGCGGAATTCCATCAGAACTTTGTCAGAAAAAGCTGTCGGAGTTTATTACGACGGAAATTCCGCTCGTGTGTACAAGGCATTATACTTACCTGCTCTGTTGCAGCGAATTTGCACAGAGCAGCCCAGATCCTCCTCTTCTTGGGTCCCTTGTCGGCTCTCCTGGCCCCTCCCTCCTGTTCAAAGCCCCCCACAGCAAGCACCTTGCTATGGGGGCATCCGAGCCGAGTCACAGCTCCCTGTGTTCATTCAGACATGGAGCCCCGACCCGGCCCCATCCTGATTGGCTAGCTGACTTTGATTGACAGTAGCGGCAGCCAATGGCGCCGCTGCTGTGTCTCAGCTGATCAGGAGGGGGAATTTCGGATGGCTGAGACACTCATGGACATCGCTGAACAGAGAGGGACCTCAGGTAAGTGTTAGGGGGGCTGAGGCACACAAAAGGCTTTTTATCTTAATGCATAAAATGCATTAAGATAAAAAAAAACTTCTGCCTTCACGATCCCTTTCATTTCCGTTTTAAATGCCTTCACTTCCTTCTTTTCCGATTGGCTGGAATTATAATTTTTTTCTATACCTTTTCAGCCAGTAGAAAAAAAGATGTTCCATCAAATCAGAAATACCCAAGATAATATATACTGTATATCTTGGTTTTGGCGAGGAATATATAAATATATACACAAATGTATTTTAATGAGGTCCTACTCATGGTGATCAAATCTTTACAAAAATAATTACCTAAGAAATCCAAAATCCAAATATTAGGCTTTGCAGAAATGAGCCCATATGTGAATAACAATTTCTACAGTATCACGTTATTCAACATGGTAGTGTAAAGTGCAATTAAAATATGCCTTGAGCTAATGGAACAAGTGGAAGACTGCACCTACAATTGTAGCTGCTAAGAAAAAATCCCATTAACCTGCACTGCCTAATAAAATGGATAGTGTTACGGAGGGTATAGTGATGAGGGAGGCCAGTTGATAGACATTGGGGTCTATTGTCTCACTTGCAGTCACAGGTTAGCTAAACTAGGCAATATCACTAAAGCCTCGTACACACAACCGGTTTTCTCTGCAAGAAACGGCAAGAAAACTGCTGGGAGAGCTTTCTTGCTGAGAAAACCGTTCGTGTGTATGGTTTCTTGTCGAGAAAACTGCTGGGAATCTCGACGAGAAAAATAGAGAACCTGCTCTCTATTTTCTGGTCAGGATTCTCGTTTTTCTCGTCGGGATTCTCGTCGGCCTGTTTCCCGACGAGAAAACCAGTCGTGTGTATGCTTTTCCGAGTCTTAAAAAAATCGCGCATGCTCAGAATCAAGTATGAGACGGGAGCGCTCCTTCTGGTAAAACTAGCGTTCGTAATGGAGATAGCACATTCGTCACGCTGTAACGGACTGAAAGCACGAAGACTGAAAAGCGTGAATCGACTCTCCCCAAACTTTTACTAACACGCGGTAACACGAGATCAGCAAAAAAAGCCCAAGGGGTGGCACCATTGGAATCGTACTTCCCCTTTATACTCCCGTCGTACGTGTTGTACGTCACCACGCTTTACAACAACAAGATTTTTAATTGACAGTGTGTATGCAAGGAAAGCTTGAAAAGAATCTCGTCGAGAAAACTAACGTTTTTTTTTACGGCGGGATTCTCGGCCGTGTGTACGAGGCTTTAGAGTTTGAGCAATTAAAAACCAGCCTTTTATGTTATATTTATCCCTATGTGGGCAGTGCATAGAAAATTACAAAACATAATTTAAAACAGTTTCACAAACAGTATTAAGAAAAAAAAGATAAAACCTACAAAAAAAGTATTTCTCCTACTTCTAGGCCTAGATGAAATATGCCCCCCCCCCCAGAATAGATGGGACCCTCTCAGATATGACACAGATTTGATTGTGGATCTCAACTTTTATATTAGAGATAATTTGCTACGCTCCCGGCATTTCCAATTGAATAAAAGGGACTGCATCTTACCTAATTACCATGGGTAGGATTTGTGTGATCAGAATCTTCAAAAAGGCATAACTGTGCTGGGTTATGAATTATGAATCTGAAAGTAAGAGAAATGGTCTTGGCTGTTGTTCTGCTATGCATTGAATCTAAACACTGATGACCCAATTTATTACTTTCTCATAGTCTACCTTAAAGCTGCCTCATTCGGAATCCAACATTTTGATCTTCGTGCAACCTGGGTCTTGCAAAAATAATTGTGCGCTGCAAAGATGAAGTCTAACATCTTGTCTCTATGCGATCAGGCTCTTGCAGAAAGTTTTATAGTTACAGATTATTAAACTTTTTAGAACTCTGAAGAATTCAAAAACACACATTTGTCTCATGCCTTGTACACACGACCGGACTGTCCGTCGGAATAAAGTCAGACGGAGTTCCGACGGAATTCCGCTCAAGCTGTCTTGCATACACACAGTCACACAAAAGTCCGATCGTCAAAAACTCTATGACGTACAACATTTACGACAAGCCGAGATTAATGAAGTACAATAGGCAGTTTGGCTCTTCTGCTTGATTGTGAGCATGCGTGGTTTTTAGTCCGTCGTAATTGCATACAGACGAACGGACTTCCCGATAGAAATTTTTGTCAGTCGAAAAAAAAGAGAACAAGTTTTCTATCAAAGTCCGTCGGAATTTCAGAAGGAAAAAGTCAGATGGGGCATACACACGGACGGAATATCCGATGAAAAGAACCCGTCTGACTTTTTCCATCGAAAAATCCGGTCGTGTGTACAAGGCAGGCAGCAGGCAGGCAAGCAGACACCTAGGGGTTGATTTGGATGTAGCACCCTGGAGTTTAGGCAGGGTTGCCCCTCACAAATTTACTTGCCAGGAGAAGTTATCCTGGTTGATTGATGGAGATCTATTGATTTCTCCCTAAGTTTGGCCTTGTTACACTTTTCTACTACTAGGTGGCCGGGTACTTGGTGGTACTAGATACGAGAAGGGCAACGCAAGGTCAGGTTATGGGTATATGGGGTATCTCAGCCAATGGGCAGTGGTGCTCTTGAATCCCTTGGCCTGCTGGGAGAGCCTATATATTCGGGTGGAGTCAGGTGATCTGTGTTCTGTGCAACCTGGATGGCTGTCTGGGTGGACGTGTGTTGTATTGCCCGGGCTGCTGGGCCAGAGATTGGGCCTATTGGGCACGTCTGGCTGCATGGCTGTATGAGGGCCTATCCAGAAGCAAGAGAGCAGTGCAGGTTTGGGATTGCGGCTTGCAGTCCAACCAGAAGTGACGGTTCTGCCGGCCGGAGAAGCTGTCATGGTCAGAGGTAGAGGGGAAACTGTCGCCAGCAAGGGACTGTCCACCTTATTACTAGGGACCACAGTGAGTAACTGAAGCAAGTACCGGAGCAGAATTCTCACCAACCGGGGACGGTGAAGAATCTGGAAACTTCTGTGGGAATCAAGCCTGGGACCCAGCCAGTGGAGGTGACGCTTGCAGAACAGCCTTGTGTGTCAAGCCAGGGACCAAGCAGGCCAGTCGGGTGAAGCTTGAGAGGTATCTTGAGTGCCAAGCTAGGGACCCAGCAGAGAAGTGGGGGTGACGCTTGAGGAAGATACCACCATGAAGATTGGAGGAGCTCAAGGGATTCAGTGGCAGTGAATCAGTGGGTCTAGTGAGAGACTGGGAGCTCAGCGAGCTGACAAACTACAAAGAGTGATTGTAGTGAAAGAGAAAGGAACTGTTACATTTGTGTCAGGAACTGTTAAATACTGTTGCCAAAGTAGAGAGCATTCCTGCGCATGCAGATGTGGCGTCTTGTTGGATGCCTTTCCTTGCATGGCTGTCCTCCTATTGAAGTTTTGGAGTCTGCCAACTAATCTTGCAACTACCTAAGGGTGTCCTAGCCCTAACCCTCTTTCCCCCAAAAAGATTGTTAAGAGAAATAAACTTTCTTTTGCATTCAAGAAGTGCCTGGCGCCCAATAACTTTAACTACTCTGCATTCACCATGCCTCACAACCCACCACATACAGAAGGATGTCAGCTATCTCTGGCCCTGGAGGTTATCATTAGACCCAAGGAAGCCTGGGACCTTGCTACAAAACTAGAGAGTAGACATGTGCATTCGTTTTCGTCCGAATGCATTTTCGTCCGAATTTCAGCTATTTTCGTTATCGTTTTAACAAACGAAAACAAAAGCACAGAATCCGAAAACCGAAAGATCCGACATAAACAAATGCTTTATTTTCGTTTTCGTTGCTACAACAGTTCGATATAGATAGGAGATTCGATGTGACGCTGACAATAACAATCTGTGTCTATCGAACCTGTGGTCGAATGTGCCTAACCTTAACTCTATTAGTCCAAGATTATTCTACATAGGAGAGAAAAGATTCGACATTATAGAGAGAAAAGATTCGACATAGGAGAGAAAGATTCGACATAGGAGAGAAAAGATTCGACATTATAGAGAGAAAATATTCGACATAGGAGAGAAAGATTCGACATAGGAGAGAAAAGATTCGACATAGGAGAGAAAAGATTCGACATTGGAGAGAAAAGATTCGACATAGGAGAGAAAAGATTTGACATAGGAGAGAAAAGATTTGACATAGGAGAGAAAAGATTTGACATAGGAGAGAAAAGATTTGACATAGGAGAGAAAAGATTCGACGTAGGAGAGAAAAGATTCGACATAGGAGAGAAAAGATTCGACATAGGAGAGAAAAAATTCGACATTATAGAGAGAAAATATTCGACATAGGAGAGAAAAGATTCGACATAGGAGAGGAAAGATTCGACATTACAGAGAGAAAATATTCGACATAGGAGAGAAAAGATTCGACATAGGAGAGAAAAGATTTGTTATTATAGAGAGAAAAGATTCGACATAGAGAGAAAAGATCACTGCTGGAATTGGGTGAGGGAAGTAAAATAAAAATAAAGTTGATGATGAATGTTATTGGCTGATTGTAACCAAAGAGGAGGAGCAGTAAAATAGCTAGAATGACGAAGATTCGACAAAGCATCAAAAGTTAGAAGATTCGACGGTGCAGCAAACCTGTACGACACTGCAATCGTACATTTCCAGTCAAATGCATCCGCCCATAGAAGAATTCTAATGTTGGTTGACTAGTAATAGTAATGAATAAATATAATTATTACTAGTCATACAACATTAGAATTCTTCTATAGCTTGTGGGCGGAACATTCGACCGGAAATGTATGATTGCAGCGTCGTACAGTTTCACTGCTCCGTCGAATCTTCTTTGAACATTCGACAGACACCATAAGCCTTCAATGACAGATTCGACCTTAATTAATTCAGATTTTCGGACGAATGCAATTTCTAACGAAAAACGAAATAAATAAAAACGAATTTCGGGAGTAACTAAATTAATTAATTTTTCGGACGAAAACGAAATTCCGAAACAAAATATTTCAGTGTGCACATGTCTACTAGAGAGTGCACAACCTGGTGCAACTCTACATAGAAACCAATCAGCTTCCAAGTTTGTTTTGGAAAAGCTTAATTGAAAAAGCTGAAGTTAGAAGCTGATTGGCTACCAGGCAACCCATATACTTGTATCAGGACACTCTTGCTATGGGGACACTCGTGCATGCTTATTGTCGAGCCTGGCTCTGTCAGTCCATTGACACACATAGTACAGCTCAACCTCGTCCCCCACTCTCTCCTCACAGGCGGTGAATGACAACAGTGGGAGCCGTTGTCTGCCTCCATCTCCAGTGAGGGGAGAGAGAGCGGAGATAGAGACACTACTCTTGGGCACATCTCTGGATTGAGATCCGGCTCAGGTATGTAATAGGTGGGGGGTGAAACTGGGGGGAGCTGAACACAGAAGGTTTTTTTTACCTTAAGGCAGAGAATGCATTAAGGTAAAAAAAAAAAAACTTTCTGCCTTCACACTCACTTTAACTTTAAAGGAATGCTTTGTTCATGATTAAATTGTTACTAAACCTACAACAGTAAAATCAGTCTGAATATACAGTAAAGTATGCTTGTTATACTCACTGTGAAATCTAAGGGGTTAATCCTCTGCATTGTGTAAAAAGGCTGCTTGATCCTGATCATCCCCTTCTTTTACTGTCCCCAATTCATTTCCTGATAGAACAGAGCCTTGGGGGCAAGCTCCCCATGCTCAGTTTGATGCGTATTGCTAGACAGTTTTTTTTTTTCGTGGGAGAGTGCCTGTGATCAGCACAGGGCCAATCAGCTCTGTCCAGAGAGAGGGTCAGATGTCCTGCAGCCTCATCGGACAATCAAGGGAGAAAGAAAACTCCTCCTACAAGCTTTACCAGACACTGATAGAAGTCACAAGACTGCTAAATACTGCTGATGAGAAAAGGTATTTAGCAGTTTTATATTTATTAAACCTATTGCATTTCCATGTTCTGTGTACTGTAGGAGACCAGATATAGTGAATGCAGGCTCCTGGGTTTATTAACACTTTAAATGCAGTAGCAATATATTAAGTCTTCTACTAGTATAACTGTTTTTGTCTCTATTTGATTTTTCTATTTTAACCCTTCTGATTCTAAGAAATTTTATTAATAGTTGGCAATCTGTTGTTTTGGTTTTTTTTAATTAGAAAAATTCAAAATTTTTCTTATTTTGGTCTGTGAATGAATCGAACCTCACTTGTTGCATCTTAGCTGAGATTCATCCAAAATGTACTTCTAAATTCGTCTAACTAGTCTTAAAGATGCTAAGACATGGCTAGAATGTCTGAGCGGTGGCATAGACATCAATGGCACGTCTGTTGTTGGCTCTCAGGGCTGGCACAAGGATTTTTGACACCCTAGGCGAAACCTCATTTTGGGAGAGGAGGAGGAGGGGGGGAAGAGGAGGAGGAGGGGGGAGAGGAGGAGGAGGGGGAGAGAGAAGGATGGGGGAGAGGAGGAGGAGGGGGGAAGAGGATGAGTCTGAGGACAGATCAGTCTATAACACTATATAGTAATAGAATATAAGTGTGTGTTCTTCACTCACCTGGGCTCGGCTCTGCTCTGCATCTGACGACCCTCTCTCCAGGCTCCAGCTGTGTCACTGTCACCAACCAACCAGGCACGAGGAGGCACCGACCCCAGAACGCCCAATACTCCAATCAGCTATAGGCTAGCACGTCAACTGATGCTGCCGCTGTACAGGACAGGCTGGCCGGGAGGCAGAGCTGCCATATTTACAGCACGGAGACCAGCAGGAGAGTAGGGAAACCAGCGGCCGGGTGCCCTAGGCAGCAGTGCGCCCTAGGTGGCTGCCTAGTTTGCCTAGTGGTAGCGCCGGCCCTGTTGACGCTCCCTCCTCTCCCCTGCAGCCATTGATGGCTGACACAGGAGAGCCAGATACTGTGACTGGACCAGAGTGGCCTTTAAAAAGATAAGATTATACACAGTAGTCAGACAGAACAGGAATTGAGGTGGACCTAGCCTTTATTCCTATGACCACTTCTTACCTAGTAGATAGATTTCATCTTAATTCAGTCAGCTGTTTACAATCCAGCCTGATGCTCAGGGTCTGGCACTAGCCCACCATCTATGGTAACACCACACTCACTACTCTTGGAACTTCTAGCAGCTCCCTGGTCCATTCCTGATCCTAACTATGGTGATGCCTAGTAGCCAATTTGGGGAACTACATTGGGCACTCCTATGCCCCTACCTTACAATTTGTCCACTGGTGCAACATTGGCAGCAGCATAATCACCATTGTGAAGCAGCCATCTAGCCAACAGAGTATATCTCTCTCTGCCTGGAGTGCTGCAGAATCTTTATGGTTAACAAGGGTGTAACAGCTCTATGGTTTGGTCAGCACAGTAGTAACTCCATAGGAAAGGTTAACATGGTTCTTAGCTATTTGTCATCAGTGTAAGGATCACTTGTCTTTCAACTTGCCTAAATCTAGATGTTAATAAACACTATACAGTGATACCTTTGTTTGCGAGTAACGCGGTGTACGCGCATTTCGTAAGATGAGCTATATTTTTTTTCCAATCCTGACTTGATTTGCAAGCGCTGTTTCGCAAGACGAGCAGGACTCAAGCTGCTGGTGTATGTATTATAGTATGTGCCCAGAGGTCCGGGGGCTTTGGATAACTCAGAGACGCTTGGAGACACTAATGCCGCGTACACACGACCATTTTTTTCGTCTGGAAAAATGAAATTTTTTCTCTGACGAGAAAAACGACCGTGTGCGGGCTTTTGGTCATTTTTCCCGACGAGAAAAACGGCATTAATCACGACGAGAAAAATTAGAACATGCTCTAATTTTTCTCGTCGTGATTCACGGCATTTTTTTCTGCGGCAGTTTTCCCATAGGGAAACACTGCCGGGGAGCCTACACACGGTCGTTTTTCTCGACCAAGAGAAAAAATGACGGGAAAAATGGCCGTGTGTAGGGAAACAAGCCGTTCCTCGTTTTTCCCATCTATTTTCTCGACGGTGTTTTCACCGTCGAGAAAATAGATCGCGTGTACGCGGCATCAGACACTCCCAGCTGGGTCGGGCGGGTGTAAGGTGAGTGGGAGCACCCGAAAGTGTCAACAATTCCCAAGTGTCTCAGAGTGTCTCAGAGCATCTCCGAGCATCTCCAATCGTCACCAGCTCCCCCCCACCTCTGGCAAAATAAACTGCATACACCTCCAGCAGTGGTTGTGGAACGAATAATCCGAGTTTTCATTATTTCTTATAGGGAAACTCGCTTTGATATACGAGTGCTTTGGATTTCAAGCATGCTTCTGGAACAAATTATGCTCGTAATCCAAGGTATTACTCTATGTTCACATAAGTACCTCCTAGGAATCCCAGAACCTGGGTGAAAGTTAGTTCATTCATTCGTCTTTGATAGACAACTACATTTTATTTTCTAAGATTCTTCTTCTTCAAATCTGGTGTTTGATTGAAGTTGTCCCATTATTAAAGGATGTTTAAAAAGCTGGAACTGGGTAAACATTAAAACACAAGAAAAGTCTGACTTGCCTGTATAGCGCAGGTACTTCAAAGCACACAAAGAGATGATACTAAGAAATACATAACAGAGAATAACATAACAATGGAAAATCAGCCTGGGTTCATAAAAGACTGTTGCGTCTGACAAGATCAGTTTATATGGCAATGTTGGAACTATATTTTCTGGATGCTGAAAAGACTATATCTAGATTTTACAAAGCATATGATGATGCTGGTCCTCACAATAGTCTGGTACAGCAGTTCATGTGAACCCGCACTTTGCTCACACTGGAAAGAGGATCGGCTGCAATTTACAGGAGGCAATTTAAGCAGCCATTTCTTCCCTTCACTCCCTCTAGTTTCATTATGTGGTCAGGTAGGCTAGAACACAAATAATCTATTGTACTCCATACAGCAGCCATTCTCAACCAAAGTTCTGTGGAAACCTAGAGTTGCTCAGATGTTGCTAGGGGTTCCATGGGCTGTGGTTAATTAACCTCCTATCTGATGGTGCCTGCATAGTTCCAGGGCCAAAAGTACTTGTCAAAAGTCAAAACCAGCAACATGACCCAATTCTTAGGGTCGCGTTCTTCCTACTGACCACCAATGTAAGGACTTTTTTCCTCATTTACATCCAATAAATTGGATTTAGTATAGGGTTTACCAAGATCAGAAAATTATTTTAGGGGTTTAAAAATAGACAAAGGCTTCCATATAGCCTGAAGGCGGCCATACATGGTTCGAATTTCAAAATAATTTTCTTTCGAAAATCGTATCAAAGATTTTTCGTACGAATTTCGCACCGTTAGTGGGCTGCAGAAACAGCCGATTTTGCCGTGCGGCAATCAAATTTGAGGAATCCGACATGTTGGAAATTTTTTGAAAAACGATTTTCTGATCAATGATGGGAGAATCGTGCGAGAAATGTAATAAAAAAAAAATGCGCATGTGCAAGAAAAGAATATTCCCTGGAGAGAAAAGAATATTCCCGGAGAGAAAAGAATATTCCCGGAGAGAAAAGAATATTCCCGGCAACATGAAGGTTTGGTCGGCCGAATTTCGAAAATTAATGGTGGCATCATCGGATCACAAAAAAAAAACAACTTTCTGATTTTGAAAAGAAAATTCGTTCGAAATTCGACTGTGTATGGCCTGCTTTTAGATTGAAAATTAGCGGATGCTAAGATGAAATGACGTCTGACGCCATCACAATAAAAGCCAAAAAAATACGATATCGCCAGCACACTATGTTCAAAGATGCAAACAGGACATTTCTTTATCAGCCATAGTTAGAAATGTTTCAAGGCCACTAAGGACCTATTCCTCAACAGTGGTCACCACCTTTTTGACAAGGTAGACTGAGATGCCTGTGAAAGTTTCAATTGGCTGTTTAGGCACTGAACTATTTGTTGGTGGAGGAAGTGGATAGATTACATGTGCCCCATTCCCGAAAGTACCAACTATTTCCCGGCACTGGTGGCTGATCAGGATGCTCAGGCAACGTAACAAAGGCAAATAAAGCCTGTTTTAAATAGACAGACTGGGAAAAAAGTCTGTCTTTCACTTCTCCACTCCCAACCAACCTTTACTCATCTTCATTGTATTACTCGCCACTTCATTGCCCTGGGGGTCAAAGCCTGTATAAGCTTTGTGTAAGATTGTGTTGAAGCTTACACAGGTTAATACTGTCCCTCCCTGTTCTGGGTCACACAGCATCCAATCTTTGCCTTGTCAACCGCTCTGTGTTCCATCACACATGTGGAAGTGTTGATCAGCAAACTCTCTGAATGTTTGTGAATAGTCTACCTGTTTGTGTCTGTGTCAGATCTAATTACTTTTTAGCTATCATCTGCGCTGGCACTAGACTGAGAAACACAGGAATTGTATGATATGTAGTTTCTTCACAGTAAGTAAACTCCAATGAAAACAAAAAAAGGCCTTCCAAGAGGCACTTGGAATTTGATATAAGTTTATACAAAGTAATGAGAGGGCAAATAAAAATATAAGAGCCCACTGATTTAAGTTGGGTGGCTCACAGCAGATAAGGCTACCCTCCAGCAGGTACTTCAGCAGGTTACCAAAAAAATAAATGCATATATGGAAGGAGTGGCAGACCAAAAAAGTAGAAGAGTCCAAATAAACTTATTGATATTGTGTTAAAAGACAGCCAACGTGTTTTGGGGGTCAAAGTTAAAAATGAGAACCTTGAGTGGACTCAAAAAAGGCTTGCATTCCAATTTTGACTGCTGATGCAGATACTGCTGGCCAGGTATCCTAATCCAGCAATCAGCTTCTCTGCACAGATTCAAACAGGAAGGCCTTACTTTGAGTCCACTCAAGGTTCTCATTTTTAACTAAAGCCCTGATGAAGGTTCCTTTGACCTCCAAAATGCATTAACTGTCTTTTAACACAATATCAATAAATTAATTTGGACACTTACTTTTTTATTTGGCGCTCCTTCCATATATCCATATCTTTTTCTTCACAGGAAATGTCAGTTCTCAGACTACAAATGGGGTCATACATTAACCTGTGCAGTGCCCTGCCACTTGCCTCATGTTTGTACGCAAACAGAAACTGCTTACACTGAAATGTAAAGATTTACTGTACTATTGGCAACAAATGACACCATGCAGCTGCACTATATTACCAAAAGTATTGGGACACCTACCTTTACACGCACATGAACTTTAATAGCATCCCAGTCTTAGTCCGTAGGGTTCAATATTGAGTTGGCACACCCTTTGCAGCTATAACAGCTTTAACTCTTCTGGTGTCTGGGAAATTCTAAGCTTCTCCTATAAGCAAATAATTTCCTTGCGCTTAAAAGCACAAATATAGCTCTCTTGTATAATGCCGGGAAAAGCGCGCTTGTATATCTCCAAGTAACACAGACACAGATGCTGGTATCACCTTGAGTTTAGAAGAATCCTGTCTAGGATGGGCAGCTCTGTTTTTTTATAATATCAACACGAATAACAAAGAGAGGTGGTGGCTTCAGAATCAGTCAATCAGACATTTGTATTCTCTCAAAATAACCAATCACACACATGTATATATTCAAATAGAATTCCAGTAGTATCACGTGCAGATGCTCGTGTGCAGAGCCATGCGGCAGGCTTTCTGTGAGACACAAAGTGTCTCACAATTTGAACACTACTTACATGGCTCTGAACATGACCGTGTGCACACCATCCCACTGCTACCAATGACGCAAGCCATACTCTATCATGGCTCGGTGAGCCATAATTTTTGTATAGTTATGCTATGGTTCCCATGTACGCAGATCTGTTTGCTTGGAGTCGTTAATGCAGTCACCATGAAGTGGCCAGTCTCTTGGTGAGGCATGAACGAACATCCCTAAAAGAGCAAACAGATCTGCCGTGTCCACGGGAAGGTTTACGCAGCCAATGGTCTTCCACCAACGTCTGTATGTGCGAATACGCTCACATCAGCGCATTACAGCAAAACTGACACTGGGGGACATCCGACAACATATATTAATAAAAATGTTCACAACACTGGGAAGGCTTTCCACAAGGTTTAGGAGTGTGTCTATGGGAATATTTGACCATTTTTCCAGAAACGCATTTGTGAGGTTAGGCACTGATGTTGAACAAGAAAGGCCTGGCTTGCAGTCCCCACTCTAATTCATCCGGAAGGTGTTCTATCGGGTTGAGATCAGGACTCTGTGCAGGCCAGTCAAGTTCCTCCACCCAAACTTGCTCATCCATGTCTTTATGGACCTTGTTTGTGCACTGGTCCAAATCATTTGGTGGAGGAGGGATTATGGTGTGGGCATAGGTGTGCACAGCCTATTGCATTAGGGTGTGCACCTCAAAACTCAAACACATATGCGTGTGTGTGCATATACTGACAGCATCAGTAGGGCAATAGACAGTGTCAGTAGGGCAGAGATTGGTCAATAGGCAATGAACAGTGTCAGAAGTTTTAATTTTTTATAATTTTAAAAAAATCTTAGGGGGGCATGGTGAAATATCAAGGGCTGAACAGGGGGGAATCTGCACCACACAGGGTGATTAGGGGGTGCCCAGGCACACCCTGTGCGCACGCCTATGGGTGTGGGGTTGTTTTTCAGGGGTTGGGCTTGTCCCCTTAGTTCCAGTGAAGGGAACTCTTAAGGCGCCAATTCACAATTTCATGCTCCTAACTTTGTGCGAACGCTTTGGGGATGGCCCCTTCCTTTTCCAACATGACTGCGCACCAGTGCCCAAAGCAAGGTCCATAAAGACGCGTGTAAAGGCAGGCGTCCCAATACTTTTGGTAATATAGTGTATATGATCAATGCACATCTTATGCAGGTGAAAAACACAAGGTGCAGGTTGGAAGATTGACAATGCTGTTAGGACCCTCTTTTGTAAAGTGAACCTGCTAACTGACCCAGTGTGGCAAAAGCACACATTGCGTTTAGGTTGGACCAGGAGAGAACGCACGTAGAGTGGTAAAGAAACGTTTCAAGGATCGAAGACAAAGGATTGGACATGGAACATAAATAACATTTTAAAATAGGATAATGCTATCAGTGGTGTACCACAAGGATTGGTATTACAGAAGCACTTAGCCTGCTGGAGTGTTAGGCATTTTTTAATTGTGATGTCACAGCATTTGTCCTTGTGCTGAGATTGCCTTTAAGATGGAGCCTGGATTGAGGAGGGGAAGGGGGGGTTTGTTAGAGATCTCTATAATCATTTTGCGATGAGACCCAGCCATTTCTAGTAATATCTCTGCTTAAAAGGATCCCAACTACACAGCACTACAGACAGCCAGCCTCTTATCACAAAGGAGAATAAAATAGTCGGTAATATTTTCTGACATCAACTCCCTCCACATTACACCGCAGACCTGATAGTCGTATCTGAGAAGACCAATATATATTCTTTTATCATGCAGTTTGAACGTTATCTTACCCAAAGATATTAAACAGAAAATCAAAACAGAAATGGATTCATATGCTTCAACAGCTAAGAATGCTGAAAATTTGCATCCATAAGAAAACCAATGCGAAATATCCATGCATTGCTAACAATAGTAAAAAAAAAACAGACTTTGTAAACGACCCATTAATCCCTATGACTGCGACTGGTTGGAAGAAAATAAAAGCACTGAAACCCGACTGAAGATGATGAATAATTAAAACTAATGTTTAATCTCCTCATAATATTTCCTTTCTTGGTTCCTTCTTCCCCCCTTTAATCAACATGAGAATGACATTTTTAACCACTTCAGCCCCGGAAAGGAATCACTCCCTTAAAGTGGATGTAAACCCACTCTCATCCTTTCTAAACTACTGCCATAGTGCTGATCTATAAGGATATAGATGCCTCCTGCATGTATCCTTATCTGTCAAATGTCTCCCCTCTGTCTGTTATGAGACGTGAAAAACTGCAGATTCTGTGGGTGGATCTGTTGTCTGGAGCTCGGTGGGTGCAGTCGTGATGTCAGTAGACTCCCGGCCCACCTCTACATTCCCCTTGTCAACATGCATTTTCTCATGTGTATTCCTTCTGCTAGGATCACTAACATCCAGTCAAAATCCAGAAAAGTAACCACATGACTTCAGAAAAGGAGTGGGGGTGGGAATTAAAAAATAATGCCTGTCTAAAAGCTAGTGCACGAGATATGTAAATAACCTGTCACTCAAAGCAAGGGGGCGGAACGGACAAAGGTAACTCTGTTTGTCCGTTTTATCTCACTGAACAATAAAAGAGGATTGCTCAGAGCTGGATTAATTCTTTGTGGCAAGACCTGGCACAAATGATAGGAAATCTTATACACTACATTGTGACAGCAAAAAAAAAAAAAAAAAAAGAATTTCGGGTTTACATCCACTTTAATGACCAGGCCATTTTTTGCGATACGGCACTGCGTCACTTTAACTGACAATTGCGTGGTCGTGCGACGCTGTACACAAACAAAATTGATGTCCTTTTTTCCCCCACAAATAGAGCTTTCTTTTGGTGATATTTGATCACCTCTCTGTTTTTTATTTTTTGCACAATAAACAAAAAAAGACTGACAATTTAGAAAAAAAATATATACTAATTTTTTAGTTTTTGCTATAATAAATATCCCCCAAAAAATTAAATAAATTTCTTCATCAGTTTAGGCCAATATGTATTCTTCTACACATTTTTGGTAAAAAAATAAATAAAATCGCAATAAGCGTATATTGATTGGTTTGCGCAAAAGTTATAGCGTCTACAAAATAGGGGATAGATTTATGCCATTTTTATTATTATTATTTTTTTTTTTACTACTAATAACGGTGATCAGCGATTTTTAGCGGGACTGCGACATTGCGGTGGACAGATCGGACACTTTTGACACTTTTTTGGGACCAGTGTCATTTATACAGTGATCAGAGCTAAAAATAGTCACTGATTACTGTATAAATGGCACTGGCAGGAAAGGGGTTAACACTAGGGGGTGATCAAGTGGTTAAGTGTGTTCCCTAGGGAGGTGTTTCTAACTGTGGGGGGATGAGACTGACTGGGAGTAGAGAGAGATCGCTGATCCTGATCACTAGGAATAGACGATCTCTCTCTACTCCTCTGACTAGGGTGACCACATTTCCAAACTACCATTCAGGGACACCCCCCTTCCCAAAAATCAGCTTGTGCTGTAACGAATCACAGCACAGATATTAGACTCAAGTGGCGGGATTTATGATTTCTCCAATCACAAGCAGGGGGCGGGGATTGTGCTCCTCCAGGCATTCCCGGCCAGGACAAGTACTGTCAGTGAGTAAAGTGGTGATGTGGCAGACTTTTTTGGGGGCATCAGATTGGCCCGGGGGGGGGGGGGTGGCTGTGTCAGTTTCATTCCGGGACACTGTATTGTCCTGGAATAAAGGTGCCCGGGACAGACCTGCAAAATGCGGGCAATCCGGGACACGTGGTCACCCTACCTCTGACAGAACGGGGATCTGTTTGTTTACATTGACAGATCCTCATTCTGGCTCTCTAAGGAGCGACCACGGGTGGCCGGCGGACATCCCGGCCGCCGTACAGCTTAAAGGGACCGACGTACAGCTACGGCGACTCGTGCAGCCGAGCCAACCTGCCGCCGTATAACTACGGCGGCTGGTCGGCAAGCGGTTAAATTAAACCTTTATGTTTTCAATACATAGGTTATTTTAGCCCCAATGATCACTGGGTTCTCCGACTTCTCTATGCAATGCAGGAAAGTCATGGCTGGTGGGAGGGGCTGGCAAGGTGCTGTACATAGCTTACTGAAATCATCACAGCACATTGCCTTGGTACTCCTCTAAAGAAACTCAGCCCTAATGTGAGCAGTGGGTTGTACCCTGGGAGGAGATATGCAAATATTGAAATGCCTTGATGGGTGCATGCCGGTCTGGAGGAGACAGCATACGCATGCGAATGCTATAATTAAAGTGTTTGTTACCCCAGCATTTCATATTCCTGATATGTGCCTGCTGTACCATGTACTTGTTTGAGAAAGTCTCCTGTTCTGTTTGTTTTGCTTCCATTGTGAAATTCCTGGAGTTTCTGAACTCTGCTTTCCTAGTAAAAACTGACCACACTAAGCAGGAGAGCACACTGTGATCAGTTCTTTAGCTGTGCTGGGAACTCAGTGTGCTCTCCTCCAATGATCAGACTTGTCCTGCACAGCTATTCACTGGGAAGCTCAGTGTGCTGCTGCTTCTCCTCCCCCAGCTCATATGCAGCTGAGAATAGAAGGAACAAAGGGAATGTAATCGCTTATAAAAAAGGGAAAAAGGTATTTATAATATTTTTTTTTTATCTATACACAAATGTTTTGCCTTTCATTTCAGTTTTGAACTGAATGGGTTGTTTTACAAGGTGATCGTTTCCAATCATTTTAACTCCTACATAAGATCCTGAGCCTTTGTGTTTAAAATAACTGAAATCCAATGAATAAAAAGGAGCAGGCCAGTGACGGTCAGGCTGGGGGAGAAAGTGATAGATGATGCTGGATGTCCTACAGCCAGGAAATTAGGTGGGCCCTATCTGCATTTTTCAATGCACACTGCTCACGGTGTGCAGTGAAATCGACTAAGCATTTTCAGTACATGAGAGGAGCCTGCAGAACTATACAAGGCTGGAGGTAAGGCTGGAGTTCATTTTCCTTTTTAGGTTTTCTTCTATTTTCACCTGGTGATCTGGCCAGTAAGTCTGTTAGAACAAGCTCTGTTGGAGATTAATCAGTTTACAGGAATGAGACAAACCATTTCACACTGGCAATACTTACAATGATCAGCTTATTTATTAATGTAAAATCTTTATCCCAAAGGCAAAAACCTGTTTGCCATAACTGCTTATAAAGTGTAGATAGGGAAAGGAATGCCGCGTACACACGATCGGTTTTTCTGATCTTTTTTCCATCGGTATAAAAAAATAGAACATGTTTTAAATTTTACTGATGGAAAAAAAACGATAGCAAATTGCGATCGTCTGTGAGGAACTCCATCGGAGAAAAAACCCACGCATGCTCAGAATCATTTTTCTTGGCTCTTCGGAGTGTTTTACGTCACGGCATTTGGGACAGTCGGATTTTTGACTGATGGTGTGTAGGCAAGACTGATGGAAGTCAGTTTCATCGGATTTCTGATGGAAAAATCCATCGGAAATCCGATCGTGTGTACAGGGCAGGAGTCACCACTCAAGGATACTGATTGCAAAAACCTCTCCACCAGATCTGAAGCCACGGGTGCTGGCAATGCATAGGATGATGCAAAGTGAAGGAAGAATTTCTGGAAAAAAAACACAGGATGCACGCCACAGCAAGCAGGGTACACACTGATGCATTTCTCACTAAAGCTTAGTGCTTAATCATAGCTGTGATTAAGCACTAAGCTTTAGTGCGAATGGCGTCAGTTTGTACCCTGTTTGCTGTGGCGTGTATTCTGTGTTTTTTTATCTACAATAAAAGCAACAAGTTGTTTGGAGTGCGGCTGTCCAGAAATTCTTCCTTCACTTTGCATCTGCTTATAAAGTGTGATCTGGAGTTTGGCTTAAGTTTGTTCTTGTATCTAAAACTGCTGGTTCGATATAACGCCACCCTCCCCCAGATTAACAATGGTGCTGTCTAAAGGTGCCCCCTGTGCTCCTTCATCCAGACGGGGGGCACTCTAATACAGGAGGTGTGTTACTGGACAGGTGAAAACATAGGGGAAAAGTCTTATGCCGCGTACACACGACCATATTTCTCGTCTGGAAAAATGAAATTTTTTCTCTTTGATGAGAAAAACGACTGTGTGTGGGCTATCGGTCATTTTTCCCGACGAGAAAAACGGCATTAATCACGACGAGAAAAATTAGAACATGCTCTAATTTTTCTCGTCGTGATTCACGGCATTTTTTTCTGCGGCAGTTTTCCCATAGGGAAACACTGCCGGGAAGCCTACACACGCTCGTTTTTCTCGACCAAGAGAAAAAATGACGGGAAAAACGGCCGTGTGTAGGGGAACAAGCCGTTCCTCGTTTTTCCCGCCGATTTTCTCGATGGTGTTTTCACCGTTGAGAAAATCGATCGTGTGTACGCGGCATTAGGGCCCTTTCACATGGGTGGACCGTTTGGGTCTGCTTGGCAGTTTTTCAGGCTGACCCGATTGGACCCTCCAGTCTCCTCTATGGAGCGGCGGGAGTCAACAGATATGTGTCCGGTGACACCCGCTGGCATCAGATCCACTAAAAACAGACGGATTGGGATTAATCGCCTATCCGTCTGGCAGATCGAATGGCAGTCGGGTGTAAACGGACAGGGGGTCCGTTTACATTAGACCTCCCATAGAGGATATCGGGCTGTGTCTGCTCTGCATAAGTTGAGACGGACCAGCCATCCGCCTGCTTAGCGGGGATCTGAGGACAGATTCCCCGATGGACAGGTGGTTCCAATGGAGCCTGCCCTGTGTGTAAGGGGCCTGAAATGCAGCCACCACATCTAATGATGGCCGGGTCAATCCACGTTGACGTCATATGACGATGACTGATCAGTGTACCGTCCTGCTGCCGGTACCATGTGATCGCTGTGACCAATCACAGCAGATCACATGCCAGTTGTAAACAATGGATGGCTTCCTTTCATGCCATCAATTGTGTACAATTGTGTTGCTAGCTGTATTGCCTGCCAAAAAAAGTCC
Organism: Rana muscosa; assembly: GCA_029206835.1. Classification (NCBI taxonomy): domain Eukaryota; kingdom Metazoa; phylum Chordata; class Amphibia; order Anura; family Ranidae; genus Rana; species Rana muscosa. The sequence goes on from CM055118.1 coordinate 286,095,174, forward strand.
TGCGTGAGTCTGAAACGTTGCACTATGTCTTCTGTGATGTGATCATTCTTCAATAAAGAATTGGACGCAATTGACAATCCGTGGTGTGCTGGCAAATATGTACATTTGATCTGGGATGTTTCCAGTTCCAGGCTTATCCAGGAAAGTGTGCGATGGAAATATCGATACTGCTAGCTGTAATTGGTCACAGTGATCACATGGTACAGACAGGGCCAATGACAGCCCATCTGTACCATGTGATTAGATGTAACCAATCACGACACCCATTATATGATAACACTGTACTGGTATGTAAAAAAATAAAAAAAGTGAAAATGTTTTTAATTTCTTCATTCTCCAAAAAATTGTCACAAGAAATTACATCTTCAAAGAACCATACCTCTTACTATATACCTTGGACTTTCTACTTTCCAAAAAGGGGTCATTTGGGGGATATTTGTACTGTCCTGATGTTTTTAGGTCTTAAGAAATTAGATAGTCTGTCAGTACATCGGGATTGATCAATTTTCAGATATACAGTATATCCCATAGTTTGTGGACTCTATAACTTTCCTACAGACTAAATAATAAACACGGATTTGGGTTATTTTTGCCAAAGAAATGTCGCAGAATAAATTTTGGCCTAAATTCATGAAGAAAGATTATTTATTTTCAAAATTTGATAACAAACGAAGAAAAATTAATTTTTTTTCAAAATTTTCATTCTTTTTTTATTTATTTTTCGTAAAAAATAAAAACCCAGTGGTGGTTAAATACCATCAAAAGAAAGCTCTATTTGTGTGGAAAAAAGACAAAAATTTTATATGGGTACAGTGTTGCATGATCGCGCAATTGTCATTCAAAGTGAGACAGCGCTGGAAGGTGAAAATTGGTCTGGGCAGGAAGGGGGGGGGGGTAAAAGTGCCCAGTAGTGAAGTGGTTAATACCGCTTTGGGCTTTAACCACTTAAGCCCTGGACCATTCTGGCTGGTTAAAGACCATGCCCCTTTTTGCGATTCGGCACTGCGTCGCTTTAACTGACAATTGCGCAGTCATGCGATGTGGCTTCCAAATAAAACTGACGTCCTTTCTTTCCCACAAATAGAGCTTTCTTTTGGTGGTATTTTATCACCTCTGCGGTTGTTATTTTTTGCGCTATAAACAAAAATAGAGCGACAATTTTGAAAAAAATTCAATATTTTTTACTTTTTGCTATAATAAATATCCCCAAAAAATATATAAAAAACCTTTTTTTTTCCTCAGTTTAGGCCGATGCATATTCTTCTACATATTTTTGGTAAAAAAAAATCACAATCGCGTTTATTGATTGGTTTGCGCAAAAGTTATAGCGTTTACAAAATAGGGGATAGTTTTATGCCATTTTTATTATTATTATTTTTTTACTAGTAATGGCGGCGATCAGTGATTTTTTTCGTGACTGCGACATTATGGCGGACACATCGGACACTTTTGACACATTTTTGGGACCATTGTCTTTTTCACAGCGATCAGTGCTATAAAAATGCACTGATTACTGTGAAAATGACACTGGCAGTGAAGGGGTTAACCACTAGGTGGCGCTGTAGGGGTTAAGTGTTCCCTGCATTGTGTTTCTAACTGTAGGGGGGATGGGCTCTGTGTCACATGCCACCGATCTCCGCTACGAGTACACGGAGCCGAGATCAGTGTCATTGTCACTAGGCAGAGCGGGGAGATGTTTGTTTACACAAGCATCTCCCTGCTCTATACCTCCGTGAGACGATCGCGGGGATCCCCGAGGTGGATCGAGTCCGTGGGACCCGCGGTCCGACTCACGGGGAAGGCAGCAGGGTCGCGACCACACATCAGGCAGTTAAAAGGCAACGTACAGGTACGTGGATGTGCCTGTACGTGCCATTCTGCCGACGTAAAAGTACAGGAGGCGGTCGGCAAGTGGTTAAAGGGACACTTCTGTTGAATCCGGGGTTTTGTGCAGCTGGCCAGTTTTCTTCTGTTTTTCAGTGACCAAGTCTACAAACATGCATGCTGAATGTTCACAGATTCTGGGCACCGCCTTTCATTGTTATGAAGGACGATGTACAGTAAAGAATCTAGCAACGCGCCTTTTGTCTCTAAAGAAGCAATTATGTTGCTGGCAGCTGCTCCCGGAATTCAGGATTATTATGACAGCAGAAAGCACTCACCGGCTCCTACCGTGTGTTTTCTTCACTGGATAGAGATGTCCTGCAGCATTTTGGCCAGCAAAGGATCAATGTCATAGGAGAAAAGAGCGGTCTCTTTAGCCATCCTGATGTTGGTGGAAACTGATTCTCTGTAGAACTGGGGGTGAAGTTAAAAATTGACGTTCCTTTTTTTCCCACAAATAGAGATTTCTTTTGGTGGTATTTGATCACCTCTGCATTTTTTTATTTTTTTGTGCTATAAACAAAAAAAGAGAAAATATTTTGAAAAAAAAACTATATTTTTTACTTTTTGCTAAAATAAATATTCCAAAAAAAACAAAACAACTTTCTTCATTAGTTTAGGCCAATATGTATTCTGCTACATATTTTTGGTAAAAAAAGATCCCAATAAGCGTATATCCACTTGTCCCCCGCCCACCGTCAATTGACGGCGGGCGGAGGACACTCTCGTTCTGACAGGACGTCATATGACGTCCTGCCTTTAAAACGAGCTAGGGGGCGCGCGCGCGCCGCCGCGTTCCCAAGGACCCGATGCGCGATTGCCCGGGAGCCGAGCTGGAAAGTGGATCTGTGGGTGTAAACACACAGATCCACGTCCTGTGAGGGAGAGGAGATCGATAGTGTGTCCCTTGTACATAGGGACAACCATCGGTCACCTCCCCCAGTCAGTCCCCTCCCCCCACAGTTAGAACACATTGAGGGAACATATTTAACCCCTTCCCGCCCCCCTAGTGGTTAACCCCTTCCCTGCCAGTCACATTTATACAGTAATCAATGCATTTTTATAGCACGGATCGCTGTATAAATGTGAATGGTCCCAAAAATGTGTCAAAAGTGTCCGATGTGTCCGCCGCAATATCGCAGTCACAATAAAAATCGCAGATCGCCGCCATTACTAATAAAAAAAATAAAAATAAAAAATGCTATAAATCTATCCCCTATTTTGTAGACGCTATAACTTTTGCGCAAACCAATCAATACGCGCTTATTGCGATATTTTTTTTACCAAAAATATGTAGAAGAATACGTATCGGCCTAAACTGAGGAAAATTTTAATTGAAAAAAAAAATGGGTATTTATTATAGCAAAAAGTAAAAAATTGTGTTTTTTTTCCAAACTGGACGCTCTTCTTTTGTTTATAGCGCAAAAAATAAAAACCACAGAGGTGATCAAATACCTCCAAAAGAAAGCTCTATTTGTGGGAAAAAAAGGACGCAAATTTCGTTTGGGAGCCACATCGCACCACCGCGCAATTGTCATTCAAAGTGTGACAGCGCTGAAAGCTGAAAAATGGCTTGGGCAGGAAGGGGGTTTTCGTGCACGGCAGGGAAGTGGATATTGATTGGTTTGCGCAAAAGTTTACAAAATAGGGGATAGATTTTTATTTTTGTTATTTATTTATTTTTTACTAGTAATGGTGGCGATCTGCGATTTTTTGCCGGACTGTGACATTACGGCGGACAGGTCGGACACTTTTGACACTTTTTTGGGACCAGTGACATTTATACAGCGATCAGAGCTAAAAATAGCCACTGATTACTATATAAATGTCACTGGCAGGGAAGGGGTTAACACTAGGGGGCGATCAAGGGGTTAGGTGTTCCCTAGGGAGGCGTTTATAACTGTGGGGGGAGTGTACTGACTGGAGGAGAAGAGAGATCGCTGTTCCTGATCACTAGGAACAGTAGATCTCTCACTACTCCCCTGTCAGAATTGGGTATCTATTTGTTTACATACACACATCCCCATTCTGCTCATTGTGTAGCGATCGCGGTTGGATGGCGGTCATCGTGGCAGGCACGGACCCCTATCACTCTTAAAGCGGCCACCGTGCCACTTCGGCGATTCGCGCAGGGGAGCCAACCTGCCGCAGTATAATGACGGCGGCTGGTCAACAAGCGGTTAGTCAGTCCATGTGAAACTACTACCCCTCGTTCTAGAAACTAGTGGCTGATACAATAAATGCATGGGCCAGGGAATTATCTAAGCTTCCTGGGCCATTATAATGGTGCAGAAAGCTGTCAGGAGTGGTGTCCACTAGACATGTGCACTGCCAAAAAATTCGTTAGTTTTCGTTTTCGTTTCATTCGTTTTTTTTTTTTTTTCGTTTTTCGGGTCATTCGTTATGATCGCAATTCGTAAATTCGTAAATTTGTACATTCGTAAATTTATACATTCGTAAATTTGTACATTCGTAAATTTGTACATTCGTAAATTTATACATTTGTAAATTTGTACATTCGTAAATGTATACATTCGTAAATTTGTACATTCGTAAATTTATACATTCGTAAATTCGTACATTCGTAAATGTATACATTCGGAAATTTATACATTCGTAATTTCGGAAATTTGGAAATTCGATATTTTCGAAAACCCGAAAATTTGAAAATCTGAAAAAATAACTATTAAATTATAGTTGTAATTTCCTTTCAAATTTGGCTGTTAGCGAACGTAACGAATACAAATTTATCTGAAGTTACGCATAACCTGAAATAACAAATGCCGCATCTAAACAAATGGAACGGAACAAATTAATAATAATAATAATAAAACGTTTTTATTATTATTATTGTTATTTATTATTATTATTAATTCATTACGTTCCATTCGTTTAGATACGGCATTCATTATTAGACATGTGCAATTCGTTTCGTTCCGAATTAGTTTTTAACGAATTTCGACAAATTCGTTAATTCGGAAATATCCGAATTAACGAAAACTCATTTAACGAATTTTAACGAATATTCGTTAATTCAAATTTACGAATGTACGAATTTACGAATGTACAACTATCCGGAAATTCGTAAATTTGAATTTACGAATTTCCGAATATTCGTACATTCGTAAATTTGTACATTCGTACAATCGTAAATTAGTAAATTCGGAAATCTGAAATAATAATTAACTAATAACTTAACTATTACTAACTATTCATTTATAGGTATTGTAATTTCCTTTCAAATTTGGCTGTTAGTGAACTTAACGAAGTTACAAATTGTTTTCCGACATAATGAATGCCGTATCTAAACGAATGGAACGTAATGAATTAATAATAATAATAAATAACAATAATAATAATAAAAACGTTTTATTATTATTATTATTAATTTGTTCCGTTCCATTTGTTTAGATGCGGCATTTGTTATTTCAGGTTATGCGTAACTTCAGATAAATTTGTATTCGTTACGTTCGCTAACAGCCAAATTTGAAAGGAAATTACAACTATAATTTAATAGTTATTTTTTCAGATTTTCAAATTTTCGGGTTTTCGAAAATATCGAATTTCCAAATTTCCGAAATTACGAATGTATAAATTTACGAATGTATAAATTTACGAATGTACAAATTTACGAATGTATAAATTTACGAATGTACAAATTTACGAATGTACAAATTTACGAATGTACAAATTTACGAATGTATAAATTTACGAATGTACAAATTTACGAATGTACAAATTTACGAATGTATAAATTTACGAATGTACAAATTTACGAATTTACGAATTGCGATCATAACGAATGACCCGAAAAACGAAAAAAAAAAAAACGAATGAAACGAAAACGAAAACTAACGAATTTTTTGGCAGTGCACATGTCTTATGTCGGAAAACAATTTGTAACTTCGTTAAGTTCACTAACAGCCAAATTTGAAAGGAAATTACAATACCTATAATTGAATAGTTAGTAATAGTTAAGTTATTAGTTAATTATTATTTCAGATTTCCGAATTTACTAATTTACGATTGTACGAATGTACAAATTTACGAATGTACGAATATTCGGAAATTCATAAATTCAAATTTACGAATTTCCGGATAGTTGTACATTCGTAAATTCGTGCATTGGTAAATTCGTATATTCGTAAATTCGTACATTCGTAAATTTGAATTTACGAATATTCGTTAAAATTCGTTAAATGAGTTTTCGTTAATTCGGATATTTCCGAATTAACGAATTTGTCGAAATTCGTTAAAAACGAATTCGGAACGAAACGAATTGCACATGTCTAGTGTCCACCACATTAAAGTGATTCTAAACGATGTAAAACAACTAATTCAGTTTAAAATTTTAATGAAAGTCAAACATTTGTGTATAGATATTAAAAAAACATTCTCAATACCTTGTTTCACTTTTTAATACGTGATCACATTCCCTCTGTTCTCAGCTGCATAAGAGCTGGGGAGGAGAAGCAACAGCACACTGAGCTTCCCAGTGAATGTCTGTGGGGGGAGGGGGGTGTTAGGACAAGTCTGATCATTAGAGGAGAGCAGCCTGAGTTCCCAGCACAGCTAGAGAACGGACCACATTGAGCTCTCCTGCCTAGTGTGGTTAGTTTTTAACAGGAAAGCAGAGGAACTGGCAGGAACACCAGGGAATTCACACAAAGGAAGAAAAAAATAAGAGAATATGATACTTTTCCATACAAGTACATGGTGCAGCAGGCACATATCAGGAATTTGAAATGCTTGGGTAACAAACACTTTAACTAAGCCAATAGACCTGTTTTGGGTCTATCTGCACCACCCGTGCCAGTTTCTATTTCAGAGTGAAATAGAAACTAGCACAGGTCTGCACCTAATTAAAAGAGGAAATATGGTATGGCAGTTTTCCAAATAGAAAGCTGCTGCAGATCCCTGCCAGGTCAGACCTGGTGTACTGGATGTGAGCAGTCAGCAGACTCACATCCCTCTCTCTGCCCATGCAGTGATTACTATACACAAGCAGAGTCTGAAAAGTTCACAACCCTCCACTCCCTCCCGATTTGAGCAGGGGCGGGCAGAGAAACTGGAGCATGCGTCTCCAGTTCTTTTCTCTATGCTGTGTCTGTCACAGAGAACTGATTGTTCTTAATTAATATAGGGGCTGGTGCCCCCATTGTTAATTAGAAGCAGCATTTGCTCAATTTTTTGTATGTTTAAAAGCAAAAATTGTGCTTGCATCCCTCTTTGTTACTTCCCCCAGGGTGTTTACATGGCCCAGGCTCAGAATAGGGTGTAATTGTTGTTTTTCTACCATTTCAGAATTGACCTCAAGCCTTCCCTTCTGTCTTGCACAGTTGTACAGGCTCCTCTCCTGTACTGAGCTTCTTACTTTGGGCATTAGACTCTACAATAAGTCAGAAAGAGCTCTCCTCATTTGTTAGCTGGAGGACATCCAACATTATCTAGCGCTTTCCTTCCCAGCCTGACTGTCACTGGTCACCCCTTTCATTCCCTGGATTTCAGTTCTTTGACTCGTAGAGGCTCAGCATCACATGTGGCATTACCTAGGGTGGTCTGCATGCAAATGTAGCCTGCCTAGGAACACCAACTCCCACCCATCAAGGCATTTTGATGTTTGCGTAACTCCTCCTCCCAGGAGCCAACCCACTGCTTGCATTAGGGCTGAAGGTTCTTGGGAGCAGTACTGAAGCCAGGTGCTGTGAAGTTTTCCAGAAGCTATGTACAGCACCCTGATGGCCCTCCCACCAGCCATGATCTGCCTGCATAGCATAAAGAAGCATAAAGACCCAGTCATGATGTCACCGCCAGGTCCAAAATAAACTATATAATGAATAAAAATAGGGTTTACTTAAAATTCAATTAGCATGCTGATGAGGAAAGGGAGGAGGAACCATGGAAAGCAAAATATAACTAAATTGAACTTAAAGGAGATGCATGAGGTTACTAAAAAACAAACATCCATACTCACCTCGATGCTGCAGCTGTCCCCCTGCCGACTCACATGATCATCGATCGCTCAGTTCTTCGTCTTCCCAGAGTGGAGAGCGGTGACTGTTAGTCATCGCTCTCCGTTCTGCCCCTCCAACGCTCACTGGAATGTCAGGCAGAAGAGGGGGTAGGCACAGCTTGCTTCAGCCTTTAGGCGCATGCTGAGAGCTGGAACCAGCTGTCAATCAGGCAGCTGGGTGGACCCCAACAATGTGGTTGGGATCCTTCCATAGCCTGGAGCGGCTCATTGAGCGTCTAGGTTCTGGGTCACATGAGACCAAAAGTAAGGGCACTCCTGTGTGCCCCAAGAGAAGTATGACCAAGGAAACTTTTTCTTGGTCATACTTGTCTTTTAAGCCTTAAGTTTTAGGCAGTACTATTCCACGTTTTATGCAGTTAGAACATTGGTAAGTGTGAACACCATTTTACTTTGGTGTTATTTATTCAGCCTAAAAAAAAAAAAAAGAAAGACAAGCTCCAAAAATGAGGTTATCCTCTAACCAGAGATCCTATGTCTCCTCATTCCTTGGTCATCATATTTCATATACTCTAGAGATCCTGCAAATTATATAGTGATGTACTTCAAGCCATCTCAAGGATTCTAAACAGTTAAAATAATACAAATCCTCATACATTTTTTTACATGTGTCCATTTGGCAATCAGTGACCCTTTCTTTTAAAGTGTGTTGCTATGTGTGCAGCTATATGCTCTACAGCTCAGCTAGCTCAGGCATCTCAGGGAAAAAGCTGGTTTGCCACTTGCAATGTATATTGTAGGCTGACTCTGATTATTCTGTAATTGGATTTATATCACGGTGAATGGTTTTTCAGTTTTCCCATTAAACTACTGTACAATTGGACCTTTGCTTCAACGGTAACCCCCTCCCCTTGGCCCCCTTTGTGTTTTCAAGACCAGAAGACACAACGTCAGATTTCATTTTCACAAGATTAGCATTGTGGCTTATCATTTAATAGAAATGTTTAGTGCTTCAGTATAGATGTTCTTTGTTTATTCATTATGGTCATTACTAAATATATTATATAAATATTCAGGTGATTATAAATTATAAATGCTTATTAGTTTCAGCTAGCTGGTGGAGTTTTTAAATTTTAGCAGGACTATACTTACATTTTTTTTTGCTGAAAATGCCCATTTACAGCACTCAATAGCTCAAGCTCAGCTTTACACCTATAACTTAATTATATATAGGAGTGATCCCCCTTCCTCCCCTTTACCTGCTTTGATCAGATGGGCTATATCACAATTTCAGTTAGAGAGGAGCCAGTGCAACAGCTGAAATGAGAATTTGAACTTGGTTGACAAACCAAGGTATTGTAGTGATCATTGAATTTTACACTTTATATGAACTTTCCATGCTAGATGGACACAGATTGTCATAGATGGATCAATTGATTTAGCAAAGAAGGGTTTTCTTTAATCCTTTAAACCATTGTTTCTTAACTTCAGTCCTCAAGTACCCCCAACAGGTCATGTTTTCAGGATTTCCCTAAGCAGAAACGGCTGTGGTAATCACTAAGTGTCAGGAAAGGGTTCACCCATTGGTGGCGCTGTCGGTCTCTTGGATCGCAGTACCAGTGTCCACCAGCGGGGGTCTTCCAACACTCAGGACCTGTAGTGAGAGGATTCAACTGCCGGTGGCACTGTTGGATCCTTGGGCTGTAGTACCGGTTTCCACCAGCGGGTGTATCCCGGCAGTGTGGAGCAGACAGCACCTCCTGCGCTCAGGTGTTACTTGAGGCCAATTGCAGGCATTCACATAAATACCCGGCTGATGATGGCTCTCATCACCTTGGTATCGTCCTTGTGCCCTGACCTGCTTGCCTGTGATCTGATCCTGAACCTGTAATCTTTTACCTGATCCTGTGTCCCTGTTCAGATCCCCTATCTGGTCCCACCTGTTACCTTGTATCCCTGCCCTGCAGCCTGATCCATCCATCCTCTCCCTGTTCTGTTGTTCCCTACCCCATCTGCTGATTTCCCATTGATGACTAGGGATGAGCTTCGTGTTCGAGTCGAACATACGTTCGACTCGAACATTGGCTGTTCGATCGTTCGACGAAGATCGAACGATTTGGGCCGTTCGCGCCAAATTCGAGTGACGCGAACGGCCCACAATGCACTACGCCATCGCAGTGTCATCCAGGCGCTGTGATTGGCCAAGCATGCACTGTGACCCCGCATGCTTGGCCAATCACAGCGCCGGCAGCGAGGAGAGCAATGATTGGCCACAGGCAGGATGCCTGTGGCCAATTATTGCTGAGGGTGTTTAGTACACGCCCCACACTATAAAAGGCCGCCAGCACGGCGGCCTAGTGTAGTGTGTTCCGGAGCAGGGATAGAGTAGCATAGGCAGGGACAGTGACTGTTATTTCTTTCTTGCTTAACCTGGATTCCTTTAGTTTAGGGAAAGAGAAGGATAGGTAGGGAGAGTGTCAGTGTGTTTTGTGCTTCTGCTATAGTGTGCTTAAAAAAAAACATTTATTCTAGGGACAGAAAACTCTAGGTAGGGACAGTGTCAGTTTCTTTCACTCTGCAAGTCCTTGTTTCCAGGGACCTGGAAGGACAGTGAGTGAATTGTCCTTTTGCTATATTGTGATTAAAAAAAACATTTATTCTAGGGACAGAAAACTCTAGGTAGGGACAGTGTCAGTTTCTTTCACTCTGCAAGTCCTTGTTTCCAGGGACCTGGAAGGACAGTGAGTGAATTGTCCTTTTGCTATATTGTGATTAAAAAAAACATTTATTCTAGGGACAGAAAACTCTAGGTAGGGACAGTGTCAGTTTCTTTCACTCTGCAAGTCCTTGTTTCCAGGGACCTGGAAGGACAGTGAGTGAATTGTCCTTTTGCTATATTGTGATTAAAAAAAACATTTATTCTAGGGACAGAAAACTCTAGGTAGGGACAGTGTCAGTTTCTTTCACTCTGCAAGTCCTTGTTTCCAGGGACCTGGAAGGACAGTGAGTGAATTGTCCTTTTGCTATATTGTGATTAAAAAAAACATTTATTCTAGGGACAGAAAACTCTAGGTAGGGACAGTGTCAGTTTCTTTCACTCTGCAAGTCCTTGTTTCCAGGGACCTGGAAGGACAGTGAGTGAATTGTCCTTTTGCTATATTGTGATTAAAAAAAACATTTATTCTAGGGACAGAAAACTCTAGGTAGGGACAGTGTCAGTTTCTTTCACTCTGCAAGTCCTTGTTTCCAGGGACCTGGAAGGACAGTGAGTGAATTGTCCTTTTGCTATATTGTGATTAAAAAAAACATTTTTTTCTAGGGACAGAAAACTGTAGGTAGGGAGAGTATTTTTTTTCTTTCACTCTGCAAGTCCTTGTTTCCAGGGACCTGTAAGGACAGTGAGTTAATTGTCCTTGTGCTATATTGTGCTGAAAAAAACATTTATTCCAGGGACAGAAAACTCTAGGTAGGGACAGTGTCAGTTTCTTTCACTCTGCAAGTCCTTGTTTCCAGGGACCTGGAAGGACAGTGAGTGAATTGTCCTTTTGCTATATTGTGATTAAAAAAAACATTTTTTTCTAGGGACAGAAAACTGTAGGTAGGGAGAGTGTTTTTTTTCTTTCACTCTGCAAGTCCTTGTTTCCAGGGACCTGTAAGGACAGTGAGTTAATTTTCCTTGTGCTATATTGTGATTAAAAAAAACATTTATTCTAGGGACAGAAAACTCTAGGTAGGGACAGTGTCAGTTTCTTTCACTCTGCAAGTCCTTGTTTCCAGGGACCTGGAAGGACAGTGAGTGAATTGTCCTTTTGCTATATTGTGATTAAAAAAAACATTTATTCTAGGGACAGAAAACTCTAGGTAGGGACAGTGTCAGTTTCTTTCACTCTGCAAGTCCTTGTTTCCAGGGACCTGGAAGGACAGTGAGTGAATTGTCCTTTTGCTATATTGTGATTAAAAAAAACATTTATTCTAGGGACAGAAAACTCTAGGTAGGGACAGTGTCAGTTTCTTTCACTCTGCAAGTCCTTGTTTCCAGGGACCTGGAAGGACAGTGAGTGAATTGTCCTTTTGCTATATTGTGATTAAAAAAAACATTTATTCTAGGGACAGAAAACTCTAGGTAGGGACAGTGTCAGTTTCTTTCACTCTGCAAGTCCTTGTTTCCAGGGACCTGGAAGGACAGTGAGTGAATTGTCCTTTTGCTATATTGTGATTAAAAAAACATTTATTCTAGGGACAGAAAACTCTAGGTAGGGACAGTGTCAGTTTCTTTCACTCTGCAAGTCCTTGTTTCCAGGGACCTGGAAGGACAGTGAGTGAATTGTCCTTTTGCTATATTGTGATTAAAAAAAACATTTATTCTAGGGACAGAAAACTCTAGGTAGGGACAGTGTCAGTTTCTTTCACTCTGCAAGTCCTTGTTTCCAGGGACCTGGAAGGACAGTGAGTGAATTGTCCTTTTGCTATATTGTGATTAAAAAAAACATTTTTTTCTAGGGACAGAAAACTGTAGGTAGGGAGAGTATTTTTTTTCTTTCACTCTGCAAGTCCTTGTTTCCAGGGACCTGTAAGGACAGTGAGTTAATTGTCCTTGTGCTATATTGTGCTGAAAAAAACATTTATTCCAGGGACAGAAAACTCTAGGTAGGGACAGTGTCAGTTTCTTTCACTCTGCAAGTCCTTGTTTCCAGGGACCTGGAAGGACAGTGAGTGAATTGTCCTTTTGCTATATTGTGATTAAAAAAAACATTTTTTTCTAGGGACAGAAAACTGTAGGTAGGGAGAGTGTTTTTTTTCTTTCACTCTGCAAGTCCTTGTTTCCAGGGACCTGTAAGGACAGTGAGTTAATTTTCCTTGTGCTATATTGTGATTAAAAAAAACATTTATTCTAGGGACAGAAAACTCTAGGTAGGGACAGTGTCAGTTTCTTTCACTCTGCAAGTCCTTGTTTCCAGGGACCTGGAAGGACAGTGAGTGAATTGTCCTTTTGCTATATTGTGATTAAAAAAAACATTTATTCTAGGGACAGAAAACTCTAGGTAGGGACAGTGTCAGTTTCTTTCACTCTGCAAGTCCTTGTTTCCAGGGACCTGGAAGGACAGTGAGTGAATTGTCCTTTTGCTATATTGTGATTAAAAAAACATTTATTCTAGGGACAGAAAACTCTAGGTAGGGACAGTGTCAGTTTCTTTCACTCTGCAAGTCCTTGTTTCCAGGGACCTGGAAGGACAGTGAGTGAATTGTCCTTTTGCTATATTGTGATTAAAAAAAACATTTATTCTAGGGACAGAAAACTCTAGGTAGGGACAGTGTCAGTTTCTTTCACTCTGCAAGTCCTTGTTTCCAGGGACCTGGAAGGACAGTGAGTGAATTGTCCTTTTGCTATATTGTGATTAAAAAAAACATTTTTTTCTAGGGACAGAAAACTGTAGGTAGGGAGAGTATTTTTTTTCTTTCACTCTGCAAGTCCTTGTTTCCAGGGACCTGTAAGGACAGTGAGTTAATTGTCCTTGTGCTATATTGTGCTGAAAAAAACATTTATTCCAGGGACAGAAAACTCTAGGTAGGGACAGTGTCAGTTTCTTTCACTCTGCAAGTCCTTGTTTCCAGGGACCTGGAAGGACAGTGAGTGAATTGTCCTTTTGCTATATTGTGATTAAAAAAAACATTTTTTTCTAGGGACAGAAAACTGTAGGTAGGGAGAGTGTTTTTTTTCTTTCACTCTGCAAGTCCTTGTTTCCAGGGACCTGTAAGGACAGTGAGTTAATTTTCCTTGTGCTATATTGTGATTAAAAAAAACATTTATTCTAGGGACAGAAAACTCTAGGTAGGGACAGTGTCAGTTTCTTTCACTCTGCAAGTCCTTGTTTCCAGGGACCTGGAAGGACAGTGAGTGAATTGTCCTTTTGCTATATTGTGATTAAAAAAAACATTTATTCTAGGGACAGAAAACTCTAGGTAGGGACAGTGTCAGTTTCTTTCACTCTGCAAGTCCTTGTTTCCAGGGACCTGGAAGGACAGTGAGTGAATTGTCCTTTTGCTATATTGTGATTAAAAAAAACATTTATTCTAGGGACAGAAAACTCTAGGTAGGGACAGTGTCAGTTTCTTTCACTCTGCAAGTCCTTGTTTCCAGGGACCTGGAAGGACAGTGAGTGAATTGTCCTTTTGCTATATTGTGATTAAAAAAAACATTTATTCTAGGGACAGAAAACTCTAGGTAGGGACAGTGTCAGTTTCTTTCACTCTGCAAGTCCTTGTTTCCAGGGACCTGGAAGGACAGTGAGTGAATTGTCCTTTTGCTATATTGTGATTAAAAAAACATTTATTCTAGGGACAGAAAACTCTAGGTAGGGACAGTGTCAGTTTCTTTCACTCTGCAAGTCCTTGTTTCCAGGGACCTGGAAGGACAGTGAGTGAATTGTCCTTTTGCTATATTGTGATTAAAAAAAACATTTATTCTAGGGACAGAAAACTCTAGGTAGGGACAGTGTCAGTTTCTTTCACTCTGCAAGTCCTTGTTTCCAGGGACCTGGAAGGACAGTGAGTGAATTGTCCTTTTGCTATATTGTGATTAAAAAAAACATTTTTTTCTAGGGACAGAAAACTGTAGGTAGGGAGAGTATTTTTTTTCTTTCACTCTGCAAGTCCTTGTTTCCAGGGACCTGTAAGGACAGTGAGTTAATTGTCCTTGTGCTATATTGTGCTGAAAAAAACATTTATTCCAGGGACAGAAAACTCTAGGTAGGGACAGTGTCAGTTTCTTTCACTCTGCAAGTCCTTGTTTCCAGGGACCTGGAAGGACAGTGAGTGAATTGTCCTTTTGCTATATTGTGATTAAAAAAAACATTTTTTTCTAGGGACAGAAAACTGTAGGTAGGGAGAGTATTTTTTTTCTTTCACTCTGCAAGTCCTTGTTTCCAGGGACCTGTAAGGACAGTGAGTTAATTGTCCTTGTGCTATATTGTGCTGAAAAAAACATTTATTCCAGGGACAGAAAACTCTAGGTAGGGACAGTGTCAGTTTCTTTCACTCTGCAAGTCCTTGTTTCCAGGGACCTGGAAGGACAGTGAGTGAATTGTCCTTTTGCTATATTGTGATTAAAAAAAACATTTTTTTCTAGGGACAGAAAACTGTAGGTAGGGAGAGTGTTTTTTTTCTTTCACTCTGCAAGTCCTTGTTTCCAGGGACCTGTAAGGACAGTGAGTTAATTTTCCTTGTGCTATATTGTGATTAAAAAAAACATTTATTCTAGGGACAGAAAACTCTAGGTAGGGACAGTGTCAGTTTCTTTCACTCTGCAAGTCCTTGTTTCCAGGGACCTGGAAGGACAGTGAGTGAATTGTCCTTTTGCTATATTGTGATTAAAAAAAACATTTATTCTAGGGACAGAAAACTCTAGGTAGGGACAGTGTCAGTTTCTTTCACTCTGCAAGTCCTTGTTTCCAGGGACCTGGAAGGACAGTGAGTGAATTGTCCTTTTGCTATATTGTGATTAAAAAAACATTTATTCTAGGGACAGAAAACTCTAGGTAGGGACAGTGTCAGTTTCTTTCACTCTGCAAGTCCTTGTTTCCAGGGACCTGGAAGGACAGTGAGTGAATTGTCCTTTTGCTATATTGTGATTAAAAAAAACATTTATTCTAGGGACAGAAAACTCTAGGTAGGGACAGTGTCAGTTTCTTTCACTCTGCAAGTCCTTGTTTCCAGGGACCTGGAAGGACAGTGAGTGAATTGTCCTTTTGCTATATTGTGATTAAAAAAAACATTTTTTTCTAGGGACAGAAAACTGTAGGTAGGGAGAGTATTTTTTTTCTTTCACTCTGCAAGTCCTTGTTTCCAGGGACCTGTAAGGACAGTGAGTTAATTGTCCTTGTGCTATATTGTGCTGAAAAAAACATTTATTCCAGGGACAGAAAACTCTAGGTAGGGACAGTGTCAGTTTCTTTCACTCTGCAAGTCCTTGTTTCCAGGGACCTGGAAGGACAGTGAGTGAATTGTCCTTTTGCTATATTGTGATTAAAAAAAACATTTTTTTCTAGGGACAGAAAACTGTAGGTAGGGAGAGTGTTTTTTTTCTTTCACTCTGCAAGTCCTTGTTTCCAGGGACCTGTAAGGACAGTGAGTTAATTTTCCTTGTGCTATATTGTGATTAAAAAAAACATTTTTTCTAGGGACAGAAAACTGTAGGTAGGGAGAGTGTTTTTTTTCTTTCACTCTGCAAGTCCTTGTTTCCAGGGACAGAGAAGGACACCTGAAGGTAGCCCTTATTGCTTTTTTCCCATCTCCCTGCAGGCCATCTATTAGAATGTCTGGAAGGCAAACAAGGAGAGGCAGACAGTCAGGAGGCAATAAAAGAGGGCAAGCAGGCTCTGTGTCTGGGGGCAACAGTGCTGGTCGTGGACGCGGTGCATTGTCATCAGCACATGGCCATGGGACACGCTTGTCCTTCTTTTCGGCAGCTGGACATGTTGAGCCACATCATGCCGAAGACTTGGTAGAGTGGATGACCAAGCCCTCCTCCTCCTCCTCATCCTCTCTCACCCAGGCTCAGGGTACTGGAAAAGCAGCTGCCAAAGCGTCGTCTTCCCTGGTATCAATGTCAGACAAATCATCAGTCACTCCTTCCCTAGACCCACCATGTCCTCCTCCTGAGGAGTCCCCCGAACTGTTTCAGCACAGTGTTGGGTACATGCTCCAGGAGGATGCCCAGCGTTTCGAAGGGTCTGATGATGAAACCCAGCTAGAGGAAGGCAGTAGCGTGAGAGCAGACAGAGGGGATGCTCAAGAAGGACACCAATCTGGCAGTCATGTTCCAGCAGCTGCAGCATACTGCCAGATTGGCTCCAGTGATGAGGAGGGAGGGGATGATGAGGTCAATGACTCCACGTGGGTGCCTAATAGGAGAGAGGAGGAGGAGGAGGATGAGGAGGAGGCACATCTCCAACGAGGCAGGATGCCCTTTGGTGGCCAGCGTAAGGGCAGTACACCGACGGAATCACACCGCAGAGCTCCGCCTGTGCAGGGCGCTGCCTCTGCCCGTCATTCAAAAAGTTCTTTGGTGTGGGCCTTTTTTGAGGCTAGTGCATCAGATCGCACAGCTGCTGTTTGCAACATATGTCTCAAGCGTATATCGCGTGGCCAAAACATCAGCCGCTTGGGTACCACATGCCTGACCAGACATATGTTGACCTGCCATGCAGCTCGTTGGCAAGCCTACCTCAAAGACCCACACCAAAGAACAAAGCGGACCTCTCCTTGCACCGCATCAGCTGGGATCTCCAACCCCACTATAACTTCAGTCCTCTCTGAAACATGCACTGAGAGGAATGAAGGTGTAGAATTAGGTGTGTCACAGCCAAGTACTTGCGCCCACTCTGCTAGCAGTACACCGACGTCCGATTCTAGCAGGCAAATTTCCCTGCCCCAGCTGCTGGACCGTCGAAAGAAGTTCACTCCCAGCCATCCACATGCCCAGCGGTTGAATGCTAGCTTGGCTAAATTGCTAGCGCTTCAACTGCTGCCTTTTCAGTTGGTAGACTCGGCCCCCTTCCGTGAGTTTGTGCAATGTGCGGTTCCTCAGTGGCAGGTTCCCAAACGCCACTTTTTCTCACGGAAGGCTATTCCGGCTCTCTACCGGCATGTGGAAGGCAATGTCTTGGCCTCGCTGGACAGGGCGGTCAGCGGTAAGGTGCATATTACCGCTGACTCATGGTCCAGCAGGCATGGACAGGGACGTTACCTTTCTTTCACGGCCCATTGGGTCACTCTTTTGGCAGCTGGGAAGGATTCAGGACAAGGTGCAGTAGTGTTGGAGGTTGTCCCACCGCCACGCCTCCAAAATGCTACTACTGGTTGTGACACACCTCTCTCCTCCACCCCCTCCTCTTCTTCTTCCTCCATGGCCTCTTCCTGTGGTTTGTCCTATGAACCAGCGGTGCTCCGTAGCCGTTCACGGGGCTACGCAAGTACGCAGGCAAAAAGATGCCATGCCGTGCTTGCGCTGGTGTGTTTGGGGGACAGAAGCCACACTGGGGCAGAGGTCCTGTCTGCTCTGCAGGGCCAGGCCGAGAGGTGGTTGACGCCACGCCAGCTTAAGCCAGGAATGGTGGTTTGCGACAATGGCACCAACCTCCTCTCCGCCCTCCGACAGGGACAACTGACCCATGTGCCCTGTGTGGCTCACGTCCTTAACCTGGTGGTGCAGCGGTTCTTGGGCAGGTACCCGGGCTTACAGGATGTCCTGAGGCAGGCCAGGAAAGTCTGTGTGCATTTCCGCAGATCTTATAATGCCAGTGCTCGCCTGGCTGAGCTGCAAAAGGAGTTGAACCTGCCCAAGAACCGCCTTATATGTGACATGCCCACCAGGTGGAACTCAACGTTGGCCATGCTGCAGCGGCTGCACACGCAGCAGAGGGCCATCAATGAGTACCTGTGCGACTACGGCACCAGGACAGGGTCAGGGGAGCTTGGTTTTTTTTCTCCACGCCAGTGGGGCATGATCAGGGATGCATGCACTGTCCTGGCACCATTTGAGGAGGCCACGAGGATGGTGAGCAGTGACAGTGCATGCATCAGTGACACTGTACCTCTTGTCCACCTGTTGGAGCACACGCTGCGTGGAATAATGGACAGGGCACTTGAGGCAGAACAGAGGCAGGAAGAGGAGGACTTCCTTGCCTCTCAAGGCCCCCTTTACCCAGACAGTGTTCCTTCTGTCCCACCCATCGCACAGGAAGAGGAGGAGGAGGAGGAGGAGGAGGAGGATTGTGTCAGCATGGAGGTGGAGGCTGGCACTCAGCATCATCAGCAGCAGTCTTTTAGGGATGATTTACAGTCCCAAGAAACCAGTGGACTTGTACGTGGCTGGGAGGAGGTGGCTGCGGATCATGTCGTCCTTAGTGACCCAGAGGACTCCGGAGCGAATGCCTCAGCAAACCTACGCTGCATGGCCTCCCTGATCCTGCAAAGTCTGCGGAAGGATCCTCGTATTCTTCGGATCAAGGAGAGGGACCATTACTGGCTGGCCACTCTCCTTGATCCACGGTACAAGGGTAAGGTTGCGGACCTTATGTTACCGTCGCAGAGGGAGCAGAGGATGAGACAACTCCGGGAGGCCTTGCAGAAAGGTCTGTGCAACGCGTTCCCAGAGACTGGGAGGTTGCAAACTCCTGGTCCTGGACAACGAGTTGCTGAGGCTTCGGCCAGTCAAAGAAGGAGCGGTGGGGAAGGTGGCCGTCTGACCGATGCGTTCAGACAATTCTTTAGTCCGCAGCCCCAAAGTATGATTGGTTCCAGCAACCATCGCCAGCGTCTGATAAACATGGTGCAGGAATATCTAGGGGCAAGGTCAGACTTGGACACCTTCCCCACCGAAAATCCTCTGGCTTACTGGGTCTTGAGGATGGATCACTGGCCAGAGCTTGCACAGTATGCAATTGAGCTACTGGCCTGTCCTGCATCCAGCGTTCTTTCGGAACGCACATTCAGTGCTGCTGGAGGATTTGTCACGGATCACAGGGTGCGCCTGTCCACCGACTCGGTTGATCGACTGACTTTCATCAAGATGAACCAGTCTTGGATCACCACCAGCTACCACACACCTGATGCTGATATAACAGACTAATTGATTTTAAAATGTCACATCCCTTCAAGACTGATGCTGATGCTGAGTGCCTGTGCTGTTATGTTGACTGGCTATCCTCCTCCTCCGAGTCCTCAATGATACGATTGATGATGATAGCTTGGAAGATCATTTTTGTTTATGGGTGCCGCCACCAGTGCCTAACGCCCAATTTTTCAGCCCCTGTTTAACAGGGGCGTGTAATTACAATTTTTGAAGCAATACTTTGCAACAGGGCTCATTGCTGTGCTCCAAGTACAGTATCTGTGAGGAGTTGCAGTGTTGTGCCACCAGTGCCTAAGGCCCAATTTTTCAGCCCCTGTTTAACAGGGGCGTGTCATTACAATTTTTGAAGCAATACTTTGCAACAGGGCTCATTGCTGTGCTCCAAGTACAGTATCTGTGAGGGGTTGCAGTGTTGTGCCACCAGTGCCTAAGGCCCAATTTTTCAGCCCCTGTTCAACAGGGGCATGTAATTACAATTCTTGATCTAATAATTCACAGCAGGGCCCATTGCTGCACCCACCAAGAGTAACTGTCAGGGCTTACAGTGTTGTGGCACCAGCACCACCATCAAAGGCCCAATTTTTACTACCACTGTTCAACAATTATATGTAATTAAAATTCCTGATATAATAGTTGACAGCAGGGCGTTCCAGCACCAACCAAGAGTAACTGTGAGTGCTTACAGTGTTGTGCCAACACCAACAACTAAGGGGCCTATTTCTGCAGAGTATATACGGCAGGTCCCTACTTTCAAACATCCAACTTACAAACGACTCCTACTTGCAAACGCAAGAAGACAACAGGAAGTGAGAGGAAATCTACCACTAGGAAGGAAAATTCTCTCCTGTAAGAATAAATATGGGAGAAAGGTGTCTCCTCTGTACTGATGCTTTATCAGCAATCCTTGTTTCAAGAAAAACACCACATTTCAAAAACAGTTGTCATTGGGACGGAAAGTGAGGTGAAATGTTCTGAACAGGGGCACAGACAGCAAAACAAATGTTACAGGGGTGATAACCCTTACCTATGTTTTCCAAAAAGTTTAAAAATAGATTTTTGGGCTGGAGCTACACTTCAACAATGTACCTGTTCAAAATTACAAACAGATTCTACATAAGAACAAACCTACAGTCCCTGTCTTGTATGCACCGCCTGTATACGGCTGTTCAGAGTATATAGGGCCTTTTTTATTTTATGTGCGGGGTTCCCCTTAATATCCATACAAGACCCAAAGGGGCTGGTAATGGGCTGGGGTAGGGGGGGGGGGGTCATGGGGTAGCTATGCCATTTTTCTTAAAGAATTTCATCCATATTACCGGGACCAGACATTACATTAAAGCCGCAAGCAGTTTTAAATGGCTTTTTTTTCCTTTAGAAGTGTCATTTTGTGCAGGGACAGTTCTAAACACGGGAAACACGTGGCACTTCACAGGCATACTTTAGACACCCCCCAGGTACGATATTTAAAGGAATATTTGACTTTTTTTTTTTCACTTTATGCATCATTAAAATGACTGCTCCCGAAAAACGACCGTTTTTAAAACTTCTTTTTGCATTGATACATGTCCCCTGGTGCAGAACCCGGGTTCCCAAACCCTTTTTAGGACAATAACATGCATAATAGTTGTTATAATTAGCACTTTAGAATTCGAACGTTCGCATCCATTGTATTTAATAGGGTTCTAATGTTCGTTCGAACTTCCGGTCCGTTCGCGGGTTCTGGTGCGAACCGAACCCGGGGGTGTTCGGCTCATCACTATTGATGACCCTGGCCTGGCTTACGTCTGCGATTCTGGAACTGTCCTTTGTCTATCTGCTGATCCTCTGTGTATGACCCTGGCCTGGCTATTGTTTATGATTCTGGTATTTCCCATTTATTGTACATATCTGTCTGTTGTTATTTGTAGGTCACTGTCTGTTGGTTGGTTTATTGCACTGTGTCATATTGGAGGTGGTTGTATTTATATTATTCTCTTACTTTAATAAATCATTATATTATTCACCTTATATGCATTTGGTTTCCTCTGCTGCAATCCACACAGCCTGGTCACACCTGGTTTATGACACTAAGGCAGTGAAACTGATGAAATCACTTGTGCAAATTAATGGAAAGACTGAATACATGATCTGTTGGTGGTACTTGAGGACTGGAGTTGAGAAACATTGCTTTAAACCATAGGTTCTCAACCAGGATCCCAACCTAGGGTTCCTCCAGAGGTTGCTAGGGGTTCCTTGAGCAATGAGCAATTTTTACGTCTCAGATTAGTTCCCTCTGACGCCATTGAACTTTTTAGCTATCTGTAATGGGGTAATTCTTCCCAATGATCACAAGTGTAAGGTGCATTCCTCCCACTGATCATCACACTAATGTATCATGAGTTGTAGGTATAGTAAGGGGTTGAGCAGGGGTTCCCTGAGACCAGAAAGTTATTTCGAGGGTTACTCTGTGTTATAAAGGTTGAGAAAGGCTGCTTTAAACTATTGAAAATTCTCGTCAAAAAGAACATGAGCTCAGTTGAAGATCAGCACCCACATCCCCATAACTTTAGTATACAAACAAGAAAGAAGGATTGGGACTTTACAGGTGCTAAAACCTCCTCCTAGAATAATTTGCCATACAATAACATCATTTATATTATGTGTATCTATTTCTCTTGCAGCCAACTCAATTGTATCATCCCCCCTCAAGTCCCTGAAGAAGCCAACAAGGCAAAACGCGTCGGGTTGTGTGTTTTTTCTCCCTTATGTGCATTATCACTTTGCCTTGTACATATTGGTATCTTACATCTTTTCCTCGGGGAGTAATTACTATGTCTGGGGGGTATTTTGTGATACACTAATGAGTTGTGATAATTTTTTCTTGTTTTTAAGAGGCGTCTATTATATATAATGGACATTTTTTTATGGAATATAATAAAAAGTAAATTTAAAAATTATGTTATTGTATGGTGAATTATTCTAGGAGGAGGTTTCAGCACCTGTAAAGTCCCAATCCTTCTTTCTTGCTTGTATACTATTGAAAATTCCCCTTTAGCATTTGACCTAATCACAATACATAATCCTTTCCTTCTTATTTAACTTAACCTAACATGTAACCTCAGAGAATAGGTGCAGGAACTTCCCCTTTTGGAGTTACCCCTTGTCTCCACCTCTACCTACCTTTGAGCACTGTTCCTTGGTTCCACCCCCTACCAACCTCCCAGTACTGCCCCTTTTAGAGAATACAGAACCAGGTATAATTTGTGGTACTAAGTCATTTGTATGGAATTGGTTAATAATAACAAGGAAAGCAGTAAAATAGATCCCTTGCAGCCAACAATAGACCCCCCCCCCCAGTAACAATGGGCCACCCGCAATAAAAGCTCCCCCCCAGCAACAATAGACCCCCGTCAGCAACAACAGATCTCCCCACAGACAGCATCAATAGACTCTCCAGCAGCCAACTACAATAGACTGCTCCCTCAACAGTAGATCTCTCCCAGCAATAACCGATCCCCCAGCAACATAATACCGACCCCAGCAACAATAGATCCCCCACCAGCAACAATAGACCTCCAAAGCAACAATAGACCACCCCTTGCAAAAATATATCCCATCCAGCAACACTAGATCCCCCAGCAGCCAGCATAAATAGGCACTGTAGCACAACCCAGCATCCCTTGCCATTACATACATTCAGTGATGGAGGTGCCGGACCTGCGTTCCCCCACATTCCCGCTGAAAAAAAACCCTGTGTAACCTTAACCCCCTAACCTCTGGCTCTAAAGGGTTGATTTACCTTTACCAAAAAACTGCCTATAAATAAGGGATGTCTGTAGATGAAAACAAGCTGTGCAGCTTTGACTAAAGTTGAATAATGCCCTTGCTATATTTGTAGGCCATTTATGTACCTCATGAAGCCTGACTGGAAAACTTCCAGGACATTACTAAGATAGACAAAGCTGTTACTGTTCTTCACAGGAGTGAGCTCTAAAATGTTGAGCTTGGAGCTACTGCACCGGGGGAGAGAAAGGCACATGTGAGTGGGTTTGAATCAGAGAAAGAGCTCACTCCAGTGATGGTGAAGGTGAACAGTAACAGCTGGGTCTCTGTTAGAAACGTCCTGGGAGTTTTCCAGTCAGGCTTCATGAGGTATGTAAATTACCTACACCCGCAAGGGCACTATTAAAATTTGGTCAAAGCTGCGCAGTTTATTTTTATCTATAGGCGTCCCTTATCTTCATAGCCAATTTTTTGGTAGATGTGAACTATGCCTTAAACCTGGCCACCCTAACAACAGAAACTAAAATATCCCTAAATTACCAGACTGGTATCACCTAAATGATTTCATCAAACTTTAGTGCTGGTGCCAATTTGTAAAAGTAATTGCTATGAATGAGTAGCGACACCAAATACCAAATGGACATTAAAATTTAAGTGTGTCTTTAGAGTTGCTCTTTTTTTAATGCCCAAGTATTCAGCACTTAAAGTGGATCCTTTGCATCTAACAGTCAAAATCAGTGATGAATACAGCTCGTCATGCTAATATCAAATCATCCTGCTATAATGCGTGAAAAAAAGTATTTTAGTGTTTACTCACATTTATTATATGGCACTTCTTGGTTCCTAGAGGGCCGCACTGGTGATCTAGCCAGAGCCTCACAGCTGCCCTCTAGAAATGTGTTTCTACCCTGCAACATCTTGTGTGAAATCTTGTGATATCTCCTGGCAAAGGCATTTTTATGTACTCATACCTTGTGAAGAAAACCCAAAGGATAGTCATGATAGGACAACTCTCTGAAGAGTCCCAATGATTCTGCATTTAACAAGCCGGCAGGCAGAACTGATCCATTGAGAATGGATGGTTTCATAAGTGCATCGCTACCCTCAAAGGGGCCACAGTAGATTTTAACAGGTTTTCCTCAAATAGTGCAGAGGCAGCCAGGCACACAGCAGCAGTTCATTCACTCTGGCTCAGTAAACAACCTAGGAGATGTCTTTTTTTTTTGTATTTATTTACAAAACTGAAAAAAATTGTAACAGGAGGAGGACAATGGAGAATGGGATACTCCAAAACTCTAGAGCACAATTCTGCAGAGGACACTTCTCTCTCAAAGCAGCAGTAACACAGTCTCTCACTCACAGCTGAGGACCATGAGATAGTTTGAAGAACAGTCTAATGGCTCATGGCTAAGGACCATGAGGTATTTGGCATAATAGTAACATCTCACAGCTGGGGACTATGAGATAGCTTGCAGAAAAAGCATAGCTAGACTGGAACAGTCTATATGTTCACAGCTGGGGGCTATGAAGTAGCTTTAGGGTACAGCAAAGAAAGGAGGTTGTACTCACAGAACCCTGGAACAAGATCAGTCCCGGTGCAGCCTCCTGTAAAGTAACCAAGCATCCAATCCAAAGGGTGCCATCCATTCCCACAGGAGGGAGAAAAAAGAGAAACTCCTGAGGGCTCCATGCTATTTAACAGTATCCCAGCCACCAACTGGGCATGTAGCCCAAATTTCCCCACCATTCCCGGGATTGGCTAGTCCCTGCTCAATATTCAGGCTATGATTAAGCACCTTCATACGGTGTGAAACGCGTCAGAGGCTTTTCTTGTTTTCTGTAACATGAAATGACTGTATTGGATTTCATCTGCTACACAAGATATCTATAAAGATGCCTTCAACGGTGTGCGGCTGTCCAGGATTTTTTCTTCCTTCAATATTCAGGCTGGTTATTTGATCCCCCCCTCCAAGCTCTAGAAACTTTTTCTAGAGACAGAAAGAAGCAACCAAACTCTCAGCCTGTGAAGCCCTGAACAGACCAAAAATTCACTGCTCTCCTGGGGTTACATAGGATTACATGCGTTGATAGTTATTTTGGTCCTGGGTTTGATTTCCTTATGGACCACCATCTGCATACAGTTAGTTCTTGTGTTTCTGTAGCTTTCCTCCCACTTCCTTCTACAGCCCAAACACATACTGCCAGATTGATTACCATGTAGCTACACTGGACATAGTCTAAAATCTCCAGAAGAAAGTTCTGGCAACCTACTTGTATGTTCCCTTATCTTGTGAAGAAAACCCAAAGGATAGTCCTGATAGGACAACTCTCCAAAGCATTCTAACGTAAGGTGACCAGATTTTTAAAATGAAATCCGGGGACATAGGTTTTTTTTTTTACTAGTAATTGCGGAAATCAGCGACTCTCTGCCCGTTGCCGCCACTGCCCGCCTCACAGCCTGTCAAGTCTTAAGCCCTGTACACTGGGCCGGGAATCCTGCCAGGAAAAAAACGTAGGTTTTCCTGACGGGATTCCTGGCAAGCTTTTCTTGCTCGCAGAGTGCACACACGGCACATTCAAAAGAACCGCCGTTCTTTTGAATGGCAAGAAGGCAGTAACGTCATTGACTACGACGAACATGCGCTTGTCACATTCGATGCCGTCATCTTGCTTCACCCTATACTACCCTTGTAAGCTACCGCGCATGTGTCAAAGTCTCATCGAGCATGCGCGGGCTTACCTGGGACAGGTAAGCGTACACACTCACGGTTTTCTCGGCAGGAAACACTTGCCGAGAATCCCGACGAGAAAAATAGAGCGCAGGTTCTCTATTTTTCTCGTCGAGATTCCCGGCAGTTTTACCGATGAGAAACCATACACACGGTCGGTTTTCTCGGCAAAAAGCTCTCCCAGCAGTTTTCTTGCTGAGAAAACTGGCCGTGTGTACAAAGCTTTACTCTCCGGGCCCTGGCTACTACTGGGTGGGGAATAGCTGGATAGCTGCACTCCAAATATTCACCTTAGTTAAAATCAAGGCATCAAAAGTCGGTACAGACTAACTGCACTGCCGCTGCTGCACTGCCGCTGACATGTTTCACACCAGACACGGTGCTTAGCTATGACTAAGCACCGTGTCTGGTGTGAAACATGTCAGCGGCAGTGCAGTTAGTCTGTACCGACTTTTGATGCCTTGATTTTAACTAAGGTGAATATTTGGAGTGCGGCTATCCAGCTATTTCTTTTTCAATCATCTCTGTTGCAAACAGAGCCAGCACCCTATTTAACTGCAGAGACAGCTGATTGTAGGAGAGGTAATTACCTTGGAGCGGTGAACTCCCACATACTACTGGGTGGGGAGCAGAGGAAGATCACTCCGCCAGGGAAGGCAAGGAGATAGGCAGGTGGCTGGCCGGAACTTGCGCCAAGGTAGAAGTACATGCGAGCGGGGGCGAAACGGGCATACACCCGAAACTGAAGAAATCTTCCCTCCGCTCCGACCAGCACATGATCATCAGAAAGGGGCACAGATAATGAAAAAAATACTCCCCCCCCCTAAGCTAGTAGGAGCAGCAGAGTGGGGGGGGGGGGGTGTAATGTAATTCTGATTTTTTTTTTTATTCTGCACTGACTGTCTTCGAAATTGCCCCAGCCCCTGTTCAAATCCAATCTGTGTACAAAACCGGGGACAGACTTGGTCCGGGGACAGTGTCCTCAATCCCGGGACTGTCCCCGGAAACCGGGGATGTCTGGTCACCGTATTCCAACGAATCTGCATTTAAAAAGCAGGCAGAAAAAAATGTAGCGGGACCCCCAAAAATGGGGTTGCTATGTTGTAAATTTAGGGGCAGCCTGAGCAATAGTATGGCTCAGATTCTACAATTCTGTTTAATATGGACTCTGTTCTGCCATGTTGTTGCCTGGTGTATAGTTCCCCTGGGCCTGTGGTGGCGCTGTTGCCCAGGTCTCGGGTTGAACCACTGGTGACATTGTGGTGTGATTGGGTGTCCTCTCTCAGCTACCGTGTGGTGGGTGGGTCAGCCTGCTGTGCATGTCGGGAGAGGGTACATAAAGGGCAGACGCCATGATCTAGGGGGAGTGGAGTGTGCCCCGTTGGGGTGGTGTGCCAGGGGGATTCCCAGGAGGACCCCTGGTGGCAAAGTCACACCCGTTGGCCTTGCTGGCCTGGGGTGCGTGAACTGGTCGAGGAGTCTCGGGCACCTTTAGCTTGAGACTACAGAGTTCCATGTAGGCCCATTACCTTCAACTGGGTCTACAAGCCAACACACTGGAGTCCCAGGGAACCCGTGTGAGGGTGGCCCGCTCTGAAGGAGAGTAAACCGGGGGAGGACCTGTCCGATGGATCGGTGAAGGAATTCACGGTGAAGGAGAGGCCTGGTTGCCTATCAGAGGGAAGGATTCGTGAGTTGCAGTATAGCCCCTGTAGTGTGTCCCGTTGACACCTATGGTCTCTACTAATCTATGGGGGTTTCAAAGTTCTATTTCAGTAACTAAAGGATTCTGTGGCAGAGGATCCCTTAGACTTGTCCGTGAAGGGGACTGAATTGAAGAAACTGTTCGTGCTCCACCCCGGCTGCTAGAACTGCGAGAGGGATCTTTCCGGGTGAGCAATTCACACTCAGGCGTGCCTGAACCTACCTCCCTATTCGCTTTGTTACTATCTTCAACTTATTCCCAAACCTGTTTCAAGCAAGATAAAATAAACTCGTCTGTTTGGAGTTTAAACACTGTCTGGACATTGGCCTTCTTTCGGGGAAAAGAACAGACTTTTCCCTATACTCTAGGGATGAGAACCAATGGACGGGAGGTAACTCGCTGCAGGACCCAAAATTGTAAGAACACCGCTCAACGTCTTATACCAGGAGGATCCGGGCATGTGGCACGGTGTGCCTTTATCTCTGCAAAGTGAAGGTAGGCAGGAGAAAAGGGTCCGTCTGCTACAAAAATAATAATTGTCCTACATAAAATTGCAGCTTACTGTCTTCTCAAGCACCATTCATCTCAGAAGTGTTGTATAGCTCCATGTTTTCCTTCATTTTTAAGTGAAGTCTGGGGCTTTAAAGGGATTTTCTGCTTTAAAGTGTCGATTCAACTGCAGGTCTAATTAAAATACCTGCGTGAGTTAAATTGCCCTTGAAAGAAAACATTTGCATGCAGGTCAAAAATGACTATCAGCATTACAGAGTCTCAGTATGCACAGATCAGCCTTGCGTGTGTTTGAACATTCATTGTACAAGCCTGTCATGTCTCGCTCATTTGGAGCATGTCTCTGATGGAATGGTGTCTCGGATGTGGGGAGGGGTGTTTATGAATTGTGGCAACTTAGCGGCATTCATTTTGGCAGCTGTGTGATGGATAATGCTTTACCAAACAGTTAATACATAGACCTGAGCACATGGGGAATGACATTACAAAATGTACCTGATACTTGGCCACCAAAAAAATAAATAATCATAGGAAACTTGTCATGCGGGAAACACGGCAGCTGTCTAATAAAAATGCTAATTGCCTGGCTGTCATGCCGAACTGCTTGCTTCATTGCTTTTAGTCACTGACCCAAAACAAGTTTGCAAATAAGGTGTTCAGACGCCGCTCTGAAAATCTTGATCTGTATGCTTGTTTTGAGTCTGTGGCTCAGAAAGCGTAGAATAAAACAGAAACTGATTGTACTGGCCAGCAGAGAGGCTGCTTGGGCTGTGTATGATGTCTGTCACATGTAACTGGAATTTTAGATTGGATCAAATAGAATAATGACCGGCTGGGGCAAAAGTTTTCTCACCTAGTGCAAAATGTGACTTTTCCCCATGCTTGATTGACCCTTGAAGGTTTTCATGCTGGTTCCTAATGATTCTTTAATGAAATGTTTAGGGCAGGTTTTCTGAACTAAGGTTGCCACCTGTCCAGTATTCACCCGGACAGTCCGGGTTTTGAATAATGTGAATAATTTGATGTCAACAAAAGCGGTTTGGCCACACCCACTGTTTGCATGCATAGCTACTCTCGTTGGGACACCCAAAAGTGTGCCAGGTCTTTTATAATTTTTTAGTGTATACTACGGGAAACAATTGGCCCTTTGGCTTGAAGAAAAGGTGGCAACCTTATTCTCAACTAGGGTTCCTCCAGAGGTTGCAAGGGGTTCCTTGACAAGTGATTAGTCTGTCTGAAACCCGGACACATTATTCAGACCGAGCTGTGGCTCCCCAAGTAACCAAGATAGTCACACACAAATCTGTTTCTGTCCAGGAGCTACGGTTGGTTGTCTGGGGGCAAGTTTGGCATCACTGGGGGGTGGGGCGATGATGTCAACAAAAGCAGTCTGGCCACACCCACTGTTTGCACGCATAGCTACTCTCCTTGGGACACCCAAAGGTGTGCCAGGTCTTTTATAATTTTAAAGTGTATACTACGGACAAAAATTGTCCCTGTACTGCTAAAGTGTTCGGGTTTGGCTTGAAGAAAAGGTGGCAACCCCATTCTCAACTAGGGTTCCTCCAGAGGTTGCAAGGGGTTCCTTGACAAGTGAGCAATTTATGCCTCTCAGACAACTTCCCACTGACCCCATTGATCTTTTTAGTGATCTGTGGGGGGGGGGGGGGGTAACTCTTTCAATGACCACAAGTGTAAGGAGCGTTCCTTCCTTACACTAATATATCATGAGTTGTAGATACAGTAATTTTTAGCAAGGGTTCCTTGACACCAGGAAGTTCTTTTTAGGACGGGTTCACATTAGTGTGAAATAGATGTGAGTTTCCCCGCATCCAATTCTCATGTCAGGAGACTGTGACCGGCTCTCAATGTAGCCGGTTCACACAGCTCCGGGACGGCTACGGAGCGGTTTGAAGAAGAGTCCTGTGCGTCTTCTGGTATGTTTCAGGTCCGAATCCAGCCAAAAATTTGGGACTGATTTGTCCCTGAAACGGAGAACAGGGACACACCGGACCCCTGCTGTGAATGCTTCACACAGCATTGTAAACCCAGCCTCAATGGCGTGTACACACGACCATTTTTAATGACGAGAAAAATTAAAGGGGTTGTAAAGGTTTGTTTTTTATTTTCTAAATAGGTTCCTTTAAGCTCGTGCATTGTTGGTTCACTTACCTTTTCCTTTGATTT
The DNA here is from genome assembly GCA_029206835.1 of Rana muscosa. Lineage (NCBI taxonomy): Eukaryota > Metazoa > Chordata > Amphibia > Anura > Ranidae > Rana > Rana muscosa. Next base: position 286,125,554 of record CM055118.1, read on the forward strand.
CCCTTCTAAATATTTTTTTTCTTTGTTTTCTTTGTCTGAATTTCTGACTTCCTGTTCCTCCTCAGTAAGCTGTTCAGTAAGCTGTTCTGGCTGACTCCACACCACTCGGATGATGGTGTGAAGTTTACTGAGGAGAAACAGGAAGTGAGAAATTCAGACAAAGAAAAAAAACATTTAGAAGGTAAATCAAAGGAAAAGGTAAGTGAAGCAACAATGCACTAGCTTAAAGGAACCTATTTAGAAAATAAAAAACGAACCTTTACAACCCCTTTAATTTTTTTTAAATGGTCATTAAAAATAATCGTGTGTGGGCTTCAGAGCATTTTTCACGACGTGAAAAACGGCCATGAAAAAATTGGAACATGCTCTAATTTTTCACGTCGTTTTTTACATCGTCGTTCCTCTCGTCATGAAAAACGGCCGTGTGTGGGCTTTAAAGACGTGAAAAAAAATGCACATGCTCAGAATCAAGTCCGTAATGGAGATAGCACATTCGTCACGCTGTAACGGACTGAAAAGCTTGAGGCTGAAAAGCACGAATCGTCTCTCACCAAACTTTACTAACATGAAGGGTGGCGCCATCCGAATGGAACTTCCCCTTTATAGTGCCGTCGTACATTTCGTACGTCACCGCGCTTTACTTAAACATTTTTTTCATGATAGTGTGTAGGCAAGGCAGGCTTGAGAAGAATCACGTCGAGAAAAACAAAGTTTTTTTCAATGACATTAAAAACGGTCGTGTGTACGCGGCATCAAGGGTTGCTCTGTGTTGAAAAGGGCTGGTTATAGGGTAACCGAACAATTATTTTTGTGTTTTTAAAATGCGATTTAAAAAGTAAAAAAAAATTAAAAAATGACAAGACAGTTTGTGTTTAGGGCTGTTCACCCGCACGAATGTCAAATTGGGAACTGTGTCCTTACAGCCACTGAGTCCCAATTTACATCATTGGGACTGCCTGCACAGGGATGCATAGAATTCCTGTTTCAAATTTTCCTATGTTTTGGCCTTAAAGGGTTAGACCACTGTATTCAAATGCAATATGTAGTCAAGGATGCCCTATACCTTTAAAACATTATGTACCTTTATAAAATGTGGTTTAATTTAATTGCCATAGGCCCATTGTGGTTTACCCGCAGCCTGAGAAACCACATGCTCTTTGCTGCGGCAGGTATTCTGGTTGATAAAGTGATTGTATTAAAACCTCCAGTGTAAAAAGTGTTCTCTTACTGGTCTGCCAATTAAAAGATGCCATTATCTGCAAATGAGGTTAAAAAGACCTATTAGAAATAAAATAAAAAACTTGTTCACGTATTTTTCTAAAATTAAAAAGCTTTCCTGGGGAATCTCTGTTTCTTGTCCTTTGCTGGGTCACCGTTTCATTTTAAAATTGTATCCATGCCTTCTCTCACATCCTGAATCCATCATAGTAACTAGAACACGGGGTCCTCGGAGTTTCCTTAAAGGGTTTGTAAATAAAATAAAATAAAAATAACAAACATGTTATACTTACCTCCACTGTGCAGCTCGTTTATCACAGAGTGGCCCCCGATCCACGTCTTCTGGGGTCCCTCGGCGGCTGTCTCGGCTCCTCCCCGCAAGGACTCCACACCTATATGCGAGCTTGCATGGTGGTGAGTGATTGCGGGCGCGCTCCAGTGATACAGCTAGTGGCTATTGCCGCTCACTGTATCACTCGGCCCCGCCCCCCGGCGCGGCGCGTCATTGGATGTGATTGACATCTATCCACTGTAGCCAATCAACTGCCAGCCTGAACGGCGAGGGGGACTTTCGAGGACTCGGGTAAGTAAGACGGGGGCTCGGGGGGGGGGGGGGGGCGCAGTATTGTTGGATGTTTTTTCACCTTAATGCATAGGATGCATTAAGGCAGTGTTTCTCAACTCCAGTCCTCAAGGCGTCCCAACAGGTCACGTTTTCAGGATTTCCATTATTTTGCACAGGTGATTTGATCAGTTTCACTGCCTTAGTAATTACCACAGCCGTTTCATCTGAGGGAAATCCTGAAAACATGACCTGTTGGGGCGCCTTGAGGACTGGAGTTGAGAAACACTGCATTAAGGTGAAAAAACGTTTTCCTTTACAACCCCTTTAACGCCAGTTCCCATGCCATCATTCTGAATTTTACTAAAGTGTTGAAAGGATGGGAGCACCACACTTGTATAGTCCTCTGAAAGATTTTATTTTGCAACAGTCAACATATTTCGGGGACTTAGCACCCCCCTTAATTGGGAAATAGCGTCTAGTTTTTAGCCATGATAAAGGGGGAGTGGTGAGCCCCCAAAACGTGTTGGATGTTGCAAAATAAAATCTTTCAAAAGACCGTACAAGCTGGTGTGGTGCTCCCATCCTTTTAGCACTTTAGTCATCTCTTCCAAGGGTCCAGCAGGACACCACGGTTGCTAGTGAGCAGCCTCTAGGACCACACACTACCCATCATGTTAGATCATATCACCAAAAGCTTCAGCACTCCTACACCACAAAAAGGTCATTCCTAATTTTGCCATTTTAAATAGAAAACATATTAAGCCTTGTGTCTTTTCCCCCCAATTTACTTTGTGTTAAGTAAGGGCCTCTTTACCAGTTCATAGAGACAGTGGTAGTAATTCATCTGAGCCAGTGCTGGTCATCACCTACCTGGTGGTGAATTCATCCCGTGAAACTGCATGCACAGTTCTTTGCAAATGAGGGCAAAATTTTGTATTTGGCTATTTTTTCACCAGATCAAATTTTATTTATTCATAAAAAAATAAAGTGGTTTGGGAAAGAACTGTGTTATGGTCACTAGATGGCGCTAATGCTCGTAATAAATAGGTATTTATTTTCTATGATCATCAGCTTCATCTAGTGCCTACAGTATATTGCAGCATTTTTTTCAGATTCACTCTCTTCTGTATAAATAAATTACATTTGACCTGGAGACAAAATAGCCTGATGTCTCCATAAGGGAGGCGCCGTGGCCTGATCCAGTCTGTCACTTCCTGCTTATCCCACCGGTGCTGCAAACTGTGTCCCCAGTCCTCCGGACCTTCCTAGCTGCCGCCCGCCCGGGTGTATCTGAGGCTGAGAGCCAGCCAGTGGCCCGCTGGCGGAGGGGGTTGTGCATTGAGCTGGTGATAAAGGGGTGGGAGGCGTGGGCTGGCATGGCATCCACCGCCCAGTCACCTGAGCTGAGAAGAGGCTGAAGGGGTGTTTGTGTCTGCCCTGCCACCCTGAGCTGATCTGGGAAGGGGGGGAGGTTGCTGTGTCCACCACCACCACCCAGGTATAGTGTAGCTCAGCTGATTTGATAGTGGGGGGTGGTATTGCTGTGTGTCCACCACCCACCTATAGTATTATTAGTAGTAGTATAATATTAAATATTTTAGTACACCATTTGGTTCAGAATATTTTTTTTTCTTGTTTTCCTCCTCTAAAATCTAGGTGCACCTTATGGACCGGAAAATATGGTATATATCATAGTTTATGGACTCTAAACAGACTAAATAATATACACTGATTTTGGTTATTTTCACCAAAGAACTGTAGCAGCATACATTTTGGCCTATAAATTTATAAAGACGGGGTTAAAGTGTTCAAGTGATTAATGTTTTACCATGTTCATTATGACTAAATCACACCAGGTTTTCCATGTCTATTGATGTCTGCTTTAGATAAGCCACGTGCACTCTCTGTTGTAGCACATGGTATACGATGGAACACTTCCCTAATGTGTTATTCTGTGGGCTAAAAGGTGGCATCCCTATGTCCAAATAGCAACTGTCACTTTTGAGCTTTGCTCTAGCCCAGCCACTGTAGGTGCAAATGTATGGGCACAATTCTACCACACTCAGCCATCTTCACATGGTCATCTCAAGTAGCCATTGAAGTTTTAAAACTGAAAGAAATTCCTCAATAGCCACAAAAGATATATATCCTCTTTGGTTACATCACGTGTCGTTAAAAACTCGGATATTACCGTGTAAAAGTTGCAGTGGCATTAGCACTGTGCTGTATATAGCCCGGGCAGAGAGCAGAGCTTTGGGACCTAATGGGCTTCACCTACTACAGGCTGCCTGCACAAAACTAAAGGAGGGGCGCAGACAAGACCAGTCACAAGAGAAGAGAGAGCAGCAGTGACTGATCTTTATTACCAGTAGTCTCACATTGAATTACTGCACAGATCTGGAAGAAATAAACAAAGCACACCAGGATTCAAGGAATAATACACATGATGAATGTATTTAGACAATATTTGCTTAATTTGGGGTTCACCTTTAAATCCTTGGATGGGGTTGAGGGTTACAAATACCAAAAACTCTATCTTATCAGGGAAAAAATAGTGGTCAGACATGGTCCTCCAACCTGTCTGATCCTTCCCCCCTCCTTCCCTGAAGAAGTCTCCACTTTGCGAACACTTCTTCTTTTATTAAAATGTTTTGTAAAGCTTCACGCAGTTTTGAAAGCTTCAGGTGACGGAGTAATGGTGACATTATAAAACATTATCCAACACTTATACAAACCATTTTTTTTTTATGTTTTGAAAGTGCTGCCGCAAAATAAGCCGTCCCTGCAATTCAGAAAGTGTCAATTTAGGTCTGTGGAGTGGCACAAAGTCATTGCAAGCTGAATATTTTGTTTCTTAAGGTTTTCAGACAGTTTAATACAAGTGTTTGTTTCTGTAGGTAGCTATAAAAAAAGGGCAGTTGATATTGCTTAGTGTTGGGAAGTTGTAGAATTGACTAATGCCCTGTACACACGATCGGAATATCGATGGTCTAAAATCCGATGGATTTTTCAGTCGGAATTCCGATGAAGCTGACTTCCATCAGTCTTGCCCACACACCATCAGACAAAATTCCGACCGTCAAAAACGCCGTGACGTACAACACGTACGACGGCACTATAAATGGGAAGTTCAAATCCAATGGCGCCACCCTTTGGGCTGCTTTTGCTGATTTCGTGTTACCACGTGTTAGTAAAAGTTTGGTGTTAGCCGATTCGCGCTTTTCAGTCTCCGTGCTTTTTAGTCCGTTACAGCATGACGAATGTGCTATCTCCATTACGAATGCTGGTTTTACCAGAACGAGCGCTCCCGTCTTCTAATTTAGTTTGAGCATGCGTGGATTTTTCTCCTATGGAGTTCCACACAGACGATCGGAATTTCCTATAGGTTTTTTTTCCATCGGAAAAATTTAAAACATGTTCTATTTTTTTACACCGATGGAAAAAAGTCAGATAAGGCCCACACACGATCGTTTTTTCCGATGAAAAAAGTCCATCGTGTGTACAGGGCATTACAGCGTTGACAAATTCTAGAATGAAAGGTGTCGATGTAGGTAGCAGTAACAACAAATGGTATTCTAGTATCTCTGCCATCCTAAGTAATGGTGGAAAAGACAAGAGAGAGTGTAATGCTGCTTGATGTTCTGTTGGTGGTAGTGGCAATAAATGAGCCTTACAACAAAATGGTGCCCATCCGCACACTGTTTTGACATACAGTATAGTGAGCTCCTCTTAGTAAAATATGGCTTCATCTTGGTCTCCTACCCATGGAAGAAACCCCTCTAGAGACCAAGATGATGCCATTTTCTACAAAAATGGGCCACACATGGGCCGAATGCCGGCTGACATCGGGCAGTTCAATAAAAACCAGCCAACATTTGGCCCGTGTGTAAGGCACTTGGTCTGACAGAAGCCAGCTGTTTGGCAGAGAACGCTGATCGGAATGTTCTGACGGGGGGGGGGGGCATCCCCCTGTCAGAACACAACAGCTCAGCGGGGGAGATTGCTGTACTAACGTTGCATCATTAGTACCACGGCTCTGACGGGAGCTGACAGTTTTTTTTTTCTTTCAACCCGCTGGGTTGAATAGAAAAAAATGAATAATGTGTACCAGGCTTTAGAGGGGCTCACTATATGCTGAGGCAGTGTGCAGATGTGTGTCCTTTTGTTGTATTCCTTGATGTGTCTGATGAGCCAGTATTAAACCCAACCAGCACCTGCAAAGATTGTGGACTGGGATAACAAATTGGGCATTTGAGCAGTGTACATTTTATTTGTTTTTTGGTCTACAAAATTACTAAGAGTGTTTTCAATGGTCCCTCAAATGCGCAACTGGACCCTTTGGGCTCGTTCACACTAGCAGTTAGATGGTGGTAAAACCCTGCTGTTAAGTCGTGCTTTTCCAGCCCAACCCACCCCAAACTGCTGCCCCCTTTAGCTGTAGAGGCAGTGGGAATAATTATACCCCCTGGCGCTTTTTGCGGGCATAACGCCGCTGGACACAACCCAATGAAGTGAAGGTGGCCACTCTGCAAGTCCCCCAAAAAACATGTGTAATGCGGTTGCAGCACCGGTTGTGGCACGCTGGTGCAGATTTCAAGGGGTTAAAGCAGGCATTGAGGAGATGATACAACACCTCCTTCCAACTTGTCAAATACTGTCTGCAGAATGATCCGAATGCGGATCAATTTAAAAAAAAACGTTGCTATTGTGTATGAGCCCTTAAAGTATTTGTAAATGAAAATCAAATTAAACAAATTACAATACACCTGGCACCATCACTTAGGATTTTGTCTCATTTACCATCATTAAAATCCTCTTCAATTACATTTTCTTTGGGATGTTATCTTCTGTCACTTGACTGCTTGGTCTCCTCTTCTCCCCCCTGCTTGGGGGGCTAAGGGCAGAGACTCATAGTGGTGAGGGATGGGATATGGGACAAGAGGAGCCCATGTCAATTAAAAACACCAAGTTAGGCTCCCAGCTGCTAACCCACCAGCAGCACTGCCTAACGGAGTGTTTGATTGACAGTGACTCCTCCTATCATTGGCATTCATGGCAGGGCAGACGTACAGGGCCATTCAGAAAGCATAGACACTCAGAGCATGCGCACAAGTGGTGGCAACATAGGGCAGAAGCCCTGCCCACCACCCATGCCACTCAGGGAGCTTAGTGAGCTGTAGACATCAGGAGCATGCACAAAAGTTGTGGCAACTCTGTAGATTATAGATGATCCCGCAGATGGTCACCATTGCCAATAAGCAGGAGGAAGTCACTTGCATGATCAACAGGTATTTTAATATAATTAAATGAATAAAAATTAATAAGTAAAAGCACACAATGATAGACACATTTATTGTAGAAACTATAATTGTCTGTGTGTGTGTGGGGGGGATTACTATCATTTTAAATCATATACATTATACACATAATGGACAGATGTTTTGGACATTGGACCTTCACAACGGTATGACCAAATGTGGACACCCCTCCAAATCGTTGAGTTCAGTTGTTTCGAGTGAAGGGTACTGGTAATGATAACGCATGCAAAGACAGTTTAGACAAATTTACACATCCAATCTTACGACAACAATTAAGAGAGGACAACATGACTGTGCTCCTGTGCTCAAAGCCAGCTCCATAAAGACAAGGTTTGATGGGTTTGGTGTGTAGGAATTTTGGTGGTCCGCTCACAGTCCTGAGCTCAATCCTTTTGAACATCTTTGTGGCTGAACAAACAAAAGTTCCCACGCTCCAAAATCGGAATACGGAAAGCCTTCCACGAACAGTGAGTGCACTCTAGGCACACAACCTCAGCCCTCCAAGGAAGCCTACATGGAGTTGCTGATGGCACATTCTTCCATCTGATGTGGGAATGAAGCTCCGATAAGGAAGTTCTGGTCGGATGTTACAGCCTTCATCAGCTCTATAGTTGAGATACCAAACATTTGTAACCTATTAGATGTCTGCTGGGATACATTGATGATGAAGATTTATCCAAAAATGTACAATCCTTTATACGCATAGTGCTGTTCTACGCTAAAAAAACGATAACCATGCACTGGAAATCTCAATCCACACCGACTATAAAGTTCTGGCTTACCATTATCAACCAAGCGATACCACTATATAAGTTAACATACGAAGCTAGAGGATGCCCAAAAAAGTTCTCCAAAATATAGAACTCCTGGCTTAACTCGGATAGTACCATACCAACTGCCCCTAGGGTACAGCTCATAATAGGGTTTTTATGGTCCTAAAACGGCCAGTGCCTAAGCCCTGACTAGAGTAGATTGTGCTGCGTGATGAAATTTTCTATATGCTGTTTCACAATGTTTACCTGTATACCTGATTAATGTATTGCACTATGACGGAAGCGATGTTCGCTACGATTATACACCTGTGTAACTACTATTTTTTATGTTTATAAAAACAATAAAAAAGTTAACCTTTAAAAAAAAAGGAAGCCTATATGTCGCGGATTTGGATTAACCACTTAAAGCGGACCTTCAGTAATTTTTTCATCTTTCCATCTATTAAATCTTCTGCCCAAAGTTGTTAAAACAACTTTGGATAGTAAAACTATTTTTACTAGTGTAGCGGCACCCCCTTTACCCGCTTTCTCTCTTTGCAGCTAGCTGACTCGTCTAGGGGTACCAGGGAGAAGAATGGGGGGGGGACGCACCACCAGCTCGTGCCCTCTGATGTGTGTTATGCAGAGGTGTGAGCTAAACCTTTTACCTTCGGGTCTGTGTTCACGTCCGGAGCTTCAGCTTTTCTTGTGGAGGATGATTGCCACTGTTGCAGGCAGGGTACTTAGCTCCCAGTAACTTGAGTTCCACACCAAATAAAGTCCAACACTTATGTATTCTGTTTGAGCAACAAATAGTCCTAGAAGAGTAGACTGGTTGAACTTGAAGAACAGACAGGTGTGGGAAGGAGAAGGTCCAGGCACAATCAAAGAATTAAAGTTCTCTCCTGTTCCGTATAGCGCAAACAGGCTTGGCGCACAGTCGCTGCCACCGACTGTGAATTTGGTTTCTGCCACAAACCTTGGTGAAAGTAGAGGCCTCTGCCACAGACCTTAATGATAGGTCTCTGCCACCGACCTGGTTCAGTTGGATCCCCGCCACTGACCATAAGAACATAGAATACCTCCGTTAGGATAAATGGCCCCTGTCAGGGAAAGACATCCATCCGGACGGTCTCCATAGGCCCACACCGTCACCGGCATTATGCTGTACCAGCTCTTCGGGAAGGTCACATCTCTGGTCCCTTAGGCCCTGGATTCGGGCACCCAATCCCGGGGGCACCCTAGGAATACTTCATCCCTTGCGGGACCCAGTGGAAGGTACTGGGCCCCAGGCCTTCTTGCAAAGTAACTCACCCCAGGCTTAAGGTGCCTGGGATGGAACTCGACTCCCCGTGCCCAGGCCAAGGGCACCTGGACATGGACGAACGGACAGCAGCCCCCAGGCTGAAGGTGCCTGGTGCTCGGACCTCGTGCACAAGATGTCCGCCCCCTTTATATCCTCTCCCAACAGGCACAGCGGGTTCCCCGCCCCTCTGTTCTACTGCCGCGGGAGGACAAAAAGGGCACGGCCCTACAATGGTGGTTCAACCCCAGCCCAAGGCGACAGCGCCACCCAGGGGCCGCAGGGAACTGGACACCATTGATATCTTCCACGAACCAAAACGGCCATAAACCCTAGTAATTAGTGCATCTGGGCCATGCTACCACCCAAATACTTCCCCTAAATATTGACACCCGCTACACTAGTAAATACCTTATACAGCCCACTTCCTGTTTCTTTTCTGGTAAAAATATTGTTTTTTTTTTTCCAAATTGTCAGTCGTTTTTTGTTATAGCGCAAAAAATAAAAATTGCAGAGGTGATCAAATACCACCAAATAAAGCTCTATTTGGGGGAAAAAAAGGACATCGATTTTATCTGGGTATAATGTCACACGACCGTGCAATTGTCAGATAAAGCAATGCAGTGCCGTATCGCAAAAAAATGTGCCTGGTCATAAAGTGTGGTAAAACCTTCCAGGGCTGAAGTGGTTAAAGCCCGCTTTTATTGCCACCACATACAGTATATGTGTTATGTAGTCAGCAAGAGGTTAAAGTGGTAATGTTAGAACTACCTGAATTTGTTGCCTGTGTTAGAAGTATTACCAAAACTGGCACAAATGCTTGCTTGATTCAGGCTAAGATAGTTCTGAAAGAAACGACCTCCAGAAATGTATCAGTAATGCGTTATTGATTTTCACTGTGTATTTACTTCTACTTTCTGTGCTGTTCAAAAATCTTTATGCCAATAAGTGAAATATGATCCAAACCTACGTTCTATTTTGCTTTTAACATGGCAATGATGGAACAGTACTATGTGCGTGTAGTTCACCCACTCTATACCACACTGCCAGTTTTCCTACTCTTCTAGTTGTTGGCTAGGTGCACCGACAAGGAGTGGGTGGACTAGCTTTCTGTCCTCAGTCCCGGCTGGCCTGGTAGATTGAAAACATCTGAAAATAAAAATGTGATAGTCCATTATTTGTTGTAGGAGGGTGAGGGAACACAAGACAGTTGACAACGTGGAAAAGGAAGTAGAAAGTCAGCACTGGTCCAGTCAATTCCTTTAGCTAAACTGGATGAAATTAAAGTTATTAAGCTGGCCATACACATCTTGTTATATCTGTATTTAGGATGCCTGGCAGTTGAAAACTTTATTAGCATTCTAAAAAAGTAAGTGGTTACTGTGTCAAGCTTTCTAATTAAACTAGGACAACACCTAACCTCTTAGTAGCTTAACTCAAAATTAACTCTACCTAACAAAGCTCTGTCCCCAACCTACTCCCACACTGCGGGCTCATCAGATGGCACAGACCCTGCCAGGTAAGCTCTTCTGTCTCAGATAGCCACCCAAATCTTGCAGGATTTTGGTATCCAATAATAGATGCCATCTTCCCCAAGATGGCCACCTGAAGCCTATAGCAGGAGACACTTTAGTCCTTAGCCGTCTCTTGCCAATCTGAAGAAACAGCACAGTGGCACCATTAGGTTGGTGGCACCATTAGGTTGGAGACCAACACCTTTCTACAAGCTTTCTTCTTGCCAGCACAGGGATTGCTAAAGGCTTATGCCAGGCCAAGTTCAGGTATCTACATTACATACAATACTAAAAATAAATTTAATGATGTACTAGCGCTACATTCACTTGTGCCTTTTATATCCATACAGATAAATGACAACCACCCCAATCTATAACTAACCTTTACAGTTAGGTGCACATGGAAGAAATTGCACATTACAAGTGTAGCACTACCCCCGTAGAAGCTGCTGGTTAGTTTTGGTCTGCCGTTACCCCACTGTTCTCTGTGTTGGCTCAAAGTCAAGGGTTAAAGTTGCATAAAACACGGTTGCCAGTCACTGAGTCTTTTCCAATGCTTTTTATTTACCACAACGTTGGCAGAATGAGGGATGGAGGATTAGGGGAAGTATAGGTACCTAATGCAAATCACTGAGGCACTTACGATCCTGGAGACAGGTATACTTGCTGCCACTGGATCTTGCCCACCCGGATAGGCCCCTCTCACCGGCCTAGCAGCCGGGATGATGCATGGACAAAAATGAAAAGTCTCTGCCACAGACTTGGTAATCAGAATTTCAAAGTTCAAGCACGACTGCACAGTATGAAAAAAACCTTTAAGCCGACCCGGCAATACTGTGAGGCAGATTGGTCTGGATGCATCCTCCAATTGAGGCCCCAGGCTCCTCTCGAGATATCAGCCTTCCGCTGTGTATTCTCCAAGACGAGTCCTCCCCTGGTTCCTTGAACTTCTCGGCTTCTTCCTGCAGGACAGACAGCACAGGATCACCCTTGAACCGGTAGGCCCCAGATAGCTTCTGGGCCTACCTCCAGTAACGAAACCTCGGGCCAGCAGGCCCCGAGGCAGAAGAGGCCAGGGTGGCCACGAGGTGAGAGAGCCTCCCCAAAAATGGCGTCCGCCCCTTAAGTACCCTCTCCCAGCATGCCCAGCGGTATCAACCTCCCGCTAGGTTGCCTCTGGGAAAAAGCACCCAATACGCCTCGGCTTGTTGTACCTTCCAACACGAACCAGAGGTAGCAGTGACACCTGCTGGTAACCGCGGGAAATATACCCAACTCAGCCAAGGCTAGAACATAGGCCAATTTAGCCAAAACATTGAATCTGAACTAACTACAGTTCAGACATCCCACTAAATTTAGTTAATAGCGCCTGGTCAACAGGAGCAGGGCGCTACACAAGCAACAGTAATTTTTCCTGCATACCTACTAGCTAGCCCGCAACAAAACCAAATTAGCTCTGTCTAACAATTCATGTTAAAAACAAAGGTTTTAGTTGCTCATTATTTGCAAATATATATGGATATATAATTAAAGGATGAGGCACTATAAATGTTCAGTGGAAACCACGAATGGTTGTGAAAAAAATGGGGTGAATACAATAATATCATCAAACATTAATATGTAACACAAATGAGATAAATTGCATAAGTAGCAAGCTAAAAGTCCATATGTGATAAAATACCAACACCAAAGTAGAATGCTCTGAGATATAACTTCTAGTTCTTCCACCACGAGTGCTCAATGGGAAGGTGGCCACTCACCAGAGATGTTTGACCCCTTTTTAAAGGATGGTCAAAAAGTGCTTTTGGAATACCAAATTGATTCCACTGACAGCACAATTCCACTCCACTGGCCGCTCGAGATGAAACTAGTATGTGAAAATTTATTCCACAGGAGACATGGATAAAAGTCTCATAGGGGCTGATTTACTAAGAACAATGCGCTGCGCCGGTTCATACCTTAATTGGTGCGCCGGATAAATAATTGATTGGGCGTGCGAACCGGCGCACGCAGACACGCAACACAATAATAAATATGTAAACGGCAACTGTTGCCAGGGTAACTGCTGTTTTCTCATTGATAATAGCGCACGCCCATCTCATTGGATGTGTCTTGTTAGGCAATTAGTAGGTGTTCTCACTTAATTAACCTTTGTGATGCTAATCTCATTCCTATTACTTCTAATATATCTTTGAAATATTTTTTTTTCTATTTTCACACAAATCTTTCAATACATTGCAAACAACAGAAAAGTGTTTCTAAACCCAATAAATTTATATTTTCAGATCTTGATATTTAAAGATCTGCAAGACACTGCAAGCTTAAAAAAAAATATAAAATATATTAAAATTAGATTAGGCAAGAGCCTGTTTGATTTCCAAAAATTTGAATTAATTGTTCAAGTGCGTATTCCTAATACCTATTTTTCCGAAAGCTTGAGTTGTACAGAGATTGGCCAATCAGATTGCATAGTGCATGACCATCTTAAGTGCCAAATTTGGAATGTAGATGTGCCATGACTCACTTGTATTTTCAAAAGTGGACACAAGAACCTACATCTCTAGATACATGTTTGTGCAGCACAGTAGTGTAGTGGTTAGCACTTTCACCTAGCACTGGTTCGAATCCTGGCTGTGACACCATCTGCCTGGAGTTTGCATGTTCTCCCTGTGCCTGTGTGGGTTTCCTCCAGGTACTCCAATTTCCTCCCACAAGCTAAAAACATGCTGTAAATCGGATCCTGTCTAAATTGGCCCTAATATGTGTGTTAGGGACCCACACAAACACCACCCCATGTTAAAAAAAAAAACATTTCTTAATTTGCAAATAAGTATCATCTCTTCATCAGAGAAATTAGCAACAGTACAAGCAACTTCCTGTAGGGGCGTGATGTCATTCTTGTGTGCTGGCCACCGCTTTCCGAGAGCCACATATGCGCATACCTGTGCGCACACAGCAGTTGCGCATCTCATATACACAGTGGTCACGCATCTAGCTGCAGGAACTCACTTTTTATGGAAATTAATAGTAAAGCAGATGCAGATTTCCAGGACTGGACTAACAAATGTTTCTAGTGAAAGGCAGCTGTTTTCTATTAAACAAGGTCTAAATGGGCCATTGACATGCATCACAGTTGTACTTAGAAATGTGTCTTTGCAAAGGTAAACTAAATGAAATCCTTTCTTATGTTTGCTTGGGGATAGAGTGCAGAGGGATTAGAAGTCTCGTCAGGTTTTGGGGATGTCTGCACCCCTGATAGGGTGAAGCCAACTCCCAAATTTTGCCAATTTTTTCTTAAAATGTATTCACTTCCTGTCACATAGCCAAACAGGAAGTGAGGGGAAATCCCTACCAATGTCTTTCCTTGGGGACACACAGGTCAATCTAAATACTTTCCCCATTATGTAAATTGCACTCCAGCATTTTGCTGTGTACACCCCAAATTATTAGGCATCTTGGACTTTGGGGTTTATTTACTAAAGGCAAATCCACTTTGCACTACAAGTGCACTTGCTGCATATCTGAGGGGGACATGCAAGGAAAATAAAAAAACACCGTCTTTGCTTCTACATGATTGGATGTTAAAATCACCAGTGCTTTCCCTCAGATTTTCAGCAACTACACTTGTACCGCAGAGTGGATTTGCCTTTACTAAACCCCAAACTACCCAATGATTTTGGGTGTACACAGCAAAGTGCTAGAGTGAAATTTGCTTAATGGGGACACTAGTTAGATTGATCTGTGTGTCCCCAAGAAAAGACATTGGTATGGTTTTACCATCACTTCCCGTTTGGCTGTGTGACAGGAAGTGAAGCCAATTTTAAGAAAAGGGACACAAAGCCCAACCTAAAAAAGACAAGTAGCTGCAAGATTTTAACTAAAAAAAAAAAAAAAAAAACCTGCCCCCCCCCAATACATACAAGGCCATTTGGGTCTGGAAAGGCGTAAAATGAGAGCCCCCACATAAAAAAACCACCCCTCCCACGCACTAACAAACCCCTAGCCAAACACAGCAAGCCAGCTAATGAAAGGGGTGGATGCTTGGGGGCAGGAGGGGCTCAGGCACCCCAAAAGTGGTTTGGATTGGTAAAGGCAGCTCACAGCCTTTGGAGAATGAAGTGGAGTGTAGAGTTCCCCTTTAATAGCAAAAACTAGCCCAAAGATAACATATGCATTAGAAGGGGGAGACAAGAGCAATGGAGAGTGGAGTGGAGTGTAGAGTTCACCTTTAAAAGCAAAAACTAGCCCAAAGATAACATATGCTTTAGAGGGGGAAGGTTAAATGCCCTTTTATGAGGAGCTAGAGTAGCGAGAGTCTTTTTACATAATTTTAACAAGGTACATGTAACATGTTAACAATGTAACACACAATATATGTCCCTGCAGATCCCGGCAAGCAAGTTAGTATATGGAAATCTTTTTTTTTTCCTTTTAAATAAACCCTGATGGGCAGGACCCCCAATAATGACTTGGGGCTTTAACAGAGGCAAGACAAAACTCCCCTTGGCACGTGTAGTCAAAGTTGCCTAACAGAGGGGAAAAATAATTCTTCCTGAACCCCAAAAGGATGATCGTATCATATCCCCAAATTACATGCAACACTATTCTCTAGCAGTACACCTATCCCAGGAGTATATGACATTGTGTTCAAAACTCATACAGACAACGTGCAATCGCCAAAGCCTGGAAGAAACCCTCTTTCGTTTGCTGTGTTGAAGAGCATCTTGACTGACCTCATGGTCTATGAAAAAATGTCTAAATCTTACACGATTCTCACACCAAACTTCGTAAAGTATGGTTACCCTGGTGGTCTTATGCTGTCCCCACACTGCATCCAATCAGTCTGGGCCTACCTTAATTGATTTTACGTAAATTTCAGCCTGAGGGACTGCTTCTTCCCCTCTCCCTTTCCCCCACCCCCTCATTCTTTTTTTTTTACTTCTTTTTCCTTTCTTCTCTTCTCTTTGGTATTGTTATCAAAATTGGCGCAAATGCTTCAGTATATCCAAGAAATGCAGAAGCACACATTGGGAGACCACCTGGTCTAAGAAATGACAAATCAGCCTCAACATATCCCCTCCCAAGCCATGTCTCTTTTACACGTTTCACCCACACAAGATTTTGCTCATAGAAGTCCTGGTGTGGGTGAAAAGGGTTAGAAGGGTGTGGCTTCGGAAGGAACACACTGAAGCCAAACTGTCATTTCTTAGATCTGTTGGTCTTTTGATGTGTGCCTCCTTTCTTGGATATACTATTGCACCGAACAAGCCGGTGTCCTATCATTCTGGGTCCCCTATCAGATAGTGCCCGGATTGCAATGCGCATGCCCAGTCCCATATCACGGAAATGTCCGAAAAAAAACATCTGTTCAATCAGCTGGTTGCCGCTCGCTCCCGCCGCTCGTTCTATCAGATGGGGGACCCATCTCGATGGATAGAACAGCGCTGGCCACGCTCAATCAAATAAAAGGGGCGGGTGTATTATAGAGCAGTGATTTTTTATAGGATGCTTTTCACAGTAAACTACACGTCTGTGGGGCGTGTCAAGGGGCGTGTTCACACAACGCTAGGGCTCACTCAATACAGCAAGGGGTAGATTTTTTATAAAAGGGGCGGGTCCATTATTGAGTCTATATAACCATCCCGCCCCTTGCCGTATTGAGTTGAGCACGGCCAGCGCTGTTCTATCTAGATGGAACGAGCGCGTTTTAATTGTTTTGTCTCTGAGATTTCTGTGATCTCCGATTGCACATGTGCAGTCCAACCCGGGCAATATCTGATGGGGGACCCATACTGTTAGAACACCAGGTGTTTTGAAAGCTGACATCCGTTAGTCACCGGTTTGTATATACAAAAGCTTAGAGTAGTGTTTTCTGTTTACACGTATACCATGGTGCAAATGCTTGTGTGAAATAGATGCAGATAGTTCCTAATGGAACTATGAGCAGAAAAATGTCATTAGGACTATTTTTGTATTTCCCTCAGTCTGGCTACAAGCTAGCTGTGCACCTCTCCTCTGAATCCCGATTCTGTCCACATTGTTTGCTATCCAAGATATCTCCAGCACAACATGTTCAGATAAATAGACAGGGTACTTTTTTGTCACCAACAGAAAGCAATGCTGTTTCGAGGCCACTAAGGGCCTCTTCCTCAGGTAGCAGTGACAGTTTTCTCCTTCTAAAATTGCTGACCTAGCTAGAAATGTCTCCTGCATACTCCAAAGCCACTACAAGTCTGTCAATATTTCAATTTCCTACTTTGGTTTCCGTCCTGTGAAGCAGGAAAGCATGAAGAATAAACCAACCAAGCGTGGACACTGCCTTCCTTTCTGCCTTGCATAATCCATATTATTTGTGCCTATAGTCTGTAGAATACCTTATCACAAAAAGGATCTCATCATAATAAAGATCTCATCGCCGTAGGGAGTGGACCTTAGCACAATAAGGGTCTCATTATTAATAAGGATCTTATACAGTAAAGATCGCATCACAATAAGGATCTTGTCGCTGTAAGGACCTTATCACAATAAGTACCTAATTACAATAAGGATCTCATCTGCCATCACCCGTTGAAGATGGCCGCCATGTAGTGCCATGTCAGGTGACGACAGGCTGCATTACTAGCATATAAAGCTTACATCACTGCAATATGGCAAAAACTTTGTATTGGAAAGCCAAGTGGACTTGTTTCCATCAGATGTATTTATAGGACATCCACCCCTATTAAAGGGGGAATCATCATGTCTAATTAGGTCCCACCTTCTCTGTTTGAGTGATACTGGGATGCTAACCATTTATATATGATACATATGTTTTCATCTACCAAGCTGTCCTCCCACACTATCAGTTTCCCTTAGCGCATCTGCATTCACCCCTGGGACCGTGTGGTACAGCAATTAGTGGTCTGTGATGACCCAATGTTTGCGTGTAATTGTGTGTATCTCCATCTCTTCTGAAGAAGTGGGCAATCCTGCAAAATGCTTTGAAAATTATACAGCCCTCACTTAAACAACTCACTATCACCGTATGGCCATATATAGGTCAGGTGGGAGTTATTCCAAGTAGAGAGAGCTATTAGAGGGATTATTACAGTACATACCCATGTTAACCAGGATTATAAAAAAAAAAATCCATATATTTTAACTGATGACTTACCTGTCCCTTGAGTAACCTTAAAATCCATTTCTTGGCCCTTTAAAGAAAAAAAAATCATCACAATAAGGATCTCATACAATAAAAATCTCAACATAAGAATCTCATCACATTAAGGATCCTGTCATCATAAGGAATTTTGTACAATAGGGATCTCATCACAATAAAGATCTCATCACAATAAGGGTCTTATCACAATAAGGGTCTTATCACAATAAGGATCTCATCACAATAAGGATCTCATCACAATAAGGGTCTTATCACAATAAGGATCTCATCACAATAAGGATCTCATCACAATAAGGGTCTTATCACAATAAGGGTCTTATCACAATAAGGGTCCTATCACAATAAGGATCTCATCACAATAAGGATCTCATCACAATAAGGGTCTCATCACAATAAGGATCTCATCACAATAAGGATCTCATCACAATAAGGGTCTTATCACAATAAGGATCTCATCACAATAAGGATCGCATCACAATAAGAGTCTTATCACAATAAGGGTCTTATCACAATAAGGATCTCATCACAATAAGGATCTCATCACAATAAGGGTCTCATCACAATAAGGATCTCATCACAATAAGGATCTCATCACAATAAGGGTCTCATCACAATAAGGGTCTCATCACAATAAGGATCTCATCACAATAAGGGTCTTATCACAATAAGGATCTCATCACAATAAGGATCTCATCACAACAAGGATCTCATCACAATAAGGGTCTTATCACAATAAGGGTCTTATCACAATAAGGATCTCATCACAATAAGGATCTCATCACAATAAGGGTCTTATCACAATAAGGATCTTATCACAATAAGGATCTCATCACAATAAGGATCCTATCACTTTAAGAACTTTATCACAATAAAGATTCATCACAATAGGGATCTAATACAATAAAGATCTTATACAATGAGGATCTCATCACAATAAGGATCTTATCACCATAAGTACCTTTTCACAATAAATATTAATCACAATAAATATCTCATACAATAAGGATCTCATCACAAAAAGGCCCCTTTCACATGTGGCAGACTCCGTTTTGAACAGCAAGGGGGTCTCTCCGCTGATCAGAGCAGAGAGGGCGGATGGCAGGTCCGCGTCCACTCACTTTATGCACAGCAACACGGACTTAGCCTGCTTTGCCCTATGGGCAACTGGGTGTAAACATAATCCTCTATCTGTTCAAACCTGATTGCCCTCCACCCCAATCTGCTTAGATGGAAGGGTTGGATCCCTTTCTTTTTCTTTTTAGCACACCAGAACGGAATGGAGGTGGGTGTAAACCGACACAATTCCATTTACAATTCTATCTCTTATTTGCTCCCTTTTGATCTGCTAAGTATACCATTGAAAGTGTTTTGTTATATCTGTTTGATAAGTGCAAAATATAACTCTTGATTTTGCCAAAAATACTGTGGGCTGATAACATCCTGTGATCTACAGTATGCCTGTGCACAAAGAGGATTTTTAGAGATGAGGACAGTGGGGAGGAGATAAGGAGGCGTAAAAAGATGAGGACAGTGGGGAGGAGATAAGGAGGGGTTATAAAGATGAGGACAGTGGGGAGGAGATAAGGAGGGGTTATAAAGATGAGGACAGTGGGGAGGAGATAAGGAGGGGTTATAAAGATGAGGACAGTGGGGAGGAGATAAGGAGGAGTTATAAAGATGAGGATAGTGGGGAGGAGATAAGGAGGGGTTATAAAGATGAGGACAGTGGGGAGGAGATAAGGAGGGGTTATAAAGATGAGGACAGTGGGGAGGAGATAAGGAGGAGTTATAAAGATGAGGACAGTGGGGAGGAGATAAGGAGGGGTTATAAAGATGAGGACAGTGGGGAGGAGATAAGGAGGGGTTATAAAGATGAGGACAGTGGGGAGTAGATAAGGAGGGGTTATAAAGATGAGGACAGTGGGGAGGAGATAAGGAGGGGTTATAAAGATGAGGACAGTGGGGAGGAGATAAGGAGGGGTTATAAAGATGAGGATAGTGGGGAGGAGATTAGAAGGTGTCTAGGCTCTTTATAATTCATCAGAAAAATAAATAAGAAGGGCATGCTTTTGAATTCAGGGCTGAAAATACACTGAGGAGGGAATTCAATAAAGTATTTATGACACATTTCTAGCACTATGGTCCCCATAAAATGTGCTGCGTCAAATTCTTGAAAAGGTTTGCAACAGTTTTGGTAACACTTCCGACACATACGACAGATTTATGCAGTTCTTATTTGTATCACTTTTACAATGTGTTTTTGTGCCTGCAATAAATTCTAAAATAATTACCTTTGATTTGTAGATAATGAGACTGGAAGTAATTAATTCTAACTCAAAGTTGGCATACAGACGGGCCAGATCTATGAGGGGAGGGAGTGTTATGTTTTTAACTTTGTTTGTTTTAGGTTTATTAGCTTGATTTTTTGCAAGGAGGCAGGCCAACAGGGTCCTAGCAACCAATGATGTAGAGCACACCAACATTGGAGGAAGCCTTATGGGGAATCCTCAGAGACTAGCTCCTCATCAAGTCGGCCTTGCTTGTGAATGACAGTGAATAGCAGTTGGTGGATTCCAAAGCCTATTTAGTACAATAGCGGCTAAAACAATCTCGCTCACTGCTGTCCTCTGTCATTCACAAGCAAGGCAGACCTTATGTGTAACTAGTCTCTCTCACAGTTCTCCATCAGGCTCTGACTACTGAACAGGCTCATCAACCATTGAACTGAGTTGTTGGTCCACAGCAGTGGGCAGGTTCACTGGTTGCTATTAGGGATGCATAGTGGTTATGGATTTGGCTTATTGTCTTCCGCTGTCAATCACATTGGAGGTCTGATGGGGAGCAAGTCTAAAGCCCTGTACACACGATCGGTTTTACCGATGAAAACAGTCTGATGGACTTTTTTCATCGGACAAACCGATCGTGTATGGGACCCATCTGTCCTTTTTCCATCGGTTTTAAAAAATAGAACATGTTTTAAATTTTTCAGATGGATCAAAAACCGATAGCAAATTCCGATCGTCTATGGGCAAGCCCATCGGATAAAAAACCCACGCATGCTCAGAATCAAGTTGACGCATGCTCTGAAGCATTGAACTTCATTTTTCTCGACTCATCAGAGTGTTTTACGTCACCGTTTTTTCGGACTGATGGTGTGTAGGCAAGACTGATGGAAGTCAGCTTCATCGGATTTCCGATGGACAAAACCATCGGATCAGAATCCATAGGATATCCGATCGTGTGTACGAGGCTTCAGAGTTCCCCATCAGGCTCCACTCACCCTACAACACAACTCCTCAGGGGCTTTGGAGGGACGCTACAAATGCAGGGCCTGTAATTTTATCAGAATAAATGTGAGGGGAGGGGCATGAAATGTCCCCGCCCACCACACATGGAATGTTGGCAGACTTAACAGTATTTGTAAAACCAGTTTTTGGCAGTTTTTATGCACTTACCTGTGATTGGTGTAAAGGGTTAACGGTCCAGTGGCACGAGTCAAGACCTATAAAAGGAAAAAAAATGCGTCATAATAAGTCACAGCCGCCGGTGATCAACAGAAGAAGCACACCCCGCTCTCCCTCCCTTGTGGCGGCTCATATTATGTGTTTTTTGTCCTTTTCAGTTGAAAAGGGACTTTATTGTTATGTGATGTTTAGCTTGAGCTTTAATAGCTAAGCTATATATATTGTATTGTTATTGAATTTATTAAATACAGTATTTTGATATATATATATATATATATATATATACAATTGATAATATATAATTTATATATACCTATAATAAAGGCCACGGCCATTAACATCCACACGCATTAGTATTTTATTTTATTTTAAAATTAATTATATATATTTAAAGTTTGAGTAATAAGTTCTGACTAGCATTCCATAGGTATTATTGAAGTGCAATCAGGAATAGCCCCAGTGCCAACCTCCATGTGACAAATACATGTACCTGTTCCTCAAGCATTGATATTTTTGGTGTGGAGGTGTGCCGAAATGAAAAGGAGTGTCTATGACACTCTTATGAATTCCGCTCACTGTGATGTCATATCAAAGAGGTAGGAGCACACTATATTTCTGGCACATCAATGGTTATTTTTCTTTACTGGAAGTGTGTTTAAAAGGATAAAACATGGAGAAATGCAGAGATGTAGGAAATGTGTTTTTTTTTTTACATTGCCTGTGGGGAATTCCAAGAAAAGAGACGCGAACACAGATCGAAGATCTAAACTAGAGATATCTTTTCTTGCAGAGATTTCAAAAATAAAATGTACAAGAAAAAAAAACCTTAACAAAACACGCACTCACATAGGGCTAACAAAGGACTCTTTGCTCAATGCAATCCAATCCAACAAAGCACTCAATGAAATACTAAAAAAAAAGTCTACTTAAAGCGGACCTTTTCTGTCGCTACCTAGTTCTACTCCCCCACCCCTTCTGGATATTGCAATATTTTTTTTATTTGGCAGGAAATTTTTCTGCCAGAGTGCGCCCTGCTCTTCCACCTTTTTTGCCCAGGCAAGAATAATGTCCCCTCTTGCACAAAGCCCCCTGGTATACCCATGTCTTTTTTTTTTTTTTTGAGGAGGCTTCAAAGGTGTACATTCCCCCACATCTCCTTTACCTTTTATGATGCAGAAATTTTGAAATACACACTCATCTGTCTAGCAGATCCCGCGTTGTCCTGCAGTGATCCGCTGTTCAGTTCCCTGTTTCTGTGTCCTGTGCTGCCATCTTGGTCTACTTCAGCTAGCTGCCTCTCACGATTTTAGGAAGTCAGGTCCCCAATGATGTGGCAGCTCCAGCTGTTCTGTGAATGGGCTACAGCAGCCTCCTGGGATATGTGATAAAATCCTGATTTTAGATCGTGGTTGTTGGAAACTCTGTTAGCATTGGAACAAAGGCAGTGGTTCCTGTGCTGAACTTTCAAAGTAGTCTAAAGTAAATTATTTACCTTAATATGACATTAATGTAAAAATGGGGTTTACTGATATTTCCATATGTTGCTAGGAAATCAGCCAAAATGTGGGCCTTGCCCTTTACCACTTGCAGTTCGTGCCAATTAAAGTGTTACTAAACCTATAACAGTAAAAGTCTGTGTATGCAGTAAAGCATGCTTTATATACTTAATGTGGAACCTGCGGGCATAATCCTCTGCATTGTGTATAAAGGCTGTTTGATCCTACTGCATTCACTATATCTGGTATCCCACAGTATATACCTTTTCTCATCAGCAGTTAGAACAGGCTTGTGACTTCTATCAGTGTCTGGTTAAAGCTTGTAGGGGGAGTAATTTTCTCCCCTAACTGTCCTACGAGGATGCAGGACTGACTCTCTGTCTAGACAGTGCCAATGTGCTGATCACATGCACCCTCCCAAGAAAAAAAAAAAAAAAGACTCTCTAGCAATACACATCAAACTGAGCATGTGCAGCTTGTCCCCAATGCTCTGTTCTATCAAGAGATAGATTGGAGACTGTGGAAGAAGGGGAGGATCAGAGAAGACAGGATCAAACAGCCTTTTTAAACAATGCAGAGGATTAATCCTTTAGGTTCCACAGTAAGTACAAGAAGCATGCTTAACCTCCCTGGCGGTATTCCCAAGTCAGGCTCGGGGTGAGTTTTTACTATCAAAAGCGGTAACCCCGAGCCAGACTCGGGATCGCATCGCAGCATCCAGGGAAAGTTACTTACCTTGTTCCCTGGATCCTGTGATGTCTCCCCGCTGTGTCTGCGAGCTGTCTCCTCGCTCGATTCACAGTGCCGAGTGCAGAGCTCCATTCCCTGCGAGCGTTGTGACGCACTGGGACGGGCTTCTGCGCCAAATTCAAAAAGTGAAAAACACACAATACATACAGTACACTGTAATCTTAACCACTTCCTACCGGGTCATAGACATATGACGCCGGCAGGAACCCTCCCTCCCTCCGGGCGGACGTCATATGACGTCCTTTTTTCCCGGCAGTCTATGGGGCGCGCGCGCGCACCCGCGGCAACGCTCGTGACCCGGTGAGTGTGCCCGGCGGTCGCGATGTCCGCTGGGCACCCGCGATTGCCCACGATCACGGCAGAAGTGTGGATCTGTGTGTGTAAACACACAGATCCACCTCCTGTCAGAGGTGAGGAGACCGATGTGTGTTCCCAGTACAGAGGAACACAGATCGGTCTCCTCCCCTTGTGAGTCCCCTCCCCCTACAGTTACAATCACTCAATAGGGAACATATTAACCCCTTGATCGCCCCCTAGTGTTAACCCTTTCCCTGCCAGTCACATTTACACAGTAATTAGTGCAGTTTTATAGCACTAATCGCTGTATAAATGTGAATGGTCCCAAAAACGCGCCAATAGTGTCCGATGTGTCTGCCGCAATGTCACGGTCACAATAAAAATCGCAGATCGCCGCTATTACTAGTAAAAAAAATAAAAAAAATAAAAATGCCATAAATCTATCCCCTATTATGTAGACGCTATAACTTTTGCGCAAACCAATCAATATACGCTTATTGCAAAAAAAAATTACCAAAAATATGTAGAAAACGTATCGGTCTAAACTTAGAAAAAAAATTTAAAAAAAAAAAAAAATTGTGATATTTATTAAATCAAAAAGTAAAAAATATTGCATTTTTTTCAAATATGTCGCTCTTCTTTTGTTTATAGCACAAAAAATAAAAACCGCAGAGGTGATCAAATACCACCAAAATAAAGCTCTATTTGTGGGGGAAAAAGGACGTCAATTTTGGTTAGGTTCAACGTCGCACGACCGCGCAATTGTCAGTTAAAGCGACGCAGTGCTGCATCGCAAAAAGTGCTCTGGTCAGGAAGGGGGTAAATTCTTCCAGGGCTGAAGTGGTTAAAGATTACAGTACTGTATCAAATAGTTACACATCCCCTTTGTCCCTAGTGGTCTGTCCAGTGCCCTGCATGCACTTTTATATTATAAATACTGTTTTTTTCTGCCTGGAAACTTGAGAATGTCCATAGCAACCAAAACATGTCCCTTTACGTCAAAAGTGCTTTTAGACCAGATAGAAAACAGCGATAATAAATTAGAATCACTTGCAGAATTGAGCGATTTTTGGGGAAATTAGTCATCAAACACTGAAAGTAATGACAGCGACAAATCTGCAACTGAGCAAATTTCAGTGTTTTTGATTTTATTACATTATTGAATAATTTTTATTATTATTTGTTATAATTATTTATAGTTATTTATTATATTATAATTTATGATTTTGTTTCAAACTTTATTATACCCGGGATGTCTACTAGACTCTGGTTTAGACAGATTTAAAGCGGTTGTACACCGAAAAACCTTTTTTTTTTTAAACCTGCAAGGCAAAGGCATAATGAGCTAGTATGACTAGCATACTAGCTCATTATCAATCACTTACCTTAGATCGAAGCCCCCGCAGCGGTCCTCGGACACGTTCTCCGTCGCCGCCATGATACCCGGAGTGACTTTCGCGTATCGCCGCTTCAGTGCTGTGACTGGCCGGAGCAGCGATGACGTCACTCCCGCTTATGTGCGAGGAACGGCACGATCCCCGCGCATGCGCGCATTCCGGCAGTGTCCGGCAGGCTCGCATTCAAGAGCCGCCGCGTTCAGTGCGCCTGCGCCATTATCTACGGCGCGGATGCGCCGTAGACATTGGTGCTCGCTTTTCTGCATATATCTCCTTAACTATGTAGGTTAAGGAGATATTGCAAGCACCTACAGGTAAGCCTTAATGTAGGCTTACCTGTAGGTGCATGTAGTAAATGAGGGTATACAATCACTTTAAGTGAGTTATTCCTAAGAATTGCAGGCCTACAATATAAAACGCCAAATTTCCATGCAACACAAAGGTACCGCTTTCAGCACCTAAAATCTGAAATAATCATACCGCCAGGGAGGTTAACTGCATATACAGACTGATTTTACTGTTGTGGGTTTAGTAAAACTTTAACTAAAGATGTTGTTTTGCCATGGAGTCCCCCCGCTTTTCTTACGGCATGGCACACAGGTGATCACAGATGCATGAATGATTGCAAGCTCTGAGGTGATACTAGCTTATTCCAGTTTGGGCTGTGGTAGATACAGGCTAGAATGTAAAGAAATTGGCAATCATGGAGAAGCAAGTGGGCCATATCCTGGTTAGTTAACAATAGCATTCCTTTGGTGTTAGTCAATTAAGGTGAAACCTTGCTTATGTCCTTATATGGCTTATATGGCCCCTTAGGCCTGGTTCACACTGGGGCGACAAACGCTCCGACATTGGGAGCTCATGTCGCATGACGTGTGAAAATCAATGTTTCCCTATGGGAGCCGTCTTAACTGGTCCGACACATGTCGGTCCGACTTTGAGAATGCTCCCTGTACTACTTTGGTCCGACTTTGATCC
This sequence comes from Rana muscosa, assembly GCA_029206835.1. Classification (NCBI taxonomy): domain Eukaryota; kingdom Metazoa; phylum Chordata; class Amphibia; order Anura; family Ranidae; genus Rana; species Rana muscosa. The sequence continues at coordinate 286,151,765 of CM055118.1, forward strand.
GACTTCAGCCCATTGACTATCATTGAAGTCGGATCAAAGTCGGACCGCAGTCTTGCATGGTCTGACTTTGGCATGCGACTTGTGCTGTACTGCTCTTGAGGGGGAACTCCAGGCCAAATTTTAAATAAAAAACCGGCGTGGGTTCCCCCTCCAGGAGCATACCAGGCCCTTGGGTCTGGTATGGATTTGAACGGGCACCCCTACGCTGAAAAAACGGCGTGGGGGTCCCCCCAAAATCCAAACCAGACCCTTATCCGAGCACAGAACCTGGCAGGCCGCAGGGGAAGAGGGGGGGACGAGAGAGCGGCCCCCCTCCCTCCTGAACCGTACCAGGCCACATGCCCTCAACATGGGGGGTTTGGTGCTCTGGGGCAGGGGGGCGACCTGCGGCCCCCCCACCCCAGAGCACCCTGCCCCCATGTTGATGAGGACAGGGCCTCTTCCCGACAACCCTGGCCGTTGGTTGTCAGGGTCTGCGGGCGGGGGGCTTATCAGAATCCGGGAGCCCCCTTCAATAAGGGGGCCCCGGATCCCGGCCCCCCCACCCTATGTGAATGAGTATGGGGTACATCGTACCCCTACCCATTCACCTGGTGGAAAAAAATTGCAATAAAAAAACACTACACAGGTTTTTAAAGTAATTTATTACACAGCTCCGGGGGTCTTCTTCCGACTCCGGCGCTCTTCTTCCGACTTCCGGGGGTCTTTTCCGACTTCGGGGGTCTCCGGTGTCATCTCCGGGCTCTCCGGTTCTTTCTTCCGCCGGGCCTCCGCTAACTTCTTTTTAGCTCTTTTGCTAACAGAAGCCCGGTCTTCCCGTTGTCTCGTCCGGCTCTCCGTTGTCCTTCTGCCGGCCCCTCCACTAACTTCTTGGTAGCTCTTTCGCTAGTGGAAGGGCGCGGTCTTCCCGTCGCTGTCGCCGTCGGCGTCTTCTTCCCTCTTCTCCTTCTCGATGTTGACGCGTCGCTTCTTCCCGCTGTAATACTGGCTCTCCGCTCCGCTCCGCATTAATATAGGCTTCTCATGACGTCACAGTCACATGTTCCGGGGCACATGGCCCCGGAGCATGTGACTGTGACGTCATGGGAACATGTGACTATGACGTCATGAGAAGCCTATATTAATGCGGAGCGGAGAGCCAGTATTACAGCGGGAGGAAGCGACGCGTCAACATCGAGAAGGAGAAGAGGGAAGAAGACGCCGACGGCGACAGCGACGGGAAGACCGCGCCCCTCCACTAGCGAAAGAGCTACCAAGAAGTTAGTGGAGGGGCCGGCAGAAGGACAACGGAGAGCCGGACGAGACAACGGGAAGACCGGGCCTCTGTTAGCAAAAGAGCTAAAAAGAAGTTAGCGGAGGCCGGCGGAAGAAAGAACCGGAGAGCGCGGAGACGACACCGGAGACCCCCGAAGTCGGAAAAGACCCCCGGAAGTCGGAAGAAGAGCGCCGGAGTCGGAAGAAGACCCCCGGAGCTGTGTAATAAATTACTTTAAAAACCTGTGTAGTGTTTTTTTATTTTAATTTTTGTCCACCAGGTGAATGGGTAGGGGTACGATGTACCCCATACTCATTCACATAGGGTGGGGGGATGGGATCTGGGGGCCCCCTTATTAAAGGGGGCTCCCGGATTCCGATAAGCCCCCCGCCCGCAGACCCCGACAACCAATGGCCAGGGTTGTCGGGAAGAGGCCCTGTCCTCATCAACATGGGGGCAGGGTGCTCTGGGGTGGGGGGGCCGCAGGTCGCCCCCCTGCCCCAGAGCACCAAACCCCCCATGTTGAGGGCATGCGGCCTGGTACGGTTCAGGAGGGAGGGGGGGCCGCTCTCTCGTCCCCCCCTCTTCCCCTGCGGCCTGCCAGGTTGTGTGCTCGGATAAGGGTCTGGTTTGGATCTTGGGGGGACCCCCACGCCATTTTTTCGGCGTAGGGGCACCCGTTCAAATCCAGACCAGACCCAAGGGCCTGGTATGCCCCTGGAGGGGAACCCACGCCGGTTTTTTATTTATTTAAAATTTGGTCTGGAGTTCCCCCTCAAGATTCATACCAAACACAGTGCCTGATATTGGCGGGGATCCAAGTCGGATCCCCGTTCATTGAAAGTCGGACATATGTCGGCTTCATGTCGCAGGGCAAAGTCGGATCCAAAGTAGGACGGATGTCGTGTCGCACTAGTGTGAACCCAGCCTTAACCAGGGCTTGGAATTCTTTATTAGATATTTGTGAGACCACTAGACAACTTTAACTAAGTAAATATGTAATATTCAATTTCCCTATCAGAGGAGCATTTTTATTATTGTACATGAACCATGACTAAATCACAGTAATAGATACAGAAGGTTCAATAGGGCTTTATTTTTGAATTAAAGCTTATTTGAAAAATCTTTGTTGTTGTGAGTGCTGCCTGTCTGCTGGCCATCTCTTTCCACAACTTCCTGGATTCCCTGCATGTATTGCAGCTCTTCCTCTGCTGTGTACTTTTCATTTCTAAGGACTATATATCCCATGATACATTGCTGCCTGCAAGCAGTGATTCCTGTACTGACTCCGCCTCCTGAAACTCCTCCTCTCAGCACCTCTGTAGATCAGAAGGCAGGCTCTGTGAAATGTGTGACACAGCAGTGCTTACTCACAGGGCATAGTGGCTACTTGTCACAGAATTCAAGAAAATAAATGTCTAAAAAGAAAGTTTACAAACTTCAAGATTGTTCAGAAAATAATGGTAGCAGGCTAAAAATTATTGAAATACAGTGTGGAAATGAATATGATTTTACATTTTGACTATAGATATATTTTAATAACATCCTTTTATTAAAAAAAAAAAAAAAAGTCCTGCACATAGAATATTTCTGTTCTCCCACACATTGGAGCAGTGACAGGACCGGCCATGAGTGTACACACAAATTTCATTTGAAGTAGCCAAGCAGGCCTTGCAATCTGGCAGTGCTGGCTTGTGCCAGAAGGGTTGGCGTATTTTCCTGTTTAGGGAATGTCAGAAAGTGGCCTGGTTTACTCCGTGGGGCTGTTTTTAAGTACTCAGCCAGGTCTGGCAGGGCATTGCCTTTGTTTTATCTTCATAAATTTATGATCTGTAAAACAGCCATTGTTTCCCAGCACAACTCCTGACATGAATTATTTATATGTACATTCATTAGTTACTGGTCTTGGAAGTTACTTACACATGTACAATAGAGTTCCCGTAGCCATGCATGCGGCAGTCAAGTGATCTGGGATTTCTGTTAGCTTCCATCTCACTGTTTACATAGCTCAACTTCAAAAATGATTGTTTCAGGCTTATAAGACACTTAACAAGACAGAGTTTGAACCGAACTGAATTTGACTGTAAAGCAATTTAACGCCCTAATTGGGGCGGAAGGCTGTGGCGGCAGCAGAAAATCCCAAGCTGCAAACAATCAGCAAAAAAAAACAGCTTAACAGATTTGGGAACCTTAGCCGATCTCTATTGCACCCCCACCCCATACGTGACATAAACCAGGACCTGGAGTTGTCTGCCCGCTTCTCCCTCCACCCATCCCATAAACACATCTGATAGTCTGCGCCCTATTTATTTTATAGTCAAATGGTGCCAGGACTGGTGCTGGTATCTCTGGTGCAGGAAATATTGGTGTTTGGTATCTTGGTACAGCAAAGATGGATATTCAAAGAAGGGATTACTTTTACATATGGGAGGATTAGTGTTAGTGTTACAATGAGGGCTAGAATTAGGTTACAGGAAGAGAAAAGTTAGTATGAGAGATAGTGTTATGCCGCGTACATACGGTCGGAATTTCCAAGGAAAAAAGTCAGACGGAATTTTTTCATCGGATAATCCGACCGTGTGCATGCCCCATCAGACATTTTCCGTCGGAAATTCCGACGGAGTTAGAAAGAGAACATGTTCTCTTTTTTTCCGACGGGAAAAATTTCTATCGGAAATTCCGTTCGTCTGTATGGAACTCCGACGGAGAAAAAAAACACGCATGCTCAGAATCAAGTCGACGCATGCTCGGAAGCATTGAACTTCAAGCGGAGTTCCACCCAAAAAGGGATCTTCCGCTTTTCGGAACCCTCCCCCCCTCCGATGGCACCTTTCAGGGGGGTACAGATACCTGTCTAAGACAGGTATTTGCACCCTTTTCCGGGAACAGACTCGTGCGGGAGTCACGTCCCTACCCGCACCCCCGCTGTCTTCTGGGAAAACACACTGTTCCCAGGAGAGAGCAGGGAACCAGTGACGGCGCGCCGCGCTACTCGCGCATGCGCAGAAGGGAACCGGGCAGTGAAGCCGCAAAGCTAAACTTCCCGATTCCCTCACCGAGGATGGCGGCAGGTGCAGCCGAGGTACGAGCGTTTGCTGACAGGTAAGTGTCCATATTTTAAAGTCAGCAGCTGCAGTGTTTGTAGCTGCTGGCTTTTAAAAAAATAATTTGGGCGGAACCTCCGCTTTAATTTTTCTCGGCTCGTCGTAGTGTTGTACGTCACAGCATTCTTGACGGTCGGAATTTGGTGTGACAGTGTGTATGCAAGACAACTTGAACGGAATTCCATCGAAAAAATCAGTTGGAGTTTATCCCGACGGAAAATCCGACCGTGTGTACAAGGCATTAGGGTTACAATGAGGGCAGAGTTAATGGGGTTGTAAATGCATTCTATGCCTTAAGGTGAAAAACCTTCTGTTGTGCAGCAGCCCACCAGAGCCCCCCTTTTACTTACCTTAACCCGATCTTTCCAGCGACGGGGACAGTCACACCAGCTCCAGCCACTGTCTTGGGTCCTCATTAGATAGATTGATAGCAGCAGGAGCCATTGGCTCCCGCTGCTGTCAATCAAATCCAGTGACACGGAGCTGGGGGGCGGGGCCGAGTCCTGCTGTCTGTGTCAATGGACGCAGCAGCAAGATTGGTGAGCGCGCTCGCACAAGTGCCCCCATGGAAAGCGTCTCTCGAGAAGAGAAGGAGCCAGGAGCGCCACTGGGGGACCCCAGAAGAGGAGAATCGGGGCCACTCTGTGCAAAACCCTTGAACAGAGGAGGTAAGTTTAACATGTTTGTTATTTAAAAAAAAAAACCTTTACAACTCCTTTAACCACTTGACCACTGGGCACTTAAACCCCCTTAATAACCAGACCAATTTTCAGCTTTCGGTGCTCTCACATTTTGAATGACAATTACTCAGTCATACAACACTGTACCCATATGAAATTTTTGTCCTTTTTTTCACACAAATAGAGCTTTCTTTTGGTGGTATTTAATCACTGTTGGGTTTTTTATTTTTTGCGCTATAAGAGAAAAAAGACTGAAAATTTTGTAAAAAAATGATTTTTTTTTCGTTTCTGTTATAAAATTTTGCAAATTACTATTTTTTCTTCATAAATTTTGGCCAAAATTTATACTGCTACATATCTTTGGTAAAAATAAGTACAAATTGGTGGATATTATTTGGTCTTTGTGAAAGTTATAGAGTCCACAAGCTATGGTGCCAATATCTGAAAATTGATCACACCTGAAGTACTGACGGCCTATCTCAATTCTTGAGACCCTAACATGCCAGAAAAGTACAAATACCCCCCAAATGACCCCTTTTTGGAAAGAAGACATTCCAAGGTATTCAGAAAGAGGCATTGTGAGTTTTTTGAAGTTGTCATTTTTTCCCACAATTCTTTGCAAAATCAAGATTTTTTTTTTCTCTTTTTTTTTTTTCACAAAATTGTCATATTAGCAGGTTATTTCTCACACACAGCATATGCATTCCACAAATTACACCCAAAACACATTCTGCTATTCCTCACGAGTATGGCGATACCACATGTGTGAGACTTTTACACAGCGTGGCCACATACAGAGGCCCAACATGCAGGGAGCACCTTCAGGCGTTCTGGAGCACCAAGGCCAATTCTGACATTTCTCTCCTACATGTAAAAATCATCATTTATTTGCTAGAAAATTACATAGAACCCCAAAACATTATATATGTTTTTTTAGCAAAGACCTTAGAGAATATAATGGTGGTTGTTGCAACTTTTTATCTCGCACGATATTTGTGCAGCAATTTTTTTAACGCGTTTTTTACGGAAAAAAAATGTTTTGTGCTTAAAAAAAAAAAAAAACAGTAAAGTTAGCCCAATGTTTTTGCATAATGTGAAAGATGAAGTTACGCCGAGTAAATAGATACCTAACATGTCGCCCTTAAAAATTGCACACACTCGTGGAATGGCGCCAAACTTCGCTACTTAAAAAATCCCCATAGGCGACGCTTTAAATATTTTTACTGGTTACATGTTTTGAGTTACAGAGGAGGTCTAGGGCCAAAATGATTGCTCTCGCTCTAACGTTCGCAGAGATACCTCACATGTGTGGTTTGAAAACCGTTTTCATATGTGGGCGGGACTTACGTATGCGTTCGCTTCTGTATGCGAGCTCACGGGGACAGGGGCGCTTTAAGAAAAAAAAAAAAAAATTATTCTTCATTTTACTTTATTTATTTTAGTTTGACATGTTTTTCCGCCCTAAACATTTTTTTGATCACTTTTATACCTATTACAAGGAACGTAAACATCCCTTGTAATAGGAATATGGCATGACAGGTCCTCTTTACAGTGAGATATGGGGGGGGGGGGGGGGGTGTCAATAAGACCCCACATCTCACCTCTAGGCTGGGAAGCCTGAAAAAAAAACAAAAAAAAAAAACAACAATCCTGGCTTTGATCGTAGCGGTGAGTCGGTAGAAGCACCGGAGGGCGGCGGGGGGGGGGGGACATCCCCTCTCGCCTCCCGTAAGAATGATCAAGCGGCGGAACAGCCGCTATGATTGTTGTTATGGTGTAGGGAATCGCCGGCTGAAAAAGCTAATATCTGAATGATGCCTGTAGCTGCTCCCATCATTCAGATATCCCCGCACAAAGTCAAGGACGTCATATGACGGCCGGAGGGCGGGAAGTGGTTATTGCGGAGTATTGCCGGGCATTGCGGAGTATTGCCGGGCATTGCGGAGTATTGCTGGGCATTGCGGAGTATTGCCGGGCATTGCGGAGTATTGCAGGGCATTGCGGAGTATTGCGGACTATGGCAGGGTATTGCGGTGTATGGCAGGGTATTGCGGTGTATGGCAGGGTATTGCACGGGTATTGCACAGGGTATTGTGGAGGGTATTGCACAGGGTATTGTGGAGGGTATTGCAGAGTATTGTGGAGGGTATTGCAGAGTATTGTGGCGGGTATTGCAGAGTATTGTGGCGGGTATTGCAGAGTATTGTGGCGGGTATTGCAGAGTATTGTGCAGGGTATTGCAGAGTATTGTGCAGGGTATTGCAGAGTATTGTGCAGGGTATTGCAGAGTATTTTGCAGGGTATTGCAGAGTATTGTGCAGGGTATTGCAGAGTATTGTGCAGGGTATTGCAGAGTATTGTGCAGGGTATTGCAGAGTATTGCACCAGGGTATTGCAGAGTATTGCACCAGGGTATTGCAGAGTATTGCACCAGGGTATTGCAGAGTATTGCACCAGGGTATTGCAGAGTATTTCGCAGGGTATTGCAGAGTATTTCGCAGGGTATTGCAGAGTATTTCGCAGGGTATTGCAGAGTATTGCACCAGGGTATTGCAGAGTATTGCACCAGGGTATTGCAGAGTATTGCACCAGGGTATTGCAGAGTATTGGCAGGGTGTATTGCAGAGTATTGGCAGGGTATAGCACAGGGATGGCTGAGCAGGGATGGATGGATGGATGGATCTGTGACTGCAATTGTCACAGATCCAGCCCACAGTGCTGCTGCTGCCATCCGCTCCCTCCCCCTCCCCTCTCACACTGTACCGATCGGTACAGAGAGGGGAGGGAGGAACCGGCGTCATCAAATGACGCCGGTCTGTTTACAAGTGATTGCTCCGTCATTTGACGGAGCGATCACGTGGTAAACGGCCGCTATCAGCGGCGATTTACCGCGATTCGTGATCCGCCGGGTCCTCTGGACCCGGCGGTCACGGAGTTTCCCGTGTGCGCGCCCCAGGGGGCGCGCGGGAGCGCGATTCTGGGAGGACGTTATATAACGTCCTCCCAGAGTTAAGCAACCACCTTGTCGACGTTATTTGTCGGCAGGTGGTTGTTAAGTGGTTAAGGCTAGAGGGAAGGTTAGTGTTGGAGCTACAGGGAGGACTACTATGAGGGTTAATGTTAGGGCTAAAGGGAGAGTTAGTATGAAGGATACTGCAAAGGCTAGTGCTAGAGTTACAGGGAGAGATAGTGTTAGGGTTAAAGGGAGGGTTAGTGTTAGGGTTACGGGGGGTTAGTATGACTGTTACAGGTAGAGTTAGTGTTTTCAGAAGGGTTATTGTTAATGTTACAGCAAGAGAAGAGTTAGTGCAAGGGTTAATGTTTGGGCTACAATGAGGGTTAGAGGTAAGGCTGGAGGGGGGGGGGGTTAGTGTTGGAGCTACAGGGAGGGTTAGTGTTAGGGTTACAGGGAACATTGTATTGAATAAAGAGCCTCTTCACATTTTTCCCATTCTTATTGAAGCGGAACAAATGTGTGATGACCCCTACATCACTTAGGATGAGAAGCCAATGTAGGGTATAATCAGGGCCAGATTTCTGTAAAGACATACAGGAAGCAATTTTCTGTTAATGATACATATACATTTTTATTACAGGTATATACTGTATATATAACACTGACAAGTTACATATATGTTGTATATTCACAGCAGTCCCTGCCCTCAAGGATCTAAGGTCTAAGGTCCCTAACTCACATTCCCACATGCTAGGGCCAATTAAACTACCAGCATATCTGTAGGAGGAAACCCACGCAGGCACAGGGAGAACCTGCAAACTCCAGAAAGGTAGTTCTGTGGCTCGGTACACCCCCCGGATGAGCCGAACACCCCCCAGTTCGGTTCACACCAGAACTTGCGAACAGGCAATAAATTTGTTTGAACATCCGAACACCGTTAAAGTCTATGGGAATCAAACATGAAAAATCTAAAGGCTTATATGCAAGTTATTGTCATAAAAAGTGTTTGAGGACCCGGGTCCTGTCCCAGGGGACATGTATCAATGCAAAAAAAAGTTTTAAAAACTGAAGTTTTTTCGGGAGCAGTGATTTTAATAATGCTTAAAGTGAAACAATAAAAGTGAAATATTCCTTTAAATTTCGTACCTAGGGGGTGTGTATAGCATGCCTGTAAAGCAGCGCTTGTTTCCCGTAGGGGTCCCCCCAAATTCAATTACCAGGCCCTTCAGGTGACCCCGCCCCCCTCTGATGTAACGCAGGTTTCCGTTGCATCAGAGGGGCGGGGTCACCCGCACGTCACTGGGTAAGCCCGGGTTTCCCCTTGCGTCAGAGGGGGACGGGGTCACGTGATGGGTGGCCCCGTCCTCAGCTACATACGAGACCTGTCAGGCTGCGGTGACGATATTCCCGGGGTGTCTCCGGTGGAGACAGGATGCGCTGCGCTGGACATCTCATGGCTGGAGCCTGGACCTGGATGGAGAGGAGATCATCCACCGCTGGACCCCGGAGAGGAGAGCATCTATCGCAGGATACCGACAGCGTTGGAGTGGAGACTGAGAGTGGATTACCACCGCTGGAATCTTTTTTTTATTTATTTATTTTTATTTTTAATAAAGGACTTATCCCAACGGTGTCTGTGTGTTTTTTTACAATTTTTTACACTTTCTTTGTGAAATGGTAGATGTACAATTTACCCCTTACCAATTCACATAGGGGGGGGCGGGATCCGGGGAGACCCCTTTGTTAAAGGGGTCTTGCAGATTTCGATAAGCCCCCCGCCTGCAGACCCCCACAACCATCGGGCAAGGGTTGTGGGGATGAGGCCCTTGTCCCAATCAACATGGGGACATGGTGCTTTAAGGGGTCACAGACCCCCAAAGCATCCTCCCCATGTTGAGGGCATGTGGTCTGGTACGGTTCAGGAGGGGGACCGCTCTCTCGCCCCCCCCCCACCTCTTTTCCTGCGGCCTGCCAGGTTGCATGCTCGGATAAAGGGTCTGGTATGGATTTTTTGTGGGAACTCCACGCCATTTTTTTAAAAAATTTGGGGTGGAGTTCCCCTTAAAATCCATACCAGACCTGAAGGGTCTGGTATGGATATCTGGGGGGAACCCCACGTCATTTTTAAAAAAAAATTGACGCAGGGTTCCCCTTAATATCCATACCAGACCTGAAGGGCCTGGTAATTATATTTGGGGTGACCCCCACGCATTTTTTTTTTTTATCAATGACTTTCAATGACTTTTCTCTGTATTGCCGGGAGCCGACAATTCATTACAGCCGCGAGTACTTTTAAATGATTTTTTTTCCTTCAGAAATGACACTTTGTGCAGGGACAGTTCTAAGCACGGGAAACAAGCGCTGCTTTACAGGCATACTATACACACCCCCCAGGTACGAAATTTTAAGGAATATTTCACTTTTATTGTTTCACTTTAAGCATTATTAAAATCACTGCTCCCGAAAAAACTGCAGTTTTTAAAACTTTTTTTTGCATTGATACATGTCCCCTGGGGCAGGACCCGGGTCTCCAAACATTTTTATGACAATAACTTGCATATAAGCCTTTAAAATTAGCACTTTAGATTTCTCCCATAGACTTTTACAGGGTGTTCCGCGGCTTTTCGAATTTGATGCGAACACCCCAAAATGTTCGCTGTTCGGCGAACGGGCGAACAGGCAATGTTTGAGTCGAACATGATATAGTGGAAAAAGAGGCTTAAATAGACTTTAATGGCACCGTATGTATGAACTGGTAACCAGTCAGCTTTATAATATAAAAAGATTTTTATTACAAAGAATAGAATATAGTATTTTTTCATATACATAAAAGAATACTGATTGTGACAAACATAAAGGAGCTCATAATTGACATTCTAATGTTACCAAGAAGAACATCCATTTATAGACATTGCATTGTATAGAAACTCAACATGTTTTGCGGTATTATTCCTAAGAATCCGCTTCTTCAGGAGTTATACATGAGCAGATATTTGTCAGGAAATGTATTTGAATATTGTCACATAACTAGAACAGAAAAATAATTATTAGTATTGTGGATAAATAGTACATTATAATTTCTATAAAAAAGAGGTATGTATTCATCTATGCGCCAAGGAAATTCATCACACCCATCCCATGCTCTCACCATGGATGCTGTGCCACCGGATGTCAGCAGCCGGACCAACAGGCGGCCCGCCCCGGACGATATAGGAGCTCTCAAGGTATATAGGTATAGTAATAGATCCTAAATGGAATAATTCATATATAAATCAGTATACTGACATATCCCTCTGGCCAAACATATGGTGGCCAGAATAATACATAATTCAAATAAGTAGTCTTAATATCCTATGTTTAGAATACCTTATAGAGAAACGTCTATCCCATCCCAGGCAGGCAATCGGGAAGTGGCTATGGGCTATGTATATATTTTAATGACCCCTCTGGATACAGGGAGGTCTAGTAGAAAAATATATATAATGCGGGTTGACGTCAGCGTGCGGCCCCTCCCTCTTCAGTTTGCGGAGCGGGCTGACGTCAGCAGGGATCTCTGGTCTTCCCTAATCTCTTCTCCTCCCAGCTGACGTCTGTGGCCCCTGACTCTTCAGTGCGTGGAGCGGGCTGAAGAGGCCGGCTGACGTCAGCAGGGACCTCAGAGCAGAGAAGAGGAGCAAATCACGTGAGCGCCCAGGGGAGCTGTACAAAGGTATTCTCCATAAAACAGTTACAAAGGGATACACATTGCACCTCATACCACTATAATCTTTTGAAAAAACGGATTACATCATTTTAAAAGGTTTTTTTTTTTTTTATTGATTAAAATTATGTCAAAATACTGACTCCTGACCTGACAGGGGGAGGGGGGAGGAGAAGCTAGGGGGACACAGGAACTTTAAAAAAAAAGATTTTATTGTTTTATTCTAGGATTTTTTAGAACATACCATAGAGAGGGGTAAATGACACAGCACAAGCACTGTGCTGTCTATCATTCTTTAAAGGAACAGGATATATATATATTTTTTTTAGGGTTACAACCACTTTAAGATCGTCATTGTACATACCGTAAATAAATAAGACATCCCCTGAAAATAAGCCCTAGTTTGTTTTTTGCAGCCAAATTAAATATAAGACCCAGTCTTATTGTAGGGGAAAGACGGTACAGAGGTGCTAAGAGGAGGCAGAGTCAGTACAGGAATCACAGCTTGCGGGCAGCAAGGTACCATGGGATATGTAGTCCTTAGAAAATGTAAAACATGCAGGGAATCAAGGAAGTTGTGGAAAGATGCAAAACTCACAACATGAAAGTAGATTTTTCAAATAAGCTTATATTGAATTGCCAATAATAACTACCGTTTGAATTGTTAATACAATGCTGTTATGTTGTAAAATTAAATTATATTCCATGGCTATAGATCTCCTTTAATTAAAGAATGATCTAACAGACTCTCTATGCTGAAGAAATTGTTTTCTTTCTTTTCCCATAGTGTGAGGTAGATGTGTATATCATTAGTAATTGTGAACCTTACGAATCTTTATATCAAATTAAAAGCCCCCTTGTTGCCCTGAGAGTTTTCTCCCTCATGGCAGGCTCTGCAGTTATTTAAGAAGGTTTCTAATAAATCAGGATCAGGATTACCCTTCTCTGCTCAGTAGAACAATTAGGCCGTTATTTCCATCGGCCGTCAGCTGGGCTCTGTTATTATCCGCACAGACTGATTCAACCTCTGTACTCTTTGCAGTGTAATTATAGCTATGGTGTGAAATCAATGCTGGCTGTGGAAGATAAATGGGCTCTGAGGCCTGGTGACACAGAAATGTCGTTCAAAGCCTTCACTGTCGTCTTGGAGCTGACACCTGGTCCTCCGGCACCCTCGCACAGCAATGATCACTGACAGCGTCCAGACTTTTTATTAGTCTTATTTTGCCTGCTGTGTGTTATCCCATAATCGGTTCAGTTCAAAGAAAAAATAAACTCAACGAAATGAATGCACTAATGCCATGCTTTGTAAATGGAAAATGTAGTGTATTCCTCGTAATTACACATTTTGAGTTGTTATTGTCACATTAACCTGTAGGCTGCCTGAACAGTCAGTCTCATTGCTGTTCTTAATTACGTTTTTCAGTGGAAACATGGTGGTATGCCGTTCTGGCACCCCCAGAACTGAATAAATGATTTGGGAAGGTGTGTTGGGGCTGTTGTAGGGGGGTCTTATGCTGGGGAGATTTACTGTTAGAGGTAGGGTCTATGGTTGCTGGAGGATCTATTGAATCTGGTTCCTGGGGGATCTATTGTTGCTAGCGGGAGTTTAGTGTTGCTAGTGGGGGGATCTACTGTTGCTATAGGGGAATTCTGTTCCTGGGGGGGTCTATTGTTGCTGGGGGGGTCTATTGGGACTGGGGAAGATCTACTTTTGCCAGAGGGATCTATTCCTGTTAGATGGGGGATCTCTTGTTGCTGGAAAGGATCTATTGTTTCTATTATTATTATAAAGGATTTATGTAGCGCCAACAGTTTACGCAGCGCTTTACAACTTGAGGGCAGACAGGGGGATCTATCTTACTACCTTTCTTGTTATCATTAAAACGGAAGTAAACCCATCCATAAAACACGGCACGTGCCGGAAATGTAACACTCCCATTGGTTGTGCTCTAAACCAAACTGTCAAACCATCCAATGGCTGGTGTCTAAACTGATCACATGTGCAGCATCATTGCAGTTATAGACTAAACAGAGCCAAAGATGGCAGCTTCCTTGGCTGAAAATGATAGGGGGGTTTACTTACACTTTAACACATTCCATGCAAATTACATAGCACCACAAAATGAAACTTACTTCTGTATTCTCTAAAGGGGGTGCTGCAGAACCCCCAAACATTATATATATTTTTTTAGTAGAGACCCTAGAGAATAAAATGGTGGTTGTTGCAATATTTTATGTCACACTGTATTTGCGCACCAGTTCTTTTAAACGCATTTTTTTTTAAATACACTTTCATTAATTTAAAAAAAACGAAACAGTAAAGTTAGCCCAATTTTTTGGTATAATGTGAAAGATTATGTTACGCCGCAAGAATCGTGATCTTTATTCTGAGCAAAAAAATTGTGATTCTCATTTTAGCCAAAATCGTGCAGCTTTACAATGTGTAGGATCTGACTGGCCTTTTTATCTACACAGAAAAAGTTGCATTAAACGACATTGAACTCTACTTCTTCTTGTTAAGTTGAACTGTCTGTGCATCTTGTCATGTCAGCAATCCATACTGCTTTCCATACAGAAAATATCTTAGAATGTACAGTATATTAATGAAAACATTTCTTAACCACTTCAGCCCCGGAGGATTTGGCTGCCAAATGACCGGGACACTTTTTGCGATTCGGCACTGCGTTGCTTTAACTGACAATTCCGTGGTCGTGCGACGTGGTTCCCAAACAAAATTGATGTCCTTTTTTTCCCACAAATAGAGCTTTCTTTTGGTGGTATTTGATCACCTCTGCGGTTGAAATTTTTTGCGCTATAAACAAAAATAGAGTGATAATTTAAAAAAAAAAGCAATATTTTTTACTTTTTGCTATAATAAATATCCCCCAAAAAAATATATATATAAAAAACTATTTTTTTTCTCAGTTTAGGCCGATATGTATTCTTCTATATATTTTTGGTAAAAAAAACGAGCAATAAGCTTTTATTGATTGGTTTGCGCGAAAAGTTATAGCGTCTACAAAACAGGGGATAGTTTTATGGCATTTATACTGCGATCAGTGCTATATAAATGCATTGATTACTGTGTAAATGACACTGGCAGTGAAGGGGTTAACCAGTAGGGGGTGGGGAAGGGGTTAAGTGTGTCCTAGGGAGTGATTCTAACTGTGTGGGGGCTGGGCTACAAGTGACATGACACTGATCACTGCTCCCGATTACATGGAGCAGAAGATCAGTGTTGTGTCACTAGGCAGAACAGGGAGACGCCTTGTTTACACTGGCCTCTCCCTGTTTTGCAGCTCCGTGACACAATTGCGGGACACTGGCAGACATCGAGTCCGTGGGTCCCGTGGGCACGGTCACGAAACTCACACAGACGCCCACACGGTGCGAAATTCAAAGCAACGTATATATACGTTGCTTTGCGCAGCCGTGCCATTCTGCTGAAGTATATGTACATGGCGCGGTTGGCAAGCGGTTAAATTGATAGCCAGAGCTGCGCCCATTTGTGTAATACACATACCTTTAGCACCCCTCACTGGTCATCTTCAACATATGGCCTCTCTGGACCCTCACACCCCACCTTCCAAAATCTTCCCAGTCTTGCATGTATGGTCTGGATTTCTGTTTTAATTATTTTTATTAATTTTACAAAATACAGTAATACAATTTAGTATACCGTTTTACATTGTTGAGGCTATCAAGAACAGAAAAGGCATACAGTAGTATCAAAGTTGAGGGATACCGGTATATTTCTATATCTCAATTAGGTAGTACCATAGCTCGCAACCATGGAGCTATCCAGGAACAGTCCACAGGTTCAATTGTCGACTAGAAGCAAGGGACTATCCCAGGGGTACAAACCCATCAAACATATTAACAATGTAAATTTGAAGATACAACAGGTTCCATACTGTGATAAACCTCTGATAGAACCAGAAGTTGAGATTTAGAATGAATGACTTATATAGTGCTACAAATGCAAACTGAATTGCCTCAAGGCGCTTTTTGCAGCCAGTGTTTTGCTGGATGGGGCGGTAATTTACCCTGTAGGATCTTGACACGCTTGGGACACACATTCGTAGACATATATACTGGGCCAATTTGGACAGGATCCAATTAACCCACCAGCATGTCTTTGGAGTCTGAGAGGAAACCGGAGTACCCGGAGGAAACCCACGCAGACACAGGGAGGACATGCAAACTCCAGGCAGATGGTGTTGTGGTCAGGATTTGAACCAGCAACCCTTTTGCTGCTAGGTGAAAGCGCTAACCACTACACCACTGTGCCAAAGGACCTGGCAAATTCCTATCAAAAACTATTTACAAAGAAAGTCTCAAAAGACCAAAATGAGTAAAAGAAAAGAAGAGAAGGGAAAGAAGTCAAACAAGAAATGTCTGTCCAGAGATTCAGGAGTCTAAAGCCCCATACACACGGTCGGACTTTTGCCCAACAAACTTCGTTTTAAGCAAGTTGGACCAACAATCCGACCGTGTGTACGCTCCATCGGACAAACTTTTTTTCGTTTGGTTTTGTTTTCATTGGACAAAAGTTGGGTCTGCAAACGGACAAACTTTTGCCCAACAAAAGTCTGATGGAGCAAAGTCCTACCGTGTGTACAGAAAACTATAGGACTTTTGTCCGATGGACAAAACAACTAATGTTAAAATCAACCAACAATAGCAGAAGTTGACCAAAGGGTGGCGGTAAAGAGCAGAAAAGAGCAGAAAAACCATGTGATGTTGCAAAAAGTTTTGGGAAAGTTTGCAGAAAAGTCCTGTGGTGTGTATGCTATGGGTGTGCTCGGCCAACTCCGTTCGGACATAAATCCA
This sequence comes from Rana muscosa, assembly GCA_029206835.1. Lineage (NCBI taxonomy): Eukaryota > Metazoa > Chordata > Amphibia > Anura > Ranidae > Rana > Rana muscosa. Next base: position 286,168,296 of record CM055118.1, read on the forward strand.
CGGAAAAGTCTGATGGAAGTCCGACCGTGTGTACGAGGCTTAACGCTATCTCGAAGGGCATGGTCTGGATTTCAGAGATTTCAAAGGAGCTCATCTGCAGCCCATCAACATGTTGACAGGCTTTCCACGGAAGGCCCTGAGTCTTGAGTACATTGGGGCATTGTGCAAGACTAGGACAATTTTGGAAGAGCAGCTGTACCCTCTGTAAAGGTCCAGAAAATATACAACTGGACACTAGAATACATTTTTTTTTTTGAGATGTGAAGAGTTAAAGGGTAACTCCTCTTTTATGGGGAAAAAAATAGCAAATATATATATATATATATATATATATATATATATATATATATATATACCGTATATAGATTATACAATTGTGACACAAGTCATAATGTAATTGAATTTTATTTTAAAAAATTACCTTTCCTTTTTAAACGGCAGCACTGTAATTCTCTGTAAAATGCAATGCAATATGGATACCTGGATGCACACAGATATTGTACATAATGATGACGCCCACCCCCCGAGGTATGTAATTTCCTGCTTGTGTTATTGGCTTACTGGGTTTCCATGAAGTCTGTACTTAGATACACATTCCATTTTGTGAATCCCCTGCAACAAAAATGCCATTTCTGGTGAGATATTCCCAAAGGAAATCATGTCTAAAGGGATGCAGAACCCTTGATTACAAAACCACTCCCATAAAGACTCACTTTTTTGCACATGGACACAGACAAACAAACAGCTATTCCTCCAGAATAACAAAAGGTAGGACACTGTAACAAAGTTACAATCCTTGTAATGTACATAGATCACCCAGAGGGGAATATTTTTTTTCTCAACAAAAGTGGAGTTCCCCTTTGAGATTTGGCCTTGGTAGTCACATATACCTACATAGAATGAAGTACAACCTTATAATTTGTTTAGTCCTTTTTGCCTTATTTCTGTTCCTACTTCACTCTGGAACCATTACCACTTGACTCCCAGCCCCCACGAGCAACTAAAACATATGTGGCTTCTTAGTTTACGCTATTATGATATCACATAAGAATAAAGCACACTTAAGGAGAACGCTTATAGTCTTTCATAGCATATGACAGATGTAACTGACTCTAGGCAATCCCCCCTGGGCACTTGTCCTTTCAAATACTTGACTCTGTGTAGATAGGCCATTAGTTTTTCCCCCGAGAATGTGTAGGAACATTTCTGTAATCCTAACCTCTGGCCATAGTCGCTCTGCACTTATTCCTTTGCTATGGCGAACAGACACTTCTCTTTTTAATCCGCTTTGTTTGCGCCTCCAGGAAAGAAGGTAAGACCTTAAGCTTCAGCCTGACCCGGTGAACTAGTAAAGAGATCCTCTTAACGATTTAGCGACTTGAAAAAAACCTTTATTTGAAATAACAGGATCCAGTTCTGCATTTTCATAGCAAATGTCCATTATCGCAAAATTGTATCAAAAATTATCAGCAACCCTGCTATCTGCTTCATTCTGCATCAGTATCACTGTCCATCCTGGGCTGCTCCCTCACTTCTATATGATTGAGTTTCTTGACTAAAAAGTACATGCACATGGGATTTTGGGAAATCCCAAAGCTTTGATTAATTAAAGTGGACTTTAAAGCTGGAAAAGAGCTCTGCTGTACAGACTGCACAGTAGACTGCAAGAGGCTGATATGCATTAAAAAGAAAAATTAATAATGCATTAATAATTTAACAGGGATCTATTCATGTGTCGCTTTTATATCTTCCTGGAGTTCTACTTTAAAATGTAAAGTTTTGCTGTCTAAAATGTTAATTGGTGCAGCTTAATGTGATAATGCAATCAATAAAAAAGTACCTTACACTAGACATGTGCACACTGAAATGTTTTGTTTCGGAATTTCGTTTTCGTCCGAAAAATAAATTTATTTATTTACTCCCGAAATTCGTTTTTATTTATTTTGTTTTGTTAAAAGATGCATTCGTCTGAAAATCCGAAATAATTAAGGTTGAATCTGTCATTGAAGGCTTATGGTGTCTGTCGAATGTTCTAAGAAGATTCGACGGAGCAGCTAAACGCCTCAATCATACAATCATACAATCATACATGTCCGGTCGAATGTTCCACCTACAAGCTATAGTAGAATTCTAATGTTGTATGACACTAGTAATAATTATATTTATTAATTATTATTACTAGTCAACCAACATTAGAATTCTTCTATAGCCTATGGGTGGAGCATTTGACCATAAATGGTCTCGCGGCAACTGCTTCGTCGAATCTTCATGTCAAATCTTTTCTCTCTATGTCGAATAATCTTCGAATAATAGAGTTAGGTTAGGCACATTCGACCTTTTTTGCTATTGTCTCTATAATATCGAATCTTTTCTCTCTATGTCGAATAATCTTGGGTTAACAGAGCTAAGGTTAGGCACATTCGACCACAGATTCGATAGATACAGATTGTTATTGTCAGCGTCATGTCGAATCTCCTATCTATATCGAACTGTTGTCGTAACGAAAATGAAAATAAAGCATTTGTTTATGTCGGATCTTTTGGTTTTCGGATTCTGTGCGTTCATTATCGTTTTTTAAAACGATAACGAAAATACCCAAAATTCAGACGAAAATGCATTCGGACAAAAACGAATGCACATGTCTAACTTACACTGAATCTAGGGCCAGGCTATGAACAGTGAAGTAGTTGCATATTCTTAACAAGCGGTGAATGAGCTTTAAAACGGAGTTCAAGTCCCACAAATCAATTTATTTTTAAATGCCCCGCCGTAATTGTTATGACTTCTACTGTAACATTTGGATAATGTCAGCAATGTGGTCCTTCTTATTATTTTTTAAATCATTAAAATCTAACCTGTTCTTAGAAGCAGGCAGGGTGCATCGCTGTTGTGGACATCTGAAGCCTGCTTGTCTTCATTCCTGGGATTTGGCTACCCAGCTTGCACCTCCTGATCTTGTGTCTGCGCAGTAATGCCACTGCGTGGCGTTGTTTCTTCCGTTGTTTTTTGTCCCAATGTGATATGAATAAATTTGTACTGTATTTAAAGTAAAAACAAAGTAAAAAAAAAAGTTACACCAAAACAATTAACCCCCTCCCACAAACAAGCACACATAAACGTAAACGCACTGTTGGGAGAGCCTACCTATGAAAACGCTGCTTGCAATACACTCTACAGATTACCACACACACACTGGAGTAAGATAAATAATAGGCTCAATATTCATAGTTAACTGTAAACTGAATACCTGTAGGGGATGGGAAAGCTCTGTTAATCAAAAATATAGCATACCAAAGTTGTCCTCATATAGCAGGCACATTCACATTTAAAGCTTGACATGTTGGGTTTCCATTTTACTCTGCACAACCTCCTATTTTATATTTTACAAAAACATTGGGTAATTTATGTTCCCTGAAATTAACTTTAGTGTGCTTTAGTGAAATTGTGTGTTTGATAAACCATTGCACAAATATCTTGTGACATAAAAAATTAGAACTACACTATTTTATTCTCCGAGGTGTCTGCTTTCAGAAATCATATAATATATATATCTATATATATATATAGATATATCTATATATATATAGATATATATTCATAAATAATAGTGCACTTCTGGTTGCTATGCAAGAAATTAAATACTAAAAATTTAATCAAGCCCCTTACCAGATGGTTGTGATCCCCCAATTACAGAGATTAAACCCACATGAGAAATAATGGACCCCTTCGGGTGTCTCTAATTGGGATCAGTATGGTCCACTGGGTTTCAACATTTGATATTCCCCAATACCAACGGCACAACTTCGGATCCAACTCAAGGAATACTGCTGGTACACATTTATTGTTAAAAACACCACAATGTACTCACATGATTCAGGACAATAAAAAGCATTTAAACCACATGGAAACTCACCAACAGCCGGCATCAGCAGTCGTCAAAGACATCACATGTTCATGGCCTCGATCAACTAGTTTCACTTCACAACACGTCATCAAGGGAACAGGAGCATAAACAGCATGCTCCTGTTCCCCTGACAATGATCTGTGATGCAAAACTGTTGCTTTTCCTCTATCACAGCCATCTGGTATGAGGGTTGATTACGATGGAGGGTACATGTGTATGGTGGAATTCCTTAACACTTCACATGGTTTGTCACCCAGTGGGATATATCATTATCTTCTTGACACACCTTCATTCCACTATATGCTTTCATTGCAATTGGCACATGGACTTATTTCCATATTGAACTTTATGGACTAATCAATTCACTGCTTGATTGTACATTGATACATTTTCAGTGTTTAATTTCTTGCATAGTAACCATAAGCACACTATTGTATATGTATATGTACATGTACAAGTGCATTTCAAAACTATGAGTGATATATTTCAAGCATTAAAAAAAAAAAATTGGATGATTTTGGCTTACAGCGTGAAAACACAAAATTCTGTAGCTCAGAAAATCAGAATATTACATAAGACCAATAAAAAAAAAAAGATTTTTAACACAGGAATGTTGGCTTACTGAAAAGTATGTCTATGTACGTATAGTATGCACTATACCAATACTTGGTTGGGGCTCCTTTTGCATTAATCATTGCATTAATGCGGCGTGGCATGGAGGTGATCAGCCTGTGGCACTTTTGAGGTGTTATCGAAGTCTAGGTTGCTTTGATAGTGGCTTCAGCTCATCTGCATTGTTGGGTTTGGTGTCTTTGATCTTCCTCTTGACAATACCCCACAGATTCTCTATAGGGTTTAGGTCAGGCGAGTTTGCTGGCCAATGAAGCACAGTGATACCATGATCATTAAACCAGGTATTGGTACTTTTGGCAGTGTGGACAGGTGCCAAGTCCTGATAGAAAATGAAATCAGCATCTCCATAAAGCTGGTCCGCAGAGGGAAGCATGAAGTGCTCTAGAATTTCCTGGTAGAGGGCTGTGCTGACTTTGGACTTGATAAAACACAGTGGACCAACACCAGTAGATGACATGGCTCCCCAAATCATCACTAACTGTGGAAACTTCACACTGGACTTCATGCAATTTGGATTCTGTGCCTCTCCACTCTTCCTCCAGACTCTGGGACCTTCAATTCCAAATGAAATGCAAAAATTTCCACAGCCCGTGATGATTTAAGGGAACCCAGCAAAAAAAAAAAAAAAACATGGAGACATGGATGGATGGGGGAGTTTGCTATTAAAAATGAATCAAATAGCGTTTGTAGTTTGTGGTGCTCAGATACAGTGTAGTTCTGCTTTACATTTTGGGTTCAACTGGAAATAGGTGAGGATATCTAAACACTGGAGTTCTGCGTGAGGAGCCAGAAGATGATTCAATGTCCCAGATCTTACAAAACTGTAAAACTAGTATTAGATGGAGATGGCCTTTAAATTTATAATTCTTAGCTTTAGAAACTGTCAGGTGAATTTATGCTCAGTGACATTGAAAGACAAGATGTGCGGTACTAGGAGATGAGGGAAAAAACCGTCACGTAGCTTAGAGACAACAGTAGAAAATGTTGGTGTGAGACCAAAAGTGCCCAGTGTGTGATTTATTAAGAGTCTTCTAGACTGCATGCTTGCAGTCTACTTACCAAATATATGGCCAAACTTTACAAGAAACAACATGGCTGCTTTGGTAAATTATGCACGTCTGAAGTAAATCATTTATACTACAGCATCGGATGTAATCTAAATGAGCCTTTGGGCAAATTTTTTGACACAAAGGTTTTTATTAAAAGAATAAACAACATTATACAGACAAAGACATGTCAAAGAGTCCCTCAACAAGGGGTGAGACAAATACTGAACAAGTAATCATCCAAAGAGATATGCCATCACAGGGTACAAAAAAATATTTTGTTATAAGAACAGTAAGCAGACGCCAGAATCATACTAATATCCACTCAGCCATAGTCTAAAGCACTTTAATTAAAGGTTTCTTAATATAATGTGTGAAAAGGGAACAAAGAATTCAGATTGTAATTTTTCCAATGAATGATATAACACTGGGGAATAATACTAGTCAATCCACGTCTGAGGGTCCACTGTCAAACCTAATGGAATTGATCAATTTGGCTATTAATATAAAGTTTATTCAATTTCTAATTGCATATAATGAGAAGGTTGCTATTCACCACATGGTTACTTGATGGATTTTGGCATCCATGGCAATTAATTGCAGCAACTTATCACCAGAAGCTTCTATTGAGGTTATAGAGCACATTCTAGCAATTTCAATCTAGGTGGCGGTACAGTGGGGTATGTGGATTAAACCGCCCCTTTTGATGCAGTTTCTAAGAGCAATATGAGAGAGGCAAACTTATGAACCTGATCTGTAACCATATATGGTTTATTTTATGTAGAAGCGAACTGAGGTCTCCCTTTATAGTAAATTGGTTGTTGCCCTTGCTGAGTGTGGTGCACACCGGTGCCAAATTTCCAAACACAGATAAAGTGATCCCAGGTCTCGCTATCAGGAGGGCATGAACTGAAGCTTGGTATCAGATGAGGACTGATTAAACCTAGAATACAGATGTGGCCATCCTGCCCCCTCCACAATAGTGAGTCTATCAATTTAGTGTTGCTTGGCTGTAATCAGCCCAAGCTGAATTGATAGTTTTGCATTCACTCAATATCTCCTAAACCCAATGTTACTGTTTGCTTATGTCTTTTGCTGGGATATGTCTCTGAGAATAGTGCAAGAGGATCCAATAATGCTGGGTTATAAATACATATATCCCCCTTACCGAACACTAGGAGAGTTATTGCTAATGGCGGAAGCTGGGAGAGAGTATAAATAGTTGAGTGTGACTTTGGAAAGCTTTCTCTTCCCTGGACCCCTGCCTAGGGGAGGGTATGTACTGTATTCTGGTCTTCCTAGGCCTGCTGCCTAGGGAAGGCACCCATCCTTTTAAAAGACAAGGCCTGAGTCTTGGGCCTGGGTTTACACAGCCTACTGGAGGTGGTTTTCCCAGGAGGGGTGGAGCCAATCGTGGAAAGGAGCACAAGGGTAGAAGTTCAACCGGAGGTAGGCAATTTATTTTTAATTTGGCTGGATCTTAATAGGGAGTCTGTGCTGAATCTTCTGTAGGCCAAATACTTAAGGATCACAGGATGATAGTCTGGCTTAAAGGTCTTTTTACCTTTTAAGGCTATGTGCATGATTTTTCGCTCAGGGTTTCACTGGTCCCTGACCAGTATTCTGTAGATGTGAGTCCTCAGAAAAATGTTCTGGTCGACTCGTGAGAGAAGAGTAGAGAACAAATTAAAAGCTGTTACCTATAATGTTGTAATAGGTTTCAACAGTCCAAAGATTTTAATATTTACCCATCTTGATCTGTTTGCCAGATCTTAATTTTTTACTTCCAGGGTCCAATTCTGACTAATTGGGCCTAAGTTGTTTTTATGTCTGCTTTCAAAGTGTCGGAAACTCCACATACTTTCCTCTCCAGATGCACGGTTCAGTGATTGATTTATTAAATGTATTTGGAGACATTCACCAGGACCATTATTAGTTTTACTCAAACCCCTTCACTGCAATGCCTCCCAGCCTTTTAAAAGTTCTAAATACTGGGAGGAAGAGGCTGGCATTCGCATCATGTGATCGCCGTGATTGGATCTCACCGAGGTCACATGATTGGAAAGCTCCCGATTACAAGTATGCATCAGGAGCTTTCCGGTGCCCACTGGCGACTGTGCACAGGGTGCGTGCTCTCAGCACAGTTCCATTTTTAAACAAGGCCGCATATATGCGGCTGCTCGGCATGAAGGGCCATTCGCCAAGAGGCCGCATATCTGCGTTAAATCGTTTTTTATATAGACCCCTCTGGGTTTTGTGGCACCTGAGGAAGAGAGTGTCATGCTATGAAGTAAGCCTGGCAATGAGGGGGCCCGGGATTTTTTTTTCTGGCAACCAGTCATCAACCAGTCATTGCTATTTTTTTCTGGTTATCTGCCCTGTAGTCCAGAACAACATACTCAAAGAGGCGCTGTAACTTTTATATTTGCAAGTGTAGGTAGATGAAGGAAAACTGCAAACAAGCTAAATAGCTCTAGCAAGGTGGTTTCTACACAGCAAGGTTTCGTTAAATGGGTGCCTAACAGTAGCTCAAACCATAGAAATGCGGAAAGGAGCTCCAGACCAAAATTGGATAAAAGCATTCAAAATGAATTTAATTGTTGATAAAAAAAATGTCATATAAAAAAACAAAGTTTTTCAATGGCAACACTACTTCCCCTTCATCAGGGCTCAACACGGGATAACTTGGATGGACTCCATGTGGAGGGTCCGGTGGTTAATTTAATAAAGATCTGTGAATTCACAGTTTTCTAGATTCATATTATATTATATGTCCTATGATATTTTTCATCAACAATTTAAATTAGCTTGGACTCTTATCCAAATTTGGTCTGGCTATCCTTTCTGTATTTCTTTGATCTTCTCTGTAGTTGCAGTCCATTTGCGTAGGCTGTCTAATGAAATTCAGGTTTTTAGCAGCAATTAGAACAAAGCTCAGATCTGCATGAACTCCTAGTCTTTGGCCAAAGTACTGGAGAAAAAGTGTAGTCTGATAGAAAATACCCTCAATTAACCAATTTGTTTTGTTTTTTTTTTATTAAAAAAACCTTAACCTCCCTGGCGGTATGATTCTGTCTGGAATTATGTACCAAAAGCGGTACAATTATTTTGCATGGAAATTTGGTGTTATGTATTGTAGGCCTGCGATTCTTAGTAATTACTTACTTAACCACCTCGCGCCGGCCGTACGACTATATATGGCCGCAAGGTGGCTCTACAAATCCGGGAGGCCGTCTTTTTACGGCCTCCGCTTCTTTGGCCACTGGGGGGCGCGCGAGCGCCGCAGGCGGCGCGCGCGTGCCCAGCGCATCACTGTGATGCCGATGCGCGTGCCTGGCGGCCGCGATGTCCGCTAGGCACCCGCGATCGGCGGTTACACAGACAAGGACATGGATCTGTATGTGTAAACACACAGATCCATGTCCTGTCAGGGAGAGGAGACCGATGCTGTGTCCTTTGTACATAGGGACACAGATCGGTCACCTCCCCCAGTCGGTCCCCTCCCCCACAGTAAGAATCACCAATAGGGAATACATTTAACCCCTTCCTCGCCCCTAGTGTTAACCCCTTCCCTGCCAGTCACATTTATACAGTAATCAGTGCATATTTGTAAGCACTGTTCGCTGTATAAATGTGAATGGTCCCAAAAATGTGTCAAAAGTGTCCGATGTGTCCGCCATAATGTCACAGTCACGAAAAAAAATCACTGATCGCCGCCATTACTAATAAAAAAAATTTTTTTAGTAAAAATTCCATAAATCTATCCCCTATTTTGTAAACGCTATAACTTTTGCGCAAACCAGTCAATAAACGCCGATTGCATTTTTTTTTACGAAAAATATGTAAAAGAATACGTATCGGCCTAAATTGAGGAAAAAAATCTTTTTTTTAAAAAAAAATTGGGATATTTATTATAGCAAAAATCAAAAAATATTGTGTTTTTTTCAAAATTGTCGCTATTTCTTTGTTTGTAGCACAAAAAAAAATAAAACGCAGAGGTGATCAAACACCACCAAAAGAAAGCTCTATTTGTGGGAAAAAAAGGACGTCAACTTTTTTTGGGAGCCACGTCGCACGGCTGCGCAATTGTCATTCAAAGCGTGACAGTGCCGAAAGCTGAAATTTCACCTGGGCAGGAAGGGGGTTTATGTGCCCAGTAAGGAAGTGGTTAAACCTGACCAAACAAGAGTCTAGTAGACATCCGGGGTATGATAAAGTTTGAAACACAAAATCATAAATTATAATATAATAAATAACTATAAATAATTATGTAGTGGGTGTTTGAATTTAGGGGAGGCATCTGGGTGGTAGTGTAACCCAGATGCATTGATTGTTAGGGAATCTGAGACCCTTTTATGGTTCTTGGAGGACTCTGGTGGTGTGAGGTTCCTTGCGGCCTACAGGTGGCACTGTCGCCCTGGGCTGGAGCTGAACACTCACCGCAAGACTGCTTCCCTTTTTGTCCTTTCCTGTCGCTGGTACAGCGGGGCGGGGAACCCGCTGTGACGCAAAGGGAGAGGAGATAAAAAAGGCGGACGCCCTGACCTCAGGGTTCAGAGTCGGAGGGCGCAGCCGCGCCCAGGCACCTTCAGCCTGGGTGCTGGCATTCCGGAGTTCCGGGCCCAGGTGTCCTTGACCTGGCCGGAGCGGGAGATGGTGTCCATCTCAAGCACCTTTAGCCTGGGGTGAGGTACTATGGCGGAAGCCTGGAGCTCAGTACCTTCGACTGAGTTCCGCGAGGGTGGAGGAATCCGAGGGGGCCCTAACTCCTTGGGTGCCCGTGTCTGAGACGAGGAGGCCGGTGAGCGGAACTTTTCCAGAGAGTCCAGCGCAGCATTGCTGGTGATGGAGAGGCCTCCGGTAACTGTCTTGGACGGATGTCCTTCCCCTGATAGGGGCTACGATAGCGAAGGTAATCCATGTTCTGTTCAATATAGTCAGGGGCAATGACTATTCACCACTGGTGACACCACAGTGGTTAGCCCTATTAAAAAGAATTGTGCCTTGGCCTACTCCCCACAAAGACTGAAGTGTTATATGGGTCTCAACCTGTCTGTGCTGTATGACTATTTATTGAGAAGAATAAATACGAGTTGGACCCTTTCAGTGTGTGGAACTCTGGTTACTAGGAGCAAAGGGGAGTCAATCCGAGGAGAGGATTTGACTCTAGGACACATACACAAAACCCGATAGTTCTGGCCTTCACCTCTACACACTGGAGGACATGGGCCGTGGTGTATCTCATCCCTCCCCCCTCAGTGTTAACCCCTAGACGAGACAGACAAGCCGTGAATGAGAAGGGGAAAGAGGGGTGAGGTCGCTACAATTATAACAAATAGTAATGTAATTATAATAAAAATTATTCAATAATGTAATCAAATCAAAAACACTGAAATTTGCTCAGTTGCAGAATTGTCACTGTCATTAGATTTAGTGTTTGATGACGAATTTCCCCACAAATCGCTATCGCTCAATTCTGAAAGTGATTCTAATTTATTATCGCTTTTTTCTAGCTGGTCTAAAACAACTTTTGACATAAAGAGACACTTTTTGGTTGCTATGGACAATCTCCAGTTTCCAGGCAGAAAGAACAGTTTTTATAATATAAAACTGCATGCAGGGCACTGGACAGACCACTAGGGACAAAGGGGATGTGTAATTATTTGATACAATACTGTAATCAGTAAGATTACAGTATACTGTATGTATAATGTGTGTTTCACTTTTTGAATTTGGCGCCGAACTCCTTCCCTGTGCGCCGCAACGTTGCAGGGAACAGAGCTCGGCACTAGGCAGTGTGAATCGAGCGAGGAGACAGCTCGCACACACTGCGGGGAGACATCGCAGGATCCAGGGAACAAGGTAAGTAACTTCCCTGTATCCTGCAATGCAATCCCGAGTCTGGCTCAGGGTTACCGCTCTTAGCATGAAAAACTCACCCCGAGCCCGACTCGGGATTACCGCTAAGGGGGTTAAAGAGGAATGAAAGCCTTTAAAAAATAAAAATAAAAGCCATCAGCTACAAATACAGTAGCTTCTGACTTTTAAAAATCAGGTACTTGCCAATGTCTGTCTTTCTGAAGTTTGCTCAGCCATTTTGGACTTCCTGAGGAATCACATTGTGTGTGCGTGAGATTGCATGGCACTGTGGGACTGGTCCTGTAGTCTTTTGTAGGTGGGTGGGGAGTTTGGGCAGGGGACGGGTCCATGTGGATCCATGTGGATGTCATTCTCATCAAGGCAAGAACTGTGGAAGATCCCTAGGGTGTAAAAAAATTAAAAGATCAAGTGTTAGGGGCAGGGTTGGGGAGGAGGAATAGCGGTACTTTCCCTTTTGAGTGATGATCCACTTTAAATGTATTTTTAAATATTACCTCATTCTGTCTGTAGTTTAGACTCTTGATGTTCTCTGCATTGCAGGACTGAGACTGGGGGAGGTAGAGGCAGCATGGCAAGCCAATAAGGCTGTACTACATTTCACAAAACACAGGGAACTAGCTGACAAGAGGGGAGAACCTTTAGTTAACCTCATCAGCTTTTTGCTGCTCCTTCAATATCCAATCACAAGCAGGGGAGGTCCTTGATTATTGACTGTTTTACTTAACTACAGCAGAGAAAATAGGGTCAGATCCCGGTAGTGCTGTCTGACAAGGGTGTCTTGTTTCTACAGTTAAGACATTTCACACTTACACATTTCAGTTCTGAATTTTTGTTTGGTTTCATTGTAAATCTAATCAAAAATGTAATAATAAATGACAGTTGCTATTGAAATGCAAATGCAAAGCAAAGGTATGCAATTAAAAAGAAAGAACGAAAGCAATATTCTGCACAACAAAGCTTCATAAATGTCAACTTTCTCCATTCCTGCAAAAATGTAACAAGCAAAAATTATGATGTACTGTGTTAGCCATGAATAAATACAGAGGTAGAGAAGGCAAAAAGGAGTTGTCAGAGTAATCATTTTAAGTAAAACGTATCGCTCTCAGAACGCTTTTTTGCCTTGTGCACCTTTTAGATCATTATGGTGGTTTTGAATGCTTTTGGAAGACTTTTGTAAAAAAAATTATTGTAATATTTATTTTTTTCTACATTTTTTTTCTCTAGTTTAGTAAACCTTCAGTTAATCAGCTCCTTAACCACTAAGAACAGTCAAGCTGTTTTCTTTTGTTAAAGACTGGATATGCACAAAATCAAAACCCACAAGAGGCCAGAATCACTTGTAATCAGGATTATTAGCAAAAAAAATTCAAGCTTTGTTCTGTACAGCAGGCACTGTGGATAGCAATCTCAGTCTCTGCAGAGCTTTGTACCCTGTGGCGTTGGCTACATATAAGCTCAGTGTTCTGTGTATACTTAGAGAAAGCTATATGCAGCCATGTCGCTGAGCCCTGAGCTCAATGTACTTGTTTTGATTTGCAGTAAATCAATCTCTAACCACATTCGCTGTTCGGTTCTAATAACTGCAGACAGTGTTTAAGCTTTGTAGCCACTAATCCCTATTGATAATCTAACTTACTCATAAACACATTTCTCCGCTGAGCAGAAAGTTAAACTAACCAACCAGAACTGCTCATCTAACGTGCCCACATGTCACAGGGTCTTGAGTAGGTCTCATAAGCAGATGGTATTGAAGAAGGGAAGACTTAGTAATAATTAAACGCTTAGTGCCTCTTCCAGCAAGGACCCCAACTGATTGTATTAACAATTAACCATGTATGGTGGTTTTAAATGAACTGATAATGTTCAATGAAACACATATTACTGTAACAAAGCAAGACCACGTATGGTTTTAACTTCTCTATCTTCAGCTTGGGGCAACCAATGTGGTGTCACTATAATCCTTTAGCATGGGGCTTCCAGAGCTTTTACTTCTGAATCAGGATGAAACACATAGGGGTTGATTTACTAAAGCTGAAGTTGCACCAAGAGTGCAACATTTGGTGCAGGTCTGCATGATAGCCAATCAGCTTCTAACTTTAGCTTGTTCATTTAAGCTTTGGAAATAAAACATGGACGTTGATTGGTTTCTATGCAGAGCTGCACCAGATTTTGCACTCTCCAGTTTTAGTAAATTAACCCCATAGACATCACCCCCTTAGGAACTCCAGCCAAGGCCTAACCAAGACAGGGTCTCACTTCGGAGCCAACTTTCTAGCCATCACAAGTCCTACTGTCACTGCACAAAAATTCATATTCAAGAGTAAATCCCCCTCTTTGTAAATAACGACAATCTAGGCAGAATTGCTTTTTTACCGAAAAAAATAAATAGATTTGAGATACATCAGTGGCCATAGTTGACTCACGGGTCCATCAGAGGCACAAAAGTTAATGGAGGTTACAAACATAAAGTACTTTTTAAGAGAGACCTATATCCACACTTGCAAACACTGTGATAGCATATTCTTTGCTATAAGCTATAGTCCAGTATTCTTGCCCCACATGGGGGGGGGGGTACAACCCAGTACTATGTGCATTTACATGATCCTGAATGCTGGCTCACTCACTCACCCCTTCTTTCATATATAAATATATATATATATATATATATATATATATATATATATATATATATATACAGTGGGGCAAAAAAGTATTTAGTCAGCCACCAATTGTGCAAGTTCTCCCACTTAAAAAGATGAGAGAGGCCTGTAATTGTCATCATAGGTATACCTCAACTATGAGAGACAAAATGTGGAAACAAATCTAGACAATCACATTGTCTGATTTTTTAAAGAATTTATTTGCAAATTATGGTGGAAAATAAGTATTTGGTCACCTACAAACAAGCAAGATTTCTGGCTCTCACAGACTTGTATCTTCTTCTTTAAGAGGCTCCTCTGTCCTCCACTCATTACCTGTATTAATGGCACCTGTTTGAACTTGTTATCAGTATAAAAGACACCTGTCCACAACCTCAAACAGTCACACTCCAAACTCCACTATGGGGAAGACCAAAGAGCTGTCAAAGGACACCAGAAACAAAATTGTAGACCTGCACCAGGCTGGGAAGACTGAAGCCTCATACACACGACCGAGAATCTCGTTGGAAAAAAAACTACGTTTTTCTCGGCGGGTTTCTTGTCAAGCTTGACGAGATTCTTGTCAAGCTTTCCTTGCATACACACTGTGAATCCAAAATCTCGTCGGTCTAAAAATGCGGTGACATACAACACATACGACGGCAGTATAAAGGGGAAGTTCAATTCTCATGGCGCCACCCCTTGGGCTGCTTTTGCTAATCTTGTGTTGCCGCGTGTTAGTAAAAGTTTAGGAAGAGACAATTTGCGCTTTTCAGACTTTGTGCTTTCAGTTCGTTACAGTGTGACGAACGTGCTATCTACATTATGAACGCTAGTTTTACAAGAAGGTGCGCTCCCGTCTCATACTTGAGTCTGACCATGTGCGGTTTTTGAAGACTCGGAAAAGCATACACACGAACGGTTTTCTCGTCCAAAAACAGGCTGACAAGAATCACGCCGAGAAAAACAGAGATTCCGACGAGAAAAAAGACCGCAGGTCGTCTTTTTTCTTGTCGAGATTTTGGACAGTTTTCTCGGCAAGAAAGCTCTCCCAACAGTTTTCTTGTTGTTTCTTGCCGAGAAAACGGGTCGTGTGTACGCGGCTTCAATCTGCAATAGCTTGGTGTGAAGAAATAAACTGTGGGAGCAATAATTGGAAAATGGAAGACATACAAGACCACTGATAATCTCCCTCGATCTGGGGCTCCACGCAAGATCTCACCCCATGGGTGAGAACGGTGAGCAAAAATCCCAGAACCACACGGGGGGACCTAGTGAATGACCTGCAGAGAGCTGGGAACAACGTAACAAAGGCTACCATCAGTAACACACTACGCTGCCAGGGACTCAGATCCTGCAGTGCCAGACGTGTCCCCCTGCTTAAGCCAGTACATGTCCGGGCCCGTCTGAGGTTTGCTAGAGAGCATTTGGATGATCCAGAAGAGGATTGGGAGAATGTCATATGGTCAGATGAAACCAAAGTAGAACTGTTTGGTAGAAACACAACTCGTTGTGTTTGGAGGAGAGAGAATGCTGAGTTGCAACCAAAGAACACCATACCTACTGTGAAGCATGGGGGTGGCAACATCATGCTTTGGGGCTGTTTCTCTGCAAAGGGAACAGGACAACTGATCCGTGTACATGAAAGAATGAATAGGGCCATGTATCGTGAGATTTTGAGTGCAAACCTCCTCCCATCAGCAAGGGCATTGAAGATGAAACGTGGCTGGGTCTTTTAGCATGACAATGATCCCAAACACACTGCCCGGGCAACGAAGGAGTGGCTTCGTAAGAAGCATTTCAAGGTCCTGGAGTGGCCTAGCCAGTCTCCAGATCTCAACCCCATAGAAAACCTTTGGAGGGAGTTGAAAGTCCGTGTTGCCCAGTGACAGCCCCAAAACATAACTGCTCTAGAGGAGATCTGCATGGAGGAATGGGCCCAACATACCAGCAACATTGTGTGACAACCTTGTGAAGACTTACAGAAAATGTTTGACCTCTGTCATTGCCAACAAAGGATATATAACAAAGTATTGAGATGAACTTTTGATATTGACCAAATACCTTTTATCCATCATAATTTGCAAATAAATTATTTAAAAATTCAGACAATGTGATTGTCTGGATTTGTTTCCACATTTTGTCTCTCATAGTTGAGGTATACCTATGATGAGAATTACAGGCCTCTCTCATATTTTTAAGTGGGAGAACTTGCACAATTGGTGGCTGACTAAATACTTTTTTGCCCCACTGTATATATAAAAGCTGCAACAAAGTGAGTGACAGATAAAGGTTGACGAGGAGTAACCCTAAGACGAGATCCCAAAATAAAGGGTTTCCTATTAAATGACTAACTATACTCTCAACTAGGGATGAGCTTCGAGTTCGAGTCAAACTCATGTTCGACTCGAACATTGCCTGTTCGCCCGTTCGCAGAACAGCGAACAATTTGGGGTGTTCGCGGCAAATTCGAAAAGCCACGGAACACCCTGCAAAAGTCTATGGGAGAAATCTAAAGTGCTAATTTTAAAGGCTTATATGCAAGTTATTATCATAAACAGTGTTTGGGGACCTGGGTCCTGCCCCAGGGGACATGTATCAATGCAATATTTTTTTTTTTTAAACGGCCGTTTTTTTCGAGAGCAGTGATTGTAATAGTGAAACAATAAAAGTGAAATATTCCTTTAAATTTCGTACCTAGGGGGTGTGTATAGTATGCCTGTAAAGTAGCGCTTGTTTCCCGTGTTTAGAACTGTCCCTGCACAAAGTGTCATTTCTGAAGGAAAAAAAGTCATTTAAAAGCACTCGCGGCTTTAATGAATTGTCGGCTCCCGGCAATACAGAGAAAAGTCATTGAAAGTCATTGATAAAAAAAAAAATGCATGGGGGTCCCCCCAAATTCAATTACCAGGCCCTTCAGGTCTGGTATGGATATTAAGGGGAACCCTGCGTCAAATAAAAAAAAAATGACGTGCGGTTTCCCCCAAATATCCATACCACACCCTTCAGGTCTGGTATGGATTTTAAGGGGAACTCCAACCAAATAAAAAAAAATGGCGTGGAGTTCCCCCCAAAAATCCATATTAGACCCTTTATCCGAGCACGCAACCTGGCAGGCTGCAGGAAAAGAGGGGGGATGAAAGAGCACCCCCCTCCTGAACCGTACCAGGCCACATGCCCTCAACATGGGGAGGATGCTTTGGGGGTCTGTGACCCCTGAAAGCACCATGTCCCCATGTTGTTGGGGACAAGGGCCTCATCCCCACAACCCTTGCCCGGTGGTTGTGGGGGTCTGCGGGCAGGGGGCTTATCGGAATCTGGAAGACCCCTTTAACAAAGGGGCCCCACAGATCCCGGCCCCCCCCTATGTGAATTGGTAAGGGGTACATTATACCCCTACCATTTCACGAAGAAAGTGTAAAAAATTGTAAAAAAACACTCAGACACCGTTGGGATAAGTCCTTTATTAAAAATAAAAAAAATAAAAAAAAGATTCCAGAGGTGGTAATCCACTCCCGGTCTCCACTCCAACGCTGTCGGTATCCTGTGATGGATACTCTCCTCTCCGGGGTCCAGCGATGGATGATCTCTCCTCTCCAGGTCCAGGCTCCAACGATGAGATGTCCAGCGCAGCGAGGACCAGCAAGCATCCTGTCTCCACCGGAGACACCCCGGGAATCCCGGCAGCCTGACAGGTCTCTTATGTAGCTGAGGACAGGGCCACCCGTCATGTGACCCCATCCCCCTCTGACGCAAGGGGAAACCCGGGCTTCCCCAGTGACGTGCGGGTGACCCCACCCCCCTCTGATGCAACGGAAACCTGAAGGGTCTGGTATGGATATTTTTTTTTTCAATTTGACGCAGGGTTCCCCTTAATATCCATACCAGACCTGAAGGGCCTGGTAATTGAATTTGGGGGGACCCCATGCATTTTTTTTTTTATCAATGACTTTCAATGACTTTTCTCTGTATTGCCCGGAGCCGACAATTCATTATAGCCATGAGTGCTTTTAAATGACTTTTTTTCTTCAGAAATTACACTTTGTGCAGGGACAGTTCTAAGCACGGGAAACAAGCGCTACTTTACAGGCATACTATACACACCCCCTAGGTACGAAATTTAAAGGAATATTTCACTTTTATTGTTTCACTTTAAGCATTATTAAAATCACTGCTCCCGAAAAAACTGCAGTTTTTAAAACTTTTTTTTTGCATTGATACATGTCCTCTGGGGCAGGACCCGGGTCCCCAAACACTTTTTATGACAATAACTTGCATATAAGCCTTTAAAATTAGCACTTTAGATTTTTAATGTTTGAGTCCCATAGACTTTAACGGTGTTTGGATGTTCGAACAAATTTATTGCCTGTTCGCATGTTCTGATGCGAACCGAACTGGGGGGTGTTCGGCTCATCCCTACTCTCAACCTATTTAACTTGGAAGACCCATTGAAATAACTTACTGGCCTTAGGGAATCCCTGCTAATAATTACTCTATCTACAGCTCACAGAACATTAGTGTGATGGTCACTAGGAAGGATGACTCTTACATTTGTTGTCATTGGGAATAATCCCCCCCTTATAGACAACACAAAAACAAATTTTGCCAGTGGTTACTTCTCCAAGAGGCAGAAATTACTCATTGCTAGTAAAACATAGCAACATCTGGAAGAAACCTAGAGTTCCACAGAACCCAAATTAATGACATCTTGTGGTATCTAAGGTAATCACAACAGGCAACTCCCTATGTAAATACCAGTAGGTCTGGCATTCCCCTACACTTTCCCCTGGTAAACAAGGAATGTCCCTGTGCCTTTCCAATATGTGGACATGGACTCTCCACTGAAGCTTCCAATATGTGGACATAGACTCTCCACTAAAGCACAGACAAAAACAAAAATGCTCATCACCTCACTGAGTGCTGTTCATTAGTGTGACCTTTTTAGCCCAGGGGAACCCTTGAATTAATTTTCAGGTCTTGGGGAACCCTTTCTAAATCAGTGGGAAACCTGTCCCTTATGTTAATAGCCAATGGGAACTATTCCCACCTTACAGTGGTGGTCAGAATGCTACCCTTACAGACAGCAAATAGATCACCGGTGTCATGCAGATGGCTCTGTTACTGGTATTGACCCTGAAACTATGCAGGCATCATCAAATAGAAAGTCATTCAGCCCTGGCTTAGGGGAACCACTAATAGCCTCTGGAGAACTCTAGTTAAGAATGGCTGCTCTAGCGGATTGAGTCCTATAGCTCCAAGTGCCCCTGGAGCCCTATTGAGCTTAAAAGGTCTTGTGCTCTCTGTTATCTCAATCAATGTTATCGGCCTTACCCAGTCTACATGAACTAAAGAATACCTGCGCCAATGTTATGAGGTGGAGAAGGTTTTCTGTAGTCCTAGCATACTCCCTGACTTAGGCTGCTCCTCCATAAATACAGTGCTATAAGCATGAATTGTCACCCAAGGACCGGGACTGTTTTACTAGTAGGAACACGACAATAAAAGACACAAAGCTTAAAAAAGAAAACGCATGCACCAACCACATCTAAATGCCAGTAAGCAGCAAAATATTACATTTTGTTCTTGGTTCAGATACTTTTTAAAATAAGCACAGTACATATACAGTATATTATAATTATATTTCTCTCTGAAAATTTAAAAAATGTGTTCCATTAAGTCTACAATTTAAATATGTTTTCAATCACTTTTGGGAGCACTTAAACTCTTTTTTTAGGTAATTTTTATAGTCAAATGTTATTACCACCTTCCTATCATTACTTCTTTACTAGTCATTTTCTTTCGACATGCTAGTGACAGTGATAGTCCAGAAAAGGCTGTAGATTGCCACAGGGCGTTGTGCGCAGCTGAAATTACCATCATCTGTCTTTTACTTAGGTATTGAGGGGCATTTTTTATGAAGGCAAAAGAACATTATTGATGGAGTATGTCTATATTATAACTTTTTATTCGCTCTGAAAGAAAAATGGCTATCATTGTGCAGAAGCTAAATGAAACACTTAAACCAAAAGTGTACTTTTTAGTGAGAACACGTTATGCATTATTGTGGTAAAGTTTACTTGAAAGTTATCATTTGATATGACTTTCAATTTTTCTTTTGCTTGCAGTTCTTTTTTGTTATTATGAAGACTATGTCACTTATATAGTGTGGCTATTTGTATGTCAAACACTTCCATTAGCAGCCTTGAAGAATGATGGCTGAAATAAAGACAATTACATGATAAGTCACTTAGCTATTGCATAGCTTTCAATCAGTTGGAGACAATTGGTGGACTTGCATTAGGGAAAATATATACGGTATGTAAATGCTCAACGCTTCAATATTTTGATTCAACTTCTCAGAACTAGTATAAAGATAATGGCATCTACATTTTACCTGACTTTTCCTATTTGCATGCTTGTTCCAGGTGAGCAACTCAGAATGTATTAAAGCCAGTCGTCAGTATACCAACCTGGCTACTAGCTTCTTTAGAAGAAAGTCATTGGCGAGGTCCTCTGTTTTTTCATGTCAGGTTTAAAGTGGAAGCTGTAAGTGGAAGCTGACCACTACCTGGACCTGGCTACCTGCCCACTATTCATGGGCTGCTGTATAATAGCCTGATGGACTCTGATTCAGATAATTTTTACAAACTTTATGTGCTATATTTTATGACAAGATCATCAGCATACACATCGATTGTATCCATGCCGCTGTGTTTTTTTTTTGGTGTCACTGCAGAACTGATTATATCTTTGTAGACTTGTTTCTGGTGGTGTCACTATGGAAAAGGTTAAATCTCTATGAGCATACTTTCATTGTCATTTTGGAACTAATTGTATATATATATTTTTATACTAATGGAACTAATTGTATATACAGTATATACAGTATTTATATATTTGTATATAATTGTGTCTCTACGCAAATGCAGGTGAAATCTTGAGTGTAGCGGGTATTTGAATTATGTGAGGACTCTGGTGGTGTGAAGTTCCTTGGGGTCCCTGGGTGGCGCTGTTGCCCTGGGCCGGACTTGAACTCACACTGCGAACCGTGCCTTTTTGTCCTCCCCTGGAGCTGGTACAGCGGGGCGGGGAACCCGCTGTGACGCAAAGGGAGAGGTCATAAGAGGGGTGGACGCCCTGACCTTGGGGAGAGAGTCGGAGGACGTGGCCGCACCCAGGCACCTTCAGCTTGGGTGCTGGCGTTCCGGTGTTCCAGGCCTAGGCGCCCTTGGCCTAGCTGGAGCAGAGATGGAGTCCATCTCAGGCACCTTTAGCCTGGGGTGAGGTACTATGGCGGATGCCTGGGGCTCAGTACCTTCGACTGAGTTCCGCGAGGGTGGAGGAATCCGAGGAGGCCCTAATTCCTTGGGTGCCCGTGTCTGAGTTCGTGAGGACTGGTGCGCAGTAACTTCTCCGAAGAGTCCGGCGCAGCATCGCTGGTGATGGAGAGGCCTCCACTTCTCCCTTGGACGGATTTCTTCCCCTGACAGGGGCAAAGTGAGCGAAGGTAATTCACGTTCTATATTACCTAGTCAGTGGCAGTGACTATTCACCACTGGTGACAGCACAGTGGGTAGCAGCAAAAAGGGAAAGGATTGTGCCTCAATCTGTCCCCCCCCATTATTCAAAAGGAGAAAGACTGTTTTATTGCTTGGCAAGAAGAATAAAACTGAGTTGTACCTATTCACTGTGTGGAACTTGGGTTACTAAGCAAAGGAGTCAGGGACGAAGGACTGGACTTAGCTCTAGGACACCTACACAAAAGCCCAATCTCTGGCCTTCACCTCTTAGTTACGGGTGGACATGGGCCGTGGTGTGTATTATCTCTCTCTCCCAGGTACCCCTAGACAACAGCCATATAACCGATGAAGCAAGGGAGAGGGGTGAGGCCGCTACATGAGTATTTATCGTTTAAAGGATAAGATTTGATAATCCCCATATTTTCTGAGATGGTAATTATTACAAAGACTGTCTGCATAAAAAAGTCTTTGTATGGGGATTGGAACTTTTATACTGCAAAGTGAGTCTCTCTAATCAATTAAGCCGCACTACTAATTAAATTAACCAATCCCACTTTTGCAACTTCATCTTCCTGGTACATTTCTCCCAAGGTTGACATCTGTGTTGATCATGTCAGAAATTCTGAGTTATTCTGTGCAATCATAAGTACTTAAAAAGTACTTTTCTGTTCCCTGAAGAGGGCATTTCTAGAAATTACATGACAAATAAAAAGATCTGAGGAGTATGCATACAGGGCCAGTGCTAGACTATTTTGCACCCTAGGCGAGACCAGCTACTTGCGCCCCCCCCCCAAAAAAAATGAATTCAATAATTTTAGCACCAGAACTGGTCCAGGTGGACAGGAGAGGGGGTGCAGCCAGGTGGGGGAAGGATGGAGCCAGGTGGACAGGAGATAGGGGTGCAGCCAGGTGGAGTGATGGAGACAGGTGGACAGGAGGGGGGTACAACCAGGTGGAAGGAGGATATAGCCAGGTGGACAGGAGAGGGGGTGCAGCCAGTTAGAGGGATGGAGCCAGGTGGACAGGAGGGGGGGTGCAGCCAGTTGGACAGGAGAGGGGAGGTGCAGCCAGTTCGACAAGAGAGGAGATATGCAGCCAGGTGGAGGCATGGAGCATGGTAGACAGGAGGTGGGGTACACCCAGGTGGAGGGATGGAGCCAGGTGGACAGGAGGGGGTGCAACCAAGTGTAAGTAGGATATAGCCAGGTGGACAGGAGAGGGGGTGCAGCCAGTTGGAGGGATGGAGCCAGATGGACAGGAGGGGGTGCAGCCAGGTGGAGGGAGGATATAGCCAGGTGGACAGGAGAGGGAATGCAGCCAGGTGGAGGGATGATACAGCCAGGTGCACAGGAGGGTGCAGCCAGGTGAAGGGATGGAGTCAGGTGGACAGGAGGGGGTTCAGCCAGGTGGAGGGAGGATATAGCCAGGTGGACAGGAGAGGGAATGCAGCCAGGTGGAGGGATGATACAGCCAGGTGGACAGGAGGGTGCAGCCAGGTTAAGGGATGGAGTCAGGTGGACAGGAGGGGGGTGCAGCCAGGTGGAGGGATGGAGCCAGGTGGACAGGAGGGGGTGCAGACAGGTGGAGGGAGGATATAGCCAGGTGGACAGGAGAGGGGGTGCAGCCAGGTGGACAAGACGGTACCGCCAGGTGAAGGGATGGAGTCAGGTGAACAGGAGAGGGGGGTGCCGCCAGTTGGACAGGAGAGGGGGGTGCAGCCAGGTGGACAGGAGAGGGGGTGCAACCAGGTGGACAGGAGAGGGGGGTGCAGCCAGGTGGACAGGAGAGGGAGGTGCAGCCAGGTGGACAGGAGAGGGGGGTGCAGCCAGGTGGAGGGAGAATATAGCAAAGTGGACAGGAGAGGGGGATGGAGCCTGGTGGAAAAGGGGGGGGGGGTGCAGCCAACATAAGGTCTGACTGGAAGCCCTCATCCCCAGCGCTTCCCCCCACCACCTGACAAGTTCTTACCTTGGGACACCTCTTTCCATCCCTCCACATGTCAGGCAGCGGGCAGCAATTAGTGTCACCAGTCACGCACAGGAGACCTCCTCCAGCTCCTCCCCCTTCAGCCGATCATTCGGCTCCGGCGGGTGGCCGCGGAGAGGCGGGGTAAGCTGCAGGAGCAGCTTTGTATTGGGCTCCTCGCTCCTGCAGGACAAGTGGCCCGGCGGCCTCGGCCCAGCATGTGTCCTATGGCCAGTCCGGACCTAGGTGGATCCTCCTTTCTGGTTGTCTCTATGCACAATGCCGCCCGCCCTGCTCCTCTAATGGCTGCACATCATCCAGGGAGGGAGGTGGGGCGGGCAGAGAGCTGACACCCATGGCTGCTGGGGGACATCAGCATGGTCACCCCTGGCTTAGTCTGGGGAAGATCTGCCTGCTCCTTCTCCCCGACAAGCCACTCTGCAGCCAGCCATATGAAGCCGCCTCCCGCTACACTCCGCATCAGCCACCACCCGCTAGGAGGGGAACCGATCCTCTGGAGGGGACCCAGCGGCTGTAGCTGCGCCCCTAGGTGGCAGTGCGCCCTAGGCGGCTGCCTAGTTCACCTAGTGGGAGCGCCGGCCCTGTATGCATATGGGATGTTAAAGTGTTTTATGATAGTTCACTTCCTCTATGCCAGTTTTTCTAACCATATCGCCTTTTTCTGCAGATTGTGTTTTACTGTCCGACCACCAAAGTATTATTGCCAAGGAAAAAATCACAATTTGATAGAGACTTAATGTGATGTATATCAGATAACTAAATTTCCTAGGAGAATTAAAGAGGTTGTAAACCCCATTCATGAAATTTGAACAAAGCACATATATCTGTAGTGTTTACTTGTCTCTCTCCAAAGCTCTTATGCCCTGTACACACACGATCGGAATTTCCGATGAAACAAGTCCATTGGTGTAAAAAAATAGAACATGTTTTACATTTTTATGATAGGAAATTCCGATCGTCTGTGCGGAACTCCATCGGAGAAAAATCCATGCATGCTCAGACTAAATTAGGAGACGGGAGCGCTCGTTCTGGTAAAACTAGCGTTCCTAATGGAGATAGCACATTTGTCACGCTGTAACGGACTGAAAGGCATGGAGACTGAAAAGCGCGAATCGGCTAACACCAAACTTCTACTAACACGCGGAAACACAAAATCAGCAAAGGCAGCCCAAAGGGTGGCACCGTTGGATTTGAACTTCCCCTTTATAGTGACGTTGTATGTGTTGTACGTCACAGCGTTTTGGACGGTCGGAATTTGGTCTGATGGTGTGTATGCAAGACAGCTTTGAACGGAATTCTGACGTAAAATTCCATTGGATTTTAGCCCATCGGAATTCCGATTGTGTGTACAGGGCATAAGTGTTGTTTCTCTCTGGTGCTTTATTCATCTGTTGACAGCATGAGTCCCTTCTGACAAGTTCTCCGACACATGAGATAACATGAGTTGGAAATTTGTGTTGGGGAGGGAGCTTATAGGGAGATAAGCAGGGAGCTTGCCTATTCAGAGTATAGCTGTGCATGTTCCTTCATTCCTCAGTCTACGTGGAGGGGAGGTGTGTCCTTTTCCTCCATTTAGCTCTCACACAATGCAAGTGCAGTATCCCCACCCTTCCCTATGTGCTGCTGAAAGATAAAGAAAGATTTTTACAATGATTTTCACTTTTGAAAGGGTGCAGGAAGGGGAAGACAGCAGATATACAAGTAAAACTTATGCAGGATTTGTTTCATCTCTGTGTATCATCTGAGGCTTTTCACTTCACTGGGTATATGTGAGGGTTTACATCCACTTTAATGTGACAAATTATTTGCTTTCCAATCATTATAGCATTGGAATGTTTGGTATCAAGATCATCAGGATTGACATATACATTCAGGTAGATGCTAGTTTTGAATGTACGTTGTAATTTTATCATAATGGAATTATGGATTATGTTTTAGAGCACAGGTGTCAAACACAAGGCCCGTGGGCCGAATCTGGCCGTCCAGGCCATTTCATGTGGCCCTGCAGCTGCAGGAGAGCTCCAGCCCTCCTCTGATCCTCCTCCAGACCCTTACTTTCTGCTTTCAAGCAATGCATCCACCTTATTCCCAGCAGCAGCATAAGGAAAGGGGGGTGCACTGTGATGTAAGGGAGAGTGGGGGACTCAACTTCTGATGTTGGGGTGGCTCTTGGCATTTAATATATGGGGAGGGGATGCGCTGGACATCTAATCATACAGATACAACCAACGCCCTTTTGAGGGCAATCATAATGCTGATGCGGCCCACGATGAAACTGAGTTTGACACCCCAATTTAGAGTATGTGATCTGGGTTGTATGAAAGGGCAGTTTCATGTCAGGGAAAGCCAGACTTAAATGTATTATGGTCAAGTGGACCATAATACAGCCTTTTTGAGAGATCTGATTTATGACATGCCAATTTCACGGCTGTTAGCAAGCGTGGTTTAAGAGATATCCTGCTAATAGGTTTAACAACCTGGGCCCGTGTCCTCTCAAAGTTGCTGTGACTAGAATGTGATTTATAAGGGCCTGCTTTGTGTCTGAAGCTGACTGCTCA
The DNA here is from genome assembly GCA_029206835.1 of Rana muscosa. Classification (NCBI taxonomy): domain Eukaryota; kingdom Metazoa; phylum Chordata; class Amphibia; order Anura; family Ranidae; genus Rana; species Rana muscosa. The sequence continues at coordinate 286,194,462 of CM055118.1, forward strand.
ATCTGATGATTTTGACTCTAATGCCCCATACATACGACCGGTTTTCCCATCGGAAACAGTCTGATGAGAGCTTTTGGTCGGGAATCCCGACCGTGTGTATGCTCCTTCAGACTTTTTCCAATGCAAAAACTGCCGGAAAAAGATAGAGAGCAGGTTCTTTATGTTCCCGATGGAAAAAATTCCTATCGAGGAAATCCGTTCATCTGTATGCTTTTCCGACACGTAAAAAACCACGCATGCTCGGAAACAATTTGACGCATGCTCGGAAGCATTGAACTTATTTTTCTCGCCTCGTCAGTGTGTTGTACGTCACCACGTTCTTGACGGTCGAAAGTTCAGAGAACTTTTGTGTGACCGTGTGTTGCACGCCAAGCATAGCCAAACTTGAGCGGAATTCCCCGTACACACAACCGGGTTTCCCGTCGGAAAAAAGTTGGATGGTTTTTCCGACGGGAAAACCGGTCGTGTGTACGGGGCATGACTTTAGAACTTTTGAAAAATAAGAGTTGCACTGTGTTCAGTACAACTCCCCCTTCTCCTCAAAGCGGTGTTCCACCCGCAATTTTTTTTCTTTAAAAGTTTTAATAAGTTTTAATAAATAAACTTTTAATAAGGACACTTACCTGTCTGGGGAGCCAGCAATGTCGGCCCCCCCCCCCCCCCCCCGAGGCCGATCCGTCCATCGGATCTGGTGCGCCGCCGTCATTCTAACTAAGGGAAACCGGCAGTGGAGCCTTGCGGCTTCACTGCCCGTTTCCTACTGCGCATGCGTGAGTCGCGCTTCGTGAATGGCCAGCTTGTCTTCAGGGAAACACACAGGTCCCAGAAGACACAGGCTAGAGAGGAAGTGACCTAGGAGCTCCGCGGTATAGGAAGTGGCAGATTAGGATGACTGCATAGCAACAGGGCGTTTCTGGTAAGTAAAAATTTTTTATTTTTATCCAAATGTTTTTTTATCCAAATGTTTCCATGAGTGTTTTAATGAATTTTTTTTTTTTTTTAGGGTGGAACTCCACTTTAATCAGTTTGAAGTTCATAAGACCTCATTATTGTCACAGTAGGGATTCTTTTAGTGATATGAAATCTTTGTTTTGCCGAATGTGCTCTTTAGCATGTAACCCATCTTGCGGATTAGGACTGATTGAGATCTACACACAGAATGAGCAGGCTCCATGCCATCTGATTGTAGATTAGTTTACTGCTGTCCTCTCTTTGACTCTCTGTAGACGCAAATATCTTTTTCTAGCTTCCCAGGGAATCTGACACAACCTATCATTGCCGATTAACCGAATGGGAATCTAGTTGCAGGCAGGTGTGAACGGCTATGTAAACAGTGAAAAAACGGGCACTAATGAATAAAACATGCATCCCCAGCCATATTGGTAACCCTGATCAATCTCATGAGACTGTTTCTATATTTTGCCTACCTAACCCATTTAACCATTTTATTGCTGCTTGCAATATAGTCACTTTTAGATGCAGTGCTATTTTATAAAAAACAAGTGAGTCAGGTGATATAGCAAATCTGAAGGATTGGACTAGATAGCTGAGTTCCATGTCTAGCCCGGGGAATACATTTATTTGTTACTAGGCTTCTATTTGTATTACAGAGCGTGGTGTCGAAAAAAATCAACAATCATAGGGCTTTTTCATGTCACCAGTACCCCAAAAAAGGTGGAGGTTTGGGGTGTTTGTGCAAGATAAAGAAGGAAGTACCGTAATTGAAATCCGGAATTTAGGCCCTGCTGCACCGTGATCTCCCAGACTTACTATAACGAATCCCTTTGACTTTCATTCACACCTATTTTAGCATACAAACTAAAATTGTTCAGGAAAGAGAGGAGCACCATTGTATTTATTTAATGAAAAAATAAAAAAAGTAATACTAAAGGAGAAATCCAGGTTATTTGGCTCATGGACAAGGAGATATTCATAGATATCAATTGACCAGGAATCACCAGATCCTATGAGTTTCATGAACCCAAAGGATAAATTAGCCCATCTCTAAGCAGATTGTGACTTCCTCTGGGAAACAAATCCAGATTTTTTTATTTTATTTATTTCTTTATTGTTCTTTTTCGACAAAAAATTACTTACATTACAATACAAATATAGAAACACTACATACAACAACATACAACACTATTAAGGTCTCAGCCTAGCCCCTACCTATATACCTATTCAGAACATTATTCGTAAATACTCTACACATTCTGCTCCACTTATGGCCCTTGTATTCTTTATCTACTATTTAAAAAATTCCATAGATCAGAAAAAGAAGAGAGGGGGGGAGTAGGAGTAGGAAAAAAAAAAAAAACACACACGTCTAAACACACCCTTAAGGGGACCCCAAGTAATTGAGCCTAAGCTACCCTAAAAGTGAAAAGGTTTAAGATTAACCTAGGTTAATCTTAAACCAAATCCAGATTTCTGATGTAGTGTTTGCCATTTCCATGAACTAGCTAGCTAGCTAGTGTGTACAGTACATCTCCCTGCAGGGGCATATCTACCATGAGGCAAGAAAGGCGTTTGCCTTGGGCAGCATTTTTCAGGGGGGAGGCTCCTAGATTTGCCACCTCATCCCTTTAAACCCAAACACATATGAATTACACAGGTTCTGAGGCTAATTTAATGCAGACGAGTCACCAAGTAAGTTTATTTACCACATTATTAAAGCCACAGGACCTGTGTAATTAATATGTGTTTGGTTTTAAAGGGATGAGGTGGCAACCCTAGTGGCGCCGCCCCCAGGCAGAAGGGACACTACGACTCTGTTCCGGTTCTAGTTAGAGGTGATGATTTGATTGGGACATACTAGTACACTGTGGAGGGGCTCGCCTGCCACCGCCCACTGGTTCTAGTTAGAGGCAATAATCGGGACATAGTAGCATACTGTGTGGGGGGGCGCCATTGTGGCATAATAGTACACTGTGGCTGAGCACTCACTCACTTTCACAGCACACCGCCCGCCTATTCTCCAATTTTTGCAAACAGATACCATGACGGGAGGAGGAAACTGGAGTGGAGGAGAAAGTCAGCTGATTAGCTGACGGGCCAGTAGAGTGAAGGGGGAGGAGCTCTCCCCTTTGTGAGGAGACGTGGAGACAGAGACCCCATGTCGGGAGAGACGTTACTGGAGGCATGTGAAGCCAGACTGAGAGAGCACTGAGCAAGGAGGGGGAATCGACTGACACTGAGAGTAAGTGAGTGCCAATGTCACCATCCCTTTCCCTTTCCCACCCACCACCATCCCTCTGCCTCTGATCCCACCCCCCCTTCCACCATCACTGCCACTGATCCCATCCCCCCCACCACCACTGCCATAAATATATATATGATCAAATATCACTGAAACGTGTATTGTATAACGAATACAAAATCTTAATGTTTTTTTTTTTCCATTTTGGATAGAGTAAGGTAGGGTTATCCCCTTGTCAGATTTTTTTTTTCACCATCTGTGTTTCATTGCGGAGATTTCCCTTCACTTCCTGTCCCATAGCCAAACGGGAAGTGAGAGGAAATCCCTGCAAATTAAGGGAATTACTTTGGGACCCCCAGGTCACCAGAACTAGTGCTCCCATTGGGACATTTTCCCTCTATTACTTTTCTGGGACAACCCATAATTTGGAATTTTCTTTTACTTCCACTTTCAATAAACAGGACAAATTGAGAGGGTGAATCTCCTTAACAGGGGCACAGACAACAATAAAAACTGACAGGTGTTCTAATCCCTCTCCCTCAAAAAAAATTGCCTTTAGTTATACTTTAAGTAAAATTATTTATTATCCTACAATATTTAAAGTAACACTTTAGCTAAAACTTTTGAGAAAGTGATATTTATGTTGCTATTTTTGTCTTCACTGAAGAAATGTCTCAACGCTACTAGCACCCTAGTAGATTATTCATTATGCATATCAGACAGGGGAAATGGGAGCAGCTTACTTTGCTCTGGGTGTCATTGGAACAGGAAGGAAAGAGAACTCTCAGTAATGGGGACACAGACAGAAATGCAAATTTGAGAGAGGGCCTAACACTTCCCACTCTATCAACACTAAAATAAAGTTTTTATTGAGTTCCTACATTAACCGCTTGCCGACTGGCTCACGCCGATATACATCGTCAGAATGGCACGGCTATCCGAAACCCTGTACGGGTATGTCTTCCCCTTTAAGAGCCGCCAGAGGGCGTGGGGACCTGATGTGCGTGGCCGGCGGGCGTGATCGCCGCTGGTCACGCCCGATCGCATGCACAAGGTTTGTGTAAACACACAAATCCCTATTCTGTCAGGGGAGAGGAGACATATCGTTTGTACCTACTAAGTAGGAACAACAATATGTCTCCTTCCCCAGTTAGTCCTATCCCCATACAGTTAGAACACATCTAGGGAACACATTTAACCCCTTGATCGCTCCCTAGTGTTAATCCTTTCCCTACCAGTGACATTTACACAGTAATTAGTGCATATTTATAGCACTGATCGCTGTATAAATGCCTATGGTCCCACAAATGTGTCAAAAGTGTCCGATCTGTCCATCACAATGTCGCAGTACCGCTAAAAATCGCAGATCACCGCCATTACTAAAAAAAAAAAAAAATGCCATTACTCTTCCCCATGGTTTGTAGATGCTATAACTTTTGTGCAAACCAATAAATATACGCTTATTGCCAAAAATATGTAGAAGAATATATATTGGCCTAAACTGATGAAGAAATTTGTTTTTTTTTTTAAATATTTTTGGGGATATTTATTATAGCGAAAAGTAAAAAATATAGTTTTTTGTTTATAGCGCAAAAAAATATAAACTGCAGAGATAATCAAATACCGCCCCAAAAAAACCTCTATTTTTGGGAAAAAAAGGATGCAAATTTCGTTTGGGTACTTCATTGTACGACCGCACAATTGTCAGTTAAAGCGACGCAGTGCCAAATTGTAAAAAGTGCTCTGGTCAGGAAGGGGGTAAAACCTTCCGGGGCTGAAGTCGTTAAAGCTAAACTCCGGGATAAGCAAAAATTGTCATGTGTATCTGGCCTTGAATCTTGTTGTTCTTTGTGTATTTCTTCCAGATCTGTGCAGTAATCCAGTGTGAGCCTTTGGGGTTTATTTACTAAAGTTGAAGTGTGCAAAATGAGGCTCACTTCTGCATAGTAACCAATAAGCTTCTAACCTTAGCTTGTTCAATTAAGCTTTGGCAATAAAACCTGGACCCTGATTGGGTTCTATGTAGAAATGAGCCTGATTTTGCACTCACCAGCTTTAGTAAATAAACCCCTTTGCCTCTGTGCGGGAGCTTCCTGTAATAAAGACCGGTCACTGCTGCTCTCAACTTTTGTCGGTTGACTTGGCTTGTCTCCACCCCCTCCTGTATTTTCCTACTGCCAGGCCCCTCCCACAGCTTTTTCCCTTTGCTCAGGCTATATACAACAGAGTGACGATACCAGGAAATATCCACGTTTGTAAATGCATTTGGTGCACACAAAAGAGTTGATTTACTAAAACTGGAGAGTGCTAAATCTGGTGCAGCTGTACATGGTAGCCAATCAGCTTCTAACTTCAGCTTGTTCAAAGTGGATCTATATTCTATCTATCTATATTCTATCTATCTATGTGGCTATTAAGGAATATATTTACATGGAAGTTTTTGTGGCCATTGCAGCACCCTCCTAGAATATAATGCTAGGTACATTTAGCCTTTGGCTCTTTCTATAATGAAGGGAGCAGTGATTGTTTGTCCTGGTCTGTTCAGGACTTCACAGGATGGGGGGTTTGAAGAAGCTCCCAGAGCTTAGGAAGGGAGATTCAAATAACCAGCCTGAATATTTTTCATGCTCCAGCCAATCCCTGGAGAGGAGTGTCTGGAAGTGCGGCTGGAGAGGTGATAAATACTCTGGAGAGCTGGGTTTCTTCTCCCCAGGAGGGTTCCAAAGCCTGAGGGGCTGTTACCCTTAGGCATCCCGTGGACTGTGTAGCTGCTCTAGAGGCCTTAGCGATGTCAGGGCTGAGGGCCAGGATGGATCCTCTTAGAAGCTGGGAGTAGAACCTTTCCGCAGGGGACTGGTTCTGAAGAAGGACTGTCTTACTCACTAGACCGTGCACAGAGGAAGCCAGAAGGTGCAGCTGGGGACTTGGAAGTAAAGACCCTAAACTGATACCTGCGACTGCACAGTGTTCTGGAAATTGCATTGGCTTCCAATAGCTATACTGTGGTGTAAGGTAACCAGATGCCAAAGAGACTTGCCTCATGGTTATCAGGTATGAGGCCTTAGACCAGGGGTCTGAAACTGGTGGCCCTCCAGCTGTTGCACAACTACAAGTCCCATGAGGCTTTGCAAGGCTGACAGTTACAAGCATGACTCCCACAGGCAGAGGCATGATGGGACTTGTAGTTTCACAACAGCTGAAGGGCCGCCAGTTTGAGACCCCTGCCTTAGACTGTCCAATATTCACAATTATCTAAGAAGAAAGTCCTCCAATAGTTATGTGCTAATCACTTTAGCATCTCCCATGACCTAACCCCTCTCCTGTTTAAAGTTTTTCAAACAATAAATCTTAAAAAGAAATCCCCTAGACCTGAGATCTCCAAACTACGCCCCTCTAGCTGTTGCAGAACTACATGTCCCATGAGACATTGAGACATTGTAAAACTTTGTCAGTCACAGACATGACTAGGAATGATGGGAATTGTAGTTCCTGAACAACTGGAGGGCCATAGTTTGGAGACCCCTGCCCTAGACCATGTGTGCTCAACCTGTGGCCTTCCAACAGCTGCAAAACTACAAGTCCCATCATGCCTCTGCCTTTGGGAGTCATGCTTGTAACTGTCAGCCTTGCAATTCCTCATGGGATTTGTAGTTTTGCAACAGCTGGAGGGCCACAGGTTGAGTAACCATGCCTTAGACTGAGTTTTCGGAGCTGGTGTGTGTCGACTGGTGCTTGTGCTTGTAGGTAGCCTCTGTACTATTGTGGAATGGAAAGGACACAATATGAGAGGGATATTGCTGCTCACCCCAATAGTCTGAAGAATGGGAAGTTCCCCCAGTAGGGTTTTTAGGCAGCTCGATTCAAAAATGGATGACAATGTATGTACAAAAATGGATTTATTAAAATTCAAAGGAAATGGGTGGTACAGATTTAAGATATGAGTTCTGGTAACATGTCATTGAACACAATTGCAAACACTGAAAGTGGTCATACAGTTTAACACAATTGTATGTGAAACTATGTAACACTTCCTAACGCGTTTCGACCCTTTTCATGGGTCTTCTTCAGAGGTTTCGGTGTTGCAATTTATCGTGTGTAGACACTGAACATTTTTACAAAGGTTTCCAACAGGAGATGCCCCAGGGTCCCAGAACGCCCTCCTGGTCGTGTGGATTCCCCACGCACTGGAATAACGCCGGAGGGACTGCAGTTTACAAGAATTCACCATGTAGGATAAGGATCCCCAAACGGAGGGGGGAAAAGGAGCCCCAGGAAAGGGGCTGACACCTTATGGTATAAATGTATGGCAATCCAAATGGAAACAGAGTCTGCACTGGAATGCTCCTTCAAATGGGAGATTCAATTACAATATGTAATAGTGGTTCCAGGAGGATCGTTTGTCTGCTCACACTGAGATGGAAAGACCCAGTAGTCCTTTCAGGGGTAGCACTAAACCTGTGTTCAGCTTTAAATAAAAAAATGTCACAGTACAAATAATACCCATTGTGCATATACTGTGTCAGGGGTAAGTACATACTGTAGATACCGTGAGCAAATTTGCATTGATAGAATTGACATAATATAAGTAACTCATGGCTGTGGCTCTGGATCTCAGATGCAAACAGAACATTGTAGCACGTTGTGCAATCCAGCAGAACTCTTTTGCATTTTAGCGTGATCAATGCAGCTGAATTATGGTAAAGTTCCTACTATACCATCACTTTGCTGCCAGAATTTAAGTAGAGCTTCCACTTTACAGGAAAGTCTCCTATGTATTGGCTAACACTGCACTCTAGAGAAGATGGATGAAAAGGGAGATTGAAGACGTACAGCATGGAATTGATGTCCTTGGTTTTATGCCGTGCTGCCTCTAAGCAGAGCACTTCAGAAAGGAACATAAAAGCATGCTCTTATGAAAAATCCTTGCTGCAGGGCTGGGCTGTCATTCTACCAAGTGATTATTTTGTAGGCTTTTAGATAAAATAGAATACTTATCCTGAACCATTAAAGTGCACCTGTTACCAACTCACGGATGTGCAAAATATGCATGATTCTCACAGTAACTTCACTGTAAAAAAAAAAAAATGTACTTCTGTTGGTTATTGCCGTCTGTGATGCCATTGGGTAGAGTTCCCATTTTTTTTTTCATATGACAGAAATTAGGGGGATGGGGTCACTGAAACGGAAAGATACAGATGATTTCATAGGCGTCTCTCACAACCTCCAATGTTTCGAAGAGGAAAAAGCTACTTTGCCCAGAAATGGCCCCTGCTTGTTTCCCCTTTCCCATCTTCTAAAAGCATAGTAAGCATAGTAAAGAAAAAAGAAGAAGCAAAAAAGTGTAGCGCTACCCCCAGTTAAGAGAGCCGCTGGTTTGATTTCGGGCCCTGTATACAGCACCGCCAACCCCCGGCAATCTTACTTGACCCACTCTGGGGTTAAACTTATATCACATGCAATCTAGTATTTCAAGGAGTAACCTTTTTCTCAATAAGAGAACACACTGAGGCAGAGATCAAATATAACAGTTTTATTTTTATCAAAAGTCATAGGCAGAACATAACACATGCAACTTGCTTGCAGAGCCCCGCAGCAATAGGTGTAGCACACAACAATGGCCCAGCGCGGTAACCCACCGCGCGCAGCTATTATGGTGTACGCGCCCTGTGGCGCACTAAACAATATTTCTCTACCCCCTCCCTGGTCAGGCCTGATATAGAAGAAATCTCAGTCTTTTACTTAGTATTTCTTCGCATGCAAACTTTCGGTGGTGCACTTGATGAAATAGTATTTGTAATCCACAAGTAGGCAGTCCCAAGGAACACTAGACTGGAGACCCCTTTAACTCTGTCCTGCTACTGGTCTCCTAATGGAACAACAAACTAACGATAGGTGGGCCAAGGCAGTCTATAGGCCTACACGGTACAGTCTATTGGCTTAAGCAAGTGCTCGCTCACCACTCCGGACACGATCCCAGTCCGGGACTTCCACCTGCTGTGTCTCCGCACACAGCGTCTGCAACGATTGGGTCCCCGATCCAACTGATGTCCTCACTCGACCAGTCTGGTGCCACCCAGGCTCTGCAGTGGGGTGGAAGGCTCTTTGGAAGTTGCGCAAAGCCCCAGGCTTCAGGCCTTGCACTGCAGCAGATTCGCAAAGGAAGAAACTGTTGCTTGCAGCGCGGTGTCCAAAGAGGCCGAGCTCCGCCTCGCCTCCCTCTTAAATAGCCCCTCCCATGAGTCTCTGCGGTGGCCCATTTGCACTCTGGGTGCCGAACGGGGTTCTGGGTAACGTAGTCCCGGGGCCTTAAAGGAGACCCCGCTACACACTCCCCCCACTTAAACTCTTTGGTCCCCAAAGATAACATAACACTACATTACAGAACATACAACATCAATCAAAGTTTCGTATGATGTTGGCAGAGGAAATTCCCACCAAAAACGAGGTAGTGAACTTCCCTGCCCACAGGTCACACTATCATCAGTGTCCTGCCTAACTGTGCCAGAGAGTGAGTTGGGGTTGCCCCCCACTAAATGAACAGTGGGAGGATCAGGGTCTTCCATACTCCTCCTGGCAGTAACCACAGTGTCTTCCACACTCCTCCCCATCTGTGGGTAAGTTAATCTTCTGGGAGGCTTTATGGCTCTTCGCTTCCTCTGTCCTCTTGGGCTTTCTGTTAAAACAGGCTCCTCCTCTGGAACCGACTTAGGAATTTCCTCTGGTTCAGGAGCACTGGACTCCGGAGCAGGGAGGTACAGGGATTCCCTTGGATCTTCTTCTGGGAGTAAGACACAAGCACTCTCCCAAGAATCTGACCAAGGACTGGATGTAATGAACTCAGTAGCTTCTGCATTCAGCGCCTGATCTATGGTGTCTTCTTTAGGTGGAAGATCAATAGCAGAAGTTCTTGGGGCCTGTGAAGGCCAAAGCCAATCAAGTTCTTCTCCCTCATCTTCACTTATCTCCGAGGTCTCTGTATCCCCAATCTGAGGAGTCTCTGACCGAGTGTTTGGTCTGGGAGTATCCAGGATGGAAGTTGGCTTAGGGGAATCCGTCACAGGGGGTATCCGAACTGCCTCAGCTAGTGGGAGCAGGTGGTTCCGATGTCAGGTCTTCAAAGGTCCCACCTTCCCTTCTGGTTTAAGTCTGTAAACGGGAAGGCCCGGTAGCCTTTTGCAAACAACATAAGGTTCAGGTCTCCATCTGTCTGCAAGCTTGTGTTTTCCAGGGACCCCCAAGTTCCGTAGCAACACTCTGTCTCCTGGTTGTAAATCCTGAATCCTAACTTTCAGGTCAAAATTCTTCTTGTTGCGGGCCCCCCTTTGCTCCGAGGCCGCCTGGGCCTGTTCATAGGCCAATTTCAAATTGCATCTGAGTCTATCGACATATCCCTTGTAGGAAGCAGCGGAACAATGGTCTATGGAAGTGCCAAAGGCCAGATCTACTGGTAGTCTTGCTTCTCTCCCGAACATAAGTCGATAGGGTGAGTACCCTGTAGCGTCACTGGTGGTGCTGTTGTATGTATGCACAACTGCCGCTATGTGGTTGCTCCAATGCTGCTTCTTTTTACTGCTTAGGGTCCCCAGCATGTTGAGCAGGGTTTGGTTGAACCTCTCCGGCTGAGCATCACCTTGTGGATGATAGGGGGTAGTTCTTGTCTTCTTGATCCCCAAAGAATCCAGGAGCTTCCGGATCAACCGACTTTCAAAATCTCTTTCCTGATCTGAATGGAGCCGTTGTGGTAGCCCATAGTGTACAAAGTATTTCCCCATCAGCACTTTGGCCACAGTGGAAGCCTTCTGGTCCTTGGTTGGGAAGGCCTGGGCATACCGGGTGAAATGGTCGGTTACTACCAGAACATTTCCTAGTCCACTCAGGTCGGGTTTGAGGCAGAGAAAATCAATGCATACCAGATCAAGTGGGCTTTGACTTTGCAGATGGCCCATTGGGGCAGCTTGATGAGGTAAAGTCTTTCTCTGGATGCATCGTGCACATGAGTGGCAGTATTCTTCCACTTCAGCCCTCATGCAGGACCAATAGAAACGGTTCCTAACGAGTTGGAAAGTCCTTTCCGCCCCTAGGTGGCCATGGTTGTCGTGCAAAGCAACCAGAACAGTCTCTCTGTGTTTCTCGGGCAGGAACAACTGCCATTTGTCTTCCAGGTCATCAGAGGGGCCCCTTCGGTAGACCACTCCCTGATGCACCTGCAACCTGTCCCACTCCTTCCTCAACAGGCGAGCTTCCTTTGAAGGGTGACGTAAAAGTCTATTCGGGTCCTGATTCTCCAGGGCCTCTAGGACCAATCTCCCCATGGGATCTTCCAATTGGTCGGATCTCAACTCCTTCTTGGACTGTCTTGGCAAGTTATCTTCCCCCAATTGGGTTACCCCACGGTACTGCTTGGGGACTCCGACTATGGTAACACCTATCTCTTCTGCTCTTGAGCCGCCACTGGCTTGGAGTTCAGCCCCTTGACAGAGGGCCCGCACCCCGTCGGGTGCCACTTGGGTCCACTCTTCTGTACTGAAGGTGGAGACATGAGATCTTCTAGACAAGGCGTCTGCATCTCGGTTTCCAGCCCCAGGTCTGTACTTTAAGCTGAAATTGAAGGCAGACAGAGCCGCCAACCATCTATGTCCTGTGGCATCCAACTTTGCTGTGGTGAAAAGATAGGTGAGGGGGTTGTTGTCGGTTTTCACTGTGAATTCCGCCCCATACAAATAGTCTCTGAGTTTGTTAACTACCGCCCACTTAAGGGCCAGGAACTCCAACTTATGGGTGGGGTAGTTCTTCTCGGAGGGAGTCAGACTTCTGCTCACATACGCAACGGGCCTCAGTTGCTCTTCATGCTCCTGGTATAGCACTCCTCCCAAACCATCATGGCTGGCATCTACATGAAGTTCATAAGGCTTCTTAGGATCTGCGTAGGCCAGGACAGGGGCAGTGGTTAATGTCTTCTTCAACATCTGGAAGGCATCCTCACACTTCTTGTTCCACTGGTCCTTGACTGACTCCCCTGGCTTTCTGGGGCCTGTGTCATCCTCTTCCCCCTCCGTCTTGAGCAGCTCATTCAGAGGCCTGGCTATCCGAGCAAACCCCTCCACAAACCTCCTGTAATAGGAACAGAACCCCAGGAAGGATCTGAGCTCTGTCACAGTGGTGGGCCTGGGCCAGGAGGTGACTGCCTCCAATTTTTCGGGGTCTGTGGCTACCCCATCTTCAGACACTATGTGCCCAGATAGTTGACTGATGACTGATAGAATTGTCATTTTTCGGGTGAGAGCTTGAGTCCTTCCTCACTCAGTCTCTTCAAAACTTTCTCCAACCTCTCTTCATGTTCTTCCAAGGTTCTTCCGAAGACAATGATCTCATCCAAGTATACTAAGACTTCGATGAGGTTCATGTCTCCTACAGTCTTCTCCATAAGACGTTGGAAGGTAGCTGGGGCTCCAGACAGACCTTGAGGCATCCGATCAAATTCAAAGAACCCTACTGGGGTCATGAAAGCCGTCTTCTCTTTATCTTCTGGATGCATCGGGATTTGATAGTACCCGCTCTTTAGGTCCATAACACTGAACCACTTAGCTCCAGACAAGCTCTGTAAGGCATCCTCTATCCTCGGAGTGGTATACTGGTTGGGTATGGTTCTCCTGTTGAGGGTCCTGTAGTCTATGCACAGCCTCAATGATCCATTCTTCTTTCTGACCACCACTATCGGGGAGGCATAGGGGCTTCTGGATTCTCGAATCACACCGGTTCGCTTTAGCTCGGCGAGCTGTTCCCTCAAGTCCTCGAGGTCTGCTAACGGAACTCGCCTGACTCTTTCCCTGAAGGGCTTGTCTTCCTGGAGGTGGATTCGATGGGTGACACTCCTTGCACACCCCACATCGTACTCATCTTGGGAGAAGATCTTTTCCCACCTCGTCAACTGGGCCTTGGCTCTCTCTTTCCAAGCCCTGGGTAGGTTTGGGTTCTCCATGGAAAGTTTCTCCCACACAGTACTTTCTCCATCTGTCTTCTCCACATCCGACAAACCAACTGGGGTGCAAGGGCTCACCTGACCCAGCAGCATCCTGGCTGGGATCTCCATGGGGCCACCTGTAGTATTCCTGACACTCACAGATACCTTACAGTGGGCCTTCTTCAGGGCCCTCAAGGGAACCACTTCTGGGACTACTTCTAAGCCTGAATGTTCTCCCCTTGGGTCGGGTTCCAACATGACAAAGGGCCCAGGCTGCTCCCAAGTGAGTTTCACAGTGGCTTTCAAACAGGCCACTTCACCGGGCTGTAGCACTATTCCTTTTCTTCCCAGCCTCCAAACCTTCCCTACCCCCTCTTCTGAAACCTTCTGTTCTAAGATCAGTCGTTGGTAGGCTGTCTTCAACATTGGGTGGATCCCAGTGACTGTGGGGCCTTTTCCTTTTGTTAAAGGGGTCAAGAGTCTTCGGACCAGATCCGTGTTGGTCCCTATTATTAAGGAACTCTTATTAGCTCCAGGCAGTCGGGGGCATACCACAGCTAAGGTATCAAACACTTCAGCCTTCCCGGGTCAAAAGTCAGTTTTATACGCAGATAGCCATCATAAGGGAAACTCTCTGTCCCAATTCCCTATATCTCCAGCTCTTCAATCTTCTGGATGGGTAGGTGACTTAAATGCTTGTCATAAAAGTCCCGGTACAACAGGGTCACTTGCGCCCCAGTATCCAATATGGCTCTTGTGTAGACTCCCTCCACTTGAACAGGTACTATCGGGGAGGGACCCACCAGTTTCTCTGGATATCGCTTCCAAGGGGTCTCTTTCCTCTGATCTCTGCATTTTCCTTTTGGACTCTTTCTTCCATTTCTCTTTGGACTTAAGTCTCTCTTGGGCCTGGTATGCATTGATCTCCCTCCTTTTTATGGGTGTAACTACCCGCTGAGGGACACTACTCTCTTTCTTTGGGGTGCGTTCCCTCTGAGGAACCTTGTGTTTCTTCTGAGGGGTCTTGTCCACTCTTTACATGTGCTTCTCATTCAGTTTGGAGCTCACTGGAGATGATGGGCACCCGGTTGACTCCTTCACCGGGGCCCGCTAAAGTTTTCTGGCGGCTTGGGGTTATTCATCTTTTTTTTCTTTGGACTGGCACACACTTTGGCGAAATGGCCAGCTCCTCCACAATTGAAACAAATCACATCCCCCCAATCTTCCAGGGATGCGGGCGCCGAGGTGTTGGGAAACAGCTTCTTCCTCGGACTTTCCCTCTCTGGTTCCCTTGACTTCTTTTCCATCAGGGAGGTCAGCATTCCCAATACTTGGGACATCTGCGACTTCAAGGTATCTACCTCTGAGTCTCTTTCCAGAGTCATGGCTGTCCTGACCATCACCGGAGGAGGATTTACCGACTCAACTGGTTGGTTCTTCCTTTTCTCCTCCAACATAGCTTCTTCCTCTCTGACTACTCGGATCAAGTCAGGGTACTCCAGGCTCTTCCCGTCCTGTCTTGTGCGTAGCGCCAATGCGATGGGGTCCAAGGACTGAGATCCTCTCATCACCTGCTGAACACGGGCCTCATCCACCTTCCGCGGGTCAATCCCTTTCTTCAGAATCATCTTATGCAGGATCTTATCCAGGCGTCTCATGAATTCTGACAGTTTCTCTCCTGTCTTTTGGTAGCAGTGCTCCAGCTGATAAGTGAGCTCAGTGATTTTCTCTGTTCCACCGAACACATTCTGCAGAATGTCCAGATAGTCCTGTGCATCACAGTCTGTCTTACTCATCTTGAGGTTGCGTATAGCCTCTAGAGCAAGCCCCTTCAGGCTTTCAGCAATTCTCTGCTTTTTCCTATGATCTGGGACTTCCCATTTTTCTAGGGCCTGAGTGGCACCGTCTAACCACTCCTCAAAACCCTCTTCACCCAAAGGTACAGGTTTCCTTCCAGAGAATTAAATACCACCAAAAGAAAGCTCTATTTGTGTAAAAAAATGATATCAATTTTATTTGGGTATAGCATTGCATGACCGCAAAATTACCAGTTATAATTAGCGCAGTACTAAATAGCAAAAGAAAAAGGCATGGTCATGAAGGAGATCAAGTGGTTAATTTGCAACAACTTTTTGTAAAAAAACAAACAAACAAAAAAACTCTTTTATTTTTATATTCGCAGGCTTCCTTCAGGTCAGGGTCACATCTATCTTTGTCCATGTTTGCCATTTTTTAGTTTGTTTTCTAATGCTCATTGTAATGCATTTACACGCATTTTCATGATTTAGTTGGACGTCACAGCGCATGAGAATAGACAGAAAAATGGACATGCCTCATTTTTCAAACCGCACTGCCTAGATCTAATCATGCTCATTGAATAACATTGGTTTTTATTGCACATCCATCGCTTTGCTTTATAACATTCATATTAGAGATTGCTAAAATGTATATGTCAAAGGCAATGTTATAGATAGAGCCTGTTCATATCTGTGTGCTGCGCTGCGGTACATTTTTGAGAGGAGCTCAGGTCCATTTTTCTGTCCACTTTCATGCATTCCCACCCATAGAAGTCAATAGTACAGTGCCTTGAAAAAGTATGTATTGCCCTTGAAATGTTCCACATTTTGTCATGTTACAACCAGTCCATTAGTGGTAAAGCGTCGCTAGTTTTCGAAGAGCTTTACTGTAGTTTTAGCGGTGCTTATCGGCCACTAGCGGGGCACTTTTAACCCCCACTAGCGGCCGAAGAAGGGATTAATAGCGCCTGTGTTGCGGCGCTTCCGAAGCGCTGCCAATTCATTTCAATGGGCAGGGGCGGTGTGGAAGCTCTGTATACAGCTCTTCCAAAGCACTCAGGCTTTCACACTGGGGAGGCTTGAGAGGCAGTTTTCAGGGGCTTTACAGGCGCTATTTTTAGTGCTAAACTGCCTGAAAACTGCCTCAGTGTGAAAGTACCCACATAGTTTTTAAAGTTTTTACAAATAAATATCTGAAGTGTGACGTACATTTGTATTCAGCCCCCCTGAGTCAATATTTTGTAGAACCACCTTTCACTGCAATTACAGCTGCAAGTCTTTTTGGGGATGTCTCTACCAGCTTTGCACATCTAGAGAGTGACATTTTGCCCATTCCTCTTTGAAAAATAGCACAAGCTCTGTCAGATTGGATGGAGAGAGTCTGTGAACAGCAATTTTGCCACAGATTCTCAATTGGATTTAGGTCTGGACTTTGACTGGGCCATTCTAATACATGAATATGCTTTGATCTAAACCATTCTATTGTAGCTCTGGCTGTATGTTTATGTTTAGGGTCGTTGTCCTACTGGAAGGTGTACCTCCTCCCCAGTCTCAAGTCTGATGTGAAGGGGGGGGGGGGCATTATAACAGGGGTCTGCAAACTTTCAGACTTTAGGGAGGCTGGACCCAAAGTTTTTTCCAGCTTCAGTGGGAAAAAAAACATGCCCCATAGTTGGTGTCAGTGGGAGGCATTGTGCCCCATCATAGATGTCATTGAACCCCATGGTTGGGGTCATTTGGATAAATTGTGCCGCTTCATTGGGATAATTGTGCCCCATTGTTGGTGTTATTGGGAGTAACTGTGCCCCATCCTTGGTACCATTGGGGAGATGTGTGCCCCATCGTTGGTGACATTGGGAGGAATTGTGCCCCTTCATTGGAGGTCAGTGGTGGGAATTATGCCCTACTGCTGGTATCAGTGGATGAAATAGTGCCCCAAGGGCTGGATAAAGGCAAGCAAGGGGCTGCATCTGGCCCCTGGGCTGCAGTTTGGAAACCACTGCAGTAGACCCTTAGCAGACCCCATTATCACCTGACATGCACATCCATGCAGAGTCCCCATAAGATTCATGCAGACTTATATCTACAACACTAGCATAAAATAAAAATCTGAAAAATGTTTCTATCTTTGGAACTGGATTTCAGACACTCAAGAGACATCTAACGTTATTTTTTTCCACAATGTACACTGACACACAATTGAGTTTAAAATGTTCATACCAGGCAATGGTTTGATTCCTCAAATGGAAACTTTTGGTAATGCAGAGAGACCACAGAGACACCTAGAACAGCATAAAAATGTCTCTGCAGTGAATATTTCATGATCATGATGTGAATTTCATGTTTGTTTTAAAGTACTCATGAGACCCATTGGTTTTAAGAAAGGCTTTAGGAGTGTTTCTTTAGAACCACGTTGCAGGAGGTCTTTCTGGTCCAAAGTTCTTCCAGAGACTTTCTAGGAATCCTTCTCCCACTGGTAGGATAGGCTTGGGTCGGTCAGGCTTGTGTTCAAAAGCTAGCATTGCAGGGCGGGTGGGACAATGGAGATAAGCTTTGTGGGACATGGAGTCTACTAAAAATAAAATAAAATAAATAAAACAGTTGAAGGATCCTTGTGGAAACAAGTGAGTTACAAAAATGAAGTTATATTTAAAGGCTAGATTCACATTCATCAGAAAACAGCCTATGTAGTAGAGCTGCACGATTCTGGATAAAATGAGAATCACTATTTTTTTGCTCAGAATAAAGATCACGATTCTCTCACGATTCTCACAGCATAACATTATCTTTCACTTTATGCAAAATATTTGGTCTAACTTTACTGTTTCGTTTTTTTCTTCCATTGAAGTGTATTTTTTTCCCCAAAAATTGCGTTTGAAAGATCACTGCGCAAATACAGTGTGACATAAAATATTGCAACTTCCACCATTTTATTCTCTAGGGTCTCTGCTAAAAATATATATAATGTTTGGGTCTCCATATATATAATGTTTGGGTCTCCAAGTAATTTTCTAGCAAAAAATACAGATTTTAGTTTGTAAGCAACGAGTGGCAGAAATAGGTTTAGTCTTTAACCACATGCTAACCAGCCGCCGTCATTATACTGTGGCAGGTCGGCTCGTTCTCGCAAATCGCGGTAGGTGTACGTCGGCTCTTTTAAGAGCCATAACAAGAGTGCGCCCGCTCCGCGGCAGGGGCCGCTGGCCACCCGTGATCGCGGGAAAGAGAGCCGGAACGGGGATTTGCCAATGTAAACAGATCCCGTTCTGACAGGGGAGGAGAGAGTGATAGTCTGTTCCTAGTGATTAGAAACAGCGATCTCTCTCCTCATCCAGTCAATCCCATCCCCCCATCCCCCCCCAAACACCTCCCAGGGAACACATTTAACACCTTGATAGCCCCCTAGTGTTAACCCCTTTCCTGACAGTGACATTTACACAGTAATCAGTGCATTTTTATAGCACTGATCGCTGTATAAATGTCAATGGTCCCAAAAAAGTGTCAAAAGTGTCAAAAGTGTCCGATCTGTCTGCCACAATCCTGCCAAAAATTTGCAGATCGCCGCCAATACTAGTAGAAAATAAATAAATAAGTAATAAAAATGCCATAAATCTATCCCCTATTTTGTAGATGCTATAACTTTTGTGCAAACCAATCAATATACGCTTATTGCGATTGTTTTACCAAAAATATGTAGAAGAATACATATTGGCATAAACTGATGAAGAAATTTGTTTGTTTTTTTTGTTTTTTTTGGATATTTATTATAGCAAAAAGTAAAAAATATTGTTTCTTTTCAAAATTTGCGCTCTTTTTTTGTTTATAGCGCAAAAAAAAACCCACAGAGGTGATCATATACCACCAAAAGAAAGCTCTATTTGTGGGAAAAAAAGGACATCAATTTTGTTTGGGTACAGCGTCGCACGATCGCGCAATTGTCAGTTAAATCAACGCAGTGCCGTATCGCAAAAAATGGCCTGGTCATTAAGGGGGAAAATCTTCTGGTCTGTAAGTGGTTAACCACTTTCCTACTGCGCAGCCTAATATGAAGGCGGCAGGAACCCTTTGCCCCTCCGGGCCGCCGTCATATGACGTCTTTTTTCCTGAGCGTCACCCCTCCCCCTACAGTTAGAATCACTCCCTAGAATACCAAAAATATGTAGAAGAATACGTATCGGCCTAAACTGTGGAAAAAAAAAAAAATTATATATTTTTTTGGGGATATTTATTATAGCAAAAAGTAAAAAAGTGTTTTTTTCAAACTTGTCCCTTTTTTTGTTTATAGCGCAAAAAATAAAAAACGCAGAGGTGATCAAACACCACCAAAAGCAAGCTCTATTTGTGGGAAAAAAAATATTAAAAATTCAAATGGGTACAGTGTTGCATGACCGCGCAATTGTCATTCAAAGTGTAACAGCGCTGAAAGCTGAAAATTGGTCTGGGCAGGAAGGGGGTGTAAATGCTCTGAATGGATATGGTTAAAGAGGAACTGCAGTCTGCTCACATAATTTGTAATAAAAACCAGCTTTGCCATTCTTTTCCTTCCTTCCAATCACTTTGCATATTATTTTATATATACTGTGATTTTGTACTTGCCAAATATGCTGCAGAAATCTCACTCCACTGAGTCTGGCTGCATCCATTTTGACTGTGGGCAGCTGAAGCTGCTGCCTGTTCACTTCCTGGATTTACACAGACACACACCTCCAGCCCTGCAGCACTCATTGGCCCTCTTATGACTCATCCCCCTCCCTTCCTGGTGAACTCTCACGAGAGTGAGAGAGAGAGCTGTGCATGATTTCATAAGCCTAGGCTTTTTAGCAGACAAGAAACAGGAAGTGGGCTGTATAGGGTATTTACTGGCAGAAAAAAAAAATGTTTTACTATCCAAAGTTAAAACAACAAGGGCAGAAGATTTAAGATTTAGATTTAATAGATGGAAAGATGAAAAAATGACTGAAGGTCCGCTTTAAGTGGTTTAACTGATTTTGTTTACAGACTGAAGTTCATCCCTTTGATCTAAAAGAACCAAATGTTACTTTGTATCTCTTCTGAGGAATGTTGATAAACATTTGCCGTTTTTTTTTTTTTTATGACAGCTTGGCTCTGAACTGTTTAGATAGAATCGAGGAAATGGCTGACTAGGATCATGAGGGGGGTTGAATCGAGATTGTGATTTTTTAACGATTAATCGTGCAGCTGTACTGTGTAGTCAAGGGACCCCAGTAGGTATAAAAAAAACTGTGCAGCTTTGTAAAATCGTCAAAAATTTTAGTGTCGTACCTGTAGGTCTTGCTATATTCACTTTTTTAAACCTCCCTAATGCCGCCGAATAGTATAAACATTGGGTAGGTGAGCTCAGTTTATAAATCGTGCTGCAGAAAACACAGGGGTTGATTTACTAAAACTGAAGAATGCAAAATCTGGTGCAGCTGTGCATGGTGGCCAATCAGCTTCTATCTTCAGCTTGTTCATTTAAGCTTTGACAAAAAAAGTGGAAGCTGATTGGTTTCTATGCACAGCTGCACCAGATTTTGCACTCTCCAGTGTTAGTAAATCAAGCCCACAAACAGGTAGCCAGCGTGACAGAGAGCACACATCATAGACAGAATGCACAGAGCCAGACAGAGTGGCTCTGTGCCTTGTGATTACTGTGATGGCAAAGTCAACAGGGGCAAATGTTGCCCCAGTAGGTTTAAAAAATGTGCAGCTTTGTAAAAGTTTTATTATTTTTATTGTTGTATCTGTAGGCCATTTCCTTTCTCTAGGAGCCTGTCTGAAAAACTCCTACTTGGCCATCCACACGCGTTTTTGCTGGGACCCGAAAAAATTTTTTTCACTCTTGAAATGCTGGTAACGAATGTCTGTCAGTATTCATATTCTAGTGACAAGGCAGGAAGTGGTGATTACTAACTGGGATTTTTTTTGGGCCAGGCTTCCATGACCTACAGGCATGACAATAAAATGAAAGAACATTTTACAAAGCTGAACAGTTCACTACAGTGAAACCTCGGATTGCGAATAATGCGGTTAACGAGCGTTTCGCAATACGAGCAATATTTTATTTTTAAATCCTGTCTCGGTTTGCGAGTGTTGTCTCGCAAAACAAGCAGGATTCAAGCCACAGCGGTGTGCAATACCACATTTGACCAGAGGTGAGGGGGCGCCAGGGCCGATCTGAGCCGTTCGGAAATACCCGAGCATTTCCGAGGTTTTCCGAGTTCAGCCGAGCTGTACCGAGCCTTTCCGAGTATTTCCGAGGCTCTCCAGTGCCCCCCCACCTCTGGCCACATGCGGTATTGCATGCCATAGAGTCAATGCGGAACAAATAATTTTTGTTTCCATTGACTTCTATGGGGAAACTCGCTTTGATATGCGAGTGATTTGGATTACGAGCATTCTCCTGGAACGGATTATGCTCGTAATCCAAGGTTCCACTGTATTTGCAGAAAATACAGTCAAGGGGCCCCAGTAGGTATTAAAAAACATTGTAAAATGTTTTATTAATTCTATTGTCCTACCTATAGGCCACTTGTTCCCCTTCCCCACCACCTCCCTGGAAGCCTGGCTGAAAAACTCCCAGTTGACCTGCTTGGCAACCCCAGTGTACCATCTTGTTGGCATTGGTTTTTGCTCCTTTTGGTTTTTGCGCTTTTAATACTGGGAATGAGCGTCCAACTGCTTTCACGTTCTAGCAACAAGGCATGACGTAAGGGTTACTAACTTGGAGTTTTTCAGGGGGGCCAGAACTAAATATAAACCATTACATCAATAAAATATAAAATATATAGTAATATAATATACTAACTATTCTTTATAACATAATATAAATGATTACACAATTACAAATATAAACAATAACAATTATAAACAATGTAATTCTAAATATAAACAATTACATAAATAAAAAATAAAATAAAGGGGGGCCGGAAAGGCCTACAGGTATGACAATAAAATAATGAACACTTTATTTCTACTGGGGCCCCCCTGACTGCACAGGCTATTTTCTAGAAAGGGTGAACTTAGCCTTTAATTCTGATAACTGCTCAATTTTTAAACAACTAAACTTGGGTTTGCTTTACATTACCACCAGGTTCCTCCTCATTTAATCCTCAGAGACCATTCTACAAAATAATATGAATCTACAAAACGATTATCAACACATCTCAAGGCTCCAGATGGCCATATATCTCACTAATGCATGGACTTCTATGTAGAAATGTTTGGCTGCTTGCGGAACAATATACGCAGATCAGCTTGCAAGTCCCATATCGAAGGGCCTTAATGATTTCTCATAATTAAATAAGGCATTGGAGATATTCATTCCTGTCCAAACATTGATCGGCGCTGGTCATTCGAGGTTAGCTGCTTCCATAGTAGTAAGTTCTAATTTCAGTTCTTTTTATGAGAGCCAGTCAGAAAAAGGAGTTTGTAAGAATCCGAAGCTCCATTTGTAAAGTGTCACTAAACCCACACCATAAAAAACTATCAATAAGTGGTGTATTACATGCTGTTTATACTCAGTCATCACTATGAGTTTCGTTTTCCGTATTCTGCAAAAAACCTGGTTGATCCTGCCGCGATCTATCTACACCTTCTGTCCAGGTCCCCAATGCAGCTAGGGGTTTTGCAGAGCAGTGGAGGCAACTCTGCACATGCTCAATTTTCAGTGAGTTTCTATGATGAGCATTTCCTCCCTATCACATGTGAGCAGCCCATGTGAATATAGAGTCACACATGTGGATGTATACACAGTGGTAAATGACAGCCCACTCCCACCCTCTTTCTCCATGCCCACTAACCAGCTAAACACAATAGAGGCAGGATATTACATGTAGATTGATGGAGGCTTCACCTCCCTCTTATTCTAAGACACAGGCTGGATGGGTGTGACACAGCATGTGATTGCAAGTAATCCACCTGCACCATGTTATTGCTATAAAATAATAATGATTTAATTTCAAATATATGTTTGTATGACAATTTATAACAGTTGTAAGGAACCTGTTGAAAGGTTTTGTCCAGAGTGGAGCTTTGGCTGGGGGTTGAGGCGTTAATCAACGGAGTCAAGCAGGCCGGGTCACTGACAAACCTTGACAGCAAGGTACAAAGTCAGAATCCTGAAGCATGATTGGAGACAGGCAGGGTCGTACACAGACTGGCAGAGTAATGCAGAATCGTCAGGCAAAGAGAGTAATCCAGGAATCAGGCAAAGATCAAAAGTCCAGGTGGTTAACCCCTTCCCTGTCACAGAATCACCTGAAAATTGTATTCTCTTCACTCTGGACACTTGGTGGTTTCATCTGACCTTTGAAGATTTACTTCTCTCTATATGGACATTTTGTATCTGACTGCTAGAATTGTAAATTTGTGTTTGCACTTCACTGCTGCTTTTTATATAACCCCTTCCCTACCAGTGTCATTTACACAGTAATCAGTGCATTTTTATAGCACTGATCGCTGTCTAAATGGAAATGGTCCCAAAATAGCGTCAAAAGTGTCCGATGTGTAATGTCACGATAAAAATCGCAGATCGTCGCCATTACTAATAAAAAAATAATAATAAAAAAATGCCATAATTCTATCCCCTATTTTGTAGACGCTATAACTTTTGCGCAAACCAATGAATATACGCTTATTGCAAAAAAAAATCTAAAAATATGTAGAAGAATACATATCGGCCTAAACTGAGGAAAAATATTTTTTTTTATATATTTTTGGGGGATATTTATTATAGCAAAAAGTAAAAAATATAGTTTTTTTTTTCAAAATTGTCGCTCTTTTTTTGTTTATAGCGCAAAAAATAAAAACCGCAGAGGTGATCAAATACCACCAAAAGAAAGCTCTAATTATGGGAAAAAAAGGACGTCAATTTTGTTTAAGTACAATGTCGCACGACCGCGCAATTTTCAGTTAAAGCGACGCAGTGCCGAAACGCAAAAAGTGCTCTGGTCACTGGTCAGGAAGGGGGTAAATTCGTCCGGGGCTGAAGTGGTTAAGCCCTCAAATAAATGTGGTAAATCTGAAGGCGGTTATACAGAAATGCAAGACCGGGACTGGAAAGTGTAGGGCCAGCTTTAGATTAACGAGGATTCCGTTTGAGTGTGAGGAACATAAGGGCCAATTTTCATTTTACTTTTCTTTGTTCCGGTGTTCATGGGTGATAGATAGATGGATGGACAGATGATTGGGTGGAGGGGAAGGTAAATTACCTGGCAGCAAAAATAGAAATTACTGATTACTGTATCATGTGCAGCCGATTGAACGGCCCTCAGTAAGAGTGACACTTAAATGTTTTTCTTGGTTGATTTGATGTGAAATGCGTTGTGCAGGATGACAGATACACAGTGCTATGGATTACACATGTCACTCTGTGACGGTTGTAATTATGCTCTCTATAGAGTGTCTTGCTGCCATGCTCACACCTGACATTTGTGCACCTGCTAGCTTCAGTTTGAATTATAAAGTGGTTTTTTTTATCTTTTTTTTTTATCTGTGAACACGATACAGAGCACCCAATGCTTCAAATGAAAATGAATGATTTAAGCTTGCGGTACACAATTTTATTATTTTTCTAATGAGAGATTTAAAGCTAAAGTTGCCTTCTGTGGTTCCTCTCTATCTCCCTCAACAAACTAATGAAATATTTTCGTCCCAGTTACATCAATACTGGGTGTCATGCAGACAGATCATTGCTGGTGGTAGGGGACGACAGGGTGGTGTACATATTATACCAACCATGGGCGTAGCATCAGTGGTCGCAATGGTCGCATTAATGACCCTGTTTGGGGCTCAAGGGGGCCCGTGTGGCCTCCCTTTCACACTGGAGGTGACATTTACTTGAGCTGATAACTGTATTTTTCTCCTGCAGCAGCTGAATGCCGGCTTCTCCTCATCTACCAATGATATTCAGCTGCTGCAGGAGGAAAATACAAGTAATCCACACATCCTGGAGCACTTGTTCCGGCACTTGGCTAACTAACCCGCCTGCCATGGGTGCAGGTGCGCTATCCTGGGGAAACCAGTCGCAGCTGCCTAGGGTTCAAAACGCTGCAATAGCATCTTTCTATGGCAGATGGCATTTCTCTCCCCGCTGGCTGCCTGTGTAAGCACTCAGTGCAGAGTTAACTCCTATTTGGCTCTGACATTTCTTGTAAACAGGACCGGAGAAGGAGCTGGAAAGGAGGGTCAACACTCTACATCCGCACTGATCATTTATCTGAGATCTGTAAGAGGTTACATGCAGGTTGGGGGGGGGGGAGCATGGACAGGTAACAATTCCATGCTGATGCTCCCAGGAGTTATTTTAGGAAGGGGGGGGGGGGTGTTAGAAGGGGTAAGAGGACATGTTCATGTGCTAGGGGGTGCTTTGGGAGGGAGAGGACTTGTGCTAGAAGGGGGGCAGATTTAAAGTCTGACTCCCCCAACCTTTCCTTCTAACACAAGTCCTCTCCCCTTCCAAATCACCCCTTAGCACATGTCCTCTTACCCCTCCAAATCAAAAAGATTCCGGCTGCTAGGCACCCCACAAGTGATGCAAGGTTCCAGGGGGCCCACACTACAGCACCCCTGCCAGACACCTGCTGATACATCCGCTGCCCTACTGACACTGTCCACTGCCCTACTGACACCAACCTCTGCCCTACTGGCACCAACTTCTGCCCTACTGACACCATCCTCTGCCCTACTGGCGCTGTCTACTGCTCTACTGACACCATTCACTGCCTTACTGACACCAACCTTGCTCTACTGATACCATCCACTTCCGTACTGACACCAATCTCTGCCCTACTGACACTGTCCACTGCCCTACTGACACCAACCTCTGCCCTACTGACACATCCACTGTCCTACTGACACCATCCTCTGCCCTATTAACACCAACCTCTGCCCTATTAACACCAACCTCTGCCCTATTAACACCATCCTCTGCCCTACGGACACTATCCACTACTCTACTCACACCATACACTTTCCTACTGACACCAACCTCACTCTACTGACACTGTCCACTTTCCTTCTAACACTAACCTCTGCTCTACTGACACCATCCACTGTCCTATTGACACGATCCTCTGCCCTACTGACACATCCACTGCCCTTCTGACACCAACCTCTGTCCTAAAACAACAATCTCTGCCGTAACGGACACCAA
The DNA here is from genome assembly GCA_029206835.1 of Rana muscosa. NCBI lineage: Eukaryota > Metazoa > Chordata > Amphibia > Anura > Ranidae > Rana > Rana muscosa. The sequence continues at coordinate 286,220,573 of CM055118.1, forward strand.
CCTCTGCCCTACTGACACATTAATTTCCCTACTGACACTGTCCACTGCCCGACTGACACCAACCTCTGCCCTACTAACACCGTCTACTGCCCGACTGACACCAACCTCTGCCCTACTAACACCATCTTCTGCCCTACTAATACATCCATTTTCCTACTGACACAAACGTCTGTCTCACTGACACCAACATCTTCCCTTTTGACACCAACCTCTGTCCTAATGACACCAACTTTTGTCCTAATGACACCATCCTCTGCCCTACTGCCCTACTGACACCAACCTCGGCCCTACTGACACCGTCTCCTGCCTTACTGACATTGTTCAAACACAGTCAAACACAGTCCACTGCCATACTGACTGACAATGTCCACTTTTAAGGTAGGCTTATATTTTTACAGTGACATTTGTTTTATTATAATTTTATTAGTTTTCCTTACTATTTATTTAGGCCTTGCTAGTTAATTTCTTAACCCCAGAGATGTTTGATCTCCTTCATGTTGTTCAGATGGATCTCCATCTCTGAAAGGTTGCCTACCACTTCTTTTAGCCACGTGGACCATGGGAGTATCTTGGCGTCCAGTGGAAGCGGCAGGTGGTAGTAGGGGGAGGGCCATCTCAACTTTTTCATTGGGGCCCACAATCTTCAAGCTACACCTTTGATACCTACCAGCTGCCACAGCGCACAGATAACCTCAGCTTCCAGTCTTCTATATAGGTGGACAACCAGCAAATACAGTCTCAAAGGGACAGAGGAGAGGACCATACGTAAAGGACTGGGGATACTGTAGCTTCCTTCAGTGCTCTGGGCAAATCCAAGATGGACATGAAGACAAAAGGACAGGAGTGTGGGATCTGATTAAAAACATAGCAGCATTTATTAACTCCAAAAAATAAGGCACACTTACATTAGAGCAGCTCTGTGTCAGCATGGGCATATATTTGTAAGATATAGGCTGTGGCCCTCATACTGAATCAATTGGGGACCCCTGGTCTAGTATTCAGCTTTATAGAGGAGGCACCTTAAAACACTTCATCCATTAGTGCCATTTCAATTTTAGATTGAGATTTGGTGGGATGACCCACCCACAGGCTTCTTATTTTTCTTGGGTATTTCTTCGGCAAGAACTTTTAGCCAGGATTCCCAATTCTGTCCTCCTTTAAGTATTCCAGCACATGCTGTGGTGTTCCCACTTCTCCCATTGACAGGCAATTCTATTTCACTCCATCGTCATTCCCCACATGTGCAGGATTTTATCTACAATGGTGCTCCAGCGGCCATAGGCCATACATCTGAATACCGATGACTGCTGAAGATAAAACATAGTTCCTGGTGGTGGGGGGTGTTGTTACAAAGCTGGCATTGCAGGACTTTGTGTCATGACATAAAAGCGCAGTTGCACATGAAAGCTTTCAAGTAGCAGAGGGGCTCGCAAAGGGGAAAAAAAAGTTGTCTGCTTATATTTTGAAATTTGCACTTTAAAGTAAAGCGGTCATGAGAGAAATATGGGGCCTGTCCTTGCTGATAACGTTCTATAAAAGGCTGGTTGCCTGAATGGTAGGCTGACTAGCTGCACACTGAAGGCCATATTCTAGTTTCAATCATTTTTATTGAGGTTTATCAAGAAACACAAACAGACATTTATTGTCATACATTATGATATGTTGACAAGGATCATCTAGTGAATATACAGTATATTACAGGGTAGAAAAATCAAGCATAAATGAACAATAAACAGTAGAGTTACTACTAAGTTCTGAGGATAAGTATGGTAGTGGGTATTGTCCTCACCCCATTGGGGACAAACTAGGGGGACACCATCGTCTGTAGTTCTCCTTTAACCATACATATTAAAAATTAGTGGTTGCCACGCTTATAACACAGTAAGGGTGGAAGCAGAAAAAGGAGAGGCATGTAACAGAAGTGATCAAGACTACTGCAAAATACCTAATTTAACGGAGAAATATAGCCGATTACCGTACTATAAATCGTAAGTAGTAATAATTAGGGAAAGTTGAGAGAGGACCGCTGAAACCATGACTATGGTAAGGCATATGCAAACAGCTTACTACCTAAAATACTATACACCCTGCATCCCCTCTTAAATGACCAGACGACACCCGTTTTGGAGTAAATTGGCCGCACCGGCCATTTTATTAACATTTTAACCATAACCTTTATTTACAAATAATACTCTCTCAGATACATCATAACCATGTTGAGGATCATTGAAGGCACTGACCAAATTTATCTTCGTATCAGTGTGGCCACACAAGGTCACCAGTCACAGCATGCCAAATCGAGGACAATACCACTCTGCACCTTCCAACGCTGATACCCATCTCCCAATGCCAGTTAAACCTTGGTTAACTGGCATCAACCAAGGATCCCATACCACTTATGCCATATTGGTCTTAATTTCCAAAGCCTTCAAAGATCCCCAACCGCTACCCCGTACTCCCAAATCAACATAAATACATTACAACATAACCAAAGAATAGGGCGGGAGGGTGGGAGCTACTTCTTCATCCAGTGGCCAGAGACTGACCACCGGACCCTGGCCCCTCCTACCCCCAGGGATAAACTTCCCAAGCCACCCCTACCATGGCCAGCTACACTCCCCTAATATTAACCCATATCACTGCTGGTTTTTACCCTGCTGCCTAGTCATGCCAGCCCTGCGTCTAGCCTGCGTCTCTCTCTGGGCTTCTCTATCCAGCCATTGAGACCATTTAGCCTGAATCGAGGACAGGTGTCCTTCAGAATAAGCAAACATACGCTCATAAGAGCCATGGGTGTGCACCAATGAGACCACCTCACTTCTGGTAAGAGCATCTGGGGATTTCCAGTAGAAGGCTATATTGTAAACGCAGTGAATCTGAGGATGGCCAAACATTCACCACCAGGTGAGTTTGTTTTAACCCTTTCACTTCCAGAGTTGTTTTCGCATTTTTTTTGCACACTTTAAAATGCACATTTTAGGCCTGAACACCCCAAAAATATATTTGTCATGGATATGCAGTAATGTTTGTCTGTCAGCTTACCTTTCTCTCCATGCGTTCACCTTAGAGGCCAGACACTCTCACCTGGCTGCTTTTATAATCTCTCCTCCCAGCATGGCTCCACCCCAGGCCCTATCAAAGAACTCTATATTAACCTGTGCACTGCAAGTCTGCTCTGCTGATCAACGTTGTTTGTTAAGCATTGTGTGTTTGGGTTCCTGCTTGATGTGTGCTACGTCTGTCTCTGTGTTAACGATATTGGCTTGTTCTCAACTATTCCTGTCTGCTTGTGACCTTGACCTTTGGCTTGTCCTTCGTTTATCCTTGTCTGCTTGTCGCCCTGACCTTGGCTTATCCCCTCACTATCTCTTGTATCCTGAGCTGCTGCTTCCCCTCTATCCTCTTTACCCTACGGAGCGCGAGCTAGGGGACTCTGGGGGCCGCGACCTGGATAAGGTTGCAGCCCAGTCCATCCTCATCACTAGAGGCTCTGGTGAACACCTGCTGGATCTTAGACTCCGCGCCCTGGGGAATCTTGGGCTCTAGCTCCCTGTGGGATCCCTGTTTGTGCTCCAGTGGACCTGCCTTCCTTAGTCACCCAGTGTTCCATCCGCAGCAGCCAGCCATAGGGTTTACTACCTTGTAGTGCACTCCTGACCTACGTGTGCATCTGTCATCTGGTCTCAGGTGACCTGACAATATTGTTTCTGAAGCAGGGAACTTGCATTTTATGCCATACGATAATAACACAACATATACTTTAAGTAAAAGATAAACTTAAGACTATTTTAGTGACACAAATGCAATATATTACCGATTTTGGTATAATTATTAAAGATGAAGCTGCATTAGCATCCCGAGTCTTAAAATTGCATGTGCCTGTGAAACGGTAACAAACTTTGGTACTCAAAATCAGGGATGAGCCGAACACCCCCCTGTTCGGTTCGCACCAGAACCTGCGAACAGACAAAATGTTCGTGTGAACTTTAGAACCCTATTAAATACAATGGACTCGAACGTTCGAAATCTAAAGTGTTAATTATAAAGGCTAATATGCAAGTTATTGTCCTAAAAAGTGTTTGGGGACCCGGGTCCTGCCCCAGGGGACATGTATCAATGCAAAAAAAAGTTTTAAAAACGGCCGTTTTTTCGGGAGCAGTGATTTTAATAATGCTTAAAATGAAAAAATAAAAGTGAAATATTCCTTTAAATTTCGTACCTGGGGGGAATGTATGATATGCATGTGAAGTGGCGCATGTTTCCCGTGCTTAGAACTGTCCCTGCAAAAAATGTCATTTTTGAAAGAAAAAAAGTAATTTAAAACTCACTCGCGGCTATTAATGAATTGTCGGCTCCCGGCAATACATACAAAAGTCATTGATAAAAATAAAATAAAAGCGTGGGGGTTCCCCAGAATTCAATTACCAGGCCCTTCAGGTCTGGAATAGATATTAAGGGGAACCCCGCCGCAAATTAAAAAAAAAATTGACGTGGGGTTCCCCCAAATATCCATTCCAGGCCCTTCAGATCTGGCATGGATTTTAAGGGGAACTCCACCCCAAATTAAAAAAAAAATGGCGTGGAGTCCCCCTAAAAATCCATACCAGACCCTTATCCGAGCACGCAACCTGGCCGGCCGCAGGGGAAGAGGGGGGGATGAGAGAGCGGCCCCCCTCCCTGCTGAACCGTACCAGGCCACATGCCCTCAACATGGGGAGGATGTCCCCATGTTGATGGGGACAAGGGCATCATCCCCACAACCCTTGCCCGGTGGTTGTGGGGGTCTGCGGGCGGGGGGCTTATCGGAATCTGGAAGACCCCTTTAACAAAGGGGACCCCCAGATCCCGCCCCCCCCTATGTGAATTGGTAAGGGGTACATTGTACCCCTACCATTTCACGAAGAAAGCGTAAAAAAATGTTTAAAAAAAAACCACACAAACACCTTGGATAAGCCCCTTGCCCGCAGACCCCCACAACCACCGGGCAAGGGTTGTGGGGATGAGGCCCTTGTCCCCATCAACATGGGGACATCCTCCCCATGTTGAGGGCATGTGGCCTGGTACGGTTCAGGAGGGAGGGGGGGCCGCTCTCTCGTCCCCCCCTTTTCCCCTGCGGCCAGCCAGGTTGCGTGCTCGGATAAGGGGTCTTGTATGGATTTTTAGGGGGACTCCACGCCATTTTTTTTTTAAATTTGGGGTGGAGTTCCCCTTAAAATCCATGCCAGATCTGAAGGGCCTGGAATGGATATTTGGGGGAACCCCACGTCAATTTTTTTTAAAATTTGCGGCGGGGTTCCCCTTAATATCCATTCCAGACCTGAAGGGCCTGGTAATTGAATTCTGGGGAACCCCCACGCTTTTTTTTTTTTTTTTATCAATGACTTTTGTATGTATTGCCGGGAGCCGACAATTCATTAATAGCCGCAAGTCAGTTTTAAATGCATTTTTTTCTTTCAAAAATTACACTTTGTGCAGGGACAGTTCTAAGCACGGGAAACATGTGCCACTTTACATGCATATCATACACACCCCCCAGGTATGAAATTTAAAGGAATATTTCACTTTTATTTTTTCATTTTAAGCATTATTAAAATCACTGCTCCCGAAAAAACGGCCGTTTTTAAAACTTCTTTTTGCATTGATACATGTCCCCTGGGGCAGGACCCAGGTCCCCAAACACTTTTTAGGACAATAACTTGCATATAAGCCTTTATAATTAGCACTTTAGATTTCTCCCATAGACTTTTCGAATTTGCCGCAAACACCCCAATTTGTTCGCTGTTCGGCGAACGGGCGAACAGGCAATGTTCGAGTCGAACAAGAGTTCGACTCGAACTCGAAGCTCATCCCTACTCAAAATTCTCCATGCTTTTAAAGCTCTCACAGGTCTTCAGTTTAGAGTTAACAATGAACAGTGACCCTTAAATTATTTCTCTCACTCTGGTATGGGTAGTGATTCATAACATGTGTTGTAAATCATTGTTTTTGTACACCCAATGCTCATGTTTATGTATGTATGTATGTATGTACATGGAGGGGCTTTTCATATGTCACTTTAATTTTTTAAAACATTTACTGCCATCACATAGGGGACCAATAGCCCCCACATGATAATAATTTTTACAGTGACAGGTTCTCTTTAAAAAGACATATGGGGTTTTATTAGACCCCTGATGTCTCCCCTGGACTATACTAAACCTAATAGAGTACAGATCCTTCATTAGGTCCATCCCAGCCACAGTAGCCATAGAATGACAGCTCAAAATCAGAAGTGACTTAAAGGGTTAGTTCACCCCTTCTCTGCCAGTGCCATTTATACAGTGATCAGTGCATTTTTATAGCACTGATCAATGTATTAGTGTCACTGGTCACCAAAAAGTGTCACTTAGGGTCAGATTTATTGGTTACCTCTATTACTGTACCAATCCGGTTTATAATATATCTACATATTTTGGAAGCGTTATCAGAATCTCTGGGGTAATTTAACATTATAATGTATTTTATTATGTGTTTGTATACTATGATTTTAACTTTATCCAATTAAAAACTTCAATTAATTTTACTTATTCTATGCGTGTGCCTACAAAGTCCATTTTTATAGTTTCAATTACTTCCTTCAGATTTGTCCGTCGCAATACCGCAGTCCTGCTAGAAATCGCAGATCGCCGTCATTACTAGCAGAATACATATTGGCCTAAATTGATCAAGAAATTCGTTTTTTTTTTACATTTTTTGCATATGTATTATAGCAGAAAGTAAAAAATATTTTTTTTTTTTTCAAAATTGTTGTTCTTTTGTTGTTTATAGCGCAAAAAATAAAAACCGCAGAGGTTATCAAATACCACCAAAAGAAAGTTCTATTTGTGGGAAAAAAAGGACGTCAATTTTATTTGGGTACAGCGTCGCACTACTGCGCAATTGTCAGTTAAAATCAACGCAGAGCCGTATCGCAAAAAATGGCCTGGTCATTAAGGGGGTAAATCCTTTTGGGGCTGAAGTGGTTAAAGGAGAATTATACAAAAAAAAGAAGATTAGTTAAGTGCTTTTTTTTACAACTACTTTTATTTTATACTGGCTTTTGAAATTGACAAATGCAACAATTTAGAAATTGGATGAAAAATTTAGCACTGGGAAACTCTTTTCGAAAGATAAATAGTGCAACTATGTAGATCAGGCCAAAATGAGGGACAAATGAGGGGGAAAGAGGCAAAAGAGGGACTTTGTTCTAAATCAGGGACATTCCCTCGTAATCAGGGACAGTTGTGAGCTATGCTCAGTGCTCACAGGAGAAGGGTCAGGAGGGGCAGCAGCCATGATGAACTAGGCCTTGTATACAGGGCTGGTGCAAGGATTTTTGACACTCTAGGCGAAACCTAATTTTGCCCCCCCTTTGCTCCACCCCTGACTCCACCCCCTTTGCCCTGCCCATGTATACCCCACCTTTTTAATGAAGCACCCATCAAATGCAGCCTCACCAGAGCCCATCAATGCAGCCCACCAGCACCCATCAAATGCAGCCTCACCAGTGCCCCTTAAATGCAGCCTTACCAGTGCCCATCAAATGCAGCCTCACCAGCGCCCATCAAATGCAGCCTCACCAGCGCCCATCAAATGCAGCCTCACCAGCGCCCATCAATGCAGCCTCACCAGAGCCTATCAAATTCAGCCTCACCAGCGCCCATCAAATGTAGCCTCACCAGCTCCCATCAAATTCAGCCTCACCAGCGCCCATCAAATGCAGCCTCACCAGCACCTATCAAATGCAGCCTCACCAGCACCCATCAAATGCAGCCTCACCAGCGCCCATCAAATGCAGTCTCACCAGCGCCCATCAAATGCAGCCTCATCAGTCCCCATCAAATGCAGCCTCACCAGAGCCCATCAAATGCAGCCTCACTAGCGCCCATCAAATGCAGCCTCACTAGCGCCCATCAAATGCAGCCTCACCAGTGCCCATCAAATGCAGCCTCACCAGCGCCCATCAAATGCAGCCTCACCAGCGCCCATCAATTAATGTTTGCTTGCTTCCATTCCGCTGCTGCTGCACCTCTGACACTATGTGCGAACGGAGCGGCGGCTGCCTGCTGATGCTGAGACTTAGTTGCTTGCTGCAGAGAGAAGAGAGTAGGAACACCAGTGGCCGGGCGCCCTAGGCAGCAGAGCGCCTTAGGCGGCTTCCTAGTTTGCCTAGTGGTAGCACCGGCCCTGCTTGTATACAGTCCTATTTATCATAACACACTCATGAGTCATTGTCTTACGAAGGGTCACAAGGGCCAGCAGTATAATGAACTGGACCTTGTATATGGCGCTATTTAATTCATCCTAAAATACTCACGATTCAGCAGAAGGGTCAAAAGAAGCAAAAAGAAACATCATAATTTTGTCTCTCCCTTTTTTTTTTACCTAATTTGACCAGCTATTTAAATGTGTGTGTAAATACAGAAGCAGAACAGAGGGGTGAGAAGCTCTACTAAGAAGACGAAGGGCCCCATTCACATCAGAGGACTTAGATTATGTTCTGTATAACACACAGTATACAGGACATGGATTTCCTCCACATTTCTGTCCATCTCTCTTTCCTCTAGTGTTAAACCTTATTCTGTCCTCTGCCTATAGGGATATAGGAGTCTCAGCTTCGACATTGAAAGCTAAAGCCTAAAAGCCTTTTTATTCCATTAGCGTCTAAGTGTCAGTCCTTTCGCTGTTATAGAATGTACGGCAGAGGCTTACCGCCCGAGATAAGCTCTTCACTAAGGACGATTCACACATCCCTATAGGCAAATCTTTATAACCACGGGGCAACCGGGAACAACTGTATTTCTGATTGACAATTACAATTTTTAAAGGATAAGGGATATAAAGCGTGTGTCTGCTGTATGTACTTCTTAGGATGAATAGCTGGCTCGAATGTAGTGTGAATACAATACCTGGGAGAGTCTGCATAGGAAGAAATATTGTGTGCAGAGGGCCTCTAGTGGTCACAGAACATACTGCATAGCAGTTGGTTTATATAGGGTATGTATGGTCAAAATTATTATTAGTATACAGCAGTGGTCTCCAAACTGCGGCCCGAGGGCCGGTTACGGCCCTTTGCTTGCATTTATGCGGCCCTTGGGAAACTATTTATCCGCCAACATAATTTCTCCTTCGGTTATCAACAACGTGGTATAATTCTTCCCACTGACACCAATGATGGGGCATAACTTCTTCCTCTGACACCATGATGGGACACTATTCCCCACACGGACACCAATGATGGGGAACTACCCCCCCCCCCCCTGACACCAGCAATGTGGTACTATTCCTCCCAGCACTATTCCTTCAATAGCTCCCAACTGTCCCTGATTTGGAGGGACTGTCCCTGATTTGGAGCAATGTCCCTTTGTCCCTCATTCCTCCTCATTTGTCCCTCATTTTGGTCTGATCTATATAAATGTATATAAAATGTACTTTTTATCTATCAAAAAGTGTTTTCCAGCACTAAACCTTTCATCTGATTTCTAAATTGCTGCATTTGTAAATTCCAAAAGCCAATATAAAGAAACAGTAGTGGTAAAAAAAGCATTTGTGGGTTTAATTAATCTTATTATTTTTTGTACAATTCTCCTTTAAGGGGGCGTGGCAAGGGGTGTGTCCTATGCCTGCATACTTCTGCTGATATGTGTCCCTCATTCCCATCTCAAAAAGTTGGGAGGTATGTATCTTCCATTGACACCAATGATGGGGCACTATTCCTCCTATTAACACCAATGATGGGGCACTATTCCTCCTATTAACACCAATGATGGGGCACTATTTCTCCCATTGACACCAATGATGGGGCACTATTCCTCCTATTAACACCAATGATGGGGCACTATTTCTCCCATTGACACCAATGATGGGGCACTATTCCTCCTATTAACACCAATGATGGGGCACTATTCCTCCTATTAACACCAATGATGGGGCACTATTCCTCCTATTAACACCAATGATGGGGCACTATTCCTCCTATTAACACCAATGATGGGGCACTATTTCTCCCATTGACACCAATGATGGGGCACTATTTCTCCCATTGACACCAATGATGGGTCACTATTTCTCCCATTGACACCAATGATGGGGCACTATTGCTCCTATTGACACCAACAATGGGGTAGTATTCAGAAAATATATAATGTTCTGGGGGTTTACGTAATTTTTTTGCCAATTGGATTTTTACATGTATGCGACAAAAAAAATTATTCATGCTATGCACGAATCTATCCATCACCCATATAGGGGGTGGCGTGGACAGAGGGGGCATGGAAGGGCCGCCCCTGTGTAACACCCTAAATACGGTTGTAACATGTAACATGTTGAAAAGGCAGCGTTAAGCCTCGTACACACGACCGAGTTTCTCGGCAAGAACCAGCAAGAAACTTGCTGGCAGAGATGTCTTGCCGAGAAACTCGTTCGTGTGTATGGTTTCTCGTCAAGAAAACCGACTAGAATCTCGACGAGAAAATAGAGAACCTGCTCTCTATTTTCTCGTCGAGATTCTCGTCAGCCTGTTTCTCGACGAGAAAATTGTGTGTGTGTACACTTACCTTTCCTCCGGTAAGCCTGCGCATGCTCGAAATGACTTTGACGCATGCGCGACAGCTTCCTAGGCATAGGATAGGGTGTACAAAGATGGCGGCGACGGCATCGAATGTGACGAGCGCATGCTCGTCGTATTCAATTACGTCACCGCGTTCGCTCCCTTCAAAGAACCGCGGGTTCTTTGAAATGAGCGTGTGTACACTCGGCCGGGACAAGTTTCTTGTCCAAGGATCTCGTCGAAAAAAACGACGTGTTTTTTACGACGAGATTCTCGGCCGTGTGTACGAGGCTTGAGACTTTAATTGCTAATACTGTATTTTTATGTTGTGAATGGCTCTTTTGTCTTTAGTCTCTTGTAAAAAAAAAATCATGGATTCATTACAATTGATACAACTCCAGCTAAAGTCCAATTGAATGTTCAGCAGAGATGAGCCAAACTGCCCTGGGTTCAGCCAAAACTGTCAAATTGGGCTAATAGGGAGCGTCAAAAAATAGAATGGAATTGAAAAAAAAAAAATTTTTGTAACCATTCTTCCAGGAGCACTGATTTTTTCGATTCTTAAAGTCAAAAATTAAAACTGTCCAATTACTTTAAATAACATGCCTGAGGGGTGCCCTAATCCTGCATGACTTTTACACGGGGAATAAAGTGTTTAAAATTGCTGTCAAATGACATTTCATTCCCGGCTTCTTTTTGTTTTTTAAATGTCATATTTGCTGTAGCACATCCTACAGTGAGAATGGAAAAAAAAGTTGCATAGACCTTTCGAGTCTTGTATGGTTTTTAAGAGGGTATCTCACTCAAAAAAATAAATACGTGAAGTTCTCCTAAAAATCCATACCAGATATTTAATCCCATGCAGCCTGGCTTGTCAGGAAAGGGGGGGGGGGGGCACATGCCCGCAACAGGAGTCCCCCCTAGCAAAGCACCTTGTCCCCTTGTTGGTGAGGACAAGGACCTCTTCCCTACAACTCTAGCCAGTGGTTGTGGGAGTCTGCAGGCAGGGGGCCTATTGCAATCTGGAAGAGCCCTTCAAAAAAGAAGGGGGCCCCCACATACCATCCCCCTATGTGTATGAGTACATAGTACCCACTCATTCAGAAAAACAAAACAAAAAAATTTTTACCTATAAAAAAAAGGACTCCCAAATGTTTGACAAGCCATTTTTTTAAAAGAAAAATTCCCCAAAAAGTCTCTTGTAAATACATAGTCAGTCATGATGCCCGTCGACTCGCCAAAAAAAACAAAAACAAAAGAAGGAAAAACAGATGACCTGGCACACATGGCTGGTCCCAACAGTACAACTAGCCAAATTACAGTTCATCAAGCTATCATCAGCTATACAAGGGAAGGGGCAAGATATTTGGTGATTTCATTGACCAAATTTGGGGCAATGGGATTCCCAGCCATGTGAGTGAATGTGCCGGGTGACAACAGTGGTTGGTAAGGGTGCAAGCATTTAGCAACAATTGACAGCCAGAAGCTGTCACATGCGTCCGCGACAAACACTAGAAACTTTGTGTTAAGACAAACACCTGAACAGCCAGTGCTCGGTCCGAACTTTATTTGTCCCTGGGACACGGCGCATCCCTGATCTTGGTAAAGAGCCGATGATGCGGTCTTTACCCATGTGATCAGCTGTGCCAATCACAGCTGATCGCATTTAAACAAAGAAATGGCAGTTATCGGCTTTCCTCTACTGTCTACTCACACTGACATTGAGTCAATCAGCGGCATTTACTCACAGGGGAGACCTGCACAGATAATCAGGGCACTAATTATCAGTGCAACCCTAACAGTGCCCATCAGTGATACCAATCAGTGCTGCCTTTCATTGCCCATCAGTGCCTGCTTATCAGTGCCCATCAGTGCCACCTATCCATGATGTCTATCAGTGCCCATCAGTGCCGCCTATCAGTGCCCATCAGTGCCACCTACCAGTGCCCATCAGTGCCTCCTATAAGTGCTCATTAGTGCTGCATATCAGTGCCACCTATCAGTGTCCATCAATACTGCATATTAGTGCCTCCTCATCAGTGCCTCCTCATCAGTGCCACCTTATCAGTACCCTTCAGTACCGTCTCATCACTGCAGCCTCATCAGCATACATCAGTGAAGGAGAAAAATTACTTATTTACAACATTTTCTAACAGAAACAAAGACAAATTATATATTTTTTTTCTAAGAGCCCATTCACACAGGGGCGTCTTTGGATCCGACTCCAAATCGCCCCAGGTCGCCCCTAGTTGCCTCAGGTCGCGCCGGCTGAAGAAATCAATGTAAGTTAATGGAGCCGTCCTTATGCACACTACTGCAGTCGCTCCGACTTCAAAAAAGGTCCCTGTACTACTTCAATCCGACTTCTAGGCGACCTGTACCCATTCATTTCAATGGGAGTCGCCTCTCACTGTCTTAATAGGAGCGACTCTCCAGGAAGATAACATACATTTATCAGGCAAACCTCTCCCTCCCCCCTCCCTCCCACAGAGCTGATTCTTGTTTGATTGGCCACTGGAATGTCTCCTGTCCTGCAGGCAACTTGGAGTTGCCTTGTAAGTAGCTCCAGGTCCGGCTGTGATTCATACTCAGGTCATGTCTGAGTTGCCTCATAAAATCGCGCTGGAAGTCGTGTTGCCCCTGTTCAGTTTTAGTTTATTTAGCAAAATAAAAAACCAAGTGGTAATTAAATACCACCAAAGCAAAGCTCTATCTGATAAAAAAATGATAAGAATTTAATTTGGGTACATCGTTGCATGACTGTGCAATTGTCATTCAAAGTGTGATGCCTCGTACACACGACCAGTTTTCCCGACGAGAAAACTGGCATTTTTTAGTTTGGTCGGGAAATCCGGTCGTGTGTGGGCTCCATAGCAGTTTTCCCAACGATAAAACTGCCCGCAAAAAATTTAGAACCTGCTCTATTTTTTCCCGTCGTGTTTCCCGTCAGTCTTTTTCTTGTCTCGAAAACCGCTCGTGTGTATGCTTTTCCGAGTGAAAAAAAACCGCGCATGCTCAGAATCGAGTTTGAGACGGGAGCGCTCGTTCTAGCGTTCGTAATGGAGATAGCACATTCATCACGCTGTAACGGACTGAGGAGCACGAGGCTGAAAAGCGCGAATCGTCTCTCACCAAACTTTTACTAACACGAGGATCAGCAAAAGCAACCCAAAGGGTGGCACCATTTGAATGGAACTTCCCCTTTATAGTGCCGTCGTATGTGTTGTACGTCACCGCGCTTTGGTCGAGTGTTTTTTTGCCTGAACGTGTGTATGCAAGGCAGGCTTGAGAGGAATCACGTCAGGAAAAACTACGGTTTTTGGCATGTCAGGAAAACCTGGTCGTGTGTACAAGGTATGACAACGCTGAAAGCTGAAAATTGGCCTGGGCAGGAAGAGAGTAAAAGAGCCCAGTCGGCAAGTGGTTAATGAAAACCAGCTGTTTGACTTTGCACACCTTTAGTTTTTATGCATGCAGCAGATTTAAACTGAAAGTTTAGTTGGGCTTTAAAAGTATTTTGAGTTGATTACCTGACTTTAGCACAGTTGTGGTGCTCACTGGTTATCATTAACAAGTCACTGAATTTGCCTGTTGTCTGTGGTCGATCTTTAAGGGCTCTTTCACACGGGACGGATCCGTGAAGATCCGCCCCGTGAAGCTCCGCTTGCTCAGCGGGGATCGCTCCGTTGATCTGTGCAGGGACACTGTGCAGGGACCGCCCTGTCAGAGCGCCGCTCTCCTCTATGGGGGATCGGATGACGACGGACCGTAGAGTCCGTTGTCATCGGATCCGCTCCGCCGACGGAAGGAAAAATAGGGTTTTCCTCCGTCACACTTTGGCGGAGCGGAGCGGGTCGGATGTCAGCGGACATGTCACCGCTGACATCTGTGGCTCCATAGGGCTACATGGAGCGTCCGTTCAGGTCCGCCTAAAAAACTGACAGGCGGACCTGAACGTACCGTCCGTGTGAAAGGGGCCTAAGGGTACACACTGATGACTGTATAAACATTTGGCCACTATTATTATTATTATTATACATGATTTATATAGCGCCAACAGTTTAGGCAACGTTTTACAATGTAGATGGGGGGCAGTACAGTTACAATACAGTTCAATACAGAAGGAATAGAAGGTCCCTGCTCATGGAGCTTACAATCTAAATGGAGGGGGAAACGGTATAAAACGTAATAGCTAAGGGAGGTGGCTAGGGTACAGTTCTTAGATGGAGGTGGGTAAGGCTTCCCTGAATAAGTGAGTTTTTAAGGATCACCTAAAGGCAGACATGGTAGGTGCTGACCAGACATACTAGGGCAGGGAGTTCCAGAGGATGGGAGAGGCTCTGGAGAAGTCCTGGAGACGAGCATGGGAGGAGATAACAACGGAGCTAGAGAGCAGGAGGTCCTAGGAGGAGTGGAGAGCATGATATGGGCAATATCTGCAGATGAGGTTGGGGAGGTAATTGGGGGCGATGTTGTGGATGGCCTTGTATGATGTGGTTAGTATTTTGAATTTTATACGGTGGGGTAGGGGAAGCCAGTGAAGAGAGGGGCAGCAGTCACGGATCGGTTAGGGTTAGAAGGTGTATTAGTCTAGTAGCAGCATTCATATTAGACTGAAGGGAGGGATAACCTGTGTAGAGGTGGGCCAGTGAAGAGGGAGTTACAGTAGTCAAGGCGGGAAATAACCAAGGAGTGAATAACTTGTTTTGTGGTGTTGTTAGTCAAGGAGGGGCGAATTCTGGATATGTTGCAGGGGTTGAGGCGGAAAGATGTAGCCAGTGATTGGATGTGGGGACTGTAGGAGGGGTCAGAGTCTGGGATTACACCCAGCACCCTGGCATGTTTGGAGGGAACAATGGTTGTGCTGTTGATCTCAATGGTGAAGTCATGGGGAGGGGATCGGGGAGAAGGAAATATTACAAGCTCAGTTTTAGAAAGATTAGTATGCAGAATCTTGCTGGCAGAAGTTAGCAGGAAGATCCTGCTTAAAAAGTGCTCTGTTTGCTGTACTATGTAGGGATTGAGCTGTGAGTTCAAGCAATAAAAACCCTGCTCCAGGTGAGCAATCACTACAGTCCGGATGTGCTGGGTGCAAGCCACGGCTCGCCCCTGATGATCAATGAGAAGAAAAGAACGGCTGCACACCAAAATAACGTTCCAATGTGTTTATTCCAAAATAGCAAATGACAGCCAAAAAGACAGAGTACCCGAACCCAGGAGGTGACGCGTTTCACACTGACCACAGTACTTCTTGAAGAAGCACTGTGGTCAGTGTGAAACGCGTCCCCTCGTGGGTTCGGGTACTCTGTCTTGTTGGCTGTCATTTTCTATTTTGAGGTTGAGTTGTTCTTGCTTAGGCTGCACATATACTAAACTTGGAACGATACAGAGAAGATTAGCATGGCCCCTGCGCAAGGATGACATGTAAATTTGTAAAGTGTTCCATATTAAAAAATAAATAAAAGATTAAGCAATGTATGCATGCGTACAAGTGTACAGCGTTCATACATCCTGTTGGTTGCTAGGACACAGGCAGCCATTGCTGCCTAGCATTCTCTGTTGCTAGGATGCAGTTGGCTATTGCTCTCTAGCATCCTCTGTTGCTACGACACAGGAGGCCATTGCTAAAAAGCTTCCTTCATTACTAGGATGCAGGCGGTCAATGCCACCTAAAGTTCTTTGTTGGTAGGATGCAGGCAGTTATTCCTGCCTACCTTTCTCTGTTGCTAGGACTCAAGAGGCAGTAACTACCTAGTTTTCCTTGTTATTAGGACATGGCAATTGTCACCTAGCATCCTCGATTATTAGGACACACCCTCTTTTGCCATGATGCAGGCGGCCATTATCCCCTAACATCTTCCTTTGCTAGGATGCAGACATATCTTGTACTCTAATATATGCTGTATGCATGTAAACATTAGCATAAACATTTACATGCGTACAACGTCCATACTACCATATATACTCGAGTATAAGCCAAGTTTTTCAACACATCTTGGATCCCAATCCTGGCACACGTGTAGCCCCACTCTTTCTCTACAAGTGTGCAAAGTTTGTTGTCCGGAGGACCTACGGCTGGGGAGCACCGATTTTTCAAAGCCGGGCACCCCTTCCATAGACTCCCATGTTAAACGGTAATTTCTCTGGTGACTTTGGGGACCCGGTACGGGCCGCTCGTAGGTCCCTTGGACCCGGAACTTGGCACACATGTAGCCCCATGTATCCTCTATAAGTGTTTTTCGTCCGGAGGACCTACAGCCAGGGAGCACTGATTTTTCAAAGCCGGGCACCCCTTCTATAGACTCCCATGTTAAACGTCAGTCTAGTCATGGACACAGTGAGGCATGGGCACAGTGAGGCACAGTGAGGCACAGTGAGGCACAGTGAGGCATGGACACAGTGAGGCATGGGCACAGTGAGGCATGGACACAGTGAGGCACAGTGAGGCACAGTGAGGCATGGACACAGTGAGGCACAGTGAGGCACAGTGAGGCATGGGCACAGTGAGGCATGGGCACAGTGAGGCATGGACACAGTGAGGCACAGTGAGGCATGGACACAGTGAGGCACAGTGAGGCACAGTGAGGCATGGACACAGTGAGGCATGGACACAGTGAGGCACAGTGAGGCACAGTGAGGCATGGACACAGTGAGGCACAGTGAGGCTCAGTGAGGCACAGTGAGGCATGGACACAGTGAGGCACAATGAGGCTCAGTGAGGCACAGTGAGGCACAGTGAGGCATGGACACAGTGAGGCACAGTGAGGCTCAGTGAGGCACAGTGAGGCATGCAGATGGACACCCTAGGCTTATACTCGAGTCAATAAGTTTTCCCAGTTTTTTGTGGTAAAATTAGGTGCCTCTGCTTATATTCGGGTCGGCTTATACTCGAGTATATACGGTATATACTTTGGACAATTTTTATCATTTTATTTTTTTACAGCTCTGAACGCAGCGCAGGTTAAAGTGGAAGTAAACCCTCCTATTCAGTCAAGGAAGCTGCCATCTTGGCCTCTGTTTGATCTTTAACTGGCATGATGCTGCACATGTGATCAGTTATGACACCAGCCATTGGACAGTTTGGTTGGGAGAACAAGCTAATGTGACAGTTAGTCCTCCTGGCATGCCGGGAATATAACTGTTTTTTTAAACTGTTAAATCGATGGGTTTACCTCCACTTTAACTGATCTTTATGCAGCTCTATGCATGGGGCCATAGAATATAATACACCTGCGGGCAGATCAGTGTAAAAAAAAAAAAAGTTTAATAATGAAAATGCTGTGGCATGAGCTCTAAGTATTCCCTTTACAAAGTCTTCCGACATATAACTTCCTCTATTAGGGATGCGGCTGATCTGTCCTTTATATAAAAATCTTTTCATTTATCCTTCCATAAAGGTGTGTTGAATGTGTTCTCCGCTCTGTCTCAGCATGACCACGCTCTTACCGACGGGTCACATTGTAAGTGAACTGGATAAAAGCAATCAACATGTCAGCGCATAGACATTCACACTTCTGCCTCAGCTTGTTATAACTTGAAGTATTTAAAACCAGTGGCTCTGAGTGCTTTCTAAAGAAAAGCAACTGTTTGGCTTTGCACACCTTTAGCTTTGATGCACCTGGAATGTAAGTAGCAGATATAACTGATATTGTCAAAAGTATTGGGACGCCTGCCTTTACACGCACATGAACTTTAATGTCATCCCAGTCTTAGTCTGTAGGGTTAAATATTGAGTGGTTCTACCCTTTGGAACTATAACAACTTCAACTATTCTGGGAAGGCTGTCCACAAGGTTTAGGAGTGTATCTATGGGAATGTTTGACCATTCTTCCAGAAGTGCGTTTGTGAGGTCAGGCACTGATGTTGGATAAGAAGACCTGGCTCGCAGTTTCCACTCTAATTCATCCCAAAGATATTCTTTCAGGTTGAGGTCAGGACTCTGTGCAGAGCAGTCATGTTCCTCCACCCCAAACTCACTCATCCATGTCTTTATGGACCTTGCTTTGTGCACTGGTCCAAATCAGCATACCAAGGCATTTTGGACAATTTCATGCTCCCAACTTTGTAGGAACAGTTTGGGGATGGCCCCTTCATGTTCCAACATTACTGAGCACCAGTGCACAAACAAGGTCCATAAAGACAAGGATGAGCGAGTTTGGGGTGGAGGAACTTGACTGGCCTGCACAGAGTCCTGACCTCAACCCCATAGAACACCTTTGGGATGAATTAGAGTGGAGACTGGGAGCCAGGCCTTCTCTCCAACATCAGTGCCTGACCTCACAAATGTGCTTCTGGAAGAATAGTCAAACATTCCCATAGACACACTCCTAAACCTTGTGGACAGCCTTCCCAGAAGAGTTGAAGCTGTTATAGCTACAAAGGGTGGGCCAACTCAATATTGAACCCTACGGACTAAAGCCTCATGCACACGACCGGATTTTCTGCGGACAAAGCGTAGGACTTTTGTCCGAAGGGCGTTGGCCATGAACTTGTCTTGCATACAAACAGCAAAGAATTGCCGGCCAACAAACACCAAACAACGTGGTTTTTCAGCTCTTTAGCGCCACCCTTTGGGCAACTTCTGCTAATGTTGTGTTATGGTGAGCATTGCTTCTGAGCATGCGTGTTTGTACTTTGCGCCACACGACCGCGCAATTGTCAGTTAAAGTGACGCAGTGCCGTAGCGCAAAATATGGCCTGGTCATGAAGGGGGTAAATCTTCCGGAGGGAAAGTGGTTGAGGCAAAATGATCATATTTACTTACTTTAGCACAGTTGCAGTGCTTACTAGTTAACATTAACAGTTTATCAAATTTCCCGGTTGCCTTTAACCGCTTCAGCCCCGGACCATTTTGGCAGGCCAAAGACCAGGCCACTTTTTGCGATTCAGCACTGCGTCGCTTTAACTGACAATTGCGCGGTCGTGCGACGTGGCTCCCAAAACAAAATTGACGTCCTTTTTTCCCACAAATAGAGCTTTCTTTTGGTGGTATTTGATCACCTCTGCGGTTTTAATTTTTTTCGCTATAAACAAAAATAGAGTGACAATTTTGAAAAAAATCCCAAATTTCTTACTTTTTGCTATAATAAATTTCCCCAAAAAATATATAAAAAAACTATTTTTTTCCTCAGTTTAGGTCGATACGTATTCTTCTACATATTTTGTGGTAAAAAATATTGCAATCAGCATTTATTGATTGGTTTGCGCAAAAGTTATAGCGTTTACAAAATAGGGGATAGTTTTATGGCATTTTTATTTTTTTTATTTTTTTTTACTAGTAATGGCGGCGATCAGTGATTTTTTTCGTGACTGTGACACTATGGCGGACACATCGGACACTTTTGACACATTTTTGGGACCATTGTCATTTTCACAGCGATCAGTGCTATAAAAATGCACTGATTACTGTGAAAATGACACTGGCAGTGAAGGGGTTAACCACTAGGTGGCGCTGTAGGGGTTAAGTGTTCCCTGCATAGTGTTTCTTAGTGTAGGGGGGATGGGCTCTGTGTCACATGACACAGATCTCCGCTCCGAGTGCACGGAGCCGAGATCCGTGTCATTGTCACTAGGCAGAGCCGGGAGATGCTTGTTTACACAAACATCTCCCCGCTCTATATCTCCGTGAGACGATCGCGGGAATCCCCGCGGCGATCGAGTCCGCCGGACCCGCGGTCCAACTCACGGGGATGGCGGCAGGGTCGCGAGCGCGGCGTGCGCGCGACCACACGGACAGGCACTTAAAGTAGGGTGTCCAGACATCCTCAGTTTCCAAGGACAGTCCCCGGATTGAGGACACTGTCCCCAGAGCCAGTCTGTCCCCGGATTCGTCCCCAGATTGCAGTGGCATGAAGGGGGGGCATCTGGTACTCTCGCCCTGGGTGCAACATTTGGGGGGCGCAAAATCATTACTGTGCCCCCCCCAAGTGTGCTGTGTTCCCCGCCCAGGATCTCCTGTAGTCCAGCCTGTCCCCCATGATCCCTCTGGTGCGGACGGCCCGTGTGTGTGTGTGAGAATACAGCAGAGGGGAGGGGCGGTGCAGAGCGTACGGCGGCTATTGGAGAAGCTCTTGGCAGGGGATACTGAGGAGCGGCTGGGTGTCGGGAACAGTACCTGGTGCTGGGGAGAGCCCTGCTCCGATAAATTTTCATGGAGGCCATGGAGAGGTGAGCAAAATCAACCAATCTACACTGTTCATGTAGGGGGGGGGGGGGTGTAGTGCAGGAATCAGGTAGGTCAGTGTAGTGGTCAGTATAGAACTCAGGTAGGTCAGTGTAGTGGTCAGTATAGGAATCAGGTAGGTCAGTGTAGTGGTCAGTATAGAAATCAGGTAGGTCAGTATAGTGGTCAGTGTAGGGATCAGGTAGATCAGTGTAGGAATCAGGTAGGTTAGGGTAGTGGATAGTGTAGGAATCAGGTAGGTTAGGGTAGTGGATAGTGTAGAAATCAGGTAGATTAGTGTAGTGGTCAGTGTAGGAATCAGGTAGGCAGAGGCGGCTCTAGGCTTTGTGAGGCCTTAAGCAAAACTTAGACACAGGGGCCCCACCATGCCCATAATGGGTAAAAAAATTCAAGCAAATAAAAATGGCTGCAGAAAGTTGCACGGATCTATCACACAGTGATTGAGCAGAGGCAAATTAGGCGGCCGCGAGGCCCCTGTGAGTGCGAGGCCTTAGGCGATCGCCTAATTTGCCTAATTAAAAAGCCGCCTCTGCAGGTAGGTCAATGTAGGGATAAGGTAGGTCAGTGTAGTGGTCAGTGTAGGAATGAGGTAGGTCAGTGTAGTGGTCAGTGTAGGAATCAGGTAGGTCAGTGTAGTGGTCACTGTAGGAATCAGGTAGGTCAGTGTAGTGGTCAGTGTAGGAATGAGGTAGGTGAGTTCAGTGGTCAGTGTAGGAATGAGGTAGGTTAGTTCAGTGGTCAGGTAGGTCAGTGTAGGAATCAAGTTGGTCAGTACTACTGTACTAGTGGAAGGGACTCAGGGAGTGCTAAAAGTCTGGTTGGGGGTGCAAATTTCTTGCCTTGTCCCGGGCGCTGACAACCCACGCTACACCACTGACTGCATATATAATTTGAGGAAAATATGCGTATAAAATAGTTTACCATTTGCCAATAAAAAAAATAAGTCCCCGGATTTCATTTGAAAAATATGGTCACCTTAACTTAAAGGGGACGTACAGGTACGTTGATGTGCCTGTCCGTGCCATTCTGCCGACGTAAATGTACAGGAGGTGGTTGGCAAGTGGTTAACACAGTAAGTATTCCCTTTGCTAAGTCTTCCGACATATAACTTCCTCTATTAGGAATGCGGCTGATCTGTCCTTTATAGAAAAATCTTTTCATTTATCCTTCCATAAAGGTGTGTTGAATGTGTTCTCCGCTCTGTCTCAGCATGACCACGCTCTTACCGACGGGTCACATTGTAAGTGAACTGGATAAAAGCAATCAACATGTCAGCGCATAGACATTCACACTTCTGCCTCAGCTTGTCATAACTGAAATTATTTAAAGGCAGGATATGCGCTCTGTGCAAAAGCAATATAAAAGCTTTTAAAATGTATCATCCGTGTCCCGCACTACATGTCGGATTAAAAAAAAAAAGCGAAAAAAAAACGAATGATCGACGCTTTAAACATAATTTTGGAGGCATTGAGTGTGCCGCCGCTTGTTAAATTTCAGTCATTCTGGTTTTTGATTTATGAAACTGTTTCTTTCATGACGTTTGATTCACAAGCTCATTTTCCCTAATCCTCTCTACACAAGCCCAATTAATCTGCATCAATCAATAGATGTTTAACAGACATGCTATTGTGTAATGCAGAAGGTAGAGCAACGGCGCCATCTACAGACCCGATCTTGCAGTCCTTCACTGACAAGGTAGCATTTCAGTTCAGTAAAGGAGAGCTCAGGGGGGAAACTAAAACCCAGTAATAATTATATAAAATACTCCAGCGCCAACAAGTATGTGCCCAGTGAAAGTATATGAAAATAAGATACTGCCGCTGGCACAAAAACAGGATTCACACCTCACCTATATATATATTACAACATAAGAACAAAAAAAAACTGCGCCTTCGCAATAAACTATTTACTTTAATCTTCAACGTGTAAAATCAATAGTGCAATTAGTGTAGAATGCCAACAATTTTCAAATGCTCAATAAAGCGCTTTCTGTGCCAAAAAGTATGTGCAATTCATAATAAATGCGTATCAAATCAAAATAAAATGATTACAATTATTAATAATTTAAAACAGTTCATTCAAAAAAAGTTATGGGTGTCTTGCGTCCATTCTCATTAATATGCTATATTTTAGCAGCAGAAAAAAAGAAAAAAAAAGAATAAAAAAATTGTGCTTATATAAAATGTTCTCCACCAGTGGGTAATGTGGGCTTGCTTGTACTTGTAGTGCGCTTATCCCTCCACCAGTATAATACTCTGACAAAGTCACGTGGTACAGTGACGTAACACATAGGGAGGAGGAACTGGTGATGTCACGCCGCAATCAGAAGTGAGCGGAACGTCATTTTGTTGGAGTTACACAGAGGCTGAATCCATTGCAATGCACAGTGCCTTGAAAAAATATTCATACCCCTTGAAATTTTCCACAGTTTGTCATGTTACAACCAAAAATATAAATGTATTTTATTGGGATTTTATGTGATAGACCAACACAAAGTGACACATAATTGTGAAGTGGAAGGAAAATGATAAATGTTTTTCAATTTTTTTAATAGAGTCCACCTGTGTGAGATATTATCTCAGTATAAATACAGGTGTTCTTTGAATCCCTCAGAGGTTTGTTAGAGAATCTTAGTGAACAAACAGCATCATGAAGGCCACGGAACACACTAGACAGGTCAAGGAAAAAGTTGTGGGGAAGTTTAAAGCAGGGTTAGGTTATAAAAAAATATTCCAAACTTTGACCATCTCACGGAGCACTGCTCAATCCATCATCAGAAAATGGAAAGAGTATGGCACAACTGCAAACCTACCAAGACATGGCCGTCCACCTAAACTGACAGGCCGGGCAAGGAGAACATTAATCAGAGAAGCAGCCAAGAGGTCCATGGTAACTCTGGAGGAGCTGCAGAGATCCACAGCTCAGGTGGGAGAATCTGTCCACAGGACAACTATTAGTCATGCACTCCACAAATCTGCCCTTTATGGAAGAGTGGCAAGAAGAAAGCCATTGTTGAAAGAAAGCCATAAGAAGTCCTGTTTGCAGTTTGCGAGAAGCCATGTAGGCCAGTAGTGTATTTAGGTTTTGTGCTGCCCTAGGCCTGACTAAACTCGTGCACCCCCTAATTTAAATATGAGCCACCCCTTCCTGTCAAGGCCACACCCCCTTCTAATTGAGACCCACCCTGAAATTTTTGAGTGGGAACACTAGTTCTGAGGGCCTGGGGGGGGGGGGGAATGGATTCCCTTAATTTGCATAGATTTCCTCTCACTTCCTGTTTGGCTATTTGGCAGGAAGTGAAGGGAAATCTCTGCAATGGGAAAAAATAATTCTTTTTTGGCCTAAAAGCAAAACGCTATGTGTGTCAGAAAACTAAGACTGCACATTACCCAGAACACACCATCCCCACCGTGAGACATGGTGGTGGCACCAGCATGTTGTGGCGATGCTTTTCTTCAGCAGGGACAGGGAAGTTGGTCAGAGTTGATGGGAAGATGGATGGAGCCAAATACAGGGCAATTTTAGAAGAAAACCTGTTAAGCCCTGTACACACGATCAGTTTTACCGATGAAAATAGTCCGATGGACTTTTTTCATCGGACAAACCGATCGTGTATGGGACCCATCAGTCTTTTTTCTATCGGTGTTTAAAAATAGAAAATGTATCCGATGGGAAAAAAAAACTATAGCAAATTCCGAACGTCTGTGTGGAACTCCATCGGAGAAAAAACCCACGCATGCTCAGAATCAAGTCGATGCATGCTCAGAAGCATAGAACTTAATTTTTCTTGGCTCGTCGGAGTGTTTTACGTCACAGCGTTTGGGACGATCGGTTTTTTGACTGATGGTGTGTAGGCAAAACTGATGGAAGTCAGCTTCATCGGATTTCCGATGGAAAAATCCATCGGTTTAAAATCCATAGGAAATCCGATCGTGTGTACAGGGCTTAAGAATCTGCAAAAGACTTGAGACAGGGCTGGAGGTTCACTTTCCAGCAGGACAACGACCCTAAACATACAGCCAGAGATACAATGGAATGGTTTAGATCAAAGCATATTCATGTGTTAGAATAGCCCAGTCAAAGTCCAGACCTAAATCCAATTGAGAATCTGTGGCAAGACTTGAAAATTGCTGTTCACAGACGCTCTCCATCCAATCTGACAGAGCTTGAGCTATTTTGCAAAGAAGAATGGGCAAAATTGTCACTCTCTAGATGTGCAAAGCTGGTAGAGACATCCCCAAAAAGACCTGCGGCTGTAATTACAGCGAAAGGCGGTCCTACAATTTTTTTAAAAACCTTTTATAATTTTCCTTTCACTTTACATTTATGTTTTTGGTTTTAACATGACAAAATGTGGAACATTTCAAGGGGTATGAATACATGGAAATTCATTTTTCAAGGGACTGGGAGATCAAAGAACATTGGGGTTTGGCTCCTTTTTTTTTTTTTTTTAAGAAATTAAGCAGCAAAGCCTAATGCCCCGTACACACGATCGTTTTTAATGTCATTTTTTAAACCGACGTTTTTCTCCTCGTTTTTTTTCATGTTTCCTCTCAAGCCTGCCTTGTGTACACACCATCATTTAAAAAAACGATCAAGCAAAGCGCAGTGACGTTCAACACATACGACGGCACTATAAAGGGGAAGTTCCGTTCGAATGGCGCCACCCTTCATGTTAGTAAAGTTTTTTGGGCGACGATTCGCGCTTTTCAGTCCGTTACTGTGTAATGAATGTGCTATCTCCATTACGAACGCTAGTTTTACCAGAACGAGCGCTCCCGTCTCATACTTGATTCTGAGCATGCACGTTTTTTTTTCACGTCGTTAAAGCATACACACTATCGTTTTTCACGTCGTTAAAAAAAACGACATGAAAAACTACGTGAAAAAAGAGAGCATGTCCGGAATTTTTAATGGCCGTTTTTCACGTTGTTAAAAATGCTCTGGAGCCTACACACGATCATTTTTCAGGGCCATTTTTTAAAATGGCAGTTTTAACGGCATGAAAAACGATCGTGTGTACGGGGCATAACAAACAAATGATAAAACAAATGTCACTGTAAAAACATAAACTTACACTACCCTACTGACAGTGCCAATCAGTAGAGCAGTGGGCAGTGTGTGGGCAGTGTCAGTAGGGCAGTGGATGTAATTGGTAGGGCGGGGGTTGGTGTCAGTGGGGTAGTGGATGGTGTCAGTAGGGCAGAGGTTGGTGTTAGAAGGGCAGTGGACAGTGTCAGTATTTTTTATTTTTTTTTTACTTTATAACATTTTTTTTTCAGAAGCCCAGTTGGGAGACTTTGGTTACATAGTTACATAGTTAGTCAGGTTGAAAAAAGACACAAGTCCATCCAGTTCAACCATAAAAAAATAAATAAAAAATAAATAAAAAATATCGTACAATCCCATATACACAATCCTTTACCCGCAGTTGATCCAAATGAAGGCAAAAAACCCCAGCAGAGCATGATCCAATTTGCTCCAGCAGGGGAAAAAAATTCCTTCCTGATCCCCCGAGAGGCAATTGGATATTCCCCAGATCAACTTTACCTATAAATGTCAGTACCCAGTTATATTATGTACATTTAGGAAATAATCCAGACCTTTCTTAAAGCAATCTACTGAGCTGGCCAGAACCACCCCTGGAGGGAGTCTATTCCACATTTTCACAACTCTTAAGCCTCGTACACACGGCCGAGATTCTCGTTGAAAAAAACATGTTGTTTTTTTCGACGAGATTCTTGGACAAGAAACTTGTCCCGGCCGAGTGTACACACGCTCGATTCAAAGAACCCGCTGTTCTTTGAATGGAGCGTACGCGGTGACATCATCGACTACGACGAGCATGCGCTCGTCACATTCGATGTCGTTTCCGCCTTCTTGGTATACCCTACCTATGCCTAGGAAGCTACCGCGCATTCGTCAAATTCATTTCGAACATGCGCGGGCTTCCCGGAGGACAGGTAAGTGTACACACACTCACTTTTCTCGTCGAGAAACAGGCTGACGAGAATCTCGACGAGAAAATAGAGAGCAGGTTCTCTATTTTCTCGTCGAGATTACTTGTCGGTTTTCTTGACGAGAAACCATACACACGAACGAATTTCTCGGCAAGACATCTCTGCCAGCAAGTTTCTTGCTGGTTCTTGCCGAGAAACTCGGTCGTGTGTACGAGGCCTCACTGTGAAGAAACCTTTCCGTATTTGGAGATTAAATCTCTTTTCCTCTAGACGTAAAGAGTGCCCCCTTGTCTTTTGTGTTGACCGTAAAGTGAATAACTCAACACCAAGTTCACTATATGGACCCCTTATATATTGGTACATGTTGATCATATCCCCCCTTATTCTCCTCTTCTCAAGGGTGAATAAATTCAGTTCCTCTAATCTTTCCTCATAGCTGAGTTCCTCCATGCCTCTTATCAGTTTGGTTGCCCTTCTCTGCACTTTCTCCTGTTCCCCGATATCCTTTTTGAGAACTGGGGCCCAAAACTGAACTGCATATTCCAGATGAGGTCTTAACTCTGATTTGAACAGGGGCCAATATGGTGAAATATCATCCCACTTTTACAGAGAAAGGATATTGAGGACACACTCCTCCTCAATATCTATCTCTGCAGCCTCTGCTGCACAGAATGAATGAACAAGAAGAGCTCTGCCAGTGCTGGGTAAAGGGATATGGCAGCTGCCCTGGTTTCCTTAGGGATGGGGCGCCTTCCTTCTGTTACAAGGCTGACAGGAGTAATGAAAACGGCATCACTACTCCTGTCAGCCCAGTACTGGGAGCAGCAAGGAGAGGAGGAAAGAACCGGTAGGAGGTGCGGGCTGTGTTCTCGCTCAATCTCCTTCTTCCTGCCAGTGCAGGGCTCATGTATTAACAAGCAGATGGTGGTGTTCACAGACACACAGGAGCTGCACTAGCAGGAAGGGTGAGTGGGAGAGAGAGCACAGCTTGCACTACTGAGCGCAGAAGTGTCCACTAGAGAGTCGTGAGTGGAGAGCCATCAACACAAGCATGTGCTCATGGGTAAAACTGAGCTGCACAGTGATTTTGACAAGGGATTGACTGCTGGGTGTAAGATCCCCTAAGCTTGCACATTATGAATGGGGGACGCAGTTTGGCATCTTTGCTGTGGGCATTGAATGACCTTGTCTCGACACTGAGCTCTACGCTGTCTCCCTGTTCATTCACAATCTAAAGCACAGTAAACACAGTAAGGATCACTCTCCATCTCCATCTGTGTTCATCCAGAAAGGGAAGGGGCTGATAAATTACATATTTACTGGCCCCTTCACCCGCTTTCCATCCTGAAGATCCCCCACCGCAGCTGGCGAGATAGGAGAAAAGGAAAAGCCGGCAGCAATGCGCGCGGGGGGCTTAGCACCTAGGGATGCCCGGGTAGCTGAGTGCCGGTCGGAGGGGGGCTTTTTAAGCTGCTGCTGGAGGAAAATTCAGGGGATCGGTTCCAGTATATGCCACCACCCCTGTCCAGGTTCCAGGGGCCGCAAGGAAGGAATGCAATCTACCCATCACCTGCCCACAATCGACAGGCTACGGACCCCTGCTCTAGAAGGTGGAAATCACTGTAGTAGACATGGCTACTCCAGTGATGGCCACTAGCAATTGGACGAGGTGGAGAGTATGACCGCCCTGCCTCTACACTTCATCCAGTCTCTGAATGGTGCCTGTGACGAAAGGCCGACCTCCTGTGTTCACAATTAGTGATGAGCCGAACACCCCCGGGTTCGGTTCGCACCAGAACCCGCGAACGGACCGGAAGTTCGAACGAACATTAGAACCCTATTAAATACAATGGATGCGAACGTTCGAATTCTAAAGTGCTAATTATAACAACTATTATGCATGTTATTGTCCTAAAAAGGGTTTGGGAACCCGGGTTCTGCACCAGGGGACATGTATCAATGCAAAAAGAAGTTTTAAAAACGGTCGTTTTTCGGGAGCAGTCATTTTAATGATGCATAAAGTGAAAAAAAAAAAGTCAAATATTCCTTTAAATATCGTACCTGGGGGGTGTCTAAAGTATGCCTGTGAAGTGCCACGTGTTTCCCGTGTTTAGAACTGTCCCTGCACAAAATGACACTTCTAAAGGAAAAAAAAGCCATTTAAAACTGCTTGCGGCTTTAATGTAATGTCTGGTCCCGGTAATATGGATGAAATTCTTTAAGAAAAATGGCATAGCTACCCCATGACCCCCCCCCCCTACCCCAGCCCATTACCAGCCCCTTTGGGTCTTGTATGGATATTAAGGGGAACCCCGCACATAAAATAAAAAAGGCCCTATATACTCTGAACAGCCGTATACAGGCGGTGCATACAAGACAGGGACTGTAGGTTTGTTCTTATGTAGAATCTGTTTGTAATTTTGAACAGGTACATTGTTGAAGTGTAGCTCCAGCCCAAAAATCTATTTTTAAACTTTTTGGAAAACATAGGTAAGGGTTATCACCCCTGTAACATTTGTTTTGCTGTCTGTGCCCCTGTTCAGAACATTTCACCTCACTTTCCGTCCCAATGACAACTGTTTTTGAAATGTGGTGTTTTTCTTGAAACAAGGATTGCTGATAAAGCATCAGTACAGAGGAGACACCTTTCTCCCATATTTATTCTTACAGGAGAGAATTTTCCTTCCTAGTGGTAGATTTCCTCTCACTTCCTGTTGTCTTCTTGCGTTTGCAAGTAGGAGTCGTTTGTAAGTTGGATGTTTGAAAGTAGGGACCTGCCGTATATACTCTGCAGAAATAGGCCCCTTAGTTGTTGGTGTTGGCACAACACTGTAAGCACTCACAGTTACTCTTGGTTGGTGCTGGAACGCCCTGCTGTCAACTATTATATCAGGAATTTTAATTACATATAATTGTTGAACAGTGGTAGTAAAAATTGGGCCTTTGATGGTGGTGCTGGTGCCACAACACTGTAAGCCCTGACAGTTACTCTTGGTGGGTGCAGCAATGGGCCCTGCTGTGAATTATTAGATCAAGAATTGTAATTACATGCCCCTGTTGAACAGGGGCTGAAAAATTGGGCCTTAGGCACTGGTGGCACAACACTGCAACCCCTCACAGATACTGTACTTGGAGCACAGCAATGAGCCCTGTTGCAAAGTATTGCTTCAAAAATTGTAATGACACGCCCCTGTTAAACAGGGGCTGAAAAATTGGGCCTTAGGCACTGGTGGCACAACACTGCAACTCCTCACAGATACTGTACTTGGAGCACAGCAATGAGCCCTGTTGCAAAGTATTGCTTCAAAAATTGTAATTACACGCCCCTGTTAAACAGGGGCTGAAAAATTGGGCGTTAGGCACTGGTGGCGGCACCCATAAACAAAAATGATCTTCCAAGCTATCATCATCAATCGTATCATTGAGGACTCGGAGGAGGAGGATAGCCAGTCAACATAACAGCACAGGCACTCAGCATCAGCATCAGTCTTGAAGGGATGTGACATTTTAAAATCAATTAGTCTGTTATATCAGCATCAGGTGTGTGGTAGCTGGTGGTGATCCAAGACTGGTTCATCTTGATGAAAGTCAGTCGATCAACCGAGTCGGTGGACAGGCGCACCCTGTGATCCGTGACAAATCCTCCAGCAGCACTGAATGTGCGTTCCGAAAGAACGCTGGATGCAGGACAGGCCAGTAGCTCAATTGCATACTGTGCAAGCTCTGGCCAGTGATCCATCCTCAAGACCCAGTAAGCCAGAGGATTTTCGGTGGGGAAGGTGTCCAAGTCTGACCTTGCCCCTAGATATTCCTGCACCATGTTTATCAGACGCTGGCGATGGTTGCTGGAACCAATCATACTTTGGGGCTGCGGACTAAAGAATTGTCTGAACGCATCGGTCAGACGGCCACCTTCCCCACCGCTCCTTCTTTGACTGGCCGAAGCCTCAGCAACTCGTTGTCCAGGACCAGGAGTTTGCAACCTCCCAGTCTCTGGGAACGCGTTGCACAGACCTTTCTGCAAGGCCTCCCGGAGTTGTCTCATCCTCTGCTCCCTCTGCGACGGTAACATAAGGTCCGCAACCTTACCCTTGTACCGTGGATCAAGGAGAGTGGCCAGCCAGTAATGGTCCCTCTCCTTGATCCGAAGAATACGAGGATCCTTCCGCAGACTTTGCAGGATCAGGGAGGCCATGCAGCGTAGGTTTGCTGAGGCATTCGCTCCGGAGTCCTCTGGGTCACTAAGGACGACATGATCCGCAGCCACCTCCTCCCAGCCACGTACAAGTCCACTGGTTTCTTGGGACTGTAAATCATCCCTAAAAGACTGCTGCTGATGATGCTGAGTGCCAGCCTCCACCTCCATGCTGACACAATCCTCCTCCTCCTCCTCCTCCTCCTCCTCTTCCTGTGCGATGGGTGGGACAGAAGGAACACTGTCTGGGTAAAGGGGGCCTTGAGAGGCAAGGAAGTCCTCCTCTTCCTGCCTCTGTTCTGCCTCAAGTGCCCTGTCCATTATTCCACGCAGCGTGTGCTCCAACAGGTGGACAAGAGGTACAGTGTCACTGATGCATGCACTGTCACTGCTCACCATCCTCGTGGCCTCCTCAAATGGTGCCAGGACAGTGCATGCATCCCTGATCATGCCCCACTGGCGTGGAGAAAAAAAACCAAGCTCCCCTGACCCTGTCCTGGTGCCGTAGTCGCACAGGTACTCATTGATGGCCCTCTGCTGCGTGTGCAGCCGCTGCAGCATGGCCAACGTTGAGTTCCACCTGGTGGGCATGTCACATATAAGGCGGTTCTTGGGCAGGTTCAACTCCTTTTGCAGCTCAGCCAGGCGAGCACTGGCATTATAAGATCTGCGGAAATGCACACAGACTTTCCTGGCCTGCCTCAGGACATCCTGTAAGCCCGGGTACCTGCCCAAGAACCGCTGCACCACCAGGTTAAGGACGTGAGCCACACAGGGCACATGGGTCAGTTGTCCCTGTCGGAGGGCGGAGAGGAGGTTGGTGCCATTGTCGCAAACCACCATTCCTGGCTTAAGCTGGCGTGGCGTCAACCACCTCTCGGCCTGGCCCTGCAGAGCAGACAGGACCTCTGCCCCAGTGTGGCTTCTGTCCCCCAAACACACCAGCGCAAGCACGGCATGGCATCTTTTTGCCTGCGTACTTGCGTAGCCCCGTGAACGGCTACGGAGCACCGCTGGTTCATAGGACAAACCACAGGAAGAGGCCATGGAGGAAGAAGAAGAGGAGGGGGTGGAGGAGAGAGGTGTGTCACAACCAGTAGTAGCATTTTGGAGGCGTGGCGGTGGGACAACCTCCAACACTACTGCACCTTGTCCTGAATCCTTCCCAGCTGCCAAAAGAGTGACCCAATGGGCCGTGAAAGAAAGGTAACGTCCCTGTCCATGCCTGCTGGACCATGAGTCAGCGGTAATATGCACCTTACCGCTGACCGCCCTGTCCAGCGAGGCCAAGACATTGCCTTCCACATGCCGGTAGAGAGCCGGAATAGCCTTCCGTGAGAAAAAGTGGCGTTTGGGAACCTGCCACTGAGGAACCGCACATTGCACAAACTCACGGAAGGGGGCCGAGTCTACCAACTGAAAAGGCAGCAGTTGAAGCGCTAGCAATTTAGCCAAGCTAGCATTCAACCGCTGGGCATGTGGATGGCTGGGAGTGAACTTCTTTCGACGGTCCAGCAGCTGGGGCAGGGAAATTTGCCTGCTAGAATCGGACGTCGGTGTACTGCTAGCAGAGTGGGCGCAAGTACTTGGCTGTGACACACCTAATTCTACACCTTCATTCCTCTCAGTGCATGTTTCAGAGAGGACTGAAGTTATAGTGGGGTTGGAGATCCCAGCTGATGCGGTGCAAGGAGAGGTCCGCTTTGTTCTTTGGTGTGGGTCTTTGAGGTAGGCTTGCCAACGAGCTGCATGGCAGGTCAACATATGTCTGGTCAGGCATGTGGTACCCAAGCGGCTGATGTTTTGGCCACGCGATATACGCTTGAGACATATGTTGCAAACAGCAGCTGTGCGATCTGATGCACTAGCCTCAAAAAAGGCCCACACCAAAGAACTTTTTGAATGACGGGCAGAGGCAGCGCCCTGCACAGGCGGAGCTCTGCGGTGTGATTCCGTCGGTGTACTGCCCTTACGCTGGCCACCAAAGGGCATCCTGCCTCGTTGGAGATGTGCCTCCTCCTCATCCTCCTCCTCCTCCTCTCTCCTATTAGGCACCCACGTGGAGTCATTGACCTCATCATCCCCTCCCTCCTCATCACTGGAGCCAATCTGGCAGTATGCTGCAGCTGCTGGAACATGACTGCCAGATTGGTGTCCTTCTTGAGCATCCCCTCTGTCTGCTCTCACGCTACTGCCTTCCTCTAGCTGGGTTTCATCATCAGACCCTTCGAAACGCTGGGCATCCTCCTGGAGCATGTACCCAACACTGTGCTGAAACAGTTCGGGGGACTCCTCAGGAGGAGGACATGGTGGGTCTAGGGAAGGAGTGACTGATGATTTGTCTGACATTGATACCAGGGAAGACAACGCTTTGGCAGCTGCTTTTCCAGTACCCTGAGCCTGGGTGAGAGAGGATGAGGAGGAGGAGGAGGGCTTGGTCATCCACTCTACCAAGTCTTCGGCATGATGTGGCTCAACATGTCCAGCTGCCGAAAAGAAGGACAAGCGTGTCCCATGGCCATGTGCTGATGACAATGCACCGCGTCCACGACCAGCACTGTTGCCCCCAGACACAGAGCCTGCTTGCCCTCTTTTATTGCCTCCTGACTGTCTGCCTCTCCTTGTTTGCCTTCCAGACATTCTAATAGATGGCCTGCAGGGAGATGGGAAAAAAGCAATAAGGGCTACCTTCAGGTGTCCTTCTCTGTCCCTGGAAACAAGGACTTGCAGAGTGAAAGAAAAAAAACACTCTCCCTACCTACAGTTTTCTGTCCCTAGAAAAAATGTTTTTTTTAATCACAATATAGCACAAGGAAAATTAACTCACTGTCCTTACAGGTCCCTGGAAACAAGGACTTGCAGAGTGAAAGAAAAAAAACACTCTCCCTACCTACAGTTTTCTGTCCCTAGAAAAAAATGTTTTTTTTAATCACAATATAGCAAAAGGACAATTCACTCACTGTCCTTCCAGGTCCCTGGAAACAAGGACTTGCAGAGTGAAAGAAACTGACACTGTCCCTACCTAGAGTTTTCTGTCCCTGGAATAAATGTTTTTTTCAGCACAATATAGCACAAGGACAATTAACTCACTGTCCTTACAGGTCCCTGGAAACAAGGACTTGCAGAGTGAAAGAAAAAAAATACTCTCCCTACCTACAGTTTTCTGTCCCTAGAAAAAAATGTTTTTTTTAATCACAATATAGCAAAAGGACAATTCACTCACTGTCCTTCCAGGTCCCTGGAAACAAGGACTTGCAGAGTGAAAGAAACTGACACTGTCCCTACCTAGAGTTTTCTGTCCCTAGAATAAATGTTTTTTTTAATCACAATATAGCAAAAGGACAATTCACTCACTGTCCTTCCAGGTCCCTGGAAACAAGGACTTGCAGAGTGAAAGAAACTGACACTGTCCCTACCTAGAGTTTTCTGTCCCTAGAATAAATGTTTTTTTTAATCACAATATAGCAAAAGGACAATTCACTCACTGTCCTTCCAGGTCCCTGGAAACAAGGACTTGCAGAGTGAAAGAAACTGACACTGTCCCTACCTAGAGTTTTCTGTCCCTAGAATAAATGTTTTTTTTAATCACAATATAGCAAAAGGACAATTCACTCACTGTCCTTCCAGGTCCCTGGAAACAAGGACTTGCAGAGTGAAAGAAACTGACACTGTCCCTACCTAGAGTTTTCTGTCCCTAGAATAAATGTTTTTTTTAATCACAATATAGCAAAAGGACAATTCACTCACTGTCCTTCCAGGTCCCTGGAAACAAGGACTTGCAGAGTGAAAGAAACTGACACTGTCCCTACCTAGAGTTTTCTGTCCCTAGAATAAATGTTTTTTTTAATCACAATATAGCAAAAGGACAATTCACTCACTGTCCTTCCAGGTCCCTGGAAACAAGGACTTGCAGAGTGAAAGAAACTGACACTGTCCCTACCTAGAGTTTTCTGTCCCTAGAATAAATGTTTTTTTTAATCACAATATAGCACAAGGAAAATTAACTCACTGTCCTTACAGGTCCCTGGAAACAAGGACTTGCAGAGTGAAAGAAAAAAAACACTCTCCCTACCTACAGTTTTCTGTCCCTAGAAAAAAATGTTTTTTTTAATCACAATATAGCAAAAGGACAATTCACTCACTGTCCTTCCAGGTCCCTGGAAACAAGGACTTGCAGAGTGAAAGAAACTGACACTGTCCCTACCTAGAGTTTTCTGTCCCTAGAATAAATGTTTTTTTTAATCACAATATAGCACAAGGAAAATTAACTCACTGTCCTTACAGGTCCCTGGAAACAAGGACTTGCAGAGTGAAAGAAAAAAAACACTCTCCCTACCTACAGTTTTCTGTCCCTAGAAAAAAATGTTTTTTTTTATCACAATATAGCAAAAGGACAATTCACTCACTGTCCTTCCAGGTCCCTGGAAACAAGGACTTGCAGAGTGAAAGAAACTGACACTGTCCCTACCTAGAGTTTTCTGTCCCTGGAATAAATGTTTTTTTCAGCACAATATAGCACAAGGACAATTAACTCACTGTCCTTACAGGTCCCTGGAAACAAGGACTTGCAGAGTGAAAGAAAAAAAATACTCTCCCTACCTACAGTTTTCTGTCCCTAGAAAAAAATGTTTTTTTTAATCACAATATAGCAAAAGGACAATTCACTCACTGTCCTTCCAGGTCCCTGGAAACAAGGACTTGCAGAGTGAAAGAAACTGACACTGTCCCTACCTAGAGTTTTCTGTCCCTGGAATAAATGTTTTTTTCAGCACAATATAGCAAAAGGACAATTAACTCACTGTCCTTACAGGTCCCTGGAAACAAGGACTTGCAGAGTGAAAGAAAAAAAATACTCTCCCTACCTACAGTTTTCTGTCCCTAGAAAAAAATGTTTTTTTTAATCACAATATAGCAAAAGGACAATTCACTCACTGTCCTTCCAGGTCCCTGGAAACAAGGACTTGCAGAGTGAAAGAAACTGACACTGTCCCTACCTAGAGTTTTCTGTCCCTAGAATAAATGTTTTTTTTAATCACAATATAGCAAAAGGACAATTCACTCACTGTCCTTCCAGGTCCCTGGAAACAAGGACTTGCAGAGTGAAAGAAACTGACACTGTCCCTACCTAGAGTTTTCTGTCCCTAGAATAAATGTTTTTTTTAATCACAATATAGCAAAAGGACAATTCACTCACTGTCCTTCCAGGTCCCTGGAAACAAGGACTTGCAGAGTGAAAGAAACTGACACTGTCCCTACCTAGAGTTTTCTGTCCCTAGAATAAATGTTTTTTTTAATCACAATATAGCAAAAGGACAATTCACTCACTGTCCTTCCAGGTCCCTGGAAACAAGGACTTGCAGAGTGAAAGAAACTGACACTGTCCCTACCTAGAGTTTTCTGTCCCTAGAATAAATGTTTTTTTTAATCACAATATAGCAAAAGGACAATTCACTCACTGTCCTTCCAGGTCCCTGGAAACAAGGACTTGCAGAGTGAAAGAAACTGACACTGTCCCTACCTAGAGTTTTCTGTCCCTAGAATAAATGTTTTTTTTAATCACAATATAGCAAAAGGACAATTCACTCACTGTCCTTCCAGGTCCCTGGAAACAAGGACTTGCAGAGTGAAAGAAACTGACACTGTCCCTACCTAGAGTTTTCTGTCCCTAGAATAAATGTTTTTTTTAATCACAATATAGCAAAAGGACAATTCACTCACTGTCCTTCCAGGTCCCTGGAAACAAGGACTTGCAGAGTGAAAGAAACTGACACTGTCCCTACCTAGAGTTTTCTGTCCCTAGAATAAATGTTTTTTTTAATCACAATATAGCACAAGGAAAATTAACTCACTGTCCTTACAGGTCCCTGGAAACAAGGACTTGCAGAGTGAAAGAAAAAAAACACTCTCCCTACCTACAGTTTTCTGTCCCTAGAAAAAAATGTTTTTTTTAATCACAATATAGCAAAAGGACAATTCACTCACTGTCCTTCCAGGTCCCTGGAAACAAGGACTTGCAGAGTGAAAGAAACTGACACTGTCCCTACCTAGAGTTTTCTGTCCCTAGAATAAATGTTTTTTTTAATCACAATATAGCACAAGGAAAATTAACTCACTGTCCTTACAGGTCCCTGGAAACAAGGACTTGCAGAGTGAAAGAAAAAAAACACTCTCCCTACCTACAGTTTTCTGTCCCTAGAAAAAAATGTTTTTTTTTATCACAATATAGCAAAAGGACAATTCACTCACTGTCCTTCCAGGTCCCTGGAAACAAGGACTTGCAGAGTGAAAGAAACTGACACTGTCCCTACCTAGAGTTTTCTGTCCCTGGAATAAATGTTTTTTTCAGCACAATATAGCACAAGGACAATTAACTCACTGTCCTTACAGGTCCCTGGAAACAAGGACTTGCAGAGTGAAAGAAAAAAAATACTCTCCCTACCTACAGTTTTCTGTCCCTAGAAAAAAATGTTTTTTTTAATCACAATATAGCAAAAGGACAATTCACTCACTGTCCTTCCAGGTCCCTGGAAACAAGGACTTGCAGAGTGAAAGAAACTGACACTGTCCCTACCTAGAGTTTTCTGTCCCTAGAATAAATGTTTTTTTTAATCACAATATAGCACAAGGAAAATTAACTCACTGTCCTTACAGGTCCCTGGAAACAAGGACTTGCAGAGTGAAAGAAAAAAAACACTCTCCCTACCTACAGTTTTCTGTCCCTAGAAAAAAATGTTTTTTTTAATCACAATATAGCAAAAGGACAATTCACTCACTGTCCTTCCAGGTCCCTGGAAACAAGGACTTGCAGAGTGAAAGAAACTGACACTGTCCCTACCTAGAGTTTTCTGTCCCTGGAATAAATGTTTTTTTCAGCACAATATAGCACAAGGACAATTAACTCACTGTCCTTACAGGTCCCTGGAAACAAGGACTTGCAGAGTGAAAGAAAAAAAATACTCTCCCTACCTACAGTTTTCTGTCCCTAGAAAAAAATGTTTTTTTTAATCACAATATAGCAAAAGGACAATTCACTCACTGTCCTTCCAGGTCCCTGGAAACAAGGACTTGCAGAGTGAAAGAAACTGACACTGTCCCTACCTAGAGTTTTCTGTCCCTGGAATAAATGTTTTTTTCAGCACAATATAGCACAAGGACAATTAACTCACTGTCCTTACAGGTCCCTGGAAACAAGGACTTGCAGAGTGAAAGAAAAAAAATACTCTCCCTACCTACAGTTTTCTGTCCCTAGAAAAAAATGTTTTTTTTAATCACAATATAGCAAAAGGACAATTCACTCACTGTCCTTCCAGGTCCCTGGAAACAAGGACTTGCAGAGTGAAAGAAACTGACACTGTCCCTACCTAGAGTTTTCTGTCCCTGGAATAAATGTTTTTTTCAGCACAATATAGCAAAAGGACAATTAACTCACTGTCCTTACAGGTCCCTGGAAACAAGGACTTGCAGAGTGAAAGAAAAAAAATACTCTCCCTACCTACAGTTTTCTGTCCCTAGAAAAAAATGTTTTTTTTAATCACAATATAGCAAAAGGACAATTCACTCACTGTCCTTCCAGGTCCCTGGAAACAAGGACTTGCAGAGTGAAAGAAACTGACACTGTCCCTACCTAGAGTTTTCTGTCCCTAGAATAAATGTTTTTTTTAATCACAATATAGCAAAAGGACAATTCACTCACTGTCCTTCCAGGTCCCTGGAAACAAGGACTTGCAGAGTGAAAGAAACTGACACTGTCCCTACCTAGAGTTTTCTGTCCCTAGAATAAATGTTTTTTTTAATCACAATATAGCAAAAGGACAATTCACTCACTGTCCTTCCAGGTCCCTGGAAACAAGGACTTGCAGAGTGAAAGAAACTGACACTGTCCCTACCTAGAGTTTTCTGTCCCTAGAATAAATGTTTTTTTTAATCACAATATAGCAAAAGGACAATTCACTCACTGTCCTTCCAGGTCCCTGGAAACAAGGACTTGCAGAGTGAAAGAAACTGACACTGTCCCTACCTAGAGTTTTCTGTCCCTAGAATAAATGTTTTTTTTAATCACAATATAGCAAAAGGACAATTCACTCACTGTCCTTCCAGGTCCCTGGAAACAAGGACTTGCAGAGTGAAAGAAACTGACACTGTCCCTACCTAGAGTTTTCTGTCCCTAGAATAAATGTTTTTTTTAATCACAATATAGCAAAAGGACAATTCACTCACTGTCCTTCCAGGTCCCTGGAAACAAGGACTTGCAGAGTGAAAGAAACTGACACTGTCCCTACCTAGAGTTTTCTGTCCCTAGAATAAATGTTTTTTTTTAAGCACACTATAGCAGAAGCACAAAACACACTGACACTCTCCCTACCTATCCTTCTCTTTCCCTAAACTAAAGGAATCCAGGTTAAGCAAGAAAGAAATAACAGTCACTGTCCCTGCCTATGCTACTCTATCCCTGCTCCGGAACACACTACACTAGGCCGCCGTGCTGGCGGCCTTTTATAGTGTGGGGCGTGTACTAAACACCCTCAGCAATAATTGGCCACAGGCATCCTGCCTGTGGCCAATCATTGCTCTCCTCGCTGCCGGCGCTGTGATTGGCCAAGCATGCGGGGTCACAGTGCATGCTTGGCCAATCACAGCGCCTGGATGACACTGCGATGGCGTAGTGCATTGTGGGCCGTTCGCGTCACTCGAATTTGGCGCGAACGGCCCAAATCGTTCGATCTTCGTCGAACGATCGAACAGCCAATGTTCGAGTCGAACGTATGTTCGACTCGAACACGAAGCTCATCCCTATTCACAATGCAGCAGGGCAGCTGCTCAGTAAGGGACCCGGAAGCTAGTGGAGATCAGTAGAATAGCGGTGCATACCACAGTGATTTCCAGCTTCTAGAAGGACACCACACGGGTATGGTGTATGCATAGCTACATTGACCCAAGCTTTACCAATGTAATGTAAATGAAATGTAATGTAAAAATATCTATGCCTGGAATTCTTCTTTAGGTACTTGTGCATTGACATTTTTATTTAACCCCTCAATGTATGTATGGACCAAGAAGCATGCTGCAAGGCAATGCGCGTATTCCTTTTATGCGCTCCATGTATATTCTATGGATGCTGTTAACAATTAATGGAAATGCACAGCAAAGCACACACACAGCACAATTTAGCATGCAATGCACATACATAAGTTTACACCACAAGGTTTAACCACTTCAGCCCTGGAACATTTGGCTGGCCAAAGACCAGAGCACTTTTTGCGATTCGGAACTGCGTCACTTTAACTGACAGTTGCGCAGTCGTGCGACGTGGCTCCCAAACAAAATTTCCATCCTTTTTTTTCCCACAAACAGAGCTTTCTTTTGGTGGTATTTGATCACCTCTACGTTGTTTTTTTTTTGCGCTATAAACAAAAATAGAGCGACAATTTTGAAAAAAAAGCAATATTTTGTACTTTTTGCTATAATAAATATCCCCATTTTTTTAAAACAAAAAAGAATTTTGTTTCTCAGTTTAGGCCGATACATATTGTTCGACATATTTTCAGTAAAAAAAAAAAATCGCAATAAGCGTTTATTGATTGGTTTGCGCAAAAGTTTTTGCGTCTACAAAATAGGGAGTAGTTTTATGGCATTTTTATTATTATTATTTTTTTACTTGTTATAGCGGCAATCTGAGATTATTTTCATGACTGCGACATTATGGCGGACACATTGGACACTTTTGACACTATTTTGGGACCATTCACATTTTTATACAGCGATCAGTGCTATAAAAATGCACTGATTACTGTATAAATGTGACTGGCAGTGAAGGGGTTAACCACTAGGGGGCAGGAAGGGTTTAAGTGTGTCCTAGGGAGTGATTCTAACTGTTGGGGGGCGTGGCTTACTGTGACACATCACTGATCGCTGCTCCCGATGAGAGGGAGCAGACGATCAGTGACATGTCACCAGGCAGAACCGGGAGATGCTTGTTTACACAGGCAACCCCCGTTCTGCCGTTCCGTGACCCGATCGCGGGACACCGGCGGACATCGAGTCCGTGGGTCCCGCTAGGGGGCAGGTTTAAAGCAACGTATATATACAATGCTTTGCCTGCCCGTGCCATTCTGCCGACGTATATCTACGTGAGGCAGTCAGCAAGCGGTTAATTATGTGTAGCACCCTTGCAGGGTGGGGTGGTGATTGTGGTGTTCCCTTCAGGGGGATACTACCCTTTCTCTCCTCCTTTTCCCCTGCGGCTACGCCGGATCCACACTTGGTTAAGTGTGGAAATCCACTGATTAATTACCTTTGGGTCTGCAGCAAAATACCTCTCACGAGTGGATCCCTGGTCTCCGTTGTCTAGGCGGAAGTCCCTTTGTAATAAAGCCAATGTCCACACAGGTGTAAAACCTAAGCAGCAAGGTTTTATTATTTTATCTTGAGGTAAAACTTTGAGAGAGAGAGAATAGACGAAGTAGGGAAAAGGTTCAGGCACGCAACACTTAAGACTCAGTACCGTCGCCACTCAAGCCTGAGTGGGTTTTGCTCACCCGGATAGTCCCCTTTGAGATAGGTCCTAGCAGCCAGAGTAGAGCACAAATTAATCTGTCCTTTATGAAATGGGGATGCGATTAGGAATCCTCTGCCACAGGATTATCCAGTCCCAAACCTCCCAGCCAAGCAACAATGAGAGAAACCTTTAGGGTATTGCAGGGCTTGTATCAACAATAATGGATCCCTCTTTAGGTAGGCCTCCAGGCCTCTCCCCGAGACAGCAGTATCGTCGCTATCTCCGACAGGACTGGTCTTCCCCTGGAAATCCTTTCCTAAAGTTGGGCCCCCTTCCAATGGGCAGCCTGTGATCCTTCCGTGAGGTGTAGGCCCTAGCCAGCCGAGCTGGGCCTACCAAGCCTCGGGCTAAAGGTGCCCGAGACTGAAACACACGCAGGCACCCCTGGCCATGAGGGCCACAAGAGGTGGGGTACGTGCCGAACGTCCTTCAGGACCAAGGGGTCCCCTGGAATACCTCACGCCTAATGGCGTCTGTCCCTTATGTACCCTCCCCTAGCATGCACAGCGGGTTGACCACTCCCACTGTACGGCTGCCGAGAAAGGACACCCAATGGTGCTGTGATACCCCCTGTGGTTCAATCTGAGCCAGCGGTGACAGTGTCACCCACAGGCAACAGGGAACTGTACTACCAGGCAGCATCACACCCAGTGCAGAAGCAAATAATTGAAAATGTAATTAGTCTGAGCCTAACTATTGGCCCAGACTACTCCCAAATCTGTACATAGTGACCCCAAATATTGGGAGGGGTGCTACATATGTCTATGAAGGTTCTCATTTATCCCGTTTATGGTATAGCTATGTGTATTAAGTCACATTCAATTGAACTTGTTCTTTAATGTTGAGAAAATTTTGTCACTTTTCCAAGCAACTTCCTTAGTTCTAAATGTGTCAGGAACATACCCCGACATTTATATTCACACAGATAGCACAGGTATAGGGTTGCCAGTGCCACCTGCCCGTAACAGATATGGGATCATCCTAAATCTCATTTAAATGTTCAGTCCTGTATTGGTTCAATGCAGGACACAGTTTGTCCTCTATTTTCAGAAGGGATGGACTCATAACCATTCCTGGGAAAGGGGAAGTAACCAGCATTAGGTACCCACAGAAGGTGACCCACATTCCAGACATTGTTGGCTAAAGATATGAATTGTTATCGGATTACCAGAGTAGAGATGTTAGAATGGCTGAACACCACATGGCCTCCACATATAATGCTGTTTTAACACCTCCAACCCAGAGTCTTTCCAATAATTCACACCCTTCGCCATGTAAATTTAAGAAACAACACTTATGTACACTTCCCAACACCAAGGATGGGATTATATATCTAGTACAGGGTGGCTGCACAACTTCCACACTTCCCACCCTGTTCTTGGACGATCAACATCTACACATTTCATAATGATTGGAGTAAGGTGTCAGTGCTCCCTGTGTGGATATAAATTGTGGCCATCTTTCTGACACTTATTAGAATTAAAGAGGTGCCTTGGAGAAGC
Source organism: Rana muscosa (assembly GCA_029206835.1). Taxonomy (NCBI): domain Eukaryota; kingdom Metazoa; phylum Chordata; class Amphibia; order Anura; family Ranidae; genus Rana; species Rana muscosa. Next base: position 286,263,535 of record CM055118.1, read on the forward strand.
GAAAAAAGGTCTTCAACTTTACAGAACAAGTCCAGTTGAATGTGACAAACGACTCCTAGCTAGGACCCAATTCGTGTTTGGCATCGGGAGGTCATTGTGTCATTCTTGGTGTGGGGCTTTCTGTAGTAAAAACATAAAAAAACTACACAGTGACCCCAAATATCCCTGATCTCTAATCCAACCATTGCTGTTAAACTGACCCTTGCTATTAACCCGTCCTCTACCTGAACCCTAATACTTAAAGATGCGGTTTAGTAATTTTTAAATCTTCATACTCTTGCAAAGCTCAGGTCCAGTTGAACCCTCAGCAACAGACTGACCTGGGTGCTGAGCCACTGCCCACAGAATTGGTAAGTAGTAGTGTTTTTCTACAGGTTTTTTTAATAGGTTTATTTAACCCTTCCTCTGCTGCCATTGTCATTTTTATGGAAGAGTATCCAGGTGCAGATGTGTTAAAGTAAACCTGGGCAATTAAAACCGAGCAAAGGATGAGAAAATCCTGAAAGTGTTACTAAACCCACAACAGTAAAATCTGTCTGTATATGCAGCATAGCATGCTTGTTATACTCACTGTGGAGCTTAAGGGGTTAATTTTCTGCATTGTGTAAAAAGGTTGTTTTATCCTGTATGCACAGATCCTTCCCTCAGGCACTGTCTATCTGGGGTAGGCCAGCTAACACAGGTAGTGTAGCCAAACTGCACACGCTCAGTTATGTCTTTTATGCTGGAGAGAACATTTACTTGTTCTCAGAGATAGCCAGGTCACATGATATTGGCATCACACATGTGGGCGTGTATACAGGCTCTAGTAGAAATCACCTCCTACCTGAACTCTCAGCACTGGAGAAACTGTACAGTTTATCACGGACCGTGGCATACAGATCAGCCAAAAAGGTGGCAATATTTTAATGTAAAAAGAAGATTTATAAGCTGTAGGCACTGTGGGGGGTGGATGAACTGTATTCATATTACTGGGTTTAGTAACACTTTAACCACTTAAGCCCCGGACCATTTGGCAAGGCCCCTTTTTGCGATTCGCCACTGCGTCGCTTTAACTGACAATTGTGCGGTCGTGCGACGTAGCTCCCAAACAAAATTGACGTCCTTTTTTTCCCACAAATAGAGCTTTCTTTTGGTGGTATTTGATCACCTCTGCGGTTATTTTTTTTTTGCGCTATAAACAAAAATAGAGCAACAATTTTGAAAAAAATTCAATATTTTTGACTTTTTGCTATAATAAATATCCCCAAAAAATATATAATAAATTTTTTTCCTCAGTTTAGGCCGATACGTATTCTTCTACATATTTTTTGTAAAAAAAATTGCGATAAGCGTTTATTGATTGGTTTGCGCAAAAGTTACAGCGTCTACAAAATAGGGGGTAGGTTTATGGCATTTTTATTAATATTTTTTTTTTACTAGTAATGGCACCGATCATCGATTTTTATTGTGACTGCGACATTATGGCGGACACATCGGACACTTTTGACACCATTTTGGGACCGTTGTCATTTTTACAGTAATCAGTGCTATAAAAATGCACTGATTACTGTGAAAATGACACTGGCAGTGAAGGGGTTAACCAGTAGGTGCCGAGGAAGGGGTTAAGTGTTTCCTAGGGAGTGATTCTTACTGTAGGGGGGATGGGCTGTGTGTGACACGTCACTGATCTCGCTCCCGATTACACGGAGCGGAGATCAGTGTCATTATCACTAGGCAGAGCGGGGAGATGCTTGTTTACATCAGCATCTCCCCGCTCTATCTCTTCGTGAGACGATCGCGGGTGTCCCCGCGGCGATCGAGTCCGCGGGACCCACGGTCGGGATCACGGAGATAGCGTCAGGGTCGCGAGCGCGCCGCCAGCGGTGCGTGCGACCACACGGCGCTATCTTAAAGGGGACGTAGCTGTACATACCTATGCCTGTCTGTGCCATTCTGCCGACGTAAATATACAGGCAGCGGCCCTTAAGTGGTTAAGTAACTTCAATCTGCATACTCCAGCCCTACAGAGAGCTGTGTTAGAGCCACGCTGTAAATTTGATTTACACAATGCAGCTATTTGCACTATAAATGCTTTTTATTTTTTCCTCCAGCAGTTCCTGTAAACATTTCTTGAGATCAGCTGCACTTTGACAAACCCATTTCCTCCGATCCCCACTCAAGCAGCTCTGACCTCCTACCCGCTGTTGATATATGGTTATTAGAACTACTGTATGTACAGACTGAATATATGCCTTAGACATGGACAGGCATATACACTACCTAGAAGTGGAGTAAATATACCTCTTGCACTTGACCTTCAAAGTAAGGTGACCAAATTTTTAAAATAAAATCCGGGGACATTTTTTTAAATGTTTTATTTTTTTGGGCAAATGGTAAACTATTTTATAAGCACATTTTCCTAAATAATATATGCAGTTTATGTGGTATGTGATTATGGAATGATTGTATGATTTAGTAAAGAAAAACCTGCGCCAATTAATATAAAATAAATTAATGAAAAAAAGCTGCACCTCAAAATTCAGTGATAGCTGAAAACAATGTGAAAATAGTGAGCGATAAGGGCGCTAAGTGACAATCTATCAAAATAATTCTAATAGATATTTAAATTACTAAATTACACCTGCCTTAACTAAGTAGTGCTGTCTAGTGTGAGGATACTAAGCCAATAGAATCACCAAAATTTTTTATTTTTTTTTAAATAGTGAACAGAATATTAACGAACAAACTGCAACACCAAAAGAAAAAAAAAACAAATATATACACACTCTATATGAATAAATCAATGTGCAATTAAGTCCAAAGGTTAAACACAATAAAGTCCCAAAACAATAGTGAACAAAACGATTCCTCTGCATGTGTCATAAAACTTCCAAATACGTAATGTATTTTTTCAAGTAAATCCTTGTGACTTTCAGATCCACCTTCACCGTGAACACCTGATAGTGCTAAAGTAAAGATGGCAGCTTACCCCAACAAATTGACCCTTTTAACTAAAAAAGAGGTCAAGCAGGCTTTCTGCAAGTATCAACTTGCTAGATGTAAATGAAATGGTGTCAGCTAAGCAGGCGATGGTAAACACTGGGATATGGAGGATAAGGATAACTCTATGGAAAAAATGTATAAATGCACAGATTTTTGCATAAGGTGAAAAAACACGTAGGTTTACAACCCCTTTTAGGGTTTATTCATTCACAGGAATCTGTAAATGAATGACGCAGCTATGTGGGTGGAGCCCTATACAGTCATGCTTTTTTTTTTAAAGTGACAGTGGGTGCCTCTGTACACTGCCGTGCAAACTGCTAAACCTATCCTCTGTCCTGCTCACCCTCTGTACACTGGCCTGCTGATCTCTCATCGTCTGCCCTCTCACAATTATTACTACACCCCAACATCAGACAGGCTAGATCTGGCCCTGTGCCTTCCTCCTGCCACCCACCTGCTATGTGATGGCAGGTTAGGCAAACTAAAATGTCCATTTTACGCCCGGTAGGAGAGAAGGTGCAGCGTTAGGAAATGAAAGACTGGTATTTTAAAAGTACAAATACCCAACAAGTGGCTGAGGATTTGGATTAAAAAATAAAATAAAAATCAGGAATTAAAGAAAAAAAAAAACTTGCATACTTAGGTGGATGCGGCATCACTCTGATACTGCATCTGTCCCCCGCTGGCTCCACACTGAGAACTGAGTGATCAAACACCGCTGATCACTCAGTTCTTCCCTCCGCTCTGAGCAGAGAGCTGTGACTGTCAGTCACTCTCTGCTCTGCCCCTCCAATGCTCACTGGAGCGCTTGGCTGTGGAGGGAGTGGGAGCTCAAGTTCTTGGCAGAACGCTGAGAGGCTGAGCCAGCTGCTGGCCTAGGCAAAGTCCATAGGCGTGCGCACAGGGTGTGCCAGGTGTGCCCAGGCACACCCTAATCACCCTGTACAGCACAGATTCCCCCTACTGCCCTGGGCATCCCCCCACAGTGCTTCCAGCTTTCCTCCTCTCCCACTGGCTGCTGCTGCGGGCACACAGAGGGGGATGTTTTAGAATGAGTGGAGAAGGGGCTGGTAAATATGTGATTTACTGGCACCTTCCCTTTTTTAGTGAACACAGTGAGTGATCGGTAGCGTGTGTTTGAGCTTTGGGGTGCACACCCAAATCCAATAGGCTGCGCACACCTATGGCAAAGTCACTAACTGGAGCTCGAGGGTGGATTTAAAACTCAGTACTACCAGTATACCTGTATGAAAGTTATCAAAGTTGTAAAGAGTTCTAAACTAAAAACTTTTCCTTTCTTTCTAAATATAAAAATCTACTTCTGTTTTACGGAAAGCAGAGATCTCGCTCAGCAAATAACAGCAGCCGAAGAAATGTATTATTGATAGACATTAAAGGAACGGGTGCAGATTAACACATGGCACTGCAGACACAATGATTAATGATGGAGACAGACCGAGAGAGCGGCGGCTGTGCATGCTGAACATGTTTTTATTCCAAAAAGTGCAAATTAATGCGGTTGGGTCGCTGAAAAACAAAGGCAAAATCTAGCAGTAATGGCACTATAATGTTACTGGCTGCGGAGGAGAGGGATTTAAGAGTCATTATTTCAAATGATGATTAATCCCTTCCCTGCTCCGCAGACCGAGGGAGTGTATGGGAAACTGTTTTTCTGGCAATAAACTCCTGCAAGCGCTGAGATCTCTAGAATATTAGTGGATAAAAAAAACAAACCCAAACGCACATTAAAGTCATTCATTACAGAATTAAAAATTGTTGAAGTCTGCAAATGATTCTGTTAGAAATTGAAGGAATATTGACTGAGTTATGTTATGTTTTTAAGTGTTTTTTAAAAGATTTCTGATTGGGTGATTTGTCTGTGGGAAATTTCTGTCTTCTGATTTTCAGTACTTGCCTACTTTAATGAGCACCCCGTTGTCATGCATGTTGGGTGGGTTCAGTGTCTGTAATATATTAGAGATATTCTGGATTTTTTTGAGAACATCCAGGGCTTTTTTTGCAGTGGGAACGCGGGGGAACGCAGTTCCGGCACCTCCAGCACTAAATGTATGTAATGGCAAGGGGTGCTGGGGGAATGCTGGAAGGTCTATTGTTGCTGGCTGCTGGGGATTTATTTTCACTTGGGGGGAATCTATTTTTGCTGGGGTGGTCTATCGTTGCTGGAGTGGTCTATTGTTGCTGGCGGGGGATCTATTGTTGCTGGAGTGATACTGGTGAGGGAGGGGTCTATTGATGCTGGCTAATAGAGGGCCTATTATTATTGGCTCCTGGGAGATCTATTGTTACTGGCAGGGGTCTGTTGTTGCAAAGATGGATCTTACGTTGCTTGGGGAGTTGGTATTTTGTTACAGGGTTCTATTGTTGATAGGGGAGTCTATTGTTGCAGGGGATCTATTTTACTACTTTTCTTGCTATCAATAAGGCCCCTTTAACACTGAGCAGTTTTTCAGGCGTTTTAGCGCTAAAAATAGCCTAAATACCACCTGAAAAACTCCTGCCCTGCAGTCTCAGCGTGAAAGCCTGAGGGCTTTCACACTGAGGTGGTGCGCTATCAGGACCGCTCCAAAAGTCATGCTAGTCGCATCTTTGGAGCGGTGCCCATTGAAATCAATGGGATAGCGCGGCTATACCGCCCGCAATGCGCCCTTTATCGGCCGCTAGCGGGGGTTAAAACCGCACCGATAGCGGCCGAATACTGCCGCAATTCCGACGGTATAGACCTGCTAAAAATAGCGGCGCTATACCGCCAGCGCACCTCCCGCCCCAGTGTGAAAGGGGCCTAACACATTCCATACAAACTACATAGCACCACAAAATGATACTTGGTTCTGTATTCTCTAAAAGGGGCCGTACTGGGAGGTGGATAGGTGCGGAGACAAGGGGTGACTTAGAATGGGGGAGTACCTGCACCTATTCACTGAGAAAAAAATCTCTAAACACACCCATTATTAAAACCTTCAGCCACTAATACAATTGCTGGCTGGCTTCACAGTTGTGCGTAGCAGTAACCTATGGTGTTACTGCAATACACATGAGGGCTTGTGGTGACATTAGTTTAGAACAGCACCCCAGTGCACAACAAACTCTGCAGCTCAGTGGTGGACAGAGTCCCATTGCAAGGCCAGTATTCATGCCCTCAGTCAACTACTGGCCGGGTTAAAACAGTTATTTTCTGTGTGTAGCACCCTTGTCCCTAGAATAGGGCTACAGGTAAATTTATTTGAGCTGGGTGGTAGCCAGCCTGACTAATTTGTAGTGTTTAGTGATTACATGACTTCTGTTTAATTCCATTTAATTGTGGCTTCTCCATTTTGTCAGTAGGTGGCACTGTGACATTAGTATGAGGAGCTACAGTACATTTCAGCTATGAATAACCATACTTTTCTCAGCCAATCATATTTTCTGCGATGCATGCTGGGAAAAGCTATTTAATGGAAAGAAGTCAGGTGATCAGGGTCAGTCTTCCCGCCCAGGGCTTCAGCCTGGATGGACGTGTTTACAGTTCCTGGCTGCTAGGCCTGAAGCCAGAGGCCTAGCCAGGTGGCTGCCAGCTGCTAGGCCTATCCGAGGCCTATCCGGGTGTTTAAGTTTATGCATTGAAAAGCCTGCCAAAGATCCGGAAATGACTCTAGAGGGATGGAGTTCTAAAGAAGCACCAGTAAAAATATGTGCCACCAGTTGGCATTCAGGGCGAAGAAGCTCTGTTATTGGTTTTTACAAAAGGGCCTCAAAAGGGTCTCTCTTTAAATTGGTGCTGAAAAGGTTGCGGAGCAACCCATAAACTCTAACCCACAATTTGCATACCCTGGGGCAGGTCCACCAGATGTGCGCCATTGTTCCTCTTGAGAGCATCCACGGAAGCATAGAGAGGAATAGAATGGAAAAAAACTTGCCAATCTGGCCGGGGTGTAATACCATCTATAAAACACCTTGTAAGCGTTTTCCAAAAAGAGAACATTCTTAGAGCATTTGGACAGTGCTATGGTCATGTACTGACAGTCCTCCAGGTCAAGTCATTTCCCAAGCTCAGCCTCCCACTGGAGGTGATAAGGTCTCAGTGGTGGTTTCTTAGAACTAATGATAGCTGCATAAATCAGAGATATGAGACCCGAGGATTGGGGGTGCGATCTCCATAAACTTTCGAAGGGGGTCATAGTATAGGAGGTGGGGTGAGATCTGATAAGTTGTTGGAGAAAATGTCGGAGTTGTAAATAACTATAGTGCTTTCTAAGGGGAATGTCGTGAGAGGAACGTAAGATGGCAAAAGGGATAATCTTGGTTGGGGTGAACATGGAATGGACATCTACAAAGCCATGTTCAGTCCACCATGAGAACTGTAATGGATTGTTTCGACCTGGTGGGAATAACGGGCAATGAAGGAGGCGGAGCAACGGGAGATGAGGGGAAATCAGGCCCTCTGAGTATTTGACCGCATCCCACAACCGAAGGTAATGGGCCAGACAAGGACCTATGGTAGGCGGGCGATGTGCCCAGGGGAGCCAAGGGAGGGAAGCTAGTGGTATCGGATGAGAATCCACAAAATCGATGGTGGCCCACAGTGGCATTTGCTGCTTCTCATGAAGATGAGACAGTTGGGCGATACCCGCTGCTGTGTAATAAGCTTGTAAATTAGGGACCGATAGGCCACCATTGATTCTGCGGGCAAAGAGAACCTGCCTCTTAATGCTGGGTCTCGTTGAGCCCCAGATAAACTGCATAATTTTACGTTGATGTATTCGGAGGATGTGAGAAGGTACCTGGACAGGCAAAACATGAAAATAATAGAGAAATTTCAGGAGATAGGTCATGCGCACCGTCGCCACTCTCCCAAACCAGGAAAGCGGAAGAGTGGACCAAGAGGCAAGCATAGCCGCCAACTTCCCAAACAGGGAAGGAAAGTTGGCTTGGTATAAATCCGAGTACTTCGGGGTAAGCTTAATCCCCAGGTAAGGTAATGTTGTTAACCATTGGAAGGAGAATGCAGATTGTAAGGATTCCAAATCCGAGGGCCGAAGATTAATAGACATTGCTTTAGATTTAGCCGGGTTAAAGCGAGATTCCACCCGCAATTTTTTTTTTTTAAAGTCAGCAGCTACAAACACTGTAGCTGCTGACTTTTAATAAGGACACTTACCTGTCCTAGGCGCCCGCGATGATGGCTCCCCCCATGCCGATCCCTTGATCATTGCAGGTTTTGCGCCGCCATCCTCACTAAGGGAAACAGGCAGTGAAGCCTTGCTGCTTCACTGCCCGTTACCTACTGCGCATGCGCGAGTCTCCCGCCGATTTGTGAATGGGCGGCTGCTCTCTGGGATTACATACAGTTCTCAGAAGGCAGTGCGCCCCAGAAGACAAAGCGAAGAGGATGTGGAAGAAGACCAACCGCGGATAAGGAAGAGGCAGATTAAGGACTTCCGCATAGCAACCGCTATTTCGGGTGAGTAAAAAAAAATGTTTTCAAATGTTTTACAGCATTTTTGTGTATTTTTTTCAGGGTGGAACTCCACTTTAACTAATAAGCCTGAAAACGAGGCAAAAGTATCTAAAAGAGGCAGCAGATTGGGAAGGGAAATTCTGGGTTTGGTAACGGTCAACAGAATGTCATCCGCAAACAGTGATAATTTGTGCGAGGTACCTGCCACTTCCACCCCTGATATGTCCGGATGGGATCGAATGGCCTCCGCCAAGGGTTCCAGAGCCAAGATAAATAGGAGTGGGGAGAGTGGGCATCCTTGACGGGTTCCCCTCCTAATGGGGAAAGTGGACGACTCAAAACTATAGTATCGTACTTTAGCCTGGGGGGAGTCATAAATAGCTGAGACCCAGCTCAAGAAATGGTCTCCAAAACCGTATTGACGAAGCTGCTGATCGTTTTTAAGGGTGTCCTGTGCCTTGTCCCCTCTCTCCCACATTTTTCCTGTTCTGAGAAATAAACTTCTCTATTGTTTAAAGCATAAAAGTGACTGGCGCCCAATTTCTTTCTTGTTCATCACCCACCATGCCCACAAACCTGCACCCTGAGAATGTATGTCAGCCCTCCCTGCCCCCGGTAGTCACCATCAGGCTCCCGGAAAATCGGGGTAGGCGCTACATGTGTATTAATTGACAGATAGACTAGTCTTTGTAAAAGTGGGGTGTGCCTCAGCCCCCACCTGATCTACAACTTGTACAAATGGGCCCTTAGATCCCAAAGGGCTTCTGTGCAGCTGCATACTGCACAAATGGTATTTCACCCCTTTCAAAAAACTGCCAATATCCCTGTGTAGCCACACACTGCAATGGACATACCGTACGTTGTGGCGTGCTGTGTTCCTGAAAATGCTGAAGGTGCATTTTTTTCTTGCACTGAGGTGCTCGACCAGTCTATTCGAAGGAGAAGTGTGGGATTGTAAAAAAAAAACTTACATGCTTACCTACCTGATGCAGCATCTGTCCGATGCTACACGCTGTCACTTGCCGGCTCTAACACCGGGAACTGAGCAATCATGTGACTGCTGATTGTAAGCATATCCACATTTTTTTTTTTTACCCTTTTGACATTTTCAAGTTTCATTTGGGGCATAATATGAATTCTGTGGATGAAAGCACAACAGGTTCAACAAAACATCGATTGGCATGCTTCTTGATATGGATATAATTCTGCTATTGAAACCTTTTCATTGTAATGTGTCTCAAGGTCAGCTTTATTAAACGGTTCCCAGTTGTATGGAAGAGTATGAGTCATCCTGGATCCTGAGGATATGATCATGGCCTTTTAGAGAGGTGCTAAAATACATCAAATACCTTTATGTAATATACTATATATAAATACAGTCATGTTGTTTCCTGCCATAAAAGAGCTTTCAGTTCATTGACCCTTCTACAGCCATATGAGCACAAACTCTAGGGCCAATGTCGGGGTGGGGAGCACCATAATGCTATAATAATCTACCTCAAGCAAGGAAGGAGGGCAATCAGTCTCAATGCAGATAGTACTTATTGCTGGAATTGACCCCCAGGCTCCCTTAATAGAAGGGAAAGAGTGTTGACCACTAACATGACATTGTGATGACCACCATTTTGACCATAGATAAATTGTATGGGGAAGGGACAGCAACTTCTTCATTATTGTCTGGGGTCCTAAACAGATTTATTTACAATCTCTAAAGCCCTGTACACACGATCGGTTTTCCTATGGATTCTAATCCGATGGATTTTTCCATCGGAAATCCGATGAAGCTGACTTCCATCAGTCTTGCCTACACACCATCAGTCAAAAATCCGACCGTCCCAAACGCCGTGACGTAAAACACTCCGACAAGCCGAGAAAAATGAAGTTCAATGCTTCTGAGCATGTTTCGACTTGATTCTGAGCAGGGATGAGCTTCGTGTTCGAGTCGAACATACGTTCGACTCGAACATCGGCTGTTCGATCGTTCGATGAAGATCGAACGATTTGGGCCGTTCGCGCCAAATTCGAGTGACGCGAACGGCCCACAATGCACTACGCCATCGCAGTGTCATCCAGGCGCTGTGATTGGCCAAGCATGCACTGTGACCCCGCATGCTTGGCCAATCACAGCGCCGGCAGCGAGGAGAGCAATGATTGGCCACAGGCAGGATGCCTGTGGCCAATTATTGCTGAGGGGGTTTAGTACACGCCCCACACTATAAAAGGCCGCCAGCGCGGCGGCCTTGTGTAGTGTGTTCCGGAGCAGGGAAAGAGAAGCATAGGCAGGGACAGTATCATTTTTTTTCCTTTACTAATCCTGGATTCCTTGTGTTTAGGGACAGAGAAGGATAGGTAGGGAGAGTGTCAGTGTGTTATTCTGTGCTAAACCTTGTTTGTAGGGACAGAGAAGGACAGTGAGGGAAAGTGTCAGTGTGCTATTCTGTTCTAAACCAATCTTGCTGAACCGTATTTGAAATCCTTGAGTTTAGGGACAGAGAAGGACACTCGTGGAAACTATCAGTGTGCTATTCTGTGCTAAATCTTGTTTGTAGGGACAGAGAAGGACAGTGAGGGAAACTATCAGTGTGCTATTCTGTGCTAAACCTTGTTTGTAGGGACAGAGAAGGACAGTGAGGGAAAGTGTCAGTGTGCTATTCTGTTCTAAACCAATCTTGCTGAACCATATTTGAAATCCTTGAGTTTAGGGACAGAGAAGGACAGTGAGGGAAAGTGTCAGTGTGCTATTCTGTTCTAAACCAATCTTGCTGAACCGTATTTGAAATCCTTGAGTTTAGGGACAGAGAAGGACACTCGTGGAAACTATCAGTGTGCTATTCTGTGCTAAATCTTGTTTGTAGGGACAGAGAAGGACAGTGAGGGAAACTATCAGTGTGCTATTCTGTGCTAAACCTTGTTTGTAGGGACAGAGAAGGACAGTGAGGGAAACTGTCAGTGTGCTATTCTGTTCTAAACCAATCTTGCTGAACCATATTTGAAATCCTTGAGTTTAGGGACAGAGAAGGACACTCAGGGAAACTGTCAGTGTGCTATTCTGTTCTAAACCAATCTTGCTGAACCATATTTGAAATCCTTGAGTTTAGGGACAGAGAAGGACAGTGAGGGAAAGTGTCAGTGTGCTATTCTGTTCTAAACCAATCTTGCTGAACCGTATTTGAAATCCTTGAGTTTAGGGACAGAGAAGGACACTCGTGGAAACTATCAGTGTGCTATTCTGTGCTAAACCTTGTTTGTAGGGACAGAGAAGGACAGTGAGGGAAACTGTCAGTGTGCTATTCTGTTCTAAACCAATCTTGCTGAACCATATTTGAAATCCTTGAGTTTAGGGACAGAGAAGGACAGTGAGGGAAAGTGTCAGTGTGCTATTCTGTTCTAAACCAATCTTGCTGAACCGTATTTGAAATCCTTGAGTTTAGGGACAGAGAAGGACACTCGGGGAAACTGTCAGTGTGCTATTCTGTTCTAAACCAATCTTGCTGAACCATATTTGAAATCCTTGAGTTTAGGGACAGAGAAGGACAGTGAGGGAAAGTGTCAGTGTGCTATTCTGTTCTAAACCAATCTTGCTGAACCGTATTTGAAATCCTTGAGTTTAGGGACAGAGAAGGACACTCGTGGAAACTATCAGTGTGCTATTCTGTGCTAAATCTTGTTTGTAGGGACAGAGAAGGACAGTGAGGGAAACTATCAGTGTGCTATTCTGTGCTAAACCTTGTTTGTAGGGACAGAGAAGGACAGTGAGGGAAACTGTCAGTGTGCTATTCTGTTCTAAACCAATCTTGCTGAACCATATTTGAAATCCTTGAGTTTAGGGACAGAGAAGGACACTCGGGGAAACTGTCAGTGTGCTATTCTGTTCTAAACCAATCTTGCTGAACCATATTTGAAATCCTTGAGTTTAGGGACAGAGAAGGACAGTGAGGGAAAGTGTCAGTGTGCTATTCTGTTCTAAACCAATCTTGCTGAACCGTATTTGAAATCCTTGAGTTTAGGGACAGAGAAGGACACTCGTGGAAACTATCAGTGTGCTATTCTGTGCTAAACCTTGTTTGTAGGGACAGAGAAGGACAGTGAGGGAAACTGTCAGTGTGCTATTCTGTTCTAAACCAATCTTGCTGAACCATATTTGAAATCCTTGAGTTTAGGGACAGAGAAGGACAGTGAGGGAAAGTGTCAGTGTGCTATTCTGTTCTAAACCAATCTTGCTGAACCGTATTTGAAATCCTTGAGTTTAGGGACAGAGAAGGACACTCGGGGAAACTGTCAGTGGGCTATTCTGTTCTAAACCAATCTTGCTGAACCATATTTGAAATCCTTGAGTTTAGGGACAGAGAAGGACAGTGAGGGAAAGTGTCAGTGTGCTATTCTGTTCTAAACCAATCTTGCTGAACCGTATTTGAAATCCTTGAGTTTAGAGACAGAGAAGGACACTCGTGGAAACTATCAGTGTGCTATTCTGTGCTAAATCTTGTTTGTAGGGACAGAGAAGGACAGTGAGGGAAACTATCAGTGTGCTATTCTGTGCTAAACCTTGTTTGTAGGGACAGAGAAGGACAGTGAGGGAAACTGTCAGTGTGCTATTCTGTTCTAAACCAATCTTGCTGAACCGTATTTGAAATCCTTGAGTTTAGGGACAGAGAAGGACACTCGGGGAAACTGTCAGTGTGCTATTCTGTGCTAAACCTTGTTTGTAGGGACAGAGAAGGACAGTGAGGGAAACTGTCAGTGTGCTATTCTGTGCTAAACCAATCTTGCTGAAGCATATTGCAAATCCTTGTGTTTAGGGACAGAGAAGGATAGGCAGGGGACAGTGTCAGTGTCATTGTTGCTAAGCCTCCTGCACAGTATACACCTGAAGGTAGCCCTTATTGCTGTTTTTCCCATCTCCCTGCAGGCCATCTATTAAAATGTCTGGAAGGCAAACAAGGAGAGGCAGACAGTCAGGAGGCAAAAAAAGAGGGCAAGCAGGCTCTGTGTCTGGGGGCAACAGTGCTGGTCGTGGACGGGGTGCATTGTCATCAGCACATGGCCATGGGACACGCTTGTCCTTCTTTTCGGCAGCTGGACTTCTGAGCCACATCATGCCGAAGACTTGGTAGAGTGGATGACCAAGCCCACCTCATCCTCCTCATCCTCTCTCACCCAGGCTCTGGGTACTGGCAAAGCAGCTGCCAAAGCGTCCTCTTCTCTGGTATCATTATCTTCATTAGTCAATCCTTCCCTAGACCCACCATGTCCTCCTCCTGAGGAGTCCCCCGAACTGTTTGAGCACAGTGTTGGGTACATGGAGGATGCCCAGCGTTTCGAAGGATCTGATGATGATACCCAGATAGAGGAAGGCAGTAGCGTGAGAGCAGAGAGAGGGGATGCTCAAGAAGGACACCAATCTGGCAGTCATGCTCCAGCAGCTGCAGCATACTGCCAGATTGGCTCCAGTGATGAGGAGGGAGTGGATGATGAGGTCACTGACTCCACGTGGGTGCCTAATAGGAGAGAGGAGGAGGAGGAGGATGAGGAGGAGGCACATCTCCAACGAGGCAGGATGCCCTTGGATGGCCAGCGTATGGGCAGCACACCGATGGAATCACACCGCAGAGCTCCGCCTGTGCAGGGCGCTGCCTCTGCCCGTCATTCAAAAAGTTCTTTGGTGTGGGCCTTTTTTGAGGCGAGTGCATCAGATCGCACAGCTGCTGTTTGCAACATATGTCTCAAGCGTATATCGCGTGGCCAAAACATCAGCCGCTTGGGCACCACATGCTTGATCAGACATATGTTGACCTGCCATGCAGCTCGTTGGCAAGCCTACCTTAAAGACCCACACCAAAGAACAAAGCGGACCTCTCCTTGCACCGCATCAGCTGGGATCTCCAACCCCACTATACCTTCAGTCCTCTCTGAAACCTGCACTGAGAGGAATGAAGGTGTAGAATTAGGTGTGTCACAGCCAAGTACTTGCGGCCACTCTGCTAGCAGTACACCGACGTCCGATTCTAGCAGGCAAATTTCCCTGCCCCAGCTGCTGGACCGTCGAAAGAAGTTCACTCCCAGCCATCCACATGCCCAGCGGTTGAATGCTAGCTTGGCTAAATTGCTAGCGCTTCAACTGCTGCCTTTTCAGTTGGTAGACTCGGCCCCCTTCCGTGAGTTTGTGCAATGTGCGGTTCCTCAGTGGCAGGTTCCCAAACGCCACTTTTTCTCACGGAAGGCGATTCCGGCTCTCTACAGGCATGTGGAAGGCAATGTCTTGGCCTCGCTGGACAGGGCGGTCAGCGGTAAGGTGCATATTACCGCTGACTCATGGTGCAGCAGGCATGGACAGGGACGTTACCTTTCTTTCACTGCCCATTGGGTCACTCTTTTGGCAGTTGGGAAGGATGCAGGACAAGGTGCAGTAGTGTTGGAGGTTGTTCCACCTCCACGCCTCCAAAATGCTACTACTGGTTGTGACACACCTCTCTCCTCCACCCCACCTCCTCCACCCCCTCCTCTTCTTCTTCCTCCATGGCCTCTTCCTGTGCTTTGTCCTCGGAACCAGCGGTGCTCCGTAGGCGTTCAAGGGGCTACGCAAGTACGCAGGCAAAAAGATGCAATGCCGTGCTTGCGCTGGTGTGTTTGGGGGACAGGAGCCACACTGGGGCAGAGGTCCTGTCTGCTCTGCAGGGGCAGGCCAAGAGGTGGTTGACGCCACACCAGCTTAAGCCAGGAATGGTGGTTTGCGACAATGGCACCAACCTCCTCTCCGCCCTCCGACAGGGACAACTGACCCATGTGCCCTGTGTGGCTCACGTCCTTAACCTGGTGGTGCAGCGGTTCTTGGGCAGGTACCCGGGCTTACAGGATGTCCTGAGGCAGGCCAGGAAAGTCTGTGTGCATTTCCGCAGATCTTATAATGCCAGTGCTCGCCTGGCTGAGCTTCAAAAGGAGTTGAACCTGCCCAAGAACCGCCTTATATGTGACATGCCCACCAGGTGGAACTCAACGTTGGCCATGCTGCAGCGGCTGCACACGCAGCAGAGGGCCATCAATGAGTACCTGTGCGACTACAGCACCAGGACAGGGTCAGGGGAGCTCGGGTTTTTTTCACCACGCCAGTGGGGCATGATCAGGGATGCATGCACTGTCCTGGCACCATTTGAGGAGGCCACGAGGATGGTGAGCAGTGACAGTGGATGCATCAGTGACACTGTACCTCTTGTCCACCTGTTGGAGCACACGCTGCATGGAATAATGGACAGGGCACTTAAGGCAGAACAGAGGCAGGAAGAGGAGGACTTCCTTGCCTCTCAAGGCCCCCTTTACCCAGACAGTGTTCCTTCTGTCCCACCCATCGCACAGGAAGAGGAGGAGGAGGAGGAGGAGGAGGAGGATTGTGTCAGCATGGAGGTGGAGGCTGGCACTCAGCATCATCAGCAGCAGTCTTTTAGGGATGATTTACAGTCCCAAGAAACCAGTGGACTTGTACGTGGCTGGGAGGAGGTGGCTGCGGATCATGTCGTCCTTAGTGACCCAGAGGACTCCGGACTGAATGCCTCAGATAACCTACGCTGCATGGCCTCCCTGATCCTGCAAAGTCTGCGGAAGGATCCTCGTATTCTTCGGATCAAGGAGAGGGACCATTACTGGCTGGCCACTCTCCTTGATCCACGGTACAAGGGTAAGGTTGCGGACCTTATCTTACCGTCGCAGAGGGAGCAGAGGATGAGACAACTCCGGGAGGCCTTGCAGAAAGGTCTGTGCAACGCGTTCCCAGAGACTGGGAGGTTACAAACTCCTGGTCCTGGACAACGAGTTGCTGAGGCTTCGGGCAGTCAAAGAAGGAGCGGTGGGGAAGGTGGCCGTCTGACCGATGCGTTCAGACAATTCTTTAGTCCGCAGCCCTAAAGTATGATCGGTTCCAGCAACCATCGCCAGCGTCTGATATACATGGTGCAGGAATACCTAGGGGCAAGGTCAGACTTGGACACCTTCCCCACCGAAAATCCTCTGGCTTACTGGGTCTTGAGGATAGATCACTGGCCAGAGCTTGCACAGTATGCAATTGAGCTACTGGCCTGTCCTGCATCCAGCGTTCTTTCAGAACGCACATTCAGTGCTGCTGGAGGATTTGTCACGGATCACAGGGTGCGCCTGTCCACCGACTCGGTTGATCGACTGACTTTCATTAAGATGAACCAGTCTTGGATCACCACCAGCTACCACACACCTGATGCTGATATAACAGACTAATTGATTTTAAAATGTCACATCCCTTCAAGACTGATGCTGATGCTGAGTGCCTGTGCTGTTATGTTGACTGGCTTTGCTCCTCCTCCTCCTCAATGATCCGATTAATGATGATAGCTTGGAAGATCATTTTGGTTTATGGGTGCCGCCACCAGTGGCTAAGGCACAATTTTTCAGCCCCTGTTCAACAGGGGCATGCAATTATAATTATTGATCTAATAATTCACAGCAGGGCCCATTGCTGCGCCCACCAAGAGTAACTGTCAGGCCTTACAGTGTTGTGTCAACACCACCACCACCACCACCACCACCACCAAAGGCCCAATTTTTCAGCCCCTGTTCAACAGGGGCATGCAATTATAATTATTTATCTAATAATTCACAGCAGGGCCCATTGCTGCGCCCACCAAGAGTAACTGTCAGGCCTTACAGTGTTGTGTCAACACCACCACCACCACCACCACCACCACCACCACCAAAGGCCCAATTTTTCAGCCCCTGTTCAACAGGGGCATGCAATTATAATTATTGATCTAATAATTCAACAGCAGGGCCCATTGCTGCGCCCACCAAGAGTAACTGTCAGGCCTTACAGTGTTGTGGCACCAGCACCACCATCAAAGGCCCAATTTTTACTACCACTGTTCAACAATTATATGTTATTACAATTCCTGATATAATAGTTGACAGCAGGGCGTTCCAGCACCCACCAAGAGTAACTGTGAGTGCTTACAGTGTTGTGCCAACACCAACACCTAAGGGGCCAATTTCTGCAGAGTATATACGGCAGGTCCCTACTTTCAAACATCCAACTTACAAACGACTCCTCTTTGCAAACGGAAGAAGACAACAGGAAGTGAGAGGAAATCTACCCCTAGGAAGGAAAATTCTCTCCTGTAAGAATTAATATGGGAGAAAGGTGTCTCCTCTCTACTGATGCTTTATCACCAATCCTTGTTTCAATAAAAACACCACATTTCAAAAACAGTTGTCATTGGGACGCAAAGTGAGGTGAAATGTTCTGAACAGGGGCACAGACAGCAAAACAAATGTTACAGGGGTGATAACCCTTCCCTATGTTTTCCAAAAAGCATAAAAATAGATTTTTTGGCTGGAGCTACACTTAAACAATGTACGTGTTCAAAATTACAAACAGATTCTACTTAAGAACAAACCTACAGTCCCTGTCTTGTTTACACCGGTCTTGTTTACACCGCCTGTATACTGCTGTTCAGAGTATATAGGGCCTTTTTTATTTTGTGTTACGGGGTTCCCCTTAATATCCAAACAAGACCCAAAGGGGCTGGTAATGGGCTGGGGTAGGGGGGGGGGGGGTGATGGGGTAGCTATGCCATTTTTCTTAAAGATTTTCATCCATATTACCGGGACCAGACATTACATTAAAGCCGCAAGCAGTTTTAAATGGCTTTTTTTTCCTTTAGAAATGTAATTTTGTGAAGGGACAGTTCTAAACACGGGAAACACGTGGCACTTCACAGGCATACTTTAGACACCCCCCAGGTACAATATTTAAAGGAATATTTGACTTTTTTTTTCACTTTATGCATCATTAAAATGACTGCTCCCGAAAAACGGCCGTTTTTAAAACTTCTTTTTGCATTGATACGAGTCCCCTGGTGCAGAACCCGGGTTCCCAAACTCTGTTTAGGACAATAACATGGATAATAGTCGTTATAATTAGCACTTTAGAATTCGAACGTTCGCATCCATTGTATTTAATAGGGTTCTAATGTTCGTGCGAACTTTCGGTCCGTTCGCGGGTTCTGGTGCGAACCGAACCCGGGGGTGTTCGGCTCATCCCTAATTCTGAGCATGCATGGGTTTTTTGTCCGATGGAGTTCCACACAGACGATCGGAATTTGCTATCGTTTTTTTTCCCATCGGATAAATTTAAAACATGTTCTATTTTCTCTCACCGATGGAAAAAAGACCGATGGGGCCCATACACGATCAGTTTTTTTTCCGATGAGAAAAGTCCATCGGACTGTTTTCATCAGTAAAACCAATCGTGTGTACACGGCTTAAGAATTATAGCCTTTCTTTCCTGTTATTTTTTCCATTTTGTTACCTGAAGTTTCAGCTTGTTGCAGAATTATTGGGCTTACTAAGAATAAAAACAGGACTGTCAGAGATTTTGAGATATGATATGAGATTCTGAACCAATGCTTTTAGGTGTTTAGCTTCTTATCTGCGCCAAAAATCAGCTATATTGTATCGCCACTTTAAAGTGAACCTGTACTTTGTCTCCACCAGTCAAATGAACTAGCATGCTACATAGCAGGCATCTTAAAGTGCCCAACCTTACCTTCGATGCACTCCTCCTGGCTTCTGATGTGCCATCCTAAACTTAGCCCAAATTCCTAAACATGTACTGTACAGTGGATCATCGATCTAACAATCAACTTCTGTTGACTGGAGACGTCCATACACTGATCGAAATTTGTCTGGTCCCTGCTGAACCTGACAAATATCGATTCGTCTTTGGCAAGCTGCAGTCATAGCAAACTAGCGATTTATTTACCGTATATACTCGAGTATAAGCTGAGTTTTTTAGCACATTTTTTTGTGCTGAAAATGCCCCCCTCGGCTTATACTCGAGTCCCCTTTTTGCGCCTGATCTCCCGGACTTTGGGGACCCGGTACTGGCCGGCCGTAAGTCCTCTGGACCCCAAACTTGGCACACATGTAGCCTCACTCTTCCTCTATAAGTGTGCGGCCGGGGAGCACTGATTTTTCAAAGCCGGGCACCCCTTCCATAGACTCCCATGTTAAACGGTAATTTCTCCGGTGACTTTGGGGACCCGGTACTGGCCGGTCATAGGTCCCCTGTACCCGAGACTTGGCACACATGTAGCCAGATTTCTCCTCTACAAGTGTGCAAAGTTTGTTGTCTGGGGGACCTACGGCCCGGGAGCACAGATTTTTCGAAGCCGGGCACCCCTTCCATAGACTCCCATGTTAAATGTCAGTCTAGTCATGGACACAGTGAGGCATGGACACAGTGAGGCATGGGCACAGTGAGGCATGGACATAGTGAGGTATGCACATGGACATAGTGAGGCAAAGTGAGGCACAGTGAGGCACGCAGATGGACACCCTAGGCTCAGGGCCGGCCCAAGACATTGTGCTGCCTGGGACCAAGAATGAAATTCTGCCCCCCCCCCCAAAAAAAAAAATCACGCCCACCAAAAGGCCCCCACATTCATTATTTTATATCATGATAACTAAAGGGGACCCGTCATGGCTCTATACATGTATAGGAGTAAAAAGAGGACCTGTCGTGGCTCTATACATGTATAAAGAGGACCTGTCATGGCTCTATACATGTATAAAGGATAATAAAGAGGACCTGTCGTGGCTCTATACATGTATAAATGAGTATAAAGAGGACCTGTCATGGCTCTATACGTGCATATAGGTGTATAAAAGGACCTGTCAGGGCTCTATACATGTATATAGGAGTATAAAGGGACCTGTGCATGGCGGGCGGCCGCAATGTCTTTTGCGCAAACTAATCAATGTACGCTAATTATGTTTTTTTTGGTACCAAAAATATGTAGAAGAATACATATTGGCCTAAACTGATGAAGAAATTATTTTTTTATACATTTTTTGGATATTTATTATAGCAAAAAGTAAAAAATATTGTTTGTTTGTTTTTTTTAATTGTTGCTGGTTTGTTGTTTATAGTGCAATAAATAAAAACCGCAGAGGTGATCAAATATCACCAAAAGAAAGCTCTATTTGTGGGAAAAAAAGGACGCCAATTTTATTTGGGTACAGTGTCGCATTACCGCGCAATTGTCAGTTAAAGCGACACAGTGCCGTATCGCAAAAAATGGCCTGGTTATTAAAGGGTTTGTAAAGGTTCGTGATTTTTCACCTTAATGCATCCTATGCATTAAGGTGAAAAAACACCTGGCAATGACTGCCCCCCAGGCCCCCTGTTTTACTTACCTGAGCCCGTTCACTTGCTGTGCGCGTCCCCCGGCGTCCTCTTCTCCACGGAGTCTGGCCGTTAATTGGCTAGATTGATAGCAGTGCAGCCATTGGCTCGCGCTGCTGTCAATCACATCCAATGACCCGGGCCCTGGGGGGGGCGGGAATGAGTCATACATGTTGTGTCTATGGACGCAGCGTGTATAACAGGGAGCGCGCCCGCAAGCTAACCCCCTTGGGAGAGTGCTTCCCAGAAGGGGGTTAGCTGATGCAGGGAGGAGCCAAGACAGCCGCCGAGGAACCAGAGAATCGGGGCCACTCTTTTCCAAATGCACTGCACAGTGGAGGTAAGTATAACATGTTTGTTATTTAAAAAAACAAAGCCATACAACCGCTTTAAGTGGGCAAATCTTTCCGGTCCTTAAGTGGTTAATCAGGGCTGGGCAAGGCAAGTCCCTCTCAGAGGCTCTCATGTCTCATACAACTTGTGATGTGTGTTTGTACTTACAGTTTTGCTTCGGACTCCACCACCAGATGCGGGTTGTCACCTGCCACTCGTTGCGGATTGTCAGCTGCCACATGTTGCGCATGGTCACTTATGTCACCTGCCACACGTTGCGGGTTGCCACTTGCCACACGTTGCGGATTGTCACTTGCCACGTCACCTGCCACACGTTGCGGATTGTCATCTGCCACACGTTGCGGGTTGTCTCTTGCCACGTCACATGCCACAACATCACCTGCCACACGTTGCACATTGTCACTTGCCACAACGTCACCTGCCACACGTTGCGGATAGTCCCGTGCCACACATTGCGGATAGTCCCGTGCCACACATTGCGGATTGTCACTTGCCACGGCGTCACCTGCCACACGTTGCATATTGTCACTTGCCACAACATCACCTGCCACACATTGCGGATAGTCCCGTGCCACACGTTGCGGATTGTCACTTGCCAAGCGTCACCTGCCACACCTTGCGTATTGTCACTTGCCACATGTTGCGGATTGTCACGACGTCACCTGTCACACGTTGCGCATTGTCACTTGCCACAACGTCACCTGCCACACGTTGCAGATTGTCACTTGCCACAACGTCACCTGCCACACGTTGCAGATTGTCACTTGCCACAACGTCACCTGCCACACGTTGCGGATTGTCACTTGCCACGGCGTCACCTGCCACACGTTGTGGATAGTCCCGTGCCACACGTTGCGGATTGTCACTTGCCAAGCGTCACCTGCCACACGTTGCGTATTGTCACTTGCCACACGTTGCGGATTGTCACTTGCCAAGCGTCACCTGCCACACGTTGCGTATTGTCACTTGCCACACGTTGCGGATTGTCACGACATCACCTGTCACACGTTGTGGGTTGTCACTTGCTGTGTCCCAGAGTGAAGGCAGGCAGCAGAGAGATGATATAATCTCTCTGCTGCCCATGGCTGCACAGTGAGGGTGAAACTGTGGTGATGCAGGGCGGCGGGGAGAGATGACATCATCACTCTGCTCCGCTGCCCGCTCACTTGCTGACTGCTCCCAAACCCCCCCCCGGCTGCAAGTGCTCTGCCCGCCCCTGTCACCAACAGCAGCGGCGCCGGGCTCCTCACAGGGAGCGGTGCCTGCAGTGCTCACTCGCTGACTGCCCCCTCCCCCCGCCTGTGAGTGTCCTCACAGGCAGCGGCGCCGGTACACCGGGCTCCTCACAGGGAGCGGCGCCTGCCCATGCCTGCTCACTCGCTGACTGCCCCCCCGCCTGTGAGTGTCCTCAGCGGCGCCGGGCTCCTCACAGGCAGCGGAGCTGGCTGGCGGGCGTCAGTTTGCCGCCCCCCTAACAGTGCCGCCTGGTACCATGGTACCACCCGGTCCCATCATAGGGCCGGCCCTGCCTAGGCTTATACTCGAGACAATAAGTTTTCCCAGTTTTCTGTGGTAAAAGTAGATGCCTTGGCTTATATTCGGGTCGGCTTATACTCAAGTATATATGGTAAATGGGCAGGCTGTTCTTTTATTACAAGTATAGACATTCTGGAAGTCCTGGGGCGCACTGGAAGAGGTCTGAAGAATACAGATATTACAATTTTAAAGTGACAGTACATATATAATAATCAAATACACATAAAAAATATACAAAGAAAACTAAATTAAATAATCTAAACTCTCAATAATCCAATAAAAAACCCACACCCCTTAAATCAAGAAAAAGTATATTTATTTTAACTCAGAGAGCGGAATTGAGAGTTTCTGCTACAGTAACATTTCTCCAAATGGCAAAAACCCTAAAGATCACAAGAGAAACTGGGTCGTCGTCTCACTTTTGCACTTAAATTCCTATTTTAACCCCTGAAAGTCCTTGATGGACTACATACACCTAGTGAAAATGTATTTGTAAGCACTTGTTTGTTATGCCTACCAAAAACTGTTCCCTATGATACCATTGGAGGGACAAAGTTTTAGTGACTCGGGTTTATTCGGACAAAAAAGTGCCTTAGGGTCCATTCGCACTTTTGCATTGCCGTAACACGTGCCCTGCCGCGATGCACTGTAGCACAGCATGAATGTTAGTGCATTGCTGTGGTATTCATTCTGAAAGGCAACTATATGCACTAAGGCACACTGCAACATGTGGTAACATTCAATCGTGCGTTGTGGTGTGCTGCATCAGAAAAAAAAGGTTTAGGTCCATTTTTTGGGGCACTTGTATGCATTATTATTATTCCAAGATATATACAGGTCCTTCTCAAAAAATTAGCATATTGTGATAAAGTTCATTATTTTCTGTAATGTACTGATAAACATTAGACTTTCATATATTTTAGATTCATTACACACAACTGAAGTAGTTCAAGCCTTTTCTTGTTTTAATATTGATGATTTTGGCATACAGCTCATGAAAACCCAAAAATCCTATCTCAAAAAATTAGCATATCATGAAAAGGTTCTCTAAACGAGCTATTAACCTAATCATCTGAATCAACTAATTAACTCTAAACACCTGCAAAAGATTCCTGAGGCTTTTAAAAACTCCCAGCCTGGTTCATTACTCAAAACCGCAATCATGGGTAAGACTGCCGACCTGACTGCTGTCCAGAAGGCCATCATTGACACCCTCAAGCAAGAGGGTAAGACACAGAAAGAAATTTCTGAACGAATAGGCTGTTCCCAGAGTGCTGTATCAAGGCACCTCAGTGGGAAGTCTGTGGGAAGGAAAAAGTGTGGCAGAAAACGCTGCACAACGAGAAGAGGTGACCGGACCCTGAAGAAGATTGTGGAGAAGGACCGATTCCAGACCTTGGAGGACCTGCGGAAGCAGTGGACTGAGTCTGGAGTAGAAACATCCAGAGCCACCGTGAACAGGCGTGTGCAGGAAATGGGCTACAGGTGCCGCATTCCCCAGGTCAAGCCACTTTTGAACCAGAAACAGCGGCAGAAGCGCCTGACCTGGGCTACAGAGAAGCAGCACTGGACTGTTGCTCAGTGGTCCAAAGTACATTCGGAAATCAAGGTGCCAGAGTCTGGAGGAAGACTGGGGAGAGGGAAATGCCAAAATGCCTGAAGTCCAGTGTCAAGTACCCACAGTCAGTGATGGTCTGGGGTGCCATGTCAGCTGCTGGTGTTGGTCCACTGTGTTTTATCAAGGGCAGGGTCAATGCAGCTAGCTATCAGGAGATTTTGGAGCACTTCATGCTTCCATCTGCTGAAAAGCTTTATGGAGATGAAGATTTCATTTTTCAGCACGACCTGGCACCTGCTCACAGTGCCAAAACCACTGGTAAATGGTTTACTGACCATGGTATTACTGTGCTCAATTGGCCTGCCAACTCTCCTGACCTGAACCCCATAGAGAATCTGTGGGATATTGGGAAGAGAAAGTTGAGAGACGCAAGACCCAACACTCTGGATGAGCTTAAGGCCGCTATCGAAGCATCCTGGGCCTCCATAACACCTCAGCAGTGCCCCAGGCTGGTTGCCTCCATGCCACGCCGCATTGAAGCAGTCATTTCTGCAAAAGGATTCCCGACCAAGTATTGAGTGCATAACTGAACATAATTATTTGAAGGTTGACTTTTTTTGTATTAAAAACACTTTTCTTTTATTGGTCGGATGAAATATGCTAATTTTTTGAGATAGGATTTTGGGGTTTTCATGAGCTGTATGCCAAAATCATCAATATTAAAACAAGAAAAGGCTTGAACTACTTCAGTTGTGTGTAATGAATCTAAAATATATGAAAGTCTAATGTTTATCAGTACATTACAGAAAATAATGAACTTTATCACAATATGCTAATTTTTTGAGAAGGACCTGTATAGCACCAACAGTTTGTGCAGCGCTTTACAAAATGAACACAATATGCATTAACACATGACATAACACGCATGATCCTGCATACGTTAACACACCACAAGGTTTTAAGCGTATTTTTTTTTTTTATGTTTCGAACTGCAAAGCCACATTTTTAGATTGCATTTGCCGTCAAAATGTTTTTTTTTTTGTATTCATCTTGTAATACACACAGTACTGCTTTGTCTTTTTGCGCATCTTTCATATTTGCCGCAGCCTTGTCTGGGAAGTCTTGCATCACAGTTATTCCGTCAAACCAGGACAGCTGTTCGATTAGTCCTAATCACATATATTCCCCTGTGAAGCCTGGAGGTGTAATATACATCTGCAGAGGCAGTACAAAGGATTCCAGCCATGCTGCTAACAAGGTATTGCTGTAACCCATGCTGAGCTCTGTTCCTTTGACTTGCTCTGATGTCCCTCATTGACCATACAAGGCAGGCTTTCTCAGTGTGAATGGGGGCAAGGTTAACTGGGGGAGGATGGAATAAACCAGAGCTGAACTATCAAAGACACCACAATACAGAGAATGAAGGGCAAAAGTTTTAGCGGCTTGCAGTAGTGGAGCTGCCTTTCGGAATCCCCTGTATGCTAGGGTGACCAGACATCCCCGGTTTCAGGGGACAGTCCCCGGATTGAGGACACTGTCCCCGGACCAAGTCTGTCCCTGGTTTTGTCCCCGGATTGGATTTGAACAGGGGCTGGGGCAATTTCAAAGACAGTCAGTGCAGAATAAAAAAAATAAATAATTCTGACTTACACACCCCACTCCGCCGCTCCTACTAGCTTAGGGGGGTGTATTTTTTTTCCATTATCTGTGCCTTTTTCTGATGATCATGTGCTGGTCGGAGTGGAGGGAATATTTCTTCAGTTTCGGGTGCATGCCCATTCACCTCCACTCGCATGTTCTTGTGCCTTGGCTCAAGTCCCAGCCAGTCGCCTGCCTGCTTATCCCCTTGCCTTCCCTGGTGGAGTGATCTTCCTCCACTTCCCACCCAGTAGTAGCCGGGGCCCAGAGCGTAAGACTTAATAGGCTGTGAGGCGAGTGGTGATGGGCAGAGAGTCGCTGATTGCCGCCATTACTAGTAGCCCCGGATTTCATTAAAAAAATCTGGTCACCTTACTGTATGCATCCTATTTGGACACAAATAAAGCATGTGCCGAAATACCCGGAATCAGCAATTAATTGCAAAGTGTTGGAGGCTTAAAATAGAATTCTGTACACATATAAAACAAAAGCATTTACTGCAAAGATTCAATCAGTTAAAAAAAAGTTATATATATTTAAAGCTAAAATTTTACATTGAAATTAAAATAAAGTTTAAATATAAGCTATAAGCTGTGTTGATGCCCATCTCATATGTGACAGTTCCAACTGTAGTACAGCACTGCACTTTGCTTTCTACTTCAGTCATTCAAAAAAAAAAAACATTTGTATGCTTTTTATTAGACAGCTTAAGTAGGCCATAGACGGTTCGAAATTCGGCCAGTTCAGTAGGGACCGGCCGAACTTTGAACCATGTATAGGCAGGCTGAATGTACCCAAGTTAATCGATCGATCAATACAGTAGGCTCTGTGTTCTCCTGGCGGGGACGGCTCACCCCTCCGGGAGATCACAATAGTTAGTGTTGATGGGGGAATCAAGCGAGTTTGAAGGAAAGATAAACGCTCCTTCTATGGCCGGCTTTAGAGATGCTCAGTACTGGCTGTACCTCGCCTTCCACAGGAATGCCCATAAATTTGGGCTTTAGACTGGGGTGGAGCTACAGCCAAATTAACTTAACTTTAATAGGAACTTTTTCTCTGCAATAAGGCAGCTGGTCAGAACAGGTCTTATCTTATAAGTATTATATACACGTAGTCATCTGGAAGATTAAATAAAAGTTTATATAAATTTGTGAGAGTTCTTCTTTATTTGACTCAGACCGACACCAAGCATAGGACTTATTTTTGTTCCCGTTCACATCAACAATAGGACTTATTTTTTCTTACACTGGCTGCAACTATAGAACATATTTTTCCTCCCACTGACACCAAAGGTGGGACTTGTTTTTTTCTCCCACTGACACCAAGGATAGGACTTATTTTTATTCCCCTCTGACATCAACAATAGGACTTATTTTTTCTTACACTGGCTGCAACTATAGGACATACACTATATTGTCAAAAGTATTGTGACACCTGCCTTTACACGCACATGAACTTTAATGGCGTCCCTAATCCTAGGGTTTAATATTGAGTTGGCCCACCCTTTGCAGCTAATGCAGCTTTGCAGTTAATTCTTTGTCTGAGTCCACCTTAAGAATTTAATTTAAATAATTAAGGATCACATGGTAATCCACAATTGTTGAGAGAATGAACACTTTGGTCAGGAGTATGCAATGTACAAGATAGTGTATAGAGTATTATGGTCAGAAGGCTGTTATGTATAACATAGTATAAAGATTGCAGGGGTTAGGAGCATGCAACACACAACATAGCATTTTAGGGGAATTGGTCTGGACTATATATACTGGCATCCCAGTCTTAGTCTATAGGATTCAATACTCAGTTGGCCCACCCTTTGCAGCTATAACAGCTTCAACTCTTCTGGGAAGGCTGTCCACAAGGTTTAGGAGTGTGTCTATGGGAATGTTTGACCATTCTTCCAGAAGCACATTTGTAAAGTCAGGCACTGATGTGGACAAGAAGGCCTGTCGGGAAAACTGCGATGGAGCATACACACGGCCGGGATTCCCGGCCAAAAGCTCTCATGGCAGTTTTCCTGCCGGGAAAACCAGTCGTGTGTTCATTCTCTCAACAATTGCGGATTACCATGTAATCCCTAATTACCGTATGTACTCGAGTATAAGCCAAGTTTTTCAGCCCTTTTTTTAGGGCTGAATATACACCCCTCGGCTTATACTCGAGTCAGTGCACCTGAAGGGCTGCAAGCGTCCATTGTTTAAAAGTCGCGGCTTCCCCCTGGTCCCTTCCATGATAGGCGTTTCCCAGCAGACACTGTGTTAAGTGTTCTGCCTATCACAAACGTTCTCTTGTCCGAGGATGAAAAGATGTCCGTGATTAGCGGAACACTGAACACAGTGTCTGCTGGGAAACTGAGTCCAAGGATGAGAAGACGTCCATGATAGGCTGCTGGGAAATGAATGGACGCCCGCAGCCTGTCAAGAATTTCAGGTACACTGACTCGGGCACAGGGAGGCTGCAATGGGCACAGTGAGGTTGGGCACAGTGAGGTTGCAATGGGCGCAGTGAGGTGGCAATGGGCACAGTGAGGTTGGGCACAGTGAGGTTGCAATGGGCACAGTGAGGTTGCAATGGGCACAGTGAGGTTGGACACAGTGAGGTTGGGCACAGTGAGGTTGCAATGGGCACAGTGAGGCATGCAAATGGGCACAGTGAGGCGTGCAAGTGGGCATTGTTGACCCTCTTTTCCGCTTACAGTAGCTGCTGCATTCTCACCCTCGGCTTATACTCGAGTCAATACGTTTTCCGAGTTTTTTTGGGTAAAATAGGTACCTCGGCTTATACTCGGGTTGGATTATACTCCAGTATATACGGTATTTAAATTAAATTCTTGAGGTGGGCTCAGACAAAGAATTAACTCTGTCTTGTGTAGAAAAAAAATCATATGTAATGGATAACATTCATTTTTTTTTATTATTATAATTCGTCCTGACCTGAAGTTTTTGTGTCTGTAAGCTCTCTTGTATTACAGTCATTTAGACGACATTTTGTGGACACAAGGACTATAGCCTATGTGTGCAGTGTACACTGACCAGTACTCAGGTCAATATGTTTCTATTCCTATTTTGTCTAAAACATAGCAAAGCATATACTACAATCCATGAGCTGTGAAGCAATGACAATTGTATTGGCCACACTCCCACGTGCTTGGCGGGTGGTATGCATTGCATAATACATTTTTCTTCTCAGACCCTTCAAGGTGTTCCTCCTAACTATTTTAAAACGTTGATCTACATACTGTATAGCTCTGTGGTGGAGATGCTAAGTTCAGCAGAAGCATTTATTGATTGCTTACATTGGTGTTTTTTTTTTAACTGCCGGAACATCAGTCGACCTTAGATTTCAGCAGAACCGCTCTGATACAGTGGATCTTGTCATGGTTAGGAAGTGATTTCTTCCTCACTACGGCTTAAGCCATAGATCGGTTGCTTGTTTGTAAGTGGGGTCGATTTAGGGTCTGTTGATCTTACCGCAGCTGAGCAGAAACATGTTGAACCATCAGTGTAAATAATAAATGCCTCTATGAACCCCAGTAGTTGAGCCTAAAATGCCTCTGTTCTCCTAGAGACCCCATCTGAACCCAGCACCTTCAGCCTAAAATGCTTCTGTTGCCCTCCACACCCCACCTGAACCCAGCATCTTCAGTCTAAAATGCCTCTCTTACTCTCAAGATCTCACTTTAACCCAACACCTTCAGCCTAAAAAAAAAAAATCTGTTACCCTCCAAACCATGTCTGAATCCAATACCTTCAGCCTAGAATGCCTCTTTTACCTTCAAGACCCCAATTTAACCCAGCACCTTCAACCTAAATGCCTCTGTAATTCTTCAGACCCCATTTGAACCCAGCTTTTTCAGGCTAAAATGCCTCTGCTATCCCCCAGTCCCTGTCTGAACCCAATACCTTCAACCAAAAATGTCTCTGTTTCCCTCCAGACCATGTCATAACCCAGCACTTTTGGTCTAAAATGCCTCTGTTATCTTCCAGACCCCATCTGAACCCAGCACCCCCAGCCTAAAATGCCTCTGTTATCCTCCAGACCCCATCTGAACCCAGCACCCCCAGCCTAAAATGCCTCTGTTATCCTCCAGACCCCATCTGAACCGAGCACCCCCAGCCTAAAATGCCTCTGTTATCCTCCAGACCCCATCTGAACCCAGCACCCCCAGCCTAAAATGCCTCTGTTACCCTCCAGACCCTGTCTGAACCCAGCACCCCCAGCCTAAAATGCCTCTGTTACCCTCCAGACCCTGTCTGAACCCAGCACCCCCAGCCTAAAATGCCTCTGTTATCCTCCAGACCCCATCTGAACCCAGCACCCCCAGCCTAAAATGCCTCTGTTATCCTCCAGACCCCATCTGAACCCAGCACCCCCAGCCTAAAATGCCTCTGTTACCCTCCAGACCCTGTCTGAACCCAGCACCCCCAGCCTAAAACGCCTCTGTTACCCTCCAGACCCTGTCTGAACCCAGCACCCCCAGCCTAAAACGCCTCTGTTACCCTCCAGACCCTGTCTGAACCCAGCACCCCCAGCCTAAAATGCCTCTGTTACCCTCCAGACCCTGTCTGAACCCAGCACCTTCAGCCTCAAAGCATTCCAGAAAGATCTCAAGATCTCCTCCTTACCCATTGACACAAACAGTCCTTCTTGAAATTTAACATATTTCCTGTCATCAAACAGAAAGATAGAAGGAATAGACTAGAGGGGGGGGGGGGGGGTACTTAGGCATTTTACTGCATTGAGAAGCAGAGGAAGGATTCAACTATGTTATAATTCTCTCAAAAAGAAAAAAACGAAAAGTATGAGCAATGAAACACCCCAAAGTACGAATCTAAATAAATATTCCATTAAATAATACCATAAAAATGTATACCTAACATGCCTTGGGGTGTCAAAGCTGCCTCTCTCATCAGGGCTTAAAGGGGTTTTAAACCCTCATGTTTTTTCACCTTAAAGGAGTAGTAAAGTTACATGTTTTTTCACCTTAATGCATCCTATGCATTAAGGTGAAAAAACATTCGACAATACCGCCCCCCCCCCCCGAGCCCCCGTTTTTCTTACCTGGCCCCTCGAAAGTCCCATGCTCGTCCCCGTCATCCTCTTCGTTTTTCTGCCTGGCCGCCGATTGGCTACACTGGATAGATTGAAAGCAGCGCAGCCATTGGCTGGCGCTGCTGTCAATCACATCCAATGACGCGGCACGCCGGGGGGCGGGGCCGAGTGATACAGTCGGCGGCTATGGCCGCCGCTGTATCACGGGAGCGCGCCCGCAATCACTCCACACCATGCGAGCTCACTCGCATTAAGGTGTGGAGTCCTTGCGGGGAGGAGCCAAGACAGCCGCCGAGGGACCCCAGAAGACCAGGATCGGGGCCACTGTGTGCAAAACGAGCTGCACAGTGGAGGTAAGTATAACATGTTTGTTATTTTTAAACAAAAAAAAAAAAAGCTTTAGTGCTCCTTTAATGCATCCTATGCATTAAGGTGAAAAAACTTTTGTCAGTGACCGGCCCCCCAGCCCCCCCCCCCTCAGGTTTTACTTACCTGAGCCTCGAATTTCCCTAGGCGGAGACGCGATGTCCCTCTCGGCACGGGGAACCTGCTGTTGATTGAATAGATTGATATCAGCGCAGCCATTGGCTCCCGCTACTATCAATCAAATTCAATGACGCGGGCGCCCCGGGGGGCGGGGCCGAGTCTGGCATTCGTGTCTATGGACGCAAATGCTTGACTCGGGAGCGCGCCCGCAAGGTAACCCCCCGGGGATAGCGCTTCTCCTAGGGGGGTTATCTGATGTGGGGAGGAGCCGCGAGAGCCCAGAAGTCAAGGATCAGGGCCACTCTGTGCAAAACGAGCTGCACAGTGGAGGTAAGTATAACATGTTTGTTATTTAAACAAAATAAAAAATTAGACTTTACAATCACTTTAAAGTGTTAAATGAAATTTCGGTTGTAGACGTAGAAAGTGATAACCCAGCTGCTGCACACCCCGATCGTTCCGAAACGGGGCGAAACATGTTGGGGGATAGGCTTGGATGAACAAAGCTTCTTTAACCTGCTAACCACTCAGGTCGGGTGAGGTATGCAGTGGCTGGGCTATCTCTTCATCCTTCTACAGCGTGTTTTGGGTCTGGAAGAACCTTTCCCTAGCATGCACCCTCACTACACAGCGGCATCCAATTCATCAGACCTTGATAGCCCAAGCTGGGGCCACTAAACTTTTATCATGGATCAAAATGAAATTTGAGCTTAGGTTGTTGGGGATGTTTGTTTTCAACACGTTTTGAGGTCTCAAAGTTACCTCCTGGGATAAATAAAGGTGTACTGTGAGCGGGCATAGTTGTTGCTGTAGGTTGCTCTCAGAGACCCTTCTGTGTACAGGAGCTTCCTACCAATTTAAATCCATCAACTTCACACTACCCTGTGAAATTAGATCTATTCTAAGGTTTGAGCACCACCTACCTACAAGCAGGTAAATGACACCAAAAGCTGTATAGTGAAAAGCTGTGAATAGTGTCGTCACCTTCCTGGCTAAGTAGAGATAAGTAGAATTACAATTAATTGTGAAAGGTATAATAGTATACATATATATCTATTTCAACTTTGTATGTAATTGCCTGATAGGTGTTCCATCTAAAGTAGTCTCTAGCACTTGTTATTTGTAACTCTGAACAGTTTTTTTTTTCTTTTCTTTTCTTTTCTTTTTTTTTTTTAATAAAGTGGATTAGAGACCCAACTTTTTACATGTTGGTTGCCAATGCACAGTGTATGCTGAACAATTGTATTTAGTTTTTTTATTCATCCTATGGAGAGAAAATATAAGATGGGGTAGAACGTTGTCACCCCATAACAGAAAGAGTTAAACTGTGTGTAAAGTGTATATATTTTTTTCATTTTGAAAAGAGTTGGTATGTATTAACCACTTCAGCCCCCGACCATTTTGCTGGTCAAAGACCAGGGCACTTTTTGCGATTCGGCACTGCGTCGCTTTAACTGACGCAGTGAGACGTGGCTCCCAAACAAAATTGACGTCCTTTTTTTCCCACAAATAGAACTTTCTTTTGGTGGTATTTGATCACCTCCGTGGGGTTTCTTTTTTTTTTGCGCTATAAACAAAAACAGAGCGACAATTTTGAAAAAAATGCAATATTTTTTACTATATGCTATAATAAATATCCCCCAAAAATATATAAAAAACATTTTTTCCTCAGTTTAGGCCGATACGTATTCTTCTACATATTTTTGGTAAAAAAAAACGCAATAAGCGTTTATTGATTGGTTTGCGCAAAAGTTATAGCGTCTACAAAATAGGGTATAGTTTTATGGCATTTTTATTAATATTTTTTTTTTACTAGTTATGGCAGTGATCAGCGATTTTAATCGTGACTGCGACATTATGGCAAACACATCGGACACTTTTGACACCATTTTGGGACCATTGTCATTTTTACAGCGATCAGTGCTATAAAAATGCACTGATTACTATAAAAATTACACTGGCAGTGAAGGGGTTAACCACTAGGGGCGCTGAAAGGGTTAAGTGTGACCTAGGGAGTGCTTGTATCTTTTAGGGGGTGTGGCTTGGCGTGACACGTCCCTGATCGCTGTTTCCGATGACAGGGAACAGACGATCACTGACAGTGTAACTGTTAAGAACGGGGAGAAGTTTGTTTACACTTACCTCTCCCCGTTCTTCAGCTCTGTGACCCGATCGCAGGACACCGGCGGCGATCGGGTCCGCGGGTCCCATGGGCGCGGTCACGGAGCTCCAGAACGGGTTCGCGAGCCCGCCGGCGGCACGCACGCGACCCATGGCTCTCGTCTTAAAGGGGACGTACCTGTACGCCCTTATGCCTGTCCGTGCCATTCTGTCGATGTATATCGTCGTGCGGCGGTCCTTAAGTGGTTAAAACCTCCTGTTGGCTTTTTTTTTTTAGGTGTTGAGGAGAAATCGCATTGCCTCCTCTGCTTGTTGTTAATTGCCTTAAAAAGTGACCCGAACACAGGAACACATCTAAATGTAACCTTAAGCCTCATACACACGGGCGGGAATCCCATCGAAAAAAATAAAACTTTGGTTTTCTCGATGGGATTCCTGGCAAGCTTGTCTTGCCAAGCTCTGTGTACACACGCGCCATTCAAAAGAACCGCCGTTCTTTTGAATGGCAAGAACACAGTGATGTCATAGACTACGACGAGCTGGCGCTCGTCACATTCGATGCCGTCGCCGCCATCTTGCTACACTACCCTTGTATGCTACCGCGCATGCGTCAAAATCTTATCGAGCATGCGCGGGTTTACCTTGGGCAGGTAAGCATACATGCCGAGAATCCCGACGAGAAAATAGAGAGCAGGTTCTCTATTTTTCTCGTCGAGATTCCCGGCAGTTTTCCTGTCGAGAAACCATACACACGACCGGTTTTCTCGGCAAAAAGCTCCCCCAGCAGTTTTCTTGCCGAGAAAACCGGTCGTGTGTACGAGGCTTCAGAAGGGAAATCTACTTACCCTGTAGAGGATTCCTCTAACATCCTGTTGCATCTCAAGGGCAGGAGGTCTCCCTAATGGGACAGAGACAGCAGAAAATTATTTGATTGGGGTTTATCCCAAAGAAGCACAAAATAACTTTTGGCTATATATACACATTTCAAATCACATGGACATGTAGATGTTTGTATGATTTCAGTAATTGGGTTTAGATCTACTTGAAAGCAGACCTTTCCCTCTTTCACTAAAAATCACATTAAGCATGCAGCTCTGTATGCTGGCATGAAACCATCTTACATTCATTAGGCAAGCAAAACATTTTTTGCTTTTATTTACTATAAGGCGCTGTTTACACTTGCTTCAAAACAAGCCTTTGGACACGCTTTGTTAAAGCTCTCTGAATGCCAGTCAAAGCTCCTGTCACTAAAAAAAATGGTTAGCTTACAGTCCTGTTTACACCTTGCTTTTGCTTGGTGCTTCGATGAGGCTTCGGTGGAGCTTCGATGGGGCTTCGGTGGAGCATCGATGAGGCTTCGGTGGAGCTTCGATGAGGCTTTGGTGGAGCTTCGATGGGGCTTCGGTGGAGCTTCGATGGGGCTTCGGTGGAGCATCGATGAGGCTTCGGTGGAGCTTCGATGGGGCTTCGGTGGAGCTTCGATGGGGCTTCAGGGGAGCTTCGATGGGGCTTCAAGGGAGCTTCAATGAGCCTTTGTTGGGGCTTCAATGGGGCTTTGGTGGAGCTTCGATGGGGTTTGATGGAGCTTTAATGAGCCTTTGTTGGGGCTTTGGTGGGGCTTCGGTGGGGCTTCAGTGGGGCTTCAAGCGAGCTTTGCCATAGACTTCTATGGAGGCTTTGAAGATTCTTTGAAGCCCCACTAAAGCTACATGGGGATTTTCTGTTTAAAAAAAAAAGCTACATGGGGTATCATTTTTGAAGCTAAGCTGAAGCAAAGCAAAAGCAAGGGGTAAACAGGACCGTAAGCTAACCATTTTTTTTTTGTGACAGGAGCTTTGACTGACAGTCCGAAGCCTTGTTTTGAAGCAAGTGTAAACTAGCCGTCAAAGAGGAAGTTAACCCTGATGGGTTTTACTTCCTCTATTTTCCCCTGCAAAGTAAAAGCATAATGGATTAGTATGCATTGCATACTAGCCCATTATGTGGCACTTACCTGCAAACGAAGCCTGCAATGTCCCCGCTGGTGGCCACATCCATCTTCGCCCCTCTTCCTTCCCGTGGACTCGGGCTCTGTGACTGGCCGGAGTCATGTGACGTCACTCTGGCGCATGCGCGCGGGAACCATTAGTCACAGCACTTGACGTCAATGACACTACAAGGTAAATATCTCCTAAACGGAGCACGTTTAGGAGATATTTCCACTACCTATAGGTAAGCCTTATTCTAGGCTTACCTATAGGTAAACGTGACACAGAGTGGTTTACAAGTGTAATTGAGCCCTTACTGTTTTTCCCCTTCTGGTTTTTTGAGGCACTGGTGATGTAGCCCTGGCCTCACAGGTGCATCCTGGGAAGGCTAAATCACCAATAGTGATGAGCCGAACACCCCCGGGTTCGGTTCGCACCAGAACCCGCGAACGGACCGGAAGTTCGAACGAACATTAGAACCCTATTAAATACAATGGATGCGAACGTTCGAATTCTAAAGTGCTAATTATAACAACTATTATGCATGTTATTGTCCTAAAAAGGGTTTGGGAACCCGGGTTCTGCACCAGGGGACATGTATCAATGCAAAAAGAAGTTTTAAAAACGGTCGTTTTTCGGGAGCAGTCATTTTAATGATGCATAAAGTGAAAAAAAAAAAGTCAAATATTCCTTTAAATATCGTACCTGGGGGGTGTCTAAAGTATGCCTGTGAAGTGCCACGTGTTTCCCGTGTTTAGAACTGTCCCTGCACAAAATGACACTTCTAAAGGAAAAAAAAGCCATTTAAAACTGCTTGCGGCTTTAATGTAATGTCTGGTCCCGGTAATATGGATGAAATTCTTTAAGAAAAATGGCATAGCTACCCCATGACCCCCCCCCCCCCTACCCCAGCCCATTACCAGCCCCTTTGGGTCTTGTATGGATATTAAGGGGAACCCCGCACATAAAATAAAAAAGGCCCTATATACTCTGAACAGCCGTATACAGGCGGTGCATACAAGACAGGGACTGTAGGTTTGTTCTTATGTAGAATCTGTTTGTAATTTTGAACAGGTACATTGTTGAAGTGTAGCTCCAGCCCAAAAATCTATTTTTAAACTTTTTGGAAAACATAGGTAAGGGTTATCACCCCTGTAACATTTGTTTTGCTGTCTGTGCCCCTGTTCAGAACATTTCACCTCACTTTCCGTCCCAATGACAACTGTTTTTGAAATGTGGTGTTTTTCTTGAAACAAGGATTGCTGATAAAGCATCAGTACAGAGGAGACACCTTTCTCCCATATTTATTCTTACAGGAGAGAATTTTCCTTCCTAGTGGTAGATTTCCTCTCACTTCCTGTTGTCTTCTTGCGTTTGCAAGTAGGAGTCGTTTGTAAGTTGGATGTTTGAAAGTAGGGACCTGCCGTATATACTCTGCAGAAATAGGCCCCTTAGTTGTTGGTGTTGGCACAACACTGTAAGCACTCACAGTTACTCTTGGTTGGTGCTGGAACGCCCTGCTGTCAACTATTATATCAGGAATTTTAATTACATATAATTGTTGAACAGTGGTAGTAAAAATTGGGCCTTTGATGGTGGTGCTGGTGCCACAACACTGTAAGCCCTGACAGTTACTCTTGGTGGGTGCAGCAATGGGCCCTGCTGTGAATTATTAGATCAAGAATTGTAATTACATGCCCCTGTTGAACAGGGGCTGAAAAATTGGGCCTTAGGCACTGGTGGCACAACACTGCAACCCCTCACAGATACTGTACTTGGAGCACAGCAATGAGCCCTGTTGCAAAGTATTGCTTCAAAAATTGTAATGACACGCCCCTGTTAAACAGGGGCTGAAAAATTGGGCCTTAGGCACTGGTGGCACAACACTGCAACTCCTCACAGATACTGTACTTGGAGCACAGCAATGAGCCCTGTTGCAAAGTATTGCTTCAAAAATTGTAATTACACGCCCCTGTTAAACAGGGGCTGAAAAATTGGGCGTTAGGCACTGGTGGCGGCACCCATAAACAAAAATGATCTTCCAAGCTATCATCATCAATCGTATCATTGAGGACTCGGAGGAGGAGGATAGCCAGTCAACATAACAGCACAGGCACTCAGCATCAGCATCAGTCTTGAAGGGATGTGACATTTTAAAATCAATTAGTCTGTTATATCAGCATCAGGTGTGTGGTAGCTGGTGGTGATCCAAGACTGGTTCATCTTGATGAAAGTCAGTCGATCAACCGAGTCGGTGGACAGGCGCACCCTGTGATCCGTGACAAATCCTCCAGCAGCACTGAATGTGCGTTCCGAAAGAACGCTGGATGCAGGACAGGCCAGTAGCTCAATTGCATACTGTGCAAGCTCTGGCCAGTGATCCATCCTCAAGACCCAGTAAGCCAGAGGATTTTCGGTGGGGAAGGTGTCCAAGTCTGACCTTGCCCCTAGATATTCCTGCACCATGTTTATCAGACGCTGGCGATGGTTGCTGGAACCAATCATACTTTGGGGCTGCGGACTAAAGAATTGTCTGAACGCATCGGTCAGACGGCCACCTTCCCCACCGCTCCTTCTTTGACTGGCCGAAGCCTCAGCAACTCGTTGTCCAGGACCAGGAGTTTGCAACCTCCCAGTCTCTGGGAACGCGTTGCACAGACCTTTCTGCAAGGCCTCCCGGAGTTGTCTCATCCTCTGCTCCCTCTGCGACGGTAACATAAGGTCCGCAACCTTACCCTTGTACCGTGGATCAAGGAGAGTGGCCAGCCAGTAATGGTCCCTCTCCTTGATCCGAAGAATACGAGGATCCTTCCGCAGACTTTGCAGGATCAGGGAGGCCATGCAGCGTAGGTTTGCTGAGGCATTCGCTCCGGAGTCCTCTGGGTCACTAAGGACGACATGATCCGCAGCCACCTCCTCCCAGCCACGTACAAGTCCACTGGTTTCTTGGGACTGTAAATCATCCCTAAAAGACTGCTGCTGATGATGCTGAGTGCCAGCCTCCACCTCCATGCTGACACAATCCTCCTCCTCCTCCTCCTCCTCCTCCTCTTCCTGTGCGATGGGTGGGACAGAAGGAACACTGTCTGGGTAAAGGGGGCCTTGAGAGGCAAGGAAGTCCTCCTCTTCCTGCCTCTGTTCTGCCTCAAGTGCCCTGTCCATTATTCCACGCAGCGTGTGCTCCAACAGGTGGACAAGAGGTACAGTGTCACTGATGCATGCACTGTCACTGCTCACCATCCTCGTGGCCTCCTCAAATGGTGCCAGGACAGTGCATGCATCCCTGATCATGCCCCACTGGCGTGGAGAAAAAAAACCAAGCTCCCCTGACCCTGTCCTGGTGCCGTAGTCGCACAGGTACTCATTGATGGCCCTCTGCTGCGTGTGCAGCCGCTGCAGCATGGCCAACGTTGAGTTCCACCTGGTGGGCATGTCACATATAAGGCGGTTCTTGGGCAGGTTCAACTCCTTTTGCAGCTCAGCCAGGCGAGCACTGGCATTATAAGATCTGCGGAAATGCACACAGACTTTCCTGGCCTGCCTCAGGACATCCTGTAAGCCCGGGTACCTGCCCAAGAACCGCTGCACCACCAGGTTAAGGACGTGAGCCACACAGGGCACATGGGTCAGTTGTCCCTGTCGGAGGGCGGAGAGGAGGTTGGTGCCATTGTCGCAAACCACCATTCCTGGCTTAAGCTGGCGTGGCGTCAACCACCTCTCGGCCTGGCCCTGCAGAGCAGACAGGACCTCTGCCCCAGTGTGGCTTCTGTCCCCCAAACACACCAGCGCAAGCACGGCATGGCATCTTTTTGCCTGCGTACTTGCGTAGCCCCGTGAACGGCTACGGAGCACCGCTGGTTCATAGGACAAACCACAGGAAGAGGCCATGGAGGAAGAAGAAGAGGAGGGGGTGGAGGAGAGAGGTGTGTCACAACCAGTAGTAGCATTTTGGAGGCGTGGCGGTGGGACAACCTCCAACACTACTGCACCTTGTCCTGAATCCTTCCCAGCTGCCAAAAGAGTGACCCAATGGGCCGTGAAAGAAAGGTAACGTCCCTGTCCATGCCTGCTGGACCATGAGTCAGCGGTAATATGCACCTTACCGCTGACCGCCCTGTCCAGCGAGGCCAAGACATTGCCTTCCACATGCCGGTAGAGAGCCGGAATAGCCTTCCGTGAGAAAAAGTGGCGTTTGGGAACCTGCCACTGAGGAACCGCACATTGCACAAACTCACGGAAGGGGGCCGAGTCTACCAACTGAAAAGGCAGCAGTTGAAGCGCTAGCAATTTAGCCAAGCTAGCATTCAACCGCTGGGCATGTGGATGGCTGGGAGTGAACTTCTTTCGACGGTCCAGCAGCTGGGGCAGGGAAATTTGCCTGCTAGAATCGGACGTCGGTGTACTGCTAGCAGAGTGGGCGCAAGTACTTGGCTGTGACACACCTAATTCTACACCTTCATTCCTCTCAGTGCATGTTTCAGAGAGGACTGAAGTTATAGTGGGGTTGGAGATCCCAGCTGATGCGGTGCAAGGAGAGGTCCGCTTTGTTCTTTGGTGTGGGTCTTTGAGGTAGGCTTGCCAACGAGCTGCATGGCAGGTCAACATATGTCTGGTCAGGCATGTGGTACCCAAGCGGCTGATGTTTTGGCCACGCGATATACGCTTGAGACATATGTTGCAAACAGCAGCTGTGCGATCTGATGCACTAGCCTCAAAAAAGGCCCACACCAAAGAACTTTTTGAATGACGGGCAGAGGCAGCGCCCTGCACAGGCGGAGCTCTGCGGTGTGATTCCGTCGGTGTACTGCCCTTACGCTGGCCACCAAAGGGCATCCTGCCTCGTTGGAGATGTGCCTCCTCCTCATCCTCCTCCTCCTCCTCTCTCCTATTAGGCACCCACGTGGAGTCATTGACCTCATCATCCCCTCCCTCCTCATCACTGGAGCCAATCTGGCAGTATGCTGCAGCTGCTGGAACATGACTGCCAGATTGGTGTCCTTCTTGAGCATCCCCTCTGTCTGCTCTCACGCTACTGCCTTCCTCTAGCTGGGTTTCATCATCAGACCCTTCGAAACGCTGGGCATCCTCCTGGAGCATGTACCCAACACTGTGCTGAAACAGTTCGGGGGACTCCTCAGGAGGAGGACATGGTGGGTCTAGGGAAGGAGTGACTGATGATTTGTCTGACATTGATACCAGGGAAGACGACGCTTTGGCAGCTGCTTTTCCAGTACCCTGAGCCTGGGTGAGAGAGGATGAGGAGGAGGAGGAGGGCTTGGTCATCCACTCTACCAAGTCTTCGGCATGATGTGGCTCAACATGTCCAGCTGCCGAAAAGAAGGACAAGCGTGTCCCATGGCCATGTGCTGATGACAATGCACCGCGTCCACGACCAGCACTGTTGCCCCCAGACACAGAGCCTGCTTGCCCTCTTTTATTGCCTCCTGACTGTCTGCCTCTCCTTGTTTGCCTTCCAGACATTCTAATAGATGGCCTGCAGGGAGATGGGAAAAAAGCAATAAGGGCTACCTTCAGGTGTCCTTCTCTGTCCCTGGAAACAAGGACTTGCAGAGTGAAAGAAAAAAAACACTCTCCCTACCTACAGTTTTCTGTCCCTAGAAAAAATGTTTTTTTTAATCACAATATAGCACAAGGAAAATTAACTCACTGTCCTTACAGGTCCCTGGAAACAAGGACTTGCAGAGTGAAAGAAAAAAAACACTCTCCCTACCTACAGTTTTCTGTCCCTAGAAAAAAATGTTTTTTTTAATCACAATATAGCAAAAGGACAATTCACTCACTGTCCTTCCAGGTCCCTGGAAACAAGGACTTGCAGAGTGAAAGAAACTGACACTGTCCCTACCTAGAGTTTTCTGTCCCTAGAATAAATGTTTTTTTTAATCACAATATAGCAAAAGGACAATTCACTCACTGTCCTTCCAGGTCCCTGGAAACAAGGACTTGCAGAGTGAAAGAAACTGACACTGTCCCTACCTAGAGTTTTCTGTCCCTGGAATAAATGTTTTTTTCAGCACAATATAGCACAAGGACAATTAACTCACTGTCCTTACAGGTCCCTGGAAACAAGGACTTGCAGAGTGAAAGAAAAAAAATACTCTCCCTACCTACAGTTTTCTGTCCCTAGAAAAAAATGTTTTTTTTAATCACAATATAGCAAAAGGACAATTCACTCACTGTCCTTCCAGGTCCCTGGAAACAAGGACTTGCAGAGTGAAAGAAACTGACACTGTCCCTACCTAGAGTTTTCTGTCCCTGGAATAAATGTTTTTTTCAGCACAATATAGCACAAGGACAATTAACTCACTGTCCTTACAGGTCCCTGGAAACAAGGACTTGCAGAGTGAAAGAAAAAAAATACTCTCCCTACCTACAGTTTTCTGTCCCTAGAAAAAAATGTTTTTTTTAATCACAATATAGCAAAAGGACAATTCACTCACTGTCCTTCCAGGTCCCTGGAAACAAGGACTTGCAGAGTGAAAGAAACTGACACTGTCCCTACCTAGAGTTTTCTGTCCCTAGAATAAATGTTTTTTTTAATCACAATATAGCAAAAGGACAATTCACTCACTGTCCTTCCAGGTCCCTGGAAACAAGGACTTGCAGAGTGAAAGAAACTGACACTGTCCCTACCTAGAGTTTTCTGTCCCTAGAATAAATGTTTTTTTTAATCACAATATAGCAAAAGGACAATTCACTCACTGTCCTTCCAGGTCCCTGGAAACAAGGACTTGCAGAGTGAAAGAAACTGACACTGTCCCTACCTAGAGTTTTCTGTCCCTGGAATAAATGTTTTTTTCAGCACAATATAGCACAAGGACAATTAACTCACTGTCCTTACAGGTCCCTGGAAACAAGGACTTGCAGAGTGAAAGAAAAAAAATACTCTCCCTACCTACAGTTTTCTGTCCCTAGAAAAAAATGTTTTTTTTAATCACAATATAGCAAAAGGACAATTCACTCACTGTCCTTCCAGGTCCCTGGAAACAAGGACTTGCAGAGTGAAAGAAACTGACACTGTCCCTACCTAGAGTTTTCTGTCCCTGGAATAAATGTTTTTTTCAGCACAATATAGCACAAGGACAATTAACTCACTGTCCTTACAGGTCCCTGGAAACAAGGACTTGCAGAGTGAAAGAAAAAAAATACTCTCCCTACCTACAGTTTTCTGTCCCTAGAAAAAAATGTTTTTTTTAATCACAATATAGCAAAAGGACAATTCACTCACTGTCCTTCCAGGTCCCTGGAAACAAGGACTTGCAGAGTGAAAGAAACTGACACTGTCCCTACCTAGAGTTTTCTGTCCCTAGAATAAATGTTTTTTTTAATCACAATATAGCAAAAGGACAATTCACTCACTGTCCTTCCAGGTCCCTGGAAACAAGGACTTGCAGAGTGAAAGAAACTGACACTGTCCCTACCTAGAGTTTTCTGTCCCTAGAATAAATGTTTTTTTTAATCACAATATAGCAAAAGGACAATTCACTCACTGTCCTTCCAGGTCCCTGGAAACAAGGACTTGCAGAGTGAAAGAAACTGACACTGTCCCTACCTAGAGTTTTCTGTCCCTAGAATAAATGTTTTTTTTAATCACAATATAGCAAAAGGACAATTCACTCACTGTCCTTCCAGGTCCCTGGAAACAAGGACTTGCAGAGTGAAAGAAACTGACACTGTCCCTACCTAGAGTTTTCTGTCCCTAGAATAAATGTTTTTTTTAATCACAATATAGCAAAAGGACAATTCACTCACTGTCCTTCCAGGTCCCTGGAAACAAGGACTTGCAGAGTGAAAGAAACTGACACTGTCCCTACCTAGAGTTTTCTGTCCCTAGAATAAATGTTTTTTTTAATCACAATATAGCAAAAGGACAATTCACTCACTGTCCTTCCAGGTCCCTGGAAACAAGGACTTGCAGAGTGAAAGAAACTGACACTGTCCCTACCTAGAGTTTTCTGTCCCTAGAATAAATGTTTTTTTTAATCACAATATAGCAAAAGGACAATTCACTCACTGTCCTTCCAGGTCCCTGGAAACAAGGACTTGCAGAGTGAAAGAAACTGACACTGTCCCTACCTAGAGTTTTCTGTCCCTAGAATAAATGTTTTTTTTAATCACAATATAGCAAAAGGACAATTCACTCACTGTCCTTCCAGGTCCCTGGAAACAAGGACTTGCAGAGTGAAAGAAACTGACACTGTCCCTACCTAGAGTTTTCTGTCCCTAGAATAAATGTTTTTTTTAATCACAATATAGCAAAAGGACAATTCACTCACTGTCCTTCCAGGTCCCTGGAAACAAGGACTTGCAGAGTGAAAGAAACTGACACTGTCCCTACCTAGAGTTTTCTGTCCCTGGAATAAATGTTTTTTTCAGCACAATATAGCACAAGGACAATTAACTCACTGTCCTTACAGGTCCCTGGAAACAAGGACTTGCAGAGTGAAAGAAAAAAAATACTCTCCCTACCTACAGTTTTCTGTCCCTAGAAAAAAATGTTTTTTTTAATCACAATATAGCAAAAGGACAATTCACTCACTGTCCTTCCAGGTCCCTGGAAACAAGGACTTGCAGAGTGAAAGAAACTGACACTGTCCCTACCTAGAGTTTTCTGTCCCTGGAATAAATGTTTTTTTCAGCACAATATAGCACAAGGACAATTAACTCACTGTCCTTACAGGTCCCTGGAAACAAGGACTTGCAGAGTGAAAGAAAAAAAATACTCTCCCTACCTACAGTTTTCTGTCCCTAGAAAAAAATGTTTTTTTTAATCACAATATAGCAAAAGGACAATTCACTCACTGTCCTTCCAGGTCCCTGGAAACAAGGACTTGCAGAGTGAAAGAAACTGACACTGTCCCTACCTAGAGTTTTCTGTCCCTAGAATAAATGTTTTTTTTAATCACAATATAGCACAAGGAAAATTAACTCACTGTCCTTACAGGTCCCTGGAAACAAGGACTTGCAGAGTGAAAGAAAAAAAACACTCTCCCTACCTACAGTTTTCTGTCCCTAGAAAAAAATGTTTTTTTTAATCACAATATAGCAAAAGGACAATTCACTCACTGTCCTTCCAGGTCCCTGGAAACAAGGACTTGCAGAGTGAAAGAAACTGACACTGTCCCTACCTAGAGTTTTCTGTCCCTAGAATAAATGTTTTTTTTAATCACAATATAGCAAAAGGACAATTCACTCACTGTCCTTCCAGGTCCCTGGAAACAAGGACTTGCAGAGTGAAAGAAACTGACACTGTCCCTACCTAGAGTTTTCTGTCCCTAGAATAAATGTTTTTTTTAATCACAATATAGCAAAAGGACAATTCACTCACTGTCCTTCCAGGTCCCTGGAAACAAGGACTTGCAGAGTGAAAGAAACTGACACTGTCCCTACCTAGAGTTTTCTGTCCCTAGAATAAATGTTTTTTTTAATCACAA
The DNA here is from genome assembly GCA_029206835.1 of Rana muscosa. Taxonomy (NCBI): domain Eukaryota; kingdom Metazoa; phylum Chordata; class Amphibia; order Anura; family Ranidae; genus Rana; species Rana muscosa. Next base: position 286,308,344 of record CM055118.1, read on the forward strand.
TATAGCAAAAGGACAATTCACTCACTGTCCTTCCAGGTCCCTGGAAACAAGGACTTGCAGAGTGAAAGAAACTGACACTGTCCCTACCTAGAGTTTTCTGTCCCTAGAATAAATGTTTTTTTTAATCACAATATAGCAAAAGGACAATTCACTCACTGTCCTTCCAGGTCCCTGGAAACAAGGACTTGCAGAGTGAAAGAAACTGACACTGTCCCTACCTAGAGTTTTCTGTCCCTAGAATAAATGTTTTTTTTTAAGCACACTATAGCAGAAGCACAAAACACACTGACACTCTCCCTACCTATCCTTCTCTTTCCCTAAACTAAAGGAATCCAGGTTAAGCAAGAAAGAAATAACAGTCACTGTCCCTGCCTATGCTACTCTATCCCTGCTCCGGAACACACTACACTAGGCCGCCGTGCTGGCGGCCTTTTATAGTGTGGGGCGTGTACTAAACACCCTCAGCAATAATTGGCCACAGGCATCCTGCCTGTGGCCAATCATTGCTCTCCTCGCTGCCGGCGCTGTGATTGGCCAAGCATGCGGGGTCACAGTGCATGCTTGGCCAATCACAGCGCCTGGATGACACTGCGATGGCGTAGTGCATTGTGGGCCGTTCGCGTCACTCGAATTTGGCGCGAACGGCCCAAATCGTTCGATCTTCGTCGAACGATCGAACAGCCAATGTTCGAGTCGAACGTATGTTCGACTCGAACACGAAGCTCATCCCTAATCACCAATAACTTCATGGGAAATCTTGTTTGGAAACTGCAACATCTGACAAGAGTTCCAGGAAGTAAAGGCGGATGGATTCAACTGCCCTTGGTAAAAATGGCCACTGTGGGAAGAATGGGGAGGAAAAATAAGATGCGGTATGCAAAGAATAATTACCCTGCAAATAGCTATCAGTATGTATTGTAGATTGCCATTACTAAATATTTCTAAAGGTGTCCTTGTTGTTACATTATATTTATGGACAATGCACATTGACATTTAGCGGCTCCTGTATGCTGAGTCTTAAAATCCTAGTGCTTTCTGGCGCCTGAGGAGCTGCACGTGCCGCAAACAGCTGCCATTATAAGTGAATGGCTGTACGCAACTGTGTTGGGGTAAGCGGCGGTGGCTTATGCATTTGTATTTACCCACGCATGCATGTACCTTATCTCCTACTGAGCACGAAAGAGGTGCATATGCAGGTAAAGGCTGATGCAGAACCCATCAGTGTTTATCCAAGCACGGCCACATGCAGCCATTCACTTTCATTGGCTGTGCATGCACGTGCGGCTTCCCAGGCACCAGAATGCACCAGGGAATTCACGACTCAACATACAGGATCTGCCAATCATCCATGTGCATGAGCCCTTAGGTTAAGGGTGAAGGTCCTGTTTAAGGGACATATTTATAAAACAGTTAACCTCACATTCACCAAACATTTACAGGTGAGTTTTCCAGGTGCGCGTGTTTTCATTGACAGTGGTTGATTCACCAGCAGTGAAAGTCATAGTCAATATGCCCTGATTAGCAAATAGACACGTGCAATTTGTTTCATTCCAAATACATTTTTTAACGAATTTCGACAAATTCGTACATTCCGGAATATCTAACAAATTTTTCCGAATGTTCGTAAATTTGAATATTCGAAAATTCGTAAATTCATACATTCGGAAATTTAAATATTCAGAAATGCGAAAATTCGTAAATTCAAAAAATTGTTAAATAAAAATTTGAAAATTCGGAAATTCAGATATCCGAAAATCCCCAAATAAGAACTAAAATTCAAAAGAACAAAAATCCAAAAATAAGAATGAAAACCTGGAAATTTGAAAACCCCAAAATTTTAAAATCTGAAATAATAACTAACTGATAATAACTTAACTATTACTAACTATTAAATTATAGGTATTGGAATCTCCTTTCAAATTTGTCTGTTAGAGAATGTAACGAATACAAATTTATCAGAAGTTACGAATTATCCAAAATAACAAATGCTGTATCTAAACGAATGGAACTTAACAAATTATTAATAATAAATAACAATAATAATAATAATAAAAACTTTGTATTATTGTTATTATTATTATTATTATTATTAATAATTCATTCAATTCCCTTTGTTTAGATGCAGCATTAGTTATTTCGGATAATTCTTCGCTTCACAGATAAATTCGTATTCGTTACGTTGACTAACAGCCAAATTTGAAAGGAAATTCCTATACCTTAGTTAGTTAGTTATTATTAGTTAGTTATTATTTCAAATTTTCGGATTTTCTTTCTTTTTTTTTGATTTTCTAATTTTCGGATTTCCGAATTTCTGAATTTTCAGATTTACGAATTTTCGATTTTACGAATTTAGTTTTTTTTTTTCTTATTTTCGGATTTCCTAATTTCCCGAATTTTCGAATTACGAATTTAAGATTCGGAAAAATTTGTTAGATATTCCTGAATGAGCGAATTTGTCGAAACTCGTTAAAAAATGAATTCGGAAGGAAATGAATTGCACATGTCTATTTGCTAATCAGGGCATATTGACTATGGGCTTTAAAGAGGAGCTTCAGTCAGTTTGTAAAAAACTTAAAGTCAGCAGCTACAAATACTGTAGCTGATGATTTTTAATAAAAGGACACTTACATGCCCAGGGATCCAGTGCTGTCCTGACCTGGGTTGGTTCTTTGCCAGTCTTTGGGTCCCAGGCCCCAGCATTTTTACTGTGGGAATCCTTGCGGCTTCACAGCCTGCTCCTCACTGCACATGTGCGAGCCACGCTTCGCTATCTGAATGGTCCCGCAGCCTGCTGGGACCTGTGAAGTGTCCCGAGAGGTTGCGGGTGGGAGGAAGAACTTCTGCTTCGTTCGTTTAGGACAGGGATCCTCAAACTTCAGCCCTCCAGCTGTTGAGGAACTACAAATCCCATTAGGCATTGCAAAACTCTGACATTCACAGACATGACTAGGCATGATGGGAATTGTAGTTCCTGAACACCTGGAGGGCCGTAGTTTGAAGACCCCTGGTCTAAGTGGTCAACAGAAGTGGGGAGCAGGTACCTGTCAAAACTAAGTACCCGTTCCCCTCTCCCTCCAAAAAACACATCAAATATATTAGAAGGGGGTAGGAAAGCGGCTCTTCCTCTTTTGGGTGAAGTTCCGCTTTAATTAAAGTGGATGTAATCCTGATTCATGAAATTTGAGCTGGGCACATATATCTACAGTGTTTTCTTATCTCTTGTCAAAGCAATGTCCCGTAGCTTTCTCTTGCTCCATTCTTCTGTTATCAGCATGATAACTTCTAACAAGTTCTCCGTCAATTGTGATAAAACCATCCTGAAATTTGTGTCAGGGTGGGTGCTTTAAATAGATTAGCAGAGAGCTGGTCTATTCACAGCACAGCTCTGCATTGTTTCTTCCTTTTTCTGCCTATGTGGAAAGGGGGTGTGTGCCTTTCCTCCAATCAGCTGTCTCACAGTGTATGGCAAGAATCCACACCCACAGGTGAATCAGGAAGAGAAAATTCTAACAGGACGTGCACTTTTCATTAACAATATATAAAGCTGAAGACAGAAGATATACATGTAAAACTTATGTAGGGAGATTTGTTTCCTCTCTGTGTATCATCTGAGGCTGTTCACTTCACTGGGTATATGTGAGGGTTTACATCCACTTTAATGTGAATGTTTCTGTATCCTGTTACTGTAGCAACATACAGAACAATGTACATATACAGTATATATATGAAGCTGAAACTCTCTACGAAGAGATGACTGTCCAAATAAATACACTTGATTGCAGGCCGGAGACAATTATAGATGCTGCGGTTCTCCAAGGTCAATCCTGATAGCCTTAATAATTTATTTAAAGAGTACATCACTTCTTATAACACACCGGAATGAATGCTTAGGCTGGTAGACTCTACAGCACCAAACCTCACACCCTTGAAAAGACAGTTAGGAAGCACGTATCGCTCGCTGCAATGGTGGGCAGATGTTAAAGGTAATTAACAACATTCAGAATGTATAAACACTGTAAACTGTTTATGCAGATGTCATTTAACAAGGACGTGCCACAGAGACACTTGAAGAGGAGCTAAAGTAAAAAAAAAAAGAACTACCAGGATTTTTTTTTGTAGACCGCCCTGCGGCACATGAAGGGGATCTAGGTGTCGGGTTAATGTTACTCTGGCATGCATGTACAGAATTTACATTATAGTGACCGCCCAATGGTCAAAGAAGGATGACTCCGGATTTTAAATATAGCAGAAGCACATTGTGGCAAATGTCATATGAACCCCAAGGGTAAAGTCCCACTGTAAAGTACCGGGTGCATGAATTACAGCGGTCAGGTTTTTTTTTTAACACCTTATTAGAGCCAGAGGCTCTAATAGGCTTCAAAGTAGGGTGGGCTCGGGTCGCAGAGAATGCGACCGGAGCCCACCCAGGTTTGTTACAACAGTGAATGGATATTCGCTGTTGAAACACTGATCCTCAATCCGGCCAATCAGAAGCGGGTGTGAGACCCGTTTTCCGATTGGGCTAAAGGACAGGCGATCCTATTGGACGCCTAGGAGGAGGATCACGCAAGGACACGCTGCGGCCGCCCATAGGACACGCTGCCTGCCTGCCCGCCCGTACGCTACCTAGCTGGGGTAAGTGCCAGGCTTACCCCATCCGTCCGACCGGGGTGGGGGGGTTGTTGTCCCGCTGACCGACTGGGGGGTGGTTGTTTGCCGCCCCCCCAAAAGAAAAACCCATTGGGGAGATTTCCCTTTACTTCCTGTCCCATAGCCAAAACAGGAAGTGAGGGGAAATTCCTTCAAATTAAGGGAATCCCTTGGGGACCCCCAGGTCACCAGAACTAGTGACCCCATTGGAAGATTTCCTCTCTATTACTTTTCTGGGGACAACTCAAAATTTGGGATTTTCTTTCACTTTGGATGATAACAGTAAACAGGACAAATAGAGAGGGTGAATCTCCCTAACCGGGATACAGACAGCAATAAAAACCCGACAGGTGTTCTAATTCATCTCCCCTCTATCCAAAACGGAAAAAAAAGTGTTGTCTTTAGTTATACTTTAAAGTTTATCTACACCCAAAACCAAAAAGTTTAAATATTTTAGTTTGCTAGTCCTTGCTAGATGTGGTGGCTGCTTTCCATTTCCCTTTTTTTGCCTCTTTATTTTCACCTGGTAATTCTGCCAGTTGGGCAGCTCCCGCCCTCTCTCCAGACCTGCTCTGTGTAAGGAAGGACTGTATGTGAGGCTGAAACCCCTGCTGTAAAAGGGAAAGAGGAGGGGAGGGGAGGACATTGTTATGAAAAGGGGGGGCTAAGGGGGGCAGAGGACACTGATGTGAAGGGGGAACTGTGATTAATGTAAGATGAGAGAACAGTGATGTTTATAGTGGAACTTTAATGTTGGGGGGGGGGGAGGAACTGTGACATAAAGAGGGGGAGAACAGTGATGTAAAGGGGGGGGGCAGTGATGTGGCTGAGGAACTGTGACATGGGAAGGAACTGTGATGTAAAGGGGGAGATTGTGATGTTGGGGGGAACTGTGACATCAAGAGGAGGAAAACTGTGATGTAACGGGGGGGCAGGGATGTAAAGGGGGTGCTGCAACGTGGGGGGGGGGGACTGTGACATGGGAAGGAACTGTGATGTAAAGGGGGAGATTGTGACGTGGGGGGAACTGTGACATAAAGAGGGGGAGAACAGTGATGTAAAGGGGGGGGGCTGTGATGTAGCTGAGGAACTGTGACATGGGAAGGAACTGTGATGTAAAGGGGGAGATTGTGACGTTGGGGGGAACTGTGACATCAAGAGGAGGAAAACTGTGATGTAACGGGGGGCAGGGATGTAAAGGGGGTTCTGCAACATGGGGGGGACTGTGACATGGGAAGGAACTGTGATGTAAAGGGGGAGATTGTGACATTGGGGGGAACTGTGACATAAGGAGGGGGAAAACCGTGATGTAAAGGTGGGGCAGGGATGTAAAGGGGGTGCTGCAACGTGGGGGGGGGAAACTGTGATGTAAAGGGGTAGATTGTGACGTTGGGGGGAACTGTAACATAAAGAGGGGGAAAACTGGGACAAAAAAGGGGGGACTGTGAGATGGGAAGAGGGAATCTGTGACGTAAGGGGGGGGGGAATGTGATGTAAACGGGGGCTTTGATGTGGAGGGCGGGGACTGTGATGTAAAGGGGTAGAAACTGTGATGTGAAGGGGGAGTCTGAGGGCACTGATGTAAAGTGTGTGTGTGTGTGTGGGGGGGGGGGGGTGTGTGACTTAAAGCAGTGGTCATCAACCCTGTCCTCAGGGCCCACTAACAGGCCAGGTTTTAGGTATTACTTTGGGGAGATGCAGACTAGAATACTGCAATCACTGAGCAGCAAATGATATCACCTGTGATGTATTTCAGTTATCTTGCAAACCTGGCCTGTTAGTGGGCCCTGAGGACAGGGTTGATGACCACTGACTTAAAGGACACGGATGTAAGAAGGGGACTGTAATATAAATGTAGAGGGCTGTGATGTAAGGGTTAATCCCATAAACATGTGATTTGGACCACTGCTGAAAGAAAATTTTCTAACTAGACTTCTGTAAATTTTAATTCAATACCCCTGCTCTACATTTATAGTAGTATCTCTGGTGCTGTTTTTTTTTTTTTGTTTTTTTTAGAAAAGAAAACATCAGTAACCTTGAGCTTTAGGGTCCTTTCACACGGGGCGGATCCGTGAAGATCCGCCCCGTGAAGCTCCGCTTGCTCAGCGGGGATCGCTCCGTTGATCCCCGCTGAGCCGACGGATGACTGGGCGGTCCCCGCACACTGTGCAGGGACCGCCCTGTCAGAGCGCCGCTCTCCCCTATGGGGAATCGGATGACGACGGACCGTAGAGTCCGTGTTCATCCGATCCGCTCCGCCGACGGAAGGAAAAATAGGGTTTTCCTCCGTCACACTTTGGCGGAGCGGATGTCAGCGGACATGTCTCCGCTGACATCCGTGCTTCCATAGGGCTACATGGAGGATCCGTTTTAGGTCCGCCTAAAAAACTGACAGGCGGACCTGAACGGACCTCCGTGTGAAAGAGCCCTTAAACCAAAGGGGACCAAATAAGACAGGTTTGCGGTTATGATTTACATATACTTTAAACCTGAAATTTTAAGCCAAACTCTAATGCCCCATACACACGATCGTTTTTCATGCCGTTAAAAATGCAATTTTTAAAAATGGGCATTAAAACCGATCGTGTGTATGCTCCAGAGCATTTTTAACGACGTGAAAAACGGACATTAAAAATTTCGAACATGCTCTATTTTTTTCACGTCGTTTTTCATGTCGTTTTTTTTAACAACGTGAAAAACGATAGTGTGTATGCTTTGACGAGGTGAAAAAAAACACGCATGCTCAGAATCAAGTATGAGACGGGAGCGTAAAACTAGCATTTGTAATGGAGATAGCACATTCGTCACGCTGTAACGGACTGAAAAGCAGGAGGCTGAAAAGCGCAAATCGTCGCTCAACAAACGTTACTAACATGAAGGGTGGCGCCATCCGAACGGAACTTCCCCTTTATAGTGCCGTCGTACGTGTTGTACGTCACTGCGCTTTGCTTGAACGTTTTTTAAAATGATCGTGTGTACGCAAGACAGGCTTGAGAGGAAACAAGAAAAGAAACGACGAGAAAAACGTTGGTTTAAAAAATGTCATGAAAAACGATTGTGTGTACGCCGCATAAGGCCTGGTGCGATATGATTTTGATCCAAATTGAGGTGCAATTATATAGTGAGACTTCTTTGCAAGTTTGACACGATTTGATGGCTGTGCGATTTTTGATGCGATTTTATGCCTGTACATGCTGCTCCTGGGAGGAGAATTGAGGGTTAAAAACCCCATGAAATTGCTTTCCAAATTTCATCACAATTGCATGTAAATGCGATTTCTGTGCATTGCCATTGAAGTCTACAGGGACAAAATTGAGCTGCAAAGTAGTACAGGAACCTTTTCCAAAATTGTTCCATGCTCAGCCACCACTGAATACAATGTGATTTCCATTGTAATGCGATTCTGTGCGACTCAAGCTGCATCTGATATTGCACTAGTGTGAACCAAGGCTAAAGAATATTTTCAGCTTTGAGTACCGTATTATAGGCAATAAATATCCATATACAGTATGTGAACACTTTTAGCTGGCAAACTCTTTGTAAAGCTGTTTAGTCAGTCTTGTGATCTTTGAAGATGCTTAATGGAAGTTCTAAATTGTATGTCTTTAGAAACAAAGATAAAAGGTCTGCAGTCACCAGTGATGCACCTCCATCCCTATATACATATACAGAAAGAGAGTCGCCCTTGGGACTTTGATGTCTTTGGTAGACTGAAGCTGCCCATGACTTGCACAGTATCAAATTGTAAAAATACGCGGTATTACCTCTTTCCTACCACTAGATGGCACCACACCCTCACTCATTGAACTTTGACTTTGGTTACTGTATGCAGTAAAATGTGCTGATGCTCAGGCTGTGTGCTATGGGAGAAGGGGGGGGGGGGGGGGGGGGTAATAGCACAGCAAAAGTGTCTGTGTTTTTTTTTTTTTAAACACTTTCAGCCTCTTGTGAATTTTCTATGTCTGGCTCTGCAGCTAATCACCGATTTGGAAATAAAAGACTGCTTTTAAAAAAGAGGGGTTTACTGTATGAACAAAGCACAGATAAGAGCCGACTTCTTTTGTTTCTGTACATCCTTCAGCTAATTACCTTTAACTGTCGTCAGATATACCGCTCTCATTTCCCCCGAATTAGAAAAACAATGCTGTTTTTTAACCACTTGTCGACCAGCCGCCATCATTATACTGCGGCAAGGTGGAACGATCGCGCGAATCACCGTAAGTGTACGTCGGCTCGGGGACTCGCTTTTGTGGGCGCACGCGCGCTCCCATTGGCCAGCAGGGGAGCCAATCAGCGGGTCACCCATGATCGTTCCCCGCAGTGACAAAACGGGGATCTGCCTGTGTAAACAAGGCAGATCTCCGTTCTGACAGGGGAGATCACACAGATCCTGTGTTTCTTCAATGCAGGAAGATGGATCTGCGTGTTTCCCCAGTCACACAGTCCCTCATACAGTTAGGAAACACCTCCCTATGGAACACATTTAACCCCTTGATTGCCCCTAGTGTTAACCCCTTCCCTGCTAGTATCATTTATACAGTAATCAGTGCATATTTATTGCACTGATCACTGTATAAACATCAGTGGTCCCAAAAAAGTGTCAAAGTGTCCGATCTGTCCACCGCAATGTCGCAGTCACGCTAAAAATCGCAGATCACCACCATTACTAGTAAAAAAATAAAAAATCCATAAATCTATCCCGTTTTGTAGACACTATAACTTTTGCACAAACCAATCAATATACGCTTATGTAGATAAATACATAATGGCCTAAACTGATGAAGAAATGTGTTTTTTAATATATTTTTGGGGATATTTATTATAGCAAATAGTAAATAATATAGCTTTTTTTTTTTTTAAATCGTCGCTCTTTTTTTGTTTAGAGCGCAAAAAATAAAAACCACAGAGATGATCAAATACCACCAAAAGAAAGCTCTATTTATGGGAAAAAAAGAACCCCAATTTTGTCTGGGTACAATGTCGCACGACCGCGCAATTGTCAGTTAAAGCGACGCAGTACCGTATCGCAAAAAATTGCCTGGTCATTAAGAAGTTAAATCCTTAATGGACTCTCCAATGCCGGCTGTGAAGACTAATTAAAATACAGCAACAAGGCTCCGGTAGTGTTCCTATACATCCTGCTACTGTTGTGTTTGACATGCATTTGAAATGCACATCCAATGCAGGATACCATTCACTTCCATGGTGTAGTGTGGGGGACAGGCCTGACACTGCCTTTGACCTGCTATTCATCGTCTTTTCTTTGGGTGCAGCAGGTCCTATTGAAATGCATATGTAATGCAGAACAAGCTTTTTGTGTATGATTATATGCATTGGAACAGCGCTGTGTTCAAATGCAAATGGTACGCTATATTACCAAAAGTATTGGGACACTTCCCTTTACACAGTCACATGAACTTTAATTGCACCCCAGTCCTAGTCCATAGGGTTCAATATTGAGTTGGCCCACCCTTTGCAGCTATAACAGCTTCAACTTTTCTGGGAAGACTGTACACAAGGTTTAGGAGTGTGTCTATGGGAATGTTTGACCATTCTTCCAGAAGCACATTTGTGAGGTCAGGCACTGATGTGGACAAGAAGGTCTGGTTCGCAGTCTCCGCTCTAATTCCCAAAGGTGTTCTATCGGGTTAAGGTCAGTCATGTTGGAACAGCCCCATCAAACGCTGCCACTGTGCCCCATCAAACGCTGTCACTATGCCCATAAAATGCTGTCACTATGCCCATAAAATACTGCTACTGTGCCCCATGAAATAGTGCAACCGTCTCAGTGGCTGCTCAGCCAGGCGTGCGGGTGATGGCGGCGAGCGATGGGAAATTGCAGCCATGAGTCCACCTTTTTTGAAGCCTATTAGAGCCTATGGCTCTAAACACGTGCTTCAAAAATACCCCCCCGCCGCTGTAATTCAGGCGCCCGGCGTCTGAAAAGGGGGCGGACGCTTGAATAGGGGGCGGTGGCCGCGGCCGCGGCCATGGATAGATCCATGAATCTATTCATTATACAAAGAGGGGGGTGGCTGGAGAGAGAGGGCGGCGCCCGTGCGCCCTTAATGGACTCACCGCCACTGGGAACAGGGAAAGGAGGGGTGGCATATATTAGTACCAATCCCCTATTCTTTCCTCCTGTGACAGCTGAATGTTGACAAAAGGGAGAGGAGGAGAAGGCTACTTTCAGCTGCTGCCGGAGAAAAATACAGATTGGTTCCACTAATTTCCAACCCCTCCACCTCTCCTGTCCAGGTTCTGAGGGTCGGCAAGGAAGGATTGCAGTTTAACTGTCATCTGCCCACCATTGGAAGGTAATAGTACAGCGCTACATATAGGCCAGTAAAAGCTGGACTGTAACTCAAGTGTGACCATAAATAGAAACACACGAAAAAAGGGAAGAAGGGGCAGGCTGAACGCCCTACCCAATATATAAAAAGTGTCCACAATACTAGACAAAGTAATGAGTGTCCAAAACAGTGGATAGATGACAAGGAATGGATGTAAAAATTCTGGCAAAATTCTTCACGTGGATGACGACATTCATGTGTGCTTACCAGAAACGTTGGACCCGAATGTCATACGACAGCGGATCAATCGAGCTTGAGAGTATCTCCAACGGCTGCCCCACAGGAACGTCCCCGGATCTCTGATGGATGCTGAGGTATACCGGCTAGACGATCAGATGTCCTCAATCCTGGATAGAACTGATGGATGCAATACTTCTCGGGTCTCCAATACCCCCAAGGCTGGAGATCTTACCAGAAGATTGATATTCTAGGTCTTGGTATTCAACTGGGCGATGGGATACGATCAAACTTGGATAGAAAATACCCCTACAAGGGTATTGTGAAAGGACAAACTGGAGAAAACTGAAAAAAACTTTTCCTCACCGGTTTCATGCAAAGAAAATAAAAAAATAGAGGGCTCCAATGGTGTAGGTCAAAAAAAAAATTGGGTTTTTAATCAGAAAAACACCAACATACAGAAATAAAAAGTAATCACAGTTCATATATTCAAAGGCAACATGGGAAGCAAAATGCATGGCCCTGAATATCAATCTTCTGGTAAGATCTCCAGCCTTGGGGGTATTGGAGACCCGAGAAGTATTGCATCCATCAGTTCTATCCAGGATTGAGGACATCTGATCGTCTAGCTGGTATACCTCAGCATCCATCAGAGATCCGGGGACGTTCCTGTGGGGCAGCCGTTGGAGATACTCTCAAGCTCGATTGATCCGCTGTCGTATGACATTCGGGTCCAACGTTTCTGGTAAGCACACATGAATGTCATCATCCACGTGAAGAATTTTGCCAGAATTTTTACATCCATTCCTTGTCATCTATCCACTGTTTTGGACACTCATTACTTTGTCTAGTATTGTGGACACTTTTTATATATTGGGTAGGGCGTTCAGCCTCCCCTTCTCCCCCTTTTTTCGTGTGTTTCCATTTATGGTCACACTTGAGTTACAGTCCAGCTTTTACTGGCCTATATGTAGCGCTGTACTATTACCTTCCACTTTGTTTGAATTTGTCACTTTCCAGCACAGCTGCTTCACCTCCCTCTATAGAATTGTTATTATTTATATGTTTTTTGGGTAGCGCATTTATTTCTTTTTATCTCTATCTGCCCACTATTGACAGGTTGCTAACCCCAGGATAAGGATTAGGGTGTGCCCAGGCACATCTGGCACACCCCTTGCGCATGCATGCTTACGGTTACCGGCTTATTCCGAAATGGATTACATTTTTTATTTTCCTCAAATACTCCATAATGACAGCGTGAAAAAAGTTTGTTTGAAATCTTTGCAAATTTATTACAAATAAAAAACAAATAAAATCCCATGTACATAGGTATTTACAGCCTTTGCTTAATACTTTGTTGAAGCACCTTTGGCACCAATTACAGCCTCCAGTCTGGAGGGAACCTCTTTGGACATAAGTAGATATCATAAGTAAATATCATAAGTAGATATCACAAGCTGATATCTGCAGTAGAAGCCATCAGCTTGTGCAGGTTTTGTTTAGCCGGTGTTCTGTCGAGAAGTGCCCGGGATGTACTGCACATGCGCCGTACTAAACAGCACAACACCTGATGTAATCATGGCGCATGCGCACATCGTAGGAGGTATTTCTTGATGGGAGATACCATTTCACAGGCACAATTTAAACCTGTACAAACAGCGGGGGGAGATCATCGTTCTCAGATTGTGCATCGCTGCTGCTGGAGGGCGGCATGTGGCTGTGTTGAAGGGCTAGTTTTTATCTGTTTTGCAACCCGCCCTTTCACACAGAAAAAACAGCTGTTCAACACAGCAAACCCGCCCTTTCACACAGAAAAAACAGCTGTTCAACACAGCAAACCCGTCCTGCAACACAGGCAAAAACGGCTGTTAAACACAGCAAACCCGCCCTGCAACAGAGGCAAAACCGGCCATTCAACACAGCAACCCGCCCTGATACACAGACAAAACCGGCCGTTCAACACAGCAAACCCACCCTGCAACACAGACAAAACCGGCCGTTCAACACAGCAAACCCGCCCTGCAACACAGACAAAACCAGCCGTTCAACACAGCAAACCCGCCCTGCAACACAAACAAAACCGGCCGTTCAACACAGCAAACCCGCCCTGCAACATAGACAAAACCGGTCGTTCAACACAGCAAACCCGCCCTGATACACAGACAAAACCGGCCGTTCAACACAGCAAACCCACCCTGCAACACAGACAAAACCGGCCGTTCAACACAGCAAACCCGCCCTGCAACACAGGCAAAAACGGCTGTTAAACACAGCAAACCCGCCCTGCAACAGAGGCAAAACCGGCCATTCAACACAGCAACCCGCCCTGATACACAGACAAAACCGGCCGTTCAGCACAGCAAACCCACCCTGCAACACAGACAAAACCGGCCGTTCAACACAGCAAACCCGCCCTGCAACACAAACAACACCGGACCATCAGCACACTGTAAAGCCACCCTGCAACAGCGAGGCACAGTCTGAGAACTATGGTCTCCCCCCGCTGTTTGTATAGGTTTCAATTGTGCCCGTGAAATGGTATCTCCCATCGAGAGATACCTCCTACGATGTGCGCATTCGCCATGGTTACGTTAGCCCAGCTGATCGTAAAATCAGATGTTGTGCTATGACATACGGCGCATGCGCCGTTCGTCCCGGGCACTATTCGATTGGGGGGGGCACTTCTTGACAGAACACCGGCTTAAAAGTGAAAGTGATGCTGTAGCTCCAAAGCTGCCGATCACTTTTACAGAGCCGGCAGCACCATGCCCCCCCCCCTCGCCAGTGGCCACCCTCCTCCCGTGGTTCCTGGGCTCTGCCGCTCTTATCGGAGCCTGGGGATACAGATGCCAGCTAGGGGAGGGAGATCGCTGTGAGACAAATCCATGCCTCGATCTCACATGCAAGTGAAGTGATATTACTTCTGGGTTCATATTAGAGTTGCCACTTTTTCTTCAAGGTAATCCTGAACACTTTAGCGGCGCACAGCAAATTTTTTTGTATACACTATAGGATAACAGACCTGGGACACCTTTGGCCACTCCAAAGAGCAAAGTAATGCAGCCCCCATAGTGCCCCCTCCCCCCTCCTGTCAGTCCCTGTTCCGAGCTACATTCATGTCTGAAAAATGTGCCTGGGTTTCAGGGGGACTGAAACCCAGACACATGATTCAAAACCCGGACTGTCCTGGTGAATCTTGGACAGGTGGCAACCCTAGTCAGATCCACCATTTTCTGGCCCGTGCAGCCAGAGGAGACACATCTAACCAAGCCGATCTGTGTCTGGTTAGAAGTGTGAAGGGCAGGGGAGACATTGGGGTCTATTAGCCCCTAATGTTTCCATAAAGAGTGCCTGATACCTGCTCAATTCTATGACATAGAGGTTTATTAGAGGTATATTGTGATAGCAATCAACTAAAAATAAATAAAAATAAAAAAGCAGAAAATAAAAAAGTAAAGAAAAAAAAATTATAATAAAGTATAGGAAAATTAAAAAAATAAATTGCCGTAACCCCTGTTTCCCCGCACACTTGCGTAAACGCAAACTCAAGCCCAGGGTGCGCACGTGTATGTAAACCGCAGTCGCACCACACGCGTGACATATTGCCACGAACGTCAAAGTGAGAACAATAATTCCAGAACAAGAGCTAACAAGAGTTAGGGACTTTACATGAGTTTAAAACCTACTATGCCGCGTACACACAACCGTTTTTCATGACGAGAAAACTGCCATTTTTTAGATTGGTCCTGAAAAACGGTCGTGTGTAGGCTCCATAGCAGTTTTCTCGACGAGAAAACTGGCCGCAAAAAAATTAGAACCTGCTCTATTTTTTTCTCTCGTCGTTTTTCCCATCATTCTTTTTCTCGTCGCGAAAACCGATCGTGTGTATGCTTTTCCGAAGGGAAAAAAATGCGCATGCTCAGAATGAAGTATGAGACGGGAGCGCTCGTTCTGGTAAAACTAGCGTTTGAAATGGAGATAGCACATTCGTCACGCTGTAACGGACTGAAGAGCACGAGGCTGAAAAGCGCGAATCGTCTCTCACCAAACTTTACTAACATGAGATCAGCAAAAGCAGCCCAAAGGGTGGCGCCATCCGAATGGAACTTCCCCTTTATAGTGCCGTCATACGTATTGTACGACACCGCGCTTTGCTCAAGCGTTTTTTTTCCTGAACGTGTGTATGCAAGGCAGGCTTGAGAGGAATCACGACGAATCACGTAGAGAAAAACTTTGTTTTTTTGCATGACAGGAAAAACGGTCGTGTGTACGCGGCATTAGAAATAAAAGCAAAAAACAATTTGTATAGAAAGAGTTAACTCTAAACACATAAGCTATAAAGGCTTTTAAAATGTCACCTATGGTGATTTTTGGGCACCATAGTTTTTGGCGATATCGTGGGCGTATGCAATTTTAAGACATGGAATTTTTGGTACCTATTTACTCGATGGAACCTCATCATTTACATTTTAACAAAAAATGGGTATTATATGGTGTTTTTTTTGCACTAAAATTCATTTTATTATATTTTTTCCTGAAAATTTGCATTTAATAAACAGTTGCACAAATATCACGTGACATACAAAATTTGCAACTATCATATTTGTATTCTACAGGGCCTCTGTTTTCAGAAAATATATCATGTTCTGGAGGTTTGAGTGATTTTATTGCCAAAAATTTGGATTTTTACATGTAGGCGGAAAAAAAATAAAAAAATCTCTGGAGCCGAACACTTTAAAGAGGAATTTTTATGAACTACAGTAGTCTGAAAAGTGGGAAAAGTAGATAAGGTAGATCTGAGAAAGATAGAACTGTTCCTGCAAAGGGCTGTCAAACATGGCTCGATTTTCTCCTGTACAGCCTGCAGATAAAATCAATTGATTCCCCCATCCTCACTAACAGCGATGTCGGATAAAGTATTAAATAAAATATCCAAGCAGTGGCTGACTGGATGCAGTCACTGATTTTCTACCCAGCTCAGTTGATTTTTAACTGAGCCCGGTGGTGCTTGCAGGCTGGGTTGGGACAAGAAAGGGCCAGGGGGGCACCACGGGGGTGGGTTACCACAAGCACGCTCCAGATCAGTGCATGGCAATTAGCGGACTACAGCCTCCCTTATCCAGTCTGCGTGTTCCATCATGCCCTCTTGCCCCAAATGCCCACTGCTGACATGAAAAAAACCTCATGTATGCAAAATTGTCCACCCATCCAAACTGGTAGAAAGCAAACGAATGACCACACATGTGTAGTGCACCTTTTATGGGCTACCAGCAGGGCCGCCATCAGGGGGGTACAGGCAGTACACCTGTAAGGGGCCGGAGGTCCCCAGGGGCCTGGATGGTAACCCCACTTTTCTTTCTTCTTTTTCAATTTTCTTTTGCAAGGGGCCCAGAGGTCCCCAGGGGCCCGGATGGCAACCCCTTTTTTTTTTCTTTTTTCCTTTTTTTTTTGTAAGGGGCCCAGAGGTCCCCAGAGGCCCAGAGGTCCCAAGGGGGGCCCCGGATGGCAACCCCCCCCTTTTTATTTTTTTTATAAAAATATATATTTTTTTATCATTTCTTTTTGTAAGGGGCCCAGAGGTCCCCAGAGGCCCGGATGGTAACCCCCCTTTTTTTTTTTTCTTTTTCAATTTTTTTTTGTAAGGGGCCCAGAGGTCCCCAGGGGCCCAGATGGCAACCCCCTTTTTTTTTCTTTTACATTTTTTTTTGTAAGGGGCCCAGAGGTCCCCAGAGGCCCGGAGGTCCCCAGGGCCCCGGATGGCAACCCCCACCCTTTTTATTTTTTTTATAAAAATATATTTTTTTTATAATTTTTTTTTGTAAGGGGCCCAGAGGTCCCCAGAGGCCTGGAGGTCCCCAGGGCCCCGGATTGCAATCTCCCCTTTTTTTTTGTTCGTCAGCACCCAAAGCCCCCCTGACCTCATTAACAATTTGTGGCGGCAGCACCCCCCTTCTTCTCAATTCGTGGCACCCCCCGCTTCTCAATTCATGGCCGCCCCCCGCTTCTCAATTTGCGGCGTCAGAACCCCCCCCCCTGGTTCTCCTCTGCTCCAGGGGGCCCATGCCGGAAGCTGTGTAAGGGGCCCCAAAATTCCTGATGGCGGCCCTGGCTACCAGAACCCATAGGTGGTGGAGAACGTGTGTGGCAGAGCATGCCTTGCTGTACGCCGATCTCATCTATCATATCTTGCATGTTAGCAGCGGGGGAGAGGAACGCAGTTCCATATCTCCACTCTGGGGGATTAACGACCCCGTTTTTGCACTGCTTGTAGGGCCACCCATACTTTAAATCTCATTTTTTTTCATCAGGAGAACCAGCTGATATTCTAGAAGGACCTTTAGAGAACATTTGCCTGTCTGTAGTCCTTGTTCGGTCAGTTCAGCTGCTGTTGCGTCTGCACTGGTGGGGTCTCTGCAGACGTTCCCTCAATCCTTTGACAACCTCTCAGCATAGAGTGAGGATATGTAGAAAATTAACTTGCAACAACGGGCAGATCTTTTCAACACACGGAAGAATTATTTTAGCTCATATGTTGAATTCAAATTTTAAACTGTATGTAAAGGAAAAACTTTTTTTAACCCCTAATGATGCACCTCCAGTCAAGTTTCTCCACCCCAAACTTGCTCATCCATGTCTTTATGGACCTTGCTTTGTGCACTGGTGTGCAGTTATGTTGGAACAGGAAGGGGCCATCCCCAAACTGTTCCCACAAAGTTGGGAGCATGAAATTGTCCAAAATGTCTGGTTGTGCTGACGCCTTAAGAGTTCCCTTTCAATGAAACTAGGGGGCAAGCCCAACCCCTGGAAAACAACCCCCCACCATAACCCCCCTCCACCAAATGATTTGAACCAGTGCACAAAGCAAGGTCCATAAAGACATGGATGAACGAGTTTGGGGTGGAGGAACTTAATTGGCCTGCACAGAGTCCTGACCTCAACCTGATGGAACACCTTTGGGATAAATTAGAGTGGAGACTGCGAGCCAGGCCTTCTTGTCCAACTAAGGTTGCCACCTCATCCCTTTAAAACAAAACACATATTAATTACACAGGCTCTGTGGCTGATTACGGTGATAATTAAACTTACTTGGTGCCTTATCTGCATTGAATTAGCCTCAGAACCTGTGTGATTCATATGTGTTCGGGTTTAAAGGGATGAGGTGGCAACTCTACGTCCAACATCAGTGCCTGACCTCACAAATGCGCTTCTGGAAGAATGGTCAAACATTCCCATAGACACACTCCTAAACCTTGTGGACAGTCTTCTCAGAAGAGTTGAAGCTGTTATAGCTACAAAGGGTGGTCCAATTCAATATTGAACCCTACGGACTAAAGCCTCACACACACGGACGGTTTTCTCGGCAAGAACCGACAAGAAAACTGCTTGCAGAGCTTTCT
Organism: Rana muscosa; assembly: GCA_029206835.1. Lineage (NCBI taxonomy): Eukaryota > Metazoa > Chordata > Amphibia > Anura > Ranidae > Rana > Rana muscosa. The sequence goes on from CM055118.1 coordinate 286,326,921, forward strand.
TGCCGAGAAAACAGGCCGTGTGTACGAGGCTTTCAGGTTTCTCGTCAGAAAAACTGACCAGAATCTCGACGAGAAAAAAAGAAGACATGCTTTCTTTTTTCTCGTCGGGATTCTTGTCGGCCTGTTTCCCGACGAGAAACCCGAGTGTGTGTACACTTACCTGTCACCGAGGAAACCGGCGCATGCTCAAAATGACTTTGACGCATGCACGGTAGCTTCCTAGGCATAGGTAGGGTGTAGCAAGATGGCGGCGACGTCATCGAATGTGACGAGTGCATGCTTGTCATAGTCGATGACGTCACCGCGTTCTTGCCATTCAAAAGAACGCCGGTTCTTTTGAATCGTACGTGTGTACACTCGGCCGGAACAAGATTCTTGTCAAGAATCTCGTCAAGAAAAACGACAGGTTTTTTCCTGACGAGATTTTTGGCCGTGTGTACAGGGCTTCAGACTGGGATGCCATTAAGATTCATGTGCGTGTAAAGGCAGGCGTCCCAATACTTTTGGTAATATAACTCCCAGCCCCATCCTTAACCTTACATAGAAGAGGGGCGCTAGACCAAATTTTTTAGCAGGTAAAAAGGTAAGTAGCAATCTATAAATAAATATAAGGTAGGTTTATCCCAATTTGGCTGCAAAAGTGAAAATTCACTTTTATGCCGCGTACAGACGGTCGGAATTTCCGTCGGAAAAACCTTGGATGTCTTTTTCCGATGGAATTCCGCTCAAGCTTATCTTGCATACACACGGTCACACAAAAGTTCTCTGAACTTTCGACCGTCGAGAACGCGGTGATGGACAACACTACGACGAGCCGAGAAAATGAAGTTCAATGCTTTCGAGCATGCGTCGAATTGTTTCCGAGCATACGTCGGAATTTTGCGCGTCGGAATTGCTACAGACGATCGAAAAAATTTTCCGTCTGAAAATTTGAGAACCTGCTCTCAATCTTTTGTTGGCGGAAATTCCGACAGCAAAAGTCCGATGGAGCCTACACACGGTCGGAATTTCCGACCAAAAGCTCACATCGGACTTTTCTTGTCGGAAAATCCGAGCGTGTGTACGGGGCATAAGCCATAAAATTCTGCGACTCTTTTGTCTGCGGCCAACTGATATGTGTTTTCCGCTTCCAGCACCTTGGAGAGGCCGTTAATCCTTTTATGTATACATATTATCTTGGCATTTTAAAATGTTACATAATCAGTAGGCAAAGGCAAATTTAATTATTGAGAAGTGAGACATTTTAGGAATTCTGCTGAACTGAGTTGTCACATTAAAAAGAAAAAAAATGTAATTAGTATATTGAAGACTTTAATTGTTATTGTAAAGAAAACCAAGAGCATAGGGCTTCGGGATACAGCAAAGCTTGCTGGGAAAATTCTTTACGACTTTATTTAAATAGATATACATGTCATAGATACATCAAAGGTCTATACAGACAGAAGAGAAGGAATAGGTGATAGATAATGTTTTGTAGATATAATTATCCCAACGTGATGCCCAGTTTATTAAAAAGATGATTATGTTCTAAAGCCTAATGCCGCGTACAAACGACCGTTTTTAATGTCATGGAAAAAAAGTTTTTCTCTACGTGATTCTTCTCAAGCCTGCCTTGCCTACACACTATCGTGGAAAAAAATGCTCGAGCAAAGCGCGGTGTCGTACAACACGTAGGACGGCACTATAAAGGGGAAGTTCCATTCGGATGGCGCCACCCTTTGGGCTGCTTTTGCTGATCCTCGTGTTAGTAAAAGTTTGGTGAGAGACGATTCGCACTTTTCAGCCTCGTGCTCTTCAGTCCGTTACAGCGTGACGAATGTGCTATCTCCTTTCTGAACGCTAGTTTTACCAGAATGAGCGCTCTCGTCTCATAACTTGCTTCTGAGCATGTGCGTTTTTTTTCACGTCGTTAAAGCCTACACACGGTCGTTTTTCACAACGAGAAAAACGACGAGAAAAAATAGAGCATGTTCCAAATTTTTAATGCCCATTTTTCACGCCGCGAAAAATGCTCTGGAGCCCACACACGATTGTTTTTAATGACCAAATTAAAAAATTGCATTTTTCTCGCCATGAAAAACGGTCATGTGTACGCGGCATAACTCAAGGCAAACAGCTGCCTGCAATGCAAATGAGAGCTGTTTTAGCCGCCAAAGGACTTGTATTCCTGTCCTCCCATTCCTGAGATATACACAGCTCTGCCACACAGCACAGCTCTGCCTGACAGACCTCATATTTCTCTGCTGCAGTTCAGTAACTCTTATGCCGCGTACACGCGACCGGTTTTCCCATCGGAATAAACTCCAACGGGTTTTTCCAATGGAATTCCGCTCAAGCTGTCTTGCATACACACGGTCACATCAAATTCCGACCGTCAAAAACGCGGTGACGTACAACACTAGGACGAGCCGAGAAAAAATTAAGTTCAATGATTCCGAGCATGCGTCGAATTGATTCCGAGCATGCGTGGTTTTTAGTCCGTCGGAATTGCATACAGACGAACGGAATTTCCGCTAGAAATTTTTTCAGTCTGAAAAAAAGAGAACATATCTAAGTCCGTTAGAATTTCCGACAGAAAAAGTCAGTTGGGGCATACACATGGTCGGAATATCCGATGAAAAAATCCTGTCTGACTTTTTCCATCGGAAATTCCAACCGTGTACGCGGCATTACAGGTCTTGTCCCACCCTCAGCCTGTGACTGGACAGTGAATGGAGAAGCAGCACACTGATGAGCTCCTCTCTAGTTAACCCTGCTCTCACCTTCTATCAACATACTCTTTGCACAATAGCTGGGTTCTTTGTGCTGATTCTCCATCCCCTGCCTAAGTTCTGCTATACAAGGACTGGAATCAATATTAGGTCATATTTAAATACTTACACTGCTTACATTAAAAAAAAATACATTCAAAGATGTATCCATGAAAAGCTTGTGTATTGAGCTCTGCCTGGAGTTTAAAAGCAGTTGTAAACTCTTAAATATACACAGTGAAGTGACTGGTGATACACAGAGATGAAACAAACCCTCCTACATACATTATACCTTTTTATCTGCAGTCTTCTCCTCTCTACATCTCTCGCCGCTTAGCCGCTCTCTACATGTGAGGGACGCAGAGGCTAGACACCTTTCTGAAAAAACACAGATCCTCACTGGCTGTGACATCTGCCTTTGCTTCATCACAAAGAGCCTTCTCCTGGACTCTCCTTTCTAATTTATATATAACTGCATTCATAACAATGAAAGCAATAACCTCACTGTATATGATCTAGACATGTGCGATTAGTTTCGTATGAATCGAAAATTCGTACGAATTTTTTGAAATTCGTACATTTGTACGAATCCGAATTACGAATTTTTACGGATACGAATTCTGTACGAAATACGAAGTTTCGTTTACGAATTTCGGCTCCAAATTGAAAAGATTTGACATTATAGAGAGAAAAGATTCGACATTATAGAGAGAAAAGATTCGACATTATAGAGAGAAAAGATTTGACATTATAGAGCAGCCTTTCTCAACCTTTTCAACACAGAGGAACCCTTGAAATAGTTCTCCGGTCTCAGGGAACCCCTGCTAAAAATCCGAAATCTACAACTCCATGATACATTAGTGTGATGGTCAGTGGGAAGAATGGTCCTTACACTTGTGGTCATTGGGAAGAATTGCCTCCTTACAGGTAGCTAAAAAGATCAATGGTGTCAGTGGGAACATATCTTAGGCCAAAATTGCCCAATGCTGAAGGAACCCCTAGCAACCTCTGGAGGAACCCTGGTTGAGAATCACTGTTATAGAGAGAAAAGATTCGACATTATAGAGAGAAAAGATTGCTGCTGGAATTGGGTGGGGGAAGTACATTTCCAGTCGAATCATTCGTTCGTTCCGGTCGATTCGTTCGTTATACGCGTCGTACGAAATTCGTATTTCGTACGAATCCGAATTGAATTCCATACACGAATTACAAATTAAGATTTTTTTTTAATACGGAACGGAACGAAACAAATTTTTTCAAACGGCTCCCATGTCTAATATGATCTTTGTCATTTAGTGTACTTTAAAACCATTCATAAAGTGATCTCTTCATCCATAAAAAGGAGCTCCCCGATTTCCTTCCGTTGAGGTGGGGGAGAGGTGTTCCCACGGGCACGTAAGCCTCTGTATTACCAAGCCGGTGTCCTCTGACCACAGTCTCTGGAACTTATGCGATATCCCATTGTGCTATAATCAAGGCCCCGATGAAGCGGAATTGACCGCGAAACGCGTAGGCCACTCCGTTATAACTGCTTGGGATCTGCACCCCCCGAACTTCAAGACTGTAACTTGTTTATATTTGACTTTTAAATTGTACTGCCATTCGGCAGATAAATAAAATGTATCTATTTTTCTATTTAATCATAGTATTTGTATCTTTCTCTACACTCCTCAGAGGCACAATTAAAGTCCCACTCCCATTCTAACATTTTTTTGAAACATAGTTGCATCATGGCAGTTCAGCATTTACAAGGTTAAAACCACTGATGAAGAGAGGACATATCGGCCTTTACACTCACATGAACTTTAATGGCAACCCAAGACATGAATGAGCGAGTTTGGGGTGCAGGAACTTGACTGGCCTGAACAGAGTCCTGACCTCAACCCGATTGAACACCTTTGGGATGAATTAGAGTGGAGATTGCAAGCCAGGTCTTCACATCCAACACCAGTGTCTGACCTCACAAATGCGCTTCTGGAAGAATGGTCAAACATTCCCATAGACACACTCCTATACCTTGTTTATAACCTTCCCAGATGAGTTGAAGTTGTTATAGCTACAAAGGGTGGACCAATTCAATATTGAACCCTATGGAATAAGACTGGGATGCCATTAAGTTCATGTGTGCGTAAAGGCAGGCGTCCCAATACTTTTGGCAATATAGTAAATATATGTGTAAGCTTAGCCTTACTGCCCTTCTAAGCAAATATTACTACATGGTATATACTGATATGTATCTGTATGTACAATTCTATGCAAATATTGACTTTACTGTAAGTGAACAAAGTAAGGACCTGTGATTGCTCTGGGGCTCATCAATAGGTTACTGCAGGGCCAAGCACTGCATTATGGGAGGTGGTGGTGGGGGGGGGGGGGTTTAGAGACAGCAATGGCAGATGAGAGAACTAGGTAGGGAATCTACAGGTACAGTGTGGTACCAGAGGGTGCCTTATGTGCAGCTACAGCATTACTTTGCATTTTAGGACATCAAAGTAATATAATTATATTTGCAAATATTATCTATCCCTCATGCTGTTCTTTTATGTCTGTAAAAACATTTGAAGTATTCATGACAGGTGTGCTTTAAACACAGTCATTAAAAAAACTCCCAGCATGCTATGCCGTCCCCCTGATCCCCCAGACTTGCTGTCTTCCTGTGCTTTCTTGTTTACTTTACCGTAACAATGTAAGTATTTAACTTACTAATTGCATTTTTCTCTTTTAATGTGATGACTGTTCAGCAGATTTCAGAAAATGTCTAATTTCTTAAAAGTGGGCCTACTGATTATGTAACAGTTTGAAATGTCAAAATAACATTTATGCATAATAGAATTAACAGCCTTTTTATGGGTGAACTGTAAACAAAAGTTACTCAGCAGTTATTGGCATTTACAGCCTACACACTAAAAGTGGAACTTGTCTAAAAAAAAAAAAAATGTTTGAAATAAAAGTGAATAGCCAAGGAAAATCAAACATAAAACATTCCGCTTTTGTTGCAGTACTAGTCTTCTAACTGGAGCTGCCCCCTGCAGCACTTATTTTTTACCAGAAGATGTCCTCAGTGTTCTGGGTTGATTGACAGTCAGCGTCATTCAACCAACTTCCTCCTGGTTCAGGCTGTCATGGACCGTACAGCCTGGGCTCAGGTTACTGCTGAACTGAATGGTGTTCGTCATTACATGTCACATCAATGACATTATTGTCGTATAGCCCAGCTATAAGGTTGGACATAAATAGGCAGAAGTCTCCCTGAAATGACCTGCCTCTACCCACTACCCAAGCAATCCATCAAGTCTTAGCTTTTAATAAGAAGAGGTAGAGATCGGATTCCTCACCCAAAGATTTTTCAACAAATTGCACAATCTCTTGGAATAGTAATGAACATATCAGACAGAGAATATCCAATGTCATAAAATCTCTCCATGGTGAAGCTGATCTTTCCCTCCTCTCCCTCCCAGGTATCCATTCTGGGCTTCATATTAGGCCATCAGGAGGGGTCATTTGTAGGCACCACAGCCACTGGCCTAAGAGAGCAGCTGAACCCCCACAATCAATATTTAGGATTTTAGAATTACTACGGTAGACATTCTCAACCAGGGTTCTGTAGAAGCCTAGGAGTCCTCCAGAGATTGCTAATCGATCCTTAAACTGTGGCTCATTGACCTCCCATTTAATGGGTCTGCATAATTCCAAGGCCATTTGTAGGCACCACAGCCACCGGACTAGGAGAACAACTGAGACTCCACTATAAATGTTTAGGATCTCCAAATTACTAAGGTAGCCATTCACAACCAGGGTTCTGTAGAATCCTAGGGTTCCTTCAGAGATTGTTAGTGGTTCCTGGAGCTGTGGCTTATTGACCTCCCATCTGATGGATCTGCTGCATAGTTCCAAGGCTATTTGTAGGCACCACAGCTGCTGGGCGAGGAGAGCAACTGAACCCCCACTATGAATTTTTAGGATCTTATAATTACTAGGATAACCATTCTCAACCAGGGTTTTGTAGAATGCCATGGTTCATCCAGAGATTTCTTGTGGTTTCTTGAGCTATGACTGATTGACCTCCCATCTGATGGGCATGCAACGTTCCAAGGCCATTTGTAGGCACCACAACAGCTGGATTAGGAGAGCAACTGAACTCCCACTATGAATGTTTAGGATCTTATAATTACTAGGGTAGCCATTTTCAACCAGGGTTCTGTAGAATCCTAGGGTTCCTCCGAAGATTGCTATTGGTTCCTGGAGTTGTGGCTAATTGACCTACCATCTGATGGGTCTGCAAAGTTCCATGGCCTCTTGGCAGAGTCAGAGGCATGACATCAATGATCCTTTTAGCTAATTTTAAGGGTGGCAATCTGACCACTACTGTAAGAGGGTATTCTTCCCAATGCCAACCAATATATTATAATTTTTTTCCTCCAACTACAATAAATTGGTCTTGACAGAGGTTCCCTGAGACTTGAAAATTATTTCAAGGGTTCCTCATGGGTGAAAAGGTTAGAAATGGCTGTATCAGAGTTATCTATTCTACAGGGTCCTATCAACCACCCAATTCTCGTGGTCAAAAAACAGTAGAAAGTTACTACTTTAATGGGTAGAAAAATTACCAATCAGCCAGTTCCTTAGAAAATGGTGATTCTTGATTTGCCAGCAAAAGTATCTGATTTACCCAATCTGCTTTGATTTGCCTGGTCCTCAGAAAGTCATGGATCCAACAGCTCTTTCTGTAGGCAATAAATCTCATGTACAGTCATTTTGCGATCCTCCTTTGCAGTATATGTCCTACCAGGAGGCACAGCTTGGAATCTCTATGCGTTCTTTGAATGTTTGAGTTGCTGGAAACCTTTCATTTGGTAGTTTAATTGCTCCCTAAAGAAGGTAACATTTTTACACCATTTTTTTTTCCAGCAAAGCTTTTCAGTTTAATATTTATTGTATGTGTATAATATGCAGCTGTCAGTATTGTTGAATTCTGTGATTGAATTTTGAGATTTAATGTCTGTAGGATTCTACAGTATAAGCAGTTTTGTCCCTTTGCTTGCTAATAGTCTTGGCATTCTGCAGCTTAGAGATGGTGGCTTTTTCAAATGTGGGTGTAACTTTAACCCCCCCCCCCCCTTCCCAGAGTTTATTTTCCCTTAACCGCCTCTTACCTGGTCTACTGGGTTGAGGGCAAATAACATACACACCCGCCCAGTAAATCCAGCATTGTCCTGAAGTAATCCCTCAAAAGCTGCTGCATGCCGGGTTCAGTGTGGCTATCTTTTTGACTTAATCAGGAGTGCAACTGTCTCTTCCAAGTCTTAGCAGCTGGCCCTGTGATGACATGCCATTATGCATGCAAAGTGTATTCTACATAGCCCTGAAGCCTCCTGGGATATGTGACATGGGCATCTCAGATGGCTTCACATATGAGGGTGTCATTCTCACCTAGGCAAGAAAGGTGGAGGTGCACCACCAGAAAATGTGTTTTCCCCTCAAAAAAATTGATTTGTTTGATTTCATAAAGATGGGGGAATAATAAAATAAAGTAAACATAAATAGCAGTGATGGTCCGCTTTAAATGCTTTGGAATACATTTGGCTCTTAAAACTGAGAACATTTTGACTTCACTCTTTCCATCCAGCTCCTCCATTCATACAAAGTGCTACTACAGCTTCTATGAATGAAACAGGATCTATGAATGGAGGGGGTGGACCAATCAATCATCCATCCATCTCCTCCATTCATAGATCCTATTTCATTTGTGGACTGTCAGGAATCAGCAGCATAGATGGCTAGATTGGTGTAGCTACCAGTGGCGGCTTGTCTATAGGGGTAAAAATAAATAAAAAGGGCCTTTAAAAAAAAAAAATAAGTACCTTAAAGCGCACTGTAAAGACAAAAATTTAATGATATGGACAGCTGCACTCCAAAAAACTCATAGCTATGAGTAAGCACTAGATTACAGTGTGAAACGCGTCAGTGCTATACCTGTCTTGCTGTGATTTGTAGTGCACCTATTCGTTTTTTCACAACAAAGGCAACCGTTAAGGTTTTTTGTAGTGCGGCTGTCCATATCATTCAATTTTTGTCTTTGCCTGCCTTGTGCATTGCCAGCACCCACGGCTTCCTGAGGGATTATTGATTGTCTAAGCATACTCACCTGGAGTGGTAACTCCCTTCCTTTAAAGCGCACTGTGTTCGGGCACCAGACACAGTGCACTATGGGAAGTGTGAAGTCAATGCAATCACGTGATTGCAGATGAGATGCTTCATTTGTCTGTTTTTTGCTGCCTTGTGGCGCAATGCAATGCGCCTGAACACTCTATTCATGTTGATGTGTATTTTGGATTGGCACCGGCGGGCGGTGCTTTCTCTCGGAGTTGCAGCGTCACTTCCGGTTTGTCTGTGCCAGTGAGAAACTGGAAGTGACGCCGCCGCTCTGTGGATAGAACGCACGGCCCGAGAGGTGCCTATTTTCAGGAGACCACCCCACTAAGTATCTAACACTTTACTGGACCCAAACTATAATTATAGAAAGAGGACGATCTCTGCTACACAAACCAAAGGACTATGTTTGCTCCAACTCTAGTAACTGTCTAGTAACTGTTTAACTGCACAACATTCAATGCAGCATGACCAAGTAGTGACCCCTCATGCATGCACATCTAATGGTGACTAATGTGCAACTTTCAGTACAAGTACACTTGCAACAAATCCAAATGGGAATAGCAAGTGAGCCAAGCTGATATAATATAAATTAACTGTCAATGTTCCTCCTGGCGTCATGTTACCTTCAACCATTATCAATGTGACCAGCATTTAATAATGGCCGAAATTCTATCCATGTAGAATTGGTAATAGGGAAAAAGATTTTCTGGACGGCCGCACTCTGCAGAAGATGCTGGTTTATTAATAAAATCCATGAAACACAACAAAAACACCCCAAAAAAATATAACACAGGAATTAGCTAACGCGTTTCACATCATAGGATGCTTACTCATGTAGAATTGGTCACATTACCTGGATGCAGAACCCCTCCAGGTCAGACACATCTTGTGATATTTAGAAAGTGCACGTAGCCCGCCCGGTGACTGTATGTGACAATCCTTTGGGTAAAGTTGAGGATGACCTTTGATGGTCACATGTCCTCCCAGCACAGGGACAGTATGTGTCTTGTCACAATGTGTCACACAGGAAACATTAAGCCACCAGATACCAGCTGGCTCTTGTGCCCTCGTTATGTCACCTGGCTGGCACCCGCCAGTCAATGATTGTCCGATCAGATAGATAGGCAGGCGAGATAAGAAATTACTGGATTCTATAAGGATGACATCATTATTGATTATACTCCACATTGTACTCTGTGGGACTGAACCCAACACACTTCTGATATCTAATATGTGTATGTTATTATAATATACCTGTGTGTGAATTATGAGGGTGGATAATATAAAGAAGTATGCATTGCAACATGGATACCAATACTTAAAGTGGAACTTTCAGTAACTTTACAAGTCCAGAAATGTCAAATATACAACAACAGCATAATTTTCCAAAAAAAGGTCCACCTTTTATATTTAAAAAGCCATATTTAAGCTCCTGTGAGTGACATTGCCTAAGCTAAGATGATGTCGTATACCAGGCTCTACATTATACATGGACTCTGTAGAGCCTGGAATATATTGTACAAAGCCCTGTGTATAATGTAAAGCCTGGTATATGATGTACAGGGCCCTGAGTATAATGTAGAGCCTGCTATATGATGTACAGAGCCCGGTGTGTAATGTAGAGCCTGGTATATGATGTACAGAGCCCTGTGTATAATGTACAGCCTGGTATATGATGTACAGAGCCCGTGTATAATGTAGAGTCTGGTATATGATGTACAGAGCTCTGTGTATAATGTACAGCCTGGTATATGATGTACAGAGCCCAGTGTATAATGTAGAGCCTGGTATATGATGTACAGAGCCCTGTGTATAATGTACAGACTAGTATAAGATGTACAGAGCCCTGTGTATAATGTAGAGCCTGGTATATGATGTACAGAGCCTGGCGTATAATGTACAGCCTGGTATATGATGTACAGAGCCTGGTGTATCATGTACAGAACCCTGTGTATAATGTAGAGCCTGGTATATGATGTACAGAGCCCTGTCTGTAATGCTGAGCTATATACCCTCTCTGTAATGCTGAGCTATATACCCTATATGTAATGTTTGTGTAGCGATACCCCCTAGAGGGCTGCTGGATTAAATTTTGGGTCCTGCCGTTACCCCACCTTGCACCGTAGTAGATACTGAGAGTCTATGTTAGGAAATATCAAACAAATGTGAGCACCAGTCACTTCAGTGTTTTTCCCAATGCTTTAATAAAAGGAACTTTCAGTAGTAGAAGGATAGAGGGTTAGGAGAAGTTCAGATATCTTATTGCAGATCACGGATTAATTTCTTGAATCCAAAAGACAAACAGCTTACTGTCTGCGGATCTTGCAACAACTGGATAGGCCTCTCACACAGACCTAGCAGCCGGTATGATGCACGGGCAAGTCTCCGCCACAGACTTAGAGATAAGTGGGACTCCTGGATAATCCTCTGTCACAGGATTTTTTAGCCAGCAGTTAGTTAGTTATAGCACAACTGCACAGTACCAGAACCTTTAAGCCATCCGGCAGTACTGTGAGGTAGATAAACTTAGGTGCGTCCTCCAAACGAGTTACCAAGCCCTTCCTGAGAAACCAGTCCTTGGCCTGGTTCTCTCCAGCAAGAGTCCCCTTCCTGGATATGCTCCATTTGATTGGCTTCTTCCGCGCAGGCAAGACAGCACAGGACCACCTCGGGATAAGTAGACCCCAGACAGGCTTCTGGGCCTTCTTGCAGCAGCATAGCCTCAGGCCTGGAGGGTCCTGAGGTCAGAGAGAACGTGAGCACACCCTCGGGCCAGCAGGGCCCCCGAGGTAAGAGAGAATCAAACATGGCGTCTGCCCCTTAAATATCCTCTCCCAGAATGCACAGCAGCAAGAACACTCCCACTGGGCTGTTTCTGGGTAAAGAATACTCAATGCACTCAGCTTGCTGTATTTCTTCCCACTGATCTGTGGTGACAGTGACACCTACTGGCAACAGTGAGAAAAATGCACAACATAGCCAAAATTGAAACAGAGCTGAATTCAACTTTATACAATCACTCTAAACTATTTACAGCTCAGATAAACCTAAATTTACACATAGACCCTATTCTTCAGGAACAGGGCGCTACACTTGGATATACTGTATACCCTATCTGTAATGCTGACCTATATACTCTGACCTGTGACGCTGAGCTATATACTCCTTCCTGTGATTCTGGGGCTGTATACTCTGTCCTGTGATGCTGAGCTGTATACTCTGTCCTGTGATTTTGGGGCTGTATACTCTGTCCTGTGATGCTGTGCTGTATACTCCTGACACTACGGGTGGAGGCAAGTGGAATACAGGGGATGGAGTGGGTGAATTCTATAGGGGTGGGACTCATGAAAAGTGGGGGGTCAAAAAAAGGGTGGGGTCAAATCCCCCCATTCTAAAACTTCACCAGCCGCCACTGGTAGCTACACCAAGAAGTCGGGACCAGACCTTATCTACAAACTAGCTATATACAATACTGTATGTTCAAAATGAGGAATAGGGATAAACAGGGTAAACTGGGGATGCAGGGAGCAGATGGGAAGAGGGAATCAGGACCAGGATCAGGTTCAAGGGGAGCAGAAATAAGGCAGCAGGGTGCAGGATGCATTAAGGTGAAAAAACACAAACCTTTACAACCCCTAAAGCAAAATACTGATGCAAAGTGTACTAGCAGAGGAGAGACTAAATAACCTCCCAGCAACCAGCATCAGGTGGAGACTGATTACTAGAAACAGCTAGCTGCTGGGGAGACACTCACCGGTGGACACTGAAATGACCAATTTCAGTTCTGGGAAGCACAGTGCCATCAGCAGGTGACTAAGGTCCTGGCATGGACCCTGTACTAATGGTTTCCATGAATGGAGGAACTAGGCGGAAAGGATGGGCGTTGTCTTGATGAGTGCTTCTCGGCCAATTGGGTCTTAAGATTTGCCGGGAGGAGAAGCAGGAAGACAATAGCGAATAACAATTTGCTCTTGTCACACAAATGGGTGGGCTCAGGGCGCAGTGCTCTGCGCCCTGAACCCACCCTTTTTTGAAGCCCATTAGAGCCTCAGGCTCTAATCACGTGCTTAAAAAAAAACCTATTGAAATCCATGCATCCGGCACCCTGCATATGGATTAGGGGCCAGGCGCATGGATTAGGGGGCCTCTGCGCCCCTAATGGAGGCATTGATGGGCACTGATGGGCACTGATGAGGCTGCACTGATAGGTGGCACTGATGGACACTGATAGATGGCACTGATGGGCACTTATAGGCAGCACTGAAGGGAACTGAGTGGTGGCACTGATAAGCGGCACTGATGGGCATTAATAGGTGGCACTGATAGGTGACACTGATGGGGGGGCACTAATGGGCACTGATTGGCAGCACTGATGGGCACTGATAGGTGGCACTGATTGGCAGCACTGGTGGGCATTGATTGGCAGCATTGGTGGGCACTGATTGGCAGCACTGGTGGGCACTAATTGGCAGCACTGGTGGGCGTTGTCAGTGTCGATATCCCTTTAACATAGGCCGGTTATCGGCTCTCCTCTCCTCACACTGTCACAGAGGAAATGAGGAAAGAAAAGCTGATAACCGGCTTGTGTTTAACATCCTGTATATAGCTGTCATTGGCGGACAGCTGATCCCAAGGTAAAGGGCCGCTGTGATTAGCCCTTTACCTCGAACTGTAATCAGCTGAGCTCCAAGGCTTGCTGGCAGCGCGATTACGGGAGGACGCCCATGGACGCCCTCCCTGTAAAGGAAGCCCACGCTGTAGTCGTCTTCCAGGCTATAGCGTAGGCAGAAAGTGGTTAAAAAAACGCCAATGCTCTTGGAAATTTTGAGCATTTTTTTGTACTAGCGTTTAAGACTGTTTTTCTCTTGCAGAACAGAATTGGATTATTTTCTACCTCTAAAGACTGAGCTAAAAAAAAAAAAACTTCTAGACTACCTTATGTGTATGGACACATAGGATAACATTAGTCGCTTTTACAGGCAAAACGCTAAACTCCTTCATTAGCAGCATTTTTTTAAAGCCAGTGTGCATGGAGCCTAAGGCTCCATGTACACTTCTGCTGTTAAATGGACGTTCAGAGGCAGTTGGACGCTTTTTTCAACTGCCCCTGAACTCATTCAATGTTATCTTATGTGACCATGTACACAGTCTCGTTTACAGTTGTTTTTAGGCAGTTGCGTTTAACAGCCTTTCTTTGGAGGCAAAAAAATGAGTTCAGACACTGAAGATTTCCAAGTTTCAGACGCCAAACGCGGCACCGGCGTTTAGCCGCGTTTTAGTTTATAAGCGTTTTTAAAGGTGCCCTATTTTTTTTTTTTACATTAAAAATCTCAGAAATGATGGCAAATGATGAAGAACCATTAAAAACATATTTAAAAAAATTGTAATTGCTTGCAATGATTCATAGACCATTTATATACCCTAATGAGCCCTTGATCCAATCCAATACACCACTAGCATTGCTGTTATCTGAAGTATAATTGGAATTTGACCCATATGTTGTTAGATTTGAACAAGCAACTTGTGGCAGGTGACGTGGCAAATGACAGACCACAACTTGTGGCAGGTGACGTGGCAAGTGGACAATCCGTAACTTGTGGCAGGTGACATGGCAAGTGGACAATCCACAACTTGTGGCAGGTGACGTGGCAAGTGGACAATCCGTAACTTGTGGCAGGTGACATGGCAAGTGGACAATCCACAACTTGTGGCAGGTGACGTGGCAAATGACAATCCGCAACTTGTGGCAGGTGACGTGGCAAATGACAATCCGCAACTTGTGGCAGGTGACGTGGCAAGTGACAATCCGCAATTTGTGGCAGGTGACGTGGCAAGTGGACTTCCACAACCTGTGGCAGGTGACCTGGCAAGTGGACAATCCGCAACTTGTAGCAGGTGACAATCCGTAACTTGTGGCAGGTGACAATCCGTAACTTGTGGCAGGCGACGTGGCAAGTGACACGCTAAATACAAGTACACTGCTGCTCTCTCAGCTGCTGCTACTCACTCTGGTCTCACAAAATGGCTGAAATAGTTAAACAATACTGTTTTTTGAGCTTGGGGAGGGTCTTATGATGTTATCTTAACTAAACGCTTCTAGACGCAAACGCGGTAAAACGCTGCTAAATGCGGCATGCAAACGCGGCTAAATGGGCGTTTTAAACGCGGGTTTCAAGGTGTCAAAAAAAATTGTTTAGAGGACTTTGCCCATAGCGTCCTGTGTACATGGAGCCTAAGTAATTCAACCCACATAAGGCTACTTTCACACTGGGGCATTGCTATTTTTAGCGGCGCTTTACAACGCTTTACAACGTGTCTTTGCAACGCTTTTCGGGGGCGCTAGCGGGGTGCTTTTAGCCCCCACTAGCGGCCTAATAAAGGGTTAAAAGCACCTGCAAAGCACGGCTGCTGAGGCGCTTTGGCGGCGCTGCCCATTGATTTCAATATGCAGGGGCGCTTTAGGAGCGGTGTGATCACCGCTCCTACAGCGCCTCAAAACTGCGGCTAGCAGGACATTGTTTACCATCCTTCCAGCACACCGCTCCAGTGTGGAAGCCCTCTGGCTTTCACATTGGAGTGAAAGGAGCGGCTCTTTCAGGGCGCTTTGCAGGCGCTATTTTTAGCGCTATAGTGCCTGCAAAGAAAGTAGCCTAAATCTACCTGAAAGTGAAGTATTCGTTTTGGGAATGCTGTCTTTTAATGTGATTGACTGAAAGCTCTCTATCTGTAATGATGCTATTAAAACAACTGACATGAGCAGGCGGGAGACGGGAATGTAGCAATTTTTAATATAAAAAATGTAATAACAAATAAAAAATAGTGACAGCTGTTTAACTTATTGTACGATGATCATGGTCTGCTGCACTAATTGCAATGATACCGTTGAAAACTATCCAACATTTCACCTCATTTTACCTCCTTTCCTCTCTCCACTCTTGATGATACAATACTTCTCCTTCAGGCGATTGACAGTGCAAAGGCTTCTTCTACCTATCAGAGTTGCCAGCTGTCCAGATGTACGCAATGTCAGTAATAAGAGCAGGCTATTTGAGGTTGTTTGTAAAAATGTTTACAAAAAAAGCATTTTATGAGTACAAAAATACAGATTCAAAATAGTTGTTGTGGCAAGTAAATCCGAAAAGTTTAACCATTGAAGACCAGGCTTTTTTTCTGACAAAATCAGTATTTTTTCTTGAAAACATTCAAGAACCCCAAACATTATATATATATATTTTTAAAGCAGAGGCCCTCGATAATAAACTGGTGGGTGTTGCATTTTTTTTTTTTAAATCAATTTTGTTGGAAAAAATACACTGAATTTGAATGCAAAAAATACAATATAATGCCGAATTGTTTGTCAAAATATAAAAGATGATATTACGATGAGTAAATAGATACCAAACATGTCACGCTTCAACATGACGCACGCCTGTGGAATGGCAACAAACTAAATAAATGATATTATCCATAGGCACCGCTTTAATAGCCTTTACAAGTTACCATTTTAGATTCATACAAAAGGTCCAGTGCTAGAATTTTTGGTCTTGATCTGACGTTGGCGGTGATTGCTCTTATGTGTGGTGTGATTGCTGTTAACGTACGACGCGGGACCGACGCGTGCGTTCGCCCTTGCGCGTAAGCACAGGGGGACATAGGTGCTTCCATTTTTTTTTTTATCTTATTATTTAGTTTTTTTATCTTTTTATTTTTACACTGTACCCATTCACACAGGGGCAACACGACTTCCAGCGCGATTTTATGAGGCAACTCAGACATGACCTGAGTATGAATCACAGTGCGACCTGGAGCTATTTACAAGGCAACTCCAAGTTGCCTGCAGGACAGGAGACATTCCAGTGGCCAATCAAACAAGAATCAGCTCTGTAGGAGGGAGGGGTTTGCAGGAGAAATGTATGTTTTCTTCCTGGAGAGTTGCTCCTATTAAGACAGTGAGAGGCGACTCCCATTGAAATGAATGGTTACAGGTCGCCTAGGAGTCGGATTGAAGTAGTACAGGGACCTTTTTTGAAGTCGGAGCGACTGCAGTAGTGTGCATTAAGACAGCTCCATTAACTTACATTGATTTCTTCAGCCAGCGCGACCTGAGGCGACTAGGGGCGACCTGGGGCGATTTGGAGTCGGATCCAAAGACGCCCCTGTGTGAATGGGCTCTTACATTTTTTTAGCACTTTTATTGTTATCACAAGCAATGTAAACATCCCTTGTGATAACAATAAGCAGGGACAGGTCCTCTTTACTGAGACAACTGGGGTCTATTAAACCCCAGATGTCTCCTCTGCCCTTAAAAGCTTTCGATCATACCAAGATTGGTATGATCAAATGCTTTTTTTGAACCACTAATGGTTTGTTTACAGCTGGCGAAACCGAAATGATGCAATACTCACAGCATCCGGTTTCTTAGACCATAGAGATGATCGGAGATGTTCCAGTCCCTGATCAGCTCTACGATCAGCCTGGGTTCCCCAGTGGGACAGGAAAGCCTGGGAAGGCGGCGGGGGGCCTTCCACCACTTGTAAAAGTAATCCAGCAGCTATTTAGCCTCTAGGGTTGCTTTTACAAGAAAGATTGTTTTTTTTTTCATTACTTGTTTTCACCTTAATTTCACCCTTTGTTGTACCTCATTGCTGACAATCTCATGCAGCACGTTTGCAAGTCACTTTCTTTTTACATGTACCCTGTCATTGGCTGCTTGGCAATTCTCAGTGTGGGTTTCTTGATGGTGACAACAATGGCTCATGTCTGTGTGTGTTCAAATGACTACTTATAGTCCTCATTGGAATCTTATGTGACAGGGTGACAACACAGCGCACAATTGGAAGAAACGAACAAAGCCTTGTCACCCTATAGCAGTAAGGGCTTGAACAAGGACCTTCCAACTAGGATCACCTAATATTATTTTAATGAAATCTGCAGTTTCAAAAGCATAAAAATTTACTTTTGAAAGTATATTAAAGCTCCAGAGGTTGCTAGGTGTTCCTAGGTGTTGTGGCTAAATGATCTTCCATTCAATGGTGCCTGCATAGATACAGGTCCATCACCACTAGAGTCAGTAGATCAGGGATATGCAATTAGCGGACCTCCAGCTGTTGCAGAACTACAAATCCCATGAGGCTTAGCAAGACTCTGACAGCCACAAGAATGACACCCAGAGGCAGAGGCATGATGGGACTTGTAGTTTTGCAACAGCTGGAGGTCCGCTAATTGCATATCCCTGCAGTAGATGATACCACTGATCCCTAAAGATGTCTGTATAGGTGGCATTCTAAAATCCACAGTAAGGGGGGCATTCTCCCAATTGCCCCCAATAGACTTATTTTAGCAGGGATTCCTTGAAATGTGACAGATTTTTAAGAGTTTCTCTGGCATAAAAAAGGCTGAAAAAGCAGGGGCAGCCCATCCATTAAGGGCGCATGGGTGCCGCCTCCCCTTTCTATGGCCGCCGCCACCCCCTATTCATGCATACGGCCCCTTTAGGGGTGCATGAATTATAGCTGCGTTGTTTTTTTTTTTAAGCACCTGATTAGAGCCAGAGGCTTTAATAGGCTTTAATATAGGGTGGGCTCCGGACGCAGACCATTGCGCTTGGAGCCCACCCAGGTGTATTAGAATAGTGAATGAATATTCATTGTTCTAACACTGAATCGCCTCTCCGCCAATCAGAAAGTGCGGGTTTGATACCCGCTTTCCAATTGGCTGAAAGGACAGGCGATCCTTTTGGATGCCTAGAAGGAGGAGAAGAGAAATGCACGGTGGAAGCTGCCGTGATCCACAGGAGAGGGAAGGAAGAAAGCTGCCGCCCGCCGGACACGCTGCCCGCCCTAGAGGGGTAAGTACGGGGCTTTGATGTCCCAATCGTCCTCCCGGGGAAGGGTTGTCGCCGGACGACACGGGGGCGGGGGGTGTTTGCCTGCCGCCCCCCCAGAAAGAAAAAAATAAATAGCCACCACTGTGAGAAAGGCTGGTCTATATAGAGGTCATAGTAGGCTGCTGTGGATGGCGGCGAAAGTTCTTCTGCAGGTCTTCTTCCACCACATTGCAGCCTCCTAACTGCACTTGATCTTCCTACAGAGCTCCAGACTCTGTTAAAAGTGGCACTGCCAAACTGGCCATGGAGTGTCATGCCACAAAGACACAGGCTGCCAATGGGACTATAATCACATTGTGGGTTTGTAGGGCATTGTGTAGATCCATGGATGGACTCAACCTGATAATGCTATCATGGGTTAACTTCCATAATTAGGGTTGCCAGGATATAACAGAAATCCCTTTAGCTTAGAGCAGGGGTCTCCAAACTTTCTGAACAAAGGGCCAGTTTACTGTCCTTCAGACATTGAGGAGCTGGACTGTGGCCAGTGTGAACAGAAAATTCCCTGGTGTCAATGGGAGTAAAGAATGCCCCATCATTGGTATTAGTGGGAGGAATTTTGCCCCTTTGGTATTAGGGGAAGAAATAATGCCCCATTATTGGTATCATTGGGAGGAATAGTGCCCCATTGTTGGTATCAGAGGAAGGAAAAGTGCCCATTGGTGTCAGTGGGAGAAATAGTACCCCACTGTTGGGGAGAGTGGTAGGAATAGTGCCCTATTGTTGGTGTAGAAGGAACAGTGTCTTGTATCAGTGGAAGGAATAATGTTCCACAAGCCTGATAAAGGCAAACAAAGGGCCACGGTTTGGAGACCATTGGCTTAGAGGGAACTGACAGTATTTAGGCTGCATTAGGAATTAAATACATAATAAAAATATAAAAATGTGATATATTTATTAGAAGGGAAAAAGGAATGCACAATGAAAATGTGATATTTTGGGTTACCATACATTTGAACACGATATAGCTTTTATAACATTTCAATGAGATATACATTAAAGGGGTTGTAAAGGTTTGTTTTTTATTTTCTAAATAGGTTCCTTTAAGCTAGTGCATTGTTGGTTCACTTACCTTTTCCTTCGATTTCCCTTCTAAATGTTTTTTTTCTTTGTCTGAATTTCTCACTTCCTGTTTCTCCTCAGTAAGCTTTCCCCCATCATCCGAGCCAGTCTGGCTGGGGGTTAGACAGCAAGCTTACTGAGGAGGAAAAAAAATAATTAGAAGGGAAATCGAAGGAAAAGGTAAGTGAACCAACAATGCACGAGCTTAAAGTGGTTGTAAACCCACTCTTGCAACATGCACCTACAGGTAAGCCTAGATTAAGGTTTACCTGTAGGTGTTTGCAATATCTCCTAAACCTACAAGGTTTAGAAGATATTTGCAAAAAAAGAGTAAACCGATGTGTACGGCGCATGCCCTCCATACACATCGGCGCAGGCGCACTGTAAATGCCGGTTTTATGAATGATAGCCGGCTTTTACGGCTCCCGCGTGCATGCGCGGAGTGACGTCATTGCCGCTCCGGCCAATCACAGCGCTGGAGCGGCGATAGCAGGAAGAAGCTCCGAGGGGACATGGCGGCGGAAGCGAAGGGGAACGAGGAGGACTTCGGGGGCTTCGATTTCAGGTAAGTGCCACATAATGAGCTAATATGCTAAGCATACTAGCTCATTATGCCTTTCTCTTGCAGGGTCTTATTTTATCCCGGTTTTTCGGGGGGGGGGGGGGGGGGTTACTTCCTCTTTAAAGGAACCTATTTAGAAAATAAAAAATAAACCTTTATAACCCCTTTAAGGTTTTTTTTGGCAGCAGTCTGAAAGAGGGACATGTGTAAAAACCCACATGCAATAATATTGCTTCTTACAAAATAGTTGCACCAAAAAAAAAAAATATGTACATGTCTACGGATGAGCAGAGTCATTTCAGTAAAACTAAATTTGCTGTGAAATTACTGATTTCTCTTGGGAGTAAATGTCAGCTAATATATATATACTGTATTTAAATATACACTATTTTACCAAAAGTATTGGGACGCCTGCCTTTACACACACAATGAACTTTAATGGCATTCCAGTCTTAGTCCGTAGGATTCAATACTGAGTTGGCCCACCCTTTGCAGCTATAACAGCTTCAACTCTTCTTCTGGAAAGGCTGTCCACAAGGTTTAGGAGTGAGTCTATGGGAATGTTTGACCATTCTTCCAGTAGCGCATTTGTGAGGTCAGGCACTGATGTGGACAAGAAGGCTCGGCTCGCAGTCTGCACTTTAATTCATTCCGAAGGTGTTCTATCGGATTGAGGTCAGGACTCTTTGCAGGCCAGTCAAGTTCCTCCACCCCAAACTCGCTCATCCATGTCTTTATGGACCTTGCTTTGTGCACTGGTCCAAATCATTTGGTGGAGGGGGATTATGGTGTAGGGTTGTTTTTCAGGGGTTGGGCTTGTCCCCTTAGTTCCAGTGAAGGGAACTTAAGGCGTCATGCTCCCAAAAATGTCATGGTCCCAACTTTGTGGGAACATTTTGGGGGTGGCCCCTTTCTGTTCCAACATGACTGTGTACCAGTGCACAAACAAGGTCCATAGAGACATGGATGAGTGAGTTTGGGGAGGAGGAACTTGACTGGCATGTACAAAGTCCTACCTCAACCCAATAGAACACCTTTGGGATGTATTAGAGCAGAGACTGCGGGCCAGGCCTTTTCATCCAACATCAGTACCTGACCTCACAAATGCGCTTCTAGAAGAATAGTCAAACATTCCCATAGACAAGTTGGGCCAACTCAATATTGAACCTTACGGACTAAGACTGGGATGCCATTAAAGTTCATGTGCGTGTAAAGGCAGGTGTCCCAATATCTCTGGTAATAAAGTGTATGCAGTATACAGGTATATACAACATATATATATATACTGTATATATAGTATATGTCATTAATAAGATGTTACGAATAAAAAACTCCAGCCAAAAACATGATTGAACCTCTAAAAATGTTGTGCTCAGCTGGTAATCTAGCAACCTTTATAACAAAAATAGTTTCTATTTCACTTAATAGGATTGAGAAGATTCATCAGAGCTTGAATCTTGCTAAAATTCTCCATAACAGGCCACAAGGCTGAGCCTATTTTCTAGGTTTAGAGTCTTGAGAAAATCAATAGGATTAAGCGACATGGATTCCTCTTATCTGGAATGGGCTTACATGTCGCAATACATTAATCACGTATTGTGCAGAGGTAAAGATTAAAGCTAGCAATAGACAGGCAGGTGTCTGCCTCACATTTAAGGGGACATCTGCTTGTTGATTGTAGCACCAGAACCTGCATGTTTTGGACTGAATTGGCGCATGGATGGTTAACACTTCTCTTCCATTCTCTTATTGAGATGTGTGAAGGGGTTGCTACTTCACATGGAGATTTCCCAACGAATGTAAAAGTCACAGAAAGAGGTATTTATGATAGCTAGGGGAATATATTATTGCTCCCTGGGGTAGCCCTAACCTGCTCCATCATTTTTGGTGAAAGGTGTCTTACCTCCTCTGACATTGGTGGCCTCCCGCATTGTCTACACTCAAGCTGGTAATACTCTAGTGCTGGCCTGTCCATGGCTGCCCAAAAATATCCCATGGACTTGAATAGGACACAGGCACAGGTAGCCCATCACCAGAGAAAGTAGGTAAGCACCTGCAGGAGTGGCGATTTAGCATAGCAAATTTTGAAATTTAAGGAGAGGGCTGGGTTTCTTTGCAAAATACTGAACTTGATCTTTAAAAAAAAAAAAATGTATATATATATATATATATATATATATATATTTTTTTTTTTTTTTAAGAGATTTGTATAAGTGAATTCTGCCAACAATTGCATTACCTGTTTGCTATCTTTTTTTTTAATAATGTACACTTTCTGGGATGCATGTCCACTCCTGGAATCTTTAAGCCGAGCATTGAGTTTGGGAGGATTTAATGCCAGCGTGCATGAGTGGGAGTTACATCATCAGTGGCTGCCAAATGGTTGACCTGGAAGACAGTGGACCCAGAAGAAGAGAACCAAGGGAAGATGTCAGTAGCCATGATGTGGAGGAGTACAGATGACCCATCGCTGGAGGGGAGCACACTAGAGTAGCCATTCTTAACCAGGGTTCTCTGGAACCCTATGGTTCCTCTGGTGGTTACTGGGGGTTCCTTCAGCTGTGGCTGAATGACCTCCCATCTGATGGTGACTATATAGTTCCACATCCAGGGCCACTTGGAAGAGCCAGTGACATGACACCAATTATCTTTTTTGCTGTCTGTAAGAGTAGCATTCTGACCATCACCATAAGGATGGTATTCTTCCTACTGGCCACCAATATAAGGAGCATTCCTCCTAATGACCCCCAAATTAATTAATTTAGAAAGGGTTCCCAGAGAACAGAAAATAATTTCAAGATTTCCTTTGGGTGTAAAAGGGTATAGTTGATGCTACCTACATAGTTTTAGATCCACTTGGAAGAGCCAGCGGCATATACCAAATATCTATTGCTGTCTGTAAGGGTGGCATTCTTACCTCCATTTTAAAGGGGGCATTCTGTCCACTGAACACCAAAGTCAGGGGCGTTCTAACCCTCTTACCCCCAATGAATTAATTTTAGCAGGGGTTCCCTGGGACCTGATAATTAGTTCAAGGGTTACCCTGGGATAAAAAGATTGAGAAAGACTGCACTAGAGTGTACACTTCCACACTATGGCTAGAGCTCCAGGGACCTCCAGAGGATTTAGTTCTGCTCAGAGTATCCTGTAGGCATGAAGATCATTCTTCCCAACATGTTACATTTTTTATAAAAGTGGAAGAACTGTGCTATCTGGATGTCTGTGAACTATTACTTTAGTGTATGTGACAGGTTCACCCAGCCCAGGGGTCTCCAGACTTTCCCAGCAAACTTTTTTTTTTGGGGGGGGGGGGCGGACTGTGGCCAGTGGCAGTAGATAACGCCCCGGCGTCAGTGTCCCATCATTGGTTTTAATGGGAGGAATAATGCCCAATTATTGGTGTCAGTTGCTGGAATAGTGCCCCAAGGGCCAGATAAGGGCAAGCAAAGGGCCACATTTGGCCACAGTTCGTAGACCAATGACCTAACCACTTGCCATCCAGGACAATTTTGACTTTTCTCACATACAGGTTAAAATCTGCATTTTTGCTTGAAAATCAAACCTTTGCTTTGTCAATACAACTTAAATATGTTTAGGGTAGATAAGAGAACTCAAAATCCTTTTGCGTGTTCCTTTGTAATCTTTTGTGCCCATTGGGAGGAACTCCTACTCCCTGTCTATAGAAGAAGTGGTGGGGAATCCCTCCAATGGGAACACAGACTGCAACACATCCCTATTTTTAAGTAAACGGGAAAAGGAATAGAACCTTTTTCAGGTTATTATCACTGCCCGTGTTTTCCTACCCCACTGAGCATTCCTCAATTCTTGTTCTGTTAACACGGAGAGGAAGTGAATTAAATCTCACCAACGGGGTCACAAACACAAATAAAACTTGACAGAAGATTTTACTCTTCCCCAATCTATCCGCAACTAAAAGTAAAAGGCATGGTTGGGAGTATGGCTTTAAATGTCCACCCCACCCCACCCTCACTTCTGTTGCATATACTCATCTTCACTTTGATTTCCCACTGCTTAATTTTCCCATTATGGGGGAGTATATGACTCACTCCCCAGTGTGGTCGTATGGGGGAGAAGGACAGAGTATATTGCTCTACATGAGCTCCAAACAGACTGACATAAAGAAGTAGTAAGGCCAAAGCTCTTTTGGCCCAACTTCTCCTTTGGGTCACTGGAGTGCACTTAGTTCTGCATTCCTTTGACCCATGTTTAATCACAGAGCTGATCCAGGCTCTGCAGGGATACTGTCAATAATGTCAGGATCTGCCCAGATGCCTGACCAGCCGCTCCCTCCACAGTCTGGCTCTCCAGTGAGCGCTGGAGGGGCAGAGCAGAGAGCCGGAGACTGACAGTCACTAGCCCTCTGAAGCCTGAAGACCGAGAACCTAGTGATCAGCAGTCTTTGATCATTTAGACCTCGAAGTAGAGCAAGAGGGGACATGCAGCCATCTAGGTGTGTATGAATGGTTGTTTTTATTACCACACTTGATTGTCTTCACTTTCATGGCTGAACGGAATGGCGGGGTACCGGGTAGTGAAGGGAAGATAAGTATAGGCAGCTTTTGTGGGGGTTGCCATTTAAGTGGACCTGTAGCTTTGCCTTAGGTTTGCTTTCACATAGGCAAAGCGCATGTTCACTTTAAAGAAGCTAAGACCGAGAAGATTGGTAAAGACACAAATCATCCTACAGAATACCAGTTTATGTCCAATTTGATAAATAATGTGAGCTCCAGGAATCCCTGTGCTGTCATTTAAATCTCTTGCACTGCTACACAGACTGCTGTTGCTAAATTCAGGCGGGTCTACTTTTTGCAGAGATTTCACGGTCTGCATGTATCCAGAATTAGATCACTGTGATATTGTGCAGACAGGGAAATCCTGTTGTCTCAAGCAGCATTGTGGAGATATAGAGGGCTAAAGTCTGCTGTGGATCATTATCTTTGTTGAGAAACGGCACATCCAAAATCAAAATGCACAAAGAGTACACAGTTCTTACAGCCTATTTATTCTTTGTTTTGTGTAATGTGCTTAAAGTCCAACTCCAGGCAACTAAAAAAAAATATCCCTTGCTCGCTTTGTCTAGGGGAGAGGAGAAACAGTTTTACTTACCTGGTCCTCTGCTCCCCCCCAGCAGACAGAACTCCTCCATGATCTGCCATGGGGCTGCCCTTCCAGCTTTGGTCTTAACCCTTAGAGCCCTTTAATGGCTTTAGAATGGCAGGAGTCGGGCGGGGCATATGGTCATGTGACCGCCGTGATTGGCTGTCACAGCAATCACATGATCAGAAAGCTCCTGATCGCAAGCAGTGAACAAGATCTTTCCATTAGCCGCCAGTAACTGTGCTCTTGGCACACTTTTATTGGCACTATTGCATGCAAATATGCAGCCGCTCAGCGCCAAGACTTGGCCGCTGAGAGGATGCCTATTTGTGAGCCTAGACCACTGGAGCGTGGGGGAGAAGAAGCTGCAGAGACGGTCTAGCTGTGGGGAGGAGCAGAAGATCAGGTAAGTAAACCTCAATTTATTGTTCCCCTAGATCTAAACAAACAACCCTTATAATGCAGGCACAATCCCACTGCAAGAGATACTTTTTTAGTTGGGTTTTAAAGAGACAGTGTCACCTTGCACATGCAGGCAAAGTATGTGTCTCTGCAAAGGATCCCCTGACTCAGTGGTTGTCAACTTATGAGCTAGGGTGGGCCTCAAATATGGCCCCTAACATTACCAAAGGGCCGCAGATATTGTTCAATATATGTAATTCTTGAGAGGACTGTCATACACTGTAGACATAATGGAGGAAATGAGTGCCAGAGACTAGAAATGCTAAGTTTTTAGCTAGGGATATGTTGCAGAAATCAATATGAAACTGGGAACATGTTACATGAGGCTAGTAGAGCTCAATGCTGTTACCCTACTACAGACTGCTTAAGACAGCACATCATATACCAAAAGGCTGCAAGTGGCCCCCAGGCCGCAGGTTGGGTATCAAGGTCCTGACTCCTCTATACTCACTTTACCAGTTATCCCCTTCTACTCCTTCCATCTCCGCAGCCAGAGACAATACCTAGAACCAGCTACAGAGCGGTATGTGACCTCCTCCCCAGTGACAGTTCTCAGGTCTACAGCCAATAGCTAAGCTTGAGCACTGTCACATGACAAGGAAAGTATACTCAGAACTCCCCTGGTTTGCCAGCCTTTTCTGCTCTAGCTGCAGAGGAGCAAAGAGGAGTGAGTGAGTGCTGGTAATGGGGGGGGGGGGGGTAGGGCTCTTTGCAAAGACACTGCCATTTTGCCTTCCATGGAGTGATGTAGTATTTTAGTAGTGAAAGCTTGTGGTAATTTAGTAAATAGCTGGTTGTTAAGTAGTGGGCTGGTTGTTAAGGAAAGGGTGGCCGCCGCGTCCTTAACAACCGATAAGTCACCAGCTGTCAGAGTGGTTCCTCGCTGATAGCTAAATGTCATCAAATGATTTGCTAGTATGGTTCAGGAGGGGGGAGGATGCTCGCTCATCCCTTTTCTGACCTGCCTGCTTGGATTTTTGGGGAGACCCCCATCCACTTTGTTTTTTTACATTTTGGTGTGGGGTTCTCCTCAAAATCCATACCTGACCCGAAGGGGGGGGGGGGGGGACCAATGGCCTTTTTTTCTGTGATTTTGTAATGCTGGCAATGCTTTTCTTGACTCATCAGTTGTTAAGGACGTGGCAGCCGCCCACTCCCTAACAACCATGACAGTTACAACCAGTTAAAAGCATACACATTACTTAAATACCACATGCATTTAATTATTTATTTCTCTCTGTAAATTGTGTTTAACGCCTGTTCATGCGGTATTTACCCAGAGTTTTCAGCGTTTTGCAGTAAATACTCCCTATGTGCAATAGACTAAAGCTGGGCATAGACGGACAGAACTTTGCTAAACAGAGGGAGCATCACTCAATTCTCCCATCCACGCTAAAAATGTAGATCAAATCATAATTGTATGTGTGCAGCTGTGACCAGTAGTGTATTTAAGTTTTGTGCTGCCCTAGGCCTGACTAAACTTGTGCACCCTCTAATTTAAATATAACCCACCCATTCCTGTCAAGGCCACACCCCTTTCTGTTTAAGACCCTCCCTGAAATTTTCGAGTGGGGACACTAGTTCTGAGGGCCTGGGGGCAATGGATTCCCTTAATTTGCATATATTTCCTCTCACTTCCTGTTTGGCTATGGGGCAGGAAGTGAAGGGAAATCTTTGCAATGGTACAGGGATGGTAAAAAATAAACTGACAGGGGCTATAACCCTCCCTTACTTTATCCAAAATGAAAAAAAAATAAGTGTTGCCTATAGGAAAAAAGAAAGTTCTACTTTAAGCACAAATTTCTGATAATTTTATGGAGTGGACTAAGAAGATATAACAATGCCAGTGGTGCAGCAGAAAACATATAGCACAGTGAGGAAGGTTTGTGGTCCAGAATGATAGGACAGTCAAAATTAGAAGCAGCGCTGCCCCCCCCATACCGGAAGCAGTGCGGCCGCTTTTTTGGGGGTGCTAGACCAATTTGCCTCTTAGCCCGGTCCGCCCCATAAGACTGGCACTACACTAACAGTGTAGTGCTAGCCGATGGGGACTCTTTCCGTGCTTCTCCCCTGCAAAGTGCTGCCCTAGGCCTGGGCCTTGTTGGCCTAGGCCAGGATACAGCGTTGGCTGTGGCTCCTGAAAGGATGCAGTCACTGTTCAGCCGATAACTTTCCACCAAGCTCTGCTAATTTGTAAACCAACTTTTGCCAAGCTAGGAGGTGCTTCCAGGTCCAATCAATCACTCAAGCTTCTGCCTATGGTCTATGGGGAACTTTACTTTTCATTGCTGTTGGGGAATCTTTTAGAACAGGGGTAGGCAACCTTGGCCCTCCAGCTGTGGTGAAACTACAAGTTCCATGAGACATTGCAAGACCCTGACAATCACAGGCATGACTCCTAGAGGAAGAGGCATGATGGGATTTGTAGTTTCACCACAGCTGGAGGGCCAAGGTTGCCTAACCCTGTTTTAGAATGTTGGTTAGAGAGAGAAAGAGAGCTGTCCTCTGTTTCCTCTATTAACACAATGATAGAGCTATCCATGGTGCTGAATTGTAAGCACATGCATGGACTTAGGGACCGCAAAATGCATTGACTACATCCAAACTTTTATGTCCCAAAGCAACAGGTTAGAATAGAGTGAAAACAGAAAGAGATAGATGGCTTGGTAGATAGGTAATTAACCACTTCGCGCCCGGCCTATCTGCAAAAGACGTCCGCAAAGCGGTCGCCAATTGCTGATAGGACGTCTATGGACGTCCTCCCATTCACTTCCGCGATGCGCGCCGCCGCGGGCGCGCATCGGGGAAAAGCTGTGCCCGCCGTGTCAGGCGGGTGCCGATGCGCGTGCCTGGCGGCCGCGATGTCCGCCAGGTACCCGCGATTGGCTGTCACAGAGCCAGGGACGTGGATCTCTGTGTGTAAACACAGAGATCCACGTCCTGTCAGGGAGAGGTGACGGATGGTGTGTCTCTTGTACATAGGGACAACCATTGGTCACCTCCCCCAGTCAGTCCCCTCCCCCCACAGTTACAATCACTCCCAGGGAACACATTTAACCCCTCGATCGCCCCCTAGTGGTTAACCCCTTCACTGCCAGTCACATTTATACAGTAATCAGTGCATATTTATAGCACTATTCACTGTATAAATGTGAATGGTCCTAAAAATGTGTCAAAAGTGTCCGATGTGTCCGCCATAATGTCACAGTCACAAAAAAAATTATCGCAGACCGACGCCATTACTAGTAAAAAAATAAATAAATAAATTTAAAAAAATCATAATTCTATTCCCTATTTTCTAGGCGCTATAACTTTTGCGCAAACCAATCACTATACGCTTATTGCGTTTGTTTTTTTTTACCTAAAATATGTAGAATACGTATCAGCCTAAACTGAGGAAAAAAATAGTTTTTTAAAAAAAAAATTGGGATATTAATTATAGCAAAAATGAAAAAATATTGTGTTTTTTTCAAAATTGACGCTCTTTTTTTGTTTATAGCGCAAAAAATAAAAACCGCAGAAATGATCAAATACCACCAAAAGAAAGCTCTATTTGTGGGAAAAAAAGGACGTCAATTTTGTTTGGGAGCCACGTCGCACGACCGCGCAATTGTCATTCAAAGCGTGACAGCGCTGAAACCTGAAATTTCGCCTGGGCAGGAAGGGGGTTATGTGCCCAGTTGTCAAGTGGTTAAAATTAGATAGATAGATAGATAGATAGATAGATAGATAGATAGATTATTAAACTGGCAGATTAATATGATGGACAGTAGGACAGTGAGAGAAAGGCCTCTCTCCAGTTGTGTTATCTTAGTTCCATGGCTAAAAAATTATTGAGTATGTAGTAGGTAGAAGGAAGGTCAGAAATATAGAAACAGAGCCTTTTTGACCCCTGGATATGAGAGACATACACCAATCAGCCATAACTTTATGACCACTAACAGATTAAGCAAATAACATTAATTATCCCGTGACAATGACATCTGAAAGTGGGTGGGATATATTAGGTAACAAGTGAACATGTTCTCCCTGAAGTTGGTGTGTTGAAAGCAGAAAAAAGTGTAAAGATTGATTGGTTACTGTGCACAGCTGCACCAGATTCTGTGTTCACCAGTTTTTGTATGTTGTTTATATCAGCCTAGTGATTCTAAAGGCTGTAATAAAAAAAAAAAAAAAAAAAAACAAAAAAAAAACATGTTATACTTACTTCTTCTGTGCAATTGTTTTGCACAGAGCAGTCCTGATCCCCTTCTTTCTGGGTCCCCCGTTGGCACTCCTTGCCCACCCCCCTTGCTGAGTGCCCCCAATAACAAGCCTCTTGCTATGGGAGCACTTGACCAGGCTCGCTTCCGAGCTGAGCTCCTGTGAATGGACAATGTCACTGGATAGAGATGGGCCTCAGGTAAGTATAAGGGGGGACTGGAAGAGGAGCTGCACCCGGAAAGGGTTTTTACCTTAATGCATAAAATGCATTAAGGTACAAAGCCTTTTGCCTTAAAGCGGAAGTAAACCCATCGATGTAACATTTTCAAAAAACAGTTACATTCCCGGCATGCCGGGAATGCTAACTTCACATTGGTTGTGCTCTCAACCAAACTGTCAAACCATCCAATGGCTGGTGTCATAACTGGTCACATGTGCAGCATCATGGCAGTTGAAGATTAAACAAAGGCCAAGATGGCAGCTTCCTTGGCTGAAAACTATAGGAGGGTTTACTTCCACTTTAAGAACCACTTTAATGCTGTTTCCAATAAAACTGGGGCTGCATATTGGTCAGGATGCCCATGCTGACTTGTGTCCACACCCTAAAGCTGAATATCAGAACTGGACCGCAGAGCAATGGAAGAAGGTCCTTGTCTGATGAATCATGTTTTCTTTCTTTCTATGGCTGGCTGGGTGCATGTGTGTTGCTTACTTATGGAAAAGAAGGTATCAGGATGCACTGTGGCAAGAAGACAAACTGGCAGAGGCAGTGCGATGCTTTGGGCAATGTTCTGCTGGGAAACTTTGGGTCCTGCTATTCATGTGGATGTTTCTTTAACACATACCACTTACCTAAACATTGTTTCTGACCAAGTAAACCCATTCATGGAAATGGTATTCCTTGATGGCAGTGGCCTCTTTCAGCCACACTTCAAATATGGTTGAAGAATGGTTTGAGGAACATAACAATGAGTTTGATGTTTTGGCTTGACCTCCAAATTCTCCAGATCTCAATCTAATCAAGCATCTGTTGGATGTGCTGGAAGAACAAATCTGATCCATGGAGGCCCCTCCTCACAACTTATAGGAATGAAAGCATCCACTACTGATGGCTTGGTGCCAGATACCACAGCATGCTTTCAGTGATCTAGTGGAGTCCATGCTTCAATAGATCAAGGCTTTCTTTGGTAGAAAAAGTGGGTCCCACTCAAATTTACATGGGTGGTCATAAAGTTATAGCTGATCAGGGTAGATAGTTAAGTGGGTAGACTAACAGATAAATAGAGACTGATGAGATGGACAGCAAGTGTCTTCCTGGTCCCATGACTGAAAGAAAGAAAGAAAGAAAGAAAGAAAGAAAGAAAGAAAGAAAGAAAGAAAGAAAGAAAGAAAGAAAGACAAGTATGTTTTTTTTTGCTATTTATACTTACCTCGGTGGATGGAGCATCAGGCTGATGCTGCAGATGTCCCCCGGCGTCTCTGCACTGAGAACCGAGCCACCAAACACCGCCGCTGGCTCACTTCTTACAGATCCCGAGCAGAGCCATGCTGACTGTCAGTCAGCATGGCTTCTGCTCTACGTCTCAGCGCTGATTGGAGCGCCAAGCAGTGGAGGAGCGGGGAGAGGCTGTCTCAGCGGCTCGCTGAGATGCTGAGACTGCCATCAATCAGGGCAGCTGGCGGATCCCGACTTGGAAATCGTGATGACGCGCTGCCCCGACTGACGGCGTCAGAGGAGAGCGGACTTCAGACCGCCCTCCGCTGAAAATGGGTCACAGGAGTGCAAAACGAATTACACTCCTGTGACCCAGAGGAGAAGCCCAGCCTAAAAAGCTCAGGCTGGACTTCTCCTTTAACTAAAGGCAAATATAAAGTTGCATTCTGCAAGAGCAGCTGCTCCAGAGCTTAGTAAATGAGCAGAAGCTCTGTTGACTTCCATTATTCAAGAAAGAAGGGGAAGGAAGAAAGGAAAGAAGAAATAAAGAAAAAGAAATGATGAAAGAAAGAGACGGAGGAAAGAAAAAGAAAAGGGAGGAAGGAAAGGAATGAAGGGAGAAAGAAAGAAAAGGAAAGGAAGGAAGGAAGGAAAGGAAGGAAGAAAAGGAAAGAAGGAAATGAAAGGAAGGAAGGAAGGAAACGAAAGGAAGGAAGGAAGGAAGAAACAGAAAAGGAAAGGAAGGAAGAAAGAAAATGAAATGATGAAAGAAAGAGAAGGGAGAAAGAAAAAGGAAGGAAATGAAGGAAGGAGGAAAGGAAAGGAAGAAAGAAAAGGAAAGGAAGGAAGGAAAGGAACGGAAGGAAGGAAGAAAGAAAAGGAAATTATGAAAGAAAGAGAAGGAATGAAGAAAAAGGAAGGAAATGAAGGAAGGAAGAAAGAAAAGGAAAGGAAGGAAGGAAGGAAAGGAACATAAGGAAGGAAGGAAGGAAGGAAGAAAAGGAAATGATGAAAGAAAGAGAAAGAAGGAAGAAAAAGAAAAGTAAGGAATAAAAAGAAAGAAAAAAGAGTGTGAGAGAGAGAAAAAAGAAAGTCACATATTTAGTTATAAGTGTTAGAGGGAGGGAGAGGTAACTGTTTGAACCTGAGATATAAGATAGACAGTTAAGTGGGTAGACTGATGTAATTCGAGAAATAGATTGTCAGGTAGATACATAGATAGATAGATAGATAGATAGATAGATAGATAGATAGATAGATAGATAGATAGATCATTAAACTGGCAGATTGATATAAAAGGCAGCAGGAAAGAGAATGGGGTCTCCCTCTAGCTGTGTTATTCTAGTCTCATGGCTAAAAGATACTTGAATATGTAGTAGGTAGAAAGAATGAAAGTACAAAAGAAACAAAGACACATATCCAGTTGTTTAGCCCTTTGGATTTGAGAGACATTGGTAGTTTAGTGGGTAGAGTGAGATAGATAGATAGATAGATAGATAGATAGATAGATAGATAGATAGATAGATAGATATGAATGTCTTCCCAGTCCTGTGGCTTCTCAGGAGGGAGGGGTGGGAGGGAGAAGCGGAGCAGGGAGGCAGAGAGGAGGGGGCAGCTCCCCTCTCTCTCTCTCGCTCTCTCTCTCTCCCTCTCTCTCCCTCTCTCTCTCTCTTTCTATCATCCTCCTTTCACTCTGTACCCAGGTTTGACACAGGCAGGAGCTGCAGTGCAGCCGTGCCATCCCCCCTCCCTCTAAGGGGCATTTCCATGCCTGCCTGAGCTTGGCACTCATACTCAGAGGGACACCCACCTATGTGCTCCAGGAGAGGAGGGTGGCAGTGAAGATGCCAACCCCATGAGCATGGTGTCCTCGGTGGCACAATGACGGTTCCCTTATTGAAAATCGGGGCCGTGCTCAGCACTATGGCAATGGTCACCAACTGGATGTCACAGACATTGCCATCACTTGTGGGTCTCAACGGCACCAGAGCTGGTACTTCTGAGAAAATTGTGAGTTCTTGTCACCGGCTTTCTTATTTCTCTTTATTACTGCTATAGCAAAGTTGGGAAAACACTTCTGGCGTCACACCTGTTAGCTGTAGAAATAGGAGATGAGGCTCTATAGATGTACGTTGTGCTTGGTTTGTGTCTCTAGATGGAAAGTCATTCTCTGTTTGGGATATATTTGTTGGAATTGTTATCTCCTACTACCTCTTTAGACATCCCCATGTCTACCTGTATATCTACCAAGGAATCTACATGCAAGAGTATTTAGCATTTCCAATGTCAGAACGTAAAATGCTTGAACCAGAAATAGACTCATTTTAGCATAAAAATCATTAGCTTTTCTTATTTCGGGATGGAATTGTCTTTTAATGTCTGTGTTGGGTGAATATTCTGCTTTACTGTCTGTGAGATTTAATTATTGATCCTACACCGTACTGGGTCTAGATTACATGGATTTAATGCATATTTATACAAGATACATAACGAACTTGCCTATGGACAGATGTATTGCCACTGTAAATGCCATTATTGGTATAATCTAGTTTCATTGCAATGAGAGAAAGGTTTAAAAGAGCGTGATGTTAAGGTTATTGCACAATTAGATTGCTGGTTATATATACAGTATATATATATATATATATATATATATATATATATATATATGTGTGTGCGCTTCAGTATGGTTCCTACAGATGAGACTGTTTGTCTAGCTGTCAGCATAGACCAGCTGTGCCGTATAATTCACAGCTATAAGAGCTGCAAGCACAATTAGACAGCCTGAGATTGACGGTTGTGCTCAAGAGGTGACGTAGGATCTACTGGAAATATATGACCGTCTGCATACGACTAGTTCAATTCATAAAAGGTTTATAGCGAGCAAGCAGTATATATGTTCTAGTCAATAGATGGGCTGCAAAAATGTTTGCCCAGTAGAATGATCCCCTTCACTTTTCCTCTGTCACTAGCTCACCCGGCTCTCTGCCATTCCTCATCTGTCTTGCTGTCACAATCTTTTTCCACATTTAATAATTTCTGTCAGATTTAATTAAATTCAGTTTTCACACCCTTGCCTGTCCTGTCTTCTCCATGTCTACTACCCACCTTTTTTTCTTTTTTCTCTCTTTACACTCATTCATTTACTGACATCAGTCATCAATATTCTTCAAAAATATTCTCTTCCTCCTCTCCAAGTCTCCTTCTTTTCTTCCCTGAGCTGTGATGGTTTCATGCTTTACAAATGAGACGCGGATTAAAGGATTGCAGCAGTTTAACACCAAGAAATTAACTTGTGGATTTTCTTGTGGTTAGTAGGTCAGTTTTCCTTTAAGAAAGATTAAAGTAACCTCTTAATGCTTAGTTAATTAAATACAGCGACAGAGAGTTCCCAGAGCAGATATGGGATCTCCATGCAGCTTCCCAGTCTAGGAAATATAAGGAAGATGGGAGTCCAAAAATATTACATAGATATACATATATATATATATATATATATATATATATATATATATATACATATATATTATATCTATATGTAATATTTCTGGACTCCCATCTTCCTCTAAACTTAAATAATATATATATATATATATATATATATATATATATATTTATATATACAATTATTTTATATTATTTTAGTGAGACTCCTTGGTCTTACTTTGGCTTTGGAGACTGAGAGGAGGGGCTTGGTGTCTCAGTGCCAAAGCCATCACAAGCCATTGGGGTCATTCCACCAATTAAACCCTAAAAAAAAAACAACATAAAACTTTAACAAATATACAAATAGAAAAAATAAATGCATAAATATATATAGAGAGAGTTCTGAGCACAAATATGGGATCTCCAAGCAGCTTCCCAGACTAGGAAATTTAAAGGAAGATGGGAGTCCAAAAATATTATATACATATATATATATATATATATATATATATATATATATATATGCATAATATTTTTGGACTCCCATCTTCCTTTAAATCTTCCTTTAAACTTAAATTATATATATATATATATATATATATATATATATATAATTATATTATATTATTTTAGTGAGACTCCTTGGTCTTACTTTGGCTTTGGAGACTGAGAGGAGGGACTTGGTGTCTCAGTGCCAAAGCCATCACAAGCCATTGGGGTCATTCCACCAATTAAACTCTAAAAAACCCTTAAATAATCAACAAATAGAAAAAAGAAATACATAAATATATAGAGAGAGAGTTCTGAGCACAGATATGGGATCTCTAAACAGCTTCCCAGTCTAGGATATGTAAAGGAAGATGGGAGCCCTACATTTCTATATATATAAAATGAAAGACCTTAATTGAACCTTAAAAAAATTAATTTATATAGATTTTTTTGTTTTTTAAGGTTTATTAATGAAAGGACCACCATGGCATGCGTTATGTTACAGTGGCTTTGGCACAGAGACACCAAGCCCCTCCTCTCAGTCTCCAAAGTCAAAGTGAGACCAAGAATCCTAACTTCTCAAATTCATTTCCATAATGTAAAACAGAATCCAGGATGCGAATCTCTTGTAGTGACCATGGCGAGTGGGTGGAGTCGTGACTCAGCCCTAGAGTCCCCTCCACCACCAATGGATGCATCAAGTGATTCAGTTTGCCACCCATCAATACAAAATTGAAATGTCATTTTTTGGGGTGGGCTGAACCTTTCAGTTATGTTTTTTTTGGAAGAGAAGAGAAGAATGTATTGATTTTGTAAGCGGAGAGCAGTCACCAACCATTATGTTCCCATATTCCGTATTCTTAATTTCATTTAGTGTCGGAACATGTCTACTCAAGAACATGGTGCCGGTCCGTACAGAATGTACAACTTAACAAGATTAGCTGTTATATGGTAGCTTCCTATAACAACACTCAGATGATGAATCTGAACAAGATGTAACGTGCCGCTTGGGTTTGCACATTAAATGATGGTTATTTGGCTATTCAGACACATTGCCCACTTTAACAAGACTACATCAATATTCGTTTAGTTCGAGCTTAAAAAATACGGCTTAGTAAATATCAGAATAAAAGGAGATGATATATTGTAGGTAGACCAGGACACCAAGTCGGCAGCAACCAGAGACAGACTTGGTTATTGTGGTTTAGTGTATTCACAGTAATGGTGGCTGACCTCGAATTGCATGCTATTGGATATTGTGCCTCTCTGCTTGTTATTAAATACAGCAATACAAGGGTGATTATTGTGAGTAATAGATTTCTGCCACACATCTTCTGGAGGGCAGAAGACCTGATATTTCTCTGCTGCAGTTGAGTAACACTTACAGGTCTTGTCCCTCCCCCAGCCTTTGACTAGGCAGGGAATGTAGAAGACTTATGAGCTCATCTTGATGTCACTTTGTTCTCTCCTCCTATCATCATGTCCCCTTTGCAGCACAACTGACTAGCTCCTTGTGTGTACTGCCCTCTCCAAGTCTGAGCTCTGCTGTACAAGGACTGCAAGACTCAAGGCTGATACCAATTCGAATTCAGACACTTACCCTGCTTGTTTTAAAAAAATGTCATTTAAAGTATAAATAAAGGCAAAACTTTTTGTTGTTGTTTTGGATAGAATGGAGAGGGGTTAGAACATCTGTCAGTTTTTACTACTGTCTGTGCCCCCATTAGGGAGATTTACCCTCTCTATTTGTCCTGTTTACTGTTTTTAGGGCTGTCACCAGAACAGGAATAGAGGGGAAATCAGTGGACAGTAGTTCTTTTGACAACCGGGGATTCCCTAACTTTGGGGCGATTTCTTCTCTTATTCTGGTTTTGCTATGGAACAGGAAGTGAAGAGAAATCTCCTCGCCTCCTAGATGGCTAAAAAACCTGACAGGTGTTATAACCCTCCCTTACTCTAATCAATATGAGAAAACAAAGTTTTGCCTTTAGTTCTACTTTAATGATGTATTAATAAATACTTAGCTGCGCTAATATGTGTCTTTAATAGCTGCCTGGAGTTCACCTTTAAACAAGCACAGTTGGCTGGTTGCAGCAGGGGACAGGTCCTCTTTTCTTTGCTCATCTCACAGTAGTTGGTCTCTTGGTTTCCTAATCCTGGGATATAGGTCTAGACACCGCAAGCACAAGAATATAATTGCACTGGAATCCATGTTTCCTATCTGCTGTCTGTGTAGCATTCACTTTAGGAATACCATTTTGTGGCTGGAGTGTATGTAGTGAAGACTGCAAGCTATCAATTCAAAAGGAACTATTGACAGCACTGACAGACATTAGAGAGCTCCTTGTCTTGAAGAATGGCTTTGATTGACAAAAGATATTTCTTTAATGGAAACTTGTCATGAGACACAAATGTAGGCAACCATGGATGACCTCCTCCCTTATGGTTATCATTCATTTCCTTCAACACGTTCTGAGTCAGAGGCTTGGAGCAAGTTCGTAGATCAGGAGTTCTGACTTCACTTGTTGCATACTTATACAGTCAGTGACTCAGAAAGTGTTGAATCACAGTTATTACAACAGCCAGGCTACTCTTTGGAGGAGGACAGAAACTATCCAACCAACTTTATTGCTTTTTAAAGTAATGGAGATGTATTCTGACTATTTGTTGCAGTAGAGCTGGCATCAGGGGGGGGGGGGGGGGGCATTGTAATGTTAACAATTAAACTATACATATATATACACTGTATTATCACAAAAGGTCCCTAAAGACATGGATGAGCGAGTTTGGGGTGGAGGAACTTGACTGGCCTGCACAGAGTCCTCACCTCAACCCGATAGAACACTTTTGGGATGAATTAGAGAGGAGACTGCGAGTCAGGCCTTCTCGTTCACATCAGTGCCTGTCCTCACAAATACGCTTCTGGAAGAATGGTCAAACATTCCCATAGACCAGGGGTCTCAAACTGGCGGCCCTCCAGCTGTTGTGAAACTACAAGTCCCATGAGGCATTGCAAGGCTGACAGTTACAAGCATGACTCGCACAGGCAGAGGAACGATGGGACTTGTAGTTTTGCAACAGCTGGAGGGCCACCAGTTTGAGACCCCTGCCATAGAGACACTCCTAAACCTTGTGGACAGCCTTCTCAGAAGAGTTGAAGCTGTTATAGCTGCAAAGAGAGGGCCAACTCAATATTGAACCCTACAGACTAAGACTGGGATACCATTAAAGTTCATGTGCGTGTACTTTTGGTAATATAGAGTACCATTTGCATTTGAACACAGCGCTGTTCCAATGCATACAATCATACGCAAAAGCACCTCCACCCCAAACTTGCTCATCCGTGTCTTTATGGACTTTGCTTTGTGCACTGGTCCAAATTATTTGGTGGAGGGGGGATTATGGTGAGGGGTTGTTTTCCAGGGGATGGGCTTGTCCCCTTAGTTCTAGTGAAGGGAACTCTTAAGGCGTCAGCATACCAAGAAAACTGTCATGCTCCCAACTTTGCATGTAAAGGCATGTGTCTCAATACTTTTGGTAACATAGTGTGTGTATATATATATATATATATATATATATATATATATATATATATATATATACACACCATACTTGGCTGGTACCCTTGAAAGCTGGAAATCACTGTAGTAAACACTGCTACTCCATTGATCTCCAATTGCTTCCAGGTCACACGCTGAGAAGATGCCCTGCCTCATTTTGAACACAGGCGGTGAGCAGCTCACGCCAGTGCCATTCATTGAATGCTTTGCATTTTCTGAATTAATGCAAAGCATTCTCTGATTGGATGAGGTGGAGAGGCAGGGAGGGGACATCATGTTCTCCACCTCATCCAATCAGAGAATGCTTTGCATTCGTTCCATAAATGCAAAGCATTCTGTGAATGGTAACTGTGCCAAGCAGACAAACTCCCGTTTGAAGGAATACAGAAGGGCATGGATCCAGGAGCAAGTGGAGACCACTGGAGTAGTGGTGTGCACTTCAGCAATTTCTAGCTTCCAGGGGCATCAGCCAGGCATGGTATATACTGTACATACAGTACCTAGTTACATTGGTCCAAGCTGGGTTGTTTTAGCTATATAAAATATCCATGCCTGGAATTCTTCTTCTTTAGAGTATACTGTATGTCTGGGTGTATGTAAAGGCTGCAGGGAGCCTATAGGCAATAATTGTGACTATCCCTTTTTAGGTGTGTAGATTTCCTTTGAATAGATCTTTATGTACAATTGATCCTTGATGGATCTTTGATTTTTTTATGCCCTTGTTTTAGTAATATTTTCTCAATCTATGTGTTATTTAAAAAAAATGTTTGTTAGACATACCTCAACCCTTGAATAATATACAATTGAAGCTGGCCCTCATCCTAAAAGTTGGCTAAACTGGCTCCAGCACTCCCTTTGCTTGTGCTTCCTTTCATGCCACTTCCCATTGGAAGTGCCCTAAATACTGATGAGTTCTAATGTCAATCACCACTGAACGTTTATAAAAACTTTATTTTATTCTTCTTCTTAAATGCAGTTTATAAGGCAATATTGAGTGTTCTGTTATTTCCTAACTTTGTGCATGTGCAGGGTCTCTAGCAAGTAGAGTGGAAAGCAGAGCAGAGGTATGAAACAGGCCTGGCAGAGAGCCTTTAAGTTGCCCAAAGGACCAGTGTTGGGCTTTTGATCTCTTTAGAACTCCTTCTAAATTCTAATGCCACATACACACGATCGGAATTTCCGACAACAAAAAACATGTTTTTTTTTCCGAAGGATGTTGGCTCAAAACCTGTCTCGGATACACACGGTCGCACAAATGTTGTTGGAAATTCCAATGGTCAAGAACGCGGAGACGTACAACACTACCACGAGCCGAGAAAAATGAAGTACAATGATTCCGAGCATGTGTCGAGTTGGTTCCGAGCATGTGCAGCACTTTTGTGCGTCGGAAATGGCTACACACGGTCAAGAACTTTTTTTGTCGGAAAAATTGAGAACCTGCTCTCAAACATTTGTTGTTGGAAATTCCAACAGCAAATGTCCGATGGAGCCTACACACGGTCGGAATATCCGACCAAAAGCTCACATCGAACATTTGTTGTCGGGAATTCCGATCGTGTGTACGTGGCATAAGCAAGTCAAATGAAAGTCAACTGCACCTGCAATAAATTCTGAAAGATCTCAGAATCATCTTGAGCTGATGTCAAAAGCACACTGCATTTGCCCATGGAACCCTGTAGGGGCCCATGGAACCCCAGTAGGGGTTCAAAATAATATTTTCCCCCGAAAGACACTCATGTTGAATGTTAGGATGCCTTTTATGTCTGGTTGTTCAAAAGTCTTTATTACAATAACAATGTTAAATGGGGTCAGCAGAAAAAATCAGTAATTTCCTAAAGGGTGAGACCACGCAAAACGATTTAAGTGTTTGGTGCTGATGG
This sequence comes from Rana muscosa, assembly GCA_029206835.1. NCBI lineage: Eukaryota > Metazoa > Chordata > Amphibia > Anura > Ranidae > Rana > Rana muscosa. The sequence continues at coordinate 286,367,907 of CM055118.1, forward strand.
AGAGTTCCCATTGGAAAATAATAACTTCTGTTCTAGTGTAAAAAAATCAGATTTTCCCATACTTTCAGTCCCATTGATAATGATCAACAGGACAAATAGAGAGAGTAAAATTCACCAGTAGAAACACAAGGAGCACTAAAAAGCAGGTTTTTAACCCTTCAACACACATAGGTTGGACTACACATATAGGTTGGACTACACACATAGGTTGGACTACACACATAGGTTGGACTACACACATAGGTTGGACTACACATATAGGTTGGACTACACACATAGGTTGGACTACACACATAGGTTGGACTACACATATAGGTTGGACTACACACATAGGTTGGACTACACATATAGGTTGGACTACACACATAGGTTGGACTACACACATAGGTTGGACTACACACATAGGTTGGACTACACACATAGGTTGGACTACACACATAGGTTGGACTACACACATAGGTTGGACTACACATATAGGTTGGACTACACACATAGGTTGGACTACACACATAGGTTGGACTACACACATAGGTTGGACTACACATAGGTTGGACTTGATGGACTTGTGTCTTTTTTCAACCTCACCTACTGTGTAACTATGTAACACTCTATCCAAAGCAAAAAAAAAAGCAAAAAAAAAAGATTTGGACTATATATACACTTTAAGCTTTTGGCAGATTTCAGTTATGAGATTTCAGCATGTAGGTTTGCACACTTGCTGTGGCCCACTTCCAGCTGGATTTTAAACTCATTATAGATTATGAAGGGAGCAGGAACAGATGTTCCAACGGGAGGACTGAGACTACAAATTGTGGAAGAACAAGGCTGAGAAAACGAAGAATTTATCTCACCACTGAAATCCTTCAGAAATACAGGAATTCAGATATTGACTCCAGTATACCAGTTAAAGTGTTACTAAACCCACAACAGTAAAACCAGTCTGTATATGCAGTAAAACATGCTTGGTGGAACCTAAGGGGATAATCCTCTGCATTGTGTATATAGCGATACCCCCAGTTAAGAGGGCTGCCTGTTTTTTTTTTTTGGGCCTTGTAGTGCACCGCTGTCAACCCCTGGCAATCGGCCCTAACCTCTCGTGGCACAGTTAGGAAAGGGGATGATATAATTGCACTCTCTCTAATTGTATGGCACAATCCCCTTTATAACACAGCACAGTAATTGACATTGACAACCAATATACTTAACTATAAGGTTCTTTACTATTGGTAAAAAGTAATAAGGATAAACAGTATACAGTGTCTCATGCAGGTCCCTGCAATATAAGTATACTCATAAAAAGATATAACATTCAGCAATGCAATGACAGTTTAATAAATCCCGCTGCAGCTATCCTTACTCGTGAGCAAATATGGCGCCCAGCAATGTCCTATACTACCCAGTCAGGCCCGACTATAACTTGGGGTATAGTTTGTTAAAGAAATCTTTGCTAGCAAAACTCGGTGGTGCACATAAAGAACAAAACTGTAATCCAATGGGGTAGCGATGATCGCTAACTTTGTAAAGCTGGAGAGACTAATAAACTCAGTTCAGCAGACAGTCTCTCCAGAATGTAACTGTAATCACTGATGGGCCTGGATAAAGTTAATAGGCAACAAAGGTAACAAGATGCGGTTCTGAGCTGGCGCTCTCTCACCCGACCAGACCGATTCCTGTCCGTTACCTCCGCTACTGTCGCTTCACAGTGCCCACGATGCCCGGGTCTTCAGCCCTCCTGATGATGGCACTTCACAGCAGGATCGGACACTCCGCAGGCTCCTCGGTGGAGCGGAAGGCTCTTTGGAAGAAAGTACAAGGCCCAGGCTTCAGGCCTTGCACGCACAGCAGGTCAGCACAGAGATCCTCTTGCTGGGAGGGCGGTGTCCAAAGGGATAGAACTGGGGCCCGCCTTTCCCTTTTAAAGTCCACCCTAGCAGTCCTTGCTCGGGGAAATGCACCCTGGGTGCCTCAAAGCGTGCTGGGAACTGTAGTCTGTGGGTTAAAACGATACCCCGCTACATGTAAAAAGGCTGCTTGATTCTGTCTTCTCTGATCCTCCCCTTCTTCCACAGTCCCCAACCCATCTGCTGATAGTACAGAGTCTTGGGGGCAGTGACGGCTGGTGGTAATTTTTTTTGGGGGGAGTGGCAAACAGTTTACCCGCAGAAGCCACCCCCCTGGTCGGTTGATCGGTCGGTGCACTTACCCCATCCATGGCGGGCATAACGGGCGGCTTCCCCTGCTCTGCTCCGCGGGCATCACGGCAGCGGGCATCACAAGCAGCTTCTTCTTCCCCTGCTCAGTGGCTTTCGTCTCCTCTCTCCTCCTCAACAGCCAATCAGATCGCTTCTCCTTTCGGCCAATCGGAAAATGGGTCTCAGACCCGCTTACTGATTGGCGGAGAGATTCAGTGTGAGAATAGTGAATATTCATTCGCTATTCTTACACACCTGGGTGGACTCTGTTCACATTCTCTGCACCCCAAGCCCACCCTATTTTGAAGCCTATTAGAGCCTCTGGCTCTAATTGGTGCTTCAAAATAACACCCGCCCTGCATTGGAATTCATACAACCAGCATCCTGAAAGGGGCCGGATGCATGAATGGAGGGGCGGCGCCCATGCACCCTTAATGGACAGGCCGCCCCTGCTTGGGGGCACTCTGCACATGCTCAGTTTGGTGTGTATTGCTGGAGAGTTTTTTTTTTAGGAGGGTGCATGTGATCAGAACTGCCCAGACAGAGGGTCAGGGGTCCTGCAGCCTCATAGGACAGTCAGGGGAGAATGAAAACTCCTCCTACAAGCTTTAACCAGTGCTCGGCCAGACACTGATAGAAGTCACAAGACTGCTATATACAAGCGGTCCCCTAGTTACAAACATCCAGCATAAAAATGACTCCTAATTACAAACCGAGGGAGACAACAGGAAGTGAGAGGAAATCTCCCCCTAGGAAGGGAAATTCACTCCTGTGATGCCGCGTACACACGGCCGTTTTTCTCGTCGAGAAAAACGAAATTTTTCCCATTCGACGAGAAAAACGATAGTCTGTGGGCTTTCTGTCGGTTTTTTCGACAAGAAAAACGGCATTAAAACGACGAGAAAAATTAGAACATGTTCTAATTTTTCTCGTCGTTTTTTTCGACATGTTTTCCGCGGCAGTGTTTCCCATAGGGAAAAACGACCGTGTGTGGGGAACAAGCCGTTCCCTCGTTCTTAATGACATTATTCACGGCGGTTTTTTAACCGCCGTGAATAATGATCGTGTGTACGCGGCATGAGAGTTAATATGGGAAACTCCACTGAAGCTTTATCACTAGTCCTTGTTTCCACAACAACCCAAATTTTTAAAAATCCAATTGTCACAGGGACAGAAAGTGAGGTGATATCTTCTGAACAGGGGCACAGACAGCAAAATAAATATTACAGGGGTACTAACCCTTCCCTACGCTATCCAGAAAACTTAAAAGTTATTGTTTGGCTGAAGCTACACTTAAAACCAGTTCTGACTTACAAATTCAACTTAAGAACAAGCCTACACAGACCTTATCTTGTTTGTAACCCGGGGACTACCTGTACTGCTGATGAGAAAGGGTATTTAGCTCTTTATATGTACTAAAATAATTGCATTTCCATGTTCTGTGTACTATGGGAGACCAGATATAGTGAATGCAGGGTCCTGGGTTTAGTACAGTAACATCAGGTCACAGTCTTCCTTCTCAAATACTTGAGTAAAGTCTATTGTACCTCGAGTAATATGTTGTGATTCAGTGTCCTTACATGTACTCAAGAAGCTTTGCTATATTATATCACAGTTCTGCTTGGTAATATTCTATAATAAATCCAGCAGATCAGTGAGAATTAGTCAATTAATTTTCTGTGATATAGAAAAATCTGCTCACTCCTGGATGGTGTTAAATAAATAAGACTCTCATTACCATTTATAAATGATTTATTTAAAATAGAGGAAAGAAGAACATCAGATTACATCTATCTTCTTATCTGCATCCCCTCCCAACCTCATGAATACTCAGTTACCAGCTGTCTGGAGGTCAACTATAATTGTGGCCATAGATGACCAAATGCCTCCCCAAACATTATGCACTGGGTGACCAGGGCCGTCTTTAAGGCAGGGAAAAAAGGGGCAGCTGCTCTGGGCCCTCTCATTGTTGTGGGGCCCAAAGCAGCTACCTCATACTTGCCAATTATCCTGGTCATAGGGGTGCGCAGCCTATTGCATTAGGGTGTGCACCCCAAAGTTCCAACACATATGTGTTTGACATATTTACCAGACCCTACCCCGCTCTCCATCCTGAAACAATGGAAGTTAAGGGGAGCAAGGGAGCACATGGAGGACCCAGGAAACAGAAGGAAGAGAAACAGGCAGTGGCGGCTGGTGCTCAAATTTTTTTTTTTGGGGGGGGGGGGGCGCAGACAAACGGAAAAATTCTGGAAAAATAAACATTAATTGCAGCTTCACTGTGCCCATCAATTGCAACCTCGCTGTGCCCATCAAACGGAGCCAGTGTGCCCATCAAACGGAGCCACTGTGCCCATCAATTGCAGCCACTGTGCCAAAAAAAGCAACCACTGTGCCCATCAAATGCAGCCACTGTGCCAAAAAAATGCAGCCACTGTGCAGTCAAACGCTGCCACTGTTCCCCATCAAATGCTGCCACTGTACCCCATCAAACACTGCCACTGTGCCCCATTAAACGCTGCCACTGTGCCCCATTAAATGCTGCCACTGTGCCCCATCAAATTCTGTTACTGTGCCCATCAAACGCTGCCACTGTGCCCCATCGAATAGTGCAACCATGACCGTCCGCCCAGCACTTACCCTGTCTCGGTGGCTACTCAGGCAGGCGTGCGGATGATGGCGGCGAGCGATGGGAAATTGCAGCCACGAGTCCACCTTTTTTGATGCCTATTAGAGCCTATGGCTCTAATCACGTGCTTCAAACCCCCCCCCCGCCGCTGTAATTTAGGTGCCCGCGGGGGTGGCGGCCATGGATAGATCCATAAAATGCATGAATCTATTCATTATACACAGAGGGGGTGGCTGGAGAGAGAGGGCGGCGCCCGTGCTCCCTTAATGGACCCACCACCACTGGGAACAGGGATAGGAGGGGTGGCATATATTAGTACCAATCCCCTATATTTTCCTCCTGTGGCAGCTGAATGTTGACAAAAGGGAGAGGAGGAGAAGGCTACTTTCAGCTGCTGCCGGAGGAAAATACAGATCGGTTCCACTAATTTCCAACCCCGCCACCTCTCCTGTCCAGGTTCTGAAGGTCGGCAAGGAAGGATTGCGGTTTAACTGTCATCTGCCCACCATTGACAGGTTACCAACCCCAGGATTAGGGTGTGACCAGGCACACCTGGCACACCCCTTTCGCACACGCCTATGATCCTGGTTTAAATTCCCTTGTCCCTTGAAGTTTTAGTCCTGTGCTGTGTCCCAATATCTCAGTGTGAAGTGCTGCTACTAATGCTGCCCAGCTCTGCCCTATTGTTGTATATGAATGACTCATCTGCAGACCCTGCGTTTACAAGTAAATAACCGGCATTCATATATAAATAGCGGCAGTATTCATATGTAAATTTTGGTGGCCAGTGGCATTCATATGTAAATAAAGGCAGTGTTCATATATATATCATGCCCCCCTGAGGTCATATCCACCATCACCTATACTAAATGCTGCCCACTGAGGAGGCAAAGGGGCATGCTTGAAAGTCCTGCTCACCTTTCCAGTCCATGGTGTGCAGGCAGTGAGGAGATTATGTGCTGTAACCTCAAGCAACCAATCAGTGAGCAGTATTACTTACTGTACAGTAACCTCTAGCAACCATTCAACAAGCAAAAATCTTGTGCTGCAACCTCTAGCAACTAATCAGTGAACCATAATGTGTGCTGTAACCTCTAGCAACCAGTCAATAAGCGGTAATGATACACTGTAACCTCTGGCAACCAATCACAATCGCTGCCTGATCTGATACAGTAAACTGATTTTGAGTCAAGCTGATATTTATTGTATGTCTCAGAGCAGATGGAGAGCAAAATTGCATTGAGGGGGAGAGGGCCCGAGAAAATTTATGCCCAGGGTCCAATCATTATTAAAGACGGCCCTGTGGGTGACATATACCCATCTTTGAAAACACTGGTAACCAAGGGTGTTTTCATAGCCATAGTAAAACCTGTAGCTGCTATTGGGTCCAGAGCTTCCTAACTACACAGAGAATTTTGTAGATAATTATAAGGTTCAGCAAATACCTAGACTAAAATTACTATGAAAGAAATTGTTCTGGTTCACTATTGGAATTTCCTTTTAAGGTGGAAATTGAAGAGGCAGTGGGGCCTTCATCATATTCTGTGAGCCCCCATCACGTTCAGTTACAGTCTGGCTGGTAACTTCTTGTGTATTGTTACATGGAGAATGGCCAGCATGGGCAATCAAATATTGTCTTTCATCTTCTCACCAGGAAAATATTAGGATACTGGTTCTGTGTCATCATATGTCCACATCCCGTAGAGTGTAACCAGAGGAAACAATTTGCTGTAGTAGGGGATTTTCCAGGGCCTCTATGTGTGATTTGACACCATGAAACAAAGTTATAAAAATACAAAATGTATTGAACAAATGTTAAAACCATACAGAGGTACCATGTCATACAACAATGGGTTAACATAAAACCATCCTATGAAGATTAACACCCCATACACACTATTAGATTTTCTGCAGATTTTTGTCTTCAGATTTACCAAAACCATGTAGTGCAAGGGCCTGCCTGATTGCATATGAATTGAAACTCTTAAGCCCTGTACACACGATCGGATTTCCTATGGATTCTAATCCGATGGATTTTTCCATCGGAAATCCGATGAAGCTGACTTCCATCAGTCTTGCCTACACACCATCAGTCAAAAATCCGACCGTTCCAAACGCTGTGACGTAAAACACTCCGACAAGCCGAGAAAAATTAAGTTCAATACTTCTGAGCATGCGTCGACTTGATTCTGAGCATGCGTGGGTTTTTTGTCTGATGGAGTTCCACACAGACGATCGGAATTTGCTATCGTTTTTTTTCCTATCGGATAAATTTAAAACATGTTCTTTTTTTTCTCACCGATGGAAAAAAGACCGATGGGGCCCATACACTATCGGTTTGTCCGATGAGAAAAGTCCATCGGACTGTTTTCATTGGTAAAACCGATCGTGTGTACACGGCATTAAGGTTTGACCTCATATTACCGTATATACTCAAGTATAAGCCGACCCGAGTATAAGCCGAGGCACCTAATTTTACCACAAAAAACTGGGAAAACTTATTGACTCGAGTATAAGCCTAGGGTGAGAATGCAGCAGCTACTGTAAGCGGAAAAGAGGGTCAACAATGCCCATTTGCAGCCTCAATGTGCCCATTTGCAGCCTGTCCTCACTGTGCCCATTTGCAGCCTGACCTCACTGTGCCCATTTGCAGCCTGACCTCACTGTGTCCATTGCAGCTTTTCAACTCGACCATCCTCTCACCATGGTAATTTGCAGCCTGACCTCACCGTGCCCATTGCACAATCCGATCTGTGTACCCGAGTCCGTGACATATTCGGACGGCGGCCGTGCAGTGTTAAAAACTCGCGCTCCTCCTTGTGCTGTTTCGTGATAGGCGGAACATTCGGTTTCCCAGAAAACACTGTGTTCAGTGTTCCGCCTATCACGATCGCACTCTCGTCCTCTCGTCTATCATGGACGAGAGGGCGATCATGATAGGCGGAACACTGAACACAGTGTTTTCTGGGAAACCGAGTGTTCCGCCTGTCATGGAATAGCACAAGGAGGAGCGCAAGTTTTTAACACTGCATGGCCGCCGTCCGAATATGTCACGGACTCGGGTACACAGATCGGATTCTGCAATGGGCACAGTGAGGTCAAGCGGCAATGGACTCAGGTACGCTGACTCGAGTATAAGCCGAGGGGGTAATTTTCAGCCCAAATAAAAGGGCTGAAAAACTTGGCTTATACTCGAGTATATACGGTATATGGTTTTGGTAAATCTGAAGACAAAAATCTGCAGAAAATCTAATAGTGTGTATGGGGTCTTATACCACATTAGAGCTCAACGTTTTTCGATTGACATATCTTCATAAGCAACATATGTGGATGAAATCTGAGAAAAAAATTATCATATGAAGGTTAAATACAGCAAAAGTTTATTTACATGTAGCGGGTATTTAAATTTGGGGGGGGGACATCTGGGTTATTTAACCCAGATGTACTCATTGTTAGGGAAACTGAGAATCCCTTTTGTGGTTCTTGGAGGACTCTGGTGGTGCAAGGTTCCCTGTGACCTGCAGGTGGCGTTGTCCCCCTGGGTCGGAGTTGAACCTGCACCGCAAGACTGTACCCTTTTTGTCCTTTCCTGGCGCCGGTACAGCGGGGCGGGGAACCCGCTGTGATGCAAAGGGAGAGGAGATAAAAGGGGCGGACGCCCTGACCTTGGGGTTCAGAGTTGGAGGACGCGGCCGCACCCAGGCACCTTCAGCCTGGGTGCTGGCGTTCCGGAGATCCGGGCCCAGGTGCCCTTGACCTGGCCTGGAGCGAGGATGGAGTCCATCCCAGGCACCTTAAGCCTGGGGTGAGGTACTATGGCCAAGGCCTGGGACCCAGTAACTTTGACTGGGTTCCGCGAGGGTGGAGGAGTCTGAGGGGCCCTAAGGTGTTGGGACCTGTATCTGAGGTGAGGAGGCCGGGGAGTGTAACCCTTCTGGATAGTCTGGTACAGCATTAATCCGGTGACGGCGGGGCCTCTGGTAACTCCCTTGGAGGGATGTCTTCCCCCTGACAGGGGCTGCAACGTAGCGAAGGTAACTCCAGTTCCTGTTCACTAGAGTCGCTGGAAGAGACTCTGTACCAGAAGTCCATTTAACAGCCACTATGCTTAGCAACCGTTAGTGAAACCTCAATGGTTTAGTTTCTTTGAGGATTGTGCCTTGACCTACTCCCCACCAATACTGAACTGTTCTATGGGTCTCAAACTGTCTGCTCGTAAAGGACTATTTATTTGCCGTTATGGAATAAATACGCGTTGGACCTTTTCAGTGTGTGGTACTCCAATTACTGGGAGCAAAGGGGGTTATCAGCAGAACAGACTTGGCTCTGAACGTATACACAGCCCGGGTGTAATCTGATTCTGGCCTTCACCTCTACATGCTGTAATCTAGAGGACATGGGCCGTGGCGCACCTCGCTCTCCCCTCCAAGGTACCCCTAGACCGGAGCCAGAGTAACCGATAAAGAAGAGAGAGAGGGTGAGGCCACTACATACATATTACATCAACACTATATCGATATATCAGTCCTTATACCTTCTATAGGAAACCTGTTAAAAACAGGTGACGTCTATAATTAACTCCAAAGATGAGGATAAGATGACACTCATCATACCCAGTGTGGGGACCTAGTGAAATAACCATAGAGCCAAAAGGTATCCAATTTAGCACAAGGGATGCCAGTAAAGCCCTGTACACACGATTGGTTTGACCGATCGTGTGTGGGCCCCATCGGACTTATTTCCATCGGTGAAAAAAAATAGAACATGTTTAAAATTTTTCAGATGGAAAAAAAACCGATAGGAAATTCCGATTGTCTGTGTGGAACTCCATCGGAGAAAAAAACCCACGCATTCTCAGACTGAATTAGGAGACAGGAGCGCTCGTTCTGGTAAAACTAGCGTTTGTAATGGAGATAGCACATTCGTCATGCTGTAACGGACTGAAAAGCACAGGGACTGAAAAGCGCGAATTGGCTCTCACCAAACTTTTAATAACACGCGGTAACACAAAATCAGCAAAAGCAGCCCAAAGGGTGGCGCCATTGGATTTGAACTCCCCATTTATAGTGCCGTCATACGTGTTGTACATCTCTGCGTTTGGAACGTTTGGAATTTTGTCTGATGGTGTGTAGGCAAGACTGATGGAAGTCAGCTTCATCGGAATTCCGATGGAAAAATCCATCGGATTTGATTCCATCGGAAATCCGATCGTGTGTACAGGGCTTAAGAGATAGCCAAGCCTAGAAAGATAACATTAATTAGTGAGCTTTAAAAAAATATATATTCAAAACCAATATGAGTAACTATGTAGGTTAGGATGCAGATTACCCCAACCAAAAGGAAAAATTGATGCTTTTTTCAAGTAATCCTGTAGATCATGTCCATAGATCACTCCTAAACAGTCCCAAATCAAAAATGACAGTGTACAAAGTTACATTCCAAGTCCACATTCTGTGAAGAAGCTTACAATCTAATGTTCCTACAACAATCATACAAACAATGAGGTGATTTTGGGTAAAGCTACTTAACTTACCATTATCTTTTTGTTTTGTGGAGGGAAACTGGAGCACCCTACAAAAACATGGGGAGAATATGCAACTGCCAGAACATAGTGTTGTAGAATTTTATTGGAACCTGGCACCCCAAGCTATAAGGAAAGAGTATGTTAATTGTTTTGGTCTGTTATATGTTCCAGTAATTGCAGGATTGGCTGCTTCCCCCTGCTTAGTCTAGAAAGCTCTGGAAATTAGTGGGCAGGAAGAGTCTAATCAGCAGATAAATATGCATACAGCCCTGGCCAAACCCTGGTGAGGGTCACCCAGACAGTAGCTGGGAGTATGCATAAATACTCTGGGATAGAGAGCCACAGGGTCTTTTTCATGAGAAGGAGATCACAGTCTAAGGGGGCTGTTTGCGCTCTTAGACCATACTGCCATGTGCCTGTGGCCTCAGGTGGGCTACCTGGAGGCCTTCTTTTCTGGAAGCTGCAGAAAGCTGACTGAGGGTCTCTTGTCTGAGGATCTAGTCTGGTATCACAGGAAGAAAGTGTTGCAAGCATATTGGAAGGTGGCAGCCAGTTTCCCAAGGACATTTTTATATACAGACTGGAGAGAGAGAGCCTAGAGACTGTGGTCTGAGGCTATTCCTTATGTGTCAGAGTCGGCTGTGTGTGTAAATAGGACATAGTGTCCACTGTCCTGAAGAGCTTAGTCTATCCAATTCCCAGTGATAGGACTTTGCTTGGACTGTCCACCAGAGGAAGATTACACACTTCAATTTACTATCTGCTCATATTTCTATTGAAGATAAGTGTCTTCCTGTTGTACATAGTTTTGAAGTATCCCTCTTAATTCCCTAACCCTATCCAAGTGTAGCACACAGATCCCTTGCTTACCTCCGCTAGCAAATGGGACACACCATGCCACATGCCCAGTATCCTCCTTGTTGAAGAGGGTGAGCGGTGTTATCTATTTTGGGTCCTGCAGCAAGTTACCTCTTTCCGTTGGTTCTTCACCCTAGAGGGTAGGAAGAAGTCTATTCTCTCTCTTAAGGAAGGCCAAGTTCCAGACAGTATCAAACCCAGTAAAAAGGTTTATTTTGCTTTGATTGAGAACTTGACAGGAAAAGTTGGAGATAAAGAGAAGTGAACAGGGAGGCAGGTTCAGGCACTATCACTCGTCACCACTCAGGCCTGAGTGGGTTTTGCTCACCCGGATAGTCCCCTTAAGAGCGGTCCTAACAGCCGGTGTGGAGCACGGAATATTTCCTTGTGGTTTCCTAGGGATACGATCAGGAGATATTCTCTAAGTCCCGAACTTCCCAGTCTAGTAACACTTGAGTCCTTAAGTGCCAATGGGGCACATTTCTAGGCTTGTGGCGGACTACGGAATCCTTCCCTCCGATAGGTAACCAGGCCTCTCCCGAGACAGTGACTTCTCTCACCGATCCCCTTGGGTAGATCCTCCCCTGGTTGCCTCTCCTTCAGAGCGGGTCACCCCTCACTTGGGTACCCTGGGATTTCTTTTCGGGTGTAGACCCCAGCCAAAGGTGCTGGGCCTACTCACAGCGATGGAGCCTCAGGCTAGAGGTGCCTTGGGCTGGTACACACACGCACCCCTGGCCTGGAGGGCCAGGAGGCGCGAACTGCTCCCCGAATAATGGCGTCTGCCCCTTATGTATCCTCTCCCAGCATGCACAGCGGGTAGACCACGCCCACTGCATGGCTGCCGAGAGAGGACACCCAATGGCGCTGCAACGCTACCTGTGGTTCGACCTGAGCTTGGGGCGACAGTGCCACCCACAGGCCACAGGGAACTGTACTGCCAGGCAACATTACCTCAGAGCAGAAGCCAGTTTTTGAAGAATTTAACAGCCTGAGTCCAACTATGGGCTCAGACTACCCCCTAAATTTAAGCATAGCGACCCCCGAATATGGGAGGGGTCCGCTACACAAGTTGCCCCAAAATAAAAATAAAAACACCAAAAAGAATACTCATTGAGCCAAAGAGTAACTGCGATTGTGTGCCTGGCTGCAGGACATGAGGGCAACTATTGGTAAAAGGATTCTGGGCAATCTACTAAGCAGCTCCTGCCTGGCTCGCAGTCTCCACTCTAATTCATCTCAAAGGTGTTCAGGTTGAGGTCAGGACTCTGTACAGGCCAGTCAAGTTCCTCCACCCCAAACTCGCTCATCCATGTCTTTATGGACCTTGCTTTGTGCACTGGTGAGATGAGCAGTCATTTTGGAAGAGGAAGGGGCCATCCCCAAACTGTTCCCACAAAGTAAGGAGCATGAAATTGGCCAAAATGTCTTGGTATGCTGACGCCTTAAGAGTTCCCTTCACTGGAATGAAGGGGCCAATCCCAACCCCTGAAAAACAACCCCACACCATAATCCCCCCTTCACCAAATGATTTGGAGCAGTGCACAAAGCAAAGTCCATAAAGACATGGATGAGTGAGTTTGGGGGGGGAGGAACTTGACTGGCCCGCACAGAGTCCACAACCTGACAGGGATGAATTAGAGCCGAGACTGTGAGCCAGGCCTTTTTATCCAACATCAGTGCCTGACCTCACAAAAGCGCTTCTGGAAGAATGGTCAAACATTCCCATAGACACACTCCTAAACCTTGTGGACAGCCTTCCCAGAATAGTTGAAGCTGTTATAGCTGCAAAGGGTGGGCCAACTCAATATTGAACCCTACGGACTAAGACTGGGGTGTCATAAAAGTTCATGTGCGTGTAAAGGCAGGCGTGCCAATCAATACTTTTGACAATATAGTGTATGTTTAAAAGTTTATCCAGGAATATTATTCTATCCTTTTCTACATAAAGCTGTCTGTAAAAGTGATGCAGTTTGTGGCCATCTGCTTTTTAGGGGTCCTCAATGATTGCAGCCTGCATGTGGTTGCTCCTAAATTAGGGTGACCAGACATCCCCGATTTCTGGGGACAGTCCCTGGATTGAGGACACTGTCCCTGGACCAAGTCTGTCCCTGTTTTTTTCTCCGGATTGGATTTGAACAGGGGCTGGGGCAATTTCAAAGACAGTCAGTGCAGAATTAAAAAAACAAAAAATTCTAAATAACACACTCCCGCTCTGCAGCTGCTACTAGCTTAGGGGGGTGTATTTTTTCCATTATCTGTGCCCCTTTCTAATGATCATGTGCTGGTCGGAGCGGAGGGAATATTTCTTCAGTTCCACTCGCATGTTCTTCTGCCTTGGCTAAAGTCCTGGCCATCCGCCTCCCTGTTTATCTCCTTGCCTTACCTGGCGGAGTGATCTTCCTTCGTTTCCCACCCAGTAGTACCTGGGGCCGGAGAGTAAAGCCTCGTACACACGACCGAGTTTCTCGTCGGAAAAAAAACGTAGTTTTTCTCGACGAGATTCTTGTCAAGCTTTCCTTGCATACACACTGTCAATTCCAAATCTCGTCGTTGTTCTGCGCGGTCACGTACAGCACGTACAATGGCAGTATAAAGGGGAAGATCGATTTCAATGGCGCCACCCCTTGGGCTGCTTTTGCTGATCTCGTGTTACCGCGTGTTAGTAAAAGTTTGGGAAGAGACGATTCGCGCTTTTCAGTCTTCGTGCTTTCAGTTCGTTACAATGTGCTATCTCCATTACGAACGCTAGTTTTACCAGAAGAAGCGCTCCCGTCTCATACTTGATTCTGAGCATGCGCGATTTTTGAAGACTCGGAAAAGCATACACACGAACGATTTTCTCGTCGCAAAACAGGCCGACGAGAAACCAGACGAGAAAATCGAGAATCCCGACGAGAAAATAGAGAGCAGGTTCTCTATTTTTCTCGTCGAGATTCCCGGCAGTTTTCTCTACGAAAAAACCATACACACAAACGTTTTTCTTGGCAAGAAAGCTCTCTCTGCAGTTTTCTTGTCGTTTTTTGACGAGAAACTCGGTCGTGTGTACGAGGCTTAAGACTTGACAGGCTGTGAGGCGGGCGGCGGCGGCGATGGGCAGAGAGTCGCTGATTGCCATCATTACTAGTAAAAAAAATAATATGTCCCCAGATTTCATTTTAAAAATCTGGTCACCTTATCCTAAATCGCTAGGTTGATTAAAGTCTATCTGTACAACGGTAAACAAATGATGGGCATCCCAGTAAATTAGGCGAAATGCCTCTTTATAAGATGGATGTGCAGTAAACAGTGAAAAATCTCTCTCACAAGCGACTATTAATAAACCGATGTGCTATTAAAACGTAAACTATCTGTGACAAGGAAAATGACTGCAAATAGCTTTGTATCTGTCATATGCCAAAACAGCCTAATCTCACCTTTATTGTTACCCCGAGCCCCGGCTCTTGCTAAGGGTCTTAGTGGTAACACAAAGCACCCTGGGAAGCCCTGGAATTCAGTTCAATAGCGTCTGTCTAAGAGAAAGCCGCAAGGCATTATGCACTGCCCCGCGCAGCACAAGCCAGGTCTATAAATAACCTTGGCCGCTAGCCTTGTCTCCACTCTTATAGGAGGTGAAAAAAAAGAAGGGAGGGCGGCCTCGCTCCTTAACCCGTGCACCTCTAAAATCCTTGTCTTGTCTGTACATAAACAACTTTAATCTCCCATGGATGAACGATCGCTAAACGCTAGGAACACTTTAGGAAACTGCAGGAGCAACATGGTGCATGGGAGAAGCGTGGTTAGAGAGGGGCTTCACGTACTATGGCGAGGTCTAGTAGATGCCCCCCAACTTCCTGGGCCGACTGAAGAAAGGACAGCTTGAGATGAGCTATAGAGCTTGCAGCATAGCTGGCTTAAGAAACTTGCCAGGGACATTTATTGGTAATATAAATAATAATAGTTTCCAACTATAAAATTCCCAGCAGCTGCAGCTCTTTAATAATATCAGAATTAAACCTTGATATAAACAATAAAAATAATATCTCGTGCTGCGCTATTAATCATACACTATAATTAATGCCAGAAAACATATATAGCCAGTTTGTTTCAATGCGCAGACAAATTAAAACAAATAAATCAATTAACATATTATAAAATAAAAAAAAAACGTGCACATATTTCTCCTTACTAATAAAGTCCATTCAACTAAAATCTTCTTCCCATGAATTTTATATTTCAACACCCTTTAGCATTTATTGCTAAGCTGATGTAAGCAACATTCTAAAACTGGTGAACACAGAATCTGGTGCAGCTGTGCACAGTAACCAATCAGCTTCTATCTTCAGCTTGTTCACTTAGGCCCCTTTCACACGGGACGGATCAGTCATGAACCTCCGCTTGCTCAGCAGGGATCGCTCCGTTGATCCCCGCTGAGCCGGCGGATGACTGGGCGGTCCCCGCACACTGTGCAGGGACCGCTCTGTCAGATCTCCGCTCTCCCCTATGGGGGGGATCGGATGAACACGGACCGTCTGTCCGTGTTCATCCGATCCGCTCCGCAGACGGATAGAAAAATAGAAATTTTTCTATCCTGAAAAACGGAGCATAGCGGACACGGATAAGATCGGATGTCAGTAGATGTTCATCCGCTGACATCCGCTATCCCATAGGGATATATGTATGTTCGTTTTTCATCCGAAGACGGATGGGTGAAAAACGGACATACGGTCCGCCCATGTGAAAGGGGCCTTAGGCCCCTTTCGCACTAGCGGACCGAATGTCCTTTTTTTCATCCATCCGTTTATGGATGAAAAAGGGACATACATTGGTCCCTATGAGATTGCGGGTGTCAGCGGATGAACATCTACTGACACCCGATCTCCTCCGTCTCTGCAATCCCCCGATTCTGCAGACAGAGGAAAATCCTATTTTTCTATCCGTTTGCAGAGCGGATCGGATGAACACGGACAGACGGTCTGTGTTCATCCGATCCCCCCATAGGGGAGAGCGGAGATCTGACAGGGCGGTCCCTGCACAGTGTGCGGGGACCACCCTGTCATCCGCCGGCTCAGCAGGGATCAGTGGAGCGATCCCCGCTGAGCAAGCGGAGGTTCACGGATCTGTCCCATGTGAAAGGGGCCTTAAAGTCTTACTAAACCCACAACAGTACAATCAGTCTGCGTATGCAGTAAAGCATGCTTGTTATACACACTGTGGAACCTAAGGGGTTAATCCTCCACATTGTGTAAAAGAGCTGTTTGATCCTGTCTTCTCTGATCCCCCCCTTCTCCCCTTAATCCATCTTCTGATAAGACACAGCCTTTGTAGTCACCCTGCGCATCCTCAGTTTGGTGTGTATTGCGAGAGAGTTTTTTTTTTTTTTTTACTTGGGAGGTTGCATGTGATCAGCACAGGGCCAATCAGCACTGTCCAGACAGAGGGTCAGGGGTCCTGCAGCCTCAGGACAATCAGGGGAGAATGAAAACTCCTCCTACAAGCTTTAACCAGACACTGATAGAAGTCACAAGACTGCTGATAAGAAAAGATATTAAGCAGTTTATATTTACTAAAATAATTGCATTTCCATGTTCTGTGTACTGTGGGAGACCCGATATAATGAATTCCGGGTCCTAAATTTAGTAACACTTTAAGCTTTGACAATAAAACCTGGAAGCTGATTGGTTACTATGCACAGCTGCACCAGATTCTGTGTGCACCAGTTTCAGGAAATCTCCCACATTAGTTTCTTTATATCTCATCCCGTTCAATAAATACAGTAATTTTTTTTAAAGTTCACTTATAGACATTTTTTTTTCAATTTTGATAGTTTGGACTGATGTAACTATGCATATACCATGTTTGGCCAATGCCCCTGGGTGCTGGAAATCACTGAAGTGGACACCGCAACTCCAGTGATCTCCACTTACTTCCATGTCCTGTGCTGAGCAGCCGGTGCATTGTAAATATACAAAACCGTTTAATCGCTTTGGCTCTGAGGAAGAGGGTCCTCCCTCGAAACACGTAAGTCAACCTGCAATACCGTCTGGTCCTCCAAATGTCCTAGGTTCCACTTGCAGGCTCTAGAGTTACTGCTTGTTATTGCTGTTGCGTTGATAAGCTTGTATACCACGTTTGTATGTGAGTATATTCATTGCTGTTTACCTTTTACTAAAATTATTTTTGGTAATGCATAAGGTCGAAGTTGGTTGCTCAGCATGGGTGCCGTTCACAGAATGCTTTGCATTTTCTGAATGATTTCAAAGCATTCTCTGATTGGGTGAGGTGGAGATCGCATAGTCACTTCCCTGCCCCACACCTCATCTAATAAGAGAATGCTTTGTATTTAGAAAATGCAAAGTATTCCCTGAATGGTGCCTGCGCTGAGCAGCCAATCTCCTGTGTTCACAATGCATTAGGCCGGCTGCTTAACATGGGACACAGAAGCAAGTGGAGATACTGTAATTGGAGTAGCGTTATCTACTTCAATGATTTCTAACTTCCAGGGGCATCAGCCAGGTATTGTAAATGCATAGTTACATTGGTCCAGGCTGGACCAGTGTAACTACATAAAAATGTACCATGCCTGGAATTATTTACAGAGCCTCAGATTGTTGATTCAGGAATATCCAATTGTCTTTTGGGGGGATCAGGAAGGAATTTAGTTTTCCCTTATGCAGCAAATTGGACCATGCTTTATAGGGGCATTTTTGCCTTCCTCTGGATCAACTGTGGGTATTGGATTCTGTATATGAATGTTTTCTGCGTACTTTTTTTATATTGGTTGAACTAGATGAAATTGTGTCTTTTTTTCAACCTGACTAACTAAGTAACATTCCACCAACTTTTTGGGGACTTCTGGGTTCTTAAGAAAGAGGACGCCAGTGTTTTTGAAACAATGGTGGGATGGTGATTGTCTTTGCAGCTATGACCTCAGTAAAGGTTTAAGCACCGTGCGCACAAATAGATTTTCGGATGACCGTTTGTCCGTTTTTTGGGGCGCGCTCGTCTCATGTCGAAAGTGAAGAGGTTACTCACCATACAAAAATTCTCGTATGACAGAATTCAACTTCAGAAGTGATGTAATGTGTTGAATAGTTTTGTATGTATTATGTCGTTTCTGAGCATGCGTAGTCTTGCTCTTACGATTTTTTTCAGACGAAAACTGTAATAATTAAACGAAAATCTGACGTTTTGACATCCGCCAAAAATTTTATAGTCTGCACATCTAGCTTTTGTTGGACGAAAAACCAGCTGTCGAAAGCACCGTACTAACGTTCCCAAAATCGGCAGATCGTTTGCCGGACAAAATTTTACTTCCGATTTTCGTATCGTGTGTACGGGCCTTAAGGAATTCTTTGATCCTGGTGTGCTGGCCATTTTTGAAGTCTGAGTATATTTCAGCATTGCACTCTACTATTATACAAAGGCTTTATTCCCCGTACACACGGTCAGATTTTCCGTCGGAATAAACTATGTTTCAGACGGAATTCCGTTCAAGCTGTCTTGCATACACACTGTCACACCAAATTCCGACCGTCAAGAACGCGGTGACGTACAACACTACGACGAGCCGAGAAAAATGAAGTTCAATGCTTCTGAGCATGCGTCGACTTGATTCTGAGCACGAGTGGTTTTTAGTCCGTCGGAATTGCATCCGGACGAACGGAAATTCCGCTAGAAAATTTTTCCATCGGAAAAAAAGAGAACATGTTCTCTTTCTAAGTCCGTCGGAATTTCTGACGGAAAAAGTCCAATGGAGCATACACACAGTCGGAATATCCGCTGAAAAAATTCCGTCTGACTTTTTCTATCGGAAATTCCGAGTGTGTGTACGCGGCATAAGAGTTTGTGCGAAATGGGTTTTTAACAATATACAGTAGGTGCCGCCGATTTTTTGTTTCCAGCGCAATGGGATTGCGCTGGAAATCACCACTGCGAGCTGTGCTTCTCGCGCTCGCCGCCCGTCCGAGATGCCGCGCATCCATAGGAATACATTGGGGGCGGCGAGCAGGAGGAGCGACATAGCTCGGCACTGGCTCCCGCGACGGGGCTCGCGAGTGTCAATCTTGCCGCTAGCAGAGGCAAGATTGACACAATATCGGCGGTACTGTAGGTTTTTATTTCTGACTTGATACCCACAAGGAGGAGATTTACTCTTATCCATTTGTCCAGCTGACCATTGTCATGGGGGCAGAATGTGATGGCAACTTCAAAACATTATAGATGTCCCAAAAACAGATGTTGAGGGGATATACTCCAATGCGGGTTATGTCCAACTGCCTATCAAAACAAAAGGTCTCCAACTTCTGCAGAAAAAGGGTCTGGAGTCTCTTGTTAAATGTAAAGCCCTGTACACACGATCGGATTTCCTATGGATTTTAAACCGATGGATTTTTCCATCGGAAATCCGATGAAGCTGACTTCCATCAGTCTTGCCTACACACCATCAGTCAAAAAAACGATCGTCTCAAACGCTGTGATGTAAAACACTCAGACGAGCCAAGAAAAATGAAGTTCTATGCTTCTGAGCATGCGTCGACTTGATTCTGAGCATGCGTGGGTTTTTTATCCGATGGAGTTCCCCACAGACGATAGAAATTTGCTATCGTTTTTTTTTTTCATCGGATACATTTAAAACATGTTCTATTTTTTAACACCGATGGAAAAAAGACCGATGGGGCCCATACACGATCGGTTTGTCCGATGAAAAAAGTCCATCGGACTGTTTTCATCGGTAAAACCGATCGTGTGTACATGGCTTTAATCTCACAAAAAAATTAAAATGACCTGTATGAAGAGATTGCTTTGGGCCCAACCTGAACTAAAGGCCACCGATTATTACACAAAAAATACATATCAAAATATATACAAAACATTAAAAAATTTAATAAAAAATAAGATTTTTTTTATTTCTCTTTCTTTTTTTTTTTCAGTAAATCAATCTCTGTGTATTTACAAGCTGCATCCTGCTCACAAGCTAATACAAATTTGGTCCAAATCTTTATTAGCCTGTGAGCAGGGTGCAGCGTGTAAACACACAGAGGTTGATTTACTAGCACCGGAGAGTGCAAAATCTGGTGAAGCTGTGCATAGTAGCCAATCAGCATCTAACTTTAACTTGTTCAATTAAGCTTTGACAAAAAAAAAAAAAACTGAAAGCTGATTGGTTTGTGTGCAGAGCTGCACCAGACTTTGCACTCTCCAGTTTTAGTAAATCAACCCCACAGAGTCCAAGATAGGCAAGAGTAATATATTTTAGAAAGGTTCAACACAGTACAACTAGGCCTGGTAGGTAGACATGAATGTCTGGAGCCACATGCAAACTGTAACAGTGGTCTGTAGATTTGAAAGATGCCAACAGCATTTGCAATGAAGAGCAGAATGCAGCCTGGCTGGTCCATGCCCAAAGGGAAGGCTTCCTGAAGAGAGGTAGACCTAGTCCCTGCACTGTCACTCCCCCTCCGGAACCCTTCCCTATCTCTAAGCACTGTCCCTAGATGGGGAACCTGTCCCTACACTAGCCACTCACATAAAGCTCATCAAACCTGGAAGCTGGAGTCTTAAATAGACTTTGCCTGACCCACGATGGCCACCAAAGATACACGAGGTGCCAGCGCCCAAACGGACAGCTGTCTCCCTGTGACCGAGGAAATCATAGACAACTTTCTTCCCTTTCTGCATTGCTGCGTTGGTTCAGCACCACCTACAGTGGGGAATACGGACTGCACCTGCCTCCATGCCTACATAAACTTATCATGATATATATAAACCCAATAAGACCAATGTCCTACAGCAATGCAACACATAGCCATGGGCTAATTTCTAATATCATAAAAAATAACCCTCATTACAGTCGCCACACAGTGGTTTGTATGGAAAGTCTAACAATGACAAAATATTTAATATAAGTATACATATACCAACCAAAAAACAGCAGTCTAACAAGAGAATTTCCATCTACATTAAATAAATTTCTGTTGTGTCTCTGCAACAGAACGTAAAGTGAAATCACCCCAATGGGACAGAAACACTCAAGCAAAAAAATGGCAGTTGGTCTAATTCTTTCCTACTGTATTAAAAAAGTTTTGACTGCAGATACACTTTAATACAAAAGGTCAAACACAAATTCAAAAATAACTGGGTGTATTTCCTATTTAAAGATAGGGGGGTTAAGCCATGAAATTAAGTCCTTTACACCCCTGAGACACTTGTACAGCAAGAACTGCTGGTTTATAGCACAGATACAACCTGAACTGAAGTCCTTTTTCCAGATTTACCTACAACTCATTGAGACTTGTTGACCTTTATCAGTGCACAGTATGAAACGTATTATGAATTGGGGTCAGAGGTAGCCAGCTAAGATAGATAGATGACTTCATCATTGGGTCCTTTCACACTGAACACAAAGAGGTCATTAAGCTGTGGACTTCATTATCATCATTGGTTGCATGCCTCGCCATCTTTGCTCCAGCTGGAGCCTCTTCTGCCTACCCCTTGGCCCAGCTTTATGGTGAGCTAGACAAAAAGGATACATCTGTCTTTCCAAAACATCTTCACTTCCAAAACAGATCCGAAACTCAAAGGGTTTATTCCTCAATTTAGGATAGGTAGTCATTAAATTAATGCAGATCATCCGTTTATGTCCCAGCGGCTAAAAAGTATATTTAGAACTGCTGTTTTATAGCAAACATTCAGCCTGAGGTTATGGCACATATTGCATGCAGCTGTTTCTGCTTTTTTGGGCGTTTTTTTTTTGGCCATCATCCCTACCAGATTTGTAAAACATGGCTTAGCCAACCGAAGGGTGAAATAGTAAATATTCAACTGTGACATGTTTATTACAACACTAACCAGCCGTCCATATGACAGCAACGTTCCTCTATCAGCAATCTTACTCTAGTTTATCTAATGCCTATTTTATTTTTTCCATATCAATTATGGACTATGACGGCAAGCTCCATGAAACCTAGCAAGTGTCTTTAAAAATCATGAGCATGATCAGTGCCAGTACATGGGCTGTTCACACTGGTAAATGCTCTTACAATGGACCTGTATGCACAAGTCTGCATGAATACATTCCTACAGAGATTAGTCTACTGGAGATAGTAGGAAGCGTTCCCTCAGGCTACTTTCACACTGAAGCGCTGCTGGATGCGCTGGCGGTATAGCGGCGCTATTTTTCGTGCCGCTATACCGTAGTTTTTGCCGCGATTTGCGGGCGCTAGCAGGGTGATTTTAACCCCCGCTAGCGGCCGAAAAAGGGTTAAAACCGCTCCCCACAATAACGCCTCTTTTGTATTTTTACCGCTCCTATCGCGCCTCAAAGATGCGGCTTGCAGAAGTTTTTTTACCCTCCTGCCAGCGCACCACTCCATTGTGAAAGCCCTTGGGCTTTCACATTGGATACAAAGTAGCGGCTTTTTCAGGGCGCTTTGCAGGCGCTATTTTTAGCGCAATAGCGCCTCAGTGTGAAAGGGGCCTTAGTCTCCTTTCCCCCAGTGAATGCAGCTTTGTAGAGGCTAAAGCAAGGGCTGATTTGCATCAGACATTTGTAAACACAGCCAAAAGCTGCACAGGCATTAGGATTTACAAGATTGTGTCGTCTCTGTGCCAGTATCTCAAACCAGGGTATAGATGCTGACCCTGAATTATACCAACTAAGATGGCACTGTTCTTCAGGAGAGAAAAGCAGATGAAGGCGTTAAAGGGGAGTACTGTGATCTGTAAGGCAGGGCTCAAAATTTCTGTTTCAATCTTTAAATAAAAATTTCAGAATTACAGTTAAACGTTGTAATGTAATACAAAACAGTGCAAAATGGTTCTGATGACATAAACAGTAAAGAAGAAGTCATCAACGATGGCATGTTTTGAGGGTAAGGAATTAAGACATAAATCCATGGAGATCTATCAATGAGTATTAGAAACTGTGACAGAGTGGTCAACTTTAAGAAGACTAATATTGAGAAACATATTCGTTTATAGTTCACTAGTAGGCCAAACTACTCGTGGGCCTTACATCAGGCCAACTTTGTACATTCCGCGGAGGTGTCAAGCAGGACAGCACCACCCAACCACCTATGCAAGCTATAGGCATAATAATGGAACTATAACAAACATAGTGACCATTGTGTCTTCCACTGCACTTGTTTATCTTACCCCCCAAAAATAAAAATAATAATATATACTTACAAAAATCAAGTGTAGCAGCAACATATCCTTTGAGGGATATCGTTGCATACAAAACCTAGATGGAAACCCCAAAGTCGAGACAGCGGGTCCGACTAGAGGGCCTATCTTGCACCTAAGTAAAGATATGGAGGGAGCAAGTTAGAAAAAGAGAAGAAAGTAAGTCAGAAAAGAGAACAAAGAAGCGAGACCACACCTGTCCAGGGCTCAAAAGTTCAAGTCCTGACTGAGCTACTAGCCAGGCCTTAAGAGTTACTTGCCACCAGTTACCCCACCCAACCCCTATCCTACCCCAACTGCCTCTAATTCTGCCACTAAACACGCCCGCGTAAATTATCTCATAAAATGACACTGTTAAATGTTTTATGCAAAATTAGGTTACAAAAATAAATATTACCAACAACAATGTTAACAATATTAACATATAGCATATTTCATTTAAAAGATAAAATATGATTAGCTACTATAGGCAATGTACACATCATTACTGCCTTGTTAAGTAAATATTTGAATGCTATATTAAATGTGGCATTAAAAAAAAATTTAACCAAAGAATGACACTTTTACTGATTTAGGATGCAGAGAGACTCAAGCCTCGTACACACGACCGAGTTTCTCGTCAAAAAACGACAAGAAACTTGCTGGCAGAGCTTTCTTGCCGAGTAAATCGGTCGTGTGTATTAGGTTTCTCGTCAAGAAAACCGACAAGAATCTTGACGAGAAAAATAGAGAACCTGCTCTCTATTTTCTCGTCAGGGTTCTCCATTTTCTCGTCGAGATTCTCGTCAGCATGTTTCTCGACGAGAAAAGTGTGTGTGTGTACACTTACCTGTCCTCCGGGAAGCCTGCGCATGCGTGAAATGACTTTGACGCATGTGCGGTAGCTTCCTAGGCATAGGTAGGGTGTAGCAAGATGGCGGCGACGGCTTCGAATGTGACGAGTGCACGCTCGTCGTAGTCGATGACGTCACCGCGTTCGCTCCATTCAAAGAACCGCGGGTTCTTTGAATCGAGCGTCTGTACACTCGGCCGGGACAAGTTTCTTGTCCAAGAATCTCGTCAAGAAAAACGACGAGTTTTTTCCTGACGAGATTCTCGGCCGTGTGTACGAGGCTTTACAGCAGATCACAGCACCGGACAGGAGAGCAGGAGCTGCCAAAGTTAACTTTTCCTATTAACAAGCTAGTGACTGGTTGCTAGGTAGTCCAAGCAACCAATCACCAGCTTGGTAATAGGAAAAGTACATTTTGGCAGCTCCAGCCCAACCCCCCTCCCCACCCTGAGAATGATAGGGGGCGGAAGCTGGGAGAAGAAAGCCTCCCATTCAACCCCGCCTGCCGGCGGCACCCGCCCCACCCCCCCTCTAATGCGGCTTTACACTCACCCTCTTGCATTCATGCAAAAAACATGCAAACATATTTTTGATGCTAGGTCCACTTATAAATATTTATATTATGTTACAAAAGCAATATAATGCAAATACCTCCTCCTTTGCTTGCCTCCAAGACTTTTCCAGAGCCTCTCTAATCCTATTGAACTCCTTACCCCAACCTGTCCAATTTTCTCCTACTTTATTAGCTTTTAAACAATCCCTGAAAACCCTCCTCTTCAGAAAAGCCTATCCTACCCACACCTAACAACTGTCCTTCCATTTTCACCATCAGATCATCCCCCACAGCTATTACCTTTTGTATCACTTGACCCTCCCTTCTAGGTTGTAAGCTCTAACGGGCAGGGCCCTCTGATTCCTCCTGTATTGAATTGTATTGTATTTGTGCTGTCTGCCCTCAGGCGCGGCGCAAACTGTTGGCACTATATAAATCCTGTATAATAATAATAAGTAATTATTGTCTAAATACAAGAGGCATGTGAATTTGTACTTGACTCTTGGTGTACTTTGTGTATTACGTCTAGACCGGTGCAGTATTTCAGTGTGAAACTTTGTCCTTGTGCAGTAACTTCCTGTAATAAAGTTTGAATCTTGAAAGAATGCCGACACTTGGGGAAAATCCACAAGCAAGTAGCCTTTCTTTAAGAAGAACGAAGTATAAAATCCACACAAAAGGCCAATGCGTTTAGACTGTTAGGCGAATGTGTTCCGACTGTTAATCATGGAGATTAGCCTAAAACACGTTGGCCCTTTGTGTGAATTTTCTGCTTTGTTCTTCTTAAATAAATGTTACTTTTTTGTGGATTTTACCGAAGTGTCGATATTCTATCAAGATTCAGTCTCTACCGGACTTACAGTAGGCGACAGCCTGAGCACCAGTGCATACACTATACTTTATTAGGGAGAGGAGGTAGCACCGCTGTGTGTTTAGTTTTCAACTCCTGTAATAAAGACCAGTCACTGATGCTCTCTCTCCTCGTTGACTTGTCTCCGCCCCTTCCTGTCGTTTTCTGTAGTGGGTGGGACCTTCTGGATCCCTTCCAAAGCTCTGCCCTCTGCACAGGCTATGTACAGCTCAGTGATGTCACTCCAACTTTTATAATTTGGTGCACACAAAGTGAATTTATATTCTTTGTAAATATTAAAGCTGAATTCCAGAAATTCAGCCACTTTGTAATAAGTGTAGGCATACTATGGGGTTGATTTACGAAGGGCAAATAGACAGTGCACTTTGCAAAGTAAAGTTGCACTCTACAAGTGCAGTTGCTCCAGAGCTTAGTAAACGAGCAGAAGCTCTGCTGACTTCCCTCATCCAATCATGTGCAAGCAAAAATACTGTTTTTATTATTTTCCTTGCATGTGATTGGGTATTCTGTGCAAAATGAAGCTTTATCTCATTTATTAAGCTTTGGAGCAATTGCACTTGGAGAGTCTATTTGCCTTTAGTAAATCAACCCCCAATATATTAAGTCCAAGGAGCTGCATAACATCACCTGGGCTTATTTCTATTATTTATATATGACGGGTTTATGGTTTTGCTGGAGCGTACACTGACACTCAGGGCTGCAAGAGAGGAGAGAGAGGCACACACACAGCAGCTATGCAAGCCCCCCCCCCTCTGCTGCCCATTCCGAGAAGCCTTTGTATTTTCTGAATGGGATCACATAATACAAAGGCTTCTTTTTCTCCCTGACCCCTGATAGAATTATCTGCTAGGTCCTCGCCACTTAGGTCCCTTTCACACTGGGGCGGCGAGGTGCAAGATTTTCCGCGATATTCGGCCGCTAGCGGTGCGGTTTTAACCCCCCGCTAGCGGCCAAGAAAGGGTTAAAACCGTCCGCAAACCGCTGCTACAGCAGCGGTTTGTGGGCGGTATAGCCGCGGTGTCCCATTGATTTCAATGGGAAGGAGCTGTATACACACCGCTCCTTCACCGCTCCAAAGATGCTGCTTGCAGAAGATTTTTTTTCCTCCTGCCAGCACATCGCCTCAGTGTGAAAGCCCTCGGGCTTTCACATTGAAAATGCTGGGGCAGGATTATTTCAGGCGTTATTTATGCGCTATTTTTTGCGCTAAAATGCCTGAAATACGCCTCAGTGTGAAAGGGGCCTTAGTGTTGGTTGCATAACTCTCACCTGCCTCTCTGCTGAACCTCCTTTCTCCCCGTAATGAATAAGCGCTAAGATTTGCGCAAAACACGTCTCCTGCTCCATCTGTCAACCACTTGTCATATGAAGCTTCAATAAAAAGATTTTTGGAAGTGCAGCAGAATTATTTCCTTATGTTACACATCATGCGAGCTGGGCTAGCACCTGACTAGTGTGTGTGGGGATTAACCAGAGACTCACTCACCTGGAGCGGCTTTTCTTGTTCCTTTCTCCCTTTACTTTTCAACCACTCACTGGGCCCCCTCAGACCCTAACTCGGACTCCAAACAACTTTTTATTTTGACAAGGGCCTGATCACGGTAGCCTCTATCAACTCTGCTCTATTATACTACTCATAATTTCATTTTATTTGCCTTCTATCGTAACGTTTCTCTTATGTTATACTGTTACTGATAATTGAGGCGGCTACGTCTGCCGCTCTGTTCGCAATATTGTCATTATACTCTTTGCTTTTAAAACTTAATAAAAACTTACCGGTAGTTTAAAAAATAAAAAGGCTTCTGTGATTGGGCAGGAGGAGGGGAGGGTCAGGCATAGCAGCTGCACCAACTCTAATGTTGAAGATGCTTAGCCCTGAAGCATCAGTGTTGGGCTCCCAGAACTACAGTGATAGTCATCTTTCGGGAGTGCAATAAAACTGTCAGATGTAAATATTAGAGATGTCATGCACCTCCTTGGACTTAAAGTGGTTGTAAAGCCTCATCTTTTTTCACCTTAATGCTTGCTATGCATTAAGGTAAAAAAACTTCTGACACTGACCAGCCCCCCCCCCCCCCCCCGTTTTACTCACCTGAACCCATTCTTTCCCACGGCGGAGACACGTTCTACCTCTCTGCCCATTGTCTCGGCTTTTGATTGAATAGATTAATAGCAGCGTAGCCATTGGCTCCCGCTGCTGTCAATCAAATCCAATGATGCATGAGCCAGAGGGGTGGATACAAGCAGTGTGAATACAAGCAGAAGCAGGACTCGGGAGCGCGAGGGTGTCAACCAAGGAGAGCGCTTCTCCGACATGGACACCCGTTACAGGGAGGAGCTACCAGCGCCACCGGGGGACCCCAGAATAGATTGTTGGGGGCCACTCTGTGCAAAATGAACTGCACAGTGGAGGTAAGTATGACATGTTTGTTATTTTAAAAAAAAGATATATGGTCACCTTGGACGGATCATTTTTCTGTCTTTGCCCATGTGCCTTCGAGCCTGGATGTATCCCTGCTGCAGTTGGCAGACCCAACATTGGTCCACCGAGACCAGCCTGGGTGATATTTGCGAGCACCTACACCCGAACGGGAGTATAGGTTACGTGCATGGCCCGTCCACTTCTTACAGGCGAAGGAGGCCACCTGGTGGCGGACTATCCGGAG
The DNA here is from genome assembly GCA_029206835.1 of Rana muscosa. Classification (NCBI taxonomy): domain Eukaryota; kingdom Metazoa; phylum Chordata; class Amphibia; order Anura; family Ranidae; genus Rana; species Rana muscosa. Next base: position 286,396,197 of record CM055118.1, read on the forward strand.
CGGGCCGAGTGAGATCCTTATATACTCAAGGTGAGATCCTGTCTCCCCCCCACCCTACCCCTCCCATCTCTTCTACCCCTACTTTCTATGTTCTCCCTCTGCCCCCCCCTCTTCTTGTCTTTTCTCTCCTCCTTTTCTAAATAACTGTTGCCACCAGAAGGCTCAAATGTTACAGACCTGGTAGCAGGCAACTTATGTTGGTTTTGATAATTTGTGGGAGCGAAGGTTGTTGGTCAGCATATCCGTCTCATAGCGGATACAGCCGAAGCTGTGCCCCCCGCTGGGGGTTCCGGGGGGTCTGGGTGCGGCCTGTGGCCAGGCTCGGTGCCAGGAGAGGTTAGCAGGAGGCCTTGATTGCCCCCTCTTCCGGTGCGGGGACGGGGCTCCTGGACTGGCCCTGGAGTACTTTTTTTTTTCCAGTGGGGGGGGGGTCCGCACGGCCTAGGTGATGGATCCAATAGACAGTCGGGGGGCCTGGTTGTCCACTGTACTGTCGGTAGCTGAAGCCTTCGCCTGAACTCTACATCTATGCCTAACCTTCAAACTGCCACGATTTTCGATGTTCCATGCGTTTTTCCTTCTTTGTCATTGTTGAATGGAAAATATTGGTCACTGTTGGACATATATCATATAATACCATGTTTGTTTATCTGTGACCGATTTGAATAAACAAAGTTTTAACAAAAAAAAAAGAAGAAAAATTAGGGTTTACAACCCCTTTAAGTCCTAGTGTGCCTTCACCTTTTTCAAAGGCGCTGAATTCCTGGAATTCAGCTTTAAGGGATATACAGGTCCTTCTCAAAAAATTAGCATATTGTGATAAAGTTCATTATTTTCTGTAATGTACTGATAAACATTAGACTTTCATATATTTTAGATTCATTACACACAACTGAAGTAGTTCAAGCCTTTTCTTGTTTTAATATTGATGATTTTGGCATACAGCTCATGACAACCCAAAATTCCTATCTCAAAAAATTAGCATATCATGAAAAGGTTCTCTAAACGAGCTATTAACCTAATCATCTGAATCAACTAATTAACTCTAAACACCTGCAAAAGATTCCTGAGGCTTTAAAAAACTCCCAGCCTGGTTCATTACTCAAAACCGCAATCATGGGTAAGACTGCCGACCTGACTGCTGTCCAGAAGGCCATCATTGACACCCTCAAGCAAGAGGGTAAGACACAGAAAGAAATTTCTGAACGAATAGGCTGTTCCCAGAGTGCTGTATCAAGGCACCTCAGTGGGAAGTCTGTGGGAAGGAAAAAGTGTGGCAGAAAACGCTGCACAACGAGAAGAGGTGACCGGACCCTGAAGAAGATTGTGGAGAAGGACCGATTCCAGACCTTGGAGGACCTGCGGAAGCAGTGGACTGAGTCTGGAGTAGAAACATCCAGAGCCACCGTGAACAGGCGTGTGCAGGAAATGGGCTACAGGTGCCGCATTCCCCAGGTCAAGCCACTTTTGAACCAGAAACAGCGGCAGAAGCGCCTGACCTGGGCTACAGAGAAGCAGCACTGGACTGTTGCTCAGTGGTCCAAAGTACTTTTTTCGGATGAAAGCAAATTTTGCATGTCATTCGGAAATCAAGGTGCCAGAGTCTGGAGGAAGACTGGGGAGAGGGAAATGCCAAAATGCCTGAAGTCCAGTGTCAAGTACCCACAGTCAGTGATGGTCTGGGGTGCCATGTCAGCTGCTGGTGTTGGTCCACTGTGTTTTATCAAGGGCAGGGTCAATGCAGCTAGCTATCAGGAGATTTTGGAGCACTTCATGCTTCCATCTGCTGAAAAGCTTTATGGAGATGAAGATTTCATTTTTCAGCACGACCTGGCACCTGCTCACAGTGCCAAAACCACTGGTAAATGGTTTACTGACCATGGTATTACTGTGCTCAATTGGCCTGCCAACTCTCCTGACCTGAACCCCATAGAGAATCTGTGGGATATTGGGAAGAGAAAGTTGAGAGACGCAAGACCCAACACTCTGGATGAGCTTAAGGCCGCTATCGAAGCATCCTGGGCCTCCATAAAACCTCAGCAGTGCCACAGGCTGGTTGCCTCCATGCCACGCCGCATTGAAGCAGTCATTTCTGCAAAAGGATTCCCGACCAAGTATTGAGTGCATAACTGAACATAATTATTTAAAGGTTGACTTTTTTTGTATTAAAAACACTTTTCTTTTATTGGTCGGATGAAATATGCTAATTTTTTGAGATAGGATTTTTGGGTTTTCATGAGCTGTATGCCAAAATCATCAATATTAAAACAAGAAAAGGCTTGAACTACTTCAGTTGTGTGTAATGAATCTAAAATATATGAAAGTCTAATGTTTATCAGTACATTACAGAAAATAATGAACTTTATCACAATATGCTAATTTTTTGAGAAGGACCTGTATATAAGTGAACGTTTTTGTTCCCAGAGTTCAACTTTAATAAATGCCATATGGATGCATTTTATTCATTTTTTTTTTACCAAAAGTTAGATTTCTATGCCTTTAAAATAATGTCTCACAAAAAAGATCTGTGCCATGTGACAGGACATAATCATTCACGTGCGCCTCGTCAGCAAGGTCTCTAAATTTGGCTGGGTACAATAAACGTCTAAACATTTCCCAACAGCCGTTCTGCGTTCTAATCTTTGATGAAATCTTCTCCGGATTCCAGTGTACAGAAATAAACAGCTACATACTGTCTGTTAATGGGATGTAAATGTATTTGTTGATGCTACGTGAGCAGTTCCAAAACGATGCTGTGTTAATAAGCTTTACAAGGACAGCAGGCTCTGCTACAAACATCTGTGTGGAATAAAATAGGAAACAGCCTGTCGCTGGTCTGAGGATTTGGAATCCATACTGGAATTAACAGGCAGTTTGAATTTTGGCTCTTACACACCAGTGCGGGAATCTTGGAAAGAAAGGGATTTTATTAAAGTAATAGAGTCCATCTAAAACAAAATCAATTAATTTACCAACAGTTCATTATTAAAGTGGTTCTAAAGGCAGAAGTTATTGCAATTTCTGCATTAAGGTAAAAAACTTTCTGCATGCAGCCCCCCCTTATACTCACCCGAGCCTCATCTCGTTCCAGTGATGTGCACGAGAGATCTCCTTGCTCTCTCCCTCCTCATTGGCTCAGAGACAGCAACGGGAGCCATTGGTTCCTGCTGCTGTCCATCACTGACAGTGAGTTGGGAGGGTGGGGTCGATTTACGCACTGTGTGTCCATTGGGCATGCACAAGTGCCCTCATAGGAAGATATGGGGGACTTGGTGGGGGGAGAAGCCAGGAGCGCTGGTGGGGAACACAAGAAGAGGAAGATCGGGGCTGCTCTGAGCAAAAAAAAACATTGCGCAGAGAATTTAAGTATAACAGGTTTGTGATTTTAATACAAAATATTAGAGCATTTACAATCACTTTGAAAATGTGCATTTTTTTTTTTTTTTTTTTGTACCCAAGCCTGCAGAGAACTGCAACAGTGGGTGCAGTGCACAGGCTCTTGCATTGTTCACCCAAGCCCAAGGTCTGCACGGGAGTATTGACCTTTTATTAGCGGGCAGGAGGAAATAAACAGTCGACTAAAAGTGCAGTGATGTCACGACCAATGCTGGCATGATCTGTGAGTTCCTCTGCACTGTGGCAGATGGTACTTGTAGTCTTCCCATTCACAGAACCTTGTAGATGATTTTATAATGTAGCGAGGCTATGTGCGTCTCTGCCAGCAACATACAGAATGCGTAGGGAGCGTCACCCTGGGATTCCGAAAACGGAGGAGAGGCTGGGGGTTGGGCACGGTGATTTGGACACTATCAGGAATGCTGCACACCATGATGCATGATTAATTTTCCCTTTAACAAAATATCCAACAGGAACAAATTCTGTTCTGACATGTTTCAAGTTAGGCACGGCGCTTACTCAGAGACAATTCTCAAGGTTCTTTGAGAAAGCGCTGTGCCTAGCAAGAAACACTGTAACGGACATCACCCTGGGATTCAGATAACGGGGAGGGTCAGTTTGAGGCTGGGGACTGGGGAATGTGACTATGTTTCACAATACAGTTGTATCAGCAACAGGAATAGATGATTTTTTAATGTGGCGTGGCTGTGTGACTCTCTACCAAAAAAAATACAGTATGCTGTAGGGAGCGGCACCCTGGAATTCAGATAACGGGGGAAGGGCAGGTGGTTGGGGGTTGGAGAATGTGACTATGTTTCACAATACAGTTGTATCAGCAACAGGAATGCCACACACCAAGATGCAAAATAATCTCTCTTTTGTTAAAATAGCCAGCAGGAACTAATTCCATACTGACATGTTTCGTGCCAGGCACAAACACTTTCTAAAAGAAGGTTATCAAGGTTCTTTGAGAAAACGATGTGCCTCGCACGAAACATGTCAGCTGGATTCTGTTCCTCCTGGCTATTTTAATAAGAGAAAAATATGATTTTGCATCTTGTTGCGTGGCATTCCTGTTGCTGATACAATTGGTTGCTTCACTGGAGATGAGCCCATCTAGCACCTGAGATTTAATTGTGGAGTGTGGAGCCTAATCTTGTCTGGAGCAGCATGTTAAATATTTGACAGTGTATGTTTCATGATACATCCTAAATATGATTATGCCATGCAACATGTTCAGAAAGATGGAATATGCCCTTAATTCATCCTTTCTCAACTTTTTTGCCCCAGAGGAACCCTTAAAAAATGTTTCAGGTCTCAGGCAACAACTGGTAAGATTAGACCATTGGGGTCATTGGGAAACTGCCCCTTACACCGGTGATGGTAAGTGGGAAGAATGCCCCTTTTAGGATGGCCAGAATGACACCCTTGCAGTCATGCGGCTACCACCCCCAAGTGATATTAGACCTGGAACTATGCAGGCACCATCAGATGGGAGATTGGTTATCCAGAACTCCAGAAACCCCTAGCCACCACTGGAGAAACCCTAGGGTTCCATGGAACCCTGGTTGAGAATGGCTACTTTAAGGGCATTCTGTAAAAACCCAGGAAAGTGTAGAGTTAGTTCATAACAACCAATTTGATTTCAGACAACCTTTTTTCTAATGTAAAAGTGTTGCCAGCTGTTAAAAATATTAGGAACTGCACAGCCCACTTGTGCAGTGTGATGACGGGTGTGTTAACGTTCGTGTGTTATGTTGCGTGTCAACGTGTTGCATTAAGGCAGCCCATTCACTTTAATGAGTTGTCAATAAACCACAACGGACCCAAAAATGTACCTGCACCATTTTTGCCATGTGCCAAAAATCATTTGGTGGAGGGGGGATTATGGAGTGTTTTTCAGGGGTTGGTCTTGGCCCCTTAGTTCCAGTGAAGGGAACACTTAAGGAGTCAGCATACCAAGACATTTTTGACAATTTCATGCTCCTAACTTTGTGGGAACAGTTTGTGACGGCCGCGTCCTGTTCCAACATGACTGTGCACCAGTGCTCAAAGCAAAGTCCATAAAAACATGGATGAGCGAATTTGGGGTGGAGGAACTTGACTGGCCTGCACAGAGTCCTGACCTCCACCTAATAGAACACCTTTAAAGCTAAGACTGTGAGCCAGGCCTTCTCATCCAACAATAGTGTCTGACCACAAAAATGCACTTCTGATGCCTTAAGATTTCCCTTTCAATGAAACTAAGGGGCCAAGCCCAACCCCTGGAAAATAACCCACACCATAATCCCTCTCCACCAAATGATTTGAGCCAGCGCACAAAGTAAGGTCCATAAAGACATAGATGAGCATAGATGAGATGGGATGGGGGGGGGGGTAGGAACTTGACTGGCCTGCACAGAGTCCTGACCTCAACCCGATAGAACACCTTTGGGATGAATTAGAGTGGAGACTGTGAGCCAGACCTTCTCTCCAACATCAGTGCCTGACCCCTGACCTCACAAATGCGCTTCAGGAAGAATGGTCAAACATTCCTATAGACACACTCCTAAACCTTGTGGACAGCCTTCCCAGAATAGTTGAAGCTGAGTGGGCCAACACAATAATGAACCCTACAGCCTAGCGTGTAAAGGCAGGAGTCCCAAAACTTTTGACAATATAGTGTGTGTTTATATATATATATATTCAGCACACCTTGGATCTTCAGAATAATGCCCACAAATGTATTCAAGTGGTCACATCACATACACTCCAAAGATGTGGTGGTAGGTTAATCGGTTCCTGTCTAAATTGGCCATAGTATATGTATGAATATGAGTTAGGGACCTTAGATTGTAAGCTCCTTGAGGACAGAGACTGAGGTAAATGTACTATATGCATGTAAAGTGCTGAACAAATTGACATCTCTATATAAGAACATGCAAAACTTACTTGCATGCTGAAGATTCATGGTGTGCTGGTGATATATGCTTTGACTTGTGTTGACATTATTTCCCAGCTGGTTGTTACTGCAGCACCCACTTGCTTCCAGCAATTCCAGGAACGTGTATGATAGGAATAGTTTACATCACTTTTGCAGATGCAGTGCACAATGCTGTATGGTTACATAGTTACATAGTCAGGTTGAAAAAAGACACAAGTCCATCTAGTTCAACCAAAAAAAAAAACATACAATCTCATATACACAATCCTATACCCACAGTTGATCCAGAGGAAGGCAAAAAAAACCTGATGGTAGTACTTTACCATTCATTGTGGAGAGTTGCCATGCAGGTTTATGGAAGGTGCGCCTTTTTAAAGCGTTATTAAACTCTTATTTTTTTTTTAAATCGCTGTCAAGTAGGGTTTTTATAACAGCGGTAATGTACACTGAGCCGTGCATGCACCGAATCATGATGAAGTGACTCCCATGTGCGTGCACGGAAGTGATGTCATCGCTACCCAGCCATTCAAGTGGCCAAATAGATTGAACCCAGAAGCAAGACTGGGAGAAGATGGAAGCGCCTTAGGCCAGCTGGAACACTGACAGTGCAGCACTGGAAGTCTTAACTTGCCAGGCAAATCTGCCATAATTTGGTAATATGCTGTGCATACATTACTAGCACATTATGGCATAAACCTTCTGGTGGCCCATTTAAAAAAAAGTATATACAGTGGAACCTTGGATTACGAGCATAATCCGTTCCAGGAGAATGCTCGTAATCCAAAGCACTCGCATATCAAAGCGAGTTTCCCCATAGAAGTCAATGGAAACGAAAATAATTTGTTCCGCATTGACTTCTATGGCATGCAATATCGCATGTGGTCAGAGGTGGGGGGACGCCGGAGAGCCTCGGAAAGGCTCGGGGACATCTCGGCTGAACTCGGAAAACCTTGGAAAGGCTCGGGAACGGAGTATTTATGGAGTATTTACGAATGGCTCCGCTTGGCTCCGGTGCCCCCGCACTTCTGGCCAAATGCGGTACTGCACACCACTGTGGCTTGAATCCTGCTCGTTTTGCGAGACAACACACGCAAACCGAGTCAGGAATTAAAAATAAAAAATGCTCGTATTGCGAAACGCTTGTTACTCGCAATCCGAGGTTTCATATGTATATATATATATATAGCAAAATGTAATTCCACAAGTGCAATGAGATGTCATCCCATGCCCTTTCTCAGTAGCACATATACACTTAACATGCGTAGCATTATAACATGAATCATGATATGCAATTTAACACGGGCTCAGGGTGAACAGGCCCTTAATAATTAGTAAAACATGCGGACGCCTGTGTGCACATGGCTTTATGGTGCATCAGATATATAGCAGGATAGCGATGAAACTTGTACAAGCTGAATATCTGGTAAATAGTAGTTCTAATGATTTCACTTGAGGAATAGTAAAAAGGATGATATAGTACCTTGCAAATAATAATAAGCACATTAGTGAAAAAAGCCTATGCACCTGGAAAAAAACCAATGTAATATACAGAAATTGCTAGGTTCTATAATTGTCCCTCTCCATGTATAATTCATTTATTCTGTATTTAACAGAGGAAACACATTTCTTCGGCCCCATTAAGGTCGGGGCGAGGTGGGGGAGGTGGGGGTGGCAGATGTAATGGTCAGTTCTGGCAGTTGTAATGGTCAGTTCAGAACAGCTAAAAAGTATCTCTGAACAAAGCTGGATGAATAACGGCTCCTACATTCTATTGATCTCTATAGATCTGGTCACCCTCGGCGGGATGGGATTCAGCACAGCTTCTTAATGAGCAAGCTCATAAAATGGAAATGCGCATTGAATTTATTGAAAGCAGCTGAATGTAAAATGGATTCATTGGGACTTTAAAAGACTATCATTTTCAAAATGTTGTTTAAAATATCCGTAGAACTCTACTTACCCTTTTGGGAAGTGAGCCGTCTAGTTTCTAGCTTGGGAGCGGTTTCTAAAAACTTGATGAAGGAGAACCGCACAGCGTGACATTCAAACTTTCTCTGTATTCACTTTATAGCCATTACTTCACAAATCCAAAACAGCTGTATAACTCATGTTAAAGGGTCAGTCCACCTTAAACTGGTAATTATAGAATTGTATAATTAGTATTTTGTAGATGCTAGGTAGAGAAGCCACCTGACAAATCTTATTTATTTCCTACACTCAGTAGGTGAGATCACTTCAGTGTGTTACTGGGTCTGCACCAAGGTTGGATTAAAGTGGTTGTGAACCTCAGACATGAAATATGAACAAAGCATATCCCTCTATAGTGTGTTCTTGTCTTAATTAGGAGCACTAAGTGTCATATCTGTCTGCTGCTATGTTCCTCTACTATTATCATGAATCTCTTCTGACAATTTTTTCGTGACACCAAGAGAAAAATGGTGGCAGGGGAGGGACCTCCAGCTGATTGACAGCCTCAGCTCTGTTCCTGTACGCTGTGTGAAGGGTGTGTGTCCCTTCCCTCCAATCAGCTCTCAGGGCGCTCTCTCCTCACTGAGCTCTGCAGAGTGTAACTTCAGCTCTCCATCTCCTTTTCTCAGAACCTCCCAGACAAGCTTATAAATTCAGCACTTTGAAGAGAAGACTACAGATAAACCGATACAACGTACAGTATGTAGGAGGATTTGTTTCATCTCTGTGTATCCCTTGAGAATAGTCCTTTCACTGGGTATATGTAAGGGTTTATAACCGCTTTAAGGCAGAAGGGGACCCCTGGCAAGGAAGCAGTTTTGCCCTTCACATCCCTTTGACTTACATTGATAAGGACTGCAATAGGCACAGAGAAGTTGTCCAATTTGCATTATCTGTACTATCATGGCCTACCCCATTAGACACCAAGTGCAGAATATTGCCCTGGTACTGTAGCTATTTTAGTGGTTTGCACTCTTCCTTTTGTATATTTTACTTATTGGATATTATAGGGAAAGTACGAAAGAAGCTAGAACACACAAAAGTGGGCGAGAATGCCCAAAACTCCAAGGTGGTCAGAAGGGCGTTCAGGGATAATGGCACAGAGAACTCACTGTTGGAGTATCCAAGAAGCCAAGGGCGGAAACTTATAATTATTATATCACTGCTTGGTTGGACTGACCTTCAGCCAATTTCAAATGTTCAATTAGTTTATTGAAGAAAATAACACAACTAACAAAACAGCAAAGAGTACAATAGAGGTACATTCAGGTGGAGGATATATATGGGAAGGTTTACTTAAAGGTATATATATATATATATATATATATATATATATATATATGTAGCGGCCTCACTCCCTCTTCGACTTTATCGGTTACACTCCAGCTCATGTCTAGGGGTTCCTGGGTTGTGAGAGTGAGATGCGCCACGGCCCATGTCCTCCCCATTGTAGTAGGGAGGTGAAGGCCACTTCCTGATGTTTCCTCGGGCCGGTGTGTTCTGTGAATGCACTGAGTCTGTAATTGCAAGCTCACCAGCCTCCCCTTTGCTTCCAGTAACTGGAGTTCGCACACCGAAGAAAGGTCCAACACTTGTTTATTTGACACTCCAATACGCAAAGCACAATAAACAGTTCTTTTGCAACAAACTGGTTGGGACCTATAACCTTGCCAACGGTGGGGCGAGCAGATCGAGGCACTTCCTAAAGTTTAAGTTCTATGCCACTGTACTATGACCAGCGGCGCCTAAGCCAATCCGGCTGTTACAGAACAGGAAGGATGGGGTCTCTTCCAGCAACCCCTATGAACAGCAATGGAGCCCTCTTCGATACGCTGTGGCCCCTATCAGGGGGATGTGTCCTCCCAAGAGAGTTCCCAGAGGCCCACTGTCACCGGGTTGGTGCTGCTCCGGGTCTCCAGTGGGTAACCTCCCCGGCCTCCTCACCTCAGGTACGAGTCCCTCCGCCCAGGGACCCTCGGACAGTCCACCCTAGCGGGACCCAGTCGAAGGTACTGGGCCCCAGGCCTCCTCGATAGTACCTCACCCCAGGCTAAAGGTGCCTGGGATGGACGCCAACATGACTCCGGACCAGGCCATGGGCACCTGGACCAGACTCCTGGATCTCCCGCACCCAGGCCTAAGGGCCCTGGGTGCGGACCGCAACCCTCCTCCTCCGAGGACCTCCTTCTCCGCAAGACCTCGTGGTAAGCGCGTCTCCCCCTTTTATCTCCTCCCATCAACGGCCCGGCGGGTTCCCCGCCCCAGCCATACCATCTCCAGGAAGGGACAAAACAGGGAGCACTGCGAAGATGATTCTACCTGAAGCCTGTGGGTACCTCGCCACCCACAGGCAAAGGAGAATATTACATCCTCCAATCCTCCACGAAACAAAAAGGGGTCTGAATCCTAACACAATTATACACCTGGGTCACACTATTGCCCAGGTGTATCCCATCAATTTGAGGACCCCGCTACACACTCCCCCCTGTAATTTGACGCTGGTCCCCAGCGTCAGGTGCACACCCATGCCTCCCATAAAGTGGTGACATGGAGTGAAACCCCTGAGGCAGTTCCTCTAAATTTCCCAAGTGCCAAGACCTGCTCAGGGAATGGGGAACATATAAAACAACTTATGTCATAAAACACTTTAAACATCTGCATAGTCACAGCCCCTCTCCCACACTGTCTAAGAGCCACCCACTCTCAATGATCTTGACTGACGATTCTCCTGCAGGGGAAAGAAAAACAACATCCTAACATAATTTCGTGTCATTTGGGATGAGTGAGCCCGTCAGCCGAGAGACCCACTCACTCCAACAAGCAAGGTGATGTGTGGGTGAAATATTTTCAAACATTTGTTGCGCAACACTGCCACCTGGTGACAACGCCGCGGTCATGACACTCAACGAATCTTCGTTCTTCCAGCTTTTCCCTACTCTGCCACTATTCCCAAATGTCCTTGCCTTTGGCACATGAAGAAAAGGGGAAACACGAAAACACAACAGTCCCCAAGTCTCCAACGAGAAAAAGAAAAAAAACCCAAACAAAAACAAAAGCAGGGCACAGTCCTGCGTGTCTGGGAATGGCTCTTCCAGAAAGTTCAAGTGCACAAAAGAAATAAACAGGAGTTCTTTTCTCCTATAAGTAAAACTTTGGATCCGGCAGGTACAGGGGTTTCAGGTGTTTGTCAAATGCCTCTATCGAATACTCGACATCTTCTCCTTCTCTTCTGCAAATGACTATCTTGTCAGCATGGATATGGCGCCCCAATTTCCATTCAGCTTTGCAGTCCTCAAACCTCTTAGACACTGCCGGCACACATTCCAGGTACCTGCGAGCATGAGGCACCTTCAACTTGTCCCACACAAACTCGTCATACCATCTTGTTCTCCAGACTTCCACCTCATACAGCAAGTCCCGGGGTAGATACGGGTACTCCCACCCATATTCCCGAGCTACTTTATGGCAAAACAGTCTCTGCAAGCGGGCCAAAGGTGGCATAGTGGCTTTCTCTCCAGTTCCAGGCAGCACAATAGCTTCCGGATGCCGAGGTACCTTTACCAGCTCCCTGGAAATGACTTTCGGCGCTCTCAGAGCAGCGCGGGGTGTCCCCACAACCAAAGTAGGTGAGGTAACAGTAGATGAGGACACAGGTGGAGGGGTAGGTTCCCTCGTAAGCTGCGGGTCTTCCACCCGAGGCGTGCTGTCTCCTGTGTACATAGGTGAATCCCGTACCGCACGGGAAGCAAGGAGTGGCACTCTATCCCAGCCCTTGCGGCTGAGCAGTTTGTCTATCTCGCCATCATCTCCGCAATCAGACAGCGACTCTAGGTCGGAGGTGTCATACATCTCCGCAGGCAGATATCTTCCGGTGGACACAGAATCAACCTCCCTGGGGGCTCCACCTCCAATGGGCCCCCGACACCTCCAACCACCACCACAGTCCCAGCCCCTGGCTCACCTGACCCTTGTAGAGGACTGGGATGTCCGGGACTTCCTTCTCGACCGGCGCCATCCAGGCCAGGCAAGCAGCGGGGTGAAGCTCGACCACGTCCATAGGATGCCTGTACTAGGCCAACTTTCCTCTTCGGTGGTGGGAGCAGAGAACTTGTGGCGACCGAGGCAGCATCCCCGGATTTTTCTCTGTTGGGCAGTCCATCGCCCTGGTCAGCGCGCACGGGAACCTCGACAGAGGCCTTGACCTCCCCTTCCGGAGTAGCAGTACCCGTGAGGTGGTTGAGGCGAAGGGCCCGGGGCCTTGCTGTGGACGACTCGACCTCAAAAAGGAATTCTCTGCACTCCTCACATCGCCCGAATGGCTTCAGGGTGACCACCAGTCCCGAGCAGCCGGGACAGATCACACCGAGGGCCTCCGTGTCTCTGCAAGTGTACAGAGCCAACCGCCCTCGGGGCCTAAGTCTTATCCCCGTGTCTGTGATGGGGGCAGCAAAGGAAGTCATTCTCGTGGGGTGAGGAACCATAATCCACGGGGCACTTGAGGTCATCCCGACTATCTGCTGCTCCATCATGCACTGACCCCGCGCCGGAGTCTCCACGTGTATCCCCACACTTGGCCAGACTCCTCCCATGAGCTGTACATTTTCGCGGGCTTCCTCTTGACTCCGCCCACGAACGATGTCGCCATGGGGTGCCTCGTGGCGCAGTGCGTTAACAGTCCCCACGTGCAGTACGTCACACGGCTGGACCTCTCCCTTTTTCCGCTCCTCCGCATGGGCCTTTCCCGTGTTAGGGTCATTTCCACAACTCCGAGCAGGGACGCACTTTGGCCAGTAATATGGCCGATCTGCTCGGAACTCCTCTGGGCAGCAAAGTTCAAATGTAGACATTCTCAAGTCCATCTCTAGAACACACTCTATCCCGGACTCACGAGCCCCCACGTGTAGCGGCCTCACTCCCTCTTCGACTTTATCGGTTACACTCCAGCTCATGTCTAGGGGTTCCTGGGTTGTGAGAGTGAGATGCGCCACGGCCCATGTCCTCCCCATTGTAGTAGGGAGGTGAAGGCCACTTCCTGATGTTTCCTCGGGCCGGTGTGTTCTGTGAATGCACTGAGTCTGTAATTGCAAGCTCACCAGCCTCCCCTTTGCTTCCAGTAACTGGAGTTCGCACACCGAAGAAAGGTCCAACACTTGTTTATTTGACACTCCAATACGCAAAGCACAATAAACAGTTCTTTTGCAACAAACTGGTTGGGACCTATAACCTTGCCAACGGTGGGGCGAGCAGATCGAGGCACTTCCTAAAGTTTAAGTTCTATGCCACTGTACTATGACCAGCGGCGCCTAAGCCAATCCGGCTGTTACAGAACAGGAAGGATGGGGTCTCTTCCAGCAACCCCTATGAACAGCAATGGAGCCCTCTTCGATACGCTGTGGCCCCTATCAGGGGGATGTGTCCTCCCAAGAGAGTTCCCAGAGGCCCACTGTCACCGGGTTGGTGCTGCTCCGGGTCTCCAGTGGGTAACCTCCCCGGCCTCCTCACCTCAGGTACGAGTCCCTCCGCCCAGGGACCCTCGGACAGTCCACCCTAGCGGGACCCAGTCGAAGGTACTGGGCCCCAGGCCTCCTCGATAGTACCTCACCCCAGGCTAAAGGTGCCTGGGATGGACGCCAACATGACTCCGGACCAGGCCATGGGCACCTGGACCAGACTCCTGGATCTCCCGCACCCAGGCCTAAGGGCCCTGGGTGCGGACCGCAACCCTCCTCCTCCGAGGACCTCCTTCTCCGCAAGACCTCGTGGTAAGCGCGTCTCCCCCTTTTATCTCCTCCCATCAACGGCCCGGCGGGTTCCCCGCCCCAGCCATACCATCTCCAGGAAGGGACAAAACAGGGAGCACTGCGAAGATGATTCTACCTGAAGCCTGTGGGTACCTCGCCACCCACAGGCAAAGGAGAATATTACATCCTCCAATCCTCCACGAAACAAAAAGGGGTCTGAATCCTAACACAATTATACACCTGGGTCACACTATTGCCCAGGTGTATCCCATCAATTTGAGGACCCCGCTACACATATATATATATATATATTGTGAGGGGGTTAACTCAGCAGCGGGTGTGTGTGTGACCCCCTGGATGGGTTCACCACACAAAAACAGGCACAGCAGACAGTGGTAGGAGAAAACAAAAGGGTGTGGTTTTATTTGAACTATATACAGACAAAAAAATACAGCAAAAACAAAAGAAACAGGAAAATAAATCCTGGTCAACTTGACCGCTCGCTAAACACGTTGGTGTCCCTAACTAACAACTGGGTACAGCCTTGTGCTGTCCCAGTCCCTAGCTGCCTGCTTTTAAAAGTTCTTAGCAATAACCACACAGGCTTTGGCTCACCGCACAGAGATCACACTCCCCAGACTATCCACACAGATCTAGTTCCAGGTTGGAGCATCTCCCTTAGCATGCTGGGAGTTCTTGTAGAGGCCCTAATGAGCCCACTTACTTCAGCTGGGCTCATTAACTCTTCCCCTGCAAGACTCCCCGCACTCTCCCTAGTGGTATAAATCGGCATAAAGCCTGAATCTAGGACATATATACCTTCCATCCTGGATGCAACCTGGTGATTTTACCTGCCTGCTGTCACAATATATATATATATATATATATATATATATATACACACACACACTTTGATTGGCTACCATGCACAGCTGCCTAATATTCTATCTTCAGCTTGTTCAATTAAAGCCTGGTACACAAAATGAGATTATCTGACAAATAATCATCCATTTTTTGTTGCATGCTAGTCTCATACCGAAAGTAAAGAGGTTACTCAACTTATGAAAATTCTCGTACGACAGAATACAACTTCGAAAGTGATGTAATGTGTTGAATTGTTTTGTAAGGTATACGTTAGTTTCCGAGCATGCGTAGTCTTGCTCTTACGATATTTTTCCAATGAAAACTGTACTAATTAAATGAAAATCGAGCGTTGTGTTTACGTACAGTAAAAATGTTATGGCCTGCACCTTCAGGTTTTTTCATCTAAAAAGTTGGAATTGGCTGTCGAAAGCACTATACTAACGACCAGATAATCGGCCCATCATTCGTCGTGCAAAATTTTACTTCTGATTTTATTATCGTGTGTACGGGCCTATAGGGATGACAAAAATGACCAAAAAAAAAAACAAGAAGCTGATTGGTTTCTATACAGAGCTGCAATAGATTTTGTATGCTCCAGTTTTGATAAATCCCCCCTTTTATGTTTATATATAAATTTTATATGTGTGTGTTAATGATAGATGGATGACTCTTGATAAAATGCAGAATTGAAACAGTATGAGATCGATGGCAAAGGTCAACAAATCCCCAATGAACAGTGCAAATATTTATGTGCTGTCATTCCTCTACCGTGTTTCCCTGAAAATAAGCCCTACCCCGAAAATAAGACCTACCCTAATTATCAGGCAGGGCTGCAATATAAGCCCTACCCCGAAAATAAGCCCTAGTAAAGTTTATCAAAAAACTGTAAAACTGGTATAAGGTGCAGTGTGTCTCCCCCTTTGTAACTGTATTTAATAATCCCATATTTACAGCCACCGCTCCGTCTGAGGTTTTCTTCTCTCCTCCCTGCTGACATCTGCAGCCCTTTGCTCTACAGAGCTTGGAGCGGGCTGACGTCAGCGGGATCTTGGCTCTTCCCTCCTCCCGGCTGACGTCTGCGGCCCCTCCCTCTTCAGAGCTCAGAGCGGGCTGACGTCAGCGGGGATCTTTGCTCTTCCCTCCATCCTGCTGACGTCTGCGGCCCCTCCCTCTTCAGAGCTCAGAGCGGGCTGACGTCAGCGGGGATCTCGGATCTTCTCTCCATCCGGCTGACGTCTGCGGCCCCTCACTCCTGGGAGCTCTGAGCGGGCTGACGTCAGTGGGGATCTCGGCTCTTCCCTCCATCCGGCTGACGTCTGCGGCCCCTCCCTCTTCAGAGCTCAGAGCGGGCTGACGTCAGCAGGGATCTCAGAGCGGAGAAGAGCAGATCACATGCGGGCCCAGGGGATCTGTTAGAAAGGTACCGTATTTTCCATAAAACTGTTACAAAGGTAGACCCACTGCCAGTATACACACAAGTATAATCTTTTTATTAAAACAGATTACATAATTTTAAGCAAGATGTTTTTTTTAAATGATGTCAAAATACAGACCTGACAGGGGGAGGGGGACAGAAGACAGGGGATGCAGTAATATTTTATTGATTTAATCCAGGATTTTTAGAACAAGGGGTAAATGACACAGCACAAGCACAAGCACTGTGCTTTAAAGGAACAGTTTTTTTATTTTATTTTTAGGGTTACAACCACTTTTAGATCGTCATTGTACATACCGTAAATAAATAAGACATCCCCTGAAAGTAAGCCCTAGTGTGTTTTTTGTAGGCAAAATTAATATAAGACCTGGTCTTATTTTCGGGGAAACATGGTATATACATAAATATACTGTATATATACAGTATATATAAATTGATGTAATTAAAAAATCTATTTATAGTGGTCATTTATTTTTAGAGCTCTTACCTATAATACAAGGCATTGTGTGTTCTGGCCAATTGCCAACATCACTATACCATTGAAGCCATCATTCTGTCTTGGGTGGTTCTGTATGGTACAGTGATGATGGCAAGAACTCATTAACAGCAGGCAGCAAAAGGGCATCATCTAACATGCAATGACCGTTGCATGAACCCGTTGGGTCTAGAAGAATGTCAAAATTGGAGGGTTTGATGGTTTCAGAATGATCAGAACTTAAGATAATATCGGAAAAAGTAACATATAAATAGAGCTAAGTCTGTTATTTCCTTTCCAGTCAGAGATAAAAGTTTAGAGGGATACTTGATGTGGCCATCTCTGTCACTCGTGCTATGCACATCTGTAACTGATGACTAAAGAGAAGAGAATACAGAGGGTGATGAGTAAGACTGAGATAGACTCTCACTGTTCAGGTTTGGGGAGGGCGATAGAGAAATGACTAACCTGTAACACATGATGAAGACATAGCGTACGGAGAAAACTGAAACAAAGTGACAGCCAGGCAATGGGATTCAGCAACGCCGCTTGTTCCTGCCAGTGCCATACTCAGGAGGAACAATGGAACAAGTCCCCCATGTGTCATCTGAGAGCTCCCAGCAGCTGTCTTACTTCACTTCCTATTATCTTCAAATCTCCTTCTCCCCACACCTCTAATATTCTCTTCCAATTCATAGAAGAGTGAGAGAGGGCGAGTGCACAGTAAGGAATTCACGGAGAAATTAAATAGATGGTAATAAAAGAAGTTACATGGACAAGCTATGTGGAGTGAATGAAAAATATTTTGCCAAGTGCATCCATTGGTAGTTGGTACCAAGCGATATTAGTTTTCGCAAATATTAAACAATTCACCCACTGTTTCCCAACAGTGAAACTTTTTTTAAGCTTTTCGCACATTTAACGCCTTATTCAGGAACAGTGTAGTGAGCCGAATGTCAATCAAAAAGTGCAGTAACCTATACCAATCCGGATTAACCTTGCTGAACCAAGACCAGTGCATGATTGATTTTAACTGACTTCTATAGGCACTACTTTGCACTTAGTGCTTTTTTCTATTTTATTTATTAATTCCAGTTATATGATGGCTTTTTTTTTTATGTTCACTCAATAAAATCTTAGGAAACAAAAAAAATTAAAAATAATTCCATTATCAAATGGAACTGCTGTAAATGTAGGAACAAAGGGGTCAGCTGTTCTTGGACTTCAGTAACTGGATGGGACTTGACCCTCAGCACCCTCAGCACCAACTGAAGGGAATTATTGGCTTTTCTGCTCCATACATTTTCAAGGCATCTAAATCTTCAAAAAGATTTTTTGGGCCCCAAAAGCAAAACATTTGTGGGAAAATCCTTATAAATACGGTTGAGAGTTTTCCATATAGCCTACTGAACTGAGAGTATAAGGCAGATATTGCATCTATAGTATCGCAAACCAGATAACATTTGTGGAAATAAATAGACTTTGCCAAACCTGACAAATGTACATATGTACTCATATTGCCAGGTAACGTGGTTGCAAAGTGGTTAGCATTCTTCCCATAGAGCTCTGAATGTTGGGTATGACTCCCATCAAGGGCACAATTTTCATGGAGTTTATAAGTTATCGCCACATGGATTTCCTTCCAAAACATACTTTGGTAGTGTAACGGGAGGGCCCGTGGAACCCAGAATCTTTTGGAAAGTATGAGATACCCTTGCTTCAGCTCCCCATGCACCTGTTAAGTCTAAATCACCCCATGTCCATTAGGGGCATAGGGTGACGGAGAAAATATATCTTGGACTACTTAAAATGGGACAGTAATATTCATTAACAATATCTCTCAAGAAATATGAAGATGTTATTTGGGCATTCCAGGAAGTTCAATGTAACAGGCTGACCGTCTATTGCTTAACGATGCTAATGTCATCGCCCCCAGACACCTGTCTGTTGTCTGTTGTAATGTTAATGAATCCAGACTAACTTCTAAGGATCCTTTCATGGGGGCTTGGGCTAATTAGCCCTGTATTGTATGAAAGGATTCCTGTGATAATGTGTATTGTAGTGAGGGAGTCACTTCGGCTGCTGTAAAGGATTAAATAATTAGCTCATGTTAATTAGATGTCTGGTCACAGGTGTATTTTCAGAGTAATATGAGCAGGATATGTATGCACCTCTTACTGTATGGTCTCTCAATAAAGATTGTCAGTCCTGCTTGAACCTCAAGACAGAGCTTTGTCTCGTTATTAAGGGAGAATTATTCTTATGGGTCTTGTTCGCCTGACTGGAGTGTTGGTAGCTGCCTTGGTGTTCAGGAATGGAATATCCTAAATGGCTTTAACCCCTTTCATACTTGGGGTGCCGTTACAGGTAGGTTATCAGGCCTTGCATTGTCTATGACTGTGGAAGGGAAGTTTAAGTTTTTTGTAATTTGCTGCTGCCAAATAAATATGGGGAATTCAAATAATGCTCCCAGCTACTGTGCCAGCACACTGACCAAGCTGTCACTGACAGCTGCTAGGTATTATTCATGACTGGGAGCTGGTGGGAAAGGCTCCCAATTAGTCACAGTGAGCACATGATCAGGAACCCCACTTCTGCATCCCTTCGTTCAGAACCCCTTAATGGTGGGAGATTTCAGCAAGGGGTTAACGGGGTTGTAGGGAGCACAAATGTGGAAGCAATGATTTGTTATGAGGCTGTAATAGTTGTAGTCTCTAATAGCCTCAAATAATGTGTCTCCGGTCTATGACTCATCAACTCCTATAGCATGTTTTGCAGTCCTTGACTATCTCCCTTAGCATGCCCATAATATTTGACCATCTCGTGGTGCATGTCTGGAGTGGCTGACAGATTTCTGTAGCATTACATTTACTCCATGTTATGTGTGGTCCTTTGGTGATTTTGGGAGCTGCACTTGAGGTCCCCTGTATAGAAAGTTGACCACCACTGGGCTCCATGGTCTGTCTACCTGTTTATCTAAGATTTGTATTGTTCTACCCTTAAATGCCCATCTAATACAAACCTACTGTTATGTTATTGGTTTTACACTTTTCTAGATACATGTGAGTTTTATGAGAAGTGACATGAACACATTTATGCCTTTTATTATTTATCCTGATGCTTTATGATACAGGGACATCAACTGATGTGTCTGTCAGCACTCTGAAAACAATGAGAACCGTGAAAATGGATGTTCTTTTCACTTCTATTGTGCATTGTTAAGAAACCTATGCTAATTTGACTTTCAGAAATATGCCTCTGCAAAGATTCATATAGAACAGTCAATCATCTGACAGAGTAGGCATGTTTTTAATTGGGGTTAACCCATGGGGTTAAATAGCTTTGCAGTATTACGAACAATGAGACACGAAAAGAACCAGCCCTTGGGGCACTTTTCCTCCTACTGATATAAAGTACTAGTCCTCCAACTGACACCAACAATGGGGCACTATTCCTCCCAATGAAATCAATGATGGGGCACTATTCCTTTCCCTGATACAACAATGGGGCACTATTCCTCCCACTTAAACCAAATATGGGGCATTGTTTACTCTCACTGACTCCAGGGCATTTTCTACTCATACTGGCCACAGTTCGCCCCCCTTAAAGTCTGATGGAAAGCAAACTTGTCCGCTAGTGGAAAGAATGTTTGGAGACTCCTGCTTTAGAGGATAACTAGCCTACAAAATCCAAAAAATAACTTATTTCAGCTTACAATTCCTTAGAATTAGTGGTTGCATTAGATTAAATTTTTTGGACAAGGATGGAAAATACCTGTTAATTTTGCCAGGAATGTAGTGTTCCTGTAACATTATATAACCTGAACAGAAAGTAAAGATCAATTTGATCTTTTGTGCTTTAAGACACTAATCTCCCTATCCCCTATGTCAGGGGTCTCCAAACATTCTAAACAAAGGGCCAGTTTACTGTCCTTCAGACTTTAGGGGGGCGAACTGTGGCCACTGGGAGTAGAAATGGTTCCTATATCAGTGGGGGGAATTGTGTCCCATCATTGGTGTCATTTGGCCCCATTGTTGGGGTCATTGGGAGAAATAGTGCCTCATCATTAGTGATGAGCCGAACACCCCCGGGTTCGGTTCGCACCAGAACCCGCGAACGGACCGAAAGTTCGAACGAACATTAGAACCCTATTAAATACAATGGATGCGAACGTTCGAATTCTAAAGTGCTAATTATAACAACTATTATGCATGTTATTGTCCTAAAAAGGGTTTGGGAACCCGGGTTCTGCACCAGGGGACATGTATCAATGCAAAAAGAAGTTTTAAAAACGGTCGTTTTTCGGGAGCAGTCATTTTAATGATGCATAAAGTGAAAAAAAAAAAGTCAAATATTCCTTTAAATATCGTACCTGGGGGGTGTCTAAAGTATGCCTGTGAAGTGCCACGTGTTTCCCGTGTTTAGAACTGTCCCTGCACAAAATGACACTTCTAAAGGAAAAAAAAGCCATTTAAAACTGCTTGCGGCTTTAATGTAATGTCTGGTCCCGGTAATATGGATGAAATTCTTTAAGAAAAATGGCATAGCTACCCCATGACCCCCCCCCCCCCCCCTACCCCAGCCCATTACCAGCCCCTTTGGGTCTTGTATGGATATTAAGGGGAACCCCGCACATAAAATAAAAAAGGCCCTATATACTCTGAACAGCCCTATACAGGCGGTGCATACAAGACAGGGACTGTAGGTTTGTTCTTATGTAGAATCTGTTTGTAATTTTGAACAGGTACATTGTTGAAGTGTAGCTCCAGACCAAAAATCTATTTTTAAACTTTTTGGAAAACATAGGTAAGGGTTATCACCCCTGTAACATTTGTTTTGCTGTCTGTGCCCCTGTTCAGAACATTTCACCTCACTTTCCGTCCCAATGACAACTGTTTTTGAAATGTGGTGTTTTTCTTGAAACAAGGATTGCTGATAAAGCATCAGTACAGAGGAGACACCTTTCTCCCATATTTATTCTTACAGGAGAGAATTTTCCTTCCTAGTGGTAGATTTCCTCTCACTTCCTGTTGTCTTCTTGCGTTTGCAAGTAGGAGTCGTTTGTAAGTTGGATGTTTGAAAGTAGGGACCTGCCGTATATACTCTGCAGAAATAGGCCCCTTAGTTGTTGGTGTTGGCACAACACTGTAAGCACTCATAGTTACTCTTGGTTGGTGCTGGAACGCCCTGCTGTCAACTATTATATCAGGAATTTTAATTACATATAATTGTTGAACAGTGGTAGTAAAAATTGGGCCTTTGATGGTGGTGCTGGTGCCACAACACTGTAAGCCCTGACAGTTACTCTTGGTGGGTGCAGCAATGGGCCCTGCTGTGAATTATTAGATCAAGAATTGTAATTACATGCCCCTGTTGAACAGGGGCTGAAAAATTGGGCCTTAGGCACTGGTGGCACAACACTGCAACCCCTCACAGATACTGTACTTGGAGCACAGCAATGAGCCCTGTTGCAAAGTATTGCTTCAAAAATTGTAATGACACGCCCCTGTTAAACAGGGGCTGAAAAATTGGGCCTTAGGCACTGGTGGCACAACACTGCAACTCCTCACAGATACTGTACTTGGAGCACAGCAATGAGCCCTGTTGCAAAGTATTGCTTCAAAAATTGTAATGACACGCCCCTGTTAAACAGGGGCTGAAAAATTGGGCCTTAGGCACTGGTGGCACAACACTGCAACTCCTCACAGATACTGTACTTGGAGCACAGCAATGAGCCCTGTTGCAAAGTATTGCTTCAAAAATTGTAATTACACGCCCCTGTTAAACAGGGGCTGAAAAATTGGGCGTTAGGCACTGGTGGCGGCACCCATAAACAAAAATGATCTTACAAGCTATCATCATCAATCGTATCATTGAGGACTCGGAGGAGGAGGATAGCCAGTCAACATAACAGCACAGGCACTCAGCATCAGCATCAGTCTTAAAGGGATGTGACATGTTAAAATCAATTAGTCTGTTATATCAGCATCAGGTGTGTGGTAGCTGGTGGTGATCCAAGACTGGTTCATCTTGATGAAAGTCAGTCGATCAACCGAGTCGGTGGACAGGCGCACCCTGTGATCCGTGACAAATCCTCCAGCAGCACTGAATGTGCGTTCCGAAAGAACGCTGGATGCAGGACAGGCCAGTAGCTCAATTGCATACTGTGCAAGCTCTGGCCAGTGATCCATCCTCAAGACCCAGTAAGCCAGAGGATTTTCGGTGGGGAAGGTGTCCAAGTCTGACCTTGCCCCTAGATATTCCTGCACCATGTTTATCAGACGCTGGCGATGGTTGCTGGAACCGATCATACTTTGGGGCTGCGGACTAAAGAATTGTCTGAACGCATCGGTCAGACGGCCACCTTCCCCACCGCTCCTTCTTTGACTGGCCGAAGCCTCAGCAACTCGTTGTCCAGGACCAGGAGTTTGCAACCTCCCAGTCTCTGGGAACGCGTTGCACAGACCTTTCTGCAAGGCCTCCCGGAGTTGTCTCATCCTCTGCTCCCTCTGCGACGGTAACATAAGGTCCGCAACCTTACCCTTGTACCGTGGATCAAGGAGAGTGGCCAGCCAGTAATGGTCCCTCTCCTTGATCCGAAGAATACGAGGATCCTTCCGCAGACTTTGCAGGATCAGGGAGGCCATGCAGCATAGGTTTGCTGAGGCATTCGCTCCGGAGTCCTATGGGTCACTAAGGACGACATGATCCGCAGCCACCTCCTCCCAGCCACGTACAAGTCCACTGGTTTCTTGGGACTGTAAATCATCCCTAAAAGACTGCTGCTGATGATGCTGAGTGCCAGCCTCCACCTCCATGCTGACACAATCCTCCTCCTCCTCCTCCTCCTCCTCCTCCTCTTCCTGTGCGATGGGTGGGACAGAAGGAACACTGTCTGGGTAAAGGGGGCCTTGAGAGGCAAGGAAGTCCTCCTCTTCCTGCCTCTGTTCTGCCTCAAGTGCCCTGTCCATTATTCCACGCAGCGTGTGCTCCAACAGGTGGACAAGAGGTACAGTGTCACTGATGCATGCACTGTCACTGCTCACCATCCTCGTGGCCTCCTCAAATGGTGCCAGGACAGTGCATGCATCCCTGATCATGCCCCACTGGCGTGGAGAAAA
This sequence comes from Rana muscosa, assembly GCA_029206835.1. Lineage (NCBI taxonomy): Eukaryota > Metazoa > Chordata > Amphibia > Anura > Ranidae > Rana > Rana muscosa. Next base: position 286,420,120 of record CM055118.1, read on the forward strand.
AAAACCAAGCTCCCCTGACCCTGTCCTGGTGCCGTAGTCGCACAGGTACTCATTGATGGCCCTCTGCTGCGTGTGCAGCCGCTGCAGCATGGCCAACGTTGAGTTCCACCTGGTGGGCATGTCACATATAAGGCGGTTCTTGGGCAGGTTCAACTCCTTTTGCAGCTCAGCCAGGCGAGCACTGGCATTATAAGATCTGCGGAAATGCACACAGACTTTCCTGGCCTGCCTCAGGACATCCTGTAAGCCCGGGTACCTGCCCAAGAAGCGCTGCACCACCAGGTTAAGGACGTGAGCCACACAGGGCACATGGGTCAGTTGTCCCTGTCGGAGGGCGGAGAGGAGGTTGGTGCCATTGTCGCAAACCACCATTCCTGGCTTAAGCTGGCGTGGCGTCAACCACCTCTCGGCCTGGCCCTGCAGAGCAGACAGGACCTCTGCCCCAGTGTGGCTTCTGTCCCCCAAACACACCAGCGCAAGCACGGCATGGCATCTTTTTGCCTGCGTACTTGCGTAGCCCCGTGAACGGCTACGGAGCACCGCTGGTTCATAGGACAAACCACAGGAAGAGGCCATGGAGGAAGAAGAAGAGGAGGGGGTGGAGGAGAGAGGTGTGTCACAACCAGTAGTAGCATTTTGGAGGCGTGGCGGTGGGACAACCTCCAACACTACTGCACCTTGTCCTGAATCCTTCCCAGCTGCCAAAAGAGTGACCCAATGGGCCGTGAAAGAAAGGTAACGTCCCTGTCCATGCCTGCTGGACCATGAGTCAGCGGTAATATGCACCTTACCGCTGACCGCCCTGTCCAGCGAGGCCAAGACATTGCCTTCCACATGCCGGTAGAGAGCCGGAATAGCCTTCCGTGAGAAAAAGTGGCGTTTGGGAACCTGCCACTGAGGAACCGCACATTGCACAAACTCACGGAAGGGGGCCGAGTCTACCAACTGAAAAGGCAGCAGTTGAAGCGCTAGCAATTTAGCCAAGCTAGCATTCAACCGCTGGGCATGTGGATGGCTGGGAGTGAACTTCTTTCGACGGTCCAGCAGCTGGGGCAGGGAAATTTGCCTGCTAGAATCGGACGTCGGTGTACTGCTAGCAGAGTGGGCGCAAGTACTTGGCTGTGACACACCTAATTCTACACCTTCATTCCTCTCAGTGCATGTTTCAGAGAGGACTGAAGTTATAGTGGGGTTGGAGATCCCAGCTGATGCGGTGCAAGGAGAGGTCCGCTTTGTTCTTTGGTGTGGGTCTTTGAGGTAGGCTTGCCAACGAGCTGCATGGCAGGTCAACATATGTCTGGTCAGGCATGTGGTACCCAAGCGGCTGATGTTTTGGCCACGCGATATACGCTTGAGACATATGTTGCAAACAGCAGCTGTGCGATCTGATTCACTAGCCTCAAAAAAGGCCCACACCAAAGAACTTTTTGAATGACGGGCAGAGGCAGCGCCCTGCACAGGCGGAGCTCTGCGGTGTGATTCCGTCGGTGTACTGCCCTTACGCTGGCCACCAAAGGGCATCCTGCCTCGTTGGAGATGTGCCTCCTCCTCATCCTCCTCCTCCTCCTCTCTCCTATTAGGCACCCACGTGGAGTCAGTGACCTCATCATCCCCTCCCTCCTCATCACTGGAGCCAATCTGGCAGTATGCTGCAGCTGCTGGAACATGACTGCCAGATTGGTGTCCTTCTTGAGCATCCCCTCTGTCTGCTCTCACGCTACTGCCTTCCTCTAGCTGGGTTTCATCATCAGACCCTTCGAAACGCTGGGCATCCTCCTGGAGCATGTACCCAACACTGTGCTGAAACAGTTCGGGGGACTCCTCAGGAGGAGGACATGGTGGGTCTAGGGAAGGAGTGACTGATGATTTGTCTGACATTGATACCAGGGAAGACGACGCTTTGGCAGCTGCTTTTCCAGTACCCTGAGCCTGGGTGAGAGAGGATGAGGAGGAGGAGGAGGGCTTGGTCATCCACTCTACCAAGTCTTCGGCATGATGTGGCTCAACATGTCCAGCTGCCGAAAAGAAGGACAAGCGTGTCCCATGGCCATGTGCTGATGACAATGCACCGCGTCCACGACCAGCACTGTTGCCCCCAGACACAGAGCCTGCTTGCCCTCTTTTATTGCCTCCTGACTGTCTGCCTCTCCTTGTTTGCCTTCCAGACATTCTAATAGATGGCCTGCAGGGAGATGGGAAAAAAGCAATAAGGGCTACCTTCAGGTGTCCTTCTCTGTCCCTTGAAACAAGGACATTCACAGTGAAAGAAACTGACACTCTCCCTACCTACAGTTTTCTGTCCCTAGAAAAAATATTTTTTTTAAGCACAATATAGCACAAGGACAATTCACTCACTGTCCTTACAGGTCCCTGGAAACAAGGACTTGCAGAGTGAAAGAAAAAAAACACTCTCCCTACCTACAGTTTTCTGTCCCTAGAAAAAATGTTTTTTTTAATCACAATATAGCACAAGAACAATTCACTCACTGTCCTTACAGGTCCCTGGAAACAAGGACTTGCAGAGTGAAAGAAAAAAAACACTCTCCCTACCTACAGTTTTCTGTCCCTAGAATAAATGTTTTTTTTAAGCACAATATAGCACAAGGACAATTCACTCACTGTCCTTACAGGTCCCTGGAAACAAGGACTTGCAGAGTGAAAGAAAAAAAACACTCTCCCTACCTACAGTTTTCTGTCCCTAGAAAAAATGTTTTTTTTAATCACAATATAGCACAAGGACAATTCACTCACTGTCCTTACAGGTCCCTGGAAACAAGGACTTGCAGAGTGAAAGAAAAAAAACACTCTCCCTACCTACAGTTTTCTGTCCCTAGAAAAAATGTTTTTTTTTAATCACAATATAGCACAAGGACAATTCACTCACTGTCCTTACAGGTCCCTGGAAACAAGGACTTGCAGAGTGAAATAAACTGACACTCTCCCTACCTACAGTTTTCTGTCCCTAGAATAAATGTTTTTTTTAAGCACAATATAGCACAAGGACAATTCACTCACTGTCCTTACAGGTCCCTGGAAACAAGGACTTGCAGAGTGAAAGAAAAAAAACACTCTCCCTACCTACAGTTTTCTGTCCCTAGAAAAAATGTTTTTTTTTAAGCACAATATAGCACAAGGACAATTCACTCACTGTCCTTCCAGGTCCCTGGAAACAAGGACTTGCAGAGTGAAAGAAAAAAAACACTCTCCCTACCTACAGTTTTCTGTCCCTAGAAAAAATGTTTTTTTTAAGCACAATATAGCACAAGGACAATTCACTCACTGTCCTTCCAGGTCCCTGGAAACAAGGACTTGCAGAGTGAAAGAAAAAAAAACACTCTCCCTACCTACAGTTTTCTGTCCCTAGAAAAAATGTTTTTTTTAATCACAATATAGCACAAGGACAATTCACTCACTGTCCTTACAGGTCCCTGGAAACAAGGACTTGCAGAGTGAAAGAAAAAAAACACTCTCCCTACCTACAGTTTTCTGTCCCTAGAATAAATGTTTTTTTTAAGCACAATATAGCACAAGGACAATTCACTCACTGTCCTTACAGGTCCCTGGAAACAAGGACTTGCAGAGTGAAAGAAAAAAAACACTCTCCCTACCTACAGTTTTCTGTCCCTAGAAAAAATGTTTTTTTTAATCACAATATAGCACAAGGACAATTCACTCACTGTCCTTACAGGTCCCTGGAAACAAGGACTTGCAGAGTGAAAGAAAAAAAACACTCTCCCTACCTACAGTTTTCTGTCCCTAGAAAAAATGTTTTTTTTTAATCACAATATAGCACAAGGACAATTCACTCACTGTCCTTACAGGTCCCTGGAAACAAGGACTTGCAGAGTGAAATAAACTGACACTCTCCCTACCTACAGTTTTCTGTCCCTAGAATAAATGTTTTTTTTAAGCACAATATAGCACAAGGACAATTCACTCACTGTCCTTACAGGTCCCTGGAAACAAGGACTTGCAGAGTGAAAGAAAAAAAACACTCTCCCTACCTACAGTTTTCTGTCCCTAGAAAAAATGTTTTTTTTAATCACAATATAGCACAAGAACAATTCACTCACTGTCCTTACAGGTCCCTGGAAACAAGGACTTGCAGAGTGAAAGAAAAAAAACACTCTCCCTACCTACAGTTTTCTGTCCCTAGAAAAAATGTTTTTTTTAATCACAATATAGCACAAGGACAATTCACTCACTGTCCTTACAGGTCCCTGGAAACAAGGACTTGCAGAGTGAAATAAACTGACACTCTCCCTACCTACAGTTTTCTGTCCCTAGAATAAATGTTTTTTTTAAGCACAATATAGCACAAGGACAATTCACTCACTGTCCTTACAGGTCCCTGGAAACAAGGACTTGCAGAGTGAAAGAAAAAAAACACTCTCCCTACCTACAGTTTTCTGTCCCTAGAAAAAATGTTTTTTTAATCACAATATAGCACAAGGACAATTCACTCACTGTCCTTACAGGTCCCTGGAAACAAGGACTTGCAGAGTGAAATAAACTGACACTCTCCCTACCTACAGTTTTCTGTCCCTAGAATAAATGTTTTTTTTAAGCACAATATAGCACAAGGAGAATTCACTCACTGTCCTTCCAGGTCCCTGGAAACAAGGACTTGCAGAGTGAAAGAAAAAAAACACTCTCCCTACCTACAGTTTTCTGTCCCTAGAAAAAATGTTTTTTTTAATCACAATATAGCACAAGGACAATTCACTCACTGTCCTTACAGGTCCCTGGAAACAAGGACTTGCAGAGTGAAAGAAAAAAAACACTCTCCCTACCTACAGTTTTCTGTCCCTAGAAAAAATGTTTTTTTTAATCACAATATAGCACAAGGACAATTCACTCACTGTCCTTCCAGGTCCCTGGAAACAAGGACTTGCAGAGTGAAATAAACTGACACTCTCCCTACCTACAGTTTTCTGTCCCTAGAATAAATGTTTTTTTTAAGCACAATATAGCACAAGGACAATTCACTCACTGTCCTTACAGGTCCCTGGAAACAAGGACTTGCAGAGTGAAAGAAAAAAAACACTCTCCCTACCTACAGTTTTCTGTCCCTAGAAAAAATGTTTTTTTTAATCACAATATAGCACAAGGACAATTCACTCACTGTCCTTACAGGTCCCTGGAAACAAGGACTTGCAGAGTGAAATAAACTGACACTCTCCCTACCTACAGTTTTCTGTCCCTAGAATAAATGTTTTTTTTAAGCACAATATAGCACAAGGAGAATTCACTCACTGTCCTTCCAGGTCCCTGGAAACAAGGACTTGCAGAGTGAAAGAAAAAAAAACACTCTCCCTACCTACAGTTTTCTGTCCCTAGAAAAAATGTTTTTTTTAATCACAATATAGCACAAGGACAATTCACTCACTGTCCTTACAGGTCCCTGGAAACAAGGACTTGCAGAGTGAAAGAAAAAAAACACTCTCCCTACCTACAGTTTTCTGTCCCTAGAAAAAATGTTTTTTTTTAATCACAATATAGCACAAGGACAATTCACTCACTGTCCTTCCAGGTCCCTGGAAACAAGGACTTGCAGAGTGAAATAAACTGACACTCTCCCTACCTACAGTTTTCTGTCCCTAGAATAAATGTTTTTTTTAAGCACAATATAGCACAAGGACAATTCACTCACTGTCCTTAGAGGTCCCTGGAAACAAGGACTTGCAGAGTGAAAGAAAAAAAACACTCTCCCTACCTACAGTTTTCTGTCCCTAGAAAAAATGTTTTTTTTTAAGCACAATATAGCACAAGGACAATTCACTCACTGTCCTTCCAGGTCCCTGGAAACAAGGACTTGCAGAGTGAAAGAAAAAAAACACTCTCCCTACCTACAGTTTTCTGTCCCTAGAAAAAATGTTTTTTTTAAGCACAATATAGCACAAGGACAATTCACTCACTGTCCTTCCAGGTCCCTGGAAACAAGGACTTGCAGAGTGAAAGAAAAAAAACACTCTCCCTACCTACAGTTTTCTGTCCCTAGAAAAAATGTTTTTTTAATCACAATATAGCACAAGGACAATTCACTCACTGTCCTTACAGGTCCCTGGAAACAAGGACTTGCAGAGTGAAAGAAACTGACACTCTCCCTACCTACAGTTTTCTGTCCCTAGAATAAATGTTTTTTTAAGCACAATATAGCACAAGGACAATTCACTCACTGTCCTTCCAGGTCCCTGGAAACAAGGACTTGCAGAGTGAAAGAAACTGACACTGTCCCTACCTACAGTTTTCTGTCCCTAGAATAAATGTTTTTTTTAAGCACACTATAGCACAAGCACAAAACACACTGACACTCTCCCTACCTATCCTTCTCTTTCCCTAAACTAAAGGAATCCAGGTTAAGCAAGAAAGAAATAACAGTCACTGTCCCTGCCTATGCTGCTCTATCCCTGCTCCGGAACACACTACACTAGGCCGCCGTGCTGGCGGCCTTTTATAGTGTGGGGCGTGTACTAAACACCCTCAGCAATAATTGGCCACAGGCATCCTGCCTGTGGCCAATCATTGCTCTCCTCGCTGCCGGCGCTGTGATTGGCCAAGCATGCGGGGTCACAGTGCATGCTTGGCCAATCACAGCGCCTGGATGACACTGCGATGGCGTAGTGCATTGTGGGCCGTTCGCGTCACTCGAATTTGGCGCGAACGGCCCAAATCGTTCGATCTTCGTCGAACGATCGAACAGCCGATGTTCGAGTCGAACGTATGTTCGACTCGAACACGAAGCTCATCCCTACTCATCATTGGTGTCATTGGGGCAGAATTGTGTCCCATCATTGGTGTCAATGGGGGGGAATTGTGTCCCATCATTGGTGTCAATGGGGGGGAATTGTGTCCCATCATTGGTGGCATTGGGAGAAATTGTGCCCCAACGTTGGAGTCATTGGGGAAAATTGTGCCCCTTCACTTGTGTCAGGGGGGGAATTTTGCCCCAGATAAAACCAAGCAAAGGGCCACATCTGGCCCCCAGGTTTGGATACCACTGCTCTATGTAATGGAGAGGAACAAAGGCAGGCACATTTGTAGTAAAGAAACATCAAACCCTACTGCACAGACAGATCGATCTGTCTACCACCATGATAAAGGGGGCCTGTTCACCCCTGAAACATTGGTGAACTTTCTGGAATGGGCCCACAGTAAAACATTTTCATCTGGATTTATTTGAGTGCTGGATTTTTTTTTTATTTTGTAGTCCAGCCTGGGTGGCAACTATGGCTCTTTCCATAGATCCAGTGAGGGAGTGAGAGTAACCACCCAGGGACAGGAAGTGTGCAATTCATAGGTTTACCAGATGAAAATAAAGGGGAAAACAATGAAAGAAGAAAACAAATGCAGCCACCACATTTAAGAACTAGTAAGGTGCAATGTATTATATTTTTGTTTTTGGTTTTAGATACACTTAAACATTTTCTGGTTGTATTAAATAAAGACAAGGGTATTATTGCCATTGCCCATGATGCACTTCTTTTTAGTGAAAGAGTTAATTATTAACATGAAAACCCAAGAGGAAGCCCCTTCTAATCTAGACATGTTGTTTATGCATACAATAATTTATGAGTCTTAGTTCCTAGAAGATGTTTGTATTGATCTTTTCAAATTGATATTTAATTGGTATTTGAATCTATCTAGTATAAAGCTGCTCTATACCATAAAGGCCATATTTCTGATATCTGATTTCTAAAAACTGAAAAAAAAAGAAAAATTTGAGGATGGCTGGTTGTAGCATGTCTGATATTTGCTTTAATTTTTTTTTAGAAAAAATTGCAACATACTGATGCTTTTAACAACATAGACAGTTTCATTTTACAGAGTATTTAAAACCCTTGTCTAAAGGGTTCTGAGCTCTGTCTGTCAAATTATGACCATTTATCTGAACGAGGTTGCATGGCTAATTGCCGTTTTGTGGTATACTTAGCCTAACAGCTTATTAAAAGTGGATCTATACTCAAATAGTGAACATTTGCTGTTATGGAGCTTTTAGGAATGTTAATTATGCCTAAGCAGTTCCCTGCAAAATGTGCCTTTTTTGAATTCCTAATAAAAAAAAAAAAAACACAGCACTTCCTGGTATGTGAGTGTGCCTAGGCACTCGTGTGCTTATGTGTTTTTTTTAAATGTTGATACGTGAACGTTCGTGTTATGTTTTGTGTAGACTTATGCCTGAATTACACTGTAGGGTTTATGATTGTACACCAACAATACATTTTTTAAATTCTTAAATATGTGAATTCTGGTGGTGTCACCCAATAATCACCATCCACTTTTAGCATACTTATGTAGTGCTATGAATGTACAAAAAGTTAACTTTTTATTTCTTTATGAAAAGAGAAAGTAATGCCGCGTACACACGACCGTTTTTCATGGCGTGAAAAATGCAATTTTTTAAATTGGTCATTAAAAACGACCGTGTGTAGGCTCTAGAGCATTTTTAACGATGTGAAAAATGGCCTATAAAAAATTAGAACCTGCTCTATTTTTCACTTCGTTTTTCACGTCGTTCTTTTTAACGTCGTGAAAAACGGTAGTGTGTATGCTTTTACAAGGGGAAAAAAAATGCGCATGCTCAGAATCAAGTATGAGACGGGAGCGTTCCTTCTGGTAAAACTAGCGTTTGTAATGGAGATAGCACATTCGTCACGCTGTAACGGACTGAAGAGCATGAGGCTGAAAAGCGCGAATCGGCTCTCACCAAACTTTACTAACACGAGGATCAGCAAAAGCAGCCCAAAGGGTGGCGCCATCCGAATAGAACTTCCCCTTTATAGTGCCGTTGTACATGTTGTACGTCACAGCGCTTTGCTCAAGCATTTTTTTTCACGATAGTGTGTAGGCAAGGCAGGCTTGAGAGGAAACACGAAAAATCACGTTGAGAAAAACGTTGTTTTTTAAATGACATTAAAAACGGCCGTGTGTACGGGGCATTACACATAGATAGGGATACTCAGCATCCATTTGTTGCACCATTTGGTAATCCATACTGATGATCAGAGGCTACCAACATTGAAGTTCAAGAGTCATATTTCCATGAAGTGCAGGAGATAATAGAATTGATTACATAAGAATTACATTTACTCATGAGGTGCCTGTATGCCTTCCACCCCACCAACTTGATATGCAAAATAATTTTTGTTGGTCTTTAACCACTTGACCTCTGGAAAGTTTTAACCCCTCCATGACCCAATAATTGCTCGGTCATGCAACGCTGTTCCCAAATTAAATGTATATCATTTTTTTCACACAAATAGAGCTTACTTTTGGTGGTATTTGATCACCTGATCCTGCTAACACTGCGTTTTTGGGGACATTGTACTATTGGGGACATTAGTATAGTTCTGACCATGACCAAGATATGGACCCAGACAGACACTATACTAGTAATGGCAATGATCAGCAACTTATAGTGTGACTGTGATAGTGTGGCGGGCAATCAGGGACTGGCGCTAAAACAGGCTGGGAGGGATTGTAACTGACTTTATCTGATGCTATCTGATGTCGCTAGTGACACTAATACAGTGATCAGTGATAATACTTGTGACAGATCCAACCGGGACAGGGGCCTTTGGAGGGGACTGCAGGGTAGACTTTTCCCTACTGACTATGGGCCCTGGCATTTGAGGGAGCTACGAGCATTCAGGAAGATGTCCTGTTATATAATGCAAGATGACATGTTATTACCACATTTAACAGTCAAGGAAGCCATGGTGGTCTCTGCCAATGTGAAACTGAGAAGATGGATGTAAAAAGAAAGCTGGTTAATGAGATTTGGACAGCCCTGGGTCTTCTTGTATACTGGGGCCGAACTGTCTGGGTGGGCACTGACCTGAGCCACCTAGGCTTGTGACTAGTTGTTAATTAGCTTACTATTTAATTAAATTACTGTTTATGTTGGCTCTTGCTTAGAGGTGCTAATGATATTACTGTTTACAGTTTGCATTGTTTAGGATAATGTGATTAAGCTCCCCCCTGAACTTGTGTGGTATATATTCTGTGTGAATTTACAGTAAAGTCAGTTCTAGTTTGCACCTTAGCTAGTGTCGCCTTATTCTTGGGTGCAATTCTCAGCTATAATACCTGGTTCCAGAGTGGAGGAAGCTGTATCTTGGTGGAGGCACCCTGGCTGGGTGCCAGGTGGTCCTTCACAATACTGTACACTGTCACTGTACTTATGGGGCTGGCTGGGTGACAGGGGTGATAAGGAGGGCAGTCAAAGAGTTAACTGTGAGCTGCTTTTACTTACTTACAGACTGGCTGGCTTTTCTTCCTTATTTCAGCTCTAAACAGTAAGTGAAATCAAGGAGAAAAAAACAGCCAGATCTGGGTTGCGTTAAACAAACTTCATAGGGATCTGTGCTGTGATTGGCCACATTATCAGCAGTTTCACAGCCAAAATCATTGGCTGCAAGTCTGCTGATGAACTCGTGCTGTGTCCAGCCACAGCACGAGAGGCAGTGGGTGCAAACGCCTGTAATCCAGGAAGTTTGGCACGGCGTAAGGAATACGTTTGGGGTGCCATGGGGAGCTGCCGGCCAGCAGTATTACTGCTGGATAGTTGGCAAGTGGTTAATCATGGAAGTGGGTCATAAACAGGACAATTATAAGCAGATTAGGTCTAAAATGACATTCCTTGGCCTAAGTAGGCTTGATAGTCTAAAGAATGAGCTTATTTCATGCTTGGTTATTTTATAGTGCAGAAGGTAGAGTTTTATGCCGAGTGGTTTTGGGAACATGAGAATTTTAGAAAACAGCTCCTTGAAGCTAAGTCTTCTCTCCCTGGGTTATAATAGTGTGTGCTCTCAGTGATGGATGAGGTGCAGTGCGAAGGAGGAGGAATATTATGAAGGGACCCATTGCGATTCCAAACTCGTTATCTCATTAGAAGTTAAATCTTCCTCGGGCTGCAGCACTGAATTCATCAGCAGCGCTCATTAGGAGGCAAGCATTTATCACAGGGAGGGAGAAGAGCAAACTCAAAGCTGCAATGGGTGTCAGAGTGATGGATGGACATGTTCACGTCACTAACAATTATGCAAGGCCACGTGTTATAATTGTGCGCCGTGCTCATTAACGCGTAGGCACAAAACAGGTGAATTTCTCTGTTACTGTTTACTGATCCAGACAATAGAACACATCCTGCTGTGAAAATTCCATGCTGAGCCAATGTAACGTTGAGATTCTATTATATATGTATTAACAGTGATGTGAATGTAAAATCTGGATAATCACCCCCCCTCCCCCCCTACTTTCCCAATGTCATGCACTGTCCACAGCAGGGAAGGCTGTCGGAAAATCTCTTACAGGAAATGTTAATATTCCAGAGGCGGTTTCAAAGATGAGTGGCTACTGCTAATACATAATGAATATACGTATGTGAATGGGCTCTTTAACCACTTAAGCCCTGGACCATTTTGGCTGGTTAAAGACCAGGCCACTTTTTGCGATTCGGCACTGCGTCGCTTTAACTGACAATTGCGCGGTCGTGCGACGTGGCTCCCAAACAAAATTTACGTCCTTTTTTTTTCGCAAATAGAGATTTCTTTTGGTGATATTTGATCACCTCTGCGGTTTTTATTTTTTGCGCTATAAACAAAAATAGAGTGACAATTTTGAAAAAAATGCAATATTTTTTACTTTTTGCTATAATAAATATCCCCAAAATATATATATATATAAAAAAAAATTTCCTCAGTTTAGGCCGATACGTATTCTTCTAGATATTTTTGGTAAAAAAAATCGCAATCAACCTTTATTGATTGGTTTGCGCAAAAGTTATAGTGTTTACAAAATATGGGATAGTTTTATGGCATTTTTATAAAAAAAATGTTTTACTAGTAATGGCGGCCGGCGATCAGCGATTTTTTTCGTGACTGCGGACACATCGGACACTTTTAACACATTTTTGGGACCATTCACATTTATATAGCGATCAGTGCTATAAAAATTCACTGGTTTTTGTAAAAATGGCACTGGCAGTGAAGGGGTTATCCACTAGGTGGTGCTGAAGGGGTTAAGTGTGCCTAAGGGAGTGATTACTACTGTTAGGGGGCGTGGCTACGAGTGACACGTCACTGATCTCCGCTCTGATTACACAGAGCGGAAATCAGTGACAGTGTCAGTAGGCGAGCGGGGAGATGTGTTTACACTAACATCTCCCCGCTCCATCCCTCCGTGAGACGATCGCGGAGATCCCTGCGGTGATCGAGTCCGCGAGACCCGCGGTCCGACTCACAGGGATGGCGGCAGGGTCGCGCACCCGCCGCCGGTTACGCGCGCGCGACCACACGGACAGGCACTTAAAGGGGACGTACAGGTACATTGATGTGCCTGTACGTGCCATTCTGCCAACGTATATCTACAGGAGGCGGTCAGCAAGTGGTTAAGGAATAAAAAAGAAAGGCTTGACCAGACTTTACAGGCAAATTAGGACACTAAATAGTATTAAAAAAACTTCATCCATACTATATCATCTGGGATGTGACTGACCTCCTTGAAGTGATGTGATCTTGGATCTACACTCGTGGTCACTGTAGGCTTTCACACATATATACTACTTCATTTACATGCACATAGTTCAGTACATGCACATGTGCAGATATGTGTGCGTAGGAACTATAATGTATTATCAGAGAGTTATATATACACCATATTACCAAAAGTATTGGGCCGTTAATGGCATTCCAGTCTTAGTCCGTAAAATGCACTTTTGGAAGAATGGTCAAACATTCCCATAGACACACTCCTAAACATTGTGGACAGCCTTCCCAGAAGAGTTGAAGCTGTTATAGCTGCAAAGGGTGGGCCAACTCAATATTGAACCCTATGGAATAAGATTGGGATGCCATTAAAGTTCAGGTGCGTGTAAAGGCAAGTGTCCCAATACTTTTGGCAATATAGTGTATGTGTGTATATACACTCTTCCTTTTTGAGCATCTTAAATGTATTTATAGGGTATTTTCAGCCCACATATACCAGCTGCTGGGTGATGATTGGTTGGTTTCCTTTTTTGCCCTGGTGCCCGCCCACTCTATGTGCGCTCACCCTTCTAGGCAAGGTGAACATATATTTTGATGGATGCAATATGTATGGTTATGTTGAGGTAATAGCATGCTTACGATTTTGTGCAAAGAGTTATTTATCTTTTCTGTTTATGTACTGAATCCTGTATTTTTCCTTTTGTGTATCCTGAAGAAGCAGACAAGCGAAACATGCTGACGCACAGGGACCTATTCACTCACTATTTTGTAAAATTTTTGATGCAATTTGGTGGACTATTTTTGCCATTGTTGTATATGCAGTATGTGTACATGTTTTTATTGATGCATGACTTGCTTTTGAAACTTTGTTAACAAATACAATTGTATGGATTTTTTATACTCTTTAGTGTCTTAATTTGCCTCTAAAGTCCAGTCGAGCCTTTCTTTTTTGTACCTACATTAGTCTACAGTATATACATATGTGGCATTGGAGTGATTCTATTGTTATTTTTTATCTCTTAGTTGTTATAAAAAAAAAAAAATGTGGATCAGAGATCCTGACTACTTTGTATGATATAGAGGATAGTATATTTTGGTATTCGGTGAGATCGCGTGGTCACAGATATTCTGCGCTTTCAAAGAAGCGTGTACTGAGATAAATTCAAGGGCTGTCATAGCTGACCTCGCTCTGAAAATAATAGCTGGCGGGCTGTGTCTGGCTTCAATACTTTTTAAGATAATGACCCGGAACAAGCCAGCAGATTAGGAGAGGCAGAAGTCCTGATCTTTGTACTTGTTGCAAGTCAGTGACTTATGCGGCGTACACACGATGGTTTTTCATGCCATTTTTTAAACCAACGTTTTTTTTCATGTTTCCTCTCAAGCCTGTCTTGCGTACACACGATCATTTTAAAAAACGTTCAAGCAAAGCGCAGTGTCGTACAACACGTACGACGGCACTATAAAGGGGAAGTTCCATTCGGATGGCGCCACCCTTCATGTTAGCAAAGTTTGTTGAGCGACGATTTGCGCATTTCAGCCTCCTGCTTTTCAGTCCGTTACAGCGTGACGAATGTGCTATCTCCATTACAAATGCTAGTTTTACCAGAACGTGCGCTCCCATCTCATACTTGATTCTGAGCATGCGCGGTTTTTTTCACCTCGTCAAAGCATACACACCATCGTTTTTCACGTCGTTAAAAAAAACGACATGAAAAACGACGTGAAAAAATAGAGCATGTTCGAAATTTTTAATGGCCGTTTTTCACGTCGTTAAAAATGCTCTGGAGCATACATACGATCGGTTTTAATGCCCATTTTTAAAAATGGAATTTTTAACGGCATGAAAAACGATCGTGTGTATGGGGCATTAGGGGACTTGTACACAGTACTGCTGTATGAACATCATATACCTGGCAGAAAACTCCTGCATAAAAATGGGAAAATACGAAGCATAGTAAATGCACATATTTGTGCGTTTTTGTGCATACACCTACATGGGCCTAACAATTCTTCTAGGTTCGGTTGTGTCACATGCGCATATGGGCGTCTTTGTGTGTATATGTGTATGTACGCACGTAAAATACAGATTTTTAAGTTAAAGACATGTTGTTAAAAAAAAAAAAAAAAAATTGTACCTTTACAATTGCTTTAAAGCAGGGCTCAAGAAATCCTAGGTGCCAGGTCACCATGTAGACAAGAGGTTTCTTCCTGGCCACCCAAATGCTCCCCACACCCTGCACACGTGCCCGCCGCTATGTATCCCAGGCTCCGCATGCCCATATGTAGGCCTGCAGGCCTGAGACCAGCATAGCAGATGCAGCCGGGTATAGAGAGTGGGGGGGGGAGGGTCTCCCCGCCTAGTTGTTCACCTGGAGGTGACGTGTGATGTCACTTCCGGGTCCCCGTTGACAGTTTCCCCTGCCATGAAGGCTGATGAAAGAATGTAATCCAGTGTCATGTGTACAGGGTATGACATACAGGGTCTTTTAGACCCTGGATGTCTCATTAAAGAGAACCTGTCACCAAAACAAAGCATCACATAACCACATATTGCAGTCGGCAATAGGGTTGCCACCTTTTCTTCAAGTCAAACCCGAAGACTTTAGCGGCACACAGAAATGTATTTTTGTAGTATAAACTATACATATATTTTCCTATTAAATAACATTTCTAATCATATGAAGTTAATAACAAGAGTCCCCTTTACATCAGAGGCCACAGAGTTCTCCTTTTACATCTGAACTCGCAGAGTTCCCTTTCACTGTAAAGCAGGACTCTGCAGACTCTGATGTAAGGGAGAACTCTGGGGACTCTGACATAAGGGATGCTCTGGGAACCCTGATTTAAGGGGGAACACTGAGAACTCTAATGTACGAGAGGACTTTGATTGAAGGGGGAACACTGTGGCCTCTGGTGTAAAGGGGAACTCTGATGTAAGGGGTGCTTTGAGAACCCTGATTTTCCTTAGTGTACTCACTCAGAGGCAGGAGATAGAAGGGGGGAGACTTCAGTCACAGACAGAAATGGATGATGAGCTCACTCACCCCTTGGCAGTCAGCACCTCTCATCCAGATGTATCTGAGGCTGCTGAACTTCAAATTTCCAGCCCGCACTTTCTAAGGAGTGTAGGTAGACACAGAGGGGTAGGGCCGGGAGGAAGAGGTGCAAATCAAGCCCTCTTTCCTCTCCCATCTGTATGTGTGTTTGGGGGAGGGGGTTGTTAGTTCTGGCTTTGGGAAGCATGAAAGAGAGTGTAACAGACACTCTCAGCTTAGACAACTGCAGCCAGCAACTGCTGGGAAGCCATAGTCCATTCTGAATAATGTGTCCGGGTTTCAGGCAGCTTGAAACCTGGACACATGATTCCAAACCCGAACTGTTCGGGTGAATCCCGGACAGGTGGCAACCCTAGTCGGCAAGTGGTTAAATCAATCCCTGTGGAGCAACATGGAATTAAGGCCACATGATGTTTGCTTATGTACTAGAAGATATTAGACATGTGCAAAAGGAAAAAATTTGTTTAGTTTTGTTTCGTTTTAATTCGTTAATTAATTAATTTAGTTTAGTTAGATTCGTTAAATTCATTAAATTCGTTTTCGGATTTCGTTCCGATTTCGACCAAATTCGTAAAAACGTTCAGATTCGAAATTATTTCAACATGATTCGAAATCATTTCAACCGCATTCGAAAACAATTAGAATAGAATCGAAAATATTGGAAATAATCAAATAGAAAAACAATAGAACAGAATAGAATAAAATACAATATATATATTATATTTTATTCTATTCTGTTCTATTTTTTTTCTAGTCTATTTTCTATTTCTATTCTAATCTTTTCTAATTGGAATTCAAAAAATTGGTCGCATTCGAAAATATTTCAACCAAATTCGAAAATATATCTACTGGATTTGATAAAATTTCATCCGCATTCGTTAATATTTCAACCAAATTCGATAATATTTCAACAGGATTTGAAATTATTTCAACCGAATAGAAAAGATTATAAAAAAATAGAAAAACAGATAATAGACTAGAAAAACAATAGGACAGAATATATTATATTTTATTCTATTCTGTTCTATTTTTTTTTCTAGTCTATTCTTTTATATTCTATTCAAATCTTTTCTATTAAAATCAAAATCATTTTTTTTCCGACATTCGAATTTCGTATAGAATGAATTCTAATTTGAATAGAAAAGATTAGAATAGAAATAGAATATAGACTAGAAAAACAATAGAACAGAATAGAGTATAGATACTATCTATTTAATTTTTTATTTTTTTTTGCAGATTACTATTTGTTTCCATAAGATCTCCTGCAGACTATTAGCATCTATTTAATTTTTTTTGCAGATCTCCTGCAGACTATTAGCATCTATTTAATTTTTTATTTTTTTTGCAGAATACTAATAGTCTGCAGGAGATCTGAAAAAACAAATAAATAGATGCTAATAGTCTGCAGGAGATCTTATGGAAACAAATAGTAATCTGCAAAAAAAATAAAAAATTAAATAGATAGTATCTATACTCTATTCTGTTCTATTGTTTTTCTATTTTCTATTTCTATTCTAATATTTTCTATTCAAATTAGAATTCATTCTATACGAAATTCGAATGTTGGAAAAAAAAATATATATATATATAACCATCTTCCGAAATACGAATTCAGTATATAATGATTTTGAATTAATAGAAAAGATTTGAATAGAATATAAAAGAATAGACTAGAAAAAAAATAGAACAGAATAGAATAAAATATAATATATTCTGTCCTATTGTTTTTCTAGTCTATTATCTGTTTTTCTATTTTATTATAATCTTTTCTATTCGGTTGAAATAATTTTAAATCCGGTTGAAATATTATCGAATTTGGTTGAAATATTAACGAATGCGGATGAAATATTACCGAATCCGGTAGATATATTTTCGAATTTGGTTGAAATAGAAATAGAAAATAGACTAGAAAAAAAATAGAACAGAATAGAATAAAATATAATATATATATTGTATTTTATTCTATTCTGTTCTATTGTTTTTCTATTTGATTATTTCCAATATTTTCGATTCTATTCTAATTGTTTTCAAATTCGATTTGACTAGAATTCTTTTCGAATTCAATTTGAATTTCGTCCGTGGTTTTTCGATTCGAAACGTTCCGATTCGATTGAATTCGTTAGCATTGTAATTCATTATTTCGGATGCATCCGAATGTCCGAATAATGAACATTCATCCGAATTTCGATTCGGAACGAAACGAAATGCACATGCCTAGAAGATATTAGCTCAACCCCACACACACACACACCCACCTACAGGCACACACCGATCCCTACTTCCAACACTCAGTTGACAAATGAGAGAATTTCAGTGGGCAGGAGAGGTTTGGAGTGAATTGGACAGAAAAGTTAAGACTCCATGTTCAGTCTTGGCCTAAGATACAACGGGGTCCACACGGACTAACAGATCAATCTGATGATTAACACTTAAAGAAAGTGCTGCTAAGTGGCGTCACTAGAGTTGGCTTCACCTGGTGCGGTAAAATATGGTGTCACCCCCCTCCACCAAGCATAGTCCCCCTCCTTCAGTCTAGACCCCCCCTCCACTAAGTGCAGACCCCCCTCCCCCAGTATAGACCCCCCTCTCCCCTCAGTAGTAACCACCCCCCTCCCTAAGCACAGACCCCCTCCCTCAGTACACACTAAGAACAGATCCCCTCTCACTTAGATCAGACCCCCCTCCCTCAGTCCAGACCCCCCCCCCCTCAGTTCAGACCCCCTACCTAGGTACACACAGCCCTCTCCACTTGTGCTAGTAGGGAGGTGGGGGGTCCGTTATTTACTGGATGGGCACTTTGGGAGGACAGAGGACTAGTAGGGAGGTGGGGGGTCCGTTATTTACTGGATGGGCACTTTGGGAGGACAGAGGACTAGTAGGGAGGTGGGGGGTTAGATATGTACTGGGGGGTGCGCTGTGGGAGGGCTTGTGCTCTTGCAGAGGGTCAGATTTCAAATCCAATGCCCACTTCTAGCATAGGTCCTCTCCCCTCCCAAAGTGCCCCCCCAGCACATATTCTCTTAAACCCCCCAGAATCACTCCATCTTTTTTAACTTGCCCCCACCCACCCCCCTTCCTGGTCACTCTGTCCCCCCTCCTCTGTCCATCTACAATATAATTCAGTAAAGTACAGACCTTAGCTCGGCATGCACAGCGTGTCCCTCCTCTGGTCTGTGTACATGTAAACAGCTGAGGATTGGGCTTTGGCTTCGGTCCGCTCTGCTGTTTGGGACAGCGGGGACATCGGGTCAGGGGCAACCCAGACAGCCCGGCGAGAGATGCAGATGCTGGTGCGGTCTTAGCGGTGCCCCTGCTGATGTGTGTCACCCCTCTGAGTGTCACCCGGGTGCGTTCCTCACCCCCCTAGCGATGCCACTGGTGCTGCTGCATTTCAAACTTCAAACTTTTAAGGCAGCCTATTTTCCCTTTGTAAGATGGAATCTTTAAGATTACAGAACATGCAGCTATTTCCTTCGAAAAAGCAGTGTCTTTGCACAAGTGGAAATTTGTTGGACTCTAATCTAGTTTATCCACCATGCATATAGCGTTATCTACCTGCACAGGGAAACCGATGCCTGCCAAAAGTTATATTATGTGAATTATGTGGTTAAATATAATTGCATAGTCAGGGAAAAAAAATGCATGTCCATTGAGTTGGACCAAAAGAGCAAATTTCACTACTTTGTATCCTTCCTGGAAAAGAGATGTTTAAGAGGGGATATAATAGTGATATATATATATATATATATATATATATATATATATATATATATATATATACACAGTGCTGTGCAAAAGTCTTAGGCAGGTGTGAAAAAATGCTAATGCTGCAAATTAAGTATGCTTTCAGAAATAAAAGTATTTTTATTAATTAACCAAATTGAAAGTAAATAAACAGAAGAGAAATCAAAATCAAATCAAAATTTTGTGTGACTGTTAACACTTCTATTTCTTAAAACATTTTTAATTTACAGCATTTTTTCACACCTTCCTAAAGCCTGGTACACACTATTCATTTTTTCCAACTAAAAAAGAAAACTGTCAGCTCTGCCATTGGCTGAGAGCACTGATCTGGAGACAAACGGCTGCTGGTTTTCGACATGCTCGTCTAATGCCAGCCAAATGGCTTCTGTCAGACCGGCTGGTATACACATGGGCTTGAATGTATGCCTCGGCTGGCAGTCGGCCCGTATGCACGGGACTTAAGACTTTTGCACAGTACTGTATCTTAATGGTGATTCTAGCATAGGAAGAAAACTATTCAGTCTCAGGGAGCTTAAAGTGATACTAAAGCTAAAAACATTTTTATACCCTAATGCATTCCTTTCCATAAGGTAAAATACAATTTCTATTCCTCTGTCCTCCCCTGCCTGTGTGAAGGGGAAGAGAGGGGAGAATAAATCCAGCGCTGTGCACGGCTCCAGCTCTTCTAGCATAGAAAAAAAAAAATTATTCGCTCCGCCTCGATGTACGTTTCGTCATGATTGACGTCTTCAAGTCAAGGCATACATGTCCCACCTGCATGTTACAGTGAAGTGGGGATTACAATATGCACAAAAAACGTGTAATGCCGGGTGCAAGGATGTTTACACTATGCAATTGTAGCACCCGGACCCTATTTCTCCTGCCTACCTCCACCTTGCAGGGATAAAGGCACACGTGCCACATGCCCGGATCCTCCTGATTTAGAAGGTTGAGCGGTGTTCTTTATTTTTGGGTCCTGCAGCGAGTTACCTCCCGTTCACTGGTTCTCGTCCCTAGAATGTAGGGAAAAGTCTGTGTTCTTTCCCCAAAGAAACTCAATGTCCAAACTGTATTTAAACTCCAAACAGCCGAGTTTATTCTTATCTTGCTCAAACAGATTTGGGAACAGGTTGAAGATAGCGACAAAGTAGGTAGGGAGATAGGTTCAGGCATGCGGCACCCAGTTACCCTATTCTTTACTCAAGCCTGAGTATGAATTTTGCTCACCCAGAGAGATCCCTCTCACAACTCTAGCAGCCGGAGTGAAGCACGAACAGTTGCTATATGAATTTAGTCCCCTTCACAGACAAGTCCTAGAGATCCTCTGCCACAGAATCCCTAATGATTGAATTAAGACTTCTGAACAAAACCCCGTAGATTAGTAGAGACCATAGGTGTCAGGGAGACACACTACAGGGGCTATACTGCAACTCACGGATCCTTCCTCTGATAGGTAACCAGGCCTCTCCTTCATCATGAACTCCGTCACCGATCCATCGGACAGGTCTTCCCCCGGTTTCCTCTCTTTCAGAGCGGGCCACCCTCACAGGGGCTCCCTGGTACTCCAGTCTGTTGGCTGTAGACCCAGTTGAAGGTACTGGGCCTACCTGGAACGTTGTAGGCTCGGGCTAAAGGTGCCTGAGACTCCTCGGCCAGTTCGCGCACCCCCCAGCCAGCAGGGCCTAAGGGCGCGACTTCGCCACCAGGGGGTCCTCCTTGGAATCTCCCCGGCACACCACCCCCATGGGGCACACTCTCCTCCTCTCCTCTGGCGTCTGCCCTTTATGTACCTTCTCCCAGCATGCACCACAGCCGAAACCCCGCCCACCACACGGTAGCCGAGAGAGGACACCCAATCACACCACAATGCCACCCGTGGTTCAACCTGAGACCTGGGCAACAGCGCCACCACAGGACAAGGGGAACCATACACCAGGCAACAACATGGCAGAGTCCATACCTAACAAATTAGAGAACCTGAGCCAACTATGGCTCATACTACCCCTAAATTTAATGTAAGCAGTTAAGCCTGGGGTTTTATTGTGGTGTATTTTTAATAAATTAGTAAGGTTTTACACTATTGGAGCTCTTCTTTTTTTCCTGGTTGTTTGACAAATTGGAGAGTGAATCTCTGGTCCTATTCCTGGATGAGTGACCCCGGGAGGGCATAAAGTGCATTGTGACTCTAATTAGGGGTCATGGGGCTCTGGTGAGTTCTCTGTATTGTTTGTGGTGGTGACAAGCGGGTGAAGTCACACACAAAAGACAAATAATGCACTGAATGGCACTTTAAACACACAGCACTTTCTTGAGGAAATACGAATATATTGCAAGCGTTTTGTTGAAAACTGCATGGACACTATTTTATTTTGTTTGTAAGGCATATATGGATTATTGTATATTAATGATACATGATTGATTATGTATTGGTGTAAGGCATAAGACACTTTGCAACTTAAATAAGAGCTGTTGACACTCTTTGTGTCAGTTTCAGTCAAGTTCCTCCAACCCAAACTCGCTCGTCCATTTCTTTATGAACCTTGCTTTGTGCACTGGTCCCAATCATTTGACAGAGGGGAAATTATGGTGTGGGGCTGTTTTTTAGGAGTTGCGCTTAGCCCCTTAATTCCAGTTAAGGCGTCAGCATACCAAGACATTTTGGACAATTTCATGCTCCCAACTTTGTGAAAACAGTTTGGGGATGGCCTCTTCCTGTTCCAACATGACTGCGCACCAGTGCACAAACAAGGGCCATAAATACATGGATAAGCGAGTTTGGGGTGGAGGAACTTGACTGGCCTGCACAGAGTCCTGACCTCAACCTGATAGAACACCTTTAGGATGAATTAGAGCGGAGACTGTGAGCCAGGCCTTCTCATTAAAATCAGTACTTGATCTCACAAATGCGCTTCTGGAAGAATGGTCAAACATTCCCATAGACACACTCCTAAACCTTGTGGACAGCCTCCCCAGAAGAGTTAAAGCTGTTATAGCTGCAAGGGGCGGGCCAACTCAATATTGAACCCTACGGACTAAGACTGGGATGCCATTAAAGTTCATGTGTGTGTAAAGGCAGGTGTCCCAATACTTTTGTCAATATAGTTTATATTAATCATTATTTGGAGCATGGGTGATATAAGAGTTATTTTATGCAACCTTGCCAACTATGTAACTATGTACATGTTTCCTCCTGATCAATTTAGACTCGATTTAGATCAGATCAAATTGAGTCAATTTGCTGGGGCAGAAAATGATTGACCATTTTGCATTGATCCGTAGCACTGAGATACTTTGTTCATGAATGTATTTAGACCAATATTTAGACCAGATTATGAGATTTCATGATGCCCACAGAAATACGATTGATAACATACCATCATAAATCCTAATCATATGTTGACTATTTATCAAAATCCTCTTCCCTGTGTGTGGCATATGGATCAAATTGTCATCTATAAATTGGAAGAGAGTGATCAGAAAAGAAATCAATCATTTATCGATGTGTGTATGGCCACCATAACTCCAGCCTCCTTATGATTGTTTAACAGCATTTCACAGATGGCAGCAGAGCTGAGGGTGAATTCATGCCAGGCATGTTTCCATTATGTTTCCATATATTTTTCATGGATGAATGAAAATCGATTTTTTTTTAAAGCACCGTTTGCTGCCTGGAGAAAGAAACATAAGGCCTTACAGCACTGGGCCCTTCTGTGCTGCCAGGCCCTATAGCAGCTGCTGTGGCCTTAGTTACACACTTAGCGATGACATTAGTATAACGGGAATTATTCGGTGAGAGTAGCAGACAAGTCGGCTCTCTATCACAGGCGTTGGCTGAGCGAGGAGAAGATTATGTACTGCTGATCAGTGATTCCGGTTGTACCGAGATAGCTTCCTGTCTGATGCATCCCACTCTCATAATATTTTAGTCTCTCTTATCTCAGTCAGTGTCTTATATCTCTGCAAGCAGCCTACATCAGTCATTCTCATATTCATGCTTATATTTTCTTTCTGAAAGCTTTTCCCAGTCAGTCTGCATCTATCATCTCATATCCCTCTCTTGTTCTCCCTCCACCCTCTCAGTCTACATTCTCCATCGGTCTCTCACTCCTCTGGAGTCTCCAATTTTCTCACCTCCTACTGTCAGACATACCCTCATATTCACATGTCAGTGGTCTCACCCCTAGGGCTTTTCTCCGTCAATCTCCATGGTTACTCATAGTCTATGCTGACTCTCACTCCGAGACTGTGAGAGGTCAATGAGGAGAATGGTCTGTCGGACTCAACAGGGGAAACAGTCAGGTGTGGGAAACCATGCGAGACAAGAAGAAAAGATGAGACAAGGTGAAAAATAAAGAAAGGCGTAAAGTAAGCGTGATGACTAAAGACTGGTTTTAAAGCACACAAGGAAGATCGAGGTTTGAGAGAGATGTGAGAGGCGAGAATGGAGGCATGGGGGCGAGTTAAACTCAGGAAACTGTCTTTACTGAATCAATGTTAAAGTGAACCTGTGTCCAGACTTTGCACACTAGTAGCATTTACATTTCCTGAACAAGAAGTAGAAGTGCTCTAAAACATTTCCTCATTTACCTCTGTAGCTAAAGGCATCATGGAGAAATTCATTCACAATAGAAGCACTGCTATCTCAGCTTTTTTTCTATAAAGCAGATCCTCCCAAACCTTCCCATACACACAGCAGGTACTTCTCAGCTGTTACAACCTGACCCCTAAAGGGGTTGATTTACTAAAAGCAAATAGACTGTGCACTCTGCAAGGGCATTTTCACCAGAGCTTAGTAAATGAGGAGAAGCTCTGCTGACTTCCATCATTCCTACCAGACCTACCACCAGCTGGGCGTTTTTGCAAGCTTTGTCGTAGGGAAATGTTTTGGATCTTTTCTTTAAAAGTTTTGGCCCCTGGAGGGTTAAATGAGGACTTTGAAATCAGTGCTATTCTATAAAGCAATCCTCTATAAACCTCATCCCTCCTTGTGTCTGGTGTATTATGTGCTTTCCATATGTGTGTATATATATATATAGCACACGGACCCTTTTCCCTACCTTTGGCTCACTTGTAGGAAAAGGGCACACCGTACTTTATACCTGTACCCTCCTGTGTGAAGAGGTTGTGCGGTGTAAATATAACTGGGTCTCCACAGCTAGGTTCTCCAGAGAATGGTTCTCGTCTCTCATGCGATAAAGACAAGTCTCGATTTCCCCCAATAACTCCAAGGTCCACACCAGTTGCAACTCCAACGTAGAGTTTATTTTATCATATGCACAGTCACTAGATAGGAAAGGGTGGATGGAGAACAAGACAACAAAAGTGTTGGAGCAGGTCTAGGCATAAACGAATGTATGATTCACTACCTGTCTCTCAAGTAGGCTTAGCTTACCCTGATAGTCTCCCATTAGAGTGGATCCTAGCAGCCGGAGTGATGCTCAAATTAGATTACACACAGTCTCGGCACAAACTGTTACGGGTGAATTTGGGTCTTTGCCACAGACCTGGTGAACTTTGCTTGTGGTATTAGGCCTCTTTCGGGGAGATGACATCCCTCCAGAGAGTTACCGGGCCCCTTCCTTCACTGTGATCTCTCACCACTCCCTCGGAACGGTCCTCCCCCAGCCTCCTCTTCCAGATACGGGTCTCCTCGCAAAGCAGCACCCTGTGATTCTTCTTCCCTCAGTGGGCCCCAGCCAAAGGTGCTGGACTCAAGGCCTTCAGTTGCAGCCCCAGGGCTAAAGGTGCCTGGGACTGATACGCCAGTGTACCGGGCCAGGAAGATCCAGTACTCTCGAACCTGGAATCCCACCCTCAGGCTGAAGGTGCCCGGGGTGGCCAACGAACAGAGCAACGACACACTCCCCGGGGTAGGACCCCCGGGAAAAGAACACCCCACAGGCAGTGTCTGCCCCTTTTATATCCTCTCCCGGCATGCACAGCAGGCCGACCACGCCCACCATACCACCGCTGAGAGGGGACATCCAAGGCACAGCATTATACCAGCCGTTCAACCCTATCCCCTGATGGCAGCGCTATCCACTATATCCACTATACACCAGTATCCCACCTGCGGTTTAAAATGGTTAGCAAAGTCCTATCAAATATAGTGTTTGAGTACAAGTACCACTCAAACATTCCCCTAAATTTGAAGACCCCGCTACATATATACTATATTTTCTAAAACAATTGATATGTCGTATTTTTAATGCCCTTGTCACACAAAAGCAGTGTGCAGACTGTGCAGAAGTAGTGTGCAGACAATGTCCCATGTTATTATGCCGTCCAGGCTCGGCCTTTCTCTTTCTTCTTCTTTTTTTTGTTTTCTCCCTCTCTTTCTGGCTTGTCTGTGTCTCTGTGTGTGTTAACAGTGTATAGTCATTTGGCCGCCCCCTTCTGCTAAAACACTGTGTTGCTTTCTATTTTGCCGCCACAAGCTCCGCCCCCATTACAACACATAGCCTATAAGAAGTCTAGCTCTTATGGAACCATTGTCACTGGCTGAAGAAGGAACCAATGAGCTGTTCCGAAACGCGTCCCGCTTTTATGACACACTTCCTGTCCACTTCCTGTTTGCGCTCCACGCTGGCCCTCGTCCCGCTTCCGCTGACGTCATCAGGCTCCAGCGCTACTGTGACTCCTGAAAGTCTACAGAGCCATTCGGCTGTCATCTTTTGGATTTCACTGGAAGTACTACCATCTTATACTGGGACTGCCCTGCCACTGGAAAATCTCCTGGATTCACTTACTACATGCCCGCTTTTATCCACTATCTTGTAAGTGTTTTTAACCCTTTTCAGGGGAAATTAAAAGTCTTTTACTTCTGCACTTAGAGGTGCCTTGTTTGTTTTTCTGTTAGTATAGAAAGCTAGAATGTCAACAACTGCCTGAAAAATGTGTAATGAGTTTATAGCACTGTACAAAAAATGGATGCTAATAATGCATAAAACAATGTTTTGTGCTATCTAAATATTAAATCGTGTGACTGCGGCTCCAGAGAAATAGTAAACAAACACCAGAAACAAATATTAAATACAGTGTGTATAGCACTGCCAAAACAAAATGTCAATAATAAAATTGAAACAAATATAACAATGTGCCTCTTGATCAATAAAATTTAATATAAATACAATTTTCAACAATAAAATGTGTTTAAAAGTGATCCACCTCTCCTCCATGTCGAAACAACTACCTTCAGTTCCCTTTATTTGTAAAATTCCAACCAATTTGTATGCTACGCTCGTCAACCACTTACGATTCCTTCACTGGTATACAAAAAAATCATGAAAAGGTAATTGCCTTTCATTTTTTTGACTGTACCTGTGGGATCCCCCTGGAAGCTGGAAATCATTGTAGTAGGCACCACTACTCTACCACTACTAGTGATTGTCACTATATTTTGAGTCCCATACCGAGTAGCTGAAAAAGACGTGCATACTGCATTTGGCTCCACCATCAATGTGGACAGGAGTGGGTTTCACTTTTAAAGTGGTAGTAGATAAAACTGGCAATGTCATAATGTGCTAAAATGCATCACATACTAGCACATTATGAGAGACTTACCTTAAAACGAAGCTAGCCAGCGCCGCTCTGTTACCACTGACAGGGCTTCCATCTTCACTCGGTCTTCTGTCCGGGTTTGCAGGCCTCCTGCCACATTAGTAGTCGGGGGCGCGATAACGCCACTCCCGCGCATGAACTGTATGCCAGACCTTCAGAGCGCATGCGCCGGTGGCGTCACTGGCTTGCATGTACTCTGAATATCTCCTAAACAATGAAAGTTTAGGAGATATTCACAGTATCTGCAGGTGAGCCTTATTATGGTCTTACCTGTAGGTATAAGTGGTAGAACAGAGTTTACTACCACTTTAAAACAGACGTTTGTTTGGGATTGTATTTTTTAGATCTTATTGATTAAGACACACATTGAGGGGGATTTACTAAAACTGGATCAGACAAAAGATTCGTCAGTAGTTTAGCATGGCAACCAATCAGCATCTAGCTTTCATTTTCAAAGCATAACTGAACAGACTGAAGATTGGTTACTATGCACAGCTGCTTTCAAAAAAAAATTGTGCACCCCACCCAATGCTTAACAATCCTAACTTTGTGCCACAGATTAGATAATAATATAAAATAATAAAACCAACCATATAAATAATAAACTCCTTAACTTGAATGCTGCTATTTTTTGAAGCAATGCTAAATGATCATAATGGATTCACCACTGACAACAGGGTAAATAGCGGCGCTATCTTAAACACAAAAAAACATCTTTCAACTAGCCGAAAAAAAATATAGTAAATATATATATATAAAAAAAAAAAACACCCAGTGTTATATTGATGTGGAGAAATCTTCATAACCAAAAAAGCCCATATAAAAGTCCCCTTAAAATAATCCTTAAAAGAATTCAGTGTGAATCTTCCATATATTGTGTAATTTCCACACCACACCCCATGCTTCAGTGTTACCGCTTCCCTATAGGATACTCACTCACCAGATTTATTTGCCTCACACTCTCATGTTCGGAAAATGTGCTTTGTCTCTGAAGTCAGTATATTCCACCATCGATACTCTCCAGGCCACGTTAATCATAAGCCAATATTTCATCTCATATAGAGGGAAAAGAGAAGCTCCAATAGTGTAATTTGTTAAAAACACCTTTCATTATTCATTCGTCTCACATTACATATGCCACTGGTTCTTTAAAGCTTTGAAATAACTATAGTCGCTCACATGACTGAAAACATTAGCAAGTTACTCCCTGGACAAAGTCGTGTTGACGAAACGCGTCAGCACGTGGCTGTACGCCAACCGGAAGTGATGTATCACGTTCTACCGGAAGTGACAATCCAGGAGTGATGACGCCATGTGTAGTAGCCTGGCCTCTCAGTCACGCGAGCGACTATAGTTATTTCAAAGCTTTAACGAACCAGTGGCATATGTATTGTGAGACGAATGAATAATGAAAGGTGTTTTTAACATATTACACTATTGGAGCTTTTCTTTTCCCTCTATATGAGATTAAATATTGGCTTATGATTAACGTGGCCAGGAGAGTATCAATGGTGGAATATACTGACTTCAGAGTCAAAGCACATTTGCCGGACATGAGAGTGTGAAGCAAATAAATCTGGTGAGTGAGTATCCTATGGGAAAGTGGTAACACTGAAGCACGGGGTGTGGTGTGGAAATTGCACAATATATGGAAGATTCACACAGAATTCTTTTGGGGATTATTTTAACCACTTAGCGACCACCCTGTAGCAATTTTACGTGATCCCGCACTTCCGAGTAGCGGGCGTGAATGAACGCCGGCATCATCTCACTCCCGCTGTATTTATACACAGAGGGAGCCGATCAGCAAGTACCACGGACTCGATGTCTGTCAGCACCCGCCGATCATTCGTTACACAGGCAAAACGGCAGTCTGCCTATGTAAACAAGGCAGATTCCCATTCTGACAGTACAGAAGGCATAGATTCTGTTTTCCTGCAAAGCAGGGACATGGATCCATGCTTTCCCTTAGTAAAAGCACCTCTCACACAGTGCACACACACTGGCTAGGCACACAGTTAACCCTTTGATTGCTCCTGATGTTAACCCCTTCCTAGTGTCATTAGTACAGTGACAGTGCATATTTTTAGCACTGATCACTGTATTAGTGTCACTGGTTCCCAAAAAAGTGTCAATTAGTGTCCGATTTATCTGCCACAATATTGCAGTCCCGCTATAAGTAGCTGATCAGCACCATTACTAGTAAAAAAAAAACAAATTCCATAAATATATCCCATAGTTTGTAGACTATAACTTTTGTGCAAACCAATCAATATATACGCTTATTGGGATTTTTTTTAACCAAATATATGTAGCAGAATAATAATAACAATAATTTGATTAAGAATTTTTCTAACATTTTTTTTTATTGGATATGTTCTAAAGCAGAAAGTAAAACATGTTTTAATTTTTTTTTTTAATTGTCGGGCTTTTTTTGTTTATAGCGGCAAAAAAAAAAAATGCATTGGTGATCGTACAAAACCAAAAGAAATCTCTATTTGTAGGGAAAAAGGAAATCAATTTTATTTGGGTACAGCATCGCACAACAGCGAACACAGTTAAAGTAATACAGTGTCTGTATTAATGGCCTGGTCATGAAGGGGGGTACATCTTCCAGATTCCTTTCTCCACATAAATACAGTGGGTACGGAAAGTATTCAGACCCCCTTAAATTTTACACTCTTTGTTATATTGCAGCCATTTGCTAAAATCATTTAAGTTCATTTTTTTCCTCATTAATGTACACACAGCACCCCATATTGACAGAAAAACACAGAATTGTTGACATTTTTGCAATTGAATGATGAAAGTCAGCAGAGCTTCCCCTCATTTACTTTGGAGCAACTGCACTTGCAGCGTCTATTTGCCTTTAGTAAATCAACCCCATTGTAAATTGTGCTGATTCCATCATATCATTATAATAATCAAAGTACATGTAAACACAATCTCCTAAATGTTATATATTTAACATGTAAATGTATTTTCAAAAGTCAATTCAATTTCAGTTAATGAGCTGACAGTAATAACTGGCTGGTAAAATGATTATAATTGCCTGTATTTTAAAGGAAGTTAATTATAATTCTAATTATAACGAAGGGAGTCTACCATTACTGACCGTTCCTTCTGAAAATACTAGTTCTCTGACCCTCATGCTCACCTGATTCTTTGTCACAAATTTGAGTTACTGAGCCAAAACAAGCATGGAGAAGAGGACTTTTCTCCGACTTTCCTGATCTGCACACTTTTGTTTAGTTATAGGACTGATGTGTCTTATGTAGGTAGCAGATCTGCTTTAAAGTGGTTGTAAACCTCAGATACGAAATATGAACAACGCATATCCCTCTGTAGTGTGTAGTTGTCTCAATCCAGAGCACTAAAGGGGTTGATTTACTAAAGACAAATAGAAGCACTCCCCAGGGCACACTTAACCACTTCAGCGCCCCCTACAGGTTAGCCCCTTCACTGCCAGTGTAATTTTTACAGTAATCAGTGCATTTTTATAGCACTGATCGCTGTAAAAATGACAATGGTCCCAAAATGGTGTCAAAGGTGTCCGATGTGTCTGCCATAATGTCGCAGTCACGATAAAAATCGCTGATCGCCGCCATTACTAGTAAAAAAAAAAAATATTAATAAAAATGCCATAAAGCTATCCCCTATTTTGTAGACGCTATAACTTTTGCGCAAACCAATCAATAAACGCTTATTGCAATTTTTTTTACCAAAAATATGTAGAAGAATACGTATCGACCTAAACTGAGGAAAAATATTTTTTTTATATATATTTTTTGAGGATATTTATTATAGCAAAAAGTAAAAAATATTGCATTTTTTTCAAAATTGTCTCTCTATTTTTGTTTATAGCGCAAAAAATAAAAACCAGAGAGGTGATCAAATACCACCAAAAGAAAGCTCTATTTGTGGAAAAAAAAAGGACATCAATTTTGTTTGGGAGCCACGTTGCACGACCGCGCAATTGTCAGTTAAAGCGACGCAGTGCCGAATCGCAAAAAGGGGCCTGGTCTTTAACCAGTGAAATGGTCCGGGGCTGAAGTGGTTAAAGGAATGGATAACCCAACACACTTTCTATAAAAGGGTGGGCTCACAGCAGCCATCTTGTCATTATGTATTGGAATTTTAATGGATAGCTGACAAATCTATGTAAGGAGAATTACTATTATTTATTCATTTAATCATTTTTTTTTATTTTTATTTTGGCATTGGTACATGTCTCCAATGTAGGGTGACCACATTTCCAAACTGCCATTCAGGGACACCCACCTTCCTCCCCCAAAAATGAGGGAGGACAATGTAGTCTCAGGGATTATGGGGAATTCAGCGTGATTTGTCGGGCGAATGGCTAGTCTTAGCACATAAATCATCCCGACACCATGCTAAATATGGTGTCAGGATGATCAAATCACATTATTTCTATTACCACATTGTAATATATCATAAAATAGTTCAACTCGCCATAATGCAGAATCAGTGGGAACCCTGAGCTTGGCACTTGCCACCAAATGCAGTGTGCCACTTTCCACCTGTAGCCTGCCACCAGATGCAGTGTGCCACTTGCCACCCATAGCCTGCCAGCAGATGCAGTGTGCCACTTGCCACCCATAGCCTGCCACGAGATGCAGTGTGCCACTTGCCACCCATAGCTTGCCACCAGATGCAGTGTGCCACTTGCTACCCATAGCCTGCCACCAGATGCAGTGTGCCACTTGCCACCCATAGCCTGCCACCAGATGCAGTGTGCCACTTGCCACCCATAGCCTGCCACCAGATGAGTGGTCCCTCAGACAGTGAGTCGGGCTGTGGGGGAAGGGAGGAGAAGTCAGGTAGTCGGGCAGCAATCGATCTGATCCAGCAGCAGCACACAGAACAGACCTCAGATGACCAGTCCCTGCTACTGTCACTCCCTCTGCATGCTGTTTGGCGGTGGGCCGCGGGTGCCGAGGAAGGAGGTGGGTGGAGAGGAGACACTGCCTGGAGAGTGAAGATCACACCAGTTCCTCCTGCTTGCTGTGCGCCGGAGAAGGAGGAGGTGCCGAGGTGGGTGGAGACAGCAGTGCAGCACTAAGTGCAGGCATTGCTCCCGGCCTCACTGTCTGAGAGATTGAGAGTCTGTGATGTCACTGGTTGCTGGATGCCAGGCGGGCCAGCCCTAGCAACCAGTTCCGGAAGTGTAGAGAAATGTAATTGCTAGTTAGTAGGTGGTGGATGTGACCTCAATTTCATTCCGGGACACTGTATTGTCCCAGAATGAAGGTGCCCGGGACCAGGGACAGAGATGGCAATTCCAGGATAGTCCCGGGCAATCCGGGACACGTGGGCACCCTACTCCAATGGCAGTACTATTCCTGGCCACCCATGCTTGTTTGTTTGACAATAGATTGTGCACTAGCCCTACAAATGGCCAGACTTGAATAACAACATTCGCCCCTATAAACTTCAGTTGGATTCGCCCCAAAGTTTTCAAACTTCAAGCAAAATTTGCAAGACTGCTCGTTAATCAATCCTAGGCAGGTTCGCTCTTGCCTAGTGAGCAGAGAGGCAGTAATGATGAACTAGTAGCAGTGTGATTTCATGGACTAGCAGGGGATTATCACAAGAATGGCTGACCAACACTTAGGCCCCTTTCACACTGTGTCGTTGCAATAACGCGCTAAAATCTATTAGCGTTATTACCGCGTTTTTAATGTGTTTTTACCGCGTTAGCATTAAAAATAGCGTTAACGCCTATGCGTTTTTACCACGTTAGCACTAACGCGGTATAAACGTGGTAAAAACGCATAGGGGATAGGCATTTTTACAGCGCTATTTTATGCGCCCCAAAGATTCTCCAAAAAAGCTGTTTGTAGGATTTTTTCCAACGCACAGCCAGCACAACGCCTCAGTGTGAGAGCCCTCAGGGCTTTCACATTAGGAATGCTGGCTGGGGCAGGATTATTTCAGGCGTTTTTACAGCGCTATTTTTAGCGCTAAAACGCCTGAAAAACACCTCAGTGTGAAAGGGGCCTAAGATTAATTTGGCAGATAAGATTGGGCACATGGACAGTACGGGGTTAATTTACTAAAACTAGAGAGTGCAAATTCGGGTGCAGGTGTACATGGTAGCCAATCAGCTTCTAACTGTAGCTTGTCCAATTAAGCTTTGACCAAAAAAAAAACTGAAAGCAGTTTTAGTAAATCAACCCCTATGTATTTTACCTGCGTATTTTTTCTGTGCCTGGAGTTTCACTTTAACCACTTCCCACCCACCATATAGCAAAATGACGTTGACAAAGTGGTTTAGTTATCCTGATCAGATTTCATATGACGTGATCAGGATAACGAGCTGGCGCGTGGCCGCGGGGACGGGCAGCGCGGCGATCGGTGGTGCGGTGTGTCAGTCTGACACACAGCAACTCCGATCTAGGTAAAGAATCTCTGAGGCTGGGTTCACACTGATACTACACAACAGTCATACGACTTTCATCCTACTTTGCTCTGCGACATCAGTCCTACATCGGTCCTACATTGGTCCTACATCCATCCGACTTGAATGAACAGCATACTACTTTGATCCAACTTTGTGATAGTCTGAGTTGTCCTTTGACCAATCAAAACAATCCCAGTGTGAGATAAATTCCTTTTACTGCTGCTGTAATCACCATGTCGGATGTCAAAAGTCGGATGGTTAGGACAAGGATCCTACTTTGAGCCGACTTCAATGATATTCAATGGGCTGAAGTAGGACCAAAGTCGGGCCAAAGTAGTACAGGGAGCATTTTCAAAGTCGGACCGACTTGTGTCGGACCAGTTAAGACGGCTCTCATAGGGAAACATTGATTTTCACACGTCATGCGACATGAGCTTTCAATGTCGGAGCGTTTGTCGGACCAGTGTGAACCAGGCCTGATGGAGACTCTTTACCACGTGATCAGCTGTGTCCAATCACAGCTGATCACGGTGTTAACAGGAACAGCCGATTGATTATCAGCGCAGCCCCCCCCCCCAGGATGCCCACCCAGGACTATCAGGGACGCCAGCAAGACTACCAGGGATGCCCACCACTTGTGACCACCAGCTATGCCACCCATGGCCACCAGGGGTGCCAATCAGTGCCCACAATTGATGCCAATCAATGCCCATCACTAATGCCTGCCAATGCCTGCCAATCAGTGTTGCCCATCTATCAGTGTACATCAGTGCCACCCACCAGTGGCCATCAGTGCTGCCTTTCAGTGCCCATCAGTGCCACCTATCAATGCCCATCAGTGCCGCCTATCAATGCCCATTAGTGCTGCATATCAGTGCCCATCAGTGCCGCCAATCAGTGCCCATCAGTGCCGCATATTAGTGCCCATCATCAGTGTCCATCAGTGCAACCTTATCAGTGCCCATCAGTGCAGCCTCATCAGTGCCCGTTAATGAAGGAGAAAACTTACTTATTTACAAAGTAAAAAAAATATTTTTTTTTTATTTGTTTAGCAGGAAACAAAAATCCCAGAGGTGATCAAATACCACCAAAATAAAGCTATATTTGTGGAAACAAAATTATAAAAATTTTGTTCGGGTACAGTGACGCGCAATTGTCATTTAAAAAGCGACAGCGCTGAAAGCTGAAATTGGCCTGGGCAGGTAGGGGGGAAAGTGCCCGGTATTGAAGTGGATAAACAGCAACCAAAGTCTATGAATTACACCACTTCAGGTTGGTCCACACTTACCAACCCTAAATAATCCGGGTGCACATCGTGAGAACTAAAGTTGTAGGGATGGTCGCACAACGACATCCATAAATGCTAAATGCTTTATTGTTGTAATTCAAAACCTAGAGACAACATCACAGCATAAACACAAGGACAAGACTGTTAACAAGTTTCATAATGCTTAATCATAACAAAGTTCTAAAGGCCCGTACAAACGATCCGAAAATCAAATGGAAAAATTTGTAGGACGAGCTGTCTGACGATTTTCGGATCGTTAGTACGGTGCTTTCGACAGCCGATTTCGCTTTTTTGTCAGACAAAAGCTGGATGTGCAGACTATAAACATTTTTGTCAGACGTGAAATCAACGTCCGATTTTCGTTTCATTAGTATGGTTTTCGTACAAAAAAAATGTAAGTGCAAGACTACGCATGCTCAGAAACGAAAGAATACATCCAAAACTATTCAACGCATTACATCACTTCTGATGTTGTATTTTGCCATACGAAAATTTTCGTTTCGTGAGTAACCTCTTCACTTTCGACATGAGACTAGCATGCCACAAAAAACGGATGTTCTGTTGTCCGAAAATCTAAGCGTGTGTATGAGGCTTTAGCTTTAACCTGTTCACACTCTGATCCTCCTAATTGTTTAATTGACTTCTGTCGAGGGGCCATGTTGGAAAAATTTTCATCAGTCAGCAACCGCAGCCAATTAGCTGCAACCACAGATCTGTGTATTTTGACAGCGGCGGGTGCCTCCCAACTGTCCCTGAATGGGTGGGATTGTCCCGCAAAGGGAGGGCTTTCCCGCTGTCCCGCCCGTGAACACAGAATCCCGCAGCCTGAGGCTGGTTTTCTCACTGTGCGTATGAAAATCTTCTTATGATTGGACCTTCCGGCTGCTTGTCCTCATGGTGATTGGTTGCAGCTCATAGCAATCATCCTGTACTCACACCATGACTCACTCTGTGCGTGGGGGCGGGGTGAGTTGCCGATCTGTACTGAAGACGAGGAGATGCTTTCCAATGGAGGAGGGCAGGTCAGTGTGCGTCTGATAGAAAGGTTGCTGCAGTTAAGCTGTTGCAGTGTCCTGACAGATGACAGACAGATTTCTGGTGACACCTGTGCCCAGAATCTTACCAGATTATTGAAAGACAGAAGCTGGGCTCAGGCTGCAGACACAGAGCACCACTCGTTCTGTCTGCTTCATCTGTACGGGACTCTGCAGGATATAAGGAGAGTGTGTGCTGAGAACGGGGAAGTGTTCTGTGTCTCAATCTGAATTGCACTGTTTATGCTTTCTGTTTCTCTCCTGAGCTCTCTGTCCACCCCCATTCATCCTGAAATCTTCAATCTCCCCATCCACCCCCCCATCCCATCCTGCGATCCCCCCATCCACCCCCCATCCCATCCTGCGATCTCCCCATCCACCCCCATCCCATCCTGCAATCTCCCCATCCCAGCCATCCTGTGATCTCCGCATCCATCCCCCATCCCATCTTGCTATCCCCCCATACATCCCCCATCCCATCCTGCAATCTCCCCATCCCAGACATCCTGCGATCTCCCCATCCACCCCCCATCCCATCCTGCAATCCTAGCCATCTTGCAATCTCTCCATCCAACCCCCATCCCATCCTGCGATCTCCCCATCCACCCCCATCCCATCCTGCAATCTCCCCATCCCAGCCATCCTGCGATCTCCCCATCCACCCCATCCACCCCATCCACCCCCCATCCCATCCGGCGATCTCCCCATCCACCCCCATCCCATCCTGCAATCTCCCCATGCCAGCCATCCTGCGATCTCCCCATCCACCCCACATCCCATCCTGCGATCCTAGCCATCCTGCAATCTCCCCA
Organism: Rana muscosa; assembly: GCA_029206835.1. Classification (NCBI taxonomy): domain Eukaryota; kingdom Metazoa; phylum Chordata; class Amphibia; order Anura; family Ranidae; genus Rana; species Rana muscosa. Next base: position 286,456,529 of record CM055118.1, read on the forward strand.
TCCACCCCCATCCCATCCTGCAATCTCCCCATCCCAGCCATCCTGCAATCTCCCCATCCACCCCCCATCCCATCCTGCGATCTCCCCATCCATCCCAGCCATCCTGCGATCCTAGCCATCCTGCAATCTCCCCATCCACCCCCCATCCCATCCTGCGATCTCCCCATCCATCCCCCATCCCATCCTGCAATCTCCCCATCCCAGCCATCCTGCGATCTCCCCATCCACCCCCCATTCCATCCTGCAATCTCCCCATCCTCAGCCATCCTGCGATCTCCCCATCCACCCCCATCCTATCCTGCGATCCCCCCATCAACCCCCATCCCATCCTGCAATCTCCCCATCCCAGCAATGCTGCGATCTCCCTATCCACCCCCCATCCCATCCTGCTATCCCCCCGTCCCAGCCATCCTGCGATCCCCCCATCCACCCCCCCATCCCAGCCATCCTCCGATCTCCCCAACCACCCTCCATCCCATCCTGCAATCCTAGCCAGCCTGCAATCTCCCCATCCACCCCCCATCCCATCCTGAAATCTCCCCATCCACCACCCCTCACCCCATCCTGCAATCTATCCATCCCAGCCATCCTGCAATCTCCCCATCCACCCCCCATCCCATCCTGCAATCTCCCCATCCCAGCCATCCTGCAATCTCCCCATCCACCCCCCAAACCATCCTGCAATCATCCCATCCACCCCCCATCCCATCCTGCAATCTCCCCATCCCAGCCATCCTGCGATCTCCCCTCTTCCACCCCCCATCCCATCCTGCGATCCCCCCATCCCATCCTGTAATCTCTCCATCCCAGCCATCCTGCGATCTCCCCATCCACCCCCATCCCATCCTGCGATCCTCCATCCCAGCCATTCTGCAATCTCCCCATCCACCCCCCATCCCATCCTGCGATCTCCCCATCCACCCCCATCCCATTTAGTACATAGCGTACCTGGGCACCCCACAACCCTGCACTCAGTACATAGCGCACCCCACAACCCTGCACTCAGTACATAGCGCACCCCGCAATCCTGCACTCAGTACATAGCGCACCCCACAACCCTGCACTCAGTACATAGCGCACCCCGCAATCCTGCACTCAGTACTTAGCGCACCCCGCAATCCTGCACTCAGTACTTAGCGCACTCCGCAACCCTGCACTCAATACATAGCGCTCCCACAACCCTGCACTCAGTACTTAGCGCACTCCGCAACCCTGCACTCAGTACATAGTGCTCCCACAACCCTGCACTCAGTACATAGCGCACCCCGCAACCCTGCACTCAGTACATAGCGCACCCCTGCACTCAGTATGTAGCGCACCCCGCAACCCTGCACTCAGTACATAGCGCACCTCGCAACCCTCTATTCAGTATGTAGTGCACCCCGCAACCCTGCACTCTGTACATAGCGCACCTCGCCACCCTGCACTCTGTACGTAGTGCACCCTGCACTCTGTACGTAATGCACCCTGCAACCCTGCACTCTGTACGTAGTGCACCCTGTAACCCTGCACTCTGTACGTAGTGCACCCTGTAACCCTGCACTCTGTACGTAGTGCACCCTGTAACCCTGCACTCTGTACGTAGTGGACCCTGCAACCCTGCAATCAGTACGTTGCGCACCCCGCAACCATGCACTTTTTATGTAATAAAGGAATGTAGTAAAAAATGCAGACTCCAAACACTCCTGACCCCTGCATTCTGTGCATTACACCCTCCTGACCCCTGCATTCTGTGAATTACACCCTCATGACCCCTGCATTCTGTGCATTACACCTTCCTGATCCCTGTATTCTGTGCATTACACCCTCCTAAACCCTGCATTCTGTGCATTACACCCTCCTAATCCCTGCGTTCTGTGCATTACACACTCCCGACCCTACGTTCTGTGCATTACACACTCCCGACCCTGCGTTCTGTGCATTACGCACTCCCAAACCCTGCAGCGTTCTCTGCATTACACACTCCACAAGCCTGCACTCTGTACATTACACACCCACATTTTGCCGTGGCGTGCGCCGCAGGTTGTCCCTTACCTCAAGTGTCCCTCATTGGAAAGTTCAAATGTTGGGAGGTATGCCACTGTCAGAATTCAATGTCCTGGCAGGGGGCAGGGGGGGGGGTAATTCCTCTATCTACCTTGTTTGTGTGAATGCTAGCTGAATAAAAAAGAAAAACTAACCACACATGACAAGTTTTAGATAGGGTCTGCACTGGAAAATTATGCCTCCAAAATTGTCAACAAAAATGTAACAAACGACCAATAAAATGTACTGCTACCTATGCATGGACCTTAAAATGGAAACTACCTCGTGTAAGTTTCAGTTCCAATTCCAAGGTATTCTCCCGCAGTTCTGCATGACAGATGCAGGCTGATATAATCATAGTGTACGATAACCGTATAAAGTAGATAGTGTGACTTCTTCCTGCCTGTGATCATAGACACACCAATAACACTATAATCAATGTCACTCACATAGTACCTGCAGCTCTAAAATAACAAGTGATTCTTTATTGGGTATATTGTGCTCACTAGAGAAACCTAGTCACTGGCAAGAAATAAATCCTGTGATCTGCGACTTTGGATAAAACCTATAACATGAAATGCTATTAGCTCAGGGGTTGTCAGTCTTTGTACAATTCTGCAACCCATAACACTGAACTCCAGGTTGGATTTTATTGCATGGCTACATTGGGCCAGCTTGGATCAATGTAAGTATGCATATGCCATATCCACAGGACTTCTGTGAAAGCATATAATTACTGTAGTGCATAGCAAAAACAGGGTGTTGTTCGCTCGGAATGAGCACCATTCACAGCATGCCTTGAATTTTTCTCAGTAAATACAAGACGTTCTCTGATTGGGAGAGGTGGAGAGGAGGGGTGATGATGTTACAATATCCACCTCATCAAATCAGAGAGCTTTTTGCATTCATTGAGAAAAATGAAAGGTGTACTGTGAATGGCACCTGTGCTCACTGAGCACCCCCTGATTATACTATGCAGCAGGGCAACTGATTGGCACTGGACCCAGAAATAGTAGCAATCGCCATGTTAGGGGTGATTACTCCAGTAATTCTTCCATAGTGGTCTCTCAGGTATTGCATATGCATACTTGAACATCTGTAAATATATTTCCCCCTGTGATAGACCCAACCGGGACAGGGGCTTTTGAAGGGGACTAGGGGCTTGCCTCCTACCCACTGATTATGGCCCATGGAGGAGACAGGGGATTTTGTCTGCTTCTCCTGGTCAGAGCATGGAAAAGAGCTCAGTTCAGCATCTGATCCCATGAAGAGAGCAGATCATTATCTAATGATGGACAACAACATGATGAACTCTGAGAGCGAGACTTGGATTAATTCTCTGAATAAGGACAATAAAGCTTCCCACCTGGAGTGGATGAAAAGGTGTAATATTATTCTTGTACAGGTTAATGGTCAGAGGGATTATGGTGGCCCTCCAGTAGACTGGGTTGGAGAGGTTCCTTCTCCTGGGACAGAAATATTTATCAACCATTTCCCTCAAGAAATCTATGAAGATAAATGAATTCCATTTTTTCAGACTGCTGGAACATTGTTTGTCTTTTGATGACTTGTCTTGTGGACAGATTACACAAGTTAAAGAGGAAGTAAACCCTGATGGGTTTTACTTCCTCTTTGTTTCCCTGCAAAAGTAAAGCATAATGGGCTACTATGCATCGCATAGTAGCCCATTATGTGTCACTTACCTGAAACTGAAGCCTGCGATGTCCCCGATTTCCTCACTGGCTGGAAGCGTCCATTCTTCACCCCTCTTCCTTCTGGGGCTGCAAACTCCTGTGACTGGCTGGAGATGTGTGACGTCACTCCCACGCATGCGTGGGAGCCGCCAGTTAAGGCATGACCCCAGCTTGAAACGGCACAGCGTGCCCTTTCTAGAGTGCGCATGCGTCAAATACACCGGTGCATGCGCGTTAGACATCATAGTATGGGGAATTGTAAATATCTCCTAAACCGTGTAGGTTTAGGAGATATTTCCAGCACCTACAGGTAAGCCTTAATCTAGGTTTACCTGTAGGTGAAAGTGGTCTGTAAGGGTTTACAACCACTTTAAGGCCAAACGCCTGAAGACAGCATGTGCAATGTACTTGTGTATTCAGGGTTGTAGACTGTTGATGGACTGTTTGAGTTGTTGTGGGATCCCTGATTAACCAAAGCATTGTCTAGGTGACTGGTTGTTAATTAGGTAACTGTTTGAATACATCACTGTTTGTTTACATTGGCTAATCCTCTTGGAGGTTCCTACATGATGTGATTAATCTTGTGTGAACCCTACCTCATTATCTAACCATTGTGTGATGTTTTGGGTAATATATGGTTTTATTGGTCATGTGGTGACTGCCCTACTTTTGATGTGTATAAAAACCTGTATTTCTATTCAATAAACAGTTATTCTTTTGGTTCTCATCCCAACATCTTGTCTGTGTACGATGCTTGAGGTAAAAGGGCTGATATTAGCTCTCGGTCTGCTGGAAGAGTTTGGAGAGCAGGAGGCACTGTTTGGCATAAGCTCCCAAGGTGGGTGCCAGGCGCTCCGTCACACCCACCCACAAGCTCAACCACTGATTTGGTATTTTTGGTCTAAGTTGTGGATGGTGTATAGTTAGTTAACACAAACTTGCAACTGAAACTTTGTATTTGTAATTATTACCCAGAGCAACTAGATTTTTTTTTTTTTTAAAGATTAATTGGCTGGTCTGTTGTAGTAGGAAAGTGGTCCACCTCAGTTTTATTTTTTTAGCTTTATACAGTATATCTTGTAATGTTACCAATGTGAATCCATGATAGCAGAATTATGCCATATTACTAGCCCTAAGGCAATTGTCTAAAAGGGGATTTCACTTACTTTGGAGAGATTTTCTCTCATTCATCTCATTTGGGTTGTGTCTACAGAACAGTAAGTAAATGAAAAACTGATAGGGCTTTTAATCATTGCCTCCTCAATTCAAAATCAAAACACTTTTTGGATTTTTGATATACTTTAGGATCCAAAGAACTCCTGCAGAACTCCTTCTATGGAAGATAAATAGAAAACTTTAAATATAAAATTAGTTACATAAAGCAATTTAAGGTCTTTATGTATACTTCTGGGTGCAGTGCATGCAGCATTTTTAGAAAATCTATTATCGGTACTCTAAAAACCAATTGAGACATTAATGAAGGATAAAAAGTTCTAACAGCCACCACGTGTTCTAGACAGTTGTTTTTAGAGCCATAGTTAAAACGTCTATCTTAAATTCCAGTGTCCATCCTTTATCCCCCATTTAGCTGCCACCCCCTTGGAGCACCCCACACTTTTTTCCAGGTATTTCCAGTCACATGTCATTATGGATCCCCTTCCTCCTCTTCTTCATTTAGTGGCTGGTGGGTCCTGAACATTGCAGAGAGTGTGCAAAAGTGGCTAACTGAGCACCGGGTATTACATACTTTAATTTTGACACCACTAGCAGGCTTCAGGCTAGCGCGGACCCACACTCTCATAAGGAACAACAGCACAAACGGTTGTCACGACCATGTTACATACCCGACCCCTAAACGGTGGGGTGTCAGGTAAAGAAATCTTCCATAGTAACATTGCCCTCTGGGCTAGGCCTTCTCCTTACCACATATTCTTGCCCTTTCCTGGCTGAACCAGTCCAAGTCTTCCATTTTCTTGTTTTTTTTTACTGAAGCATAACTTGATATATTACAGTTTAATAAGCTCTTGGCAATATCCATTATAGAACCAGGGTGTCCAACTTCTTCCCACTATTAGGGTATTCTTGACTTGAGTCTTTAATATACCTAAAGGTAGCGCACTAGGGAGAAGGATTCTACAGCGTCCCCCAGCTGGGAAAGTGTGTTGTCTGGAACTGGTAGATCTGTCAGAAGGCCCAAAGCATTCCCTTGGAGGCAATAAATGAGTACAATGTGCTCCTTTGCCTTCAAAGCACCACAGGCATGCTACAGTGGTAAAAGCTAGACTTTTTGTGGGCAAAGAGGGAGCTGTGACTTGCCCACAGTAATGGCAGTAGTAGATAAAAAAACCAGTTTCCTACCTGACACCTCCTTTACAAATGGCGCAACATAATGGCATGGTGCCACTCTCTTTAGCATTCCCCTGTGGCTGGCTTGATCATGTATCCCCAGTAGCCAAGTCCTTGATGCTTTGGGCTTGAAGGAAATGCATTAAATAATGCAGGTCATTGCTAACCAGAAAACTAGAAACATCTAGCTGTGGGGAATAAGTTTGGCAATGAGCAGCTCCTTATTGAAGATGAATATTACATTAATCGCTCCTTTTTAATTTTGACTTAAAATGTATATTGTATTGCTTGGCACCATTAATTCCTTGTGTGATTTTATACCCAACCATAAAGGATACATATGGCACTTGTGGAATATTGGAAAGGATTGGTGGTATAGGTCCAATGCCTGACTTAGAACCTCTGGGGGAGAATTTGCTGTTAGTGTCCGAAACTTACAAAGATTGTGTAGAAAACCTCTTTATGTGTGGATATAAATGATCTACATTATATAAATAAATAATGAATGCTTCTGTTGTAATTACAACCACTAAACTATTACAGTTTTCTACCCTGTAATAACTTATAGAACGTCTGTTAAAAACGAACAACTAACCCATAAAAGAATCCCACCGCTGGCTACTTTTGTAGTTCTTGTTAGCGTGATTTTTTTTCTTTTTTTCATTGAGCTCCCTCTGGTTTTCCAATCCTGCTAATGGATGTGGGGGACAGAATATTGCGTGCTCAGCAGCTTCCTCTCTGCACGGAGCACAGGCTGTGGCTGTTTGAAAGATGGATCTCTACAAATTTCTCAGTCGGTTGGGTTACAACTAAAGACAACCGTGTAAATTAGGCTGAAGTTTTTTTTTTACATGAGCTTTGCAGGTTGGATGGTATTAGGGCCTCATTCTGTGATTGCACAATGCCTGTAGAAGACAAAATGGCTTAGGAGTTTTTAAATTGCCTGTAATTGTAATTTTCCTCCTGTCTTTGTGTTATAGTACTAATGAGTCTCCTCCAATATATAATTACAAGATCTCTCTAAGCTCTTTTTCCTATCTTTTCTGAATCTAACATTTCCAAGTTCCATGCTTGCTTACATTTCAATTTTGTATGCGCTGTGTACAGTGGACTCCGGGGAAAACATTTGGTTAAATTAACAAGTCGATATACGTCTACACTCTGGCTGCCAGGAACCTACATTTTTGTCTCTGGCTTGCCTAATGGAAGCTTAAGAGAAGGAGAAATGGAATCTTTGATCTCTGGTGTAATACCATTCAAGCGTGTCCAATTTTCCAATACATGCTGTTTAAAAATTGCATTGTTCGTCTGGGATTTAAATATTGATATTTATTTCCATAAAGTATTATGTATTTACAGTTAAGGAGAACCTTTAAAGTCACAATGTACTGGACCAATGTTTTATCTAAAAGCAAAACATAATGACTAGGGTGGAAAGAACCTAGAAAGGTTTAAGGAAGCAAGAAGAGAGATGAAACAGGTTAGGTCTTATCTCTGGAGAAAAGGCTCTGTAGTTGTGTGACCAGAAGGAGAAGTTTTGTTAGTGGTGGGACCCGGCAGGAAGGTTTTTGCAAGAGTTGTGAATTCTGGAAAAGGGGGCACACCCCAGTGGTATGGAGACCCTCATGATGGTTAACATCTTAATCTCAGTTTGAAAGTGTAGGCCAAACATCCCACCTAGTACTGTAGTCCAGAGGCCAGGTTCATGTTGGCATTAACTTCTGCCATCCTTTACTACCTTCTCATCTGAGGCTTTTTTGGCCCCCTGCATGCTTCCCAGCTATTTCACACATAGCTACTTTTTTTTACATTTGCCACTCTGCTATCGGTCATTAGACCAGGTTATACCTCATACAGTATAGCTGTAGGAGACTAATCTGATTGAACGGTAAGAAGCACTACAGAGATAGGGATTGTAATGCCCGGTATTACTGAATTAGAAAGGTAGATGGAAAGGAGCGTGCCGGATGTCCAATAATATGCAAAGGTTCGATGTACTTGTTTCTATTTTCAATAAAACCCTTCTAACTCACCTTTCAACTTGCATATTAGTGGAATCCGGGTGCTTCTTTCCACCTACCTTTCTAAGTCTACATGAGGAAACAACCATAAGGCTGTACCATAAGGCAGCAGCCCAAGCCCCAAGAGGGTTCACTGCCACTATCCACAAATTGGGCATAGAGCACTGGAAAGGACTTCTTCTGACTCACCCACGCTATCCCCCACCCATGACCAGCGACTGATCGAGTCAGTCCAGCACGGTCTCCTGCCGTATCAAGTTACTAATATTATTGAGTGACAGTATAGTGAGACAACATATGAAAATGCCAACAAGATAGCAAGTCAGGGAAAGGAATAAGGAAACTGTAGCGGCGAGTCACAGCAACCTTTAGGTATTGATTAGTACATAGTAAGATGTGGATGTACTGTAGGTTTGAAGGGTATACTGCATCTATGACTTTGTTTAATGTGATCCATGAACCATAGAACTTTGAGAACCAATGCTTTAAAGAGAACTAGTAAAAATCTGGCTTTTGCAAATTTTTGTAACTGGGCATGCTTTCCTATTGTAGATTAATATTGGCTTCTTAGGTATACTGCCCTGTCAGCTACTTGACTTCATGCTAAAAACATACCCCCCTTTAACTCTAAGTGCTAAAAGTCAGTGTTGGACAGAGTGGGTAAGGTACAGTGCCTTGAAAAAGTATTCATATCCCTTGAAATTTTCCAAATTGTTGCAACCAAAAACAAAATATTATTTTATTGGGATTTTTTGTGATAGAAAAACACAAAGTTGCACATAATCGTGAAGTGGAAGGAAAATGATAAATGGTTTTCATTTTTTTTTACAAATAAATATCTGAAAAGTGTGGCGTGCATTTGTATTCAGCCCCTTTACTCTGATACACCTAACTAAAAGTGGAACCAATTTCCATAAATAGTCACCTAATTAGTAAATAGAGTCCATCTGTGTGTAATTGAATCTCAGTATAAATACAGCTGTTCTGTGAAGCCCTCAGAGGTGTGTTAAAGAACCTTAGTGAACAAACAGCATCATGAAGTCCAAGGAACACTTCAGACAGGTCAGGGATAAAGTTGTGGAGAAGTTTAAAGCAGGGTTAGGTATTAAAAAATTATCCCAAGCTTTGAACATCTCACGGAGCACTGTTCAATCCATCATCCGAAAATGGAAAGAGTATGGCACAACTGCAAACCTACCAAGACATGACCGTCCACCTAAACTGACAGGCCGGGCAGGGAGAGCATTATTAGAGAAGCAGCCAAGAGGCCCATGGTAACTCTGGAGGAGCTGCAGAGATCCACAGCTCAGGTGGGAGAAACTGTCCACAGGACAACTATTAGTCGTGGACTCGACAAATCTGGCCTTTATGGAAGAGTGGCAAGAAGAAAGCCATTGTGGGGGACACAGCAAACATGTGGAAGAAGGTGCTCTGGTAAGCTAAGACCAAAATGTAACTTTTTGGCCTAAAAGCAAAGCGCTATGTGTGGCGGGAAAACTAACACTGCACATCACCCTGAGCACACCATTCCCACCGTGATGGTGGTGGCAGCATCTTGATGTGGGGATGCTTTTCTTCAGCAGGGACAGGGAAACTGGTCAGAGTTGATGGGAAGATGGATGGAGCCAAATACAGGGCAATCTTAGAAGAAAACCTGTTAGAGTCTGTTAAAGACTTGAGACTGGGGCGGAGGTTCACCTTCCAGCATGACAAAAACCCTAAACATACAGCCAGAGCTACAATGGAATGGTTTAGATCAAAGCATATTCATGTGTTAGAATGGCCCAGTCAAAGTCCAGACCTAAATCCAATTGAGAATCTGTGGTAAGACTTGAAAATTGCTTTTCATAGATGCTCTTCATCCAATCTGACAGAGCTTGAGCTATTTTGCAAAGAATGGGCAAAAATTTCACTCTCTAGATGTGCAAAGCTGGTAGAGTTACACCCAAAAAGACTTGCAGCTGTAATTGCAGTGCAAGGCGGTTCTGCAAAGTATTGACTCAGGGGGGCTGAATACAAATGCACGCCACACTTTTCACATATTTATTTGTAAAAAAAAATTGAAAACCATTTATCATTTTCCTTCCACTTCACAATTATGTGCCACTTTGTGTTGGTCAATCACGTAAAATCCCAATAAAATACATTTAAGTTTTTGGAGGTAACATGAGAAAATGTGGAAAATTTTAAGGGGTATGAATAATTTTTCAAGGCACTGTAAATTAGGGGCAAATATACATACTTTTCATTGGTAAGCCTGCACAGTTATATTTACTTAAGACAAAAAGTCAAATTGTTGAGCTCAACTGTAGCTGGTATGGCCATGTGATGTGTTAAAGGGAAGATAAAAATTCAGACTGACCCTTCTTCCCCTTCAACTGATATCATGTGACTCAGTGCCTAGGCCTTGGTAGTTTGACCAATACAGTGCATTTTCTCCAGGTATTTCAGAGCTTTTATGTTCAATCTAAGGTTATTGTTTTTTTTAGTAGCAGTACAAAAATACCACAAAATGAAAAACAAAAATATAAAGAAAATAAAACACAAAATAAACGAAATAAATAAACACACAATTGTACCGTATGACAAAGATACGTGCATCCCAGTAAAAAAAATGGCACAGGATAAGAGGTAAATAGAGAACAGCAGTGGAACTAGACCCAATATAAGGTATAAGTCGTGACCTGGCCCATATGTGGTACCGAGGGTATATTGCACAACATAAGTGATGTAACCATATGGATGCTGGGTGATGGGCAGACATGGATCAGCAGACATCAGGTCCCACTCAACACCTCACAGAGTTGAGTAAATTCTAACTTGAAAAGGAACCGACTTGAAAACTAATTTGAAAGAAAAAAAAGAAAAACAAAGGGGAGAGGGAGGGAGATAGGAAGGATACATCCCAGAGAGGACACCCAGACGAGACTCCACACAACAAAGAGCAGGCAACCAGACATGCCGTTGCCCTGATAACGGGTCTCCGATTTTAGCGGACTCTCTGTACACATTCCAAGAGAGCCATGTTTGATGACATTGTTCATATGTACCCAATTCTTGTGCCAGAAATGATGCCATGCTTTTGATATGGTCCATCTCCGTAACCCACTCAAGGAGGGAGGGGACATTGGTCGTAATGAGTAAGCACAGGAGTGATTGGTTGTGGGCTTTGTGCATGTCTTCATGTAACTTTTTAATAGATATCAAATAAAGGAAGACTTTTATCCTTGGATGTGGTGCATTTTTCTCTTTCGATATGAGTCGACCACCAGTGCTGTGGGAAAACTGACCTAGCCACAGTTAAACAGTATCTAAGAAGAACTTTTTGAACATGTTTGAATGATCTGGGTAGTATAGAGAGTAGGGCCACCTGGGATGTGTTGGGAGAAGTCGTGTGGGATCGTAACGGTGGAGTAAATCCAAAGAATTAGGTCCCAAAAGTTATGGATAAGAAGACACTCCCACCAAATGTGCAACAGTAAATCTCTACTGGTGTGATAGCACCAACATAAATCTGTGACTGCAGGGTAAATGCGGTGTAACAGTGTAGGATATCTATACCATCTGTTAAGGAGCTTAAAGTTCATATCTTGGGCCTTACTCACAAAGGAAAGATGTGTGTGTAAGGGCAATTTTTTTTCCCCAGTCTTCCATAGTGAGTTGTATATTAAGGTTGGACGCTCATTTAGTGGTATATTTCGGGAGGTTGGGATGTATTCAGCACGTTTATTGCTCTTTAAAGTGTCTTTAAACCCAAACCAAAAATGTAATGTATTCTAGTTTACTAGTCCTTGATGTGGTGACTTTTTTTTTTTCCAAGCTTGTTTTGGCTTATTTTCACTTCTTATGCCATGTACACACGACCGTTTTTAATGACGAGAAAAATTGGAACATGCTCTAATTTGTCATTTGAAAAAAAATGTGCATGCTCAGAATCAAGTATGAGACGGGAGCGCTCGTTCTGGTAAAACTAGCGTTCGTAATGGAGATAGCACATTCGTCACGCTGTAACAGACTGAAAAGCACAAGGCTGAAAAGCGCAAATCGTCGCTCAACAAACTTTACTAACATGAAGGGTGGCGCCATCCAAATGGAACTTACCCTTTATAGTGCCGTTGTACGTGTTGTACGTCACCGCGCTTTACTCAAGCATTTTTTTCCACGATAGTGTGTAGGCAAGGCAGGCTTGAGAAGAATCACGTCGAGAAAAATGCTGTTTTTTTCAATGACATTAAAAACGGTCGTGTGTACACGGCATTAGGCAAATACAACACTTCGGCCTCGTACACACGACCGATTTTCTCGGCAAGAACCAGCAAGAAACTTGCTGGCAGAGATGTCTTGCCGAGTAAATCGGTCGTGTGTACGCGGCTATCGGGTTTCTCGTCGAGAAAACCGACAAGTAACCTCGACGAGAAAATAGAGAACCTGCTCTCTATTTTCTCGTCGAGATTCTCGTCAGCCTGTTTCTCGACGAGAAAAGTGAGTGGGTGTACACTTACCTGTCCGCCGGGAAGCCCGCGCATGTTCGAAATGAATTCAACGCATGCGCGGTAGCTTCCTAGGCATACGTAGGGTATACCAAGATGGTGGCGACGGCATCGAATGTGACGAGCGCATGCTCGTCGTAGTCGATGACGTCACCGCATACGCTCCATTCAAAGAACCGCGGGTTCTTTGAAACGAGCGTGTGTACACTCGGCCGGGACAATTTTCTTGTCCAGGAATCTCGTCGAAAAAAACAACATGTTTTTTTCGACGAGAATCTCGGCCGTGTGTAAGAGGCCTTCCTGTCCCTGGGTGGCTATATTACTCCTCCACTAATCTATAGAGGGAGCCATGGTTGTTACCATAGACTGCTCTCCTCATATGGACTACACACGTGTCTGTATCAGTTCATCTCCATTACACGAAGAACAGGGTAATTGGAGGTTTACAGAAGATAGCTAGGAAGAAATATATTCTTCTGTGCAGTTTACAGGAAGTGACAAGGACACTGCATTTCTCGCAAAATCAACAGGTATTTTCTATTTTTGCTGAAAATGTTTTTTGCTTGAAAAAAAAAAGAAAAGGAATGCAGCCACCACATCTAAGAACTGTAACCTGCAATATATTTATTTTTTGCATTTATGTTTATGTATCTTTTAAGATTTGGGTATAATCCACGTTAACCTGAACAGTGGCAGACTTGAAAAAGACATGTAACTTTACAGAATTAGTGCATGTCCAAGCATTTTTTCTTGGTGATTGCTTCCCTTCAAGGCCACTACTGGCTGTGCAATCAACTTATAGTTTACTGTAAGTGGAACAGTTAAGAGATTATATTTGGTTGCTCTGCTTACAGCACTTTACATATTTTTCTTGCTCTCTGCACTGCCCGCTGGTCTATATAGCATTGTGCAGTGAACTCAGAATGATCTATAGAGCAATCCATGAAAGTATGCAAAATGTGGTGTTAGCCTGAAGATCTGCACACATATGCTTAACACGTCTCAATCAGCAAAATTCGTAGGTCGATTAAAAAGAATAAGATATATTAAAATCATTTATGCGACCCCTTTAAAGTAAATGCCCTAAGCCTATGCCTCATTTGCTTGTATGTTAAATAGCTCATTGTGCATTTTAAGAGAAAGTCCCTTTCCTACACCGACTCCTCTTCCAGCACAAAAGCATTTTGGCTGCCTGCCACTGTGATTGCCCTTACTGCTCTAATAGAGTCATAGCTGAACCAAGAGTGACACATTTAATGGCTGAGCCCCATTGCGCTGCAAACGACCTAATAGCGGTGCCGTTTAATGGGTGAGCCCTGCGGTGGGGTAGCGTGGCCTAATGACAGTGACATGTTAAATGTCTTAAAGGCACCATCCATCTAAACTGTACTAAAAACCTAATAAAACTGATGCTTTTAATGAGTGTAAGCCCTCTCTTGGACAAGTATAACTTACAGTCATGTCACTGATATTATCCACAATGAAAAATAACCACATGAAATGCTGCAGTACATGTTATCGACCAATCAAGGACAACATCACAGCAATCTGCACAATGGGGAGGGTTAAGGGTCAGATCGGCTTTCCCGGGGTCAGCGACCTCATCAGTGAGAAGTCAGATTGACTTACAATGAACTGATGCATAGTGACAATATTAAACGCCGCAATTGTTTTCTATGAGCTTGTTTTTTTTATATGCATTTGGCTGTTAATGGAATATTTTTATAGGCTGGAATTACTGGCATGTGTGTGTTTTATGAGGATTAGTGAATATCAAGTATGACAATAAAAGAGAGTTAACTATGAGCTATTTAGAGAAATCATTACGTTTTACAGGGAATAGGCTTTTCCTGTTCAAAATGATGTAGCTGTTACTTGTCATGAAAGGCCTCATCATTTATCAGGGTAGGACCAGTGACATCACAATGGAGTGGTTTACTAATTTACTAGAAAGCCGTGGAGGCATGAAAAACATTGTAGCTCATTTAGAAAAAATGACACTAAAGGAAAGTGACATAGCAGTCCACCAGACTGGGGTTTTTAATGATTTCTTAAAAAAGAGAAAAAATATTGACGATCTAAAAAAACTTGGGAGGGTCAACCTATATAATTCTAGTTGATCTGCTGACATGTTCTCTGGCGCTGCATGCTTAGTATTATAAATTTGCTGATCATCATGCCTGGAATAAAATGTCGTCGGTTTAGGTGTAAGACCTGCCTGACTGAGTTTAGTATGGTGAATTAGGCAGGTAAAGGGTTAAAGAAAAAAAAGGTGAGGTTGTAGGTAGGTGGTTTGGGGTGGCATCTGCTATACCTTCCCCCTTTTTACTTTTGAGTAAACAATGCAGTCAAGTGAATTCTGCTCACCGCTACTCTACAGGGAGCCTAATATAGTGTATCCTCTGCCATGGGTTCTGGATGCCATCTTGATCCTGTGTTTAATTCTGACACAAAGTTCTTGTATGTTTTTGGCAGTCATTTTGAGGTGCAGAAGTGCTATAGCACTTAGGGATGTTTTAGGTAGGGACTAGGCCCTGTGTAGCACCTCTCTGACACCCAAAAGGCAGGCTAGCACCTCCAGAGGCAGGGAAGGGTTAGCATTTTACCCCAGGGCTGAGTCCATGGCTAAAATAGAAGGACAGAGAAAGCATATTGGGCTCCAGTCACTTTTGTCTTTTTAAATTTTATTGCAAAATGGTTAAGGAGGTGAGGGTTAGGGGTCCCACATACAATAGCAGATCACTTACGGACTCTCCATATCCAGATCAATGTCCAGCTTCACAGTTTTAGAATCTTTAAGTCTACCTTGCAACACTGTAAGCATGTGCCCAAATTTCAGTGCATCCTCCAAGTGAGTCACCTGGCTCTTCCTAGAGAGACCAGCCTTCTTCCTTGCTCTCTCCAGTAAGAGGTCACCCCTGGGTCTCCTCCTTGGCACAGCTTCCTCCAGACCAGGCAGAACAGCTTCAGGACCACTTTATAACACGTTAAGCTCCAAAACAGGCTATTGGGCCTAACAGCAAAGCTCCATCCAGCAACACTTCCTCAGGTCTCAGTCTGAAGAAAAAGAGCGAGCACATGGCCTGTCCCAAATATTTATATCCTCCCCCCGAATTCACCAGTGGTATAAACCTCGGGGGGCACGTACCCCCCGACAGGGACACACAAAGAAATAAAACCCAAGAAAGGCTCTAACACTTCCCTGCTTTATACAAAAGTTGGAGTAGGGATTTACGGTATCAAATTGGATGATACCATTATTTTCCATCTAGCAGTTTTTGTAAATAATGCCTCGTACACACGATTGGTTTTCCCGGCAGGAAAACTGCCATGAAAGCTTTTGGCTGGGAATCCCGGCCTTGTGTATGCTCCACCGCAGTTTTCCCGACATGTTCTCTTTTTTCCCGTCGGGATTCCCGGCGGTTTTAAAGCCGGCAGTTTTTCTATGGGAAACACTGCGGTGGAGCATACACAGGGCCGGGTCTCTTGACCAAAGCTCTCATGGCAGTTTTCCTGCCGGGAAACCCGGCCATGTGTAGGGGGAAAAAGCTACCGAGCAGGTTCTCGGTTTTCCCCTCGGTTTTCCCGGCGGACTTTTTACCGTTGGGAAAACCGATCGTGTGTACTAGGCATTAGATTCACTAACCACCTTCATCATTGGATTTTGAATTATGCGTAATGAACATAAAAGCTTGTTTGTACTAGGCAAAGATCTGCAGCCCATACTTGCCCATACTTGCACATTATAATACTCATGTTCAGTCTGACATCATTATAAGAAATCTGGCTGTCATGGGTTACAGCATGTTTCATTTTACTTGCTCTTTTTCTGTTGCCTTGTTTAATATACTTGACTTGTTACTTGTATTCACAATTACTTTTTCTATTGTGTTGGCAGACACTGTTCCCCAGCCCTGAAGATGGATGGCAAATTTACACATCAGCCCAAGCCCCGGATGGTAAATGTATCTGCACAGTGGTGGCCCCTGCCCAGACCTCCTGCTCCAGAGACCCCCGGAGTCGGCAGCTTAGACAGCTGATGGAAAAGGTAGGCATGAATGAACCGCAGCACAACACAGACGAATAATAGTGTCAGTGAAGGAAAGGTTGAAATGTGCGAGGGATGCAGAGATTTTGTGGTCTCATTTAATATTCATGAGAACGTACTTTACAGAATTACTGATGGGCTTATACAGTAATGGCAGTGATCATGTACAAAGTGCACCAACTCAGAGCTGGACTAATCCCAAGAGCTGGCTAACCTAAATCATTTCAGCTACACTTTATAACTTGTTTTATACCTTTATGGAGTATGGTTCTCTACTCCTTAAAGTTGAACTTCACCTAAAATCAGAAGTTCTACTCATCCTCCTCCTCCCTCCATCCTCTGCCATTAAAGTAAATGCTTTTTTTTCTGGGAGCAGGTACCTATTTCTGGCAGATACCCGCACCCAATTCCACTATGCTTGCCTAGGTTACCCCCCCCCCCCCGCCCCCCCCACCCTGCCTGTAACCTCTTCGGACAGATCAGAAGGGCCCAGAAGACTGTGGGACCATTCAGAAAGTGCAGCACGTCTCGTCCATGCGCAGTGGGGAGCCAGCTGTGAGCCAGCAGGAAGACACAGCCAGCTTCCCACACTCAAGATGATGACGCAGGGGACACGAAGACCAGTGAAGAACCCACCTGAACTCAAAAAGTAAAGATTTTCCATGTTATAGGTAACATCTAAAAAGGTGAATTGCACCTAAAGCTGGCCATACATTGTTAATTTTTTCCTGTGGGCTGAACCTAAAAAAAATTAACAAATTCCTCCATGCATAACAACAAGTGGCTGGAGGGATCCTTCCTACTGGTACATATTATTCTGACAGCTGCACCCACCAACTACACTGATCAGCTGCAATTGGTTGGCTGCAGCTGCTGATCAAGAAAAATCTTTCAACCTGTTTCTTCGACACAAGTCACTCATGCGCTACCTTTACCATCAAATAAATACCGAAATAAAGCAAGAACCGCTGCATACAAATGTGTTCCCACATCAATAAAGACGAAATATATTTGAATCAATGTGGTACTGCTCTTAAAAAAAAATCGCAAATAAGAATCAGTGTTATACTATTCCTACAACATATATCACAGTGTTCTAAATCAACCATCATAAATAATGAATAATATACACTGAACTTATAACACATAACGCTACATACAGTGCAATACTATATGAATGTTACCAGTGAATCTTAAAAATAATTGGATAGTATACAGTGTTCAAAAATGCCCCAGTAAAAAGACAGCGCTCCACCACCTTTCAAAGTGAACACTCAACGAAACAATATACCCCCTAATCTAATATAGGTCACATGCACTTGAAGATATTCTTGTGATCACTCCTCTATGTGAACATAATAATGATCCCCAAAAATAAATGTGCAAGTCGCTTTAAGAGGTCATAAGCTGCTTGTCTATTTACAGCATATTTTAGAAGAAGGGGAAAATAATTTAAGATAGTGCAGGATTTTTTTTATTTAAATTGATAAAATGCACGAAAAACACTCACAAGGAGTAGGAGAGTTAACCAGACTAGTGCTATACCACTCCCTTTGGCTTCGACAGGACGTCAATAGGCTCCGACCAACGAGTTGCATCACTGGACACATGACTTTTTCAAGGGATGATGGCTGGAGTGGAGTGAAACCATGCTGGGATTTCTTCCCTTGTAGTTATTAGACTACATAGACTCCCTGGTGGCCCCCTCTTTATTTTATTTTTTCTTTCTCCCCTTTCTTATTTTACCTTATCTTAAGCATAGTATTCCCCAGTTTTCTCCCTTTCAGTTTTCTGCCTTAAACAAAAAATATGATGGCCAAACAAGATTATACCAAAGTGAGTACTGCAACCTCCATTGCTACCTGTTGTGAAGGGCAGTACGGTAACAGACTTTGCAATTTCATGGTACCCAATAGGGATGAGCTTGGAGTTCGAGTCGAACTCATGTTCGACTCGAACATTGCCTGTTCGCCCGTTCGCCGAACAGCGAACAAATTGGGGTGTTCGCGGCAAATTCGAAAAATCTATGGGAGAAATCTAAAGTGTTAATTATAAAGGCTAATATGCAAGTTATTGTCCTAAAAAGTGTTTGGGGACCGGGGTCCTGCCCCAGGGGACATGTATCAATGCAAAAAGAAGTTTTAAAAACGGCCGTTTTTTCGGGAGCAGTGATTTTAATAATGCTTAAAATGAAAAAATAAAAGTGAAATATTCCTTTAAATTTCGTACCTGGGGGGTGTGTATGATATGCATGTGAAGTGGCGCATGTTTCCCGTGCTTAGAACTGTCCCTGCAAAAAATGTCATTTTTGAAAGAAAAAAAGTCTTTTAAAACTGACTCGCGGCTATTAATGAATTGTCGGCTCCCGGCAATACATACAAAAGTCATTGATAAAAAAAAAAAAAAAAGCGAGGGGGTTCCCCAGAATTCAATTACCAGGCCCTTCAGGTCTGGAATGGATATTAAGGGGAACCCCGCCGCAAATTTAAAAAAAATTGACGTGGGGTTCCCCCAAATATCCATTCCAGGCCCTTCAGATCTGGCATGGATTTTAAGGGGAACTCCACCCCAAATTTAAAAAAAAATGGCGTGGAGTCCCCCTAAAAATCCATACCAGACCCCTTATCCGAGCACGCAACCTGGCCGGCCGCAGGGAAAAAAGGGGGGGACGAGAGAGCGGCCCCCCCTCCCTCCTGAACCGTACCAAGCCACATGCCCTCAACATGGGGAGGATGTCCCCATGTTGATGGGGACAAGGGCCTCATCCCCACAACCCTTGCCCGGTGGTTGTGGGGGTCTGCGGGCGGGGGGCTTATCGGAATCTGGAAGACCCCTTTAACAAAGGGGACCCCCAGATCCCGGCCCCCCCCCTATGTGAATTGGTAAGGGGTACGTTGTACCCCTACCATTTCACAAAGAAAGCGTAAAAAAATGTTTAAAAAAACACACAAACACCTTGAAAAAGTCCTTTATTAAAAAAAAAAAAAAAAAAACATTCCAGCGGTGAAATCCAGTGTCCCGCGGCGATCCCGATGTCCAGCGCTATCCTTCATTGGTTGTGCCTGAGCGGACCTGATGGGGAACTCCCTCTCAGTATTTTAAATGTATAGACCCGCCCCTTCTAAAGTTCCCCATCAGGTCCGCTCCCTCGGTATGTCGGACCCGCCTACGTCATTGGCTTGAGCGGGGAACTTCCTTCACTGTGTAATTCACTGAGCGGACCTGATGGGGAACTTTAGAAGGGGCGGGTCTATACATTTAAAATACTGAGAGGGAGTTCCCCATCAGGTCCGCTCAGGCACAACCAATGAAGGACAGCGCTGGACATCGGGATCGCCGCGGGACACTGGATTTCACCGCTGGAATGTTTTTTTTTTTTTTTAAATAAAGGACTTTTTCAAGGTGTTTGTGTGTTTTTTTAAACATTTTTTTTTGCTTTCTTCGTGAAATGGTAGGGGTACAATGTACCCCTTACCAATTCACATAGGGAGGGGGCCGGGATCTGGGGGTCCCCTTTGTTAAAGGGGTCTTCCAGATTCCGATAAGCCCCCCGCCCGCAGACCCCCACAACCACCGGGCAAGGGTTGTGGGGATGAGGCCCTTGTCCCCATCAACATGGGGACATCCTCCCCATGTTGAGGGCATGTGGCCTGGTACGGTTCAGGAGGGAGGGGGGGCCGCTCTCTCGTCCCCCCCTTTTCCCCTGCGGCCGGCCAGGTTGCGTGCTCGGATAAGGGGTCTGGTATGGATTTTTAGGGGGACTCCACGCCATTTTTTTTTTAAATTTGGGGTGGAGTTCCCCTTAAAATCCATGCCAGATCTGAAGGGCCTGGAATGGATATTTGGGGGAACCCCACGTCAATTTTTTTTTTAAATTTGCGGCAGGGTTCCCCTTAATATCCATTCCAGACCTGAAGGGCCTGGTAATTGAATTCTGGGGAACCCCCACGCTTTTTTTTTTTTTTATCAATGACTTTTGTATGTATTGCCGGGAGCCGACAATTCATTAATAGCCGCGAGTCAGTTTTAAATGCATTTTTTTCTTTCAAAAATGACATTTTTTGCAGAGACAGTTCTAAGCACGGGAAACATGCGCCACTTCACATGCATATCATACACACCCCCCAGGTACGAAATTTAAAGGAATATTTCACTTTTATTTTTTCATTTTAAGCATTATTAAAATCACTGCTCCCAAAAAAACGGCCGTTTTTAAAACTTCTTTTTGCATTGATACATGTCCCCTGGGGCAGGACCCGGGTCCCCAAACACTTTTTAGGACAATAACTTGCAAATTAGCCTTTATAATTAACACTTTAGATTTCGAACGTTCGAGTCCATTGTATTTAATAGGGTTCTAAAGTTTACACGAACATTTCGTCTGTTCGCAGGTTCTGGTGCGAACCGAACAGGGGGGTGTTCGGCTCATCCCTGGTACCCAACTACAGCTGGACACTTGTAGGCTTGCCAATCCTCCTTGCTTACTTGATGCCTGTGGTCTCTTTCTTAGTAACCCATTTCTTTTTCGTACATCACGGGACACAGAGCGACTTAGTCATTACTAATGGGTTATATAGATTACCTTCAGGTGTTGGCACTGGCCAATTCCAAACCGGAAGTACCCTCCCCTATATAAGCCCCTCCCACCCGGGAGCACCTCAGTTTTTTGCCAGTGTCTAAGGTGTTGGCCAAAGAGTAACATGTGTTTTCACTGGGCTTGCGTACAGGTTCTTTTGGGCCTTAGTAAGCTGTTCCGGATCCCACCAAAAAAGCTTCATAGCTAAACGGTCGGTACCCGGGCCTTGCAGCAGAAGAGCAAGGTTTTGCCTGTAATGCCTCTCTTAGGAGGGCTGGACCCTGGGATCCAGAGCTCTGGTCATACCCACGACCAAGATGTTGTCTGTGCAGGGTGCTATACAGGTCCAGGGGAGTGGAATCCTTGGGAACCCGGTCCCTGAAGGTTTAATTACAATGCCTGCCGTGATAGGTGAAGTTTGGGCTTCTGTGGACCAAACAAAGTCCTGCGGCGGGGATCAGGTAAGTGGGGGCCCCCAGGAACTTGGTTCTATTGGGGGACCCCCAAGCCTAATTTGTCTTTCTGTCTGTTACCTAACGGTATTCCCGCTAAATATCTGTGTTTGCCTGTAACTACTGAAAATGTAAAATTTTAATAGTAGTCAAGAAAAAAAAAAAAAAAGGGACCGCGGTACCTGGGTTAAACCACTAGAGGCCGCTGTAGTCCATTTTTCTTGTCATGTGGATCTTTGGTTTTCTCAAGTCAAAAGATCCAGGCAGCTGGTAAGTTTCTCTGTGGGAATCCACTTCCTCTGCCCTGTTGCTGCGCTCATTAGGCTTGTGCAATTCGTTTCGTAACGAATCGAAATTCGTCCGAATTTAGCAACTTTCGGACATTCGGAAGCATTCGAATTTCCGAACAAAGCAATTACGAATAAAACCGAATCCGAAATAAATTATACCGCAAAATAGCGAATGCTCGAATGTCTTCGGCATAATTCGTTATGAAAAAACTTACGAATGTACAAATCCATTGGAAACACAATAACACTCACTCTGCTCTGCTCTCTGCTTCTCCTTCACCGTGCTGAACTCCCTCTCAAAATGGTGTACAGGGGCGGAGGCTATAGCCGCATGTAAAAAACGAAAGTAAAATACGAGATTTCTAATCCATTCGAAGCACAATAACACTCTGCTCTGCTCTCTGCTTCTCCCTCACCGTGCTGAACCCTCTCAAAATGGTGTACAGGGGCGGAGGCTATAGCCGCATGTAAAAAACGAAAGTAAAATACGAGATTTGGAATCGTTACAAATAACCGCTATGTATTTCGAAAAGTACAAATCCATTCGAAGCACATTAGGCATAATAGTCAGCGTCGTCGTGAGAGAGACACAGAAAATTACGAATCAACGAACCCAAAAAAAGTTACGAAAGTAGGAGTTGTGTCCAGAATCAACGAAAAACAACGTACTCTACCGAAAGTACGAATTATAAAGCAACAAAAAATTCAACGAAAAATGTCGCTTGCAAAAATACGAATGAGTCCGAACACGAAAAATCCCGTCTAGCAAAATTACGAATGATTACGAATCAACAGGACCGGAAAGAAACGAACCGAAACGGAACGAATTTTTGAGTTGTGCACAAGCCTAGCGCTCATCCACCGCACAGGCCCTCCGGCAAAAAGGGCCCTGGCTCCTAGTCCCCTGTTTGATTTCGAAAAGGGGGCCAATGGCGCACGGGCGCGCGCGCGGGCGCGTGCACGCGCCTCCTATGAAAAAAAGGGGCGGGGCGGGTGGATGACGCTCGATGCGCGCCGCGGCGCTTCTGCGCATGTGCGGGCGTCCCAGCATGGTTAAAAGACACAGTACAAGTGTCAGCTGGATGCAAACAGAGCTAGCAACAAACAGTGGCACACAGAGGCGGTTGATGCAGGCATCCCCATAGAAAGGCACTTTAGTGGACACCAGCTGGTATATAGCAGCAACTTTGTTAGACTATTACCAGCAAAATTGGTGTATGACGACGGGAATACCTCAGCTTTGTGCTTAAAGGATATGTCGTCCAGACGCTCCGGAAATAGATCTTCCAGGAAGCCAAAGGGGTCTCCATCGGGCTCTGAGGATATTGGGCATGCTTGTACTGCACCAATCTCCCCTGAGAATTCAGAGGTCAGTAGCCGTAGAAACCCCGCAGGAATGCCTGGTGCTGCGGCTGTCCCCAGTCCACCTGCTCCTGTATATATAACAGAGGAGGTTTTATCCTCAACTCTGGGAGGATTGGAAGAGAGATTAACAGCATTGATCGCTGCTTCCCTGTCACAGGAAAAGCGCGTCCGATCTCCGTCTCCTCCCTCAGAGTGCCTGTTAGTGGAGGAACAGCCCCACACAGAGATCGACCTACCTGAAGGGGATCAGGATGAGGTTGACTCAGTTATGGAGGAATCAACAGTGGAAGAACCTTTCTCAGCATCTCAGGCTGAAAGATTATGGGTTCAGTCTCTGACTAACATGGTCCGATCAGCATTTAAAATGCCTCTGGCGGAACCACCATCCACTACGGTTTCCTCGCTGGGGTCGCTAAAAGCTCCCCAGGCTGTCTGTTCCTTCCCAATCCACCCTTTATTAGAAGGGCTTATTTACCAGGATTGGGAGCATCCTGATAAAATATTTGCTCCCCCCAAAAGATTTCCGGTGATCTATCCCATGGAGGATAAGTTCATAAAAAAATGGAGGGTCCCTACAGCGGACGCAGCCATCTCTTCTGTGAACAAATCACTGACATGTCCAGTAGATAATGTTCCAATGTTCAAAGACCCAATAGATAAAAAATTGGAGTCTTTACTAAAATCTGCTTTCTCTACAGCAAGCATGGTGACACAACCTGCGGTAGCAGCGATTGGAGTCTGCCAAGCAGTGAAAGATCAGTTGAAACAAGTCTTAAGGGACTTACCAGATCAGCAGGCTCTTGCCCTAGCTGACCTGCCTAGAGCCTTGTGTTTTGCGGTGGACGCCATAAAGGATACAATCCAACAGGCCTCCCGCTTTACGCTGTCTATAGTACATATGCGTAGGCTTCTGTGGCTCAAAAACTGGTCTGCTGAAGCTCCCTGTAAAAAACTGCTGGTTAGCTTCCCATTTCATGGAGAACGCTTATTTGGAGAAGATCTGGACAAATATATCCAGAAAATTTCTGCCGGTAAAAGTTCACTCTTACCGGTTAAGAACAAGGGTAGAAGTCCTTCTTTTAAGAGGCCTACTTCTCCAGTCCCGGGCACATCGGCTGTGAAGCAGTTCCGACGGCCTCCGCGGTCAAATTCAGGGGGCAGAAATCAGGGACAATCACAGGGTAACAAGAAGCCCTGGATCAAGAGAGGTACAAAACCTCCCCCCAAGTTATGAAGCGTTGCCCCCACTCAATCGGGTGGGGGGAAGGCTTCAGTTGTTCACAAAGACCTGGCGGGACACCATCAGAGACAGATGGGTGCTCTCCGCAGTAAGTCTGGGATACAAGCTGGAGTTAAAAGGCACTCCTCCTGCCCAATTTATGAGGTCAAACGTGCCAAGAGATCCCCAGAAGAGAGGATCCCTCCTTCTGGCACTAGAACAACTATTGCTCCAAGGTGTAATCATGAAGGTTCCCCTGGAAGAAAGCGGATTCGGGTTTTACTCGAACCTTTTCACGGTCCCCAAACCAAATGGGGACGTGAGGCCCATATTAAATCTAAAAGGGCTAAACAAGTTCCTAAATATCAGGACTTTTCGGATGGAGTCGATCCGATCGGTGGCCACCGCCCTACAAGGGCAGGAATGGTTAGCCTCGATCGACATAAGGGATGCTTATCTGCATATTCCCATCTTTCCGGCCCACCAGAAATTTCTACGCTTTGCAGTAGAAGGGCGCCATTTTCAGTTCAGAGCCTTACCTTTCGGTCTGGCCACAGCACCTCGAGTGTTCACAAAAATTCTGGCCCCATTATTGGCCAATCTAAGAACACAAGGTGTAACGATAATGGCATATCTAGACGACCTGCTACTAATAGACCACTCAGTGGAAAAGCTGGAAGTAGCTATTCACAAGACAATCAAGTATCTGGAATATCACGGTTGGATTATCAACCGGGACAAGTCAGCTCTAAGACCAGTCAAAAGTCTGGAATACTTAGGGCTAGGGCTGGATTCAAATCAGAGAAAGATTTTCTTACCTCCAGAGAAGGTGTCGTCTTTAAAAAATTTGACCCACTTAGTGGGTACAAAAAGAAAACCATCCATACGCCTGTGCATGAGGCTGCTGGGAAAGATGGTGGCTTCATTCGAAGCGGTACCCTACGGTCAATTCCATTCAAGGAATTTGCAAAGGGCCATACTGTCAGCCTGGGACAAAAAAGTTCAGGCTTTAGACTTACCAATGTCCCTGTCCCCTTCCGTTCGCAAGAGCCTCCATTGGTGGTTGGTGCCCCAGAATCTGGAAAAAGGGAAACCCTTCAGTCCGGTTTCTTGGAAGGTGGTCACTACGGATGCCAGCCTCATAGGCTGGGGGGCAGTACTGGAGCAATGGTCTCTCCAGGGCAAGTGGTCAGAAGCAGAAAAGGCCCTGCCCATCAATCTCTTAGAGATACGAGCAGCCCGGTATGCCCTAGTAGCATGGACATCCAAACTCCAAGGGTCCCCTGTCAGAATTCAATCAGACAATGCCACGGCAGTGGCATATATCAATCACCAGGGTGGCACCAGGAGTCGTGCAGCCCAGAGGGAAGCAAATTACATCCTGGAGTGGGCAGAAAGATATGTCCCAGCCATATCCGCGGTTTTCATCCCAGGAGTGGAAAATTGGAGAGCGGACTTTCTAAGTCGCCAACAATTATGCCCGGGGGAATGGTCTCTTCACCCCGAGGTTTTCCAGGCAATATGCCAGCGGTGGGGAACACCGGATGTAGATCTGCTAGCATCCAGATTCAACGCAAAGGTGGACAGATTTGTGTCTCGCACAAGGGATCCCCTAGCTTGCGGCTCGGATGCCCTAGTGTTCCCTTGGGATCAGTTCAAGCTGATATATGCATTCCCACCGCCACAATTGTTACCGCGATTACTCCGCAGAATCAGGGTAGAAAAGAAACCAGTGATTCTGGTGGCTCCAGCGTGGCCCCGAAGGGCATGGTACGCGGAGATTGTAAAAATGTCAGTGAGGAGTCCTTGGACCCTCCCACATCGTCCGGACCTGCTGTCGCAGGGACCGATATACCACCCTTCCTTACCAGCCCTAGGTTTGACGGCCTGGCTATTGAAGCCCACATTCTGAAAAAGAGAGGGCTCTCTAATTCTGTGGTATCTACCATGATCAATGCCAGGAAGCCGGTATCCAGGCAGATCTATTATAGGATCTGGAAAGCGTACATTACGTGGTGTGAGGCCAAGAAATGGCATCCACGTAAGTACGTGATAGGGAGGATTTTGGACTTCCTACAGTGGGCTGTAGATAGGAAGCTGGCCTTGAGTACTATCAAGGGTCAGATTTCGGCCTTGTCAATATTTTTTCAAAGGCCCTTGGCTTCGCATTCACTAGTCAAAGCCTTTATACAAGGAGTGATGCGTATTAGCCCTCCGGTTAGTATTCCCATATGTCCTTGGGACTTAAACCTGGTTCTGTCGGTTCTACAGAAACAACCGTTTGAACCATTGCAACACATTTCCTTGGTTCTTCTCACCAGGAAATTGATTTTCTTAGTAGCCGTTTGTTCGGCTAAAAGAGTATCGGAATTAGCCGCCTTGTCCTGTAAGGAGCCATATCTGGTTGTCCATAAGGACAGAGTAGTATTACGTCCTCATCCAGCCTTTCTTCCCAAGGTGGTATCGAGGTTTCATTTGAACCAAGATGTGGTTCTTCCTTCTTTTTTCCCCAAACCTAGCTCGGTAGAGGAAAAGTTATTACATTCTTTGGATGTAGTAAGAGCAGTTAAATCTTATCTAAAAGCCACTGCTCAGATTCGCAGAACGGATACATTGTTTATTCTGCCGGAAGGCCCTAGAAAGGGTCAGGCAGCATCAAAATCTACTTTAGCCAAGTGGATTCGACAGGTCATAATACAAGCCTATGGCTTGAGAAAGAGACCGCCTCCGTTCAAAGTTAGGGCGCACTCCACAAGAGCAGTTGCAACTTCATGGGCAGTGCATCACCAGGCCTCCCTGGCTCAAGTATGTAAGGCCGCAACATGGTCTTCGGTACACACGTTTACTAGATTCTACCAGGTAGACGTTAGAAGTCAGGAGGATGTCGCCTTTGGGCGCAGTGTGTTGCAGGCCGCAAAAGATCCTCATGCCTGATGGCGCCCAGCTTATGTATCCCTCCCCTCATTTGGCATTGCTTTGGGACGTCCCATTAGTAATGACTAAGTCGCTCTGTGTCCCGTGATGTACGAAAAAGAAAAAGGGATTTTTATAACAGCTTACCTGTAAAATCCTTTTCTTGGAGTACATCACGGGACACAGAGCTCCCACCCCTCTTTTTGG
The DNA here is from genome assembly GCA_029206835.1 of Rana muscosa. Taxonomy (NCBI): domain Eukaryota; kingdom Metazoa; phylum Chordata; class Amphibia; order Anura; family Ranidae; genus Rana; species Rana muscosa. Next base: position 286,484,175 of record CM055118.1, read on the forward strand.
GACACTTATTGCTTGGCTACAAAACTGAGGTGCTCCCGGGTGGGAGGGGCTTACATAGGGGAGGGTACTTCCGGTTTGGAATTGGCCAGTGCCAACACCTGAAGGTAATCTATATAACCCATTAGTAATGACTAAGTCGCTCTGTGTCCCGTGATGTACTCCAAGAAAAGGATTTTACAGGTAAGCTGTTATAAAAATCCCTTTATTGTTAATCGAGTTGTTTCATGATACTCTTTTGTACTCTACCTTAAGTCCATAAATAAATAATTCAAAATAAACAATCAGGACCAATCCACATTCACTTTATTGACCTCAGTCTAATAAAAAGTGGATTCAGTGGCCTGAGTTTACATTGCGATATGGAAAAAATACTAGCTCGAAAAAACCTACACTTACATTACTTTCTGGCCTTATGGTCCCCATGGCTGTCCCTCCCCAAATGTACAGTAACTAGATGCTGATTCATCTAACTGACTACCTTGGTACTTCCTAACCTTGACCCACTCAGAGGTCACACCCAACCCTACTCTGCACTCGCCCTCCCTCCTCTCCTTCCACCCTCTCCCCCCTCTAGTTCCCCCCCCCCCTTCCCTCCTTTGCATAGTCCCCCCCCCCCTCTTTTTCCCATTCCACACATCTTCTCTACGTGGTCCTTTAATAAACTCACAAGCTGTTTATCCTCATTGTTTCTTTGTTAAATCACTCTACAGGCCGTACTTGGCCACCTTAGTTATGTTATTGTAATTCCAGAATAACTATTACTGTCTGGACTTTACGTTTCTATACCCCATGTGTTTGACTCTTTGTATTACTTGAATCTTCAATAAAGACTTTCAATGGAAACTTCAACATGTTACATTTCATAAGCTACAAAATACATTGCTTTTGAAATTCTCCTTTAAAACTGCTTAATATTTTATTTATTTTTTTACATTAAACTAACTGCTTTTTGCACTGTCTTTACTCTGCCCTGCCAGACAATACAGCCAATTTGCTCACCTGACTTCTTTCAATTGCAGTTATGCATTAAAGCCTGGTCAACTACTTTTTCCTGGCCTGTGATTAGACAGTGAAAAAATAAATAGAAGATTGATGGGCTCATCTCTTTCAGTCACTGACTCTGCTCTCATATCCTCATGTTCATTGTAAGCACTACAGCTCATATATTTGGCTTATTTTGCTTCTTCTTCCTCTCCTAATTTGAGTTCTGATGTACAGGGACTGCAAGAGGCTGATGCTAAGTCAAATACATTGCGTGTGTAGCGGCCTCACCTCTCTCCCTTTCTTTATCGGTTATATGGCTCTTGTTTAGGGGTACCTGGAAGAGAGGGATAAGACACACCACGGCCCATGTCCTCCGTAACTGGGAGGTGAGGGCCAGAGATTGGGCTTTTGTGTAGGTGTCCTAGAGTCAAGTCCAGTCCTTCGTCCCTGACTCCTTTGCTTTAGTAACCAGAGTTCCACACAGTGAATAGGTACAACTCAGTTTTATTCTTCTTGCCAAGCAATAAAACAATCTTTCTCCTTTGGAAAATGAGGGGGACAGATCGAGGCACAATCCTTTCCCTTCTTGCTGCTGCCCACTGTGCTGTCACCAGTGGTGAATAGTCACTGCCACTGACTAGGTAATATAGAACGTGAATTACCTTTGCTCACTTTGCCCCTGTCAGAGGAAGAAATCCATCCAAGGGAGAAGTGGAGGCCTCTCCGTCACCAGCGATGCCGCGCCGGGCTCTTCAGAGAAGTTACTGCGCACCAGTCCTCACGAACTCAGACACGGGCAGCCAAGGAGTTAGGGCCCCCTCGGATTCCTCCACCCTCACGGATCTCATCTGACATAGTACCTCACCCCAGGCTAAAGGTGCCTGAGATGGACTCCATCCCTGCTCCAGCTAGGCCAAGGGCGCCTAGGCCTGAAACACCGGAACGCCAGCACCCAAGCTGAAGGTGCCTGGGTGCGGCCGCGTCCTCCGACTCTCTCCTTTCCAAAACCGGGCGTCCCCCCCTTTTATGACCTCTCCCTTTGCGCCACAGCGGTTTCCCCGCCCCGCTGTACCAGCTCCAGGGGAGGACAAAAAGGCACGGTTTGCGGTGTGAGTTCAACTCCGGCCCCAGGCAACAGCGCCACCCAGGGACCCCAAGGAACCTCACACCACCAGAGTCCTCACATAATTCAAATACCCGCTACACGTGTATTTAAAAATGCATTTAAAAGCAAAGTATAGTCAAAGATTTGTTGGCCATACTTATCTTCTAGGTCACATGAGTGCACTCAGTTTTATTCTCCTGTGACCCAGAGTCATCTTATAGCAGGCTGTTGCCCAATCTTTGCTGACATAGCAGAGCGGTTCCAGACTCTGGAAGGATACAGACAATATTGTCGAGATCCACCCAGCTGCCTGATTGACAGATGGCTCCGCCTCTCAGCATGCTGTTTGCATAGTTCAAAGTGGCTACTAAGGGGGTGCGGAATTGAATCCTGTACTGCACACGACGAAGGGTAAGGTGACCAGATTTTTTTTATGAAATCCGGGGATATATTGGGTACAGGACTGCATAATATACAGAGTTATGGGCACAGGACGTCATAATACACAGAGCGCTGGGTTCAGGACTGCATAATACACAGAGTGCTGGGTTCAGGACTGCATAATAAACAGAGAGCTGGGCACAGGACTGCATAATAAACAGAGCGCTGGACACAGGACGTCATAATACACAGAGCACTGGGCACAGTACTACATAATACACAGAGCGCTGGGTTCAGGACTGCATAATACACAGAGCGCTGGGCACAGGACTACATAATACACAGAGCGCTGGACACAGGACTGAATATTACACAGAGGACTGGACACAGGACTACATAATACACAGAGTGCTGGGCACAGGACTACATAATACACAGAGCACTGGGCACAGTACTGCATAATATACAGAGCGCTGGGTCCGGTACTGCATAATACACAGAGCGCTGGGCACAGGACTGAATAATAAACAGAGCGCTGGACACAGGACTGCATAATACACATAGCGCTGGGCACAGGACTGCATAATAAACAGATTACTGGACACAGGACTACATAATACACAGAGCGCTGGGCACAGGACTACATAATACAAAGAGCGCTGGGCACAGGACTACATAATACAAAGAGCGCTGGGCACAGGACTACATAATACAAAGAGCGCTGGGCACAGGACTGCATAATAAACAGAGCGCTGGACACACACAGAACGTCATAATACACAGAGCACTGGGCACAGTACTGCATAATATACAGAGCGCTGGGTTCGGTACTGCATAATATACAGAGCGCTGGGCACAAGACTGCATAATAAATAGAGTGCTGGACACAGGACTGCAAAATAAACAGAGTGCTGGGCACAGGACTGCATAATAAACAGAGGACTGGAAACAGGACTGCATAATACACAGAGTGCTTGGCACAGAACTACATAATACACAGAGCGCTGAGCACAGGACTGCATCGGCATCGGGGTGTTGGCATCCAAGCCACTGGGCTGATTCTCAGCCAGCATGGGATGCCCTGTCTACGTTAAACCGGCCCTGAATCCGGGGACAAAACCAGGGACAGACTTGGTCCAGGGACATTGCCTCAGTCCGGAAACCAGGGATGTCTGGTTACCCTAATCAAGGGGCTAGTATTTTTGGCAGAGAAGTCCCCCTCCCTAGGAGCAATGGTATGTTATTTTCAGAGTATATGGAATTGCATATGTTTTTTTTTTTATAAATATTACTGAAGGTGAACTTGCACTTAAACTATAAAAGCGGATTCACCAGAAATGATTCTGTGATTGTGCTCAGAACAGGCCTTTTGTTTTCTACATAAAATAAGACTTCACAGTCATTCATTGTGCCTGAAAAATGACAGCAGAGTCTTTGTGCCTAGAACATTTCTTCCAAACCATTCTGCCCAGAACATGCCATTATTGCCACCGTGCCCAGAACATGTCACTAAAGTCTGTACAGATGCCCCCATTATAGTGACTAGGCCTGGAATATGCTGTTAGTTCCTCTGCCCAGAACACCTTATTAGCTTATTGCATCCAAAATGTGGCTTTGCAAAATGATCATGCCTGAAACATGACATCACAATCACCGTACCCAAAGTTTTAGGTGTATCCAGAGTATTAGGTGTACCCAAAGTATTAGGTGTATCCGGAGTATTAGGTGTACTCTGCTCAGAACTTGCCAGGAGAGAAACATTTCAGGGAATATGCAAAACCGTTGCAGGAACTACTAATGTTATCCAACAAGCACTGCAACTGTGATAGAATCAGCGAAAGTTCACTTAGTTTACTTTAACATTGAACTCCTAGCAAATAATAGAAATCATTAATTAATGCAATTTCTAAAAAAAATTAATTGTAAAAAAAACAAAAAAACAATAAGCGTATATTGATTGGTTTGCGCAAAAGTTATAGCGTCTACAAAATAGGGGACAGATTTATGGCATTTTTATTATTATTTTTTTTACTAGTAATGGCGGTGATCAAGGTTTTTTTTTTTTTTCAAATAACAATTTTTATTAATTGTAACAGCGGGTAAAAAGACAAGCAGTTGACACTGTGATACAGAAACTTCAGCATAACAGCAGTAGAGCCAGTGTATATCAAAGAACAGTAAACCATAAAACAGGCAGCAGGGTCCCTGCTGACTCGATCAGCGATTTTTAGTGGGACTGTGACATTGCGGTGGACAGATCCGACACCTAACTGACATTTTTTACACTTTTTTGGGAACCAGTGACATTATTACAGTAATCAGTGCAAAAAATATGCACTGACATTGTACTAATGACACTGGCAGGGAAGGGGTTAACATCAAGAGCGATCAAGGGGTTAAATGTGTTTCCTGTTTGTGATTACTAACTGTATGGGGGACTGTGTGACTGGGGAAACACACAGATCCATCTTCCTGCTTAGCAGGAAGACAGATCTGTGTCATCACCTGACAGAACGGAGATCTGCCTTGTTTACTTTGGCAGATCCCCGACCTGGAACGAACGATCGCAGGACGCCGGTGGACATTGAGTCCGTTGGACCCGCTAAATTGCTTCCCCGCTGGCAAATCGGATCGTACTCATGCTGCCGGCGGTGCGTGCATGCCCATGAATACTAGTGCACGAACCGGTATGGCGATTTGCGCAGCCGAGCCACCTTGCCGCAGTACATCTGCGGCGGGTGGTCTGCAAGTAGTTCATAACAGCCATTGTAATGCCACCCATGTTTCTGTCCTTTTTAACAGGGTGAAAGAAACCTGACAACTGTGCAGCATAGGTATCAGTTTACAGTCACCGTGTTAAAAGTACAAGAATATTGGTGGCATTACAATGGCTGTTACAAAGGGTTCACCCAAGCCGAAATTCTGAAAAGCAATCCACAGTGGATCACTTTTCAGAGTATGGTTAAGCGGCTGCTGTCAGGTGTTCAGGAGGCAATCCTGTCGCCCCCTGAATGCCTGTTTTGCCAAATGGCAGTTTATAATGGTGTTAATGCACCACAACCACAAGCTAAGTTGTTTTTTTTGGGGGGGGAGGCTGCAAGTAGCTGGTCTTGCCCAGGACGCAAAATAGTCTAGCACTAGCCCTGCCTACATCACACAAATGTGAACCTAGCCTTACAATTTTCCTTACACTAGTGGATTTTTTAAATGAACATTTGTATGAATCCATATAAATTCTCATAAGTAGATTGATGATTTGTCGAATGGCATTCAAAAGTACAAATAAATATAATATAGCTTTTTATTTATTTACTAATGGTAGCAAAATGAGCATTTTGTGGAGTAACTCCAAAACTGTGGCTGTTGTGGGATGTTCCTGGTCTGCAGTGGTCAGGACCCACCAAAAGTGGTCCAAGGAAGGAAAACTGGTGCACCAGTGACAGGCTCACGGGTGGCCAAGGCTCATTGTTGAACGTTGTGAGCGAAGGCTGGACCGTGCAGTCCAATCCAATAGAAGAACTACTGTAGCTCAAATTGCTGAAAAAATGAATGCTGGTTCCTAAAGAAAGGTGTTGGAACACACAGTGCACTGCAGTTTGCATATGGGGCTGCATAGCCGCAGACTAGTCAGAGTGCCCATGCACATGAGCATCAGAACTGGATCACAGAGCAATGGAAGAAGGTGGTCTGGTCTGATGAATAATGGTTTCTTTTACATCATGTGGAAGGCCAGGTGCATGCGCGTCCCCTCCCTTCTCCTTCACCCAATGGCACTAGCAGCCGGCATGTAGCTCGAACAGTCAATCAGATTCCCTTGATAGATGCGATCGGGAGATCCCCTGCCACAGAATCTATAGTGTCCCGAACCTCCTAATGGTCCCGTTGTTAGATCCCTTTTCGGATGGATGACATCCCTCCAGAGAGTTACTGGGCCCCTTCCTTCACTGTGATCTCTCACCAGTCCTTCGGAACAGTCCTCCCCCAGCCTCTTCTTCCAGATGCGGGTCCCCTCGCAAGGCGGCACCCTGGGATTCTTCCTCCCCGAAGTGGGCTCCAGCTAAAGGTGCGGGGCCAGGGCTGAAGTTGCAGTCCCAGGACTAAAGGTACCTGGGACTGAGGCGCACGTGGCCCCATGGCCTGGAGGGTCATGCACTTGAACTTGGACTCCAGAACCGTAGGTTCCCCCGGGTACAGGTCCCCGGGGTAGTAAGTCCACTTCCGGGCATGGGCCTCGGGAATTGCTCTCCATCTAATGGCGTCTGCCCCTTTTGTACCCTCTCCCGGCATGCACATTGGGTTGACCACGCCTACTGCACGGCTGCCGAGAGAGGACACCCAATCGCCACTCCATCACCTGTGGTTCAACCCCGAGTACAAGTGACAGCGCCACCCACACTTCTATGGGGAACTGCACGCCAGGTGAAACAGCAGCAAGGCAGAGTCCAAAAAATTGGAATATCCGAGCCAACTACCACTCGAATCACCCCTAAATTTAATATAGCAGCCTTCTAAATTGGGACCCCCGCTACAGCTTCAAGGATCTTCTACTGATGGCTTTGTGCTAGATACCACAGCATACCTTAAGAAGTCTAGTGGCATCCATGCCTTGAGGGGTCAGGGATGTTTTGGTGGAAAAGGGGGGACCCATTCAATATTGGGTGGGTGGTCATAATGTTATCGCTGATCATTGTATATGCTCAGTGTGACCATGTAAAACAACATTCCGCCACAAATTTGTTTAAACCCACATCCTACATCCTCATGGCAGGTACTCATTATAACCGAAGCGAATAAAGTTTTTATTGCCTAAAAATTGATTTACACTGCATTATTATACAGTACCACCGATAAATTACCAGGGTATAGAAATACTTGGTATAATTATACAGTGCTGCATGTTTATCATGGCGGGATGAAAATGTTTTCAGACAGTTATAATTGCCAGGTTGACATCTGTAATTCTGCTAATTAAGCCCTGCTAACAGATTTATTTAATGTGGGTTTAATGAATTCCCATTAGCCAGACCCCATGGAATGGCATAGACTATAAAGCAGACGATGCTTTGTTTTCTCTTTTTGTGACACGGAGTCCGGAGTCTGTTTATTGTCTGCTGGAGACTTTTGTGTGGGTGCAATTCTCTATCTACAGATGTTGCAGATTACAAATATTAGATCTTCAGGGTAGCAGAAAGGACTGACTTCAAAAAAAAAATTGATGGATTGTACAGGTTAGTTTGTTCCAAAGCTAGAGAACAAGGGTTCGTGTATAACCTATATCTCTTTGTATAAAACATGTGTCTTCATAAGCAAAGAGCGTTAAAGGAAAAAATCTCTATTATATCCAAGACTGGGCAAATCCCAGCAGCCTGGTAATCAATGTACCTAAAAAAAAGTATGGCGGGTATACATTTTTTTTTTAAGTTGTCAATAGAATCCTTTGTTCTTTTTTTCTCTAGAGATGAGCAACTAATAACAAATTCTCTCTGCTGCCTTCACATTCCGACCCACTATATTTTTGTTTGCCAAACTGCAAGCTCTTTAACCATCAGTTTTTTGTAGTGGCATTTTCTTTTCAATTTTTGTTTACAATGAGTTCTTTCTCTGAACAGTTCCAGTTCAGAACACCAGAAGCAATATGGCTGGCATTACCAGGGCTGGAAGGATCACAATGGTTTGGGTCTTCTGCCACATTAATGCCAGGTCATGTGCTAGGTCAGTGGTCTCCAAACTGCAGCCCAAGGGGCTGGATGTGGCCCTTTGCTTGTCTTTATTGGGCCGTGGAGCACTATTTCTTCATCTGACACCAATGATGGGACACCATTCCTCTCACTGGCATCAGTGATGGGGCACTATTTCTCCCACTGTCACCATTGATGGGGCACTATTCCTCCCACTGTCACCATTGATGGGGCACTATTACTCCCACTGTCACCATTGATGGGGCACTATTCCTCCCACTGACACCAATGATGGGGCACTATTCCTCCCGCTGTCACCATTAATGGGGCACTATTCCTCCCACTGTCACCATTGATGGGGCACTATTCCTTCCACTGATACTAAAAATTGGGGTATTGTTTATTCCCACTGACACCCGGCATTTTCTACTACCACAGACCACAGTCTGCCCCCTCCCTAAAGCCTAAAGGACAGTAAACTGGCCATTTGTTTAAAAAGTTTGGAGTAAGGTGAGCAGATTTTTAAAATAAAATCCAGGGACATTTATTTTTATTTTTATTTTTTACTAGTAATGGCAGCAATCAGCGACTCTCTGCCCGTCGCTGCCCGCCTCACAGCCTGTCAAGTCTTACTCTTCGGCCCTCGGCTACTACTGGGTGGAGAGCGGAGGAAGATCACTCCGCCAGGGAAGGCAAGGAGATAAGCAGGCAGGCGGCTGGCCGGGACTTGAGCCAAGGCAGAAGAACATGCGAGCGGAGCTGAATGGGCGCCCAAAACTGAATAAATATTCCCTCCGCTCCGACCAGCACATGATCATCAGAAAGGGGCACAGATAATTGAAAAAATATCCCCCCCCCAAGCTAATAGGAGCGGGGGGTGTAATTCAGATTTTTTTTTTTTATTCTTCACTGTCTTTGAAATTCCCCCAGGCCCTGTTCAAATCCAATCCAGGGACAAAACCGGGGAAAGACTTGGTCCGGGGACAGTGTCCTCAATCCGGGGACTGTCCCCTGAAACCGGGGATGTCTGGTCACCCTAGTTTGGAGACCTCTGGGGACAAAAGAATGTAAAGGGTACCTGCAGCTTGCTTGCCCCTGTGGAACCATCGTAACTGTACTTCTCCCCTCCACCCAGGTAAATAGGTAAAGATGTCCTTTAGATACTTAAAACGTTCTTACAGAAAATGTTGCAACCCCCCCCCCCCCATAACCCTTGTATTAAATCATTTTACTAAATATTCCAAAGAGCCCTTCTTACTGTGTTTGGTCTATGCCTTTCTTCATCTTCAAAAAAAACACTCATCGTTCTGAAGAAGGCCTTATCCACACAGTTTGCTTGGTCACTCTGTGGGCCATTGCCCTACATTGGAAATCCCCTACTGTCCCTATCTCCTCCGTCCTTCATAGGATGGATTCTATTATGATAATGGAAAGGATTCTATATACTCTAAATGACAGGATGCACTTATTTGACCAAAGGTGGAATCCCTGGAACTCGCATAGACATATTCTATTGCCACAGTCTTAGCCGCTGACACAGATTCCCCAGCAGCTTTAGACCATGGGACGCTGCTACACCCCCTCGCTGTTATACCTCATATGTAAGACTATGTTACCTGTAGATTCTCTGTTATCCGCTATGGCTTCTCTCAGATGCTTCAAAGTAAAACATTTTTTTTTTTTTTATGTTTCTTTCTGTCTCTTTTTTTTGTCACTGCGTTGACATTTATGATTATATTTCAACATGTACTATATAATACGCATAATTTCATTTGTATGTATTACTTTATTGTTTTTTCTCAATAAAAAACGTTTGTATTAAAAAAAAACACTTATGCCGCGTACACACGATCAATTTTTTCAACGGTAAAAACACCGTTGAGAAAATCGACTTGAAAAACGAGAAACAGCTTGTTCCCCCCACACACGGCCGTTTTAAATGAAATTTTTTTTTTGGTCGAAAAAAACGACCGTGTGTGGGCTCCCCGGCAGTGTTTCCCTATGGGAAAACTGCAGCGGAAAAAAACAACGGGAATCACGACGAGAAAAATTAGAGCATGTTCTAATTTTTCTCATCGTGATTAATGCCGTTTTTCCCGTCAAGAAAAACGACAAAAAGCCCACCGACGATCGTTTTTCTCGTCCAAAGGAAAAAATGTAATTTTTCTCGACGGGAAAAATGATCGTGTGTACGTGGCATAATAGTTACATTTTACAACAAATCTGTCCTACATTTTTGCTCTGGAAGATCCCCATGATCCATTTCCCAAGCTATAAATTTTTATTATTTTGTTTATTCAATAGAAACACCAAAAATAAACTGTAACCACAATGATTGCTATTAAATTTGAGTACATGCACGTGTGTGTTTTATAGATTATGGTTTGTGTTCTTCATTGTAATTAATTATTACGATAAATTACGTCACCCCTGTAGTATTGAGCACTGGAGTGGGATTACATGTAGGGTTGCCACCTCATCCCTTTAAACCCGAACACATATTAATTACACAGGTTCTGAGGCTGATTTAATGCAGATAAGGCACTAGCTGAATTTAATTACCACCTTAATCAGCCACACAACCTGTGTAATTAATATGTGTTCGGGTTTGAGGCCTGGTTCACACTGGGGCGACAAACGCTCCGACATTGGGAGCTCATGTCGCATGACGTGTGAAAATCAATGTTTCCCTATGGGAGCCGTCCTAACTGGTCCGACACATGTCGGTCCGACTTTGAAAATGCTCCCTGTACTACTTTGGTCCGACTTTGGTCCGACTTCAGCCCATTGACTATCATTGAAGTCGGATCAAAGTCGGACCGCAGTCTTGCATGGTCCGACATTGGCATGCGACTTGTGCTGTACTGCTCTTGAGGGGGAACTCCAGGCCAAATTTTAAATAAAAAACCGGCGTGGGTTCCCCTCCAGAGGCATACCAAGCCCTTGGGTCTGGTCTGGATTTGAACAGGCGCCCCTACGCCAAAAAAACGGCGTGGGGGTCCCCCCCAAAATCCAAACCAGACCCTTATCCGAGCACACAACCTGGCAGGCCGCAGGGGAAGAGGGGGTGATGAGAGAGCGGCCCCCCCTCCCTCCTGAACCGTACCAGGCCGCATGCCCTCAACATGAGGGGTTTGGTGCTCTGGGGCAGGGGGGCGACCTGCGGCCCCCCCACCCCAGAGCACCCTGCCCCCATGTTGATGAGGACAGGGCCTCTTCCCGACAACCCTGGCCGTTGGTTGTCGGGGTCTGCGGGCGGGGGGCTTATCGGAATCCGAGAGCCCCCTTCAATAAGGGAGCCCCCGGATCCCGGCCCCCCCACCCTATGTGAATGAGTATGGGGTACATCGTACCCCTACCCATTCACCTGGTGGAAAAAAATTGCAATAAAAAAACACTACACAGGTTTTCAAAGTAATTTATTGCACAGCTCCGGGGGTCTTCTTCCGACTTCCGAGGGTCTTCTTCCGACTTCCGGGGGTCTTTTCCGACTTCGAGGGTCTCCGGTGTCGTCTCCCGCTCTCCGGTTCTTTCTTCCGCCGGGCCTCCGCTAACTTCTTTTTAGCTCTCTTGCTAACAGAGGCCCGGTCTTCCCATTGTCTCGTCCGGCTCTCCGTTGTCCTTCTGCCGGCCCCTACACTAACTTCTTTTTAGCTCTTTCGCTAGTGGAGGGGTCGGTCTTCCCGTCGCTGTCGCCGTCGGCTTCTTCTTCCCTCTTCTCCTTCTCGATGTTAACGCGTCGCTTCCTCTCGCTGTAATACTGGCTCTCCGCTCCGCTCCGCATTAATATAGGCTTCTCATGACGTCACAGTCACATGTTCCAGGGCACATGGCCCTGGAGCATGTGACTGTGACGTCATGGGAACATGTGACTGTGACGTCATGAGAAGCCTATATTAATGCGGAGCGGAGAGCCAGTATTACAGCGAGAGGAAGCGACGCGTCAACATCGAGGAGGAGAAGAGGGAAGAAGAAGCCGACGGCGACGGGAAGACCGACCCCTCCACTAGCGAAAGAGCTAAAGAAGTTAGTGGAGGGGCCGGCAGAAGAACAACGGAGAGCCGGACGAGACAACGGGAAGACCGGGCCTCTGTTAGCAAGAGAGCTAAAAAGAAGTTAGCGGAGGCCCGGCGGAAGAAAGAACCGGAGAGCGGGAGACGACACCGGAGACCCTCGAAGTCGGAAAAGACCCCCGGAAGTCGGAAGAAGACCCCCGGAAGTCGGAAGAAGACCCCCGGAGCTGTGCAATAAATTACTTTGAAAACCCGTGTAGTGTTTTTTTATTGCAATTTTTTTCCACCAGGTGAATGGGTAGGGGTACGATGTACCCCATACTCATTCACATAGGGTGGGGGGGCCGGGATCCGGGCGCCCCCTTATTGAAGGGGGCTCCCGGATTCCGATAAGCCCCCCGCCCGCAGACCCCGACAACCAACGGCCAGGGTTGTCGGGAAGAGGCCCTGTCCTCATCAACATGGGGGCAGGGTGCTCTGGGGTGGGGGGGCCGCAGGTTGCCCCCCTGCCCCAGAGCACCAAACCCCCCATGTTGAGGGCATGTGGCCTGGTACGGTTCAGGAGGGAGGGGGGCCGCTCTCTCGTCCCCCCCTCTTCCCCTGCGGCCGGCCAGGTTGTGTGCTTCGATAAGGGTCTGGTTTGGATCTTGGGGAGGACCCCCACGCCGTTTTTTCGGCGTAGGGGCGCCCGTTCAAATCCAGACCAGACCCAAGGGCCTGGTATGCCCCTGGAGGGGAACCCACGCCGGTTTTTATTTAAAATTTGGCCTGGAGTTCCCCTTCAAGATTCATACCAAACACAGTGCCTGATATTGGCGGGGATCCAAGTCGGATCCCCGTTCATTGAAAGTCGGACATATGTCGGCTTCATGTCGCAGGGCAAAGTCGGATCCAAAGTAGGACAGATGTCGTGTTGCACTAGTGTGAACCCGGCCTAAAGGGATGAGGTGGCAACCCTAATTACATGGGGGGATTATATTAAAACAATATTGTGCATAGAGGTTCCCACAGAGTTATTGCTGGAGGAGTATACACATAGACCCTGCATGCAGAACATGGAGCTGTAAAGCATACAAAAAAAAAAAAGAAGTTGAGTCAGGACCGCCTCTGCAACAAACATAAGCAAAAAAATTCAAAGTGGAGATCCTCTCTTTTTAACCACTTCAGCCCCGGACCATTTTGCTGGTCAAAGACCAGGCCAATTTTTGCGATTCTGCACTGCGTCGCTTTAACTGACAATTGCGCGGTCGTGCGACGTGGCTTCTAAACAAAATTGACGTTCTTTTTTCCCCACAAATAGAGCTTTCTTTTGGTGGTATTTGATCACCTCTGCATTATTATTTTTTTTGCGATATTAACAAAAATAGAGTGACAATTTTTAAAAAAAATCTATATTTTTTACTCTTTGCTATAAAAAATATCCCCAAAAAATATATAATTTTTTTTTTTCTTCAGCTAAGGCCGATATGTATTCTTCTACATATTTTTGGTAAAAAAAATCTCAATAAGCGTTTATTGATTGGTTTGCGCAAAAGTTATAGTGTCTACAATAAAGGGGGTAGTTTTATGGCATTTTTATTAATATTTTTTTTTTACTAGTAATGGCGGAAATCAGAGATTTTTATCATGACTGCGACATTATGGCGGACACATCGGACACTTTTGACACATTTTTGGGACCATTGTCATTTTTTACAGCGATCAGTGCTATAAAAATGCACTGATTACTGTGAAAATGACACTGGCAGTGAAGGGGTTAACCACTAGGTGGCGGTGTAGGGGTTAAGTGTTTCCTAGGGAGTGCTTCTTAACGTAGGGGGGATGGGCTGTATGTGACATCACACTGATCTCCGCTCCTGATTACACGGAGCAGAGATCAGTGTCATTGTCACTAGGCAGAGCGGAGAGATGCTTGTTTACACTAGCATCTCCCCGCTCTATCTCTCCGTGAGACGATCGCGGGTGTCCCCGCGGCGATCGAGTCCGCGGGACCCACGGTCGGGCTCACGGAGAAAGCGGCAGGGTCGCAAGCACGCCACCGGCGGCGCGCGTGCGACCACGTGGCGGCATCCTAAAGGGGACGTAACTGTACGTACTTATGCCTGTCCGTGCCACTCTGTCGACGTACATATACAGGCAAGTGGTTAATAACAAGCATGGTTTTGCACAGAGCAGCCCCTATCCTCGTCTTCTCGAGTCTCCTGCCAGTGCTCCTGGCTCCTCCCGTCTGCTGAGTGCCCCATAGCAAGACGGCTTGCTATGGGGGCACTCATGCAGGCTCACTCTCTGTGCCCATTGACACAAACAGTGCTGCTTTGCCCCACCCTCTACTCCCTCCCTACTGGCTGTGACTGACAGCAGTAGAAGCCAATGATTCTCGCTGCTGCCTCTGAGCCAGTGATGAGAGAGAGCAACAATCCTACTCTTGTGCACAGCACTGGGTCGACATTGGAATTGGGTAAGCATAGGGGGGCCTTTAGAACCACTTTAATAAATGTCTAAACAGCTCACATATTTTAGGCAAATCACATATTAAAAAAATTGCGGGATCACACAATAAGCCAGATTTTTCTGAGTAAAGGAGACACATAGAATGGGGTCACTGACAGAAGCCAGTACTGGCTGTACCGTAAAACGTGAAATTTTCCATGAGCACAGTGGCCATAATAATTGCTTTAAAAACATGGAGTTTCTTAAATTGGAAGCACGTTAGCATTTTTTACAGCCAAACATAGCTCTGCCTTCCTAAGCCAGAGATGCAATTTCTCATGCTTGATGTGGATGTAATGATGGCCAATGTTCATATTTTGGGAAGATAACTGCTTAACCACTTCAGCCCCGGAAGAATTGGCTGCTCAATGACAAGGCCATTTTTTGGGATACAGCACTGCGTCGTTTTAATTGACAATTGCGCGGTTGTGCGACGCTGTACCCAAAAAAAAATTGATGTCCTTTTTTCCCAAAAATAGAGCTTCCTTTTGGTGGTATTTGATCATCTCTGCGGTTTTTATTTTTTGCGCTATAAACAAAAAAAGAGCAACAATTTTGAAACAACACTATAATTTGTACTTATTGCTGTAATAAATATCCCCAATTTTTTTCTTAAAAAGCAGATTTTTTTCCTCAGTTTAGGCCAATATGTACGGTATTCTTCTACATATTTTTGGTAATAAAAATTGCAAAAAAGCGTATATTGATTGGTTTGCGCAAAAGTTATAGCGTCTACAAAATATGGGATAGATTTATGGCATTTTAATTATTATAATTTTTTTTACTAGTAATGGCGGCGATCTGCGATTTATATCGGTACTGCGACATTATGGCGGACATATTGGACACTTTTGACACATTTTTGGGACCATTGGCATTTATACAGCGATCAGTGCTATAAAAATGCACTGTTTACTGTGTAAATGTCACTGGCAGGGAAGGGGTTAACACCAGGGGGCGATCAAGGGGTTAATTGTGTTCCCTATGTGTGAGTTCTAACTGTGGGGGATGGGACTGACTATAGGAGATGAGAGATCGTGGTTCCCAGCTCGTAGGAACTCACGATCTCTCTCTCCTCTCCTCACAGAACTGGGATGTGTGTGTTTATTTACACACACACACACGTCCCTGTTCTGCCTCTCGTGCCCGCGATTGCGCATGGCCGGCGGTTATCGTGACTGCTGGACATGAGCAACGGCACCCCCGCTGTGCAGCAAGTGCACGGGCACGCCCGCTATCCCGCTTAAAGGGACCGACGTACAGCTACGACGGTTTGCGATATCATGCCGTCCTGCCGCAGTATAATGATCGGCAAACGGTTAAAGAAACGTAAAAAAGAAATGCAGTGAAGCCCAAATTTGATTATCCTTCGACAGTGAAATGAAGAAGGCCAGACATAGGGGTTTATTTACTAGAACTGGAGAGTACAAAATCTGGTGCAGCTGTGCATGGTAGCCAATCAGCTTATAACCTCAGCTTGTTCAATTAAGTTTTGACAGAAATAACCTGGAAGCTTATTGGTTTCTATGCAGAACTGCACCAGATTTTGCACTCTCCAGTTTTAGTAAATTGACCCCATAGTATTACAAAAGCAGAGTTGAGATAGGATAGACCAATCATGATCATCAAAGGTTCCTCCAGAGGTTGTTAGGGGTTCTTTGAGCTGTGGCTGATTGACTTCCCATCTGGTTGTACCTGCTTTGCTCCAGGACCAATGTCACTTGGCAGAGCCAGCTGCATGACACCAATGATCTCTTTAGCAATCTGTAAGGGTGGCATTCTGACCACTACTGTAAAGGGGGGCAATCTTCGACATCTTCACACTGGCCAGCCATACACAGAGCAAATTTCTTTCCTGAAACCTCAGGTTTGCAGGAAATAAATTTGCTTGATTCCCCCATTACCACAGACAGTGTTGATGTGGGAATCCCTCCTGCTGAGCCATTGTCTTTTCCTGGCAGGGGAAGCCGTTTCTGCCAGGAGAAGACAGTGATTAATGCTAGTTGCTATAGCAGCCGAGAGTTTAATCGCAGGTAAAACCCGGCATACTGGTTGTACCCAAGTTGATCGATCGATCAACTTGGTACATTCAGCCTGTCCATACACAGTTCGAATATCGGCCGGTTTCTGCTGAACCAGCCAGGATTCGAACCATGTATTGCCTGCCTTATGATGAATTGTTTTTTATCAGGGGTACCCCAAGATCTTAAAACTATTTCATGGGCTATTGTAGTATAAAAAGGTTGAGAAACGCTGGGGTAGGAAATGTTCTTTTTGTATGGCTACACACTCGAAAAAAATGTTCTTGCAAGGAAGTAGTTTTTTTGGACCTAAAGTGCTTAAGTAAAAACTAAATCTATATTGTTTTTTTTTCATCTGGTGACTACACAAGTACCAGTTCCAAAGCAGAGTTTTTTTACATGTATGCATTATATATCTATATTTCTGCATCCTGTTTTTTTTTTCATATTTTGGCGTGGGGTTCCCCTTAAAATCTATACCAGACCAATGTGGGGGGGGGGGGGCAGACTCCATGCTATCTTTTTTTTTTTTTAAACTGGAACCTTTTTTTTATTATTCAGCTGTCAGCAGGGATACCCATTGACAGTTGTTAAGGACACCGTGGCCGACTTCCCGGCCCCTCTCCATAACAACCAGCATACACTGCTCCCTGATTGGGCACAGAATACACTGTGCAGCTCGCAGTGCATTGCAGGATGTTTGGCGGGGCGAACACCCTGCAAATTCAAGTGTTCGGCGAATGGTCGAACAGGCAAATGGGGACAAATGGGGACAAGGGTCTGTTCCTGACAACCCTGGGCTGTGGTTGTAGGGGGCTGTGGTCGGGGGGGCTTACCAGAGTCTGGAAGCCCCTTTACAAAGAGGGGGCCCTCAGATCCCAGTGCCCCCCCCATGTGAATGGGTAGGGGTACATAGTACTCCTACCCATTCACCCAAAATAAATAAAAACAGGAGACAAACCGTTCGCCCAACACTAGTGGTTGCCTTTGAAGTATTCAACATGGTTACAATAAGGATAATTATGTATGTATGTATCCAAGGTTATTTTTGGGGCTGTATGTAACTAAAATGGCTTGTTTGGTCAGGTTAGTAAGACTCTAAATAAGTTCAAATAGGGTACCTAATTATTTAGGTTCTAAGTAAGGTCAAACCAAGAAGTCTCAAGCCTCCACAGAACAACCCCACTTGTCAAACCTTATAGGCTTCAATAGCTGTAATTTTGCCAGTGCAAAGTGTTGCTAATATAACTAATAATTTCATATAAATGTGCATGTATTAGAGACAGAAGAGCCATTCAATGAAAATCAAGAACATTCAGAAGTGCCATTATTTATCTGGAAACCTGACCTCCTAGGTTATCCCCAAGGTCTGTTTAAGAGGCATAATTAATTGCTATGTCATCACCAATGCTAGCAAACTGTTCATGCTTCCCAGACTTTAGGAGAGAAGAGATTTTACTTTTTAATCTGTAGGTCAAGCACATATTAGAGAACGAATGACACCACATCTGCACATGATTGCATAGTACAATTTTGGGGTAGCAAATACACATCCATACATCCAAATATAAACACATCCAAAACACTGAATCCTTATAGAGAAAAATCTGTAGTATGGCAGATGACCTCTAGAAAAACATTCATATTGCCATTTATATGTGTACATAGCACACCAAATTGTTTTCTGTGTTTTTAAAAACTCAGCACACCACTACTTCTGCTTCTGTGTATTGGTAAATGTTACTTTAGAAGCCTTCTTTGGTCTTTATAGCTGGGAATGGGTTAGGTGACTTCAGTTGTATGCCTACAGTATTTTCCAGCAGGTCCTGTAGCAAACCAACAAATAGTAAACTTCTTTAGCCTCGTACACACGACCGAGTTTCTCATCCAAAACCGGCAAGAAAAGTGCCGCGTGAGCTTTTTTGTCGAGAAAACCGTTCGTGTGTATGGTTTTACGACGAGAAAATTGCCGTGAATCTCGACGAGAAAATAGAGAACCTGCTCTCTATTTTCTCGTCAGGATTCCAGATTTCCTCGTCGTGTTTCTCGTCTGCCTGTTTTGTGATGAGAAAATGGTTCGTGTGTATGCTTTTACGACTCTTCCAAAAGCGCGCATGCTCACAAGCAACTATGAGACGGGAGCGCATCTTCTGGTAAAACAAGCCTTCGTAATGGAGATAGCACATTCGTCACGCTCAAAATTTTTGCATCGTTTAAATGTTGTGCATTGAAATCTTCGTTAGAATGTGACATTAATCCAAACGAATGAACTTCTTTTGCTGCTGATATTCACACAGAGTTATGACTATCTTTTTTTAACCTTTTTCATGCTGCTCTTAAGAAGATTTATGTGTATTATATCGTGCAAGTTTTTAGGAATATTAAAAAAATTAGTTATTTTTCTAACTGATGTTAATTGTAATTTCGCAATGTTTTGGTAGTGATCTCCCATTGAATCTTTTAATATATATGATTTAAATTTACACACTTTTTTGGGAAACACGATTTAGTTATTTTTTTGGGGGGTTGTTATCTGTCCCTTTTTTTGTCAGTCAAATGTATCTGCTTACTCCAAAGCTAGATTTTACATTTTTACAAATACACATAGTCAAGTATGAACTTAAACAAAAATAACATTTATTCATGTTTGAACTAAAATAAAGAGAAGGCAGCGCTGGAGAAGCTGCTACCATTTGTGCATCCCAGGGACCCCAGAGCACACAGCAACCCTGTGTGGACACTAAAATTGGGAGCTTGAGAAGGCCAACATTTCTGAACACAATCTGATGCTGGCCTCCCAGAGGTCAGGAACAGCAGCAGGTGATATATATGTCCCAAGTGTGTGGTACTACAACAGGCTGCCTTCTGTCCGACCACAATGAAGCAAGGCCATCACTTCCTCGTCTTCCTGGCAACCTTCCCTGCAACCTTTCCTGAAGCCTTCCCTGCAGCCTTCCTTCTTCGTTTGGCTGGAGGCTGGGCCACTGGAGGGGTACTCCTGTCAGGAGGAGGAGGAGGTGGAGGAGAAGGGGGTGGCGCAGAAGAACAAGGTGGAGGTGGAGGAGAAGGGGGTGGGGCGGAAGAACAAGGTGGAGGTGGAGGAGAAGGGGGTGGGGCGGAAGAACAAGGTGGAGGTGGAGGAGAAGGGGGTGGGGCGGAAGAAGAATGTGGAGGTGGAGGAGGAGGTTGAGGTTGGGACAGTTGTGCCACCTCACAAATGGCGGTATTGGGGGTAATTTTTTCCATTACCCCCTTGTTGAGCAAGGTGATGAGCAGGGGCTCGCATAGGAGGCGTTGCTCCATGCTCATCACCTTGAACTTTGCCTCCACTAGGCCGGCAATGGCCTCTTCAGGGGATGTGGGCTCTTTGAGGGTGGCATGGGCCTCTTTAATAAGGGCCATTGCTGCCTCACTGGTGGTCCTGTCCCTCCTGCCTCTTTTGGGAAGCCGGATGGGAGGCACCTGGGATCTGGTGCTTCTCCTTTGCCCTGCCACCTCCTGCCTGCCACTGGGCCCTGCCACCTCCTGGCTGCCACTGGGCGCTGCCACCTCCTGGCTGCCACTGGGCCCTGCCACCTCCTGGCTGCCACTGGGCCCTTCCTCCTCCTGCCTGACAGTTTCCAGACCCTCCTCCTGGCTGATTTCATCCTGTGTATGAAAAAGGGACATAGTTTAATATGTTGTTTTAATCTTTGCATCAAACTTTATAAACATGATTGAAGCAATTAGAATGTAAATCCAGAAATCATTTTTTAGAATTTACACCTACATCAGATTGACTATTTAGCACCCAATTAAGTGCAGACTAATGTCTCGAGATCTTGATTTCACTTGTGGAACCCAAAATATTGTATGTTTCTCATCTTGACATATTTGTCAAACATTAATTTTATCCCAATACATTTTCATTTAATACTATACCTGGCTCCAGATGGCCAAATCAGGATCATCCAGGATGGCTGCCTCCTCTTGCTCCAGAGAAGGCTCAGGTTGGCTGCAGGGAAGTCTGGGGGGAAGAGTGGAGAGTGATGGCCTTGCCTCAATGTGGTCATCCAGGAAGGACATCCTGCTGTAGTACCACAAAATCGGGACATACACATCATCTGCTGCTGCTCCTGACCTCTGAGAAGCCAGGACCTTAGAGCGTTCATTCCTGTAGGTGCCTCTCAAGCTCCCAATTTTAGTGTCCACTTGTTTTGCTGTGGCTGTGGGCACCTTGGTCTGCACAAATGGGAGCAGCTTCTCCAGCGCTGCTTTTCTCACCCCTCTTTTTTTATGGATGGGGTTTTTCATCTCCCACAGAGCGGGTAGCTCCCTTACCCGGTCAATAAATTCCGCCAGGAACTCTTTGTCGCTAATAAAGACATTCATATTGTATCTGCAAGTTTAAGAAATAATATATAACTAATGTGAGGCAAACAGTCTAACCTCCTTAACATCGTAGTCACCATATATATCCTACAACATTCTCAAAACAGTATAGGCCAACAATTTGTACAAGTCACAAAATCACATACCTTCGTTCGCACGTCCGTCACTTGAACTCCTCTCTCTGCACACCGAACGTACTATAGTCACATGTGTGTTTGCTATATACACACCACGCATGCGTCAAAATTCGAACACGTCGCTCCGCACACGTCGCCCGCCCATGACGTTCTAACTAACATCTTTTCCCCGCCCCTTCTCTTTCGGCGCGCAGACAGATATGGCGGAGTTACAGCAGGTGTCTGATAATTCCGCAACTAACGAGGAGGAGACAAGCCCGGAGACCAAGGAAACGTCACGATCAAGGAGGAGATTCAAGGCATCGAATATGTCTTTTGCGGAGATGGCGGACATCTTGCTCAAGTCTGATTATGACGCAAAGCATGGGCCGTATAGCAAACCAAATAGAAGGAAGGCCAAAATCCTCACTAAAGTCGTGAAGAGTCTGAAGACGAATTTCGGGGTGAAACGCTCAAATGAGCAGCTCAGAAAGAGGTGGTCAGACCTCAAACTGAGGGAGCCAGAGCAGTTAAGGAGCGTTAAGAGAATGCTCGCTAAAAGTAAGTAAAATGTACACTTTTATGCTATTAATCCTTTTCTAAACTGACATGTTGCTGTTTTTTTTTGTTTTTCTTATTGGACTCCCTTCCAAAATGTTATATTTTGAACTTGGTTGGGCACAGTAATCGTTCGTAACGTTACAGACACTTCGTTCGGCCACTATCCGCTGTTTTGGATTATTTTACAGCCACAAAAGTAATTAGACATCTGCCATTTTTTCGCAAATTTGGGGCACAAAGTTTTAGGCTAGATGATGTGTTTGTAAAGAGAATGAAATGCAAACTTTTGTCAGTGTAAAGGAGAGGACACTCAGCAGCTGCTTCCACATCTGTACTTTGGAGCACTATAGTGTGGGCCAACAGACCCGCCTTTTTTGGGTGTCCCACACAGGTGCTTCAGAGAATTTTTGTGTTGCCTACATGTCTAAAAAATGACAGACAAAGGTGAATACTAATAAGCATATTCTTGGTCAGAAATACTGTATTCATCTTTAACTTCCGCCCAAACACACACTTGTACCCCACTTCCAAGCAATTTAGCCTGTTTTTTTGTTTAACATAGAGAATTTCTGTGCGATAACTCTACCTTTTGTTTGATTCTCATAGGGGAGAGAAGACTGGGAGGAGGACACTCCAGGGAGCACAAGAACCCCACAGCTTCACAACAACCCCAAACTCCCAAAGACCCACAAACGAAGGATGTAGAGGAAGTTGAGGTGGAGGAAGGAGAAGTGCAGGAAGGAGAGGTGGATGACGTTGTGGAACTGGTCACCACAACAGGTCAGTATCTGTCACCACAGCTTCAGGTAAGAGAGGTAGGCCTGCAGAATTATAATACCTTTTTATTTTGTTTTTAGGGGATGTGAATGTTGGGGTGAAGGATAGTACAGGTTTCTCTGCTGACAGTGCCCTCCGCCTCATCCAGCAAGTGATGGAATGTAGCACGGAACTGGACAAAATTAAAGAAAGAATACATGTGATGGATCAAACATTTAAAGACATTCTCAATGTTTTGGGGAGAATTCAATAAGGCATCCCAACCCCCTTTTTTTTCATGTTTGTTCTTCAACTTTTAAAAAACTTTTTGACAATCAAACCAGCCAAAAATTGAATCTGCACACAGTGTGTCAACATGTGCTATCTGCCATCAGGGGATATCCATGTACATCTTTTGGGGGTGCAACCCCTTCCTCGTATCTAAAGTAGGTGAACTGAGGAAGGGGTTGCACCCCCAAAACACGTCCATTGATCACCCCTGATGGCAGATAGCACATGTTGACAATAGGGATCAGGAGTCTAAAATCCCTATAGGAAAATAATCCCAATTGTGTGCATATTCAATTTTTGGCTGGGCAAGGGGTGGCAGGACCCCATATTAGGACGGGCACATAGAGACATATAGTTTGTGTAAGTGAATGTCTCAGATTGCTCCGAGGTATCCAATTTTGTAATTTTTGGAATGCAACTGTTGTTTTTGTATTTTCCTAAGAAAACAATTGCCGGTTTGTGGCCAGGCAAACAAAAAAAAAAAAAAAAAGTGTGTGAATTTGCACATAGTAAAAGATTTGAACACAAACAAC
Organism: Rana muscosa; assembly: GCA_029206835.1. Classification (NCBI taxonomy): domain Eukaryota; kingdom Metazoa; phylum Chordata; class Amphibia; order Anura; family Ranidae; genus Rana; species Rana muscosa. The sequence continues at coordinate 286,507,475 of CM055118.1, forward strand.
GTGTAGCTTCTTTTTCTAATATGCTCTAACCTTATTTGGTAAATTTTTTAAGGTTACATAGTGAAATGGTTGGTATTTACTAAAGGAAAATACACTTGGCACTACAAATACACTAAGACAAACTAGGAGACAGGAAACCAAGAAAAGGTAGAAGTTTAAACAAGATTTTTATTTGGATCGTTAGACAGCAATCTTTAGACATAGCCTGGCATAGGAATTGCCCCCCTACCCGTGAAATAGTCCATGTATTTGTCCCGAACCTCACGGGCATTTTGGGGGGGCAAGCCAGCACGGGCAGATTCCAGGCCCGGCAGGGGATTATCAGGGGAAAGTCCAGCCTCTGGCAAAACTGAGGCCATATATGAATTCGATTTGCGGCAAAGAAAATTGTGTAGCACACAGCAGCATAACACTACATAGTTTATTTTGTAGTCCGCCAAGTGGATGGGAGTCCTAAAAAGGCGGAACCGGCTGGCCATTATGCCGAAGGCATTTTGAACGACTCTTCGGCCCCTGGCCAGCCGGTAATTGAGCACCCTCTTCTTTGGGGTCAGGGTCCTCTGAGGAAATGGCCTCATAAGATGCGGTCCGAGCCCGAAGGCTTCATCAGCCAAAAAAACAAAGGGGAGTCCTTCAATATTCCCTGCATCCGGTGGCAATGCAAGGTCGTCACTCTGGAGACGGAGGGCAAACTCCGTCTGGATGAAGGATCCCCCATCGGACATCCGGCCATTCTTCCCTACATCAACATAGAGGAATTCATACCGTGCTGACACCACCGCCATCAGCACAATGCTATGAAACCCCTTGTAGTTGTAGTAGTAGGACCCAGAACGGGGTGGCGGCACGATGCGGACGTGCTTCCCGTCTATAGCACCACCGCAGTTGGGGAAGTCCCACCGCGTGGCAAACTCCGATGCCACAGTCTGCCATTCCTGTGGCGTGGAAGGAAGCTGTGGAGTCAAACAAGATGAAAAAATATTAGAATACACAAATCAAACATTACAAGTATATTCTAAGAAAATACATTAGAGGCCAACATCAAGCAAAGTCTACGTTTATTAACGTGTTTTAAATAAGTATAATGGAAGGCTCATGTATCATATTCATCACCCCCTATTATGGTCCATTAATAAATTATAATGGGGAGGGGGGGGGGAGAAGTGTTTGGCCACAGGATAGCATTGCAGTGGCGGTGCGTCCAGAGTGGGCGCTGGAACACTGCCCCCTCTCTCCTGTGCCCGTCACTCAGAACAATACATAGGTTTATGCCTTGCATTAACCTATGTATTGTCTATGCCGCCCACTATTCAGGTGGATGGCCCCCTGTTAAGCGACCGACATATGAAGAACTGCGGCATTTATGGGCTTAAAATTGCATATCAGAAACAGTAAGGAAAATTGTCTTGCACATTACAGCCTGAGGGATGTAATTGGCTTCAGAAAAGTTAAATAGGGGACGCAGGGGGGGGGCATTCCTTGGGTAAACACTGACAGGCTGCTCTGCCAATCATGTTCACCAAGTCTGTTTAATGGTAACATGATTGGCTGATGCAACATCAAGGGAAGGAGAAGACATCAAGGACAGAAGAAGGATGACGCTGACCACAAGAAGGTAAGTGCAGGGCTGGGGGGGGGGGGGGGGGAACTGGCTGCATTGGAAGGGACAAAATGGCTGCATTAGAGGGAACAAAATGGCTGCATTGGAGGGGACAAAATGGCTGCATTGGAGGGGACAAATGGGGGCGTTTAATAGGCACCAGAGCAAAAAAGGAGGAAGTTTATTTCCTAAATTGGGGTTTGAACCCCCAAACATTTGGAGCAACAGGCGCCCCTGCTGGAAAGGTTAGTGAAGGGAAATATGCATGGAGGAGGAAAAAGGGGCAATCTAAAGCTTCCAGCATGCATGGGGACAAAGGGGACATTCTCAGCATATTACAATCATGGTAATTAGGGAAGGATGAAAGAAATACAATACATTAGCATACATGTAATACATAAAATGTGATGTTAAAGGAGAAAACTTACCCTAATATAGTCCTCCTGCAGGACTTGTATAATGGCAGAACAGGTGTCTGGGATTATGAGGCCCAGAGCCTGGGGGGAGATGCCTGTCGTGAACTTCAAGTCCTGAAGACTTCTCCCTGTCGCCAGGTACCGTAAGGTGGCGATGAGCCTCTGCTCAGCACTGATGGCTTCCCGCATAACGGTGTCCTTCCTGGTAATATAGGGGGACACCAAAGCCAACAGTTCCTGAAAAACGGGGTCAGACATCCGCAGAAAATTCCTGTAGTCCTCAGGATTATTCTCGACGATCTCCCGCAGCAGAGGCATGTGGCAGAATTGGTCCCGCTGGAGCAACCAATTCTTGGTCCATGAACTCCTCCTCACACCATTCATGGACTGGTCTTGGTCCAAAACAAGCAGACCAACACCAAGCGCACGCACAGCACGAACTCGACGACGAGAACGTCCAGGCGACATGGCTAGGAAACGGTCGTCTTATCAGAACGTACAGAACAGAACGCACTTTAGAACAGCAAGGCCTATGAATAATGAACTGAAAATCAGAAATGAACAGGCAAGAACGCACTGTAAAACAGATACAACCTGCCTAGACGCCCTGAAAGTCAAGATACGAACCCACAAGCACAAACTGAACCGCAGAAAACGATCTGAAAAGTACGAAGACTGAAAAGCGCGAATCGTCTCTTCCCAAACTTTTACTTCACACGCGGTAACACGAGATTAGCAAAAGCAGCCCAAGGGGTGGCGCCAAGAAAAAAGATCTTCCCCTTTATAGTGCCGTCGTACGTGATGGACGTGACCGCGGAGAACAACGAGGAAATTGGGAAATGTCAGTGTGTACGCATGGAAAGCTTGACGAGAAAATCGACAAGCTTAACAAGAATCTCGTCGAAAAAAACAACGTGTTTTTTACGACGAGAAACTCGGTCGTGTGTACGAGGCTTTAATCCCAAAACTTGACACACTTTAAACATCTTAACATTCCAGAAACACCATGCCTATGATATTAACTATGGCTACTGCTATTAAACAATCCCTTCCCCTAATAACCACACAAGACTTGAATGGGGTAAATTGGCCAAAACTGCCATTTTTATTAACCAAAATATATATAACCCAATATATATATATAAAACCCTCAATAATTGACATAAAAACACATTAACCTTTTATTTATAACTTCCAGTATTTTATACCACCCTGGGGCACAAGGCATAACCCCTCACTGTACCTGCTAGTCACTTCTAGGCCTCCAGCCGCTAAAACCTCAGACTCAGAGACAACTAGCAGGTACCCATTAGGGATGAGCTTCGAGTTCGAGTCGAACTCATGTTCGACTCGAACATTGCCTGTTCGCCCGTTCGCCGAACAACGAACAATTTGGGGTGTTCGCGGCAAATACAATGAACTCGAACGTTCGAAATCTAAAGTGCTAATTATAAAGGCTAATATGCAAGTTATTGTCCTAAAAAGTGTTTGGGGACCTGGGTCCTGCCCCCGGGGACATGTATCAATGCAAAAAAAAGTTTTAAAAACTGCCGTTTTTTTAGCAGCAGTGATTTTAATAATGCTTAAAGTGAAACAATAAAAGTGAAATATTCCTTTAAATTTCGTACCTGGGGGGTGTGTATGATATGCATGTAAAGTCGCGCATGTTTCCTGTGCTTGGAACTGTCTCTGCACAAAGTGTCATTTTTGAAGGAAAAAAAGTAATTTAAAACTCACTCGCGGCTATTAATGAATTGTCGGCTTTTATCAATACATAGAAAAGTCATTGATAAAAATAAAAAAAAAGCGTGGGGGTTCCCCCAAATTCAATTACCAGGCCCTTCAGGTCTGGAATGGATATTAAGGGGAACCCTGCCGCAAATTTAAAAAAAATGGTGTGCGGTTCCCCCTAAATATCCATACCAGGCCCTTCAGATCTGGCATGGATTTTAAGAGGAACTCCACCCCATATTAAAAAAAAAATGGCGTGGAGTCCCCCCAAAAATCCAAACCAGACCCTTATCCGGCACGCAACCTGGCCGGCCACAGGGAAAGAGGGGGGGACGAGAGAGTGCCCCCCCTCCCCCCTGAACCGTACCAGGCTACATGCCCTCAACATGGGGAGGATGTCCCCATGTTGATGGGGACAAGGGCCTCATCCCCACAACCCTTGCCCGGTGGTTGTGGGGGTCTGCGGGCGGGGGGCTTATTGGAATCTGGAAGACCCCTTTAACAAAGGGGACCCCCAGATCCCGGCCCCCCCTATGTGAATTGGTAAGGGGTACATTGTACCCCTACCATTTCACAAAAAAAGTGTAAAAAATGTAAATAAAAACACACAAACACCTTGGAAAAGTCCTTTATTTAAAAATAAAAAATAAATAAAATAAGAAAACATTCCAGCGATGAAATCCAGTGTCCCACGGCGATCCCGATGTCCAGCGCTGTCCGTCATTGGTTGTGCCTGAGCGGACCTGATGGGGAACTTCCTCCGCAGTGTTTTAAATGTATAGACCCGCCCCTTCTAAAGTTCCCCATCAGATCCGCTCAGCGGACCAGATGCGGAACGCGAGAAGGGGCGGGTCTATTCATGTATTACACAGTGAAGGAAGTTCCCCATCAGGTCTGCTCTACGAGGGGGCGGACCTGATGGGAACTTCCTTCACTGTGTTATACATGAATAGACCCGCCCCTTCTCATGTTCCGCATCTGGTCCGCTTACCAATTACCAATTCACATAGTTGGGGGCGGGATCTGGTGGTCCCCTTTGTTAAAGGGGTCTTCCAGATTCTGATAAGCCCCCTGCCCGCAGACCCCCACAACCACCGGGCAAGGGTTGTGGGGATGAGGCCCTTGTCCCCATCAACATGGGGACATCCTCCCCATGTTGAGGGCATGTGGCCTGGTACGGTTCAGGAGGGAGGGGGGGCGCTCTCTCGTCCCCCCCTCTTCCCCTGCGGAAGAAAGCTCTATTTGTGTGAAAAAAAGGACAAAAATTTCATATGGGTACAGTGTTGTATGACTGAGTAATTCTCATTTAAAATGTGAGAGCACCGAAAGCTGAAAATTGATCTGGTTATTAAGGGGGTTTAAGTGCCCAGTGGTCAAGTGGTTAAAATCAATGCTCCCGTAAAAACGTCTATTTTTTTAACTTTTTTTTGCATTGATACATGTCCCCTGGGGCAGGACCCGGGTCCCCAAACACTTTTTAGGACAATAAATTGCATATTAGCCTTTATAATTAGCACTTTAGATTTCGAACGTTCGAGTTCATTGTATTTAATAGGGTTCTAAAGTTCACGCGAACATTCTGTCTGTTCGCAGGTTCTGGTGCGAACCGAACAGGGGGGTGTTCGGCTAATCCCTGGTACCCATATACCAACTGGGAGCTGTACCTCAAATGGGTCCCTAACCATGCCTTCTAGGTGCCCATCTGACCTAGCAAGGACCTTGCACCCCGCCACCACGTCCTCCACTCGCGGCCATCAACAACCCCCATACCTGTGAAACAATGATCCCTTAAAAACAGAGCGGGAGGGTGGGAAGCTTCTTATCCCCTGCGCTCCTCGTGGTGACTGGCCCCTCCCCTTCCTTTTACTTTCCCTGGGCTTAACTTCCTCCTCCCCTCTGCTCTGACACCCCACGCTGCCCCCTACGTCCTAGAGGCTCCGCCCCGTTAACCCATGTCATGCCGGCTCTCCACCTACACCTTCGACGCTGCTCCATGCCTCTCTACACCTTCAGTGCCTTCATATTGTGCATATTTTGAAAATCAGAATGCAAATTTTGATATCCAGCAAGTTCTAACTTACAGAAGAGCAGAGATGAAAGAGTAAATTACAATCTCTTCTTTCAGTGATTCAATGCAGTGTATTGCATTGTTCACTTTGCTGAGTAAATATATAGTAAATATATAGCATATTGGTGAACTAATGAAAAGTCATTCAAATGACCACTAGAGAAAGCATATATACTTTTTTACTGCAAATTTTTAGGCCAGTGACATCAAAGAGGGAAGAGTTTTCAACCCATAACCCCCTGCAGTTTTAAGAGCGTGAACCATTTTGGATTCTCCAGGGTGACGGGTGATTACACAGGGGGCAGGAGCTCCTGCTTTTTTTTGTAGTGCAACAGACACTCTACCAGAGCTGTAGTGAATTTTTGACCCAACCAGTCCCTGGGAAGTGCAGATCAGCTGGTTTGTCTAAACTTGTTTGGCCTTAGCTACTTTGGCTTCATCTCTATGAAAGAGCACTGGGACTAACTAAAAAAATGAACTCTGAGATAATATCTCTGAGCTTTAATATATCATACTTGAGTGCCAAGATAATGGGGTTTATAAAAGGTTCGGGGTTTACAAAAGGTAAAAAGACTGTTCACTATGCCCCAGAGCTTAGTGAATGCGGCAAAACTGCACTGTGCAAAGAATACCCAATCACATGCAAGGAAATTTAAAATACAGCATTTTTGCTTGTACATGATTGGATGTTGGCCAATGCTGTATCCTGTCCTAGGCCAACAAGGCCTAGGGCAGCACTTTGCAGGGGGACAGCAGGGAAAGAGTCCCTGCTGCTTGCGCTACACTGTTAGTGTAGCGCCAGTCTTATGGGGCGGACTGGGCTGAGAGGCAAATTAGTCTAGCGCCCCCATAAAGCATTCCACAACTAGGGGGGGGGGGCGCTGCTTCTAATTTTGACTGTCCTATCATCCTGGACCACAAACCTTCCTCACTGTGCCATATGTTTTCTGCTGCACCATTGACATGGTTATATCTTCTTAGTCCTCTCTGTAAAATTATCAGAAATTTGTGCTTAACCACTTAAGGACCTTGCCTGTTTTTCAGACTCTGTGTTTACAAGTTAAAACATTTTTTTTTGCTAGAAAATTACTTAGAACCCCCAAAAATTATATATTGTTTTTGTTCTAACACCCTACAGAAAAAAATGGTGGTCATTGCAATACTTTTTGTAACACCGTATTTGCGCAGCGGTCTTACAAGCGCACTTTTTTTGGAAAAAATTCACTTTTTTGAATGAAAAAATAAGACAACAGTAAAGTTAGCCCAATTTTTTTTTATATTGTGAAAGATAATGTTACGCTGAGTAAATTTATACCCAACATGTCACGCTTCAAAATTGCGCCCGCTCATGGAATGGCGTCAAACTTTTACCCTTAAAAATCTCCATAGGCGACGTTTAAAAAATTCTATAGGTTGCATATTTTGAGTTACAGAGGAGGTCTAGGGCTAGAATTATTGCTCTCGCTCGAACGATTGCGGTGATACCTCACTTGTGTGGTTTGAACACCATTTTCATATGCGGGCGCTACTCACGTATGGGTTCGCTTCTGCGCGTGAGCGCTTCGGGACGGGGCGCTTAAATTTTTTTTTGGGGGTTTTCTTATTTATTTTACTTGATTTTATTTATTTTTACACTGTTTTTAAAATAAAATAAAACATCTTTCACTTTTATTCCTATTACAAGGAATGTAAACATCCCTTGTAATATAAAAAAGCATGACAGGTCCTCTTAAATATGAGATCTGGGGTCAAAAAGACCTCAGATCTCATTTTTAGACTAAAATGCAATAAAAAAAAAAATAACATTTACCATCCCTGTCCCATTGCAGAGATTTCCCTTCACTTCCTGCCCCATAGCCAAACAGGAAGTGAGAGGAAATCTATGCAAATTAAGGGAAGTCCCCACTCAAAAATTTCAGGATGGGTCTTAAATAGAAAGGGGTGTGTCCTTGACAGGAAGGGGTGGTCATATTTAAATTAGGGGGTGCAAGAGTTTAGTCAGGCCTAGGGCAGCACAAAACCTAAACACACTACTGATGTTGGCAAAGCTTTACCTCGTTCACTAAGTTCTGGGGTAAATTCCCTTGCAAAGAGCAACTTTCCTTGCAAAGCGACAGTCTGCTTGTCTTTAGTAAATTACCCCTAGGTATGAGCCGAACACCCCCCCAGTTCGGTTTGCAGCAAAACATGCGAACAGGCAAACAATTTGTGCGAACACCGTTGAAGTCTATGGGACACGAACATGAAAAATCAAAAGAGCTCATTTTAAAGTTTTTTACTATATGCAAGTGATTGCCATCAAAAATTTATGGGGACCTGGATACTGCCCCAGGGGACATGTATCAATGTAAAACAAAGTTTTAAAAACAGCCATTTTTTCAGGAGCAGTGATTTTAACAATGCTGAAGCCTCGTACACACGGTCGGACTTCCATCGGACTTTTCCCTGGTTTTTTGTCCGAACGGAGTTGGCCGGGAACACCCATAGCATACACACGCTCTGACTTTTCTGCAAACTTTCCCAAATCTTTTGGCAACATCACGTGGTTTTTCTGCTCTTTTCTGCTCTTTACCGCCACCCTTTGGTCAACCTCTGCTATTGTTGGTTGATTTTAACATTAGTTGTTTAGTCCATCGGAAAAAAGTCCGATGGTTTCCTGTACACACGGTCGGACTTTGCTCCATCGGACTTTTGTTGGGCAAAAGTTTGTCGGTTTGCAGACCCAACTTTTGTCCCGATGAAAACAAAACCAAACCAAAAAAAGTTTGTCCGATGGAGCGTACACACGGTCGGATTGTTGGTCCAACTTGCTTAAAACTAAGTTTGTTGGGCAAAAGTCCGACCGTGTGTACGGGGCTTTAAAGTGGAACAATAAAAATGAAATATTTATTTAACCACTTCAATACCATGCACTTATACACCTTCCTGCCCAAGCCAATTTTGAGCTTTCAGCGTTGTTGCAATTTGAATGACAATTGCGCAGTCATAAAACACTGTACCCAAACAATTTTTTTATCATTTTGTTCCCACAAATAGAGCTCTCTTTCAGTGGTATTTGATCGCCTCTGCGATTTTTATTTTTTGCATAACAAATAAAAAATAAAAAAAATTGAAAAAAAACAAAGTTTTTCTTTGTTTCTGTTAATTTTTTTTTGTAAATAAGTACCTTTTCTACTTCAATGACGGGCACTGATAAGGCGGCACTAACGGACACTGATAAGGCGACACTGATGGGCACCGATGAGGTGGCACCAATGAGGTGGCACCGATGAGGTGGCACTGATGATGGGCACTGATAGGCGGCACTGATAGGCGGCACTGATATGTGGCACTGGTATGCGGCACTGATGGGCACTCATAGGCGGCACTGATGGGCACTCATAGGCGGCACTGATGGGCACTTATAGGCAGCACTGATGGATACTTATGGGTGGCACTGATAGGTGGCACGGACGGGCACTGATAGGTGGGCACTTATGGGCACAGATGGGCATGGATGGGCACTGATAGGTGGCACTGATGGACACTGGTAGGTGGCACTGATGACACTGGTGGCTGGCATTGCTGGGCATCATACATTTTGGCTGTGCCATGATGGTGCCAGTCAGTGCCCATTTGTGGGCACTGATTGGCATATGTTTTTTATGTATATGTGGATGGCCATGGGGGACTTACCTGGCCATCCACATGCTTGGGGCTTCCCTGGTGGTCCTGGGGGGCTTCCCTTGTGGTCCAGTGTGGGTATCCGAGGGGGGGCTGCGCTGATAAACAATCAGCTCGAACCCCCCCTGTCAAGAGAGCCGCCGATCGGCTCTCCTCTACTCGCGTCCGTCAGACGCGAGTGAGGAAGAGTCGATCAACGGCTCTTCCTGTTTACATCGTGATCAGCCGTGATTGGACACGGCTGATCACTTGGTAAAAAGCCTCCGCCGGAGGCTGTTTACCGAGATCAGTGCAGCGGTGTGTCAGACTGACACACCGCTCCACCGATCGCCACGATGCGCGCCCCCCCCGGGCGCGCGGCGGCTGTTATCCTGCAGGACGTCAATAGACGTCCAGTGTGGATAACAGAACCACTTCCCGGACGTCAATCTCCTATTGACTGGGCGGGAAGTGGTTAAATATCGTGCCTGGGGGGTATGCATAGTCTGCCTGTAAAGTAGCAAATTTTTCCCATGTTCATAACTAGGGATGAGCCGAACACCCCCCAGTTCAGTTCGCACCAGAACCTGCGAATGGACCGAAAGTTCGCGCAAACTTTAGAACCCTATTAAATACAATGGACTCAAACGGTCGAAATCAAAAGTGCTAATTATAAAGGCTAATATGCAAGTTATTGTCCTAAAAAGGATTCAGGGACCCGGGTCCTGCCCCAGAGGACATGTATCAATGCAAAAAAAAAAAGTTTTAAAAATTGCTTGCGGCTTTATTGTAATGTCTGGTCCCGGCAATATGGATGAAAATCATTGTGAAAAATGGCATGGGTACCCCAGCCCACTACCAACCCCTTTGGGCCTTGTATGCATATTAAGGAGAACCCTGCACCCAAATTAAAAAAAGGCTCTATATACTCTGTAGAGCAGTATACAGGCCGTGCAAACAAGACAGGGACTGTAGGTTTGTTCTTAAGTAGAATCTGTTTGTAATTTTGAACAGGTACAGTGTAGCTCCAGCCCAAAAATCAATTTTTAAGCTTTTTGGAAAACATAGGGAAGGGTTATCACCCCTGTTACATTTGTTTTGCTGTCTGTGCACCTGTTCAGAACATTTTACCTCACTTTCCGTCCCAATGACAAATGTTTTTTCGAAAATTAGTTTTTTTTATTGAAACAAGGATTGGTGATAAAGCATCAGTGGAGAGGAGACACCTTTTCCCCATATTAACTCTTACAGGAGAGAATTTCCCTTCCTAGGGGTAGATTTCCTATCACTTCCTGTTGTCTCCTTCCGTTTGCAAGTAGGAGTCATTTGTAAGTTGGATGTTTGAAAGTAGGGGCCTGCCGTATACACTCTGCAGATATTTGTCCCTTGGGTGTTGGTGTTGCCACAACACTGTAAGCCCTCACAGTTACTCATGGTGGGCGCAGGAATGGGCCCAGCTGTGAAATATTAGATCAAGAATTGAACAGGGGCAGAAAAATTGGGCCTTTGGTGGTGGTGGTGGTGTTGCCACAACACTGTAAGCCCTCACAGTTACTGTTGATGGGCGCAGGAGTGCAGCAATGTGCCCTGCTGCAAAGTATTGCATCAAAAATTTTAATTACACGCCCCTGTTAAACAGGGGCAGAAAAATTGGGCCTTAGGCAATGGTGCCACAACACTGCAACCCCTCGCAGATACTGTACTTGTAGCGCAGCAATGAGCCCTGCTGCAAAGTATTGCATCAAAAATTGTAATTACACACCCCTGTTAAACAGGGGCTGAAAAATTGGGCCTTAGGCACTGGTGCTGGTGTCACAACACTGCAACCCCTCACAGATACTGTAGTTGGAGTGCAGCAATGAGCCCTGCTGCAAAGCATTGCATCAAAAATTGTAATTACACGCCCCTGTTAAACAGGGGCAGAAAAATTGGGCCTTAGGCACTGGTGCTGGTGCCACAACACTGCAACCCCTCACAGATACTGTAGTTGGAGCGCAGCAATGAGCCCTGCTGCAAAGCATTGCATTAAAAATTGTAAATACACGCCCCTGTTAAACAGGGGCAGAAAAATTGGGCCTTAGGCACTGGTGCTGGTGCCACAACACTGCAACCCCTCACAGATACTGTAGTTGGAGCGCAGCAATGAGCCCTGCTGCAAAGCATTGCATTAAAATTTTTAAATACACGCCCCTGTTAAACAGGGGCTGAAAAATTGGGCCTTAGCCACTGGTGGCGGTGCCCAGAACCAAAAAATTTCTTTCAAGCTATCAGCATGATCATTAAGGAGGAAGAAGATAGTCACTGAGCATAACAGGATAGTCACTCAGCATCAGCATAGGCAGTCTTAAAGGGATCTGACATTTCAAAAAAAAAATACTCGCTTACATGAGCATCAAGTGCTTGGTAGCTGGTGGTGATCCAAGACTGATTCATTTTTTTGAAGGTCAGTCGATCGACCGAGTCGGTGGACAGGCGCAACCTGTGATTGATTACAAAGCCTCCAGCAGCACTGAATGTGCCTTCCAAAAGAACGCTGGATGCAGGACAGGCCAGTAGCTCAAATGTAAACCAGACGCTGGCGATGGTTGCTGGAACTGATCATACCTTGGGGCTGCATACTAAAAAATTGTCTGAACGCATTAGTCAGACGGCCACCTTCTCCACCGCTCCTTCTTTGACTGACCGAAGCCTCAGCAACACGTTGTCCAGGACCAGGAATTTGTAGAAGATGCTTCATCCTCTGCGATGGCAAGATAAGGTCTGCAACCTTACCCTTGTAACGTGGATCAAGAAGGGTTGCCAGCCAGTAATGATCACTCTCCTTGATCGCACGAATACGAGGATTCTTCCACAGGCTTTGCAGGATCAGGGAGGCCATGCAGCGTAGGTTTGCTGAGGCATTCAGTGCTGAGTTTCTCTGGGTCACTGAGGACGACATGATCCGCAGCCACCTCCTCCCAGCCACGTACAAGTCCACGGGTGTCTTGGGACTGTAATTTATCCCTTGAAGACTGCTGCTGATGCTGAGTGCTAGTCTCCACCTCCATGCTGACACCATCCTCCTCCTCCTCCTCCTCCTCGTCCTCTTCCTGTGTGATAGCCGGGCCAGCAGGAACACTGTCTGGATAAAGGGGGCCTTGAGAGGTAAGGAAGTCCTCCTCTTCCTGCCTCTGTTTTGGGGGGCCCCCTTATTAAGTGGATGACCAAGACGTCCTCATCCTCCTCATCCTCTCTCACCCAGGCTCAGGGTCCTTTGTCTGGCAAAGCAGCTGCCAAAGCGGCCTCTTTTCTCGGCTCAATGGCATCAGTCACTCCTTCCTTAGCCCCACCATGTCGTCCTGAGGAGTCCCCCGAACTGTTTGACCACAGTGTTGGGTACATGCTCCAGGAAGATGCCCAGCGCTTTGAAGGCTCTGATGATGGAACCCAGCTAGAGGAAGGTGGTAACGTGAGCCCAGAGAGAGGGGGTAGTAACGTGAGTCCATAGAGAGGGGGTGCCCAACAAGGACAGCTATCTGGCAGTCATGTTCCCCCAGCTGCAGCATACTGCCAGATTTGCTCCAGTGATGAGGAGGGAGGGGATGATGAGGTCACTGACTCCAAGTGGATGCGTGATAGGAGACAGGAGGAGGAGGAGGAGGCGGCACATCTTCAACAAGGCAATTGTCTTCAGTTAGTTTTAGGTGAACACTGTGCAGAGGACACAGTACACTAACTGAAAATACTTGCAGCTCTCTGCCTGTGGTTTTATTATGAGAGCACCACACATTGTATTCAGGTTCCTTTAAGTGAACGCTGTGCAAAGGACAGAAGTACACTACATGAAATTAATGCAGCTCCCTGCCTGTGGTTTTATTATGAGAACACCACTAACTGTATTCAGGTAAGCTTTAGGTGAACGCTATGCAAAGCACACAGTACACTAAGTGAAACACTGACTGCAGCTAGCACAATCACCTGCCTGCCTGTCACAGTATAGAGAATAACAGGAACGAATCAAGCTAAACTGAATACAGTGTATAAATATATATACAACACCTAGGATGCATTTATATCCTCTACACACTGTAACTGCAGCTAACTGACTCACCTGCCTGCTCTATCTAACTCAATATAAATGACACTGTCTCTCTCTCTCTCTGAAAGCTCTCTCTTTAACCAACGCCAACACACTACACAAGGTCGCCAAGCCTTATATAGTGTGGGGCGTGTACCTACTCCTCTGAGCCATGATTGGCCAAAGCCACCTTGGCTTTGGCCAATTACGGCTCTCCGTTCTTACTGCGCTGTGATTGACCAAAGCATGCGGGTCATAGTGCATGCTTGGCCAATCATCAGCCAGCAATGCACTGCGATTCCGCAGTGAATTATGGGCCGTGGCGCGCCACTCGAATTTGACGCGAACGACCCATAATGTTCACAATTCGGCGAACAGCCGAACAGACGATGTTTGAGTCGAACATTGGTTCGACCCAAACACGAAGCTCATCCCTATTCATAACAGTCCCGCAGCAAAATTACATTTCTAAAGGGAAAAATGTCATTTAAAATTGCTCGCGGCTGTAATATATTGCCGGATCTCACCAATATACATAAAAAAACATTGAAAAAAACAGCGTGGGCTCCCCTCCCAGTCCATTACTAGGCTATTCGGATCTAGTATGGAGGGGAACCCCGCAACCAAAATAAAAAAAATGGTGTGGGGGACCCCCCAAAATCCATACCAGGCCCTTCAGGTCTGGTATGGATTATAAGAGGAACACCGCACCAAAATAAAAAAAACAATGGCATGGGGGCCCCCCAAAATTCATACCAGGCCCTTCAGGTCAGGCATGAATTTCAAGGGGAACCCCGCCCCAAAATTTAAAAAAATTACGCGGAGGTCCCCCCAAAATCCATACCAGACCCTTATCCAAGCACGCAACCTGGCAGGCCCCAGGAAAAGGGGGGGTGAGAGAGTGCCCCTCCTACTGAACTGTACCAGACCACATGCCCTCAACATGGGGAGGGTGCTTTGGGGTCCCCCCAAAGCACCTTGTCCCCATGTTGATGGGGACAAGGGCCTCATCCCCACAACCCTTGCCTGGTGGTTGTGGGGGTCTGCGGGCGGGGGGATTATCGGAATTTGGAAGCCCCCTTTAACAAGAGGGCCCCCAGACATTGTACCCCTACCTATTCACCCAAAAAAGTGTCAAAAGAGTAAAAATGACAGAAGACAGTTTTGGACAGTTTCTTTGTTTAAAAAAAGTGTCCCGCGATGTCTATCCATCTTCAATCACGGCACCGGCGGTCCCGAAAAAAAACGGAAAAACTCCACCTCCTGTCATTTTTACTTTTTTGACACTTTTGTTGGGTGAATGGGTAGGGGGGTACAATGTACCCCCTACCCATTCCAATGGGGGGGGCGTTATCTGGGTGCCCCCTTGATTCCGATAAGCCCCCTACACGCAGACCCCCACAACCACGGGCAAGGGTTGTGGGGATGAGGCCCTTGTCCCCATCAACATGGTCAACAAGGAGCTTAGGGGGGACCCCAAAGCACCCTCCCCATGTTGAGGGCATGTGGCCTGGTACAGTTCAGTAGCGGGCGCTCTCTCATCCTCCCCCCTTTTCCTGCGGCCTGCCAGGTTGCGTGCTCGTATAAGTGTCTGGTATAGGTTTTGAGGGGGATCCCCACGCCATTTTTTTTAAACATTTTGGCGCGGTGTTCCGCCTAAAATCCATACCAGACCTAAAGGGTATGGATTTTGGGGGGACGTCCATTCCATATTTTGGGGAATTTCGGCGCAGGGTTCCCCTTAACCACTTCAATACACTATAACATATATATACTACACTGCCTGAATATAGATTCTACACTGAATATCTAATCTACACTAAATGCAGAGTATATACCAGGCTGAATATATATATATATATATATATATATATATATATATATATATATATATATATATATCAAATGCACTGCCTGTACTGACTGAATACATATTCTAGACTGAATATCTAATCTACGTTAAATGCAGAGTATATATATATATATATATATATATATATATATATATATATATATTAGACTGTATATATACTGTATATGAAATACATTGCCTGCACGCCACTTACTAAGCTGCCTATTCTCTCTTCATTCATTACACTATACTGTATATGGCTGCCGTGTAAGCCTTATCCTTGGCTCTCTAAGCAGAGCACGCTGTGATTGGCCAAAGCATGCAGGTCAGGTGCATGCTTTGGCCAATCATAAGATGCCAATGCACTGCGATCTGCGATTATGGGGCATTCTGCTTCGCTCGAATTTGCTGCGAACACCCTATAATATTCTAAATTCGGCGAACAACTGATGTTCAACTTATATTCGACTCGAACATCGGTCTCTTCCCTAATTACCCCCCAAATCTTAGAATTCTGACATATCACATGGTATATCTAGTAGTTAGTCACATTCAACTTGAGTTGTTTTCAACATTACAAAGCAATTTTAGTTAAATGTGACTAATGTCTGCTAGGTATATAATGACTTGGATTAAGGAGATTCTTCACAGACATCTCAGGATATGTTATTATTTCTGTGTAGTGTTTGAGTATTGAGTTAAATTCTTAGCTGCCAATATTGTAGCATATATTCATGCAGTAACTGTGCTCCCTGGAGTCCTGTGTGTCTGGAATGTGAAGAATTCTTTTTCAACTTTCAGATACACTCCAAGCCTGTTTTTCTGCCTTCAATACCTTTTGAGCAACTGTAGTAAGTGAAGCCAGAGAAAAGTCAGGGTTCTTGATGTAAAAAAAAAATGCTGTCTTTCAGTGGATTACAAATTGATAAAACTACTGGCAGCAAGCATTTCCAGACAAAGAGGTCAGCAAAAGCATCCTCTACGTTTCTTTCAGCACAGGTTTGGAGGGTCCTACAATGACCCAAGCCCCAGTGTAGCACTTTGGACCTCCCAAGGCAACAGTTTGGTGAAGGGCCTTTTCTGTCCTACCATGACTGTACCCCCTGCACACAAAGCCAGCTCCATAAAAACTGCTCCATAAAAACATGGCTTGATGAGTTTGGTGTGAACGAACTTGAATGTCCTTGACCTCAATCCTATTTAACACCTTGGGTTTCAATTGGAATTTGAGCTAGGTCTTCATGTCCGACATCAGCATCTGTCCTCACACATGTTTATTTTGGCTAAATAGGAACAAATTCCTATAGTCACCCTTCAGAAGCCTTCAAAAAGCCTTCCTAGAAGGTGGACAACTTCATATACTGTACATGCCTATAGATTTAAAATAAGATGTCCAGCAAGCTCATATAGATATGGCAGGCAGGTGATACACAAGCATAATATACATGGCAATCTAGGGCATGTTTTATAATAAAATAAGAATACACGAGAATGGACATGGTATAGCCCTAGATAAATTGCCATAGTGAGGAATGTGTTTACAGATAAACCACATTGCACCTAAGCATTCCAAGCACCACAAATACAGATCTAAATATCTCTACATAGTCAGCAATTGTTTTTGTCTCACTTGGAACATAATGATCTGCCCTGTTTCCCAAGATATTCACTGCCTAAATTAACCGTAGCTTAATTAAACAATTAATTTCAAGTAAAAACATTGCTTATTTAATTAAACAGAGGTTAATTTAATTAGAAATGGTATGGGGAAATATAACTAACCCATTATCTCCCAGCTACAGAAAGAGAGTTGGGAACATTACCTGTTATAATATTGTGTTATCTGTAGGGGCCACATTTCTGTAAGGACCGTTCAAGTGAAGAAAAGCTGATATAATAGAAGATTTTAAATTGCTGTTTTTTTTTTATAGATAGGACACGTTTTAGAATCCTCACTACATTTTAGCAGAATATTCTTTTAAATAAAGAACATTCTTGACATTGTCTTTTGCCATTAGTGTCATAGCCATCATAACACGCTTGTCATTTTACAGCACTCGGTAAATGTATTCATTTGTGTATTATTCTTCTACTATATTGAAGGTATTGCTGGAATTCACTATTGAAAAGTTCACTGGCCTTACCATGTTAATAAGCTTATTGAATAGAGTGTGAGCCAGCAGATTGTATAGTGCATAGAATGAGTTCTTGGGCTACAGAGAATCATTTTAAAGTATTCATAATGTATAAATCTTGCAAAATACACTGTGTATGGTATTAAGCATTGGGACCTTGGGTCAAGAGAAAGACTTTTGTATACAGAATAACGCTTGGTAAATGCAGAACTATACACAGTACTGTATATCTGAATGTATATATATATATATATATATATATATATATATATACTGTATATATATATATATATATATATATATATATATATATATTACAGGGCTTTTTTTCTCAAACAATAGGTGCTGGAACTTAACCACGACCCCCCAAAACCCCTCCCCTACACACACCCTCCATCACATCAAATAGTGGGTGTGGTCAGATTTCACAAATAGTAGAAGGGTCTTAAAAGGGGCATTGAATGCCAGGATTGCATTACATACAGAGTGCAAAGATTATGGGGGTTACACGCAGAGTGCAGAGCTGTCATTTGTAAACACAGAAACCAGTTTACAAGTGATTGTGTTGAGCAGGCACCAAAGGGTCTGAGCCAGAGTTGGTGGAACTGAGTTCCACCAAGTTCCCCCTTAAAAAAACCTGTATATATATATATATATATATATATATATATATATATATATATATATATATATATATGGACCTTTATTCAGCATTTGTATAGAGAAAAGGCTAAATGGTAGATTTATGGATGAAAATAGATAGACAGATACCTGTAGATATAGATAGATAGAGATAGATAGATAGAAAGAATAGATGCCAACTATCCCAGATTTACTGGTACAGTCCTGCACCTCAGTCCTCTGTCCCAATGATGCGGTGTCCTGGGTTGTGTCCCAAGTTCACAGCATCATCTTGTATTTGAATTAATTAAGCATGCACGGTAACTCAAAAAGGGTTATTAGCTGAGAGGATAGTGGGTGTTCCTACATAATTAGTTATCAGACCATCCAGGAAGTGGGCATGATATAGGAGAGTCGACCCAGAAAGTGGCCACGATCAAGGTAGGACCACCCAAGGTTGGCATGTCACGTGTGGGCTGTGGGCAGGGTGACAGTTTCTCAGGAACTGGAAGATGTTGGTAAATATGAGATAGAAAGAAAGACTTTACAAATTGATCAAAATACAAAACAGAGATACAGTAGATAGGGAGACAACCTTGTGTGTAAACTTCAGAAGAGCATCTACGGTCTTAAGCCCCGTACACACGGTCGGACTTTTTGCCAACAAACTTAATTTTGAGCAAGTTTGACAAAAAATCCGTCCGTGTGTATGCTCCATCGGACAAACTTTTTTGGTTTTCATCGGACAAAAGTTCGGTCTGCAAACAGACAAACTTTTGGCCAACAAAAGTCCGATGGAGCAAAGTCCGACCGTGTGTACAGAAAACCATTGGACTTTTGTCTGATGGACAAAACAAATAATGTTAAAATCAACCAACAATAGCAGAAGTTGACCAAAGGGTGGCGTTAAAGAGCAGAAAAACCACTTGATGTTGGAAAAAGTTTTGGGAAAGTTTGCAGAAAAGTCCTGCCGTGTGTATGCTATGGGTGTGCCCGGCCAACTCCCTTCGGACAAAAATCCACAGAAAAGTTTGTTTGAAGTCCGACCGTGTGTACGAGGCTTTATGCAATCTGCAAGGATGTGAAATGAGAAAGTGAACGGCGTACTTACCACATCCTTGCAGATTGCGTAAGACTGTAGCTGCTCTTCTAAAGTTTACACACAAGGTTGTCTCCTTGCTCAAACCCTGGTGGTTGCTCCATGTAGAGATCTTCCTTACTATATCCATATAGGAGAGCAGTTTTAATGTCTAGGTGTTTGACTTGCATGCCCTTCCTGGCTGCAACACTAAGGAGCTCTCTGATGGTGGAGTGTTTTTCAATGGGAGCGAATGTTTCATTGTAATCTTCGCCGAATTTCTAGGAGTAACCCATGGCAACTAGTCTGGCTTTGTATTTGTGGATATTTCCTTCTGCGTCTGACTTTACTTTGAAAGTCCACTTACTTTCTATAGTTTTGGCATTAGGAGGGAGCTCTGTGAGTGTCCAGGTTTTATTTTCTTGAAGTGACTTTAATTCTTCTTCTGCTGCCTTTCTCTATTTATTGGCTTCACATTTTGGGAGTTTTTTTTTAATGTCTTCCCAGGATGTTGGTTCAAGTATGCTGTGTGTTTTGATAGTGTATGACAGCTTGCGGGGGTGTATCCCATTTGTAGTCCGAGTGGATCTTCTGAATTCAGGCAGTTCAGCAGAATCTGGTGGGGAACTTGATTTAGGCAATGGGAGTTCCCCCTCTTGTTCTGACTCCTGCACAGGTTCGCTTTGGTTGACCTTTTCTTCTGGTTTGCGTGGCAAATTCACTTCACAGCTTTCAGGGATCTGTGTTTCTGATGATGGGCTCTCATCAAAATAAACACTACGGCTTATTGTCACTTTGTCAGTCTTTGGGTGTAGGATTCTGTAACCCTTAGTTTGCTCACTGTAGCCTACTAAAATTACCTCTATGGCTCTGTTCTCCAGCTTGGATCGCTTTTCACTTGAAATATAGGCATATGTTTTACATCCAAACACTCTGTGCCCTATGCTAGCCTTTGATCCATGCCACAGTTCGAATGGAGTACTTTTAATGGCTCTTGAGGGTAGTCTGTTCTGTAGGTAGGTTGCAGTCATGACTGTTTCTCCCCAGTACTTGTGAGGTAGGTTGGCATTCAACAACATGCACCTGGCCATTTCTATAAGAGTGCGATTTTTACTTTTCTGCTACGCCATTTTGTTTAGAAGTCTATGGTGTGGTTGTCTGGTGTACTATTCCTCTCTTGAGACATGAGACCACTTATTTGCCTATGTATTCTTCCCTATTGTCGGTGCGTATTATTTGTGGTTTGCGTTGGAATTTATTGCTAGACATGGCTGACAACGAACTCTTGAAATTTCTCTGATGTTTCATTCTTGTGTTTCATCAGATAAGTAGTTGTGTACCTGGAAAAATCATCAATGAAGGTCAGTAGATATCTGTTCCCGCCTGACATGGGAGTTTTCATTGGATTGCATACATCACTGTGTATGAGCTGCAGGGGGTGGGTAGTTTTTCTTTGAGATGCCTGTGGAAGGGGAGAATGTGTGGCTGTTGCTTCAATACAGCACTTGCATTTCACGAGCACTTTGCAAGGCGCTATTAATAAATCTTCTAATAAACCTCTTTTTATAATGTCCAGCCGTCTGTGCCATAAGTGAATATATTTGCTGTGTGGGTCATTAGAGACTATATTGGCTTGCTGGTCTGTGGTGATGAGCCTGTAATAGGTGATTAGTTTGTTTTCCTTTTGCGAGGAATCGTTTATTATTGTGAATTGTGCATTCATCACCCTGGAACTTAAAGGGGTTGTAAAGGTTTGTTTTTTATTTTCTAAATAGGTTCCTTTAAGCTAGTGCATTGTTGGTTCACTTACCTTTTCCTTCGATTTCCCTTCTAAATGTTTTGTTTTTCTTTGTTTTCTTTGTCTGAATTTCTCACTTCCTGTTCTTCCTCAGTAAGCTGTTCAGTAAGCTGTTCTGGCTGACTAAACACCGCTCGGATGATGGTGTGAAGTTTACTGAGGAGATACAGGAAGTGAGAAATTCAGACAAAGAATTTTTTTTTTAGAAGGGAAATCGAAGGAAAAGGTAAGTGAACCAACAATGCACTAGCTTAAAGGAACCTATTTAGAAAATAAAAAATGAACCTTTACAACCCCTTTAACTGTGAGACCGTTGTTTGCAAGACTTTTCACTGATAGAAGGCTGCCTTCTAGTTCTGGAACATACAGCACTTTCTTTACAAGGATACTCTGCTTGCCTTGTGGTGTAATGCAGTTCAGGAAGCCCTGGCCTTTACCCTTTGAAGTGATGCTTTTCCTGTTTGCTAGGAAAACTTTGTGTTTTGCACTGTAATCAATGTTTGTGAAGAAGGTCTCAATGCTAGTCATGTGATGTGGCTTGTCGCACCTGAATCTATGCACCAGCCACGTGGCTTGCCGCTCTGTGTTATTTTAAAGGTGCCACTCTATGATGTGTCTGCAGTTTCCTTTGTGATTGCTTTGACTCTTTCTTTTGTGAATAGCTCTAGCTTTTGCTGCTCGGCTTTCCAGATAGAACAGTCCTTTTTTAAGTGACCAGTCTTCTTACAACCAAAACAGGCTCTGCTTTCTTTGTTGTGATTAATGCCTTTGTACATCTTAAGAGCTTTGTCATCACAGTGCATATTTTCTTTCCTTCTGTCATATTCATTGATTAATTTCCCTTTGACATATTCCAATGTCAGCTCCTGCTCGGGTCTGGTTTCTAAAGCGTTAATGAGAGCAGTATGTGTTTCTAGAAGGCTGCGGGGCAACAATATGATTATCTATGATGTCCTCTCCGATGGCACACAGCTGCTCTATGATCTCTAGCATAGCATTCACATGGTCACACATTTGCTGGCCTTCTTCTAGTCTCATCTTGTACAACTTTCTTAGTAAAAACAGTTTGCTGTTTAGACTTGAACGCTCAGGCAGCTTTTGTAAAGAAGTCCACATACCTTTGGCCATTTTCTCTGTTCTTATGTGGATAAGCTGGTCATTTTCCACTAGTAAGCTTATAATTGCTTTTGCTTGACTGTCCTTCCTATCTCATTCCTCTGTCTCTCCATCTGTGGGTCTGTCTGTATTCAGCACTTGCCACAAGTCATCCATGCTAAAAAGCATTTTCATTTTAAACTTCCATAGCTGGTAATTGGCATTGTTCAGCTATTGCAAACTTCACATCTGAACCGCTTGCCATCTTTCAGTAGCTTGCATACAGTAATCACTGATTCACTGTAGAATTCTTTCCAGTTCCTGGGTGCCTGCTGGGTGCTCTGCTGGGTATGCTGGGTGTGCAGGGGTATCCTTTCCAGTGCCTGGGCCCATAACCTATAAGCAGCTTATTGAATCATGCACTTGGAAGTTTGTTGTATGCAGAGAATACTGTACTTTCATGGAGAATATCTTTACCATGGCTTTACATCATGTAGACAGGAAGAGAACACAAACTAGTACATTGAGCATAGATAGAAAATACATCCTGTTATGTCATAGAATATAAGAACTATGCACTATAATACCACAGCGCCACCCGCTGCATAGATACGTATAATGCATACATTATTGTCAGTTTATTAACATCTTTACATTACAACATTTGGAACCCCATGAAAAGTTTAGAGGATACACGAGCTTTGCAAATGTTAAATTAATATATTACATCTCCCCAGGAGAAAAATGGGTAGCTTCATGCACGTTTCCAATTCCCTTACTATTCAAGATATTAATGGTTAATAATTGAGGTGATATATCGAGGAGGGGTCACATCCTTCTTTTATACCTAGATAAGTAACAGAGTAAGCAGCCACTGAAAATGGAGATATGGGGGACCATATTTTTGATTTACAAAGATTTAAAGGCCATACCTCACTTTTAGAGAAATTAATTTGCAGGCCAGAACAAGCTTGATAAGTTGTTAGGGTATCTGATACTGTAGATAGATAGATAGATAGATAGATAGATAGATAGATAGATAGATAGATAGATAGATAGATAGATAGATAGATGCAAATGTCCAAAATTTCAAAGGTGGTAAAACTGCCACAATTTCTTCCCAGGAAACAAATGAACAAAGGACCTGATTGTTTGTATCCTTTACAGGTACAGAATATCTCCCAGTCCATGGAGGTCCTTGACCTACGAACATTTCGAGATCTGCAGTATGTGCGCAACACTGAGTCCTTAATGAAGGTCCTGGACACCAAGCTGAGGGCCACCGACAGCCAGAGAAGTATTAATGCTAAAAGCTTTCAGGTACCGTAAAATGAACAGCACATTATCTGGGATTATCCAACAGGGTCTAGACTCTAGAGTGTTTACAATCATCGACAGAAAGGAAAGCACTTCTGTGTAGCGGAGATTTTATGCAAGAAATTAGAACTCCTGCAATGTGAGCTTCACAGCTTTGAAACTTTTTTCTGATGCTTTTCGCTGACAGTGGAGAGACTGGCTAATTGCTGGCATGCTCTACTATCCTCTTCCACTTACTAATAGTTGTAGTGTATTGTTTGAATGAATTTGTCTTGTAGTCTTGCCAAAATGGGACTGAATGGGCAAGCATATAGATTCAGTAGTATTGAGCTGGGATTTCTATGGCTTCCTTGTATGGTAGGAACACATTTCTGTGAGCTAAGGATCATGTGTCAAACATAGAGGTCCGTTTATGATAAATTTGTTGTGCGAATACCTCAAGCAGCCACCACAAATATTTGTCACAATGTGTGTAATGTTTATTTCCAATTATCGTCAGCTTCATCTAGTGGACATATTGTGCTGTTTTCCTAAAATACCTCCATCAGGAAAATAGCATATAATGGCCACTGGATGGAGTTGACGGTCATAGGAAATAAAAATAGTACACACATTATGGCACTGTGCAAATGTGAACAGCAACTGTACCATGGTGCCTCATTGATTGTGAAATGTAGGGGTGTTTCTAGAGAACATGGTTTATTGTGACACATCTTTTCACATCTTCCAGCATCAGCTTCCTTTGGCATCTCAGAGCTGTTCAGGGGCCGGTGCTGGAAGACTTCCTGCTGTTAGATGCTGTGGTCGAAAGTCTGAAAAGGGGCCCAGTAGCTATTTTATGGCCACTATGTGTTACTGACCATCAATCCCACTCTGATCATTGTCTGAATAGGGAAGTATCCACACTCAGGGCCATCAGCTCAACATATTCTATTAGTACTGGTTCAGGGGGCAATTTCCCCTCATGTCTCTCAACCCAGTCATTCCCTGGTGTAGACTTTTTTGCACAACCCGTGGCCAAAACTTTGGTTCAGACAAATGGCATTTGCAAGGCGTCCAGTCAACTATGGGAAATGTATGTGTACACCTGAATTAATGTATAATTCTGGTATCTTTACCTTTAGATTCACTAATCCACAGGAGGGAAACATTAGTGATGGTCGAGAGCCTTGGGTTGGACTAGATGCTTACTCTGTTTATATTTTATAACTCTCAGCATGTACTACGGAAAATCTATGCTGTATGCTTCTACTTTGAACTGTGTGGCTCTGGGGTTGATTTGCTAAAGACTTAAAGCATGCTCAATTAGAAAAGTAAATTTTACATAGTGAATGTGATGAAAAAACACTTTACAAAACATACCTCATCACAAGCAAGACAAATAAAAAAATAAACATAATTGTTTGATGGAAATCAGCAGAGCTTTAGCTCGTTCTCTAAGCTCCTACGTGACAGAAACACTCAAAAGAAGTCTCTGACCTTTTTGAGGAGTCACGCCACACCAAAATCCGTGGTGCTGCGGCACCATGCTTATTGGCTCATGAAAATATGTGCATTCGCAGGTGAGTGGTGGTGCCATTAAGGATTAATGGAACCCCATTAGTCTGCAAAAGGGTAGCACATAACTGTGCTTTGCAGGAAAGCTCGTGATTTTGTTTGTGTTCCCTGGACGCACAAGTTTGAACATACCCTAAGAGGCTACAGATATGCTCAGAATAAAATCCAGCCTGCCATACAAGTGAGTGGCTGCATGTGGCCATACGCTCATGTAAAGGCTGATTATTCTATGCAAAATTCCAAGTTCAGGAAAGTCTTGAATAAACGCAGCTGCACAGAGACACCAGGGTATACAAGAGTATGGCCACGTACAGCCATTCATTTGTATAGCAGGCTGTATGCATCATCTGCAGCTCCAGAATTTTATGCTGGGCATACTTTCAGACCCTCATCATCCATTGAAATTAGTACAATATGGGTATGTTTAAATTAAGTGCAGCCAGATTTACCAGTCCTATGGTTGTGACTTTTGGTACTGTAGGTCAGTAGTGTATTAACATACAAATTTGTGCTATACACAACCCTCTCATTCTGTCTGCTTAGGTTCATACATTTTCCCAGGAAAAAAATCTGAACCATTAAAAAAATTGTAATACTGGCACCCATAGATATTTAACCAACTCCAAATGACAAATGTGATCCTGAAACATATGGGCTCATTGAAAAAGCAGTGGCATGACCAAATTAAAAACAGCCACTGCACATTTATAGCAAAGTGTTTTACAAATGTGCTGTGCACTTTCGTATTCTGAAGCCAGTGGAGCGCCGTAAAAATGAAAAGCCAGAAAGAGAGCCTTGTCATGTGAACTGTCAAAATCACATAACTGGTACTTCTCCAATCACGGAACTCTCTCTGCTTCTTGGAGCTTTGCCAGCCACACCTGTGAATTGCAGTTTAATTAAGATTGGATAGCGATATCTGCTCTCTGTTATAAATGGGACCCTTATGCCCCCGTACACACGATCGGACCTTTTTCCGATCAAACTTCCATTGGAATTCCGACGGAATTTCATCGGAAAAAATAGAACATGTTCTATTTGAAATTTCTGATGGAATTCATCGGAATTTCTCCGATGTGGCCCACACACGGTCGGAATTTCCGATGAAAAAACTCAGATGGACTCCGTCTGACTTTTTTCATCAGAAATTCCTATCGTGTGTACGGGGCATAAGAGTTGCTAAACATGTAGACCTTGAGGTTAATTTAGTAAAACAGAGGAGCGCAAAATCTGGTGCAGTTGTGCATGGTAGACAATCGGCTTCTAACTTCAGCTTGTTCAATTTAGCTTTGACAAAAAAAAAAAAATGGAAGTTGGTTTCTCTGTAGAACTGCACCAGATCTTACACTCTCCAGTTTTAGTAAATCAACCCCCGTGTCTCTATGTCAGTGTAAATGCAGAATATTCATGCTTCTCTGCCTACTATAGGATGTGTTAGTACTATACAAATCCTGCTGACTTCAGTAGGAAATTCTCTGACTCTCAGACATACACATGGATGGAAAGGCAAAGGTTTCCAAAGGTAAATAAGGAATATTACATTTATAAAGCTAATTTGTAGCAGCTTAGGTCAATGTTTCTCAACCTTTTTTCAGTCAGGGGACCCTTTAAAATTTCCGGACAATTTTGAGACACGCTTTTACCACTTCAGCCCGGACCATTTGGCTGGCCAAAGACCAGGCCACTTTTTGCGATTCGGCACTGCGTCGTTTTGACTGACAATTGCGCGGTCGTGCGACGTGGCTCCCAAACAAAATTAACGTCCTTTTTCCCACAAATAGAGCTTTCTTTTGGTGATATTTGATCACCCTTGCGGTTTTTATTTTTTGCGCTATAAACAAAAATAGAGCGACTATTTCGAAATAAAAGCAATATTTTGTACTTTTTGCTATAATAAATATCACCATTTTTTTTAAAAAAAAAGCTATTTTTTTCTCAGTTTAGGACGATATGTATTCTTCTGCATATTTTTGGTAAAAAAAATCGCAATAGGCGTATATTGATTGGTTTGCGCAAAAGTTATAGCGTCTACAAAATAGGGGGTCGTTTTTTGGGCATTTTTATTATTATTTTTTTTTTACTTGTTATAGCGGCAATCTGCGATTTTTTTCGTGACTACGACATTATGGCGGACATATCGGACACTTTTGACACTATTTTGTGACCATTTACATTTATACAGTGATCGGTGCTATAAAAATGCATTGATTACTGTATAAATGTGACTGGCAGTGAAGGGGTTAACCACGAGGGGGCGGGAAGGGGTTAAGTGTGTCCTAGGGAGTGATTCTAACTGTTAGGGGGCGTGGCTATGTGTGACACGTCACTGATTGCTGCTTCTGATGAGAGGAATCAGACAATCAGTGACATGTCACCAGGCAGAACAGGGAGATGCATTGTTTACAAAGGCATCCCCCCGTTATGCTGTTCTGTGACCCGATCGTGGGACACCGGCGGACATCGAGTCTGCGGGTCCCATGGGCACGGTCACGGAGATCGTGGCCCGCGCCCGCTAGGGGGCAGAATTCAAAGTAATGTGTATATATACGTTACTCTGCCTGCCCGTGCCATTCTGCCAATGTATATCTTCGTTAGGAAGTCGGCAGGCGGTTAAAAATTATTGACAGTCTTGAGGCACCCCATTCTAAATATGGAAAAACTATTCTAATAGTCCAAATAGGACACCCAGCATTAGAGGTGATTTATTCTTCCAAAGCAAATACACTTTCTCAAACTGGTACTGACTAGTATTCCAATGTTTCTCCATCACTCAGCTAATGTGACCCCACCGCTGATGGAGAGGGGCAGGGGAGAGTCAAACAAGAATGCTATGCAGGGGACTGACACCCTCCTTATCAACTAATGACGCCAATGGTCGTTAGGACACCGGCAGCTAGAAGGTTGCAATGGTGTACAATGAAAACCTGTGAATTAGTGTAACTAAAAGGCAGGCTTCATCCACACACCAAGGCAAAATGCCTAAAAATAATGCCCTAAAGAAAACTCAAGGCACGCCAGAGTGCCTTGGCACTGTGGTTGAAAAAGGCTGGTTTAGGGTGTGGGGAATGTGTGCATGGGAAGGAAAAGAAGTGAACACATTGAATCCCCTATAGGAAACAATGGGCAAATAACCAATAGGATCAATGATTTACTGTCCCCAAGGGCCAAACATCACAGTGAGAGTCTGGCCCAGCAAATACATTTTGGACATGTTCTAAACACATCTATTGTACTAGAGAACTGGATTCCCATGGAGGACTGGGAAACCCAAATATGTTGTAAGTGTCAGTTAATGTGTTGAAGGTTCTAACTAGAACAAACAACCTGCCATTCAAATATGCAGTGAAGGTGCACCAAACCAATCATTTACTGCAAATAAAAGCACAATTTTACAATGCAGACTACTTCCATTGCCTCTCCCCGAAGGCAGTAGTCTAGGGTGGAGTCTTATTATCCAATAATGCGTACTGCACACAGATGAAGCCACAATATTACACTGCAACATCTCATATATTTACATTTTTGTTCTCTTCTTTTGTTAAAAATAGGATTTTCAGAACTTCTCCCTGACCTCACGGTGTCCCTACACCCACTCAAGACATCCTGCCACAGCTGAGATACTTAATCAATTTTCAGGATTATTAAATTTGTGCAGCTCCAGCAGGACTGGATCTGGCTGCATTTCATGATTTAGAGTAAGGAAGCAGCTGGCAGCTTAACAGCTATGAATCCTTAATGTGCAGACAGCACTAGGGGATACAGGACGCACACAGAACCAAACAAGCAGTGCAGGTAGCTGTGTGCCTTTACAGCTCCTGTAGATGTCCATTGGCTGTATGGCAAGTAGAAATTTGAAATTGGAACTAATAAAATTAAATCAGGAGTTTAACAATCTTTATCTAGACTTCCATTACAGAGGAGAGGATATTTGTATATCTGTAGTGAATTATCTAAGCAAAAAAAGCAATTGACAAGCCTAATGACAAGTAGTAGTTCAGCTGGACTTGTTCTGTAATGTTGCAAACGTTATGCTGCTTATCCAAGGAGCTTCTACAGCTTTGATAGGAACCTACCCCAGCATTTATAGCCAGACAAATAACTCCACTCCACTCCCCACTCCAATCCCACAGAAGTAAGGTCCAAGGTGGTGGGCCTTAATCCCACACCATAGAAATTGTCAAAGTAAATGTTAATTGTCCAAGAACATAATGGGTTATTACCATGTTCTGGTTAGATAATCCAAACCCATGGTGCCAAGAAAACTTGGACAGATATTAATTGTTTGAGTTACGCCGTAGACGGTACGAGCTATGAAACTTGGTACGGTATGTATGTAAAAATAAAATTATATATGGGTGACAAATAATGTCAAAGGCCCCCACCCCTACTGGGAGATGGCTGTTCCAGTTTGACCTAGATCACCTCTTTCATGCCTTTTAGGAACCAGTTGTCCTCTTTTTCCAAAGTATGCACCTCACTGTCCTCAAAAGAATACCCTCTCTGTTTAAAGTAAACCTTTGCCTAGGGTACAGGATGCCAGGGATGGTTCCTGGAACACAGGTATATATGACCACTTTTTGGGTTGTGTTCCCTTAAGGGGGATGACAAGAGTACAGTTTTGGAGTATTCAAGGATTCTCACTAATGTAGGGTGAGGGGTTCTGGGGTGATCCAGCAAAAGGGGAAAACTGCCTTACAGTTTTCCCAGGATTATGAAGTCCTGGTATAGGACCTGGATTTTGGAGGCTCTCAGAGATTTTGGTTGGGAAAGAGCCTCCAACTCTGACTACGGGGGCTGTGGTCCTGATTGGGCTAACCCTGTTAACACAGTGTAGCAGGCTGTGTGAGGACTGTGTGCTGTCTATAACTGAGACATGACTGAGCTGTGGAGACCTCCTCTTTAGGTCATCTGATGCAGGCGGGGACTTTATAAACCCTGAATGGGACAAGGGTTATGCTGGCAGCGAGCCATACCTTTGCTTTTTAGCCACAAGTCCATGGATTATTTATTTTTACTTATGCTGAAGGAAGCTTTGCCTGTTTTGCAGGAATAACAACTATTTGCTTATACCACACGGCTGGATGGTGATCCCAGGCTGTCCAATAGCACACTAGACTATGAACATTAATATATTTACATATTTTTAACAAGCAGTAATAGAGTTTTAAACAAGCCATTGCTCATCTCTCTAGCTGCATGTAGTGTGAAGTAATTCATTCTCAAAGATCAAAGATTGCAACAAAGACTGTACGTGTTTTATTCTACACATTATGCATTGCACAGTGAGCCATGTAGTGCCCTTCAGGAAGCAACCTACCAATGGAACGCATGGTGTGGTGTGCTACCAAAAAATGGTGCATGCACCACAATGCCGTGAGTTGGATAGCATTGCAATGTATGTTCATTAAAAAGGTGTGTTGGAATGTCATTGAAAATTGCACCACATCACAGTGCACATCACACATTACAGTGCATTTAATGTGTGCTGAGAAACGTGGTAAAGCACATGCCATAATAACTTGGTGCGAACAGGCCCTAAAGTCAAGTTTCAATTTATATCAAACAGCTTACAAACATCTGCTGGGAAATCGGCTGTTGTGCTGCCAAGATTTTGCTGTGATTTAAAGTTAGGAAAAAACGTAGATGTCAGTGTTGTGAACTTTAAAGACAGATTTCTCCACGATGCCTGTAGCTACATGAGTGAATGAGGGCTTGTTTTAAAGTACTTTTACTGCTTAAATACTTTAATGTTCCTAGGTTCACTTTGAGGTATGGGAAGAATGCTGATTCCAGCCTGCACAGTATATCCTCCTACGCTAGGCCATGCACTTGTTGAGCGTTTGTTTTGATAGCCCAAAACACAGGTCTTTACATTCCTCATTACTCAGGACTACATTATACTAGGTTGTTTTGCTTGTGTTTGAGTGTTGGGTCTTTTGGATGTTTCTGCTTCTCCCCATGGTTCGATTGTTCTGTGTTTTGGTTGACCTTGTGAATGTTTTAATGAATATCCACTATGAGCAGCCACAAATTTTCAGAGCACTCCTGAGATGTCTGTTTTCTTTGATTGTAGACTTTGTTTTTGCCATCTCAGCCCAGTTTTGTGGAGTTCAAAAAACTCCCAGCTTGTGTTATAGTGGGTGGTGGAAATCAAAATGCAGATACTAGTCTGCACGGGTAGGTTTTATATAGACTTCAATATCCAAGCCCCCCTAAGTCCTTAACCTGTAACGTACTATCCAAAAAGGGTAACTTGTTATTCTTTGTCTTTCTTCTCTCATATTTCTAATTATGTCACTGAGGGAGGGATGTTAAAAAGTGATCCACCTCAGGTGGTAAATATATTAGGTACACCACTGGCTAGCTGATGTTTTCTAGCATGCTGGGTTTTATTGTGACTGGCATGACACAATTTAATTTGCATCTAAGCACTCATTAATTCTTATTATATGGGCTGTGCTAGAAAATTTATATTCTAACGTTATCCATTCAACACTGTATGTAATTAATATGAAAAAAAGATAAACAAAACCTATGGTGTGTTAATGGTGTGATGAACCCAGCTCAATTTGTTTCAGTGCTCCTGATTCAGTTTAGAAATGTAGAGGATTCTGAGTTTTTAAAATGTAAGTGTAGGCAGATATAAAAGACTCAATTTAATTCCAGTTATCCATTACAAATACTCAAAGCTGAACTTCAGGCACAAAAACCCTAGTTTAAATATTGTTCAATAGCCACAAAGGATATAAATCCACTTTCTGTGCACCAAATGCCATTGTGAAGCCAGTTATTGCCTTGTAAAAGAAGCAGTGACATCATCACTGTGCTCTACATAGCCTGTGCAGAGCTGTGGGAGGGACTCACTGAAAGCTGCCTGCAGAAAATTACAGGAAGGGGCGGAGACAAGACCAGTCACCCTGCACAAGGAGAGAGAGCTACAGTGAGTGGTATTTTTTAGAGGAAGATCCTGCACAATGCCAATGTTTCAAACTAGATTACTGTATAGATCTGGAAGAAATACGCAAAGTACCCCCAATCTGTCTTTGTGCTAGCTTTTTGTACATCAGCACTTAGACTGGAACAAGGAGGGTCTGCACACAGTCCACAGAGCAGACTGAGCTCCCGACTGACAGTGCTGAGTGATAGTTCCAGTGCTGATTTCACTGTCCAGAGCTAGTAGAGTTGGACACTTGCTTGAATATACCGGTAAATACCCACTTACACCAATGATCATTTCAGTTGTTAGTGAGGGGGCATTCATCAATATGGCACAGATTGGTGGCATGGGCAGTAAAAAGACAATAAAGTACTTTATGTAAAGGGTAACTCCACTTTAGTGGGAAAAAAAATAGCAAATAAAAAAATAATAATATAGCATATACAATTGCGACTCAAGTTATATGGTAATTGAATGTTATTTAAAATGACTTTTCCTTTTCAATCTGCAGCGCTGTAATTTTCTGTAAAATGCAATGCAATATGGCTACCTGGAGTTTTTCTGTATACAGCTAGTGTATACCCCCAGAAACACAATTTCCTGCTTGTATGATTGGCTCACTGATTTTCCCAGACGTCTGCACTAAGTTACAAGTCAGATATCAGGCATCCCCTGCAACAAAAATTGAATTTTTGGTGAGTTACTCCCAATAGGAAATCACATCTAAAGGGATGCAGACCCTGAAATTTTCCCAATTAGAGCCCTGCAGGTGCAGCAGCTGATTGATAATTATGAAACCACTCCCATTAGATTTACTCCCACATGGACACAGAAAAACACACAGCGATTTCTTCAGAATAAAAAAAAGGTAGGAATCTGCCACAAAGTTTGTTAAAATTCTTATAATATACATAGGTCACCCAGATGGGATGTTTTTTTCTCAAAAAAAGAAGAGTGTAGCCTCGTACACACGATCGGATATCCTATAGATTCTAATCCGATGGTTTTGTCCATCGGAAATCCGATGAAGCTGACTTCCATCAGTCTTGCCTACACACCATCAGTCAAAAAACCGACCATTCCAAACGCGGTGACGTAAAACACTCCGATGAGCCGAGAAAAATTAAGTTCAATGCTTCTGAGCACGCGTCGACTTGATTCTGAGCATGCGTGGGTTTCTTATCCGATGGACTTGCCCATAGACGATCGGAATTTGCTATCGGTTTTTGATCCATCTAGAAAAATTTAAAACATGTTCTATTTTTTAAAACCGATGGAAAAAAGACCGATGGGTCCCATACACGATCGGTTTGTCCGATGAAAAAAGTCCATCGGACTGTTTTCATCGGTAAAACCGATCGTGTGTACAGGGCTTCACTCTTTAAAAATAAATCTGTTAGGTGAGGCCAGATGAAAAAAAACAATCTGTTTGGCGAGGCTTTAAGAGGCTTTAAGAGGCTTTTGTTCAGGTTTGAAAAATGTTTATTGCTTTTTCAACAGCTCACTTTTGTCAATTAAATTGAGTATAAAAGTTCCAAGATAGTACAGTTCATGGACAGTTATAAAACATATGTACAATATACTAGTTAAAACGCAAAACAATTTGTTCAAACCTCAAAAAAGCCTCCTATTATAAATCCCCCACAACCTAATGATAATAAGAGGCTTTTATGAGATATGAATAAAGTGTACTGCTTTGTATCTAGTATACTGAGCGTAATTTGTTTCTTCATGTATGGTAATTCAATGGCCCCTTCATTAAACCTCTATCGACAGCAAGCAGGAGCTGGATCCTTTGGTCACAAGTCCTAACTGAATTGTAAAACCACTGCTCACCCCTCTTCAGCCTCCACTCCACACCCCAAAAAACAAGACATGCATGGAGTGGTGTGATTATGGGCTGGTGGCAGATTGGGAACACCACTAGTTCTACTCCAGTCCAGTTCTGGTTGGGTAGAGGTAGGACTAGCCAGTGCCAGGGGGGTGGGTTAGCAAGGCAATAGGTAAATAGTAAGGTAGACTAGGCAGGACAGCATAATCTGAGCATTTTCATGTGACTTAGGTGCCGTCTCCATTGGCCATTGCGCCCTAGGTCATGACCTATGTGTTTGGGCTGGCAATCCGATTTGAAATTAATTATAATCACTTCCCATTTTATAAATGACATCCCTTTTTGTTTAAAAGAAAGGAAAATCTCATCAACAGCCAACAAGTGAGGTTGTATCACTGTTCATATATTTTGAGGTCGAGGATTAGGAATTGGTGCAAATAAAAATTGAGATAACGGTAAAGGAAATCATTTAGATTTCTGCTGGAAATGGGGTTGGTTCAGGCTAACGTACGTAGCCAAGCAATCTGTCACAGTTTTCTTTCCCCCATATGTTATTTCTCCACCCCGGTGTTGAATTTTTTGTTGTGTTTTTCATAGCTTTTTGAACATCAGTGTCTGATCTTTTTTGTTTTGTTTTTGATAAATCAGGAATGAATTGATTTGGAAAGTTCCTGTCCATTTGTGTTTGCTGGCCAAGTAGAAATACTAATTGACTTCCATTTGTTCTAGTTCATTTATTCTGACCTTTACATTGCTGAGCTGACACAATGGTATCACATCATGTCAGTTTGCTAGTAATTGTTACACAAGTCCATTACCTCCTTTCCTTTCAGCTGCCTGGTTTGTACAGTAGATTAAAATTTTCCAGATGCAGTTGTCGTAGTGATCAGTGACCCAACCTTCTGCGCCAAAAAGAAGAACAGGCTTTATGTACAGACTTTATAAGCAAAGTGTTCTATCGTAGATTGCAATAGGAAAATAAAAATGTTGGAGATAATTTTCCTTGGCAAAGTTTATTTTGAGGTGTAAGCATTCAAAAACACTTACGTCTCTATTTGAAAAGCAACCCCTTATATTATGGATATGAGTTGAGAGGAAGGCGATTGTAGTCCAACTTTTGAGAGTAGTCTGCTTCTCCATAGATACAGTGAGGTGAGCGAGTGTTGTCACCCGAGGACAAGACGTTTTTTCCTGGTAGGATCACCAGGTAAGAGTAAAGGACGAAAGATTTTTAGCCCTCCTTTAAAGGTAAATTTTTTATTTTCTAAATACCGTATATACTCAAGTATAAGCCGACTCGAGTATAAGCCGAGGTACCTACTTTTACCAAAAAAACTGGGAAAATTTATTGACTCGAGTATAAGCCGAGGGGGGGGGGGGGGGATGTGCCCATTGCCCACTCACTCTGCCACCTCACTGCCCATTGTCACCTCACTGTGCCCCCTTACTGTGCCCATTGCCATCTCACTGCCCACTGTCACCTCACTGTGCCCCCTTACTGTGTCAATTCTGCCTCCCTGTGCCCGAGTCAGTACCTCAAAATCTTGTAATTCCACGGCGGCGTCCATTGTTCAAATCTCGCGCCGTTCTCCCTGTCCCTTCCGTGATAGGCGTTTCCAGCAAACACTGTGTTGAGTGTTTGCGCCCATCACGGAGGTCCTCTCATTCGCCGACTCAGTTTCCCAGCAGGCACTGTGTTCAGTGCTCGGCCAATCACGGACGTCGGACAAGAGGACCTCCGTGATAGGCGCAAACACTCATCACAGTGTTTTCTGGAAACGCCTATCGCCGAAGGGACAGGGAGAACGGCGTGAGATTTGAACAATAGACGCCGGCCGCAGAATTTCACGATTTTGAGGTACTGACTCGAGTATAAGCCGAGGGGTATACTTTCAGCCCTAAAAAAAGGGCTGAAAAACTCGGCTTATACTCGAGTATATACGGTAGGTTCCTTTAAGCTAGTGCATTGTTGGTTCACTTACCTTTTCCTTCGATTTCCCTTCTAAATGTTTTTTTTTCTTTGTCTGAATTTCTCACTTCCTGTTTCTCCTCAGTAAACTTCACACCATCATCCGAGTGGTGTTTAGTCAGCCAGAACAGCTTACCGAACAGCTTACTGAGGAGGAACAGGAAGTGAGAAATTCAGACAAAGAAAACAAAGAAAAAAAACATTTAGAAGGGAAATCAAAGGAAAAGGTAAGTGAACCAACAATGCACTAGCTTAAAGAAACCTATTTAGAAAATAAAAAACAAACCTTTACAACCCCTTTAAGGTAGAGCTTATGAGAAATGACCACCCCCCCCCCCCCCAAAATAGTACACTAAACCTGTAAGTTAACAAGAGAACCAGACCATTTGCTAATTGGAAGAGCGGGTTTGATAATAAAGTTGGCAGTGCATTCATCTAGGGGCAGAGCCTCTGTGAACAGAGGGGATTCCCTTCCTGGAAAATTCATTAGCAGCAATCTAATTAAAGTAATAGGAACTACTGCAGCCAGCATATAACATTAACCATAAGTATATAGATGCATTCCAGTATGGAAATAATAAAAGCTTTAAAAGAAAAGATTAGTACATACATCCAGTGTGCAAATGGGTATTATCATTAAAGGGTGGATTTTTGTGCACATATACCTAGGCACATATTGCTATTAATAGAGATACCTCCAGATGAACGTTGCAGCAAAGTTCAGTTGCAGGGGCTCCTGAGGATGATCATGATGCGGCGTCCATCTTTGTGTTGGAGACCTGAAGACAAGATCAGCAGTGATGTGGAGATCCTCCAACCATTGTCCAACCAGCCTGGAATGCAGGTTATCACCAGCAGAAACTGTTGTGTGACACTGGAACTCAAAGTCGGCCTATCTACTCTGTGTCTTAGTCCCTAGCAGTTTCTAATCTGTCATGAAACCGGACCTCTAACTACCTGTGGCTGTTGGATGCCTAACCTGGTCCTAGCCTATGCTGGTTATTGTGCCCTAAGCTAAAACTAGCTATATAATCCCAGATCAGAAGGGATTTAGTTTACCACAGGGTTAACTAAAATATTAAGAGCTGCATATAAACTCTATTGCAATAAATACGCTCACTTACTAATATACTGGAAGGTGACCACTACACACATACTGTAGGGCAGACCTAGCTATCTGGCACTGTTCATGTGAGATAATAACAACAGGACAGATATACGTCTGTCACAAGGATTTAGATACACACTAAATAAGCTATGGGCAGCTGCAGTTACCTATTAGAACATAGGAATACTTGTCTAATAGTCTCTGCTTCTGGTCTGGATGAAATATAGCAAGTAGCAGCATGCCTTGTGTGTAAAAGCATCACATGGCTCAGTTCCCTGTGTCTACGTCCTTAAAACTTCCCTTTATCTAACATCACAGTCCTCTAATCTAGATTTCTGATCCAGGTAGCAAGGACAGGACATACCTGTCTGTAACCAACTAACTCTGTGGCAATTAATAAGCAAAAGCTATTTACAAATACAGACAGTAGAAGGCAGAAGATCCCCACAGCCTGAAAAAAGAAAACGAGTGCTGCCACTGGGACTAATTACTGGTAAACTGAAATATATTACATTTTTGTTTTTGGGTTTAGGTGCTTTAAGACTTTGCCATATAAAATGTGCATGGATCTACCAGAAAGAGATGCCGTTTTCCATTTCAGCCAATAATAACTTGAACTGTTTAGGCAATGGGCACTGTGGTAATCTTAGTAATCTTAGATTGCAGAATTCATCAATAAATAATGACATCAGAAATAATCTATTCTTTGTATAAGTTTATATATAAAGAAACTGCTATTTTTATTGTATGTGTACTTGTAGGGCTAGATCTCTTCTTAGCTTAAATAGGCCATGATTGAGGGTGGCAAGGCTTTCACGAAAGGCATAGATGATGTCACATCAGTAGTTATAGTAAGACATTACCATAAATATAATAGGAGGTTCAAGGCTGCCGTCCTGCCTCCAGTGCATTCCGGTTAGGTCCTTGTGTTGTGATTTTGTGGATTTTTGTAGATGAAAGTGTGTGCTTACAATTTACTCACATTGGTACTATACACCTGGGGTATAGGTAAAACAAGACAGTTGGTCAAGGGAACAGGCTTTACTTGACTCTTTGCATTTCCTTGTTTATGTAGAGAATTGCCCCTTTAGAGTATTGTTAAAGCCTGTCTCTTTCCTTCTCCACACATCCCTGCCACTCTGCAGTTTTAATCCTATGTCCCTGTCCACTTATTGGGTGGTTGGTGGAGATTACAGAAGGTGATGATTTTACACCCTACCTCAACTGCCAGGTTCAGGGCCTGACAATTGACCGCACCCCCCAATACTGGCATTTCAGCTCTGTGTTTAGATTAGAGAT
Source organism: Rana muscosa (assembly GCA_029206835.1). Taxonomy (NCBI): domain Eukaryota; kingdom Metazoa; phylum Chordata; class Amphibia; order Anura; family Ranidae; genus Rana; species Rana muscosa. Next base: position 286,545,586 of record CM055118.1, read on the forward strand.
TAGAAGTTTGGAAGACACTGTCGGTAAGAGAGAGGAGGGTGAGCTGAGCTTCTGAATCACTGCTGGGAGTAGGGAGAAAGGCAATCTGAGCTGCTGAGACAATAACTTGGACAACTTCTGTGCTTTTGATGCATAGCCTGGCCCCAGGTTCACTTTAAACCCGAATCATAATTCCTAACTCTAATCTAACTCCTAACCCTAATTTAAACCTTTAACCACTTCAGCCTCAGGTTTTACCCCTTTCTGACCAGAGCACTTTTTACACTTTGGAACTGCATCGCCTTAACCGGTCATGCAATGCTGTACCCAAACAAAATTTGCGTCCTTTTTTCCCCACAAATAGAGCTTACTTTTGGTGATATTTGATCACCTCTGATCTGTTTTTATTTTTTGCGCTATACATACACATGAAAAGAGCGTCAATTTTGAAAAAAAAATTGATTGGTTTGCGCAAAAGTTATAGCGTCTACAAACTATGGGAAAGATTTATGGCATTTTTATTATTATTTTTTTTCTTTTACTAGTAATGGCAGTGATCTGCGATTTTTAGTGGTATTGCAACACTACGACGGGCAGATCATACACTTTTGACACATTTCTGGCACCATTGACATTTATACAGCGATCAGTGCTATAAAAATGCACTGATTACTGTGTAAATGGCACTGTAGGGAAGGGGTTAGCACTAGGGGGCGATCAAGGGGTTAACTGTGTGTTCTATCAGTGTGTTCTAACTATGTGGGGATAGGACTGAGTAGGAGAGGGGACATATCGCTGTTCCTACTTAATAGGAACAAACGACATGTCTCCTCTCCTCTGACAGCACAGGGATTTGTGTGTTTACACACACAAATCCCCATGCTGGTTCTCGTGCGCATCGGGTCCCCCGCCATGCAGCGGTTCCGCGCGCCCCTCCGGCGGCACGCGGGCGCCCTCTGGCGGCTCTTAAAGGAACCCCGTACCTGTATGGGTTTCACGGAGGGGAGCCATTCTTCCCCCGTAAATACACGTGAGCCGGTCGGGAACCGATTAAAGTAAATATGTGGCAAGGACGTTCGAGTAGTTACATATTTTCCTTACAAACAGTAAATGGGCTTTAAGACAAGCCCCCAAAGGACTCTTCGGTTGCAGGCATGTAGCATGAGGGTAAAGCCTAGTACACACCACTAATTTTTAAAAACTGACAGCTCTGGTCGGAGCTGCTGTACTAACAATCCAATGTTAGTTCAGCAATCTCACCTGCTGTTCTATTGTGTTCTGATGGGGGAATTATGTACAATGTATTAGCAAAAGTGCAATTTTTCTTTCACAGAAACTCAGTCAGGTTCTTGCAATTGTCCTTTTGTAGAATTTTGCTAACTTAGCAAGGGTGAATTGGTCATTCCCATTCTACAGGGATGCCTGCTAAGAGGATAAACATTCCATCTGTCCTCCTCACATGAAGCTGCAGCAGCTGGCAGCTGTATAGTCCCACTTCAAAATCTCCTAGCTGTTCCCACCCCCTTAAATATATCCCTAAAATGTAGGCAGGGATAGCCAGCCAAGACTGGCAGAAAAGGGGCAGGAGAAACCCCTAAAGGGACTAACATCCCCTTTACAGGCATTGTGGAGCACTTCATGCTCAATCTTCATAGCAGTACTTCTGCTATGAAATTTGATGATGAATTCCTTCACAGTGTCTGCAACTACAGTGGTGATTGAGGGCTAGTTTGATGCTCTTAGAATCTTAAAGACTTAGAGTTGGGGGAAAGGGAGATTTAATTGTTAAGGATAACTAATGATTAGATTAACCACTTTAGGACTGCCCGCATTGTACTTCGGGCGGGCGGCTCCTACAGGTACAGCCTTCTTCCGGGTTCAGGCCACATGCGCCATTCATGGCCGAAACCTGCTGATTGGCTGTGTCCCATCACAGCCCAGAGCCCTGTGTTGACAAACAACACAGGGCTCTGTACAGAGGGAATGATCTTTTTGTTTCTTCTCCCTGAAATTTTTTAGAAAAAAGCAGCACATAATACACACATTGACACTTGTTAGGCACACACTTAACCCCTTGATTACCCCAAGATGTTAACCCTATCCCTGCCAGCGTCATTAATACCGTGACAGTGTATAGCATTTTCACTGATCACTGTATTAGTGTCACTGGTGATGTCAGCGGCAGTTAGTCAGTTCCCTCCAGCGTCAGTTAGTATCAGAACCTCACTATAAGTCCATGATCACCGTCATTACTAATATACAGTAAAAAAATAAATAAAAATTCCAGTATAGTTTGTAGATGCTATAACTTTCACACAAACCAATCAATATACACCTTTTGGGATTTTTTTAAACAAAGACATGTAGCAGGATACATTATAGCCAAAATTTATGAAGAAATAAGATTTTTTTTTGATAAGTTTTAGAGCAGAAAGTATTGTTTTTTTTTTGTTTTTTTTTATAATTATTCGTTTATATAGTAAATAAATGAAAAACCCAGTGGTGATCAAAAACCACTAAAAGTAAGCTCTATTTGTGTGAAAAAAAATCTATAAATTTCATTTGGGTACAGTGTTGCATGACTGCGCAATTAGCAGTTAAAGTAGCGCAGTGCTAAATTGCAAAAAAATGGCCTGGCCATGAAGGGGGTAAAACCTTCTGGAGCTCAAATGGTTATGTCTGGGGCCAGGGCATAAAGGAGAACATTTCTTTCAATGCCCGACAACAAAAATTCTTGTAGAAATCAAAGTACTGACAAAAAATAATGCAATTCTGTCACATGGAGCAGAGGAAGCACCTACATACTTCAGTGGGACGGGACCATCTGTAAGGTCTGAGTAGCAAGTAAAAAATTTTAAACGGTTTGGATAGACAAATGTAACAATTTTTAATATGCACACTACAGCATCTTTATTAAAAGAAAGGAGTGTATATGTACTCACAACAGCATGTATGTATAAGTATGTATATGCGTGTGTTTATCCAATTTATACACTTTTATACTCACATTTGTGCTGGCTTATAAAATCATTGAAATTTTTTACACACATTGAACAAATGACTCAAATGGAAAGCAGTCAATGGTGACAATTGTAACACCACAGTGCCAGTCAATGCAATTTGGATGCTTAATGCGCTTAATCTTTAAAAAGCACCACATCGGCTAATTGCAACAATAACAGTATTGATGGCTGCCTGGTAGGGAATTTGTTCTAGCTCCAGGTATGTCTAGACAATAACTGAGATCATAAGCTCAATAACATTTTTTTTTTTGCCCATGTAGGACATAACTGCAAATATGCTGGAGAAGGAAAAGAGACTTATTCTTATTGAACTAGCTAAAGTGTTTTTCAGCCCCGGCATGAGCTCTTACCGCCTTGTCCTCCAGGTTCCTGTTGTTCATTGATTTTGTCCTTTGTTTAATTATTTCCCTTATGTTTGCCTTCCAGTTAAAAAGTAATTTTCGGCAAACAAATCTAAGATTATTTTTAGTGTCAATAAAGGTCAGGGGTGGCCCAGAATAAAAATGAAAGCCAGCATCTTATGTCTGGAGCAAAAGCTCTTCAAGCTAGAGGGTAGAAGACACTTGTGGCAGATTTTTTGTTAAAGTATTTCTAAATCCAGAACTTTTTTGTTTTGGGAAAAAGTAGAGAAAGGTTTGAAATCTCAATAGTTTATCTTTTGCTGTCTGCATCCCCTTGGGAACCTCTCCAAAGTGGGAGGAAATGTCCCCTTGGGCAACTGTCCCCGAATGTCTCCATTGGAAGATTTTCAATTTCCTTCTGTTCTGTGGACCACTGTACACATTTGAATTTCCCATCACTTTCTGTCATGGATATGCATTAATGTCTGTCTGCCATCTTACCTTTCCTCCTCATGTGTTCATCTTAGAGGCCAGAACCCTTTCACCTGGTTCCTTTATAATCTCCTCCCAGCCTGACTCCACCCCAGGCCCTATCACACAACACTATATTAACCTGTGCACTGCAAGCCTGCTTTGCTGATCAACGTGTTTGTTAGGCATTGTGTGTTTGGGTTCCTGCCTGCCGTGTGCTACGTCTGTCTCTCTGTTACGTTATTGGCTTGTCCCCGACTATCCCTGTCTGCTCGTGACCCTTGACCTTCGGCTTGTCTTTCGTTATCCTTGTCTGCTTGTGGCCCTTGACCTTCAGCTTGTTATTCGTTACTCTTATATCTTGTGCTGCTGCTTCCCCTCTTGTCCCCTTAGCCTACGGGGCGTGAGCTAGGAGACTCTAGGGGCCGCGACCTGGACCCAGCCTGCAGCATAACATCCTCACCACTAGAGGCTCTGGAGAAGACCTGCTGGGTCTTAGACTCTGCGCCCTGGGGAATCTTGGCTCTAGCTTCCTATAGGATCCCGGTTGTGCTCCTCTGGTCCCGCTTTCCACAACCACCCAGTTTCCTATCCGCAGCTGTCAGCCATAGGGTTCACTACCTTGCGGTGCACTCCTGTCCCCCTACGGTGTGCATCTGTCACCTGGCCGTAGGTGACCTGACAGTTTGATCAGCCATGAACCCGGCTGACATGCCGCTCCCCGCGGATGATCCATTGCAGGGCATAGTTCGCAGACTTGAAACCCAGGAATCGAATCAGACTCAGGTGATGCGATTCCTCCAGGATCTGGCTTCTCGATTCGAGCAGCTTCAGGCCTCTTTGGGAACCCCAAATCCGCAACCTCAAGTACAACCAGTGGTTGTACCTATCGCACCAGTCGCAGCCACACACTCACTAACACTGCCAGCTCTCTTCCGTTTCTCTGGGGACTCCAAGGCCTGCAGGGGGTTTCTCAGCCAATGCACGATTCATTTTGAGCTTCAGCCTCAAAACTTCCTGTCTGACCGGGCTAAGGTAGCCTATATCATTTCCCTCCTCTCCGGTGAAGCTTTGGCCTGGGCTGCCCCCCTGTGGGAGAGGAATGATCCGGTGGTTTCCAGCCTGTCCGACTTCTTGAAGCTCTTTCGTAATATCTTCGAAGAGCCGGCTCGGGCTTCTTCAGCGGCTAGTGCTGTCTTACGTCTTCGCCAAGAATCTAGTTCAGTGGGACAATATGCTCTTCAGTTCCGTATCCACACAGCTGAATTGAGCTGGAATAATGAGGCCCTGGTCGCTACCTTTTTACATGGCCTCTCTGACCGAGTGAAAGACGAATTAGCGGGAAGAGCCATTCCCGTCGGTCTGGACGATGTAATTTCGTTATGCAATCAGATCGACATTCGTTTTCAAGAGAGGTCCTTAGAAAAAAGACGCCAGCACTCTCTGGGTTCTAGCCAGTCTGAGCTCCCCTCCCTTCGTCCCCTGGAGCATCCTCTACCTGCTGAGGAACCTATGCAGCTGGGCCGGACCAGACTAACCCCCGAAGAACGTGCTAGGCGCAGAACTCTGGGCTTGTGCCTCTATTGTGGGGGCAATGGTCATTTTCGTGACTCCTGCTCGCTTCGTCCGGGAAACGCTCGGGTCTAATACATTTGGAAGGTGGAGTATTGGACCCAGAAACATCACCTTCTCGCCTTCTCTTGCCGGTGTTCCTTTATGTAGGCACTTCTCCTCAGTCAACCCTTGCATATCTGGATTCCGGGGCTGCCGGCAATTTTATGGATTGGAGAACTGCTTCTTCTATGAAGCTTACCCTTTCACCTCTCACTACCCCATTGGTAGTCTCGGCAATTGATGGCACTGTTCTCCCAGGGGGCCCTATTCGCTTCCAGACGCTACCCATTAGGATGTCGGTAGGGATTCTCCACCAGGAGTGGATATCCTTTCTTATTCTACCCAAGGCCTCTACCCCAGTTGTATTGGGCCTCCCTTGGCTACAGCTCTGCTCTCCACATGTGGACTGGGTCTCTGGGCAGATCCTGGCCTGGGGTTCCTCATGTTTCTCGTCATGTCTTCTCAAGGTGACCCCCAAGGAGAGTCTTCCGGTTGCTTCCACTTCTGTTTCTTCTGATCTTCCCGCTGCATACAGCGATTACCAGGATGTGTTCTGTAAGAAATCAGCTGAGGTGCTTCCTCCCCACAGGTCTTTTGACTGTGCTATTGATCTTGTCCCCGGAGCAACTCTACCCAGGGGTCGTACCTACCCTATCCCAGAGACCCAGGCCATGTCTGAGTATGTCGCAGAGAATTTGGAGAGAGGTTTCATCCGGAAATCCTCTTCGCCTGCAGGGGCAGGGTTCTTTTTTGTTGCCAAAAAGGATGGTACCTTAAGACCCTGCATCGATTATCGGGGTTTAAATGCGGTTACTATTAAAAATCGATACCCCTTACCCTTAATATCTGAGCTATTCGATAGGTTGAAGGGTGCCTCCATTTTCACCAAGTTGGATCTCAGAGGCGCGTACAATCTCATTCGAATACGGGAGGGTGACGAATGGAAGACTGCATTCAACACTAGAGACGGGCATTACGAATACCTGGTGATGCCTTTTGGTCTGTGTAATGCTCCAGCCGTGTTCCAAAACTTTGTCAATGAAATCTTCAGAGATCTGCTGTACCAGTTTGTTGTCATCCATCTGGATGACATTCTGATCTTTTCTGAAAATCTGCTCGTCCACAGAAACCATGTCCGCACTGTACTTCAGCGTCTTAGAGAGAACAATCTCTATGCCAAGCTGGAGAAATGTTCCTTTGAATGTTCTGAGGTCCTGTTTCTGGGGTGCTTTGTCTCATGTTCGGGTCTTCGTATGGATCCTGGGAAGGTCTTGGCTATTACCAACTGGCCTCTTCCTGCTAGCCTCAAGGCCACGCAGCGCTTTCTTGGCTTCACTAATTATTATAGGCAGTTCATAAGGAACTACTCTTCCATTGCCGCGCCTATTATCGCTTTGACCAAGAAGGGTGTGAATGCCAAAGACTGGCCTCCCGAAGCTGTCTCTGCATTTCACAACCTGAAACAGGCCTTTGTTTCTGGCCCCCTCTTGAGGAGACCAAATCCTGGGAATGCATTTTTTATTGAAGTGGACGCTTCCTCAATGGGGGTGGGAGCTGTGCTTCTTCAAATCTTTGAGAAGAGACGTCAACCATGTGCGTTCTTCTCCAAAAAGTTTTCTCAGGCAGAGAGGAATTATGCCATCGGTGATCGGGAACTTCTCGCAATTAAATTGGCGTTAGAGGAGTGGCGTCATCTCTTGGAGGGTTCCCCTCACTCCATAACGATCTTTACCGATCAAAAAAATTTACAGTATCTACAGAATGCTAAACGTCTGAATCCTAGACAGGCCAGGTGGAGTCTCTTCTTTGCCCGTTTTAATTTCACGATTACTTACAAACCTGGTTCCTGCAACGGTCGGGCTGATGCGCTCTCTAGGTCATTTGACACTTTGGACGAGGAGTCCGCCCCTGAACCTGAGCCGATCATTCCAACCTCATGCATTGTTGCCCGCTCTACCACCCTGAAGTCAAAAATTCCGCCTGGTAAGACCTTTGTCCCCACTGAGCTAAGAGCTAAGATCCTTCGTTGGGGACATGATTCCAAGGTGGCAGGCCATTCTGGATTCCTCCGTTCCTTCCTACTCATCAGTCGTCACTACTGGTGGCCTAATCTCCGCTCAGACGTCAAAGACTACGTTAAAGCTTGTCATGTCTGTGCTCAGTCCAAATCCTCCACACAAGCTCCTGCTGGTCTCCTCATGCCCTTGCCCATTCCTAAGGAGCCCTGGGCTCATATTGCCATGGATTTTATCACCAACCTCCCACTGTCTGAGAATAATACAGTCATTTGGGTGGTAATCGATCGGTTCTCCAAGATGGCTCATTTTGTTCCTCTTCCTGGTCTTCCTTCTGCCCCTGCCTTGGTTCCCATTTTCATTCGAGAAATTCTCCGCCTTCATGGGGTTCCTTCTCATATTGTTTCCGACAGGGGAGTCCAATTCATGTCTCGTTTTTGGAGAGCCTTTTGCAAATCCCTCAAGATTGTCTTGGATTTTTCTTCTTCTTACCATCCCCAATCCAATGGACAGACTGAGAGGGTTAATCAGGAGTTAGAGGTCTTTCTTCGCACCTTTGTGTCTTCTCACCATGACGATTGGTCCTCTCTACTCCCGTGGGCAGAAATCTCCCATAACAATCATGTGAATACCAGTTCGCAGAAGACACCCTTTTTCACAGTTTATGGAAAACACCTCCAACTTCCTCTTCCCATGATCTGTTCTCCAGATATTCCAGCTTTGGCTTCGGTTCAGGAGTCTCTCAATTCCGTTTGGGGTGACATTCATGATTCCCTCCGGGCAGCTGCTGAAAAATTCAAAGGCTTTGCCGACCGCCGCAGGCGTAAACCGCCTTCTCTTCAGCCAGGGGACAAAGTCTGGCTCTCTACCAGGAACATCAAGCTCCGAGTTCCTTCTCTAAAGTTTGCTCCACGATTCATTGGTCCATACACGGTAACTGCTAAACTGAATCCGGTTTGTTTCAAACTCCAGATTCCTAAAAGCCTTAAAATCACTAACTCCTTCCATGTTGCTCTTCTAAAGCCTTTAGTCCTCAATAAATTCTCTCGTCCTCTCCCTACCGTGGCACCTGTCTCTGAGGATAATCAGGAGTACGATATCAGTCAAATTCTGGACTCCCGCCTCTGTAAAGGCGTTCTTCAGTACCTCGTTCATTGGAAAGGGTTTGGTCCTGAGGAGAGGTCTTGGATCACTGCATCTGAGGTCTTTGCACCTCGTCTGTTAAAGGAGTTTCATCTGAAGTTTCCCTCTAAACCTGGGCCCAGGCGGCGAAGGGGGATGCCTCATAAGAGGGAGGGTACTGTCATGGATATGCATTAATGTCTGTCTGCCATCTTACCTTTCCTCCTCATGTGTTCATCTTAGAGGCCAGAACCCTTTCACCTGGCTTCCTTTATAATCTCCTCCCAGCCTGACTCCACCCCAGGTCATATCACAGAACACTATATTAACCTGTGCACTGCAAGCCTGCTTTGCTGATCAACGTGTTTGTTAGGCATTGTGTGTTTGGGTTCCTGCCTGCCGTGTGCTACGTCTGTCTCTCTGTTACGTTATTGGCTTGTCCCCGACTATCCCTGTCTGCTCGTGACCCTTGACCTTCGGCTTGTCTTTCGTTATCCTTGTCTGCTTGTGGCCCTTGACCTTCAGCTTGTTATTCGTTACTCTTATATCTTGTGCTGCTGCTTCCCCTCTTGTCCCCTTATCCTACGGGGCGTGAGCTAGGAGACTCTAGGGGCCGCGACCTGGACCCAGTCTGCAGCATAACATCCTCACCACTAGAGGCTCTGGAGAAGACCTGCTGGGTCTTAGACTCCGTGCCCTGGGGAATCTTGGCTCTAGCTTCCTATAGGATCCCGGTTGTGCTTCTCTGGTCCCGCTTTCCACAACCACCCAGTATCCTATCCGCAGCAGTCAGCCATAGGGTTCACTACCTTGCGGTGCACTCCTGTCCCCCTACGGTGTGCATCTGTCACCTGGCCGTAGGTGACCTGACACTTTCTGTCAGTGGCGCTGGTAACTGAGACAAATAGAGAGGGCGAATCTCACTACATGGGACACAGACAGCTATAAAAACCAAATGTTCTAACCCATTCTCACTTACTCCAAAGCATAAAAAACAGTTTTGGCTTTAGCTACATCAAAGAAAAACACAAGCTTTATTAAAAAAGGATATTTTAGCTTCCCGGGTATCCCGGTGTTGGTCCTGGGAGACTTCAATAATTACCTAGACTATGAGAAAGACAAACTTAGTTCCCGTATTATTGTATCTACGATGCAGGGTTCAGGGCCGACCCCTTTTGCTCGTCTTCTTTTGGAGTTGGGCCTTACTGATATTTGGAGAATGCATAACCCTGAGGCTAGAGTGTATTCATGTCAATCAGCTTCGGTAGGGGGTCTGTCCAGGATTGAAAGCAGAAACACTTTGAAGAGGGGGAGAACACGGGACATATGCTGGCAATGTTGGCCAAGTCGCAGCAACCTACTTCACAAATAGTAGCTGTGAATGATGCCCACGGTGTACCTTGCTACTCCACCCAGTCCATTATTGACAGCTTCTCCAGGTTTTTCCAAGGTTTTTACACATCCAAAGTTCAGCCTACCCTGGGGGACCTCTCCTCCTTTTTGGATAGGTACCCCATCCCTCGTTTATCCTCATCTGATGTGGTTCTACTCGGCGCCCCAATGACTGAGGATGAACTCCTAGAAGCTCTGGCACAGGCACAAAACCGTCCAGGCACTGGGGGCGGATGGTTTACCGGATGAAGTATTTAAAAGATATACAGAACAGCTACTACCAACACTATTAAAAGTTTATAACAAAGCCTTTGAAACTGGAGTGCTTCCTCCCTCTATGAATGAGGCTCTCATAGTAGTGTTAATAAAACCTGGCAAGGACGCTATGTCACCGGACTCATACAGGCCTATCTCCCTGCTCACGTTTGACATCAAATTGCTGGCCAGGGTGCTGGCTAAAAGATTATACAAGTGTATCCACCATGGGATACATAGGGACCAATCCGGTTTTATCCCGACAAGATCCACCTCCCAGAACTTGCGCAGACTGTTTCTTAACATTCAAATACCAGTGGATAACCCCGGTAATAGGGCCATCTTCTCTTTGGACGCCGCCAAAGCGTTCGATAGCATCGAATGGCCCTATCTATGGGAGGCACTGTCAAGATTTTGGATGGGCCCTACCTTTCTTAGATGGGTTCAATTATTATATAGCGCCCCTTCAGCGAGAATGCGCATTAATGGTGATCTGTCGGACTCTTTTAGGCTCTTTAGGGGCACACGGCAGGGGTGCCTGCTTTCACCCCTGCTGTTTGCCCTTGCTTTGGAGCCTCTAGCGATACATATAAGAGCCTCACAGGACATTACAGGTTTTTGTAGAGGCCCCAGGCAAGATGTGGTCTCCTTATATGCGGCTGACACCTTGATCTACCTTGGTGACAACGACTGCTCTCTGGAGAACGTCATGCGTTTGATTTAGCATTAATTGGAATAAGTCGGTGCTCATGCCCCTAGACCCCTTTGACTCGCCCCATCCCTGATTGTGCTAGGGACATGCTTATAGTAGAGGAGTTCCGCTATTTGGGCATACAGGTCACCCCACACCCAACCCAATACTTATCACTGAACCTGGCACCGTTGCTTCGTAAATTCCGCAAAATGTGCGGCATGGACGAAGCTGCCTCTTTCAGTCACAGGGAGGGCTAACTTAGTGAAAATGATTTGGGCCCCACAACTTCTTTACGTCTTTCACAATGCTCCCATATGGATATCCCATACATGGTTTATCCAAATAGATGCTCAGTTCAGAGACTTAATATGGGGCAACAAGTCCGCACGCATTAGCCTCTCATTTTTACAATTAGCCAAGGATCAGGGTGGAATGGCAGTCCCGCATGCTCGATACTATTTTGTGGCCTCCCAACTCCAGCACCTTGGTAATTGGGGTGTGGAGGATGTAGAAGATCCCATCAGATCGCTGTTGGTCCCTTATGGATCATAGCTCACTGTGTTATCCCATCTAGAGGTGGGACTCACACATTTATCACGCTCCCTCCCCATGATTCAATTGTTGAATACCCTCTGGACATACACTAGATCACTCCTGAATATTAAAGGCGTATGCTCATTCACTCCCATATGGAGAAACAAATACTTTGCTGAACTCTTTAAACTTAAGGATTTCCGCTCCTGGGAGCTGGCAGGCATACAATATATTACTCAGTTGTTTAGGGGAACTGAAACAGAAGGAAGTTGTGGGACTTTAAATGAAGCAACACTGCTAAGTAGAATCAATCAATCAATGTAAGCATAGTTTAATGAGTACAAAAGGAATACATACATCATGAGATAGCAAAAAACCTTATAATAAATTGTAATAATATAATCATCTAGTTAATAATATAATTATCAAACAGTAATAATAAGATGATTATCTCAACATAATACAGATTACTATACATGGGGCAAGCAGACCAAAATTGTAATTGTAATGACATATAAACAATGATGGATTGATACATTATAATAGACAATAAAAGGGTAGAGATAATAAAGCATGAACACTGTGACATTGCATCGTAAAAAGCTCTACGCGTTTCGTGGTTAATTACCACTCACCAGGAGCGGATGCTAGATGTATCTATAATAAGATAAAAAGGTCAGATTGGTATATTGGTAAAAATTATATATATATAGAATATACAGAGGGAAGAGGGAAACCTAACGGATACTCTCACCTCATTGTAGTATGATAGTATATCGTTGATAATATTAAATATGAAAAGGGTAATTATAGTCTATTATAATGTATCAATCCATAATTGTTTATATGTCATTACTATTACAATTTTGGTCTGCTTGCCCCATGTATAGTAATCTGTATTATGTTGAGATAATCATCTTATTATTACTGTTTGATAATTATATTATTAACTAGATGATTATATTATTACAATTCATTATAATGTTTTTTGCTATCTCATGATGTATGTATTCCTTTTGTACTCATTAAACTATGCTTACATTGATTGATTCATTCTACTTAGCAGTGTTGCTTCATTTAAAATCCCACAACTTCCTTCTGTTTCCAAATATTGGGGATGGAGGCTAATCCTAGGGATTGCCTCATATAAAGTCCCAACCTTTTAAACTGATCTCTGTTTAGGGGAATGGTCCTCAAATCATTCACAGACCTTAGGGAAGAATTTTCTCTCCACAGGACGCAATTTTATAGATATCTGCAATTAAGGCATGCAGTTCAGAGTGAACTTAGAATATCTCAGTTTAGGCTATTGACACATCCTCTGCTGAATGATGTGTTCCTGGCAGGAGATAAAAAAGGTATGATATCAAGGATTTATTCTAGACTGCTAAGAACCACACACAATGCCACTACATTTCCGTGCAGAAAGGGGTGGGAAAAAGATTTAGGCCCCATAGACGGAGAAACCTGGGAGCTATGCCTTACATCGGCCCCATTGGTCTCAGTTTCTGCGTACCGCAGACTATCACATCTGTTTTTGCTCCATAGAGTGTATAGGACTCCAGTCCGCCTACATAAATGGGGATGTCGGGATACGCCACTGTGTCCAAAGTGTTGCATACATGATGGGGACCTGCTACACATGATGTGGAAATGCCCGAAACTCTTCCGGTACTGGAAGTATTTTCTCACTACCATTTCACAGGTGTACCAATTACCGGTGCCACACGACCCAATTGTGTGTTTGCTTGGTGCACTGGAGATACCCTCGCTCTTGCCTAATGGCCACACGGCATTACTCTGTCTCCTGTACACAGCCCAGAAGGCGATTGCGAGGCTTTGGATATCTCCTAGGGTACCAACAGGGGGACAGTGGGTGGACATGGTTAACAGCCTGCTGATACGTGAGAAACTCACATATTAACATAGGAATGCCCTGAAATTTTTTTATTCAATGTGGCAGCCGTGGCTCGACACTCCCGGTCTGGGTCCTACGCAACTAGTCAAAGATAGACTTTTACAGGTGTAAGGGTACGACTTGTCATAAAATGTCTGTGACGAACCCTGAATTTTTTCGTTGTGGTGTAAATCGTGGGAGGGTAATTAAGGCATGGTGGTTACTATTTCCCCATTGGGAGTTTTCTGTGGGGAATGTTATCCACTCTCACTTGAGAGATGGAAGTATACTCTTTTGTTTTTAATTTTTTTGTTATTTGAGTTGTTGTTTCTCATTTTAGTACTTTGTGATACTGTAGGACCACTGGTCCAGCCTATGACACTTTATTGTTATTTTATAGTGCGCAGCTCTGGATAACAACTTATCGCTTAGTATGTACAGGTAGATACTATCTCCCGAATGACTGTCGCAATATCTGTTTCTAAAAACCTACAACTGATCAGTACCTGCAATTTTGATAGCTTCCCAATTCTTGTTACAATGTATATGTATGTTATATGGCTTTCTTTTCTGATAAAAAAAAAAGATATTTTAAAAGCAGACCTTATGAGGCAGCGATGCTTTAGCCCAGCTTTTGAAGAGGCCTAGGCTGGAGCTAGCAATTGCCACTAAAAATTACAGACACTTTTTGCAATTGAGGTTTTTCCTTTAAAACATGGCACATAGGTGCCAACTGTTCTGGTTTTGGTGGGACAGTCCTGCATCTAGGTGCTCTGTTCTATTGATGCTTTAAGATCACAGCATCACTTTTATTTGAGTTACTAAGCATACACACAACTCCTCAAAAAAGTGTATGGCGGCCATGAGTGGGTGGTCCCCGAATAACTAGGCGTGGGACTGCCTAGAAAGTGGGCATGACAGTGGCAGGGCTGCACAGAAAGTAGGCATGATCTATGTGGGACCCATCAAAAGGTGGCCTTCTTAAGTGTGGGCTGTGGACAGGGGTGGCATTGTCAGCAGGATGAATATATTGGCAAGTATGCATGGCATAGCCTTTTGAGATGGGTCAGAGGGACACCTTTTTACTAAGAAATATTTCAGCAAAGGACTCACCCCTGTGAAACTCCCGAACACACAGATCATGATGGATTAAAGTGCAAACTCATTGGGTTTTTGTCTCCATGTTTTCCTTATATTAGCATTGAAAATAACCATTGCAAAGAACTGAAGAATGGTTCAAAAGTTTAGTGCAATATCAATAATTATGGCAATTAAAATAGAACATTTATTTCTGCAGTTCTCTATACCAGAGTTAAAAGAAGGACATTTGAGGAAGAATAAGGTACTAAGTGATTTGGATAAGAAAAAAGATGAACAGTCACTCCAAGTAGGGGGCAGTTGGGAGCTTTGCAAAATGGACATGTTGTAAACAAACATAAAAAAAAGCAGGCATTAAAGAGTCAACGGGATTGCCTCCTTAATGGCTGACAGTGGCTGCTTAGTCACCATGGATTGCATATTAGAGACTATACAAGTCTGAACTTAGACCAAATTCTTACTCTCCCCAACAGCAGTTCCCTTCTGGAAATCAAAGCAATCTCCAGAGAGTGCTGCAGTTGTAAACATTGGACTTAATATACACCCTTCCAACAAGGGATTCTTACAGAGAAGATGTTAATTAACTCTAATTAGTATTTTCTTATGTAGCTACCTCACCCCTCTCACCCCTTCTTCTTCTCGGCTTGTTGTCTCGTCTAGGGGGGAGTATGGGAGGAGGGATGCGATACACCACGGTCCATGTCCTCTTTTGGGTAGAGGTGAAGGCCAGAACCAATTTTACCATCGGGTCGTGTGTGTATAACCCAGAGCCAAGTCTTTTCTGTAAATGACCCCCTCTGCTCCCAGTAACTGGAGTTCCACACCACTGAAAAGGACCAACTCTTATTTATTCTCTGACAGCAATAAATCGTCATTTAGCACAGACAGGTTGTGACCCAAAGAACAGTTCAGTATAGGTGGGGAGTAGGTCGAGGCACAATCCTTAGATAGAACTAACCATTGTGGTGTCACCAACGGTTATGGCGCACAGCCGCTGCCTCCGACTGTGTAGAACAGAAAGTGAATTACCTTCGCTAAGCGCAGCCCCTGTCAGAGGGAAGACATCCGTCCAAGAGAGTTACCAGAGGCCCCTCCGTCACCGGCGAATGCTGCACCGGACTATCCGGAGAAGTTCTGCTCACTGGCCTCCTCATCTCAGACTCGGGCACCCAAGGCTTTAGGGCCCCCTCGGATTCCTCCACCCTTGCGGGACCGAGTCGAAGGTACTGGGCCCCAGGCCTCCTCAATAGTACCTCACCCCAGGCTAAAGGTGCCTGGGATGGACTCCATCTCCCGCTCCGACCAGGTCAAGGGCACCTGGGCCCGGAACTCCGGAACGCCAGCACCCAGGCTGAAGGTGCCTGGGCGCGACTCTGACCTCCGACTCTGAACCCCGTGTTCAGGGCGTCCGCCCCCTTTTATCCCCTCTCCCCAGCATCACAGCAGGTTTCCCGCCCCGCTGTACAACCGCAGGAAGAGGACAAAAAGGGCACAGTACTGCAGTGAGGGTTCAACCCCGGCCCAGTGCGACAGCGCCACCCACAGGCCGAAGGGAACCTCACACTACCAGAGACCTCCATGAACAACAAATAGTCCCAAATTCCCTAACAATCAGTGCATCTGGGTTACACTACCACCCAGATGCCTCCCCTAAATTCAAATACCCGCTACACTTATATTATAAAATCTCAATCTGGTCAAACTGCAGACCCTGATCTGTTCAAATATGGCACACATTTTAACCAAGATCTCCTGTAATTTTCCTCGTATTAGTTAACAACTAAAGAAGAAATAGGGACAAAGCTTTGTTCTGCAATCCTGTGACCCGTATTCAGCTGTCAGCTAAAGCCCACTGTCGGATGACATCACTGAGTTGGTACAACCTCTAGAGCAGTGTTTTTACAACCTTTTGTTATTTAAGGCACCCTTCCCGCACGTTGCACTTTTTAATGAGCGCATCCATACACATATTTTCTAGATGCATGGGGTGCATTAGGAATTAATGGTATCCATGGGCAACATCTTTTCTACTGTACAGGAAAACATGCAATTTGGCATGTGTTACCGCACCGCATTGCACTAAAAAGGTCAGTGATTTCGGTTGTAAATCTACTCTTCCCAAATTCCTCCTTCTAGTATAAATCCCTCCCCAATCTCCCTTTGAGCACAACACCCCCAAATTCCTCCTCCTAGCACAAACCCCCCAATCACCCCTTTTAGCACAACCCTCCCAAATTCCTTCTCCTGGCACAAACCCTCCTTAACCCCCCCTCTGAGCAAAAAACCCCCAAATCCCCTCTTTGAACAGAACCCCCCAAATTTCTCATCATGCCACAAACCCCCCAAGTCATCCCTTCTAGCACAAACTCCCTGCTCCCAAATCCCCACTCCTAGTACAAAACCCTCTCCCCACACCCCCCCCCCCCAGCACAACCCCTGAGGATTCTTTCCTGGAACACTGCTCTAGAGAGATTAATGTTGAGATCCACCCACATTCCTGGACCGGCAGCTGGCTCAGCCTTTCAGCACAGTGCTGAGAGCTTGAGCAAGCTGTTCTCATCACCTCTACAACCCGGTGCTCCAGTAAGCGCTGGAGGGGCAGGGCAGAGACTGACAGTCACCCGCTGTACAATACTATAAGTGTTGAACTTTAGGCTCTGAAACCTACAGATCCAGCTCTAGTGTAGTGACGATAGAGGGTTGCTCACTCTCCATCTCGTCCATTCACAAAGCATCTTGCATTCCTTTTACAAGGCAAAGAAACTGAAAAGTGATGAGGAGGAAGGTGAACCTTCAGCTAAAAGGAAAGCAGAAGATGAAGACAAAGCAACAAAGAAACACAAGAATAATGTAATTAGTGATGAAGAGGAAAAGGATCATTTTTGGGATATGTGTATATACTTTTTTTCTTTAATCTGTACACTGATTGTAGGTAATATTATTGGATTTGCAAATGATGTAACAGTCTCTCTTTTTTGTGGGTCCCATTAAATAAACAAATACATTGTAGTAAGGTATTTGACAACAATTCATACCTTAAATGATATAAAATCTGGGGGTAAAAGTACCATTTCAGTCTTTGCAGGATGTCTCCAATTTTCAAGCCAACCTCAATGCACTGTTTAATTGGGCAACTATGTGGCAAATGAGGTTTAATGTTGATAAATGTAAAGTTATGCACTTGGGGGCTAAGAATATGCATGCATCATACATACTAAGGGAGTACAACTGGGGCAATCAATGGTGGAGAAGGATCTGGGTGTTCTTGTAGATTATAAGCTTAATAATAGCATGCAATGCCAAGCTGTGGCTTCCAAAGTGAGCAAAATGTTTTCTTGTATTAAGAGAAGTATGGACTCCAGAGAGAGAGATATAATTTTTCCCCTGTTCAAATCATTAGTAAGACCTTATCTGGATTATGCAGTTCAGTTTTGGGCACCAGTTCACAAAAAGGATATTGGGCAGTGGTGGTGTGTCCATAAGGGTGGACGGGCGTCGTCCCCTCTCTCCAGCCACCCCCTCTATGACCAATAGATAGATTCACGCATAGCATGAATCTATCCATGGCCACCACTGACACTCCCTATTCAGGCGAAATTGTGACCTGCGAGCGCCATGCTTGGTTAGAACAGCAAATGAATATTCGCTTTCTAACACTGAACCGCCTCTCCACCAATCAGGTGCTCAGGTCTGTTATTCGTCACCTGATTGACTTAAACGACAGGTGTTGTGATTGGATGCCTACCTGGCGTCCAATCGCCTATAGAAGAGGATGGGAGGAGAGGAGGGGAGAAGATCCATGCCATGGAGGACACCCGCTGCCCCACTGAAACAGGGTCAGTGGCTGGCAGACGGCAAGCGGACGGGGGGGGGTCCCAGTGGCTGCATTTGATGGCACAGTAGCTGCATTTGATGGGCACAGTGGCTGCATCTGATGGCACAGTGGCAGTGTTTGATGGCACAGTGGCAGCGTTTGGCACAGTGGCAGTGCTTGATGGCACAGTGGCTGCGTTTGATGGCACAGTGGCTGCGTTTGAAGGCACAGTGGCAGCTTTTGATGGGCACAGTGGCTGCATTTGATGGGCACAGTGGCTACATTTGATGGGCACAGTGGCAGCGTTTAAAGGGCACATTGGCGGCATTTGATGGGCACAGTGGCTACAATTGATGGCACAGTGGCTGCGTTTGATGGGCACAGTGAGGCTGCAATTGATGTTTTTTTTTCAGGATTCTTCAGTTTGTTTGCGCCCCCCAAAAATTTTGAGCACCAGCCACCACTGATATTGGGGAACTGGAGAAAGTGCAGAGAAGGGCAACCAAACTGATAAGAGGCATGGAGAAGCTCAGCTATGAGGAAAGATTAGAGGAACTGAATTAATTCTCTCTTGAGAAGAGAAGATTAAGGGGGGATATGATCAACATGTATGAATACATAAGTGGTCCATATAGTGAATTTGGTGTTGAGTTTTTCATCTTAAGGTCATCACAGAAGACAAGGGGGCACTTTTTACGTCTGGAGGAAAAGAGATTTAATCTCTAAATACGGAAAGGTTTCTTCTATTTCTTCTATTGGTTCTATCCAGCTCAGTAGATTTCTTTAAAAAAGGCCTGGATTCTTTCCTAAATGTACATAATATAAATGGATACTAATATTTATAGGCAAAGTTGATCCAGGGAATATCCGATTGCCCCCTGGGGGATCAGGAAGGAATTTTTTCCTCTGCTGGAGCAGCTTTGCTGGGGGTTTTTGCCTTCCTCTGAATCAACTGTGGGTATGAGATTCTGTATATAGGATTGTATTTTTTTTTCCTTTTATTGGTTGAACTGGATGGTTTCTATATAACTATGTAAATAGATGAGGTGGAGAGCAAGCAAGCTACCCAATATACAGTAAGAGCTGTGAAAATGTGAAATAGACTTGCAAAGGAGCTAGTTTTTGCCAACTCAGTAGATTGCTTCTAAAAGGCACGGGATATGTTTCCAAATACACAAAATATAAGTGACTATTAATATTTATAAGAAATAACACTGCAGATTGTTGATCCAGGGAGTATCAATTGCCTTAGGGGTTTATGGTTCTGAGCGTGCAGGTTTTCTTTTTATTTATTTTTGTATTTTTTTGCTTGAACTTGATGGACGTGTCTTTTTTCTGCTCGACTATGTAACTATTTATCCTGAGGATATGGTTTTGCCGGGATCTTTATGCTTTCTTTAGTTTGTCTATTGAGAACTTCTGCTTGCTTTTGCTATTGGTACTTTTTTTAGGGCCCATTTACACTTGTACATGTCAGCAACACGTTATAAAATGCATGTGTTAGCGCGCATTGCTGCAACACACCTTCTCTAATGCAGTGCCATTCATTGTGAGTGATACCCCAAAGCACAATACATACAGAGCGCAATGTACCACGCACCGCAGTGCACCACGAAGCGCAAAAACCTCTGTTGTGGTTTAAAAAAGGATCATGCATGTTTTTTTACATCCTTTGTGCATGTTTGCATCTCATTCATAATGCATGGGCTGCCTTAATGCACAAGCGTTAATGTATAGCAATGGATTGCTTTAGTGTGAATCAGCTAGGGTGACCACATTTCCAAACTACCATTCAGGGACACCCTCCCTTCCCAAAAATCAGCTTGTGCTGTAACGAATCACAGCACAGTGATTGGACACAAAAGGCAGGATTTATGATTTCTCCAATCACAAGCAGGGGGCGGGGCGGGGCGGGGATTGTGCTCCTCCAGGCATTCCCGGATAGGGCAAGTACTGTCAGTGAGTAAAGCGGTGATGTGGCGGCCTTTTTTGGGGGCATCAGATTGGCCCGGGGGGTGGCTGTGTCAGTTTCATTCCGGGACACTGTATTGAGAAAAGCCAAAAGCAACAGATTTTCCTTGGGGTTTTTAAGACTTCATAGAAGGGGTAAGCATTATATTATTTTTCTTGGTTCGAAAAACATCAGTGACATAGTTACACTGCTGTCTAGTACCTTTCTCTCTGTTATATTATAAAATGACAAGTATATCTAAAATAAATAAATCTGTTTTAGGTGGATTCTAGCAGGGATTTTATAACTTGTTTGATTGGTCTTGGCATAAAAAAAGTAGATTTGTCACCCATTACAGCAGGAGCATCAATATAGGAATATATACAGAAGCAGAAATGAAAAATACACTAAATTGACATCCCTTCAATTGATAGCATGCAAATACATTTGTGTGCTTTCAACCATGTGGCATTTTGTGGAAACCCATTTCCTGTTCCAGTTTGACTGGGACCCGGTGCACAAAGCTAGGTCCATAAAGACATTTCTGAGTTTAACCACTTCAGCCCCGGAAGAATTGGCTGCCCAATGACTAGGCCATTTTTTGCGATTTGGCACTGTGTCGCTTTAACTGACAATTGCGTGGTCGTGTGACATGGCACCCAAACCGAATTGATGTCCTTTTTCCCCACAAATAGAGCTTTCTTTTGGTGGTATTTGATCACCTCTGCGGCTTGTATTTTTCAAAAAAATAGCAACAATTTTGAAAAAAAAAGCAATATTTTTTACTTTTTGCTATAATAAATACCCCCAAAAATATATAAAAAAACTATTTTTTCCTCAGTTTAGGTCGATATGTATTCTTCTACATATTTTTGGTAAAAAAAAAATCACAATAAGCGTATATTGATTGGTTTGCGCAAAAGTTATAGGGGTTGATTTACTAAAGGAAAATCCACTTTGCACTTGAAAGTGCACTGAAAGTGCACATGGAAGTGCAGATGCTGTAGATCTGAGGGGGACATACAAGGAAAATAAAAAACAGCATTTTAGCTTGCACATGATTGGATGATAAAATCAGCAGAGCTTCCCCTAATTTCAGAGCTTCCCCTCAGATTTACAGTGATCTACAGCGACTGCACTTCCATGTGCACTTTCAAGTGCAAAGTGGATTTTTGTTTAGTAAATCAACCCCATAGTGTCTACAAAATAGGGGATAGTTTTATGGCATTTTTATTATTATTATTTTTGTTTACTAGTAATGGCAGCGATCTGCGATTTTTATCATGACTGCGATATTACCGTGGACACATTGGACACTTTTGACACTATTTTGGGACCATTGTCATTTATACAGCGATCAGTGCTATAAAAGTGCACTGATTACTGTTTAAATGACACTGGCAGTGAAGGGGTTAACCACTAGGGGGCGAGTAAGGGGTTAAGTGTGTCCTAGGTAGGGATTCTAACTGTGAGGGGGATGGGCTACCAGTGACACAAGAGTGATTACTGCTCCCGATGACAGGGAGCAGTAGATCACTGTCCTGTCACTAGGCAGAACAGGGAAATGCCTTGTTTACACAGGCACCCCCCCCCCGTTCTGCCTCTCCGTGACACGATCACGGGACACTGGCGGACATCGAGTCCGCGGGCACGGTCACGGAGCTCGCGGCGCATGCGCGCGCCCGCTAGGCGGCAGTTTCAAAGCAACGTACAGGTAAGTTGCTTTGCCTGCCCATGCCATTCTGCCAACGTATATCTACGTTAGGGAGTCGGCAAGTGGTTAAAGTGGTTCTAAAGCCTAATTTTTTTTTACCTCAATTCATTCCTTGAATTAAGGTACAAAATGTTTAGGCATTGTTGAGCCCTTCATTAGATCCAGCGCTGTGCACATCTGCTGTTCTCCTCTCCCCTCACTTCCAAGCGTGGGGCTGTGGAGGGGGGAAAGCGGCTGGTTCAGGCTCTTAGCAGTGTGGTGAGAGGCTGGGCCAACTGCTGGTCAGGCATCTGGGTGGATCCAGACATTATTGTCAGGACCCCTGCAGAGTTTGTGCCGGCTCTGCAATGGCAATTGACAGCAGACTTTATCCCGTGAGCATAAATAAGTGCAGCTTTAGCTATACTTCTCTTTTAAATGGGGCCAGGATGAGCAGAATGTGGGTGGGGGGAGGTGGGGGCTGCCCCAAGCGTGGTGGTGTCATGTGGGGGGGCTGCCCCGGGCGTGGTGGTGTCATGTGGTGGGGAAGGTGGGGGGGGGCTGCCCCGGGCATGGTGGTGTCATGTGGGGGGGGAGTGGGGAGTTCTGCTGCTAAAGGTTGACAGGAGTAGCAACAACAGCATCACTACTCCAGTTCTCTTAGCCATGGAAGTACTGTAACAAGCCAAATCTGGAGAAAAAGAGAGCCAGAAGGATGTGTGGATTGTGCTTCCCCAGCTCTTCCCTCCTGCCACTGCAGCACTCCTGTTATTAAGACTATCAGATCAGGAATGTGCTGGGTTTTGCTTACCCCTACCCTATCTCCTCCCTATACTCAACGCTGTATCCTGGCCTAGGCCAACAAGGCCCAGGCCTAGGGCAGCACTTTGCAGGGGGGCAGCACGGAAAGAGTCCCCGCCGTATTGTGATACCCTGTTAGTGTAACGCAAGCTGCTTCTAATTTTAACTGTCCAATCAGTCTGGACCACGAACCTTCCTCACTGGGCTCCATGTTTCTGTTGCACTAGTGGCATGGTATATCTTCTTAGTCCTCTCCATAAAATTATCAGAAATTTGTGCTTAAAGTAGAACTATAGGCAAAATTTTTTTTTCACTTTGGATAGAGTAAGGGAGGGTTATAGCCCCAGTCTGTTTATTTTTTTACCATCCCTGACCCATTGCAGAGATTTCCCTTCACTTCCTGCCTCCTAGCCAAACAGGAAGTGAGAGGAAATCTATGCAAATTAAGGGAATCAATTGCCCCCCCAGACCCTAAGAACTAGTGTCCCCACTCAAAAATGTCAGGGTGGGTCTTAAACACAAAGGGGTGTGGCCTTGACAGGAAGGGGTGGTTCATATTTAAATTAGGGGGTGCACGAGTTTAGTCAGGCCTAGGGCAGCACAAAACCTAAATACACTACTGCCTATACTGCTCCTGTTCTGGCAGCAAAGAATGTGAGTAGGGGGATGGTAAGAAAACCCTACAAAGTCCCAATCTAAGAGCCAGTGGTGTCCTCGACTTCCCAATCCCATTCCCCTACAGAAGCCGTCATTTCCTCCACTGGCTGCCTGTCAAAAGTGTTAAAAGTCAAAGCCAAAGGAAGCTTCCCTTAGGCTCCTCCCCAACTCTGATGTGTCAAACTGATGAGGAGCCTGGGAAGAAGGACATCCCATGCGCTGCATCTAAAGTCTGTGTGTATGAAGAAGGGGGAGGGGGGAATTGTACTGGGAACACAATTGGGGGGAGGGGGGCAGAGCAACAAACATTTATGCTGGCAAATATTATTAGTACAGGGAGGGGGATGGAAAAAAATGGATTAGTGCTAGGAAGGATGATTGGGGGGGAATTTGTGCTAGGAAGGAAGATTGGATGGGATTTGTGCTGAAAGAGGGGATTTGGAGGCCTGGGGTAATGTGGGGAGAATTTGTGCTGGGAGAGAGGAAGAGTATTTGTGCTAAGAGGGGGGCTTTGTGGGTGTTTGTGCTAAGAGAGGACATTTTTTGGGGGAGAGAGGATTTGTGCAAGGAGGGGAGATGGGGGGGGGTGATTTGTGCTAGGAGAGGGAATTTTGGGGGAGAGGATTTGTGCTGGGAGCTTAAAGTTTTGTGCAACAAGCTCATACCAGTGTTGTGGTCAGGTGTTCACAATCTTTTGGCCATATACAGTAGTGCATATCAGGGGTCTCTAAACAAAGGCCCTTCAGATTTTAGGGGGGCTGGACTGTGGCCAGCAGGAGTGGAAATTTTCCTGCCATCAGCATGAGTAAATGTCATCACATTTGGTATTAAGGAGAGGAATAGTGCCCCATTGTTGGTATCATTGGGACGAATAAGGCCCCATTGTTCATGTCAGTGGGAAAAATGGTGCCCCAGTGTTGATGTAAGTTGGTAGAAAAGTGTTTCATATTAGTGGGAGGAATAGTACCCCAAGGGCCAGATAAAGGCAAGCAAAGAGCCACATCCAGCCCC
The DNA here is from genome assembly GCA_029206835.1 of Rana muscosa. Classification (NCBI taxonomy): domain Eukaryota; kingdom Metazoa; phylum Chordata; class Amphibia; order Anura; family Ranidae; genus Rana; species Rana muscosa. Next base: position 286,569,948 of record CM055118.1, read on the forward strand.
TGGGCTGCAGTTTGGAGACCACTGGTGTATATTGAGAAGAACAAAGTGAGATATTACTCATAATAAAGTCAATCACAGCTTTGGAGCCTAGTGCTCTCCCCACTAACTACACACGGTCGGAAGCTTTTCGTCGGATATTCTGACCGTGTGTATGCCCCATCGGACTTTTTCTGTCGGAATTTCTGACAGACTTAGATAGAAAGCAGGTTCTCATTTTTTCCAACGGAAAAAATTTCTATCGGAAAATCAGTTTGCCTGTATGCAATTCCAACGGGAAAAAAAACACGCATGCTCGGAAACAATTCAACGCATGCTTGGAAGCATTGAACTTGTTTTTCTCGCCTCGTCGTAGTGTTGTACGTCACCGCGCTCTTAACGCTCGAAAGTTTAGCAAACTTTTGTGTGATCGTGTGTATGCAAGCCAAGCTGGAGCGGAATTCCGTCTGAAAAACCATCCGATTTTTTTACCAACAGAGAATCCGACCATGTGTACGCAGCATTAGGCATTCGCCCCAGATGGAAAATCAAAACCTGTAAAAGTTTAAATACTTTATTTTTTGAAATTTTCAGATTTTGAGTTGCCAGGAAGATCGTTTTATTGTCACACTTTTTTCAGACAAACTATAGTACCGTACTTGAATTTTGGCAGCACATGAAGTATTCCCACTGTGAAGAATCCCACAACCAGTGACAAGTCTAGTGGAGCATTGTAAATTCAATCTCGTCACACGCTGGAAAGCCGTTTGCTGTTTATTGGGATTTTCATTCCTTTAAATCGGTTTCATTTGCTTGGTTTTCATCTTCACAAATGTCCCATGACGAAAAAAGTCCAAAGGAATTGTCTTCAGTATGTGTTTAGCCTTCCTATCTGTTCTGCTGTCTGCACCATATAGTGGATTTTTATTACTCATATCGATCTGTTGAATCTGTCCTTCTCATATATTCTAAATGCCGATACATCCTGCATCACAGCACATTGTATTTACAGGCTAAATGACGCTGTGAGCTTCACAACAAATTCCTGGTTACTCAGGTAGCTTGTCATGCTGTAGAGCAGGGATATGCAATTAGCGGACCTCCAGCTGTTGCAGAACTACAAGTCCCATGAGGCATAGCAGGACATTTATTTTTTATTGTCTATAAACTGTAAATATACAGCTCCTGCCATGCATCATCAGCAAACAGTATTTACAGTCATGCAGTAACGGGAGGTCTGTTTTTTGAGTAAAAAGTAAAAAAAAGTTATTGCCTAAAAAGTGTTTAAAGCTGAACTCCAGGCAAATTCCCGAATATATACACTATATTGTCAAAAGTATTGGGACACCTGCCTTTACATGCACATGAACTTTAATGGCATCCCAGTCTTAGTCCATAGGGTTCAATATTTAGTTGGTCCACCCGTTGCAGCTATAACAGCTTCAACTCTTCTAGGAAGACTGTCCACAAGGTTTAGGAGTGTATCTATGGGAATGTTTGACCATTCCTCCAGAAGCGCATTTGTGAAGTCAGGCACTGATACTGGAAGAAGGCTTGGCTCACAGTTTTTGCTCTAATTCATCCCAAAGGTGTACTATCGGGTTGAGGTCAGAACTATGTGCAGGCCAGTCAGGATCCTCCACCCCAAACTCGCTCATCCATGTCTTTATGGACCTTGCTTTGTGCACTGGTGCTCAGTCATGTTGGAACAGGAAGGGGCCATCCCCAAACTATTCCCACAAAGTTGGGAGCATGAAATTGTCCAAAATGTGTTGGTATGCTGACCCCTTAAAGTTCCCTTTACTGGAACTAAGGGGCCAAGCCCAACCCCTGAAAAGCAACCCCACACCAAAATCCCCCTCCACCAAATGATTTGGACCAGTGTACAAAGCAAGGTCCATAAAGACATGGATGAGCGAGTTTGGGGTGGAGGAACTTGACTGGCCTGCACAGAGTCTTGACCTCAACCCGATAGAACACCTTTGGGATGAATTCGAGCGGAAACTGCAAGCCAGGCCTTCTCGTCCAACATCAGTGCCTGACCTCACAAATACGCTTCTGGAAGAATGGTCAAACATTCCCATAGACACATAAATAACAAAGGATAAAAAAGACTAAGGAGCTACACCTCCGTTGTTAGGTATTAATAATTACATCCAATTAAACCTAAACCCAGTAACAGCCATCTCAAATAAGGGAGACAGTAACCTCTCTAGAGCAGCATATAATTAAAGAGGACTAAAGATCCTCAAGATAAATCATCAAGGAGAGTTGATTGTTATTGAAAAACTACCAAAAATGTATTAATTAAGCATGTAAAAGACAAAAACCTTCACCATTGCATAATTAAAAATGACAACGTTGTCAACTCAGACATAAACACAACTCAGACAGCAGCTGCATCAGTCATGCCTCCATTCTCACACATACACACTTGCAAGTTCAATTCCCTATACAGGGGAGTAGAGCACAGGAGTAAGTAGGTGTATTAATGGAACTTCAATTGACAGGTGGCGATAACAGAGTATCAAAGTAGAAAGCCAGTCCCGGAAGTCCCATATAAACCCCAAATATAGCTATACAGGGTGGATGTGTAATGGAAAGGATCCCAGGCTCATTCAGAGCTCAGAGGTGCTGTTGGGTTAGATCCTCGGCCGGGCAGCAGTAAAGTTCCATGTAAATAGCAGTTCCCTCTGTATAACAAAGTGCAGCAGCCGAGTTGGTCGAGAGGAGAGCCGACAGGCAGTGGATTACCGCGGGTACGAATGGTGTGCAGTTAGGAAAACAAAGTGTTGCCCAGAAGATTAACACAGATAAGTAGACGTGTATCTCCAATTCAAAAGATCTCACCCATCCACAACGGCATCAGAGGATCCACTGGACGATTCCGGGATCAACTTCCACGGCACTTCAATCTCCGCGTACACACTCCTTCTCTCTGGGCGGCTTGGATCCTAGCTAAGTAGCTGGGGCAGTAATGACATTTTTGGCTTCCGTCTGATTAAGGACATCACAGTCCCAATGATAATGATGTCACGCTGACACGTTTCACTCGACACGCGAGTTTCCTCAGAGCGAAATTATTATTATGATGTAATAATGATTGCAGCAGAGCATTCATTTGTGCCTTTATAGCTTCCTGGAGTTCAGCTTTCAGGTTAAAACAGTGCTTAAGGGCAGTCACTGTGTGGGAATCCTTGGATGCTGGTCTGTGCTGTAAATGGGGTTTTAACTTCTTGCAATACCAATATTAAAGCCCAAATCCTGGTTATTAACAAACACTCACAGTCCTTTCCCTACCCCCCGCCACCCCTCCCCGCACTTAGCATAAAAAATGTAAAGCATAATTCTAAATGTATTCCATGCAGTCACATGACAAGACCTGTCACTTTTTATCTAAAGAATTGAGTGGTGGGTGGGCTTCAGCACTGCATAGAATGGTGCTCGGACATCGCTAGGTTGTGGTATGTGAATGCCTTTAAATGCAATCTTACATAGCGAGCCCAGGGTCCCTGATGACACTGAGCTCCGGGGGGTGGGGGTGTTCATGACAACCTGGACTCAAAGGAAGGGGTTGGGTGATAGTTAGTACAGGAACAGGAGGAGATGGTGGGAGAGAGCAGCTCTGATGTAGTAAAATTAAAAGTGTATTTTCTTTTAATCACAGCAGCCCAAAAAAGGGATAAATTTAAAAAATACCAGAGTTGGGCATTGGAACTAATGCTTACATATACTTACCTCCACTTTAGTGGTGCGATTTCATGAGCTCCTTCATTGGTGTCAAAAACTTCTCCCCGGGTTCCTCTGGATGCCCGGTCTTGATTGGCCAACTGGGATGACCTAACTCCTTCTGATGCTCATGGGATCTCACTCATTTCGGCACCAAGGTGGGCCGAGAATGTACACATATGCAGCTCATTGTACACTCTAAAGAAGATGGTGAACAGGCAGGTAATTCTGCTTTAATGGTTTTCCAAAACATATACATTCAAGGCATGCCGAAAATGATAACTGTCATAGTTTCTTGTGCTCTCAACCAAACTGTCAAACCATCAAATGACTGGTGTCATAACTAGTCACCTGTGCAGCACCATGGCCACTGCAGATCAAACAGAGACTAAGATGACATCTTCCTTGGCTGTTTAGGACAGGAGGGTTTAGTTTCACTTTAATCCTGCCCCTCCTGTTGGTAAACCCCACCTCTTATCACTCAACTGTCCAATGGCAGAGCCACGTAGACAGAAGAGGCTCTTGCATTTGATGATTGAGTGGCATTTTGTGTGGTGTGGCATAATGATGGGTGGGTGGGAAAAATAATCTTAATTTGGAAAGAATTTGATTCCCTATGTACAGCCTGGACCAGGAATCCAAGGGGTTCGATGTGGACGGAGAGATTGTTTTAGTTTTTTAAACTAACACAAGTACTAACAGCTACCACAAAGTGTCTGCACTTCAGTTCAGTAGTTACCGTAGGCACCTTTTAGGTAGGTCAGGTTTACATTAAGCCATTATCGCAATATGTTACTTACCATACCTGTTCCTCACTGACTCATGTTACTAGTATTCTATTTTTATAATTATTTCCAGCTGGTCAGCTTCATAGTATTTAAAGTAAACTGAAGTGATCTTATGCATTTTTTTGCAGGAGCTAAAGGATAAAATGAAACAGCTGTTACCTCTGATCCCTGTTCTTGACCAGTACAAGTCAGACACCAAGATGATTGTCCAGTTAAAAGAGGAGGTGAGGAACCTCTCCAATGTTCTACTACTGATCCAAGAGGAGATGGGGGCTTATGACTACGAAGAACTGCAACAACGAGTCATGATTCTGGAGGCCCGCTTACATGCCTGCATGCAGAAGTTGGGTATGTACACTTTGCTGTATCACTTACAGGTTCTTTGCTATGAGTAGGCATTCTACATTAAAATAACCCCCAAAAAATAACGATAAAATGTTTGTATTGTATAAATATTTAACTTTTTACTTTTTCACTTTTTCTTCAGTTTACCACTGAAGTCCTAAAAATAAATATGCAATCAGACACACATTGTACTAACAACCTCTACTTTCATAGTCCTTTATCAACGTATTATTATTATTATACAGGATTTATATAAGGCCAACAGTTTTTGCAGCACTTTGCAACACTTTCCTGTTAAATCAGCTGTGCAAGGTGTGACGTAACGTGGATGTCAGACCCCTGCACTTCTCACAAACTCATGACACAAAGATTTTCCAGCTCTTTGGACCATAATCTAGGTGTCAGCAGCCTGAGAGCGATTGTCACTGGGTTAAGTTAATTAAGCAATTAACCCTTTAACTGCCACCACTGACTTTTACAGAAGAGTCAGAACTTCCCCAATATTAGCAATAACAATTATGAAATATAAACATCCATACACACACTGTCACAACAGACAGGTATAGTCAGAGATTTATCATATAGAGTGGCACTCTTCAAGAGAGGGGGATTCTTTTAGTTCGCATTAAATGCTTTAGAGACAATTTTGATGCCCTGTACACACGACCGGTTTTCCCAACGAGAAAACTGCCATTTTTTAGATTGGTGTGTATGCTCCATAGCAGTTTTCCCGACGAGAAAACTGCCCGCAAAAAATGTAGTACCTGCTCTATTTTTTCCCGTCGTGTTTCCCGCCAGTCTTTTTCTCGTCGCAAAAACCAGTCGTGTGTAAGCTTTTGTGAGGGGGAAAAAAAACGCAAATGCTCAGAATCAAGTATGAGACGGGAACGCTCGTTCTGGTAAAACTAGCGTTCGTAATGGAGATAGCACATTTGTCACGCTGTAACGGATTGAAAAGCAAGAGGCTGAAAAGCGCGAATCGTCTCTCACCAAACTTTTACTAACATGAGATCAGCAAAAGCAAGCCCAAAGGGTGGCGCCATTTGAATGGAACGTCCCTTTTATAGTGCCGTCGCACGTGTTGGACGTCACCGCGCTTTGGTCGAGCGTTTTTTTAAATAAACGTGTGTATGCACGGCAGGCTTGAAAGAAATCACGTTGGGAATAACGTCGGGTTTTGGCATGTCAGAAAAACCGGTCGTGTGTACGGGGCATAACACTTTTTTAAATAGGGTTTAATAATGAAAAAGTCAAAGTGGTGCAAATAAAATATTTACAGAAAAAGGGTGTTATAAAGAAATAAAGAGACAATAAAACAGAGAAATAAAAAAGAGTTAGAAAGGGTGAATATTGGCAAATCTTGGTTTCAGCAGAGTCCAGCGAATAAGCAACAATGGTACAGTGGCCCTAATTATTCCTGTTAGGTGTTCCTTGATTTGATGTTAACGAGAGCTGTTAAACTGTCCTGGCATTCCTTTTTTCTCTGGGATGAATGGGGTGTTGATTGGGGCCATCTGACCAATTAAGCGTCTAAGGAGTGGCCATCATGTTTATGACTGTATCGTGGCGCTCCCTTACACGCAGTTTTATACTAATATTGATATCATCTAATGTGTGCAGGTTGAATTCTAGAAACTAGTAGGTTATTGTTCAGTATTCATTTTTATGTCCGGTGATACCAAACACAGAGTATATCAGAGGGGACTGTCACCCAGGAGGTAGGAGACTGCTATCTCACCTTCTGTATGCTCTTGCTTAGTCGTATATGACCTCAATTTGTTCGGTACGATATTCCCCATTCAAATATATACTTAATATTAATGTGTCGTGGTTTTGTCTGTTTTTATAAATTGTGTGTGGATTCTGTTAAATTGTAAACTAGGCAGGGGGTCTCCGAGAGGTCGCTTAAAGCTTGGCTGCTTTTTAAGATTCCATTAGTTCTAGGTAGACATTTTATGGAATGCTATGTATTCCTAATGGATTTTATTTCCCTACAAACCATGGGTGACAGAACTGAAGGATTCTGTTATAGTTTTACGATAGGTCACTTCCAATCCCCTCTGGAAAGTGATAAGCTGTAGGAGATGATTGCTAGCAGACTCTGACAGATCTCTGGCCTCAGTGAAGATAACAGGTCCTTTGAAATGTGAGCTAATTTAAAAGGTTATGGAGGTGCATTCTTAGGTATTTGCTGCTGCAATATGTAACTGTTCTACAAACCCCTCATGACCGACCTATGATTCTTGAATAACATGGCCTCCAGACACAGCTTTTAGTGTGCCCAGTACATGATATCATTACACAAGGCATTTACACAGCACTGTGTAGTCAAGTACACACTAGATGTAAAACGAATAATTAGCAGTCAATAACAGAGGTGGTCTAAATCTGTGGTCCCCAACCTTTTTGGCATTAGGGACCAGTTTTGTGGTTTCGGGATGATTCAAGCACATTACATTTATTGTGCACTTTATTTCTATTATTATTACATTATAATATATAATGAAATAATTATACAACTCACCATAATGCTGAATCAGTGGGAGCCCTGAGCTTTCCCTCAACTAGACGGTCCCATCTGGGGGTGATGGGATGCACCAGATGCAGCTTTACAACTAAAGCTGGCTTCTGCTCCCCTCGTGGTCGTGCATGCCGCTGTTCAGCCCGCCAACACAGTTACAGGGTCTGGTATACACAAGCTTTACATCTGCTGCATGTCTTGCTACTATTTTTCCCCTTCCTGGTTGGCTCTCATCGGAGACTGTGAAGTTACATTGGGCTTCTGCATACTGTCACAAACTCCCGATGTAAGAATGATGATTTTTATTAAATGATTTACTTTACAGTCTAACTTGACCATCTGTGTCATGAATATCAGTGCCATAAGTCCTTTGCGTTGTCATCCTAACCAACAATAAATTTATAATCCTCATAACTCTTGAAAATATCCATTTCTCCATCTTATCTCAGAAAGAGATTCTTTAACCACTTCACCTCCGGAGGATTTACCCCCTTCCTGACCAGGCCATTTTTTGCGATACGGCACTGCATTACTTTAACTGACTATTGCGCGGTCGTGCAATGCTGTACCCAAACAAAATGTATGTCCTTTTTCCCCACAAATAGAGCTTTCTTTTGGTGGTATTTGATCACCTTTTTTTTTTTTTGTGCGCTATACACAAAAAAAGACCGACAGTTTTGAAAAAAAAAAAAAAAAAAACAATATTTTTTACTTTCTGCTCTAAAACATATCCAATAAAAAAAATTAAAGAAATCAAATTTCTTCATCAATTTAGCCCAAAAAGTATTCTGCTACATATTTTTGGTAAAAAAAATCCCAATTAGCGTATATTGATTGGTTTACACAAAAGTTATAGCGTCTACAATCTATAGGATATATTTATGGATTTTATTTTATTTATTTTTTTACTAGTAATGGCAGCGATCAGCGACTTATAGCGGGATTGCTACATTGCAGCGGAAAATCGGACACCTAACTTACACTTTTAACACTTTTTGGGGAACCAGTGACACTAATACAGTGATCAGTGTTAAAAATAAGCACTGTCACTGTACTAACAACACTGCCTGGGAAGGGTTTAACATCAGGGGCAATCAAAGGGTTAACTGTTTGTCTAACATTTGTTTTCTAACTGTGGGGGAGGTGCTTTTACTAGTGGAAGGCATGGATCAGTGTTTCTGCTTTACAGAAACACAGAATCCATGCCTTCTCCTGTACTGACAGAACGTCAGTCTGCCTTGTTTACATAGGCAGACTGCCATTTTGCCTGTGTACAGAATGATCAGTCGGTGTCAGCGGATATCGAGTCTAATGAGATGTTGGAAAGTTTTCATTCAATCAGCTGCTGCAGCCAATCAGCTGCAATGCTGATCAGTGTATTCTGACAGCGGAGCAGTCCCAATGTCAGAATACAGTAGCACAGTGAGGAGGATTCCTTCATCAACCTTGCTTGTGGCGTGGATGGGCTGATCAAAAAACAATCCATCTAAGGGCAACCTTAGGCCTCTTGCACACTGCCCATGTGTGTCAAATCCTGGAGTCTTTAAGGTGCTCTAACAGGTTTCCTGTGACATGCCAGAGGGGGCGGGGTCACCCGTAAACGTCACTGGGTAACCCCTGGACTTCCCCGCTGTGTCAGAGGGGGCAGGATCACCCGCACAAGTGACATGTGGCCCCGCCCTTATCTATAAAATAACTGTCACAGAGGGAGAGCGTCATTCCGTGGGTACCTCCCATGGAGAAAGGATCAAGACGGCTTTTTTTTTCTCCGTTACGCTTAAGAGTGGATTACATCGTTGGAATTTTTTCTTTCTTTTTTTTTTTTTTCTTTTTATTAAAGGACTTTTCACAACTGTGTCTGTGTGGTTTTTAACATTTTTGACACTTTCTTTTGTGAAATAGTAGGGGTACAATGTACCCCGTTACCAATTCACATGGGGGGGCGGAATCTGGGGGTCCCCTTTTTTAAAGGGGGCTTCCAGATTCCGACAAGCCCCTCGCCTGCAGACCCCCACAACCACCGGGCAAGGGTTGTGGGGATGAGGCCCTTGTCCCCCCTCTTTTCCTGCGGCCTGCCAGGTTGCATGCTCGGATAAGGGTCTGGTATGGATTTTTGGGGGGACCCCACGCCATATTTTTTTTTACATTTTGGTGCGGGGTTCCCATTAAAATCCATACCAGACCCGAAGGGTCTGATATGGAATTTGGGGGGGACCCCCACGCTTTATTTTTTTTGTTCTGGGTTCCCCTTAATATTCATACCAGACCCAAAGGGCCTGGTAATGCTCTGGGGGGGACCCCTGCCGTTTTTTTTAATGACTTTGATCTGTATTACTGGGACCTGAAAATTCATGATAGCCGCGAGTAGTTTTTCCTTTAGAAATTACATTTTGTGCAGGGACAGTTCTAAGCACAGGAAACATGTGCTACTTTACATGCATACTATACACACCCCCCAGGTACGAAATTTAAAGGAATATTTCACTTTTATTGTTTCACTTTAAGCATTATTAAAATCACTGCTCCCAAAAAAACTGCAGTTTTTAAAACTTTTTTTGCATTGATACATGTCCCCTGAGGCAGGACCCAGGTCCCCAAACACTTTTTATTACAATAACTTGCATATTAACCTTTAAAATGAGCACTTTTGATTTCTCCCATAGACTTTTAAAGGGTGTTCCGTGGCTTTTCGAATTTGCCGCGAACACCCCAAATTGTTCGCTGTTCGCCGAACGCGCGAACAGCCAATGTTCGAGTCGAACTCATGTTTCGACTCGAACCTAAAGCTCATCCCTACTCCCCACTCACACCTGAGACCTTGTAACACTAACAAATTACATGACACCGGGGAGGAAAAATGGCTAATTGGGCCCAAATTGTACATTTCCACTTAGGGGTGTACTCACCTTTGTTGCCAGCGGCTTAGACATTAATGGCTGTGTGTTGATTTATTTTGAGGGGACAGAAAATTTACACTGTTATACAAGCTGTACACTCACTATTTTACATTGTAGCAAAGTGTCATTTCTTCAGTGTTGTCACATGAAAAGGTATAATAAAATATTTACAAATATGTGAGGGGTGTACTCACTTTTGTGAGATACTGTATGTGAATAGTTTGAGATAGTGAAAGGGGCTAAGGAAAGAGGAGAGGCAGGAAGGAGGGCAACCCAGCCTCAAAATTTGCAGTGTTATAAGGGCATACATGTGACATAGTCATGTTAGGGCTCAGAACTTATCTGTATCCATGAAAACAATCATGGGATTCATCTATCTCGAAAAAAGATTTATAGGTGTCATCTTATGAGCTATCAATTCCTCCATCCTCATCAGCCTGTAGAGCTTGGCAACCCAATCAGGAATAGTGGGCAAAACAGGACACCGCACTATTATAGAGAAAGAGCAGCTGCAACTAAATAGTGAGATATACACCAGAATACAAGTCCAGAAAATTAAAGTTGCTCTAACAAATTCCTCTAGGGGATAAGATATGAAACTAGTGATGATTACCAGTGTCTAAGTAAATTGATACAATGATTTAAAAATGATTTAAAAGTGAAAAAAAAAAAACACTTAACATACACCATGAATGACAACATAAATTGATAATTAACCAAAAATGTAATTTAGCAATACAAAAATATATTATGATGATGAAAAAAATGTGACAAAAGGAAGTCCTTATATTTAGGTAAAGTGCAAAATAAAAATAGATCAAGTTCGTAAATGATGAAGTGAATGGAGAAACAGCAATCACCAAAAACATTGGATAAACTTATGCCGCCTACACACGGCCGTTTTTAACAATGTTTTTCTCGACGTGATTCTTCTCAAGCCTGCCTTGCCTACACACTATCGTGAAAAAAAATGCTCGAGCAAAGCGCGGTGACGTACAACCCGTACAACAACACTTACGACGGCACTATAAAGGGGAAGTTCCATTCGGATGACGCCACCCTTTGGACTGCTTTTGCTGATCCTCGTGTTAGTAAAGTTTGGTGAGAGACGATTCGCGCTTCTCTGCCTTGTGCTTTTCAGTCCGTTACAGCGTGAGGAATGTGCTATCTCCATTACGAACGCTAGTTTTACCAGAACGAGCGCTCCCGTCTCATAACTTGCTTCTGAGCATGCGCGTTTTTTTCCCGTCATTAAAGCGTACACACGGCCATTTTTCACGACGAGAAAAATGACAAAGTGAAAAACGACGAGAAAAAATAGAGCATGTTCTAAATTTTTAATGGCCATTTTTCTCGTTGAGAAAAATGCTCTGGAGCCTACACACAATCGTTTTTAATGACCAATTTAAAAAATTGCATTTTCTCGTCATGAAAAACGGTCGTGTGTACGCGGCATTAGAGTGACATATTATCCACCAATATTAAGCTTGTGCACTACCACCGTGAGGATATTAAGCTTACCAGAAGCAAGCTAAATGGAGACCTGCGGCTATAACCCAGCCCGGGTCCTGTATCAGGAAGCAGTAGCTACACAGATGGATCCACTGAGGTAAACACAGCATGCCGTCTGATGGATAATCCCGAATGTGTTAAGGACTCAGATATGCAAGTATGTTACCCAAAAGTAGAAAGACCTCACATAGCGTAAAACCATTTAAATTTTAAATTTATTACAAAGGTTACACTTACATTTTGTAAACATCATAAGATCATAAGAAAAAGCCGGCCGGCAAATAAGCATACACCCGTCCCCATCGAGGATAGTGTGATGGCGTCAGTACATCCAACCCCCCGATGCACGTTTCGTCATACACTGACGTCGTCTTGGGGAACAGGTGACGCACTGACGCACTACGTTTATATACCAGAAAGAAACAACCAAGCCTCGGTTTGAATCGCGGGACCAGGATATCTCACTTCTGCATATTTTTTTTTGCCTTAACATAATTTCATGATTCTGATACAGCCCCATTGGCCATTTTATGGTTGACATTTTTGAAGTATAAGTCACTGATTTCACAAGTAAAAGACAAAGACTAGGACTCTTCTAGCCTTCTGTCAAGCTAGTATATTTTATGTCCTTGTTTCATAGCTACTATCAAACACTTGTTTATGTCCATGGTGACCACATTAAATTAACGTCCACAGGTAGATACTTTCCAAAATAAAAAGCTAGCATTACGCTCTGCAAAACCTATTTTTTTTTTTGGAAAGCAATTCAGACTTGGAAAAACATCAAATATTAATGCGATAAAAGTAGATTATTTTTAATGTGCTACCCAGCTGGAAATGAACCCACTAGAGCAAGGTCTGAGTTAATTGGAAGGCAGAAAGTCAAACAATATGATTAGAACATCGGAGCATTTAAAAAACAGCTATCATAATTGGTTTTATAGATGAGCTCATTCCAGGGGTTACAGGTTACTGTTGACAGTGGCTAGAAAGGGCTTCTGCTTGTTTGATCGCATATCTCATAAAATGAAGCAAAAAGAATTATTCTCCAAGGTGGCATTTTTACAAGCTGTTGATGAAATGTTCTGCTTGGTACTTCCTGCCACACAATAACAGCCGAAGCAATAATAAGGTGGATTAGTCATAAATCATATGTAAACAGTAATAACGAGTATAAATAGATTTAAATTGGTAATATGCAATTCAATGTAAAAACAGAAACCTTCTATGTCTATATGGCCCCAACAGCTAAGGACATGAAGAGTCTGCTCCAAGCAACTAGACACATTTGGGTCACAAATTCAGTGGCACTCTTTGAAGATCTCCGGTTTAAGGCCACTACCGCAAATAACAGAAAGATTTAGGCTTACGAAGAGGCTGCTGGAGATGGGGACCCCTCTATGTTATTATTACATAGAGTTCCCTAAAGCAGTGGTCGCCAACCAGTGGTTCATGGACCACTGATGGTCCACGAGAACATTTTGTTGGTCCCCAGGGGCTCTGCCGCAAATCAACATTGTGGCAGGCGTATACTGCCCAATGTTTCCAGTGTTGTTCTCAATGCGAGCCGACAGTCAATACTGTCAGCGCACATTGCTACCCAATGCCTCCTCTGTAGTTCCAGCTCCTATGATCTCAGGGAAGTCTAAGAGGGAGGCGCCGGGAGTAGTTCAGAGAGCGGGAGGTGAATGAGGAGGGGACATCCAATGGCAACACTGATCACAGACTGTGGGAGGGAGCACGGAGTCTATTGACTTTGACTCTGGATTTCTAGCAAATGTATCCAGTAAGGATTTTGAAATGTATTTCCTTAATAATTTTGAGTATGAAAAATCCATAACAAATTAACTGATTGTTTTATAAGGGTGTATTAATATACTTTGGTGCCAATAACCCTTTTGATATTTGTATGTGATTTATTCATTACACATGGACACTTTATTAGTATTCTCTCAGCTGTTATTGTTCTTTTGATTTACCATATGTCTGCCAGTTAGATTTAAATTCCTTTCTAGCCACACATCTTAATATACAGTTGAAATGCATATATTTAAAAAAAAATCTTTTGACTTGCAAAATTATTTTTGTTTTTGTCCAGTAACTTTTGTGAGGTACTCATTTCTGCTGCACTGCATACCCAGGAGGGTGATAATAGGATTTTTATAACAGCTTACCTGTAAAATCCTTTTCTTGGAGTACATCACGGGACACAGAGCGACATAGTCATTACTAATGGGTTATATAGATACCGTCAGGTGCTGGCACTGGCAACTTCCAAAACCGGAAGTACCCTCCCCTATATAAGCCCCTCCCATCCGGGAGCACCTCAGTTTTGTAGCAAAGCAATAAGTGTCCCCAAAGAGGGGCGGGAGCTCTGTGTCCCGTGATGTACTCCAAGAAAAGGATTTTACAGGTAAGCTGTTATAAAAATCCTATTTTCTTTCTCGTACATCACGGGACACAGAGCGACATAGTCATTACTAATGGGATGTCCTAAAGCAATGCCCAATGAGGGGGGGGATACACCATACATAAGCTGAGCGCTATCAGACATGAGGATCTTTTGCGGCCTGCAACACACTGCGCCCAAAGGCGACATCCTCCTGACTTCTAACGTCCACCTGGTAGAACCTAGTAAACGTGTGTACTGAAGACCATGTTGCGGCCTTACAGATTTGAGCCAGGGAGGCCTGGTGATGCACTGCCCATGAAGTTCCAACTGCTCTCGTGGAGTGCGCTCTAACTTTGAACGGAGGCGGTCTCCTTCTCAAGCCATAGGCTTGCATTATGACCTGTCGAATCCACTTGGCTAAAGTAGATTTTGACGCTGCCTGACCCTTTCTGGGGCCTTCCGGCAGAATAAACAAAGTATCCGTTCTGCGAATCTGAGCAGTGGCTTTTAGATAAGCTTTAACTGCTCTTACTACATCCAAAGAATGCAATAACTTTTCCTCTACCGAAGTAGGTTTGGGGAAAAAAGAAGGAAGAACCACATCTTGGTTCAAATGAAACCTTGATACCACCTTAGGAAGAAAGGCTGGATGAGGGCGTAACACTACTCTATCCTTATGGATAACCAGATATGGCTCCTTACAGGACATAGCTGCTAATTCCGACACTCTTTTAGCCGAACAAATGGCTACTAGAAAAATCAATTTCCTGGTGAGAAGAACCAAAGAAATATGCTGTAATGGTTCAAATGGTTGTTTCTGTAGAACCGACAGAACCAAGTTTAGATCCCATGGACATATGGGAATATTAACCGGAGGACTAATACGCATCACTCCTTGTATAAAGGCTTTGACTAGTGAATGCGAAGCCAAGGGCCTTTGAAAAAATATTGACAAGGCCGAAATCTGACCCTTGATAGTACTCAAGGCAAGCTTCCTATCTACAGCCCATTGTAGGAAGTCCAGAATCCTACCTATTACGTATTTACGTGGATGCCATTTCTTGGCCTCACACCAGGCGATGTACGCCTTCCAGATTCTATAGTAGATCTGCCTGGATACCGGCTTCCTGGCATTGATCATGGTAGATACCACAGCATTAGAGAGCCCTCTCTTTTTTAGAATGTGGGCTTCAATAGCCAGGCCGTCAAACCTAGGGCTGGTAAGGAAGGGTGGTATATCGGTCCTTGCGAAAGCAGGTCCGGACGATGTGGGAGGGTCCAAGGACTCCCCACAGACATCTTTACAATCTCCGCGTACCATGCTCTTCGGGGCCACGCTGGAGCCACCAGAATCACTGGTTTCTTTTCTACCCTGATTCTGCAGAGTAATCGAGGTAACAATTGTGGCGGTGGGAATGCATATATCAGCTTGAACTGATCCCAAGGGAACACTAGGGCATCCGAGCCGCAAGCTAAGGGATCCCTTGTCCAAGAGACAAACCTGTCCACTTTTGTGTTGAATCTGGATGCTAGCAGATCTACATCCGGTGTTCCCCACCGCTGACATATTGTCCGGAAAACCTCGGGATGAAGGGACCATTCCCCTGGGCATAATTGTTGGCGACTTAGAAAGTCCGCCTTCCAATTCTCCACTCCTGGAATGAATACCGCAGATATGGCTGGGACATATCTTTCTGCCCATCTCAGGATGTAATTTACTTCCCTCTGGGCTGCAAGACTCCTGGTGCCCCCCTGATGATTGATATATGCCACTGCTGTGGCATTGTCTGATTGAATTCTGACAGGGGACCCTTGGAGTTTGGATGTCCATGCTACTAGGGCATACCGGGCTGCTCGTATCTCTAAGAGATTGATGGGCAGGGCCTTTTCCGCATCCGACCATCTGCCCTGGAGAGACCATTGCTCCAGTACTGCTCCCCAGCCTATAAGGCTGGCATCTGTAGTGACCACCTTCCAGGAAATCGGACTGAAGGATTTCCCTCTTTCCAGATTCTGGGGAACCAACCACCAGCGGAGGCTCTTGCGAACGGAAGGGGACAAGGACATTGGTAAGTCCAGAGCCTGAACTTTTTTGTTCCAGGCTGACAGTATGGCCCTTTGCAAATTCCTTGAATGAAATTGACCGTAGGGTACTGCTTCGAATGATGCCACCATTTTTCCCAGCAGCCTCATGCACAGGCGTATGGATGGCTGTCTTTTTGAACCCACTAAGTGGATCAAATCTCTCAAAGACGACCCCTTTTCTTGAGGCAAGAAAATTTTTCTCTGGTCTGAATCCAGCCTTAGCCCCAAGTATTCCAGACTTTTGACTGGTTTTAGGGCTGACTTGTCTCGGTTGATAATCCAACCGTGATATTCCAGATACTTGATTGTCTCGTGAACAACCACTTCTAGTTTTTCCACTGAGTGGTCTATCAGCAACAAGTCGTCTAGATATGCCATTATCGTTACACCTCGTGTTCTTAGATTGGCCAATAATGGGGCCAGAATTTTTGTGAACACTCGTGGTGCTGTGGCCAGACCGAAGGGTAAGGCTCTGAACTGAAAATGGCGCCCTTCTACCGCAAAGCGTAGACATTTTTGGTGGGCTGGAAAGATGGGAATGTGCAAATAAGCATCTTTGATGTCGATCGAGGCTAACCATTCCTCCCCTTGTAGGGCAGTGGCCACCGACCGGATCGACTCCATCCGGAAAGTCCTGATATGTAGGAATTTGTTTAGCCCTTTTAGATTTAATATGGGCCTCACGTCCCCGTTTGGCTTCGGGACTGTAAAGAGGTTTGAGTAAAACCCGAACCCCCATTCTTCCAGGGGAACCTCTATAATTACTGCTTGGAGCAATAATTGTTCAAGTGCCAACAGGAGGGATCCTCTCTTCTGGGGATCCCTTGGCACGTTTGACCTTATAAAGTGGGAAGGAGGGGAGTCTTTTAACTCCAATTTGTATCCCAGATTTACTGCGGAGAGCACCCATCTGTCTCTGATCGTGTCCCGCCAGGTCTCTGTGAACAACTGAAGTCTTCCCCCCACCCGATTGAGTGGGGGCAACCCTTCATGCATTTGACTTTGGGGGAGGTTTTGTACCTCTCCTGCTCCAGGGCTTCTTGTTACCCTGCAATTGTCCCTGATTTTTACCTCCGGGATTTGACCGAGGAGGCCGTCGGAACTGTTTCACAGCCGATGTCCTAGGGACTGGAGAAGCCGGCCTCTTAAAAGAGGGACCTCTAACTCTATTTTTAACCGGCAAAAGTGTACTTTTACCGCTGGAAATTCTCTGGATATATTTGTCCAGGTCTTCCCCGAATAAGCGTTCACCATGAAATGGGAAGCTGACCAGCAATTTTTTACAGGGAGCTTCAGCAGACCAGTTTTTGAGCCATAGAAGCCTGCGCATATGTACTACAGACAGCGTAAGGCGGGAGGCCTGATGGATTGAATCCTTTATAGCGTCCACCGCAAAGCATAAGGCTCTAGGTAGATCAGCTAGGGCAAGGGCCTGCTGATCTGGCAAGTCCCTTAAGACCTGTTTCAACTGATCCTTCACTGCTTGGCAGACCCCAATAGCTGCCACTGCTGGTTGTGTCACCAATCCTGCTGTAGAAAAAGCAGATTTTAATAAGGACTCCAATTTTTTATCTATTGGGTCCTTGAACATTTGGACATTATCCACTGGACATGTCAGTGATTTATTCACACAAGAGATGGCTGCGTCCACTGTAGGGACCCTCCATTTTTTGATGAACTTATCCTCCATGGGATAGACCACCGGAAATCTCTTGGGGGGAGTAAATATTTTATCAGGATGCTCCCAATCCTGGTAAATGAGCCCTTCCAGTAAAGGATGGATCGGAAAGGAACAAACAGTCTGGGGAGCTTTTAGCGACCCCAACGAGGAGACAGAAGTGGATGATGGCTCCGCAAGGGGCATTTTAAATGCTGATCGGACCATATTAGTCAGGGACTGAACCCATAACCTTTCAGCATGTGATGCTGAGAATGGCTCTTCCACTGTTGATTCCTCTACAACAGAATCGACCTCATCCTGATCCCCTTCAGGTAGGTCGATCCCTGTATGGGACTGTTGCTCTGTTAACAGGCACTCTGAGGGAGGAGACGGAGATCGGGCGCTTTTTTCCTGTGACAGGGAAGCAGCGATCAATGCTGACAATCTCTCTTCCAGCCCTCCCAGAGCTGAGGAAAAAACCTCCTCTGTTACATACACAGGAGCAGGTGAACTGAGGACAGCCACAGTACCAGGTACTCCTGAGGGTGCTCTACGGTCACTAACCTCTGATTCTTCAGGGGAGACTGGTGCAGCCGAAGCATGCCCAAGATCCTCAGAGTCCGATGGAGACCCCCTATGCTTCCTGGAATTTCTAGTCCCGGAGTTTTTAGACGGCATTATTCCTAAGCCCAAAGCTGAGGTATTCCAGCCGAAATACACCACTTACTGACAATAGTCTAGCATAAATGCTGCTATAAGAAACAGTTGGTGTCTACTAATGTGCCTTTCTAGGGGATGCCTGCATCAACCGCTTGCTGTATGCCTTTTTTAAATGTTGCCAGCTCTGTCTCTGCACTCCATAGCCAGCTCACAACACAAAATTGTGGTTTTTAACATGCTGGGACGCCCGCACATGCGCAGAAGCGCTGCGGCGCGCACAGAGCGTCATCCCCAGGCTCCGCCCCCTTTCCCGGCTCACCTCTATATATAGAGGCGCGTGCACGCGCACGCGCGCGGCCACGTGCGCCTTCGGCGCTAATTTCGAAAATGGAAACTAGGGACAAGAGCCAGGGCCCCTCTTTGCCGCAGGCCGGGGGATGGACGAGCATTGCAACATGGCAGAGGAAGCAGTTTCCTATAAGAGAACTCACCATCTGTCTGGACTTGCTCTGATGAAAAGAAACTAGTCCACATGACAAGAAACGTTCCACAGCGGCCTCTAGTGGATAAACACAGGTACCGCAGTCTAATATATTAAATATATATATATAAAAATTTTTTTTTTTTTTTTTCTTGACCACTATTAAAATTATTACATTTTTTTAGTAGTTACAGGCATGCACAGATATTAGCGGGAATACCGTTAGGTAACAGACAGAAAGACAAATTAGGCTTGGGGGTCCCCCAATAGAACCAAGTTCCTGGGGGCCCCACTTACCTGTTCCCCGCCGCAGGACTTTGTTTGGTCCACAAAAGCCCAAACTTCACCTATCACGGCAGGCATTGTAATCAAACCTTCAGGGACCGGGTTCCCAAGGATTCCACTCCCCTGGACCTGTATAGCACCCTGCACAGAAAACATCTTGGTCGTGGGTATGACCAGAGCTCTGGATCCCAGGGTCCAGCTCTCCTTAGAGAAGCATTACAGGCAAAACCTTGCTCTTCTCTGCAAGGCCCGGGTACCGACCGTTTAGCTATGAAGCTTTTTTGGTCAGATCCGGAATAGCTTACTGAGGCCCAAAAGAACCTGTACGCAAGCTCAGTGAAAAACACATGTTTCTTCTTGGCCAACACCTTAGACACTGGCAAAAAACTGAGGTGCTCCCGGATGGGAGGGGCTTATATAGGGGAGGGTACTTCCGGTTTTGGAAGTTGCCAGTGCCAGCACCTGACGGTATCTATATAACCCATTAGTAATGACTATGTCGCTCTGTGTCCCGTGATGTACGAGAAAGAAATCACTTTTTCTATTATTGTTAAAGAATTTGGTAGTGTCACTACTCTTCGTAGTCTGTTGATTGGACAGTGAGGGATCAGCAGCACACTCATCATTCAGCAGCAGCCAAAAATACTACTTTGTCAATGTCTTAAAGCGCTTTACCCCTAACAGTTTAATAACAATCAATGTTCTTTAATAAAAGAACATATATTCCACATTAATAATTATGAAACCAAATGTGCTGTAAATTGCTTCAAGCATTGCTCCTGTTCCTGGCTGCTATTTTGTTGAAGTTCAGAACAGTCACTTCCTTGTTGGAAAGTCTCCCCATCTCCTTGGGAAAAACATATATGTCATGTTCTGAAATTAAAATATGTACATTTTCAGCCTTGATTGTATGTCTTGGCTCAGTTAGAGAGGAAGATTGACAGAAGCTTCAGAATGCTAAAATATAAGGTGGAAAGGAGAGAATATCAGGGAAATAAGATAAGACACTATCCTTGTAAGTTTAACCACTAGGGGTCCGCGCTATAGCCGAATGACGGCTACAGCGCAGACCTAGAATGTCAATTGACGTCCGCCCCTTTCCTCGTCCCCGGCGCGCGCTCCCGAGCATGCATCGGGGAACTTCCGTTCATGCGGGTGCCGATGTGCGTGCCTGGCGGCCGCGATGTCCTCCAGGTGCCTGCGATCGGCATTTACAGAGACAGGGACATGGATCTCTGTGTTTAAACACAGAGATCCACGTCCTGTCATGGAGAGGAGACCGATGGTGTGTCCCTTGTACATAGGGACAACCATCGGTCACCTCCCCAGTCAGTCCCCTCCCCCCACAGTAAGAATCACTCCCTTAGGTACACTTAACCCCTCCAGCGCCCCTAGTGGTTAACCCCTTCACTGCCAGTGTCATTTTTACAGTAACCAGTGCATTTTTTATAGCACTGATCGCTGTAAAAATTACAATGGTCCCAAAATGGTGTCAAAAGTGTCCGATGTGTCTGCCATGATGTCGCAGTCACAATAAAAATGGCTGATCGCCGCCATTACTAGTAAAAAAAAAAATATTAATAAAAATGCTATAAAACTATGCCCTATTTTGTAGACGCTTTAACTTTTGCGCAAACCAATCAATAAACGTTTATTGCGATTATTTTTTTTACCAAAAATATGTAGAAGAATATGTATCGGCCTAAACTGAGGAAAAAAATATACATATTTTAAAAAAATTGGGATATTTATTATAGCAAAAGTAAAAAATATTGTGTTTTTTTTCAAAATTGTCGCTCTTTTTTTGTGTATAGTGCAAAAAATAAAAACCACAAAGATGATCAAATACCACTAAAAGAAAGCTCTATTTGTGGGAAAAAAAAGACGGCAATTTTGTTTGGGAGCCACGTCGCACGACTGCGCAATTGTCATTCAAAGTGTGACAGCGCTGAAAGCTGAAAATTGGCCTGGGCAGGAAGGTTGTTTAAGTGCCCAGTAGGCAAGTGGTTAAAGGATAAGTTCACCTTTCCAAAAAAAAAGTGCATATTTGTTTGCATGTAAAAAAATATACATTTATTTTTATTTTTTTGTAATGGTCCTGTTAAGCTTTGCACCCAGGAACAGCAGATCGTGGGTTATATTGCCATGGTCCTGAAGACTGTCTTTGTATTTGTCTGGCCATACCTCCAATATGGCTAGGCAGTTACACTGTGGCAGGAAGACTTAATGAACTACCACAGCGGTCAACAGCACCGTGGTAGTTCATTGAGAACTACAAGCAGACAGCCGCAAAGGCTGTCAGACATTCTAGTTTACCCATTCACAGGATACTGTGATTGGATGACGCGGCCCCACACGGTAGTGTTTTTTGGAGATTGTTAACAGCTAGAGGTGGATAGAAGATGCCCCGCTAGCTGTCAGAACAGGGGAGCAGGGGGCCGCTGCATCTGTAACAAGTTACACCCTGAATAAGGGTGTAACATGTAACATATTACAAAAGGTGAACTTATCCTTTAACTCTTTTGTGTTTCCCTGGCAGTAGAATTTGTCCTGTCACCTCTCCTGCTTTTCTTTTCTCCCTCCCTAATCTGTGTTCCCTCCACATAGTGTCTGTCATTTCTATTGCTTTCTTCCCTCTTTAGCAACAGTAAATCTTCAAGCTGTCAGCAGATTGGCCTTTTGGGGCTCTGATTTTAGGCACAGTGACAAAAATAGAGACAAACTGAGCATGTGCAGAGCAGGATGAGACAGTGAATTACTGAATTTTAATGTTTAACGGCACTTATTTTTAATGTTTTACATAGCTATAGCTGCAAAAGAAGCCAGCCTGAAGTGGTCTATCAGGACTTTTCTGATTAACCACTTCAATACCAGGCACTTATGCCTCTTCCTGCCCAAGCCAATTTTCAACTTTCTGCGCTGTCGCTGTTTAAATGACAATTGCGCGGTCATGCTACACTGCACCCAAACAGAATTTTTATAATTTTGTTCCCACAAATAGAGCTTTCTTTTGGTGGTATTTGATTGCCTCTGGGGTTTTTAATTTTTGCTAAACAAATAAAAAAAGACCAAAAATTTTGAAAAAAATAAAAGTTTTTATTTTTTTTCTGTTATAAAATTTTGTAAAAAAGTAAGTTTTCTCCTTCACTGATGGGCACTGATAAGGCGGCACTGACGGGCACTGATAAGGCAGCACCGATGAGGCGGCGCCAATGAGGTGGCACTGACGATGGGCACTGATATGCGGCACTGATGGGCACTGGTAGGCGACACTGTTGGGTGGCACTGATATGCAGCACTGATGGGCATTGATAGGCGGCACTGATGGGCACTCATGGGTGGCACTGGTGGGCACTGAAAGGCTGCAATAGTGGGTACTTATGGGTGGCATTGATAGGCTGCACTGCTGGGCACTGATATGCGGCACTGCTGGGCATTGATACATGGCACTGATGGGCACTAATGGGCACTGACATGCGGCACTGATATGCAGCACTGATCGGTATCCCTGGTGGCACTGGCACTGAAGGGGGTTTTGAGTGGGCACTGGTTGGCAGCTGCCTGGGCATTGATTGGCAGCTGCCTTGGCACAGATTGGCATTCCCTGGTGGTCTAGGGGGCATGCCTGGTGGTACAGTGTGGATGCCCATCCCTGGTGGTCCTGGGCAGCATGCTGGTGGTCCTGTGCGGTGATCCGAGGGGGGGCTGCGCTGATAAACTATCAGCACATGCCCCCCCTGTCAGGAGAGCAGCTGATCGGCTCTCCTCTACTCGCGTCTGTCAGACGCGAGTGAGGAAAAGCCGATCAGCGGCTCTTCCTGCTCACATTGTGATCAGCCGTGATTGGACACGGCTGATCACGTGGTAAAGAGCCTCCGCTGGAGGCTCTTTACCGAGATCGTTGTGGCGGTGAGTCAGACTGACACACCGCACCACCGATCGCCGCGATGCGTGCCCCCACGGGCGCGCGGCGGCTGTTATCCTGCTGGACGTCATATGACGCCCAGTCAGGATAACAAAACCACCGCCCGTCCGTCATTCTGCTATAGACCGGGCGGGAAGTGGTTAAAGTTCCACTTTAAGGTGGCCAAATTCTGATCAGCATGTGGCCATCCCCTTCTGTCGAAGGGACATGTTGACATTTTTTTGTCAATCAGCAGCTGTAGCCAATCAGTGGGTACCCCTGTAAGATTACAATGTGCCAGCGTGGGGGGGGGATTTTGATGTGTTGATATTTTGAATGCCAATGGTTTTCAGTGGCACCCCAATGCACAAAAGGAACATACCATATGTAGTAGTCCGCTGCTTTACAAAAAAAAATGTCTAATTTTGGCCTGTGTGGTCTGCAGACTATTTAAAGCGGTAGTAAGGCCCGTTTTGTAATTTTTACCTACAGGTAAGCCTATAACAAGGCTTACCTGTAGGTAAAATTAATAACTTCTAAACGTGCACCGTTTAGGAGATATTCAACCTGGATACAGCCAGTGATGTCATCGGCGCATGCTTTCCGAAGGTGCGGCATACCTTGCCAGATCTGCAGAGCTTCGCGCCGGAACCAAAGAGTGATGTCATCGCGGCTCCGGCCACTCACATAGCCAGAGCGTGCAAACCCAGAAGAAAGACCGGCGGGAAGATGTCAGCCCTCTCAATGGTGACAACACACGGTGGGAAGGCTTCGTTCCAAGGTAAGTATTTCATAATGTGCTAGTATGCAAGGCATGACAAACAATGTTCACTTTGCTACCCTTCCCTGTGAATGCCTAAAATACAACAATTCAAAATAAGTAGTATTGTCCATAAAATATTTTAAGATTTTTACCTACATGTAAGCCTATAATAAGACTTACCTGTAGGTAAAATTAATAACTTCTAAACGTGCAACCTTTAGGAGATATTCACCCTGGATACAGCCAGTGACGTCACCGGTGCATGCTTTCTGAAGGTGCGGCATACCTTGCCGGATCTGCAGAGCTTCGCGCCGGAACCAAAGAGTGATGTCATCGCGGCTCCGGCCACTCACATAGCCAGAGCGTGCAAACCCAGAAGAAAGACCGGGGGGTAGATGTCAGCCCTCTCAATGGGGACAACACACGGCGGGAAGGCTTTGTTCCAAGGTAAGTATTTCCCTCCCCTGTGAATGCCTAAAATACAACAATTCAAAATAAGTAGTATTGTCCATAAAATATTATGGTGTACTGCCCATATAAATGTGCAGGATGTAGGGTTAAAAAACATTGCCTGGAAATGTATGAAACAGGTAACTGTATTCCAAGAGGTATGCAAGACTGCTGTATCCAAAAGAAGGGCTGGGAGACCCACGCTGCAAGAGAGGAGGGAGAGGGGAGAGAAGCAGCAAGTGCACCCTTGGTGTAATACAGTTTTATTAATCAAAGAATAAAATACATAAAACGTTCCACTCACAAAGGTAACGATTGAACAAGCGTGAGACTGGTAAAAGCTCTGTGCAGTGATGTCCTGCCCCCAAAGGAGCTGTCAGTCCATGCTGCTGCGCCACGGCTCCGGTGTCAGAAGGATTCCAGAAGACGCTGGGGGGGGGGGGGGGCGAGCTGACAAAAGCTAGGAACTCAAGCTGTCAACCTTGGAGAGGAGTAGCCAATCGGGACGCATTTCGGAGGCAAGCTACGCCTCCTTTCTCCTTTCAGTATTTTATTCTTTGATTATTAAAACTGTATTACACCAAGGGTGCGCTTGGCACTTCTCTCCCTCCTCTTATGCGATGTATACTAGCACATACTAGCACATGCCTAGGACATGCTATGTAACTGCCTTACAGGTATTTTTTTTTTTTAAACCAGCCATGGTTTACTACCGCTT
The DNA here is from genome assembly GCA_029206835.1 of Rana muscosa. Taxonomy (NCBI): domain Eukaryota; kingdom Metazoa; phylum Chordata; class Amphibia; order Anura; family Ranidae; genus Rana; species Rana muscosa. The sequence continues at coordinate 286,595,114 of CM055118.1, forward strand.
TAATTGAATGGCACATCGAAACAGGACATAACGTGCATTAACACATGTTGTTTTTTCCTGCACCATAAATGTATCTAGTTAGTTTTAAAAGAACTACAACTGGACCTTAAGTTTCAAATAAATGAAAGTATATTCTTGGGTTAAAAACATTTATTAGCTTATGAGGTTTCACAGAAATTCAGTAGTGAAGTAACCTTGACGTTTAAAATAAATCAGGAAATGTCTGTAGTGGTTATCAAAACCCCATCATTTAACATCAGATGGTGTTCAGAGAAGCATATCACTAGGCTCCTTCTATAAATACCCACACAAAATCACCCAACTAACTTCTTTTTTTATTTTCAGGCTGTGGCAAACTCACCGGCGTCAGTAACCCAATCACTATACGTGCCTCGGGGTCACGGTTTGGCTCTTGGATGACGGATACCATGGCTCCCAGTTCAGATAATAGGGTGAGTCAACTAATAGATGCTTTTACGCTCTGCTGTGCTATAGCTGTTTTTTTTTTATCATCTGTTGGCTCTGTAAAGCCAGAGGCAGTAATACCAACTGCAACCAGAGAGCTCAACAGCAGGGAGTTATTGTTAATGGTGACTTCAGCAACCACAAATGAGAGGCAGTAAACTGAAAATATACAGGGAAAGTGGTTTTCCATCTTCACTTGACTTAAATTTACGGGCTTGTACAAGCTTTCCTTTAAGTTTAACAAAGTTTATTGCCTTTTTTTATTTCCTTCCTCCTTTGCTTCTCTTTCTTGCTCTTGCAGACACTGAAGTAATAATGGAAGATCTGCATCACTGCCCTGCTTCCCTAGTGTCTGCGGGGTTAAGAATGCCTGTAGTGCCAGCCTATGATTGGGGCTTACCCTGACTCATAGGCTGTCCAGAAATACAGCTCTAATAGGACTGAAGTGTTATAAAATGTCAAACATTCTTTATTAGTTGTAGGACAATTTTCAATAGAAGGTGAAACATTACCGTATGGAAATTTACCCATACATATCTTCAAAGTTGAACTCCACAAAAAACAAACAGCTAAATGTACAACTGAAATACATATATGGGAGCTATTTTACCAGGCAATTACTTCTGCTGTCTAATGATGGTGACATTATAAGCATTATGCATGTGTAGCGCCCCCCCCCCCAATATTTGGGGGCAATATGTGTAAATTTAGTGGCAGTCTGAGCCAGTAGTTGGGCTCAGACAAATTTATGCTTCAATTTTGCTCTGTTCTGGGTGTGATACTGCCTGGCAGTAGTGTTCTCCTTTGCCTGTGGGTGGCACTGTCACCGCCGGCATGGGTTGAGCTACGGGGGGTATCACAGCACCTTGGGTGTCCTCTCTCGGCAGCTTTGCAGTGGGCGTGGTCTACCCACTGTGCATGCTGGGAGAGGGTACAAAAGGGGCAGACGCCATTTGGCGCGAGGAGATTCCAGGGGGACCCCAAGGCGTTCAGGGGGAACCTCTGGTCCAGTGAGTGTGCCTTGTGGCCCGCATGTCACGAGGTGCGCGAGTGTGTCTAGGCCTGGGGAACCTTCAGCCCGAGGCTCTGTTGCTGCATCGTGGGCCCAGCTCCGCTGACAAGGGCCTACGCTTTAGAGAAGGATCCCAGGCTGCCCGTTTGTAGGGGGCCCATCTTTAGGAAAAGTGGTCCAGGGGAAGATCAGTACCAGCGGAGATTAGCGACGGTACTGCTGTCTCGGGGAGAAGCCTGGAGGCTTGCCTAAAGGGGGATTCATCATCTCTGATATCCGTGCTCCATCCCGGCTGCTAGGACTGCTCTCATAGGGACTATCCGGGTGAGCAATACCCACTCAGGCTTGAGTGGCGACGAGTGTATATACTGAACTTGTTGCGTGCCTGAACCTTCCCCTACTTCCTTTCAACTTCCTGCTCTCTCTCTTCAAGTTGACTCAAAGAGAAAAAGAATAAAGCCTTGCTGATTAGATTTTACTCATGTGTGGACATTGGCCTTATTCCTGGAGATTTTTGTTTGCCTAGACAACGGAGCCAAAGGATCCACTCTGGAGAGGTAAATGCTGCAGACCCCAAACAAAACCAGCCGGTCACTTAAATGTGACTAAGTGCTACACATGCAACGGACGCGACCACCACCAAAAACTACAAGGACATTTTTCATCTTCCACTTGGAATAACTGACCGCCCTAGTGGCTGTTTTAGTACAATATCTGGTAGGGGGTTCACATACCCCTTTAAGCCTTTCACACTGTGCAGTTTGGCCACACCCACCATTAGCAGTGGCACGCTCCTCTATCATGGCTCGTCTCAAAAAGGAGGAGGGGACAAGTGTGGCCTTGGAGTGCAAACCTGCATTTGTTCTATGACCCTAAAGTCCTGGTTACAATATTCACTGCCAGGTTATTGCAGATCAATAAATTATTCAATAAATCAAATACTTATGCTGATAAAAATTAGCTTTCAATATGCAGTACAAAGGATAAAACTGTGCATCCTTTACTTATACTTGCTCTCTTTATTAAGCAATCCCAATCCAGTCTTACAAAACTCTTTAGAACCCAGTTTGTGAAGCATCTGGAAGCGATGATACTCTCTTTATATTGTACTTTGCTTTTAATGTTAGGTCATGTATAGACATTATTGGAGGGCACCCGATCTAAAGTGCTAAGCATAATGCAGTGAAAAAGGAGCACAGAGGAGGTCGTAAATGTCATTTTTGGAAGTGGATTTTTTTCAAAACTTCTTCGGTCATTGTGCCTTTGTAGAGTTTCAACGTTACATGGCAAAGTATCAAAGATAGGTTGTAAGAGCATTTAGTACGGCAGGTTTGAGTGCAATTGAATATCTGCCATCTAGCAACTGACGCAACCTAATTTTTTTCATAGTAACCATGTGCAAAATTAGAGAAGCTTATTTAGCGCCCCTCCTGGCTGGGGTAGAAGGTAATTTACCTCCAGCACAGAGAGAGGGCTGACATTACCCAGGGTGGATCCAAGGCTGCATTGAAGATAGACACAACAAAGAAGGGCACTAGCCACTTCAGTCCTCTTTCTCAGTTTTATTGCTCACAGGGAGAGAGTGTTAGGTAGGGCGACATGTCTCCTCTAACAACAGGGCTCAAGACTCCAGAGTTGTCCTCTACCCAAGGGAGTGCCAGGATCCTCTGAGAGTGGACACCAATTACCCTCCCTCCACCAGGACTTCCATTCTCTGGGTCTTCAACTTAGAAGCTGTTCCTCAACCAGGCAGGGCAGCTTGAAGACTTCTTGAGTTAGGCCCAAAACAGGTTACAACAGGTCACAATGCATGGAAAAGAGAGCTCACCAGGCCTTTATAGCCTCCTCAAGCATGCACCACTGACATGAACCTTCTAGTAATTGCCAGAGAGGACATAAATGCTAAAAACCACAAGATTGTCATTGCTCCCATAACTGTTGCCCTGAATTCCAGTGATGCCCAGTGGTGACAGTAGGGAACTACAGCAGTCTTAAACCTAGGGGAGAAACCAAGTGATAAAAACTACAATTGGTTTTGGCAAACTGCTACTCAGGAAGCTAAATTTACTAGACATCTGTGATGATGGGGTGGCGACACTTAAAGTGCCTCTAAAAGCAAAGCTTTTTTTTTTTCATATTCGGATATGTTTTTTTTTTGCCATCTGTGTCCTATTGGGGAGATATTCCCTTACTTCTAGTTCCATAGCCAAAACAGAAAGTGAGAGAAAATCTACAGCAAAGTAAGGGAATCTCAGCGTGTCACCAGGGTCACCAGAATTGGTGTACCCATTGGAAGATTTCTCCTCTATTGGAGAAATCTAACAGGAGCCAGACAGAAATAAAAACTGGCAGGTGTTCTAATCCCTTTCCACTCTATAAGTTTTGCCTTTAGTGACACTTTAAATGTAGGGCTTGTATTAGCTAGCATGGATGGATGGCACTTGAAAAATAATGACACTGAGCTTTATGTGCACTAAAGCTGCCTATAACACTAATATATTCTCAGACAAACCCTTTTATGTGACAAAAATGATTACGGTTTTTGGGTTTCATATGTCCCTATAGAGTATATACAGTACATATAGAGTTGAGCTTTACTTATGGCTGATTAGGGGTTTACGAAGGGTTAATACAATGTTAAATACGCAAAATTTTGAGCCTTGACATGACATTTTTACCAAGAAATTGGGTATTAAATTGTGTTTGTGCGCACTGACATTAATTTCTGTGTATTTTTTCTCCAAAATATTGTTTGCGCAAATATAGTGGAACATAAAAAACTGCAACGGCCAGTGGCCACCATTTTATTCTCCAATGCGTACGAAAAAAGTTAAAATTTCCCAAGCCAACAAGTGGTTACGTTAGGACTAGGGATGAGCCGCACACCCCCCGGTTCGGTTCGCACCAGAACCTGCGAACGGACCGAAAGTTTGCGCGAACTTTAGAACCCTATTAAATACAATGTACGCGAACGTTCGACAGTGCTAAATATAACGGCTAATATGCAAGTTATTGTCTTAAAAAGGGTTTGGGGACCCGGGTCCTGGCCCAGGGGACATGTATCAAGGCAAAAATAAGTTTTAAAAACTGACATTTTTTCGGGAGCAGTGACTTTAATGATGCATAAAGTGAAAAAAAAAGTACCTGGGGGGTGTCTAAAGTATGCCTGTGAAGTGGAACGTGTTTCCCTTGTTTAGAACTGTCCCTGCACAAAATGACATTTCTAAAGGAAAAAAAGTCATTTAAAACTGCTTGCGGCTTTAATGTAATGTGTGGTCCCGGCAATATGGTCCCAGCCCATTACCATCCCCTTTGGGTCTTGTATGGATATTAAGGGGAACCCCGCACCCAAAGTAAAAAAAGGCCCTATATACTCTGAACAGCAGTATACAGGCGGTGCAAACAAGACAGGGACTGTAGGTTTGTTCTTATGTAGAATCTGTTTGGAATTTGGAACAGGTACATTTTTTAAGTGTAGCTCCAGCCCAAAAATCTATTTTTAAGCTTTTTGGAAAACATAGGGAAGGGTTATCACCCCTGTAACATTTGTTTTGCTGTCTGTGCACCTGTTCAGAACATTTCACCTCACTTTCCGTCCCAATGACAAATGATTTTTTGAAAATGTGTTTTTTTTATTGAAACAAGGATTGCTGATAAAGCATCAGTGGAGAGGAGACACCTTTTTCCCATATTAACTCTTACAGGAGAGAATTTCCCTTCCTAGGAGTAGATTTCTTCTCGCTTCCTGTTGTCTCCTTCCGTTTGCAAGTAGGAATCGTTTGTCAGTTGGATGTTTAAAAGTAGCAGCCTGCCGTATATAGTCTGCAGAAATTTGGCCCTTAGGTCTTGGTGTTGCCCTCACAGTTACTCTTGGTGGGCGCAGAAATGGGCCCAGCTGTTAAATATTAGATCAAGAATTGTAAATACAATCCCCTGTTGAACAGTGGTAGGAAAAATTGGGCCTTTGGTGGGGGTGGTGGTGCTGGTGCCACAACACTGTAAGTCCAAACAGTTACTCTTGGTGGTCGCAGGAATGGGCCCAGCTGTGAAATATTAGATCAAGAATTGTAATCACATGCCCCTGTTGAACAGGGGTAGACAAATTGGGCCTTTGGTGGTGGTGTTGCCACAACACTGTAAGCCCTCACAGTTACTCTTGGTGGGCGCAGGAATGGGCCCTGCTGTGAGTTATTAGATCAAGAATTGTAATTACATGCCCCTGTTGAACAGAGGCAGAAAAATTGTGCCTTAGGCACTGGTGCCACAACACTGCAACCCCTCACAGATACTGTACTTGGAGCGCAGCAATGAGCCCTGTTGAAAAGTATTGCATCAAAAATTGTAATTACACGCCCCTGTTAAACAGGGGCAGAAAAATTGGGCCTTAGGCACTGGTGCTGGTGCCACAACACTGCAACCCCTCACAGATACAGTACTTGGAGCACAGCAATGAGCCCTGTTGCAAAGTATTGCATCAAAAATTGTAATTACACACCCCTGTTAAACAGGGGCAGAAAAATTGGGCCTTAGGCACTGGTACTGGTGCCACAGCACTGCAACTCCTCACAGATACAGTACTTGGAGCGCAGCAATGAGCCCTGTTGCAAAGTATTGCATCAAAAATTGTAATTACATGCCCCTGTTAAACTGGGGCAGAAAAATTGGGCCTTAGGCACTGGTGCTGGTGCCACACCACTGCAACCCCTCACAGATACTGTAGTTAGAGCACAGCAATAAGCCCTGCTGCAAAGCATTGCATCAAAAATTAGACTTACACGCCCCTGTTAAACAGGGGCTGAAAAATTGGGCCTTAGCCACTGGTGGCAGTGCCCAGAACCAAAAATGTTCTTTCAAGCTATCAGCATGATTATTGAGGAGGAAGAGGATAGTCACTCAGCATAAGAGGATAGTCACTCAGCATCAGCATAGGCAGTCTTGAAGGGATCTGACATTTCCAAAAACATTATTCAGTTACATCAGCATCAGGTGCTTGGTAGCTGGTGATTAATTTTTATGAAGGTCAGTCGATCGACCGAGTCGGTGGACAGACGCACCCTGTGATCAGTTACAAAGCCTCCAGCAGCACTGAATGTGCATTCCGAAAGAACGCTGGATGCAGGACAGGCCAGTACCTCAATTGCATACTGTGCAAGCTCTGGCCAGTGATCCATCCTCAAGACCCAGTAACCCAGAGGATTTTCGGTGGGAAAGGTGTCCAAGTCTGATCTTGCCCCTAGGTATTCCTGCACCATGTAAACCAGACGCTGGCTATGGTTGCTGGAAGTGATCATACCTTGGGGCTGCGTACTAAAAAATTGTCTGAACGCATCGGTCAGACGGCCACCTTCTCCACCGCTCCTTCTTTGACTGACTGGAGCCTCAGCAACACGTTGTCCAGGACCAGGAATTTGTAACCTCCCAGTCTCTGGGAACGTGTTGCACAGACCTTTCTGCAAGGCCTCCCGAAGATGCTTCATCCTCTGCTCCCTCTGTGACGGCAAGATAAGGTCCACGACCTTACCCTTGTAACGTGTATCAAGGAGGGTTGCCAGCCAGTAATGATCCCTCTTCTTGATCGCACGAATACGAGGATCCTTGCGCAGGCTTTGCAGGATCAGGGAGGCCATGCAGCGTAGGTTTGCTGAGGCATTCGGTGCAGAGTCCCCTGGGTCACTGAGGACGACATGATCCAAAGCCACCTCCTCCCAGCCAGGTACAAGTCCATGGGTGTCTTGGGACTGTAATTGATCCCTTGAAGACTGCTGCTGATGCTGAGTGCTAGTCTCCACCTCCATGCTGACACAATCTTCCTCCTCCTCCTCCTCATCCTCTTCCTGTGAGATAGCCGGGCCAGCAGGAACACTTTCTGGATAAAGGGGGCCTTGAGAGGTAAGGAAGTTCTCCTCTTCCTGCCTCTGTTCTGCCTCAAGTGCCCTGTCCATTATTCCACACAGCGTGTGCTCCAACAGATGGACCAGAGGGACAGTGTCACTGATGCATGCACTGTCACTGCTCACCATCCTCGTGGCCCCCTCAAATGGTGCCAGGACAGTGTATGCATCCCTGATCATGCCCCACTGGCGTGGGGAAAAAAATACAAGCTCCCCTGACACTGTCCTGGTGCCATATTGCAACAGATACTCATTGATGGTCCTCTGCTGCGTGTGCAGCCACTGCAGCATGGCCAATGTAGAGTTCCACCTGGTGGGCATGTCACAGATTAGGCGGTTCTTGGGCAGGTTGTAATCCTTTTGCAGGTCAGCCAGCCGAGCACTGGCATTATATGACCGGCGGAAATGCCCACAGAGTTTCCTGGCCTGCTTCAGGACCTCCTGTAAGCCGGGGTACCTGCCCAAGAACCGCTGCACCACCAAGGTAAGGACGTGAGCCAAACAGGGCACATGGGTCAGTTGTCCCTGTCGGAAGGCGGACAGGAGGTTGGTGCCATTGTCGGAAACCACCTTTACTGGCTTAAGCTGGCGTGGTGTCAACCACCTCTGAGCCTGCCCCTGCAGAGCGGACAGAATCTCTGCCCCAGTGTGGCTCCTGTCCCCCAAGCACACCAGCTCAAGCAGCGGATGGCATCTTTTTGCCTGCGTACTTGCGTAGCCCCTTGAACGCCTACGGAGCACTGCTGGTTCAGAGGACAAAGCACAGGAAGAGACCATGGAGGAAGAAGAGGAGGGGGTGGAGGAGAGAGGTGTGTCAGAATTACCAGTAGTAACATTTTGGAGGCGTGGTGGCGGAACAACCTCCAACACTACTGCACCTTGTCCTGCATCCTTCCCAGCTGCCAGCAGAGTCACCCAATGGGCCATGAAAGATAGGTAACGTCCCTGCCCATGCCTGCTGGACCATGAGTCAGCGGTAATATGCACCTTACCGCTGACCGCCCTGTCCAGCGAGGCCAAGACATTGCCTTCCACATGGCGGTAGAGAGCCGGAATCGCCTTCCATGAGAAAAAGTGGCGTTTGGGAACCTGCCACAGAGGAACCGCACATTCCTCAAACTCACGGAAAGGGGCAGAGTCTACCAACTGAAAAGGCAGCAGTTGAAGTGCTAGCAATTTAGCCAAGCTAGCATTCAACTGCTGGGCATGTGGATGGCTGGGAGTGAACTTCTTTCGGCGGTGCAGCAGCTGGGGCAGGGAAATTTGCCTGGTACAATCGGACGTCGGTGTACCGAAAGGAGATTGCCGGCAAGTACTTGGCTGTGACTGTGACACACCTAATTCTACACCTTCATTCCTCTCAGTGCAGATTTCAGAGAGGACTGAAGGTATAGTAGGGTTGGAGATCCCAGCTGATGAAGAGCAAGGAGAGGTCCGCTATGTTCTTTGGTGTGGGTCTTTTAGGTACGCCTGCCAATGGACTGCATGGCAGGTTGAAATATGTCTGGTCAAGCACGTGGTGCCCAAGCGGCTGATGTTTTGGCCACGTGAGATACGCTTCATACATATGTTGCAAATGGCAACGGTGCGATCTGCTGCACACGTCTTAAAAAAGGCCCACACCAAAGAACTTTTGGAATAACGCGCAGAGACAGCAGCGCCCTGCACATGCGGAGCTCTGCGGTGTGATGCAGTCAGTGTGCTGGCCCTTAAGCTGGCCCCTGGAGGGCATCCTGCCTCGTTGGAGATGGGCCTCCTACTCCTCCTCTCTCCTATCAGGCACCCATGTGGAGTCAGTGACCTCATCATACCCTCCCTCCTCATCACTGGAGCCAATCTGGCAGTATGCTGCAGCTGGCAGAACATGACTGCCAGATAGCTGTCCTTGTTGGGCACCCCCTCTCTATGGGCTCACATTACTACCCCCTCTCTCTGGGCTTACGTTACTGCCTTCCTCCAGCTGGGTTCCATCATGGGAGCCTTCAAAACGCTGGGCATCCTCCTGGAGCATGTACCCAACACTGTGGTCAAACAGTTCGGGGGACTCCTCAGGAGGACATGGTGGGGCTAGGGAAGGAGTGACTGATGTCATTGAGCTGAGGGAAGAGGCCGCTTTGGCAGCAGCATTGACAGACAAAATACCCTGAGCCTGGGTGAGAGAGGATGAGGAGGATGGGGACGGCTTGGTCATCCATTCTACCAAATCATGGGCATGTTGCGGCTCAACATGGCCAGCTGCCGAAAAGCAGGACAAGCGTGTCCCACGGCCATGCACTGATGTCTGCCTCTCTTTGTTTGCCTTCCAGACATACTAATGGCCTGCAGTGAGATGTAGCTGCACAAAGGTGGGATGTATGTATATATATATATATATATATATATCTGTATATATATATATATATATATATATATATATATATATATATATATATATATATAATGCAGCTATCAGACTCCACTGCCTGCTGTGTTATTAGTATGAGAAAAGCAGCAAAGGTCTTCAGTTAGTTTTAGGTGAACACTGTGCAGAGGACACCGTACACTAACTGAAAATAATAGCAGCTCTCTGCCTGTGGTTTTATTACGAGAACACCACAAATTATTCAGTATTCAGGTTCCTTTAAGTGAACGCTCTGCAAAGGACAGAAGTACTGCAGTACACTACATGAAATTAATGCAGCACTCTGCCTGTGGTTTTATTATGAGAACACTGCTAACTGTATTCAGGTAAGCTTTAGGTGAACGCTATGCAAAGCACACAGTACACTAATTGAAACTCTGCTGCAGCTAGCACAATCACCTGCCTGCCTGTCACAGTATAGAGAACAGCAGTAATGGATCTAGCTAAACTAAATACAGTGTATAAATATATATACAACACCAAGGATGCATATATATCCTCTACACACTGTAACTGCAGCTAACTGACTCGCCTGCCTGCTCTATCTAACTCAATATAAATGACACTGCCTCTCTCTCTCTGTAACTCTCTCTTTCACAAACGCCAACACACTACACAAGGCCGACTTCCAGGCGGCCTTATATAGTGTGGGGCGTGTACCTACTCCTCTGAGCCATGATTGGATAAAGCCACCTTGGCCAATTACGGCTCTCTGTACTTACGGCGCTGTGATTGGCCAAGTATTCGGGTCATAGGGTATGCTTGGCCAATCATCAGCCAGCAATGCACTGCGATGCCGCAGTGAATTATAGGCCGTGACGCGCCACTCGAATTTGGCGCGAATGGCCCATAATATTCGATCTTCGTCGAACGAACGAACAGCTGATGTTCGAGCCGAACATGGGTTTGACTCGAACACAAAGCTCATCCCTAGTTAGGACTAAAGCCAACACATCTTGTTTAAGATTTGGATCGAGTAGAGTAGGATTAGAACACCTATCAGGTTTTTATTTGTTGTCTTTGTCCCTGTTGGGGAGTTTCACCCTATTTGTTTGTCCTGGTGACCATTAACAGTAAGAATGACATTTAAAGAAAATTCCAAATTTTGAGTGGTCACTAGAATAGGAATAGTTGGCAAATCTTTCAATGGTTCTTATGACAACCAGGGATTACCCTCACTTTGGAGGGATTTCCTCTCACTTCCTGTTGTAGCTATGGCACAGGAAGTGAAGGGAAAGCTCCTCAATGGGAGACAGACACAAAAGAAAAAAAAATCAGGGGTAATAAGTTCGTTCTTACTCTATCCAAAATGAAAAAAAAAGTTTTTCCTTTAGTTCTACTTTTAATTCCCTTAGCCGTAGTGCTTGTACAATTTGTCATAACACTCATTATTTTTCATGTGGCTGGTATTCTCAGCTCTCGTTATGGGATCATTATAGCTTAGTAAATTGAGCCACATATTTTTCCTCCAGATCTTTCCTTGTCCTTTTGAGAATATTGGTAATTACTCGCTTATGTTTTGAGCCTGCAAAGATATTGTATTTTGAAAAATAAAACATAAACTCTGTTTCAGCTGCAAATTAGATTAAGATGGTTCCGGATAAGCAAAGTCATTTGGGATATTTAGATAACTTATTCTCCATTACTGCATTTGACTCACTCTTGGGTATTTATAAGATGCATTAGGCGGACAGGAACCCATATACATGCAGTGGGCAGCATCAAAAAACAGCAGCGCTGCTGATCTGTATTAGAAAAGTGTTCATTCCCTGCATGCAACTTTAAATAAGATTAGACCTCCATTACCACAGAAACCAAGTGTTTTTCATTCCAACCACAATCTCCACCGTGCTTCATTTGCCAATGAATATACAGCCGATTCAGAACATCCAAGCTGTTTTTACCTAATCTGTTTTATCCCCCGTGGAACAAACCAAGCGCAGCTAATGAAATTAAAGGATTTGGAGGGAGTCTAAGTAGCATGACAGATGAAATGTCTCCATGAATATACCAGTCATTGGATGCATGGATGAAAAACATTTAGGGGGAAAAAAAAGTGACCGTTGGTGTTTAATGATATTCTGTATACCGTGTTCTGAGATCTCAGCTATAATCTCTCACGGCAGAAATTTGGGCATTTTGGTGATACCCTTTAATGGCTAAACCCAACATCTATTTTTGGTATGTTTGGCATTACGTTTCACGTTTCACTGTATGCAGTTCCCTTAAAGCTGAATTCCAGGTATAGATTTTATAGCATAGCTACATTGGTGCAACTTGGGCGATCTTCTAGGTCCCGTGCCGAGTGACTGCTCTGCTCCATAGTACCCACAAGGGGAAGCTTGTTTGGCATGGGTCTCATTCAGTGTAACTATGCTATAAAATCCATACCAAGATTTCAGCTTTCAGCAAAAAAAAATGTGTGCAGTTTCTTACCTGGAGATCCTGGCAGCATCAATGCTTCCTGTTGGGCTGCCTATCAGATTTATCCCATAGGCAGTCCAGTGGCCAACTGCACGAGCTTGCCTGCCAGGCTGACAATGTTGCTGTTATTTGCAGGGCAGTGACTTTGTGTTGTCAGCCTGAAACAAGAGGTTCTGTTACTTGCAGGATCTGCAGGCTGAGAAACTTTGCAACAGATTTAGAAAAAACATTTTGCTTACAAAAATTGTATTCAAGGAGAAAAAATTATTTAAAGATAAAGTGAGTTTTAGGGAACTTCCTCAGGTTCCTTTCTCTGGTATTACAATACCTGAGGAAGGAACCTAAGCAAGGTTATAAAGGCTTTCATCTCTAATACCTTAAAAGTGAAGGTCAGGGATCAAAAAAAACATACTCCCCTTGATGGCTACAGCACCAATCCCAGCTGCAGTTGTCCCCCGTCGCTTCTAAGATCAAAAACTCAGCAATCAAACATTGCTGATTGCTCAGCTCTCAGTCCTTAGTCTGCAGAGATCTGTTGACTGTCAATCACTGCGTCTCTTCTCTGCCTCTGCAGTGCTCACTGGAGCGCTGGGCTGATCAGGGGGCAGGAGCGGCTGGCTGAGGCTCTTAGCAGCTCGCTGAGAGGCTGAGCCAGCTGCCAGACCAGGCTTCTGGGTTAATCCTGATCATATGGTTATGGTCTTTTCAGAGCCTGGACGGGCTCCTGTGACCCACAGGAGAAATATATCCAAAAAAGCTTTGGCCATGCTTCTCCTTAACAATGGAACTAAAGTTCCTTTGTCACAAACTACGAGAAGTCAGGCTTTTTATTGCAGAGGAGACATGCAATGTCTCTTTTGCTATAAAATACAGCTACGTGCCTGCTTTCCATGGCAAAGGGAAGGTTCACTTTTGTGTCACCCCCCCCCCCCCCCCATGCAAATGGCTTTGAAAAAGAATTGGTAAACAAACCGTTTGCACAAATAAAATTGTATTTATTTTTTTAAACTCTTACTTCAGCCCTAGCCTCCAACCCTATTTGGGAGACATGGACGACCTCACTGTGCCTCCTGGCAGAGCTGGGAGCTAGAAATACCACAAGAATGCCCTCTTGCAATATCTGGATCGCATTGTCATAGGATTTCTGAAGGAAAGATAACATTTTTTTTTTTTTTTTTGGGGGGGTGGTCTTTCTGCTTTCTGTTTGCCATGGAAGGTGTCTGCATTAATCAATGAGTAACATAAAAAAAAACTCTACTACTACAAAGATAGGCAGCTAAAGGGTTTTTAGCGTTCACATGCATAAAAGGGACATTTTTACAAAGTCTTGAGAACTTTAAGCTAGAAGGTATTTAAAAAAGAAAGTTAATGAAGCAAAAAGGCAACTGCAACCAATTTGATTCTGTAAGCAGATTTTCAAGAACCAGGACACAAACTAGAGTGCATCAAGCCCTTCAATAGAAAAATACCTTGACTTACTTCATTGCCTACTCAGCTCTTGTTGATGGTGTGGTCCCTTAAGGCCCATACACACGATAAGAAAATCGGAAGAAAAATTTTGAAGCATGATTGGCTGGTCATCTGATAGTTAGTATAGTGCTTTCGACAGCCAATTCCGGCATTTCAGATGACAAAAACTGAAGGTGCAGGCTAGAAATTTTTGATCGTAAGTGAACACAACAACATGTGATTTTCATTTAATGTGTACAGTAATCTTACGGGAAAAATTAAATAGAAAAAAATGGAAATGCTCAGAAGCATAGAACAACCTTACACTTTCTCTTCTTCTACACTAGTACGTAGCTACGTTTGCCTATGTTTGCCTTTGTTGGGCTAGAATTAAAACAACATCATGATATGCACTTTTGTGGAAAGTCAAACGATCAGTCCTTTGATTTTCTCATAGTATGTATTAGGCTTTAGGCTATCTTGCATCCCTACCTATCCAACCCTGTGTATTATTCGTTGTCACAGGGGTGTTGTAGCACTATATTTTACACATAGGCAGGCAGCAGGGTCAGTTTAAGGGTCTGATATTGAGTGATAACATCCAGCATGTAAACCAGATTAAGGGAGAAAATTATGGAGTAGAATGGAATGGATTTTAGGAAGTTGACTTATCTGTAATTGTGTTTGGATCTAGTCCAAAAACAAAGTCCAGGTGGAGGAATGTTGACATCAGAAATAGCGGCAGCTGGTAAGATGTTATCTGAAGCTCTTGGAAGCTTAGAGACCATTCACACAAAAAAAAGAAACTTAGGTGGTTTGGGAAACCCTGTTTTCCAGAAATAGGTAATTTGTGGGAAGCTACTTTCATCTGATGATAATTTGAAAATTGTAATAAGACCAATAAGGGTTGGTTTCACCTTGAGCAGAGACTAAGGAATTAAGAAATGATTTAAACCTGGAGTGATATCCAATCTCAGCAATGTATCAGAAGGTTTTGTTTTTTTAATACTTTTTTTTTTTTATAAATAATTTTTTTTATTGAATAATTTTTCAAATCTACAGTACTCTGCAGTGCTCGATTTGAAGGAGGTATCAAATAGTCATATGCCAGAGAAAGTAGCATCTGTAAATCAATGATTAGTCTCCGAAATTGAGCATTTGTTAGCCAGTGTACGTCATGAGGAAAACAAAATTCACAAGCGTGAAGAGAAAAGTGATAACTAAAGCCTCGTACACCCGACCGAGTTTCTCGTCCAAAAACGACAAGAAAACTGCCGAGAGAGATTTCTTGCCGAGAAAACCGTTCGTGTGTATGTTTTTCATCGAGAAAACTGCTGTGAATCTCGATGAGAAAAATAGAGAACCTGCTCTCTTTTTTCTCGTCAGGATTCTCGATTTTCTCGTCGTGTTTCTCGTCGGCCTGTTTTGCGACGAGAAAACCGTTCGTGTGTATGCTTTTCCGAGTCTTCAAAAAGCACGCATGCTCAGAATCAAGTATGAGACGGAAGTGCTTCTTCTGGTAAAATAAGCCTTCGTAAAGGAGATAGCACATTCGTCCCGCTGTAACTAACTAAAAGCACAAAGGTGGAAAAGCGCGAATCGTCTCTTCCCAAACTTTTACTTCACACGCGGTAACACAAGATCAGCAAAAGCAGCCCAAGGGGTGGCGCCATTGAAATCGATCTTCCCCTTTATACTGCCGTCGTACGTGCTGGACGTGACCGCACAGAACAACGACGAGATTTGGAATTGACAGTGTGTATGCAAGGAAAGCTTGACAAGAATCTCGTCAAGCTTGACAAGAATCTCATAGAGAAAAACGACGGTTTTTTTACGATGAGAAACTCGGTCGTGTGTACGAGGCTTAAGGCTTCAGTATAAATAATATTACATATTTTACAATGGAGAGCAGCATTGTAGAATATATCCACTAGGGAAGCCATTTCTCTGCTTTGCAAAAGTAGACATGTGGTGGGGCAATGCACGTGTCAGTCATACAGCCTAATTTGGACAGCAAAGCATGTGTGACAAAGTGAAAAGGTGTGTAAAGAAAGTGTTAAAAGAAAAAAAAATACTTTGGGGAGAAAGTAAGGGTAAAGTCAAACATGCAAATAGCCAAATATGGCTCAATGCATTGGCACTGTCAGTAAATGTGTATAAAAGAGTGCCTCGTTCCTTTAGCCATCTCCAGCAATGATTACTCTCTGTTGGGTGAATAGTGTGAAAAAAGCTTGGGTGTCAAGTACCAAAAATAAAAAGATTTGTAAGAGCTTTCTTTATGGATTATACAAATAGAGCTTTTCACAACCTGAGACTATACAACCGGCCAGACTTCAAGGTTTTTTAATATCTCATACAGAGCAGAACACCATTCTTATAGAAGTGTAGTGTCAGTTCTGTTTTTCCATACACAAGGTAATGCACAACAGCAATAATTGTTTTAGTTGGGTGTGGTATTTATTTAATGCATTGAAAGAACAATCCACTCAAAAATATTTCACGATGACTCTATTGGTAAGATCAGGGCTGGGCTGGGGGGTAGACAGAGGAGGTGGCTGTCTTGGGCAGCAATAAAGGAGTGCAAAAAAAAAATGGTACTTGCAACCTATACTGTTGAAGTAGTTCACAGCTCATGGGGGTGCCACACTTTGGCCTTTGTTACTAAATGACCTTGTTGTGCCACTAGGTAGGATCTCTACATTTACGTTTCCGGGTCTGCATACCTGCTGCGGCCATCATAAGGGGTTCCCACTCTGCCTAATGAGTCTCATTTGTTATATATTTTGGAAAAGCAACAGGAGGCACTGGAAAAAAACTCCCCGAATATAAGCTGAGGCACCTAATTTTACCACAAAAAACTGGGAAAACGTATTGACTCGAGTATAAGCCTAGGGTGTCCATATGCATGCCTCACTGTGCCTGACTTTGCCTCACTGTATCCATGTGCATGCCTCACTGTGCCCATGCCTCACTGTGCCCATGCCTCACTGTGCCCATGACCAGTGGTGTTTTTAGGTTTTGTGCTGCCCTAGGCCTGACTAAACTTGCGCACCCCCTAATTTGAATATGACCCACCCCTTCCTGTCAAAGCCACACCCCTTCCTTTTTAAGACCCGCCCTATCATTTTCATGGGAGGAAGACAGAGAAATGCCGTGGGAAGAGGACAGAGGGACGCCGCATTAGAAGGACAGAGGGACGCCGTGGGAAGAGGACAGAGGGACGCCGCATGAGAAGGACAGAGGGACGCCATGGAAAGAGGACAGAGGGACGCCGTGGGAAGAGGACAGAGGGATGCCGTGGGAGAAGGACGCCGTGGGAAGAGGACAGAGGGACGCCATGGGAGAAGGACGCCGTGGGAAGAGGACAGAGGGACGCCGTGGGAAGAGGACAGAGAGGGATGTTGTGGCGGTCAATAAGGCCTAGAGAATAGCAGGCTAGGCACTTCCTAATGGCTCAGTCCCTGGGAATAGTAATGGATAATGGCCAACAGGCCCTCTTACCAGTCCCAGCGAAATCGCAACAATGATCCCTCTGGGTGGACGTTCGCTCACTCTGGGTTGCATGGGGTGACTCTAGTCAGTAGTGTAGCATGTCTGTATCCTGGCAGTGGCTGGGTCTTTCTCCCTCTCTGGTGGTGCAGGTACAGCGTGGCTCTCTGGTGGTGCAGGTACAGCGTGGCTCTCTGGTGGTGCGGGGTACAGCGTGGCTCTCTGGTGGTGCGGGGTACAGCGTGGCTCTCTGGTGGTGTGGGGTACAGCGTGGCTCCCTGGTGCTGCGGGGTACAGCGTGGCTCCCTGGTGCTGCGGGGTACAGCGTGGCTCCCTGGTGCTGCGGGGTACAGCATGGTTTCCTGGTGCTGCGGGGTACAGCGTGACTCCCTGGTGCTGCGGGGTACAGCGTGACTCCCTGGAGCTGCGGGGTACAGCGTGACTCTCTGGTGGTGTGGGTACAACGTGGCTCTCTGATGGTGCAGGGTACAGCGTGGCTCTCTGGTGGTGCGGGGTACAGCGTGGCTCTCTGGTGGTGCGGGTACGATGTGGCTCTCTGGTGATGCAGGGTACAGCGTGGCTCTCTGGTGGTGCGGGGTACAGCGTGGCTCTCTGGTGGTGCGGGGTACAGCGTGGCTTTCTGGTGGTGCAGGGTACAGCGTTGCTCTCTGGTGGTGCAGGGTACAGCGTGGCTCTCTGGTGGTGCGGGTACAGCGTGGCTCTCTGGTGGTGTGGGGTACAGCGTGGCTCTCTGGTGGTGCGGGGTACAGCGTGGCTCTCTGGTGGTGCGGGTACAACGTGGCTCTCTGGTGGTGCGGGGTAAAGCGTGGCTCTCTGGTGGTGCGGGGTACAGCGTGGCTCTCTGGTGGTGCGGGTACAGCGTGGCTCTCTAGTGGTGCGGGTACAGCGTGGCTCTCTGGTGGTGTGGGTACAACGTGGCTCCCTCTCTGGTTTCCCCCAGCACAGTATTCTCTTTTGCTCCTCGTCTAACACCCCCTCTCTCCCCTCCAGCAGAGTGCTTGCATGCTGGGGGCTGTAGCTTGGTGTCTATGGACACACTGGGGCCGGAACTATATTTCCCATGATGCCCCAGAGTCTTCTGATCGGCCCTCTGCTGTGGCCAATCATGGGGAGGGTGCAGTGAATCCAATTAGAGCCGCTCTCTCTCTCTTCGGGTTACAGAAAGGGAAGGGGGTGGCGGGGGAGATACAGACAGCCCGCAGCTCTCCTCTCCCTGTCACAGCGCCGCTACTCTATTTGCCAGAGAACTCGGCAGGGGCGCTGTGACAGGGAGAGGAGAGCTGCGGGCTGTCTGTATCTCCTCCGCCGCACCCTTCCCTTTCTGTAACCCGAAGAGAGAAGAGAGAGAGAGCGGCTCTAATAGGACTCGCCGCCCGCCGCCCAGCCTCCTGCCCGATGTTTCCCTCCCCATCATTGGCCACAACAGAATCACGGCTGTGGGAGGGGCGGCGGCTTGACGGCTCCTCTTTCAACTGCTTCCTGGCCCCCTTCGCATCCGGCACGAGTCACTGCACTGCTTAGCAGTACTCCCCTGATAGTGGCCCTGCATGCGGGAGTCGGGAGGAGGGCGCGGGTGCAATTTTCGTGGGGGGGGGGGCGGCCGGCCGCCCCCGCAAAGTGCCGCCCTAGGCCTGGGCCTAGTCGGCCTAAGCCAGAATACAGCACTGCCCATGACTAGACTGACATTTAACATGTGTGCCAAGTTTGGGGTCCAGGGAACCTACCACCGGCCAGTACCGGGTCCCCAAAGTCACCAGAGAAATGACCGTTTAACATGGGAGTCTATGGAAGGGGTGCCCGGGTTTGAAAAATCGGTGCTCCCCGGCCGTAGGTCCCCCAGACAACAAACTTTGCAACCCTGTAAAGGAATACATCTGTGCCAAGTTTGGAGTCCAGGGGACATACAGCCGGCCAGTACCGGGGCCCCAAAGTCCGGGAGATCAGGCGCAAAAAGGTGACTCGAGTATAAGCCGAGGGGGACATTTTCAGCACAAATAAATGTGCTGAAAAACTCGGCTATACTCGAGTATATACGGTAAGTTAGGAATTATGATGGCAGTGAGGGCTCGCTGTTGGAGTATCTGGACTTGGCTCTAAAAATTAATAAATCAATATCTTTAGGTAGTATTTTTTGTAGAGTGGCCATGTACATGGGGGCACACAGGCTCAGTCTTGAACTTCCAAAATGTAAGGCTTCAGCAGGGTTCCCTTTGTTACAATGTGTTAAAATATTTTTATGTAAATCTTCAGTTACAAACTTTCAGGTGATTTGGAATTGAATCTATGCTGCTAGTCTAACACAAAATTCTTACAATCATTGCCAGGATAATTTTCTGCCTCCCTCAGCTAGCGAAGTGACTAGGCATCCATGATTTTTGTTTTGCTGAACCCAATTTTACAGCTGCATCTTATCTAAATCCTACCCATAGCTACACATATCCAACACAACATGCCCTTATTGACAGAGGACCCAGCCAGCCTTTAAAAAAACATCTTGGACCATCCTCTGTATGAGCTTGCCAATTCCAATTGTGTCTTCAAAACAAAGCTTATTCCTTGGACATGGTTTTTGCCATTACTTTCTACATACAGAAAGTATTTGTATGCACCAAAAGTCAGCATGGTCCTTATCTGCTTTGTGCTTTGCGTCGTGTTGGAGATGTTACTACACTCACTCCTTTTGGAACAAGTAATGGCTGCTGCTGGGATGCAGTGTGCCTAATAACAATACAATTGAGGATTTCCCACCTCTATTTGTCCCAGTTCTTAGAAAAAAATAGAGAAGAGGAATGTCCCCAATGGAGATACAGAGAGCAAAATAATTCCAACTGGTATCCTAACCCTCCAACATTTCCTATTCTAGGGTTCCTCAAACTTTCAATCAAAGAACCAATTCACTCTTCTTCAAGCTTTATGGAGCCAGACTTTGGACTGTAGGTGTGGAAAATGCCCTAGTGTCAATAGAAGTAAACAATGCTCTAGGCTTGGTGGTCAGTGTAAGTAATAAATGCCCCAAAGCTGCTGGCCAGTAGGAGTAATAAATGACCCAGTGCCTCTGAGTAGAGGAAGGACTGACCCATTGTTGGTGTCTGTGGAAGGAATTGCCCCCTATAATTGGTTTTAGTGGGAGGAAGTACTGTATGCCCAATCATTGGTGTCCGTGGGAAGAGTATTGCCCCATCATTGGTGTTAGTTGGAGGAATAGTGCCCAGTCAGTGTCAATTAAAAAAATGGTACCCTGTTGTATGTATTAGGAGGGATAGTAGCCTATTGTTGATTTCAGTGAGAGAAATCTTCACCATTAATGATTTTAGTGGTAGGAATTGTGCCTAATAGTTGGTTTCAGAGGGAGGAATGGTGCCCCATAGTCCATACTAGTGAGAGGAATAGTGCCCCAACGTTGATGTCAGTCAGAGGAATGGTGCCCTATTGTTGGTGTCGGTGGGAAAAATATTGCCCCATTGATCTGTCAAATGGAGGAATAGTACAACATCAATAGTGTCAGGAGGAATAGTACCCAACGTACTAAGGCAGCAGTTTGTAGACCACTGCTGTTTTCAAAACTAAACACGTTCTGAATATACTTTAAGCCTTTCTTTTACTGCAACCCAGCATGTCTTTTCTGTATCTGTGTATTTAGTCGCTTGCCTGGAGTTCAGTTTTAATAGGATCAGTAGTAAAATCCAGGACTGAGTACACATTCAGGCTTATTCAAAGCAGGTTCAAAGAATAGTGGTGCTGTGCGAAATACACTTACCCATTACAACAGATAAAATTCACTTAAATTAGATAAATGAAGTTTGATTTCTTTCTGTGGGGTTAATGCACTTTTTCCATTGCCTTATGCTTACCCTATTGAATCCCATTTATGTTGTCAAGCATTAAAGTGGGAGTCAAAGAACCTTTTTTTTATCTGTAATAATTGTTACCTCCTATCAGTGTGACTTCCTATCAACATTATTGCCCTGAGGCCAGGATACTTGAATAAGTATTAAATATCAGTACTACACTTATAACAGTTCCTATGGATTGTAGTGATGACACCACTGGTTCACTAGATAAAAGCAATAAAAATGATAGTTATTTTTGACACGCCAATATAAGCGTACTTGAAAAATCTCCATGTAATTTTTGGTCCCTATCTGATGGCCATCTTTTTTCACAACCAGTTTTTAAGCTTCTCATGTGCTAAGTCCGTGGTTTACTTTGCATCTCTAAGAACTTTACATATGATGTGGAGTGTTTCCTGTACGAACTATGCTTTTTATTGTTCAGATGGCAGGCTCTATGAAATGTGTGACTAGGGATGAGCTTCGTGTTCGAGTCGAACATACGTTCGACTCGAACATCGGCTGTTCGATCGTTCGACGAAGATCGAACGATTTGGGCCGTTCGCGCCAAATTCGAGTGACGCGAACGGCCCACAATGCACTACGCCATCGCAGTGTCATCCAGGCGCTGTGATTGGCCAAGCATGCACTGTGACCCCGCATGCTTGGCCAATCACAGCGCCGGCAGCGAGGAGAGCAATGATTGGCCACAGGCAGGATGCCTGTGGCCAATTATTGCTGAGGGGGTTTAGTACACGCCCCACACTATAAAAGGCCGCCAGCGCGGCGGCCTTGTGTAGTGTGTTCCGGAGCAGGGAAAGAGAAGCATAGGCAGGGACAGTGTCATTTTTTTCCTTTACTAATCCTGGATTCCTTGTGTTTAGGGACAGAGGATAGGTAGGGAGAGTGTCAGTGTGTCATTCTGTGCTAAACCTTGTTTGTAGGGACAGAGAAGGACAGTGAGGGAAAGTGTCAGTGTGCTATTCTGTGCTAATCCTTGTTTTTAGGGACAGAGAAGGACAGTGAGGGAAAGTGTCAGTGTGCTATTCTGTCCTAAACCAATCTTGCTGAACCATATTTGAAATCCTTGAGTTTAGGGACAGAGAAGGACACTCGGGGAAACTGTCAGTGTGCTATTCTGTTCTAAACCAATCTTGCTGAACCATATTTGAAATCCATGAGTTTAGGGACAGAGAAGGACACTCGGGAAAACTATCAGTGTGCTATTCTGTGCTAAATCTTGTTTGTAGGGACAGAGAAGGACAGTGAGGGAAAGTGTCAGTGTGCTATTCTGTCCTAAACCAATCTTGCTGAACCATATTTGAAATCCTTGAGTTTAGGGACAGAGAAGGACACTCGGGGAAACTATCAGTGTGCTATTCTGTGCTAAATCTTGTTTGTAGGGACAGAAAAGGACAGTGAGGGAAAGTGTCAGTGTGCTATTCTGTCCTAAACCAATCTCGATGAACCATATTTGAAATCCTTGAGTTTAGGGACAGAGAAGGACACTCGGGGAAACTATCAGTGTGCTATTCTGTGCTAAATCTTGTTTGTAGGGACAGAGAAGGACAGTGAGGGAAAGTGTCAGTGTGCTATTCTGTCCTAAACCAATCTTGCTGAACCATATTTGAAATCCTTGAGTTTAGGGACAGAGAAGGACACTCGGGGAAACTATCAGTGTGCTATTCTGTGCTAAATCTTGTTTGTAGGGACAGAGAAGGACAGTGAGGGAAAGTGTCAGTGTGCTATTCTGTCCTAAACCAATCTTGCTGAACCATATTTGAAATCCTTGAGTTTAGGGACAGAGAAGGACACTCGGGGAAACTATCAGTGTGCTATTCTGTGCTAAATCTTGTTTGTAGGGACAGAGAAGGACAGTGAGGGAAAGTGTCAGTGTGCTATTCTGTCCTAAACCAATCTTGCTGAACCATATTTGAAATCCTTGAGTTTAGGGACAGAGAAGGACACTCGGGG
The DNA here is from genome assembly GCA_029206835.1 of Rana muscosa. Classification (NCBI taxonomy): domain Eukaryota; kingdom Metazoa; phylum Chordata; class Amphibia; order Anura; family Ranidae; genus Rana; species Rana muscosa. The sequence goes on from CM055118.1 coordinate 286,618,070, forward strand.
AAACTGTCAGTGTGCTATTCTGTGCTAAATCTTGTTTGTAGGGACAGAGAAGGACAGTGAGGGAAAGTGTCAGTGTGCTATTCTGTCCTAAACCAATCTTGCTGAACCATATTTGAAATCCTTGAGTTTAGGGACAGAGAAGGACACTCGGGGAAACTATCAGTGTGCTATTCTGTGCTAAATCTTGTTTGTAGGGACAGAGAAGGACAGTGAGGGAAAGTGTCAGTGTGCTATTCTGTCCTAAACCAATCTTGCTGAACCATATTTGAAATCCTTGAGTTTAGGGACAGAGAAGGACACTCGGGGAAACTATCAGTGTGCTATTCTGTGCTAAATCTTGTTTGTAGGGACAGAGAAGGACAGTGAGGGAAAGTGCCAGTGTGCTATTCTGTCCTAAACCAATCTTGCTGAACCATATTTGAAATCCTTGAGTTTAGGGACAGAGAAGGACACTCGGGGAAACTATCAGTGTGCTATTCTGTGCTAAATCTTGTTTGTAGGGACAGAGAAGGACAGTGAGGGAAAGTGTCAGTGTGCTATTTTGTCCTAAACCAATCTTGCTGAACCATATTTGAAATCCTTGAGTTTAGGGACAGAGAAGGACACTCGGGGAAACTATCAGTGTGCTATTCTGTGCTAAATCTTGTTTGTAGGGACAGAGAAGGACAGTGAGGGAAAGTGTCAGTGTGCTATTCTGTCCTAAACCAATCTTGCTGAACCATATTTGAAATCCTTGAGTTTAGGGACAGAGAAGGACACTCGGGGAAACTGTCAGTGTGCTATTCTGTTCTAAACCAATCTTGCTGAACCATATTTGAAATCCTTGAGTTTAGGGACAGAGAAGGACACTTGGGGAAACTATCAGTGTGCTATTCTGTGCTAAATCTTGTTTGTAGGGACAGAGAAGGACAGTGAAGGAAAGTGTCAGTGTGCTATTCTGTCCTAAACCAATCTTGCTGAACCATATTTGAAATCCTTGAGTTTAGGGACAGAGAAGGACACTCGGGGAAACTATCAGTGTGCTATTCTGTGCTAAATCTTGTTTGTAGGGACAGAGAAGGACAGTGAGGGAAAGTGTCAGTGTGCTATTCTGTCCTAAACCAATCTTGCTGAACCATATTTGAAATCCTTGAGTTTAGGGACAGAGAAGGACACTCGGGGAAACTATCAGTGTGCTATTCTGTGCTAAATCTTGTTTGTAGGGACAGAGAAGGACAGTGAGGGAAAGTGTCAGTGTGCTATTCTGTCCTAAACCAATCTTGCTGAACCATATTTGAAATCCTTGAGTTTAGGGACAGAGAAGGACACTCGGGGAAACTATCAGTGTGCTATTCTGTGCTAAATCTTGTTTGTAGGGACAGAGAAGGACAGTGAGGGAAAGTGTCAGTGTGCTATTCTGTCCTAAACCAATCTTGCTGAACCATATTTGAAATCCTTGAGTTTAGGGACAGAGAAGGACACTCGGGGAAACTGTCAGTGTGCTATTCTGTGCTAAATCTTGTTTGTAGGGACAGAGAAGGACAGTGAGGGAAAGTGTCAGTGTGCTATTCTGTCCTAAACCAATCTTGCTGAACCATATTTGAAATCCTTGAGTTTAGGGACAGAGAAGGACACTCGGGGAAACTATCAGTGTGCTATTCTGTGCTAAATCTTGTTTGTAGGGACAGAGAAGGACAGTGAGGGAAAGTGTCAGTGTGCTATTCTGTCCTAAACCAATCTTGCTGAACCATATTTGAAATCCTTGAGTTTAGGGACAGAGAAGGACACTCGGGGAAACTATCAGTGTGCTATTCTGTGCTAAATCTTGTTTGTAGGGACAGAGAAGGACAGTGAGGGAAAGTGTCAGTGTGCTATTCTGTCCTAAACCAATCTTGCTGAACCATATTTGAAATCCTTGAGTTTAGGGACAGAGAAGGACACTCGGGGAAACTATCAGTGTGCTATTCTGTTCTAAACCAATCTTGCTGAACCATATTTGAAATCCTTGAGTTTAGGGACAGAGGAGGACACTCGTGGAAACTATCAGTGTGCTATTCTGTGCTAAATCTTGTTTGTAGGGACAGAGAAGGACAGTGAGGGAAACTATCAGTGTGCTATTCTGTGCTAAACCAATCTTGCTGAAGCATATTGCAAATCCTTGTGTTTAGGGACAGAGAAGGATAGGCAGGGGACAGTGTCAGTGTCTTTGTTGCTAAGCCTCCTGCACAGTATACACCTGAAGGTAGCCCTTATTGCTGTTTTTCCCATCTCCCTGCAGGCCATCCATTAAAATGTCTGCAAGGCAAACAAGGAGAGGCAGACAGTCAGGAGGCAAAAAAAGAGGGCAAGCAGGCTCTGTGTCTGGGGGCAACAGTGCTGGTCGTGGACGCGGTGCATTGTCATCAGCACGTGGCCATGGGACACGCTTGTCCTTCTTTTCGGCAGCTGGACATGTTGAGCCACATCATGCCGAAGACTTGGTAGAGTGGATGACCAAGCCCACCTCATCCTCCTCATCCTCTCTCACCCAGGCTCAGGGTACTGGCAAAGCAGCTGCCAAAGCGTCCTCTTCTCTGGTATCAATGTCATCATTAGTCACTCCTTCCCTAGACCCACCATGTCCTCCTCCTGAGGAGTCCCCCGAACTGTTTGAGCACAGTGTTGGGTACATGCTCCAGGAGGATGCCCAGCGTTTCGAAGGATCTGATGATGATACCCAGCTAGAGGAAGGCAGTAGCGTGAGAGCAGAGAGAGGGGATGCTCAAGATGGACACCAATCTGGCAGTCATGCTCCAGCAGCTGCAGCATACTGCCAGATTGGCTCCAGTGATGAGGAGGGAGGGGATGATGAGGTCACTGACTCCACGTGAGTGCCTAATAGGAGAGAGGAGAAGGAGGAGGCACATCTCCAACGAGGCAGGATGCCCTTGGGTGGCCAGCGTATGGGCAGCACACCAACGGAATCACACCGCAGAGCTCCGCCTGTGCAGGGCGCTGCCTCTGCCCCTCATTCAAAAAGTTCTTTGGTGTGGGCCTTTTTTGAGGCGAGTGCATCAGATCGCACAGCTGCTGTTTGCAACATATGTCTCAAGCGTATATCACGTGGCAAAAACATCAGCCGCTTGGGCACCACATGCTTGATCAGACATATGTTGACCTGCCATGCAGCTCGTTGGCAAGCCTACCTTAAAGACCCACACCAAAGAACAAAGCGGACCTCTCCTTGCACCGCATCAGCTGGGATCTCCAACCCCACTATACCATCAGTCCTCTCTGAAACCTGCACTGAGAGGAATAAAGGTGTAGAATTAGGTGTGTCACAGCCAAGTACTGGCTGCCACTCTGCTAGCAGTACACCGACGTCCGATTCTAGCAGGCAAATTTCCCTGCCCCAGCTGCTGGACCGTCGAAAGAAGTTCACTCCCAGCCATCCACATGCCCAGCGGTTGAATGCTAGCTTGGCTAAATTGCTAGCGCTTCAACTGCTGTCTTTTCAGTTGGTAGACTCGGCCCCCTTCCGTGAGTTTGTGCAATGTGCGGTTCCTCAGTGGCAGGTTCCCAAACGCCACTTTTTCTCACGGAAGGCGATTCCGGCTCTCTACAGGCATGTGGAAGGCAATGTCTTGGCCTCGCTGGACAGGGCGGTCAGCGGTAAGGTGCATATTACAGCTGACTCATAGTCCAGCAGGCATGGACAGGGACGTTACCTTTCTTTCACGGCCCATTGGGTCACTCTTTTGGCAGCTGGGAAGGATGCAGGAAAAGGTGCAGTAGTGTTGGAGGTTGTTCCACCGCCACGCCTCCAAAATGCTACTACTGGTTGTGACACACCTCTCTCCTCCACCCCCTCCTCTTCTTCCTCCATGGCCTCTTCCTGTGGTTTGTCCTCGGAACCAGCGGTGCTCCGTAGGCGTTCAAGGGGCTACGCAAGTACGCAGGCAAAAAGATGCCATGCCGTGCTTGCGCTGGTGTGTTTGGGGGACAGGAGCCACACTGGGGCAGAGGTCCTGTCTGCTCTGCAGGGGCAGGCCGAGAGGTGGTTGACGCCACGCCAGCTTAAGCCAGGAATGGTGGTTTGCGACAATGGCACCAACCTCCTCTCCACCCTCCGACAGGGACAACTGACCCATGTGCCCTGTATGGCTCACGTCCTTAACCTGGTGGTGCAGCGGTTCTTGGGCAGGTACCCGGGCTTACAGGATGTCCTGAGGCAGGCCAGGAAAGTCTGTGTGCATTTCCGCAGATCTTATAATGCCAGTGCTCGCCTGGCTGAGCTGCAAAAGGAGTTGAACCTGCCCAAGAACCGCCTTATATGTGACATGCCCACCAGGTGGAACTCAACGTTGGCCATGCTGCAGCGGCTGCACACGCAGCAGAGGGCCTTAAATGAGTACCTGTGCAACTACGGCACCAGGACAGGGTCAGGGGAGCTCGGGTTTTTTTCACCACGCCAGTGGGGCATGATCAGGGATGCATGCACTGTCCTGGCACCATTTGAGGAGGCCACGAGGATGGTGAGCAGTGACAGTGCATGCATCAGTGACACTGTACCTCTTGTCCACCTGTTGGAGCACACGCTGCGTGGAATAATGGACAGGGCACTTGAGGCAGAACAGAGGCAGGAAGAGGAGGACTTCCTTGCCTTTCAAGGCCCCCTTTACCCAGACAGTTTTCCTTCTGTCCCACCCATCGCACAGGAAGAAGAGGAGGAGGAGGAGGAGGAGGAGGATTGTGTCAGCATGGAGGTGGAGGCTGGCACTCAGCATCATCAGCAGCAGTCTTTTAGGGATGATTTACAGTCCCAAGAAACCAGTGGACTTGTACGTGGCTGGGAGGAGGTGGCTGCGGATCATGGGGAAGGGAGCCGCTCAGGTGTGGAAGTCCCTGGAATTACCTCCTTTCCAGCAACCAAGGGTGCAGGCAAATGCAAATGCAATTGAAGAAAGAAAGGAAGGTCTTCTGGACGCAGCACTCCGGTTAAAAAGCCTTTATTCCAAAAAAAGGGTTCAGGAAACCAAAAACACTCTGCACAACAACATTTTAAAATGTCACATCCCTTCAAGACTGATGCTGATGCTGAGTGCCTGTGCTGTTATGTTGACTGGCTATCCTCCTCCTCCTCCTCAATGATACGATTAATGATGATAGCTTGGAAGATCATTTTGGTTTATGGGTGACGCCACCAGTGGCTAAGGCCCAATTTTTCAGCCCCTGTTTAACAGGGGCGTGTAATTACAATTTTTGATGCAATACTTTGCAACAGGCCTCATTGCTGTGCTCCAAGTACAGTATCTGTGAGGGGTTGCAGTGTTGTGCCACCAGTGCCTAAGGCCCAATTTTTCAGCCCCTGTTCAACAGGGGCATGCAATTATAATTATTGATCTAATTATTCACAGCAGGGCCCATTGCTGCGCCCACCAAGAGTAACTGTCAGGCCTTACAGTGTTGTGGCACCAGCACCACCATCACCACCACCACCACCACCAAAGGCCACATTTTTCAGCCCCTGTTCAACAGGGGCATGCAATTATAATTATTGATCTAATAATTCACAGCAGGGCCCATTGCTGCGCCCACCAAGAGTAACTGTCAGGCCTTACAGTGCTGTGGCACCAGCACCACCATCAAAGGCCCAATTTTTACTACCACTGTTCAACAATTATATGTTATTAAAATTCCTGATATAATAGTTGACAGCAGGGCGTTCCAGCACCCACCAAGAGTAACTGTGAGTCCTTACAGTGTTGTGCCAACATCAACACCTAAGGGGCCAATTTCTGCAGAGTATATACGGCAGGTCCCTACTTTCAAACATCCAACTTACAAACGACTACTACTTGCAAACCGAAGAAGACAACAGGAAGTGAGAAGAAATCTACCCCTTGGAAGGAAAATTCTCTCCTGTAAGAATTAATATGGGAGAAAGGTGTCTCCTCTCTACTGATGCTTTATCACCAATCCTTGTTTCAATAAAAACACCACATTTCAAAAACAGTTGTCATTGGGACGCAAAGTGAGGTGAAATGTTCTGAACAGGGGCACAGACAGCAAAACAAATGTTACAGGGGTGATAACCCTTCCCAATGTTTTCCAAAAAGCTTAAAAATAGGTATTTGGGCTGGAGCTACACTTAAACAATGTAGCTGTTCAAAATTACAAACAGATTCTACATAAGAACAAACCTACAGTCCCTGTCTTGTATGCACCGCCTGTATACGGCTGTTCAGAGTATATAGGGTCTTTTTTATTTTGTGTGCGGGGTTCCCCTTAATATCCATACAAGACCCAAAGGGGCTGGTAATGGGCTGGGGTAGGGGGGGGGGTGATGGGGTAGCTATGCCATTTTTCTTAAAGATTTTCATCCATATTACCGGGACCAGACATTACATTAAAGCCGCAAGCAGTTTTAAAAGGTTTTTTTTTCCTTTAGAAATGTAATTTTGTGCAGGGACAGTTCTAAACACGGGAAACACGTGGCACTTCACAGGCATACTTTAGACACCCCCCAGGTACAATATTTAAAGGAATATTTGACTTTTTTTTTTTCACTTTATGCATCATTAAAATGACTGCTCCCGGAAAACGTCAGTTTTTAAAACTTCTTTTTGCATTGATACATGTCCCCTGGTGCAGAACCCGGGTTCCCAAACTCTGTTTAGGACAATAACATGGATAATAGTCGTTATAATTAGCACTTTAGAATCCGAACGTTCGCATCCATTGTATTTAATAGGGTTCTAATGTTCGTGCGAACTTTCGGTCCGTTCGCGGGTTCTGGTGCGAACCGAACCCGGGGGTGTTCGGCTCATCACTATGTGTGACACATCAGTGTCTATTCACAGGGCATAGTGAATATGTCACAGAATTCAAGAAAGTAAATGTTTGAGATTTAAAATAAAATTAATTTTCAAACCTTTTTCTGATTAATAGTAGTAGGCTAGAAATAAGTGAAATTAAAGGTGGAAATGTATATATAATTTTTAATTGTGACCATTAATACACTTTAAGGAAATGTACAGTTTGCTTAATGTATGCTTAGGTTGGCTCTTTGTTAATATGGTGTCGATTTAGCCTCCCTTAAAGTGGTTGTAAACCCTGGGGGAAAAAAAAAAAACCCTGCAAGACAAAGGCATAATGAGTTAGTATGCATAGCATACTAGCTCATTATGAATTACTTACCTTAGATCAAAGCCCCCGCAGCGGTCCTCGCCCCCCCCTCCGGCGGCGATATCTCTCCCAGGGGTTACTTCCGGGTATCGCGGCTCCAGGGCTGTGATTGGCTGGAGCTGCGATGACGTCAGTCCCGCACGTGCGCGCAGGAGTCGCCGATGAAGGCACACGGACTGAAGCAACTACACATAGGTGCCATTGCTTCAGTTTTCTTTAGTGCACATGTGCCAAAGACATCGGCACATGCAGGGGACAGGGGATATCTCCTATACCATGCAGGTTTAGGAGATATCCTAGGTAGCTACAGGTAAGCCTTAAAATAGGCTTACCTGTAGCAAAAAGTGGTTGTAAAGGGTTTACAACCACTTTAAAGTGGATTTAATTAACTTGTACCTACAGGTAAACATATAATATGGCTTACCTGTAGGTACAGTGAATATCTCCTAAACTTGCACTCTTTAGGAGATTTTCACACAGCATGCAGCTGGTGACCTCACTGGCCCATGCGTTCTGAAGAGACAGCATACTCATGACGTGCCTTCAGAGCTTTGTGCCAGAGATGGAGCTCCAGCACACATGCGCGGGAATTACGTCATCGCGGCCCCGGCCATTCATAGAGCCGGAGTCTACTCACCCAGAAGGAAGACCGGGTGAAGATGGAAGTGCCGGGAAGCCATGAAAGCGTTGCGCTGAAAGGCATCGTGTCCAGGTAGGTCTGTCATAATGTGCTAGGATGCGGTGCATACTAGTACATTATGACTTACACTTGCAGGGGGGCCAATTTTTTTTTTTCTGGTGGTTTACTACCGCTTTAAGTGCTGTTTAGCAAACCTTAAAAGACAGGGGTAACTATAAGAAGGAAACACAAGTGGGGATCCAACTAAGTGCAGTGTAAAAACCAGGCTTATTTATTAAAGCCAATAAATACTTTTGGTTTTTATGTTGCAGTTAGTCTGGTGCCCCCTTTTGTTTCCCTTTTTGTATCCTTACAGAGTCACTGCTTCACTCTGTGGGGTGCTACCGCTGATGCTGCATAGTCATTTTTGTATGGACTTTTTTATGGACCTTATGGCTTATAAGCTTTCTTCTTCTGGACTCTACACCTAACAGCCTATAGGATAATACCTAAACCCTCCAGCCCCATCCATTTTATTTTGGTAACTATAAGAAAAAGCTCCCTCTGTGTCTGCCCCTTAAAGAGGTAACCCCCCCCCCCCCAAATTAAATTTTAAAAGTCAGCAGCTAGAAATACTGTAGCTGCTGACTTTTAATATAAGGACACTTACCTGTCCAGGGTTCCTGCGATGTCGGCACCCCAGTTGATTTTTGGATTGGCTGCCACCGCCATTGCCAGTAAGGGAACCGGTCAGTGAAGCCCTGTGGCTTCACGGCCGGGACCCTACTGTGCATGCGCGGAGCGCGCATCACTTTCTAATTGGCCCGGCGGCAGAGGAAGGAGGAGGGGGCTTAACTCCCAAGGGACAGAGCTGAGGCACCATCTCTGGAAGTGGGGAAGGGGTACCTGTAAAAAACCCATTCCCTCCTCCCACCTGATAGGTGCTAAATGTGGCACTGGAGGGGGGAGAGAGACAGATAAGCGAAAGTTCCACTTTTAAGTGGAACTCCGCTTTAAGCAGTAGACCGCTACCTTAGTGGTAGCAGGCAGTGTTTGCTTCCCAGCTGTTCTGTTTCAAAAGCAGCTTTATGCATTGAAATACCTACATAGACCCAGCCTGTCTGGACAGTATGGTCACCTGTTGACTTGGCACCACCCACAGACAGTTTAACTCTTTTATAAGACACAGAAGTTGAACCTAACACAAGTGTTTAGCTATAAGTGAACTAATTAGCCTTAAAAAGTAACTAACCCCAATAATAAAAATGCAATACATTGCAGCTTACAGTCCTTAGATGTGCTGGCTGTATTAGTTTATTTTATCTTTCAAGCCAAGGACATTTTCAGCTCATAGAGAAACTATCTGTTGATTTTACCAAAAATGCCGTGTCCGTGTCACTTTCTGTGAGCTGCAGAGAAGAATATCTTCCTTCCTAGTTATTTTATGTAAACTACCAATGGACCTTCCCCTCATGCAATGGAGATGAGGAGATATGGACATGTTGTAGACCATATTAGGAGAGGCCAGGGTGACAACCATGTCTCCTTCCATAGACCCAATCTGTCCAGACAGTATGGTCACAGGCTGACTTGGTACCATCCACAGGCAGTTGAACTCTTCAATAAGACACAGAAGTTGAACCTAAGACAATTAGGTAATTGTAGTACAGAGGATGTGTTTCCAGTCTTTTAAAGTGTAAGAGCACAATGATTGTTCAAAGACTTGTCTCTGTGAAGACACAAAGGACTAGTAAGCTGCAATATATTACCTTTTCAGTTTTGGCTTCAAATACAGTTTAAGAAGGTGGGGAGGACAGAGAGAGATACCAAACCACATAGGTAAACAAGTTGTAGTGGCCCCAAACCACCACTAGATGTCAGCGTACATAAAAACAACAGCAACCTGATACAGTTCAATACAAGAACAGAAAAAAATAGAAATAGGTGAGACAGGACACCAGTGCTTGCGCTCCAGTGTGCAGACACAACTACACACTCTGTGTGGATGACTGTGAGAGCATTACTCGGCTTTGCTTTCTACCCAAGGTAGGAAGAGATGTGGAGGTGGTAGGGGGAATACAGGGATTTTTTACATAAACATTCACATTCATTATAAAGGAGAAGTACATCCAAAGCTTGTTTGGCTGTACTTCAGTGGATCACAGGAGTGCATTTCTTTCTGCACTCCTGTGACTCGTTTTCAGCAGACAGCGAGCTGAAGTGTGTTGTCTTCTGACGCCACAGAGCCGGTCCAGGCTCAGGCAAGATCGCGACACTGGGGTCAGGATCCGCCTACATGCCGGGACTGGCAATCGGCTCAGCCTCTCAGCCAACCGCTGAGAGCCTGAGCGGTCTGCTCCAGCTCCCTCCACAGCCCAGCGCTCCAGTGAGTGAGGAGGGGGCAGAGCAGAGAGCTGTGAGAACCATAGAGATCTGTAGTGTTTGATTACTCGGTTCTCAGTGTTAGAGCCAGTGGGGAACAGATGCAGCATCGGACCAATGCTGCATCCACCTAGGTAAGTATAAATCTACAAAAAACCCAAACCCCTATACTTCCCTTTTAAGTGCATTAAGTGCAGTTTGATGAATTAGGGCTATTGTCACATGGTTGTTTGGTAATTCATAGTCAACATTACAGGTTTACATTATAGATGTGGCTTAATGATGTGACCAGATTATATGTTAATATTGAATTATCCAACAAACAGGCTCCCAATTACCATATCTACCATAACTAGTTAAAGTAAAATTCAAGTCTAGAACTAAATAAAATTAAAACTGCTCCCCCCTTCTTTTTTTTTCAGATCAATCATTTTTATTTATTTAGTACAAAGAGATACAAAAAGATACGAATAGACATACAGCTACATGTTCAAGATCGAGTTAAAAAACAAGCAAAAAAGAAAAAGAAAAGGGTTGACCTTAAATATCTTAAATTAAAACACATCTTATTAACCCGTCCACATGTTCAGTCACATATTATAGTATCTCACTTTCCTATGATTGCTTCAACAGAGGATAACTGGCTTATACATCCTAATAGCTTATTTCCCAAATCCCTGTCCATTTCCTTATGCCTATTTTTCTCTATAATCTCTAATTTATCCTGCTCAATTCCTACCATCATTCCTATGACCTAGGACCGGACCAAAACGACAACAACATAATAAAATAAAAATTAAAACAGGAATCCGTGGCAGTTTAAAGAGAAGTAGACCTCTCCTGCACTCCTCCGTTCCTGCCATAGGGGAAGTTGAGCTCATTACTCTAATTAGACCTTTTACTCATTTGTTTCATTGTCAAGGAGGGTTTTCCCCTCGTCAGAAGCCAGGAAAGCATTCCAGGAAGACCAAGTCCTGGAGTACCTTTCCTGCTGGTGGCGAGCGGAGAGGACCAGGTCTTTTAGTTTGCTAATCTCCTTCGCCTTCCGGATTCACATCCCTATTGAAGGTGGTGATGATGATTTCCACTTCAAAGGGATGCATGCCTTTGCGGCATCTAGGAGACTTGAATACCACTTTAAGTTTATTTTTTTTAATCCTAGTACAAAAAGCTTACTTAAAAGAGTATGTTTTTTTTTTTTTTTCCTCATCATACTTACCTAGGTGGATGCATCATCGGTCCGATGCTGCATCTTTCCCCCCTGCCTCTACACCGAGAACCGAGCAATCAAACATCGCCAATAGCTCGGTTCTCACAGCTCTCCGAGCAGAGAGCTGCTGCCTGTTAATTAGCATCTCTATGCTCTGCTCCTCCATGCTCACTGGAACGCTGAGCTGTGGAGGGGTGGGGAGCAGCCGTCTCAGGCTCTCAGCGGCTCGCTGAGGGTCTAATATGGGTGTCAGTTCAGGCACCTGGTGGATCCAGACTTCAATTGTGAGAATGATGAGGTGCCTGGACTGATTCCTGTGACGTCAGCAGAGAGTGGACTTCGAACCGCTCTCTGCTGAAAACGGGTCACAGAAGTTCAAACGAATTGCACTCCTGTGACCCATAGGAGAAGCCCAGCCAAACAAGGTTAGTCTGGACTTCTCCTTTATGTTTCACCAAAACACATCCAAATTGTCTCAGAGTTCTTTGGTAATTCATAGTCAAAGTTACAGGTTTACATTATATACAGTCAGGTCCATAAATATTGGGACATCGACAAAATTCTAATCTTTTTGGCTCTATTCACCACCACAATGGATTTGAAATGAAACTAACAGGTGAACGGTGTAGGAATTACAACAGTTTGTATATGTGCCTCCCACTTTTTAAGGGATCAAATGTAATGGGACAGATTAACAATCATAAATCAAACTTTCACTTTTTAATACTTGGTTGCAAATCCTTTGCAGTCAATTACAGCCTGAAGTCTGGAACGCATAGACATCACCAGACGCTGGGTTTCATCCCTGGTGATGCTCTGCCAGGCCTCTACTGCAACTGTCTTCAGTTCCTGCGTATTCTTGGGGCATTTTCCCTTCAGTTTTGTCTTCAGCAAGTGAAATGCATGCTCAATCGGATTCAGGTCAGGTTATTGACTTGGTAATTGCATAACATTCTACTTCTTTCCCTTAAAAAACTCTTTGGTTGCTTTCGCAGTATGCTTTGGGTCCATCTGCACTGTGAAGCGCCGTCCAATGAGTTCTGGAGCATTTGGCTGAATATGAACAGATAATATTGCCCGAAACACTCCAGAATTCATCCTGCTGCTTTTGTCAGCAGTCACATCATCAATAAATACAAGAGAACCAGTTCCATTGGTAGCCATACATGCCCACGCCATGACACTACCACCACCATGCTTCACTGATGAGGTGGTATGCTTTGGATCATGAGCAGTTCCTTTCCTTCTCCATACTCTTCTCTTCCTATCACTCTGGAACAAGTTGATCTTGGTCTCATCTGTCCATAGGATGTTGTTCCAGAACTTTAGATGTTTGGCAAACTCTAATCTGGCCTTCCTGTTTTTGAGGCTCACCAATGGTTTACATCTTGTGGTGAACCCTCTGTATTCACTCTGGTGAAGTCTTCTCTTGATTGTTGACTTTGACACACATACACCTACCTCCTGGAGAGTGTTCTTGATCTGGCTAACTGTTGTGAAGGGTGTTTTCTTCACCAGGGAAAGAATTCTTCAGTCATCCACCACAGTTGTTTTCCATGGTCTTCCGGGTCTTTTGGTGTTGCTGAGCTCACCGGTGCGTTCTTTCTTTTTAAGGATGTTCCAAACAGTTGATTTGGCCACACCTAACATTTTTGCTATCTCTCTGATGGGTTTGTTTTGTTTTTTCAGCCTAATGATGGCTTGCTTCACTGATAGTGACAGCTCTTTGGATCTCATATTGAGGGTTGACAGCAACAGATTCCAAATGCAAATAGCACACTTGAAATAAACTCTGGACCTTTTATCTGCTCCTTGTAAATGGGATAATGAGGGAATAACACACACCTGGCCATGGAACAGCTGAGCAGCCAATTTCCCCATTACTTTTGGTCCCTTAAAAAGTGGGAGGCACATATACAAACTGTTGTAATTCCTACACCGTTCACCTGATCTGGATGTAAATACCCTCAAATTAAAGCTGAAAGTCTGCAGTTAAAGCATGTCTTGTTGGTTTAATTTCAAATCCATTGTGGTGGTGTATATTGCCAAAAAGATTAGAATTGTGTTGATGTCCCAATATTTATGGACCTGACTGTATGTGGCTCAATGATGTGGCTGGATTTTTTTTAACAGTGAATTATCCACCAATTATTTACCAATTTCTACATCCACCATAACTAGTTATGTATTTTTATGATATCCTGGGACAAAGAAGCCTACTCATATTCCACCAAAATGCCTCTAAACTGTTGCAGAGTTCTTTGGTAATTCATAGTCAACGTCACAGGTTTACATTATACATAAGGCTCAATGGTGTGGCAACATTTTTTGTTAATATTTAATTATGCAACAAATAGACTCCCAATTACCATATCTACCATAACTAGATAAGTATTTTTATGAAATATTGGGACAAAAAAAGCTCAAGTTCCACCAAAACTCCTCAAAATTGTTGCAGATTTTATATGAATATTGAATTATCTACCAAATAGACTCCAAATTACCCTATCTACTATAACTGGTTAAAGCAGAGCTCCAGTCTCCTTGTCAGTTTTCTCCAAAAGCACCCCCGTTCTTTTTTTGCACACTATAAACGCGATACTGGTATATGTGTATTCCTTTTTCTTACTTACAATTATGATATTTCTCACAGGATCCTGGCAGAAGTGTGGGCATCTGAAGCCCGCTCCTACTTGCTTCCAGGACTCCGTGTGGCTGGCTACCCAGCATGCACGCCCCAATCTCGCACCTGCACAGTAAGGATGCAGCACGGCGCACTGTTGTTTACAGGTTACCATGACAATGGCGTCAGCGGCAGAGTTTCCGCCCCATTGCTATGGCAACCTGCCAATCAAGACGGAATTCAAGTGCGATTCAAAGACTCCTGGGATAGATGACACAGACATCATAGGAGTCATAGCAAATGCTTAATGATGACATCGACTAGGCGGCCGGGCCCGGAAGTGCAGAATATATAAAGAAAAACAAAATATTTTGAAAAAATAAATAAAAAATTGACATTACAGACTGTTCTACGGGTGGGCTTTGTGTTTCAAGAAACTTGAAGAAATAGGTGGAACTCCACTTTGAGTATTTTTTATGACATCCTGGGACCAAAAAGCCTACAATAATTATGCTCCGTACACACGGTCGGGTTTTTCCGACGAAATTCCATTCAAGCTGTCTTGCATAAACACTGTCACACCAAATTCCCACTGTCAAGAACACGGTGACGTACAACACTATGACAAGCCGAGAAAAATTAAGTTCAATGCTTCCGAGCATGCGTCAACTTGATTCTGAGCATGCATGGTTTTTAGTCCGTCGGAATTGCATCCAGACGAACGGAAATTCCGATAGAAAATGTTTCCGTTGGAAAAAAAGAGACATGTTCTCTTTCTAAATCCGTCGGAATTTCAGACGGAAAAAGTCCGATGGGGCATAAACACGGTCGGAATATCCGATGAAAAAATTCCGTCTGACTTTTTCCATCAGAGTTTCCGAGCGTGTGTACGTGGCATTAGAGAAGCAGCCAAAAGGCCCATGGTAACTCTGGATGAGCTGCAGAGATCCACAGCTCAGGTGGGAAAATCTGTCCACAGGACAACTATTAGTCGTGTACTCCACAAATCTGGCCTTTATGGAAGAGTGGTAAGAAGAAAGCCATTGTTGAAAGAAAGCCATAAGAAGTCCTGTTTGCAGTTTGCCAGAAGCCATGTGGGGGACACAGCAAACATGTGAAAGAAGGTGCTCTGGTCAGATGAGATAAAAATTTAACTTTTTGGCCTAAAAGCAAAACGCTATGTGTGGCGGAAAACTAACACTGCACATCATCCTGAATACACCATCCCCACCGTGAAACATGGTGGTGGCAGCATCATGTTGTGTGGATGCTTTTCTTCTTCAGCAGGGACAGGGAAACTGGTCAGAGTTGATGGGAAGTTGGATGGAGCCAAATACAGAGCAATCTTAGAAGAAAACCTGTAATGCCCTGTACACACGATCGGATTTCCGATGGAATAAAATCCGATGGATTTTTTCATCGGAAATCTGATGAAGCTGACTTCCATCAGTCTTGCCTACACACCATCAGTCAAAAATCCGACCGTCCCAAACGCCGTGACGTAACACACTCCGAAGACCTGAGAAAAATTAAGTTCAATGCTTCTGAGCATGCGTCGACTTGATTCTGAGAATGCGTGTGTTTTTTCTCAGATGGAGTTCCCCACAGACGATCGGAATTTGCTATCGTTTTTTTTTTCCATCTGTAAAATGTAAAACATGTTCTATTTTTTTATACCGATGGGAAAAAGACTGATGTGGCCCACACACGATCGGTTTGTCTGATGAAAAAAGTCCATCGGTCTTTTTTCATCAGAAAAACCGATCATGTGTACGCGGCATTAGAGTCTGCAAAAGACTTGAGACTGGGTCAGAGGTTCACCTTCCAGCAGGAAAACAACCCTAAATATACAGCCAGAGCTACAATGGAATGGTTTAGATCAAAGCATATTCATGTGTTAGAATGGCCCAGTCAAAGTCCAGACCTAAATCCAATTGAGAATCTGTGGCAAGACTTGAAAATTGCTGTTCTCAGATGCTCTCCATCCAATCTGACAGAGCTTGAGCTATTTTGCAAGGAAGAATGGGCTAAAATTTCACTCTGCAGATGTGCAATGCTGGTAGAAACAAACCCAAAAATACTTGCAGCTGTAGTTGCAATGAAAGGTGGTTCTACAAAATATTGACTCAGGGGGGCTGAATACAAATGCATGCCACACTTTTCACATATTTATTTGTAAATAAAATTGAACACCATTTATAATTTTTCTTGCACTTTACAATTATGTGCCACTTTGTGTTGGTCTATCACATGAAATCCCAATAAAATACATTTATGTTTTGGTTTTAACATGACAAAATGTGTAAAATGTGGGGTATGAATACTTTTTCAAGCCACTGTAGAACAGTCCTGAGAAATGTTGCAGGTATGGCATATGTATTTGGAACCTTTTATTTGTAGTAGGAATTCACCCTCTTTATTTCCTATTTCAGCCGCCATCTTCTTCTGTTTTTTATCTCCTGCCTCCCAGGCAGAAACCACTCTCCTCAATCTAATTAATACTTCTGCTCAGCTAGCACGGTTCACTGCCTTCACTCCTATATGTGTATGTTTTTCACCTTCACATCTTAATGGTGAGTTTGACAAAAGGCCCATTGGTGGCCTGCAGCCAGAATGCATTTCAAATACAGTGAGCCCAGTCTGGGAGATAAATTAAAAGTGATTAAAGGCAGATTTTACTATAAATCAAGAGGACGACTTGTTCACACTAGACTGTGAAGTAAATATTGCCTGAAATTTACTGCTATGTTGTATTATAAAGTGACAATTGTATTTCGATCATAATATTTTTTTGCAAAATATTTATTAGATTAGAATGACTGCATGCATAAAGCTTCCGTGAGAAGACGTATTCCGGTCATATTTTTTGTTTTCATGAGAATATTGATTCATCCAGTTTCAAGTTGGCTTTATTTGCTGCGTGCTGCTAAGAGGGTGCTTGGGACCCCAGGATGTGTAATTTATGGCAGCTTTGAGCATCATCTCACCTCATCTTTCTTTATCATGACTCTATCAAGTGTAAATCTGGAGCCTTAAAAGAAAACTCCACTTTTGCTACAATGAAACATTAAAGTACCGTATTTATCGGCGTATAACACGCACAGGCGAATAACATGCACCTACATTTTAAGAGGGAAGTTTCAGGAAAAAAAAATTGTTTTTAAATAAACAACTTTGAATTAAAATAATGGTCAGTGCCCATCAATGCAGTCTGTTTAGTGCCCATCTGCAGCCTCAATGCAGCCTGATCAATGCCCATCTGCAGCACATCTCACCAATGCAGCCTGATCAATGCAGCCTGATCAATGCCCATCTCATCAATGCAGCCTGATCAATGCCCATCTCATCAATGCAGCCTTATCAATGCAGCCTGATCAATGCCCATCTCATCAATGCAGCCTTATCAATGCAGCCTGATCAATGCCCATCTCATCAATGCAGCCTTATCAATGAAGCCTGATCAATGCCCATCTAATCAATGCAGCCTTATCAATGCAGCCTGATCAATGCCCATCTCATCAATGCAGCCTTATCAATGCAGCCTGATCAATGCCCATCTCATCAATGCAGCCTGATCAATGCCCCTTTTTAGCTTCAATGTTCATCTGCAACCTCACCATCAATGCAGCCTGGACAGTGCAGGAAATCACTGAGCCGTCATCACCTGTTCGGCTCTCACTCGGCAGTCACACACACACACACACACACAGTCCCGCCTCCGCCATCGGCATTGGACCAGCTCCTGTGATAGACAGAACACTGGTCCAATGCCAGTGGCGGAGGCGGGACTGTGTGTGTGACGTAAAAACCGAACTGGAGATGACGGCTCGTGAATTCCGGTTATTCGGCTCTCACTCGGCAGTCACACACACACATTCCCGCCTCCGCCATCGGCAGTGGACCAGCTCCTGTGATAGACAGAACACTGGTCCAATGCCAGTGGCGGAGGCGGGACTGTGTGTGTGTGATGTGAGAGCTGAACAGGAGATGACGGCTCGTGAATTCCATCTGAGTTCGTCCCCCTCCTTCCCTTCCAAGGTACACTATCGGCGTATAACACGCACCCGTGATTTGCCCCCTATTTTCAGGGGGAAAAAGTGTGTGTAATACACCGATTAATACAGTATATATAAGTGCTCCATAAGATATTTTGTAATTGAATGTTAATAACACTTATTCCAATTCAATCTTTGGCTGCTTTGTTCTGTTTCAATGTTTTATACATTGACATACCTCCAGAGACTCAGTCTGTCTGGTCACCTGCTGACTTGGCACCATCCACATGCAGCTTAACTCTTTAATAAGAGACAGATGTTGAACACAATTTTACTTTAGATAAGTGCAGTACCAAGGTTATTTTTCCACTTTTAAGTGTAGAGAGACAATGGTTTTCATAAGCCCTGTCTCTGTGAAGAATTAACACTGACCGAGGGAACAATAAAAACAAGGAGGGTTTATTTGGAACTGAACTAACTAGCACTAAACAGGGTGGGGAGGACAGAGGGAGATAAGAAACCATAAAAGTATTCAATTTGTAATGGCCCTAACCCACCACAAGATGTCAGCATGCATCAAAACAATAGTAACCTGATACACTTTTGCAATCTTGGGGCATCCTCTACATCAGCCATTTTTTTTTTACTATTTTGGGCCAGTTTTCTTTAGATGATAAAAAAATAAATCAGGAGATATCCATTAATAGTTGTGATGATATGTTCGGTTTTCCTAACACATGTCAAAGTTGCAAAATTGGGCTTAAGAATTAAGATTTGTTTTACATAGTCGGTAAGGCCGAAAAAAGACAATAGTCCATCCAGTTCAACCTGTGTAGGTACATGTATCAGTGTCTATAACTATTTCCCATATCCCTGTATGTTGTGTCCTTTAATGCGGTTGTATACCCGCTGCTGTTTTTTTTCTTTTTTCATACCTGTAAGGCAAAAGGCATAATGAGCTAGTATGCAATGCATACTAGCTCATTATGAAATACTTACCTTAGAATGAGGCATCAGGAACTTACCAGGTCCACGCCGAGGGAGATGTCATCTTGCCTCGGCGTGTCTTCTGGGTATCGCCGCTCCAGCGCTGTGAGTGGCTGGAGTGGCGATGTCGTCACTCACGCACGTCGGCAAGGTCCAGCGGCTGCCGGCCTTTAGCCGAGAATCCCCGCTGCGCATGCGCCGCTGCATTCAGGGGAATATCTCCTAAACCGTACAGGTTTAGGATATATTTTTTAACCCAAAGGTAAGCCTTATTATAGGCTTACCTGTAGGTAAAAGTAAAAAAATTTGGGTATACAACTGCTTTAAGATTTACATATCCAGTTCCTCTAATCTTTCCTCATAGCTGAGCTCCTCCATGCCTCTTATCAGTTTGGTTGCCGTTCTCTGCACTTTCTCCTGTTCCCCGATATCCTTTTTGAGAACTGGTGCCCAAAACTGAACTGCATATTCCAGATGAGGTCTTACTAATGATTTGAACAGGGGCAAAATTATATCTCTCAAAATTATATGGTTCATATAGTGTTTGTCTTAAAGCCCAATTCTGGGTTCCTGCTCTTCTCACCCCCCAGTCCACTTGTGGTCCAATCAGCAGTGGTTTATGCTCTATATTTTTTATATACTTGTTTAGTCTTGTAAAGTCTTCAGGCTGGTCACATGATGCATAGGGTTTTCCTCCAATCTTCTCCAATAGGGGGAGGTTCTCCATGATGCAGAGATCGGTGATGGCGTCAGCCCCGGCCTTTGCTCCATTACACTGTAAGTTCAGGGTGCCATGTGACACCCACTCAGGGAGCAGGTTTATATTATCCTGCACTAGCAGTATTTCCACAGTCTTTTGGGTTTAATGATTCTGTGTACCATTCAAGTTTGAAGAGTGCGGACATCTTGTGGCAGAGAAGAAGTACTGTGAGGGATGTTGCCATATAGGAAGTGAGTATTGAAGCCTGAGCGGCATTTTTTTATTTTCAATGCTGGCTGGACTCCTTTTCGATTTTTAAAAAAAATGCCCATATTTGGTATTTTGTTGTCTAACGACTTTGTCGTCACCGAGCAGAAAAATGTTACATTTATTCAAGAGAAACCACTGCCTGAAGATTCTGCATGATCTCCCGCTGAACAATGTAATTCCATCTTCTATGCTTTGAGTCCCTATGTCATTACTGAAGTGCTGTAGTGCCAGAGGGGTTGGCAGATGGAATCCAAAAGTACAGAGGGAGACATATACATCCGACAAACCCAGAGGTGTATCAGATGCAGAAGAATCTTCAGGCAGAGTCATTTCTTTAATATATTAAGAATCACTGACATGGGCAGCATGACAAATACATATAAAAAGCCCACTTTTCCATAAAGCTTTTTAAAATTTGTCCTTTTTTAAGGTGGCGACGGAATAACTTTAAGACAATCTCTATCATTTCAACCAATGGTTGACTAATGCCATGTTTTGCATTATTTGGGTAATGGCAGTGTTTCTTTAACCAGTTATAACCTGCAGATACCCCTTCATTACCATGCCATTTTTTCAGTTTTTAGTGATGTGACAGATTGCCTGACAATTACTTCATGCAACGCTTTACCTTACACTTCTTTCACACTTGTGCGACTTGGGATCCGACTCGTGAGACCCCAAGGTGCAGAACATGTGATATTCAATGTATTTCTATGAGAGACATTCCTACTTACACTACAGAAGTCGCTGTGACTTCAGAAAAGGTTCCTGCACTACTTTGGTCCGACTTTTGATGCAACTTTGGTCCAGAGAATGTAAAGTTAGAGCAAAGTTGCACCAAAGGTTGCATCAAAGTTGAAAATCATGCGACTTTGGAGACGTGCTAATGTAAAAGTAGCCTAAATGAATGTTTCAACATTTTTTGCGATAGATAAAGCTTCCTCCTGGTGGAAATATGTTATTATTTTTCTTTTTATTAGTATTATTACTATTATTATTGTTATTATTCAGGTTTTATATTGCATTGATTGCACAGCACTTTGCAATATAAAGTAAGACGGTACAGTTACAATACACTTCAATACAGGAGGATGAGGAGGTGCAAAAGGTAATAGCTGTGGTAGATGAGCTAATGAAGGTGGTCGACGTACAGTTTTGTAGGTGGAGACAGGGCAGGCATCTCTGAATAAATCAGTTTTCAGGGATTGCCTAAAGGTGAACAGGGTGAGAGATAAGCTGACAGATTAGAGTAGGGAGTTCCAGAGGATGGGAGAGGTGCTGGAGAAGTTCTGGAGGCCGGCATAGGATTTGATGATGGCACTAGAAAGCAGGAGGGTGATATGTCAAGATGAAGTTGGTGATTGTTAGCTCAAAAAAAACCTTTAGGATTTTCATGTTTTACATTTGGTTTGTGTGAGAGGCATCATGCAATGAGTTTCAGCATTACCAGCATATGTGTTCAAGGATCATCAAATTTCTTAATGGAAAATTAAGGTTCTCAACAGGAAACTTACACTATATTACCAAAAGTATAGGGACACCTGCCTTTACACACACATGAACTTTTATGACACCCCAGTCTTAGTCCGTAGGGTTCAATATTGAGTTGGCCCACCCTTTGCAGCTATAACAGCTTCAACTCTTCTAGGAAGGGTGTCCACAAGGTTTAGGAGTGTGTCTATGGGAATGTTTGACCATTCTTCCAGAAGCGCTTTTGTGAGGTCAGGCACTGATGTAGAGGAGAAGGCCTGGCTCACAGTCTCCGCTCTAATTCATCCCAAAGGTGTTCTATTGGGCCAACCCCAAACTGTTCCCATTAAGTTGGGAGCATGAAATTGTCCAAAATGTCTTGGTATGCTGAAGAGTTCCCTTCACTGGAACTAAGGGAGCAAGCCCAACCCCTGAAAAACAACCCCACACCATAATCTCCCCTCCCCTAACCAAATGATTTGGACCAGCTCACAGAGCAAGGTCCATAAAGATATGGATGAGTGAGTTTGGGGTGGAGGAACTTGACCTGCACATAGTCCTGACCTCAACCTGATAGAACACCTTTGGCATAGCTCCCAACTGTCCCTGATTTTGAGGGACTGTCCCTGATTTGAAGCAATGTCCCTCTGTCCCTCTTTCCTCCTTATGTGTCCGTCATTTTGGTCTGATCTAGGGATGAGCTTCGTGTTCGAGTCGAACATACGTTCGACTCGAACATCGGCTGTTCGATCGTTCGACGAAGATCGAACGATTTGGGCCGTTCGCGCCAAATTCGAGTGACGCGAACGGCCCACAATGCACTACGCCATCGCAGTGTCATCCAGGCGCTGTGATTGGCCAAGCATGCACTGTGACCCCGCATGCTTGGCCAATCACAGCGCCGGCAGCGAGGAGAGCAATGATTGGCCACAGGCAGGATGCCTGTGGCCAATTATTGCTGAGGGTGTTTAGTACACGCCCCACACTATAAAAGGCCGCCAGCACGGCGGCCTAGTGTAGTGTGTTCCGGAGCAGGGAAAGAGAAGCATAGGCAGGGACAGTGACATTTATTTTTTTCTTGCTTAACCTGGATTCCTTTAGTTTAGGGAAAGAGAAGGATAGGTAGGGAGAGTGTCAGTGTGTTTTACTGTGCGAATCCTTGTTTCTAGGGACAGGGAAGGACAGTGAGGGAATTCTCCTTGTGCTATAGTGTGCTTTAAAAAAACATTTTTTCTAGGGACAGAAAACTATAGGTAGGGAGAGTGTCAGTGTGTTTTACTGTGCGAATCCTTGTTTCTAGGGACAGGGAAGGAAAGTGAGGGAATTCTCCTTGTGCTATAGTGTGCTTTAAAAAAACATTTTTTCTAGGGACAGAAAACTATAGGTAGGGAGAGTGTCAGTGTGTTTTACTGTGCGAATCCTTGTTTCTAGGGACAGGGAAGGACAGTGAGGGAATTCTCCTTGTGCTATAGTGTGCTTTAAAAAAAAATTTTTTCTAGGGACAGAAAACTATAGGTAGGGAGAGTGTCAGTGTGTTTTACTGTGCGAATCCTTGTTTCTAGGGACAGGGAAGGACAGTGAGGGAATTCTCCTTGTGCTATAGTGTGCTTTAAAAAAACATTTTTTCTAGGGACAGAAAACTATAGGTAGGGAGAGTGTCAGTGTGTTTTACTGTGCGAATCCTTGTTTCTAGGGACAGGGAAGGACAGTGAGGGAAATTCTCCTTGTGCTATAGTGTGCTTTAAAAAAACATTTTTTCTAGGGACAGAAAACTATAGGTAGGGAGAGTGTCAGTGTGTTTTACTGTGCGAATCCTTGTTTCTAGGGACAGGGAAGGAAAGTGAGGGAAATTCTCCTTGTGCTATAGTGTGCTTTAAAAAAACATTTTTTCTAGGGACAGAAAACTATAGGTAGGGAGAGTGTCAGTGTGTTTTACTGTGCGAATCCTTGTTTCTAGGGACAGGGAAGGACAGTGAGGGAATTCTCCTTGTGCTATAGTGTGCTTTAAAAAAACATTTTTTCTAGGGACAGAAAACTATAGGTAGGGAGAGTGTCAGTGTGTTTTACTGTGCGAATCCTTGTTTCTAGGGACAGGGAAGGACAGTGAGGGAATTCTCCTTGTGCTATAGTGTGCTTTAAAAAAACATTTTTTCTAGGGACAGAAAACTATAGGTAGGGAGAGTGTCAGTGTGTTTTACTGTGCGAATCCTTGTTTCTAGGGACAGGGAAGGACAGTGAGGGAATTCTCCTTGTGCTATAGTGTGCTTTAAAAAAACATTTTTTCTAGGGACAGAAAACTATAGGTAGGGAGAGTGTCAGTGTGTTTTACTGTGCGAATCCTTGTTTCTAGGGACAGGGAAGGACAGTGAGGGAATTCTCCTTGTGCTATAGTGTGCTTTAAAAAAACATTTTTTCTAGGGACAGAAAACTATAGGTAGGAAGAGTGTCAGTTTCTTTCACTGTGATAATCCTTGTTTCTAGGGACAAAGAAGGAAAGTGAGGGAAATTCTCCTTGTGCTATAGTGTGCTTTAAAAAAAAAAATTTCTAGGGACAGAAAACTATAGGTAGGGAGAGTGTCAGTGTGTTTTACTGTGCGAATCCTTGTTTCTAGGGACAGGGAAGGACAGTGAGGGAATTCTCCTTGTGCTATAGTGTGCTTTAAAAAAAACATTTTTTCTAGGGACAGAAAACTATAGGTAGGGAGAGTGTCAGTGTGTTTTACTGTGCGAATCCTTGTTTCTTGGGACAGGGAAGGACAGTGAGGGAATTCTCCTTGTGCTATAGTGTGCTTTAAAAAAAACATTTTTTCTAGGGACAGAAAACTATAGGTAGGAAGAGTGTCAGTTTCTTTCACTGTGATAATCCTTGTTTCTAGGGACAAAGAAGGAAAGTGAGGGAAATTCTCCTTGTGCTATAGTGTGCTTTAAAAAAACATTTTTTCTAGGGACAGAAAACTATAGGTAGGGAGAGTGTCAGTGTGTTTTACTGTGCGAATCCTTGTTTCTAGGGACAGGGAAGGACAGTGAGGGAATTCTCCTTGTGCTATAGTGTGCTTTAAAAAAACATTTTTTCTAGGGACAGAAAACTATAGGTAGGGAGAGTGTCAGTGTGTTTAACTGTGCGAATCCTTGTTTCTAGGGACAGGGAAGGACAGTGAGGGAATTCTCCTTGTGCTATAGTGTGCTTTAAAAAAACATTTTTTCTAGGGACAAAAAACTATAGGTAGGGAGAGTGTCAGTGTGTTTTACTGTGCGAATCCTTGTTTCTAGGGACAGGGAAGGACAGTGAGGGAATTCTCCTTGTGCTATAGTGTGCTTTAAAAAAACATTTTTTCTAGGGACAGAAAGCTATAGGTAGGAAGAGTGTCAGTTTCTTTCACTGTGATAATCCTTGTTTCTAGGGACAAAGAAGGAAAGTGAGGGAAATTCTCCTTGTGCTATAGTGTGCTTTAAAAAAACATTTTTTCTAGGGACAGAAAACTATAGGTAGGGAGAGTGTCAGTGTGTTTTACTGTGCGAATCCTTGTTTCTAGGGACAGGGAAGGACAGTGAGGGAATTCTCCTTGTGCTATAGTGTGCTTTAAAAAAACATTTTTTCTAGGGACAGAAAACTATAGGTAGGGAGAGTGTCAGTGTGTTTTACTGTGCGAATCCTTGTTTCTAGGGACAGGGAAGGACAGTGAGGGAATTCTCCTTGTGCTATAGTGTGCTTTAAAAAAACATTTTTTCTAGGGACAGAAAACTATAGGTAGGGAGAGTGTCAGTGTGTTTTACTGTGCGAATCCTTGTTTCTAGGGACAGGGAAGGACAGTGAGGGAATTCTCCTTGTGCTATAGTGTGCTTTAAAAAAACATTTTTTCTAGGGACAGAAAACTATAGGTAGGAAGAGTGTCAGTTTCTTTCACTGTGATAATCCTTGTTTCTAGGGACAAAGAAGGAAAGTGAGGGAAATTCTCCTTGTGCTATAGTGTGCTTTAAAAAAACATTTTTTCTAGGGACAGAAAGCTATAGGTAGGAAGAGTGTCAGTTTCTTTCACTGTGATAATCCTTGTTTCTAGGGACAAAGAAGGAAAGTGAGGGAAATTCTCCTTGTGCTATAGTGTGCTTTAAAAAAACATTTTTTCTAGGGACAGAAAACTATAGGTAGGGAGAGTGTCAGTGTGTTTTACTGTGCGAATCCTTGTTTCTAGGGACAGGGAAGGACAGTGAGGGAATTCTCCTTGTGCTATAGTGTGCTTTAAAAAAACATTTTTTCTAGGGACAGAAAACTATAGGTAGGGAGAGTGTCAGTGTGTTTTACTGTGCGAATCCTTGTTTCTAGGGACAGGGAAGGACAGTGAGGGAATTCTCCTTGTGCTATAGTGTGCTTTAAAAAAACATTTTTTCTAGGGAGAGAAAACTATAGGTAGGAAGAGTGTCAGTTTCTTTCACTGTGATAATCCTTGTTTCTAGGGACAAAGAAGGAAAGTGAGGGAAATTCTCCTTGTGCTATAGTGTGCTTTAAAAAAACATTTTTTCTAGGGACAGAAAACTATAGGTAGGGAGAGTGTCAGTGTGTTTTACTGTGCGAATCCTTGTTTCTAGGGACAGGGAAGGACAGTGAGGGAATTCTCCTTGTGCTATAGTGTGCTTTAAAAAAACATTTTTTCTAGGGACAGAAAACTATAGGTAGGGAGAGTGTCAGTGTGTTTTACTGTGCGAATCCTTGTTTCTAGGGACAGGGAAGGACAGTGAGGGAATTCTCCTTGTGCTATAGTGTGCTTTAAAAAAACAATTTTTTCTAGGGACAGAAAACTATAGGTAGGAAGAGTGTCAGTTTCTTTCACTGTGATAATCCTTGTTTCTAGGGACAAAGAAGGAAAGTGAGGGAAATTCTCCTTGTGCTATAGTGTGCTTTAAAAAAACATTTTTTCTAGGGACAGAAAACTATAGGTAGGGAGAGTGTCAGTGTGTTTTACTGTGCGAATCCTTGTTTCTAGGGACAGGGAAGGACAGTGAGGGAATTCTCCTTGTGCTATAGTGTGCTTTAAAAAAACATTTTTTCTAGGGACAGAAAACTATAGGTAGGGAGAGTGTCAGTGTGTTTTACTGTGCGAATCCTTGTTTCTAGGGACAGGGAAGGACAGTGAGGGAATTCTCCTTGTGCTATAGTGTGCTTTAAAAAAACATTTTTTTCTAGGGACAGAAAACTATAGGTAGGAAGAGTGTCAGTTTCTTTCACTGTGATAATCCTTGTTTCTAGGGACAAAGAAGGAAAGTGAGGGAAATTCTCCTTGTGCTATAGTGTGCTTTAAAAAAACATTTTTTCTAGGGACAGAAAACTATAGGTAGGGAGAGTGTCAGTGTGTTTTACTGTGCGAATCCTTGTTTCTAGGGACAGGGAAGGACAGTGAGGGAATTCTCCTTGTGCTATAGTGTGCTTTAAAAAAACATTTTTTCTAGGGACAGAAAACTATAGGTAGGGAGAGTGTCAGTGTGTTTTACTGTGCGAATCCTTGTTTCTAGGGACAGGGAAGGACAGTGAGGGAATTCTCCTTGTGCTATAGTGTGCTTTAAAAAAACATTTTTTCTAGGGACAGAAAACTATAGGTAGGAAGAGTGTCAGTTTCTTTCACTGTGATAATCCTTGTTTCTAGGGACAAAGAAGGAAAGTGAGGGAAATTCTCCTTGTGCTATAGTGTGCTTTAAAAAAACATTTTTTCTAGGGACAGAAAACTATAGGTAGGGAGAGTGTCAGTGTGTTTTACTGTGCGAATCCTTGTTTCTAGGGACAGGGAAGGACAGTGAGGGAATTCTCCTTGTGCTATAGTGTGCTTTAAAAAAAAAAAATTCTAGGGACAGAAAACTATAGGTAGGGAGAGTGTCAGTGTGTTTTACTGTGCGAATCCTTGTTTCTAGGGACAGGGAAGGACAGTGAGGGAATTCTCCTTGTGCTATAGTGTGCTTTAAAAAAACATTTTTTCTAGGGACAGAAAACTATAGGTAGGAAGAGTGTCAGTTTCTTTCACTGTGATAATCCTTGTTTCTAGGGACAAAGAAGGAAAGTGAGGGAAATTCTCCTTGTGCTATAGTGTGCTTTAAAAAAACATTTTTTCTAGGGACAGAAAACTATAGGTAGGGAGAGTGTCAGTGTGTTTTACTGTGCGAATCCTTGTTTCTAGGGACAGGGAAGGACAGTGAGGGAATTCTCCTTGTGCTATAGTGTGCTTTAAAAAAACATTTTTTCTAGGGACAGAAAACTATAGGTAGGGAGAGTGTCAGTGTGTTTTACTGTGCGAATCCTTGTTTCTAGGGACAGGGAAGGACAGTGAGGGAATTCTCCTTGTGCTATAGTGTGCTTTAAAAAAACATTTTTTTCTAGGGACAGAAAACTATAGGTAGGAAGAGTGTCAGTTTCTTTCACTGTGATAATCCTTGTTTCTAGGGACAAAGAAGGAAAGTGAGGGAAATTCTCCTTGTGCTATAGTGTGCTTTAAAAAAACATTTTTTCTAGGGACAGAAAACTATAGGTAGGGAGAGTGTCAGTGTGTTTTACTGTGCGAATCCTTGTTTCTAGGGACAGGGAAGGACAGTGAGGGAATTCTCCTTGTGCTATAGTGTGCTTTAAAAAAACATTTTTTCTAGGGACAGAAAACTATAGGTAGGGAGAGTGTCAGTGTGTTTTACTGTGCGAATCCTTGTTTCTAGGGACAGGGAAGGACAGTGAGGGAATTCTCCTTGTGCTATAGTGTGCTTTAAAAAAACATTTTTTCTAGGGACAGAAAACTATAGGTAGGAAGAGTGTCAGTTTCTTTCACTGTGATAATCCTTGTTTCTAGGGACAAAGAAGGAAAGTGAGGGAAATTCTCCTTGTGCTATAGTGTGCTTTAAAAAAACATTTTTTCTAGGGACAGAAAACTATAGGTAGGGAGAGTGTCAGTGTGTTTTACTGTGCGAATCCTTGTTTCTAGGGACAGGGAAGGACAGTGAGGGAATTCTCCTTGTGCTATAGTGTGCTTTAAAAAAAAAAAATTCTAGGGACAGAAAACTATAGGTAGGGAGAGTGTCAGTGTGTTTTACTGTGCGAATCCTTGTTTCTAGGGACAGGGAAGGACAGTGAGGGAATTCTCCTTGTGCTATAGTGTGCTTTAAAAAAACATTTTTTCTAGGGACAGAAAACTATAGGTAGGAAGAGTGTCAGTTTCTTTCACTGTGATAATCCTTGTTTCTAGGGACAACGAAGGAAAGTGAGGGAAATTCTCCTTGTGCTATAGTGTGCTTTAAAAAAAACGTTTTTTCTAGGGACAGAAAACTATAGGTAGGGAGAGTGTCAGTGTGTTTTACTGTGCGAATCCTTGTTTCTAGGGACAGGGAAGGACAGTGAGGGAATTCTCCTTGTGCTATAGTGTGCTTTAAAAAAACATTTTTTCTAGGGACAGAAAACTATAGGTAGGAAGAGTGTCAGATTCTTTCACTGTGATAATCCTTGTTTCTAGGGACAAAGAAGGAAAGTGAGGGAAATTCTCCTTGTGCTATAGTGTGCTTTAAAAAAACATTTTTTCTAGGGACAGAAAACTATAGGTAGGGAGAGTGTCAGTGTGTTTTACTGTGCGAATCCTTGTTTCTAGGGACAGGGAAGGACAGTGAGGGAATTCTCCTTGTGCTATAGTGTGCTTTAAAAAACATTTTTTTCTAGGGACAGAAAACTATAGGTAGGAAGAGTGTCAGTTTCTTTCACTGTGATAATCCTTGTTTCTAGGGACAGGGAAGGACAGTGAGGGAAATTCTCCTTGTGCTATAGTGTGCTAAAGCATTCCTCATCAACCATCTTTGAAATCCTTGTTTTTTTGGACAGTCAGGGAAATTGTCGTTGTGCTATTCTGTGCAAAAGCAATCATCCTCAACCATATTTAGAAATCCTTAAGTAAAGGGACAGAGAAGGACACCTGAAGGTAGCCCTTATTGCTTTTTTCCCATCTCCCTGCAGGCCATCTATTAGAATGTCTGGAAGGCAAACAAGGAGAGGCAGACAGTCAGGAGGCAATAAAAGAGGGCAAGCAGGCTCTGTGTCTGGGGGCAACAGTGCTGGTCGTAGACGCAGTGCATTGTCATCAGCACATGGCCATGGGACACGCTTGTCCTTCTTTTCGGCAGCTGGACATGTTGAGCCACATCATGCCGAAGACTTGGTAGAGTGGATGACCAAGCCCTCCTCCTCCTCCTCATCCTCTCTCACCCAGGCTCAGGGTACTGGAAAAGCAGCTGCCAAAGCGTCCTCTTCCCTGGTATCAATGTCAGACTCATCATCAGTCACTCCTTCCCTAGACCCACCATGTCCTCCTCCTGAGGAGTCCCCCAAACTGTTTGAGCACAGTGTTGGGTACATGCTCCAGGAGGATGCCCAGCGTTTTGAAGGGTCTGATGATGAAACCCAGCTACAGGAAGGCAGTAGCGTGAGAGCAGACAGAGGGGATGCTCAAGAAGGACACCAATCTGGCAGTCATGTTCCAGCAGCTGCAGCATACTGCCAGATTGGCTCCAGTGATGAGGAGGGAGGGGATGATGAGGTCACTGACTCCACGTGGGTGCCTAATAGGAGAGAGGAGGAGGAGGAGGATGAGGAGGAGGCACATCTCCAACGAGGCAGGATGCCCTTTGGTGGCCAGCGTAAGGGCAGTACACCGACGGAATCACACCGCAGAGCTCCGCCTGTGCAGGGCGCTGCCTCTGCCCGTCATTCAAAAAGTTCTTTGGTGTGGGCCTTTTTTGAGGCTAGTGCATCAGATAGCACAGCTGCTGTTTGCAACATATGTCTCAAGCGTATATCGCGTGGCCAAAACATCAGCCGCTTGGGTACCACATGCCTGACCAGACATATGTTGACCTGCCATGCAGCTCGTTGGCAAGCCTACCTCAAAGACCCACACCAAAGAACAAAGCGGACCTCTCCTTGCACCGCATCAGCTGGGATCTCCAACCCCACTATAACTTCAGTCCTCTCTGAAACATGCACTGAGAGGAATGAAGGTGTAGAATTAGGTGTGTCACAGCCAAGTACTTGCGGCCACTCTGCTAGCAGTACACCGACGTCCGATTCTAGCAGGCAAATTTCCCTGCCCCAGCTGCTGGACCGTCGAAAGAAGTTCACTCCCAGCCATCCACATGCCCAGCGGTTGAATGCTAGCTTGGCTAAATTGCTAGCGCTTCAACTGCTGCCTTTTCAGTTGGTAGACTCGGCCCCCTTCCGTGAGTTTGTGCAATGTGCGGTTCCTCAGTGGCAGGTTCCCAAACGCCACTTTTTCTCACGGAAGGCTATTCCGGCTCTCTACCGGCATGTGGAAGGCAATGTCTTGGCCTCGCTGGACAGGGCGGTCAGCGGTAAGGTGCATATTACCGCTGACTCATGGTCCAGCAGGCATGGACAGGGACGTTACCTTTCTTTCACGGCCCATTGGGTCACTCTTTTGGCAGCTGGGAAGGATGCAGGACAAGGTGCAGTAGTGTTGGAGGTTGTTCCACCGCCACGCCTCCAAAATGCTACTACTGGTTGTGACACACCTCTCTCCTCCACCCCCTCCTCTTCTTCCTCCATGGCCTCTTCCTGTGGTTTGTCCTCGGAACCAGCGGTGCTCCGTAGGCGTTCAAGGGGCTACGCAAGTACGCAGGCAAAAAGATGCCATGCCGTGCTTGCGCTGGTGTGTTTGGGGGACAGAAGCCACACTGGGGCAGAGGTCCTGTCTGCTCTGCAGGGCCAGGCCGAGAGGTGGTTGACGCCACGCCAGCTTAAGCCAGGAATGGTGGTTTGCGACAATGGCACCAACCTCCTCTCCGCCCTCCGACAGGGACAACTGACCCATGTGCCCTGTGTGGCTCACGTCCTTAACCTGGTGGTGCAGCGGTTCTTGGGCAGGTACCCGGGCTTACAGGATGTCCTGAGGCAGGCCAGGAAAGTCTGTGTGCATTTCCGCAGATCTTATAATGCCAGTGCTCGCCTGGCTGAGCTGCAAAAGGAGTTGAACCTGCCCAAGAACCGCCTTATATGTGACATGCCCACCAGGTGGAACTCAACGTTGGCCATGCTGCAGCGGCTGCACACGCAGCAGAGGGCCATCAATGAGTACCTGTGCGACTACGGCACCAGGACAGGGTCAGGGGAGCTTGGTTTTTTTTCTCCACGCCAGTGGGGCATGATCAGGGATGCATGCACTGTCCTGGCACCATTTGAGGAGGCCACGAGGATGGTGAGCAGTGACAGTGCATGCATCAGTGACACTGTACCTCTTGTCCACCTGTTGGAGCACACGCTGCGTGGAATAATGGACAGGGCACTTGAGGCAGAACAGAGGTAGGAAGAGGAGGACTTCCTTGCCTCTCAAGGCCCCCTTTACCCAGACAGTGTTCCTTCTGTCCCACCCATCGCACAGGAAGAGGAGGAGGAGGAGGAGGAGGAGGAGGATTGTGTCAGCATGGAGGTGGAGGCTGGCACTCAGCATCATCAGCAGCAGTCTTTTAGGGATGATTTACAGTCCCAAGAAACCAGTGGACTTGTACGTGGCTGGGAGGAGGTGGCTGCGGATCATGTCGTCCTTAGTGACCCAGAGGACTCCGGAGCGAATGCCTCAGCAAACCTACGCTGCATGGCCTCCCTGATCCTGCAAAGTCTGCGGAAGGATCCTCGTATTCTTCGGATCAAGGAGAGGGACCATTACTGGCTGGCCACTCTCCTTGATCCACGGTACAAGGGTAAGGTTGCGGACCTTATGTTACCGTCGCAGAGGGAGCAGAGGATGAGACAACTCCGGGAGGCCTTGCAGAAAGGTCTGTGCAACGCGTTCCCAGAGACTGGGAGGTTACAAACTCCTGGTCCTGGACAACGAGTTGCTGAGGCTTCGGCCAGTCAAAGAAGGAGCGGTGGGGAAGGTGGCCGTCTGACCGATGCGTTCAGACAATTCTTTAGTCCGCAGCCCCAAAGTATGATCGGTTCCAGCAACCATCGCCAGCGTCTGATAAACATGGTGCAGGAATATCTAGGGGCAAGGTCAGACTTGGACACCTTCCCCACCGAAAATCCTCTGGCTTACTGGGTCTTGAGGATGGATCACTGGCCAGAGCTTGCACAGTATGCAATTGAGCTACTGGCCTGTCCTGCATCCAGCGTTCTTTCGGAACGCACATTCAGTGCTGCTGGAGGATTTGTCACGGATCACAGGGTGCGCCTGTCCACCGACTCGGTTGATCGACTGACTTTCATCAAGATGAACCAGTCTTGGATCACCACCAGCTACCACACACCTGATGCTGATATAACAGACTAATTGATTTTAACATGTCACATCCCTTCAAGACTGATGCTGATGCTGAGTGCCTGTGCTGTTATGTTGACTGGCTATCCTCCTCCTCCGAGTCCTCAATGATACGATTGATGATGATAGCTTGGAAGATCATTTTTGTTTATGGGTGCCGCCACCAGTGGCTAAGGCCCAATTTTTCAGCCCCTGTTTTACAGGGGCGTGTAATTACAATTTTTTTAGCAGTAATTTGCCATAGGGCTCATTGCTGTGCTCCAAGTACAGTATCTGTGAGGGGTTGGAGTGTTGTGGCACCAGTGCCTAAGGCCCAATTTTTCAGCCCCTGTTTAACAGGGGCGTGTCATTACAATTTTTGAAGCAATACTTTGCAACAGAGCTCATTGCTGTGCTCCAAGTACAGTATCTGTGAGGGGTTGTAGTGTTGTGCCACCAGTGCCTAAGGCCCAATTTTTCAGCCCCTGTTCAACAGGGGCATGCAATTACAATTCTTGATCTAATAATTCACAGCAGGGCCCATTGCTGCACCCACCAAGAGTAACTCTGAGGGCTTACAGTGTTGTGGCAACGCCACCACCACCACCACCACGAAAGGCCCAATTTTTCAGCCCCTGTTCAAAAGGGGCATGTAATTACAATTCTTGATCTAATAATTCACAGCAGGGCCCATTGCTGCACCCACCAAGAGTAACTCTGAGGGCTTACAGTGTTGTGGCAACACCACCACCACCACCACCACCACGAAAGGCCCAATTTTTCAGCCCCTGTTCAACAGGGGCATGCAATTACAATTCTTGATCTAATAATTCACAGCAGGGCCCATTGCTGCACCCACCAAGAGTAACTCTGAGGGCTTACAGTGTTGTGGCAACGCCACCACCACCACCACCACGAAAGGCCCAATTTTTCAGCCCCTGTTCAAAAGGGGCATGTAATTACAATTCTTGATCTAATAATTCACAGCAGGGCCCATTGCTGCACCCACCAAGAGTAACTCTGAGGGCTTACAGTGTTGTGGCAACGCCACCACCACCACCACCACGAAAGGCCCAATTTTTCAGCCCCTGTTCAAAAGGGGCATGTAATTACAATTCTTGATCTAATAATTCACAGCAGGGCCCATTGCTGCACCCACCAAGAGTAACTCTGAGGGCTTACAGTGTTGTGGCAACGCCACCACCACCACCACCACCACGAAAGGCCCAATTTTTCAGCCCCTGTTCAACAGGGGCATGCAATTACAATTCTTGATCTAATAATTCACAGCAGGGCCCATTGCTGCACCCACCAAGAATAACTGTCAGGGCTTACAGTGTTGTGGCACCAGCACCACCATCAAAGGCCCAATTTTTACTACCACTGTTCAACAATTATATGTAATTAAAATTCCTGATATAATAGTTGACAGCAGGGCGTTCCAGCACCAACCAAGAGTAACTGTGAGTGCTTACAGTGTTGTGCCAACACCAACAACTAAGGGGCCTATTTCTGCAGAGTATATACGGCAGGTCCCTACTTTCAAACATCCAACTTACAAACGACTCCTACTTGCAAACGCAAGAAGACAACAGGAAGTGAGAGGAAATCTACCCCTTGGAAGGAAAATTCTCTCCTGTAAGAATTAATATGGGAGAAAGGTGTCTCCTCTGTACTGATGCTTTATCAGCAATCCTTGTTTCAAGAAAAACACCACATTTCAAAAACAGTTGTCATTGGGACGGAAAGTGAGGTGAAATGTTCTGAACAGGGGCACAGACAGCAAAACAAATGTTACAGGGGTGATAACCCTTACCTATGTTTTCCAAAAAGTTTAAAAATAGATTTTTGGGCTGGAGCTACACTTAAACAATGTACCTGTTCAAAATTACAAACAGATTCTACATAAGAACAAACCTACAGTCCCTGTCTTGTATGCACCGCCTGTATACGGCTGTTCAGAGTATATAGGGCCTTTTTTATTTTATGTGCGGGGTTCCCCTTAATATCCATACAAGACCCAAAGGGGCTGGTAATGGGCTGGGGGGGGGGGGGTCATGGGGTAGCTATGCCATTTTTCTTAAAGATTTTCATCCATATTACCGGGACCAGACATTACATTAAAGCCGCAAGCAGTTTTAAATGGCTTTTTTTTCCTTTAGAAGTGTCATTTTGTGCAGGGACAGTTCTAAACACGGGAAACACGTGGCACTTCACAGGCATACTTTAGACACCCCCCAGGTACGATATTTAAAGGAATATTTGACTTTTTTTTTTCACTTTATGCATCATTAAAATGACTGCTCCCGAAAAACGACCATTTTTAAAACTTCTTTTTGCATTGATACATGTCCCCTGGTGCAGAACCCGGGTTCCCAAACCCTTTTTAGGACAATAACATGCATAATAGTCGTTATAATTAGCACTTTAGAATTCGAACGTTCGCATCCATTGTATTTAATAGGGTTCTAATGTTCGTACGAACTTTCGGTCGGTTCGCGGGTTCTGGTGCGAACCGAACCCGGGGGGGTTCGGCTCATCACTAGTCTGATCCATATAGTTGTATATAAAATGCACTTTTTATCTTTCAAAAAGTGTTTCCCAGTGCTGAACCTTTCATCCAATTTCAAAATTGCTACATTTGTAAATTTTAAAAGCCAATATAAAGGAATAGCTGTGGTAAAAAAAAAGCCCTTGTAGATTTAATTACGTTTTTTTGGGGGGTTAATTCTCCTTTAAGGG
Source organism: Rana muscosa (assembly GCA_029206835.1). NCBI lineage: Eukaryota > Metazoa > Chordata > Amphibia > Anura > Ranidae > Rana > Rana muscosa. Next base: position 286,653,475 of record CM055118.1, read on the forward strand.
TGTGTGACAGGAGGCGTGTCCTATGCCTACATACGTTTGCTAGTAGGTGTTCCTCATTCCCATCTCAAAATGTTGGGAGGTATGCCTTTAGGATGAATTAGAGCCGAGACTGTGAGCCAGCCAGGCCTTCTTGTCCATCTCAATGCCTGCCCTGACAAATGTGCTTCTGGAAGAATGGTCAAACATTCCCATAGACACACTCCTAAACCTTGTAGACAGCCTTCCCAGAAGAGTTGAAGCTGTTATAGCTGCAAAGGTTGGGCCAATTCAATACTGAACCCTACGGACCAAGTCTGGGATGCCATTAAAGTTTATATGTGTGTAAAGGAAGGTGTCCCAATACTTTTGGTATTATATTGTATTCTCCCAGCATACAAGTCAAGATTTCATTTCTAATTTTGACAAAAGTGTACCTTTAATTTTCTTTGACACGGCAGATATTCAGTGATGTTTTGGTGATGGAATTCCCAACTGAGAAGCCTGTTAGTGGATCATATTATTTACTGACTTGTGTAATTACAGTGCTGTTGACACCCAGAAAGACTGAAATTGTTTTGTGATGAAAGTGACCACTCATATGGGGATGTCAGAAGAGGGTCTGGTGTGATAGCTATGCATAATGGTTCCCCCGACATTGAAGGCAAGACATACATAGCATAATGCCGCGTACACACGATCATTATTCACAGCCGTTAAAAAACCGCCGTGAATAATGACATTAAAAACGAGGGAACGGCTTGTTCCCCACACACGGTCGTTTTTCACGTCATTTTTTCTCTTGTCGAGAAAAACGACCGTCTGTGGGCTCCGCGGCAGTGTCTCCCTATGGGAAAACTGCAGCAGAAAAAAATGTCGAGAAAAACGACGAGAAAAATTAGAGCATGTTCTAATTTTTCTCGTCGTTTTTAATTCTGTTTTTCCCGTTGGGAAAAATGACAAAATGCCCACAGACGATCGTTTTTCTCGTCAAAAGGAAAAAATGTCATTTTTCTCGACGAGAAAAACGGTCGTGTGTACACGGCATTAGTATTGCAGTAGGCACTGGAAGACAGCAAAACGAACTGAATACATGTGGATCTGTCAGCTTTCTAAATATTGTAATAAAAGTATCAACTTTACTGATGTAATTGACGTAATTGTAGCCGTATTAGTGCAATTGTGACAGAGAAAATTAAGTACTGTCCGTGATACTTTTTTTATTTGCACTAACATAGAATTTTTCAGGACAAGCTTTCGGGGTATGTCCCCTTCTTCAAGGTCCAAACAGTACTGCTTGGACCTTGAAGAAGGGGACATACCCCGAAAGCTTGTCCTGAAAAATTCTATGTTAGTGCAAATAAAAAAAGTATCACGGACAGTACTTAATCAACTTTACTGATGGAAATGCAAGATATACTCAGGGCCCATTTACACTGTTGCGTGTTAAACGCATGTGCTGCAATGCACTAAAATGTATGTGTCCAACCTCCCCATAATAAAGTGTTTCTCAATGCCGCATTGCATTTGGAAACATATGACATATCCATATTTTTTATTCGCTTACTGGGCACTTTCACCCCCTTCCTGCCCAGGCCAATTTTCAGCTTTCAGTCGCACTTTCAATGACAATTGCATGGTCATGCAACACTGTACCCATCTGAAGTTTTTATCATTTGTTTGAGAAATATAGAGTCTTCTTTTGGTGGTAGTTAATCACCACTGTTTTTTTTTTTGCTAAACAAAATCCCAAATATGTAGAAAAAAAAAAAAAAACTTTCTTTGTTTCTGTTATAACATTTTGCAAATAATTCATTTGTTTTCTTCACTGATGAGCGCTGATGAGGCTGCACTGATGGGCACTGATAGGCTGCACTGATGGGCACTGATGTGGCTGCACTGATGGGCACTAATGGGCACTGATGAGGTGGCACTTATGGGCACTGATGCGGCAGCACTGATGGGCACTGATGCGGTAGCACTAGTGGGCACTGATATGCTGCACTGATTGACACAGATATGCTGCACTGATGGGCACTGATATGCTGCACTGATAGACACTGATTGGCACTTATGGGGCTGCACTGATAATCAGGGCACTAATCAGTGCCCTGATTATAAGTGTAAATGTTACCTGTCACAAGATCGCTGGTTATCGTCTTTCCTTTACTCAGACAGTGACAGCGCTAAGAAAAGAAAACTCAGATAACCGGCATTTGTTTACATGTGATGAGCTGTGATTGGACACAGATCATCACATGGCAGAAGGCCCACTGTGATTGGCCCTTTACCTCGATCTGTGTACAGCTGTGCGCGCACGTGGTGGTGGTGGGGGTTCTGGATGGACCTCAATAGACACCCTCCCAGAACTGGATAACTGTGCTGTAGCCATCACTCAGCTATAGCGCGCTCGGCAAGTGGTTAAAGTGTTAAACTACCCATACATGTGTAGCACCTTCTAGTATTGTGCTAGAAAGGTTAGGTAAACTTAAGCAGGCCTGGCTGGTTGTTAGGCCTGTTTGTTTTCATTCTGGGTTGGGAGCGGATCAAAGTAGTGCTGGGTGACTCACAGATGACATCACTATGACCTCCTACTTCTTTCCAGAAGGTTCTAGTGCTTTCTGGCAAGAGAGGCTGGAGGGGAGGTGGATACACCTGGGGTGTTCTGGGGAGCCCTGACCAATCCCCAATTTGGATTGGGAGGGGGCAGGCCTCCTCAAACACCCACGGTCAGCCCAGCTGCAGAGGAGTTGTTGGATGAAAGAGCTGGAGTCAGAGAGTGCTGAGGCCTTAGAGGGAGCTCCCTAGTCTGGGGGGGTGACCTTGGGCCTGGGCTCGGGTGCAGTCGGGACCCCTTTCAGGAACACCTGAAAAGGTCCTGGACCAGAGGCACAAGAGAGGACAGTGGGAATGTACACTGCTGAGAGACTCCAGAGAGCACAACTGGTCACAGCCAGGAGAGCTGGTGAGTGAGGCACAGTCAGGAGGACTGGGGAGGCACGCCTGGGAGGACTGAGAGCTTGGAGTTAAAGATGGGTGCAGAACCAGAGAAGTGGACTGTGGCAAGAGGCAGCTGCAGCCAGGAGGGCTGGCAGGGCCTGAAGAGTGCTAACTGGGATCAGTAGCCATAGTTAGAACAGCTGGCAGAAGGACTTTCTAACCACTTTTTCTCTGCTATACCATAGGGGCCCACGGTCCCTGCCTGCAAAGGGTGGTTACTAAGGCTTGGCTGAGCAATTGTCAGGTCGAACCAACATAATGTGCTAGCTGATCCTGGGAAGTGATGTGCTGGAGGTGAGTAGAGTAGCAGTCTGCAGCAAGTGATGTGCGGGAGGAGTGAGGAATGATAGGCTTTAAACAAGAGTGTGCAGGAGGAAACTAAAGGAGTATGTACAGGGAGTGTACATATTTTTCCCAAAATGAATTGCTTTGATTCACGCTGGGCATCCCATATCTCCAATTCCCATCCAAGTTATATCCCTCAATAAAAAACAAAACAAAAACAATGTTCTGAAGACTGATTCATGTCTCAGTGTGCCTGAGAGAGAATGCAGGGCTGGCAGGGTGACAGACAAACCACAATTTTCAGCAGCCGATACGGGGGGTGCCGATACGGGGGGTACCGCTACACATGGATTGAAATTAGGCCAGCTCAGCCGACTTGGGTACAACCACTCTGTCTGATTTTTCTATAGCCACTAGCAGTAATCATTATATTCTGCCGGCTGGGAAGGCTCCCCGCGAGTAATCAAATAATCTATGGGCTGCATAAGTTTACCTTTTCCCAGTAAATGCACAATATGCATTTTGATGCACTGGCAACAGGTGTTAACGAGCCTTGTTCAATGGCTATTAACTTTACCCACTCCAAATTCTAAATTTAAAAATGCATTGAAAACATTTGTCAATGTGCGTCAAAACATATCACCACCCAAAGGAAATGCATGTTAATGCTTACCCCTACTCACTATGTATACGTCTAAATGAGCCTTAAAGCAAGAGACATAAATTTGCAATGCATTACCATGCAAGCATTGATGTGCATTATATAGAATGTTAACATGCTTTTTAATATACAGTGCCTTGCAAAAGTATTCACCCCCTTGGCTTTTTACCTAGTTTGTTACATTACAGCCTTTAGTTCAATTTTTTTTAAATCTGAATTATATGTGATGGATCAGAACACAATAGTCAAAGTTGGTGAAGTAAAATTAGAAAAATATATACATAAAACTATTTTTCAGAAATAAAAAACTGATAATTGGCATGTGCGTATGTATTCACCCCCTTATTATGTTATGAAGCCCATAAAAAGCTCTGGTGCAACCAATTACCTTCAGAAGTCACATAATTAGTGAAATGATGTCCACCTGTGTGCAATCTAAATGTCACATGATCTGTCATTACATACACACCTTTTTGAAAGGCCCCAGAGGCTGCAACACCTAAGCAAGAGGCACCACTAACCAAACACTGCCATGAAGACCAAGGAACTCTCCAAACAAGTAAGGGACAATGTTGTTGAGAAGTAAAAGTCAGGGTTAGGTTATAAATAAATAAATATCCAAATCTTTGATGATCTCTAGGAGCACCATCAAATCTATCATAACCAAATGGAAAGAACATGGCACAACAGCAAACCTGCCAATAAATGTCCGCACACCAAAACTCACAGACCGGGCAAGGAGGGCATTAATCAGAGAGGCAGCACAGAGACCTAAGGTAACCCTGGAGGAGCTGCAGAGTTCCACAGCAGAGACTGGAGTATCTGTACATAGGACGACAATAAGCCGTACGCTCCATAGAGTTGGGCTTTATGGCAGAGTGGCCTGAAGAAAGCAATTACTTTCAACAAAAAACAAAATGGCACATTTTGAGTTTGCGAAGAGACACGTGGGAGACTCTCAAAATGTATGGAGGAAGGTGCTCTGGTCTGATGAGACTAAAATTGAACTTTTTGGCCATCAAAGATAACGCTATGTCTGGCGCAAACCCAACACATCACATCAACCAAATAACACCATCCCCATGTTTTTCAGCAGTCGGGACTGTGAAACTGGTCAGAGCTGAGGGAAAGATGGATGGTGCTAAATACAGGGATATTCTTGAGCAAAACCTGTACCACTCTGTGTGCGATTTGAGGCTAGGACAGAGGTTCACCTTCCAGCAGGACAATGACCCCAAACACACCACTGCTAAAGCAACACTTGAGTGGTTTAAGGGGAAACATGTAAATGTGTTGGAATGGCCTAGTCAAAGCCCAGACCTCAATCCAATAGAAAATCTGTAGTCAGACTTAAATATTGCTGTTCAAAAGCGCAAACCATCCAACTTAAAGGAGCTTGGCGCAGTTTTGCAAGGAGAAATGGGCAAAAATCCCAATGGTAAGATGTGGCAAGCTCATAGAGACTTATCCAAAGCTGTGAGAGCCGCAAAAGGTGGCTCTACAAAGTATTGACTTTAGGGGGGTGAATAGTTATGCACATTGTCTTTTTCTGTTATTTTGTCCTATTTGTTGTTTGCTTCACAAAAAAAACATCTTCAAAGTTGTGGGCATGTTCTGTAAATTAAATGATGCAAATCCTCAAACAATCCATGTTAATTCCAGGTTGTGAGACAACAAAACACGGAAAATGCCAAGGGGGGTGAATACTTTTGCAAGGCACTGTAGCAACCCAAGGCACTGCAACAGACATAATGTACATTTATGCATTGTGGTGTGCTCAAATGCACATGCATTATGGTGTGCCTGGGTGCCTTAGAACAGTGTTTCTCAACTTTAGTCCTCAAGGCGCCCCAACAGGTCATGTTTTCAGGCTTCCCATTATTTTGCACAGGTGATTTGATTAGTTTCACTGCCTTAGTAATTACCACAGCTGTTTCATCTGAGGGAAATCCTAAAAACATGACCTGTTGGGGACTGGAGTTGAGAAACACTGCCTTAGAAAATACTTAACACTGCATTCAGTTTGGGTCTACAGCAATGCGCAGATCTGAATCCGACCCAAGGCTTTCAGACCTTTGTAGGTTGGTTTGTCATGATGAAAGATCTTTTTTCTTACTGCTAAAAAAATCAGTCCATACAATTATCATGTGGTGTTGTGCTCCTTGAGATTTTCAGTAAAACTGCCACTTAGATAACAAATTCTGGAGTGCCGACAGTTCACAGAGCATGCACTTCGTTCTAAAATTGATATTTTAATTCTGGATAGATGATGGTAAATCACCTACTCCCTGAGACTTTGATGTCTCAGGGACTCATGGTCAAGCCAAAAGGTCAGTTCACAACTTTGCCCACTTTCAATGGTTCTTAAAGTCGGGGGATCTCACTTTTACTATTGGGTTCCCCATTTATTTCTACATCATGGAGAATGAGGCAGAAAGATTGAGCTATGCTTGCTAAGCTATGTAATAGCTTCCTTGGAGCTAGAAGGTGTGAAACCAAGCAGGGATAGCTTGCTGCTGGTGAGATTTGAAAATTCATTCTGCTATTCAACCCATCAACATTGACCAAAATCTCTTGGATAGACTGACCCCATAGAAAGAGCAGCATATATAAAAGGAATAGTGAATGCGGTGTATACAGTATTTTCATACATAATGCATAAGATGGTGTGGGAAGCTTGTATGAAGAATTGCAGGCTCAGGAGTGGTAGGAGCTGAATAAAGAACACAGCGTCTAAAGTCTGCTGTTAAGTAGGATCATTTGAACGGATTCAAATCCCTAGTACTTGAAGGAGATTAGGAGCTGCTAGGAACACCTGATCCTGCTGTGCAATGCCTGGAGATGGTGAAGAACAAGTTAATAACAGTCCTCAGTGATTCTTGTGATCACTTATGAAGGGTATTTGTGGAGTGGTGCAATTTCAAGGTAAGCAAGTCAAATAGGGCAAAAGGAATATTTTGTTTTACAAGATTTGTTCATCTTTGGCTGGATTAGTCTGGCTTATTTTAGTATAAATGAACACCATAGACCAGGCCTGGACAAATCTTATATGGGTTTTGGTATTCGCCTGAAAAGATTAGGAGTTAGCAAACTATAACTGGTAACCATCACGATCGGTATTTTGCAATCTTATCTTACTTACATATTTATACAATTTTTCAAACACAAAGCGAAGAGTGTGAGAGTAAAAATGTCAATAAAAGAGGCCCAGGAAATTATATTTGCTGTTGCCCCGTGATTTTTTCTTTGGGCAACTTTACATACTGTAGACAATACTGTACAGTAATGACCCATATGTTCTCTTATTCTCACGTTACTGACCTGTATGCTCTTTCAGTCTGAGTACTGACCCGTATGTTCTCTCAATCTCACAGTACTGACCCTATGTCCTCTCACTTTCACAATACTGACCTTTATGTTCTTTCAATCTCACAATCCTGACTCATATGTTCTCTCACTCTCGCAGTACTGGTCCATATGTTCTCGCAGTCTCACAGTACTAATCTGTATGTTCTCTCAGTCTCACAGTACTGATCCGTATGTTCTCTCAGTCTTACAGTACTGATCCGTATGTTCTCTCAGTCTTACAGTACTGATCCGTATGTTCTCTCAGTCTTACAGTACTGATCCGTATGTTCTCTCAGTCTTACAGTACTGATCCATATGTTCTCTCAGTCTCACAGTACTGATCCGTATGTTCTCTCAGTCTTACAGTACTGATCCGTATGTTCTCTCAGTCTCACAGTACTGATCCGTATGTTCTCTCAGTCTCACAGTACTGATCCGTATGTTCTCTCAGTCTTACAGTACTGATCCGTATGTTCTCGCAGTCTCACAGTACTGATCCGTATGTTCTCTCAGTCTTACAGTACTGATCCGTATGTTCTCTCAGTCTCACAGTACTGATCCGTATGTTCTCTCAGTCTTACAGTACTGATCCGTATGTTCTCTCAGTCTCACAGTACTGATCCGTATGTTCTCTCAGTCTTACAGTACTGATCCGTATGTTCTCTCAGTCTTACAGTACTGATCCGTATGTTCTCTCAGTCTTACAGTACTGATCCGTATGTTCTCTCAGTCTCGCAGTACTGGTCCATATGTTCTCGCAGTCTCACAGTACTGATCCGTATGTTCTCTCAGTCTCACAGTACTGATCCGTATGTTCTCTCAGTCTCACAGTACTGATCCGTATGTTCTCTCAGTCTCACAGTACTGATCCGTATGTTCTCTCAGTCTCACAGTACTGATCCGTATGTTCTCTCAGTCTTACAGTACTGATCCGTATGTTCTCACAGTACTGATACGTATGTTCTCTCAGTCTCGCAGTACTGGTCCATATGTTCTCGCAGTCTCACAGTACTGATCCGTATGTTCTCTCAGTCTTACAGTACTTATCCGTATGTTCTCTCAGTCTCACAGTACTGATCTGTATGTTCTCTCAGTCTCACAGTACTGATCCGTATGTTCTCTCAGTCTTACAGTATTTATCCGTATGTTCTCTCAGTCTTACAGTACTGATCCGTATGTTCTCTCAGTCTCGCAGTACTGGTCCATATGTTCTCGCAGTCTCACAGTACTGATCTGTATGTTCTCTCAGTCTCACAGTACTGATCCGTATGTTCTCTCAGTCTCACAGTACTGATCCGTATGTTCTCTCAGTATTACAGTACTGATCCGTATGTTCTCACAGTACTGATCCGTATGTTCTCTCAGTCTCGCAGTACTGGTCCATATGTTCTCGCAGTCTCACAGTACTGATCCGTATGTTCTCTCAGTCTTACAGTACTTATCCGTATGTTCTCTCAGTCTCACAGTACTGATCTGTATGTTCTCTCAGTCTCACAGTACTGATCCGTATGTTCTCTCAGTCTTACAGTACTTATCCGTATGTTCTCTCAGTCTCACAGTACTGATCCGTATGTTCTCTCAGTCTTACAGTACTGATCTGTATGTTCTCTCAGTCTCGCAGTACTGATCCGTATGTTCTCTCAGTCTCACAGTACTAATCCGTATGTTCTCTCAGTCTCGCAGTACTGATCCGTATGTTCTCTCAGTCTCACAGTACTGATCCGTATGTTCGCTCAGTCTCGCAGTACCGATCTGTATGTTCTCTCAGTCTTATGCCTTGTACACACGAGCGGAATTTCCGTCGGAATAAACTACGACGGGTTTTTCTGACGGAGTTCTGACGGAATTACGCTCAAGCTGTCTTGCATACAAACGGTCACACTAAAATCCGACCGTCAAGAACGTGGTGACGTAAAACACTACGACGAGCCGGGAAAATTAAGTTCTATGCTTCCGAGCATGCGTTGAATTGTTTCCGAGCATGCGTGGTTTTTAGTCCGTCGGAATTGCATCCAGATGAACGGAAATTCTGATACAAATTTTTTTCATCGGAAAAATTGAGAACGTTCTCTATCTAATTCCGTCGGAATTTCCGGCGGAAAACGTCCGATGGGGCATACACACAGTCGGAATATCCGATGAAAAAATTCCATCTGACTTTTTCCATCGGAAATTCAGAGCGTGAACATACAGTACTGATCTGTATGTTCTCTCAGTCTCACAGTACTGAATCGTATGTTCTCTCAGTCTTACAGTACTGATCTGTATGTTATCTCAGTCTTACAGTACTGATCTGTATGCTCTTTCAGTCTCTCAGTACTGATCTGTATGCTCTCTCATTCTCTCGGTACTGACCTATATGGTCTCTCGGTCTATCAGTCTCTCAGTACTGACCTATTTATTCTCTCAGTCTCTCAGTACTGACCTATATGTTCTCTCAGTTTCTCAGTAGTCTCTCAGTCGCTCAGTACTGGCCTATATGCTTTCTCAGTCTCTCAGTACTGACCTATATGGTCTCTCAGTACTGGCCTATATGCTTTCTCAGTCTCTCAGTACTGACCTATATGGTCTCTCAGTCTATCAGTCTCTCAGTATTGACCTGTATGCTCTCTCAGTCTCTCAGTACTGACCTATATGTTCTCTCAGTTTCTCAGTAGTCTCTCAGTCGCTCAGTACTGGCCTATATGCTTTCTCAGTCTCTCAGTACTGACCTATATGGTCTCTCGGTCTATCAATCTCTCAGTATTGACCTGTATGCTCTCTCAGTCTCTCAGTACTGACCTATATGTTCTCTCAGTTTCTCAGTAGTCTCTCAGTCGCTCAGTACTGGCCTATATGCTTTCTCAGTCTCTCAGTACTGACCTATATGGTCTCTCAGTACTGGCCTATATGCTTTCTCAGTCTCTCAGTACTGACCTATATGGTCTCTCAGTCTATCAGTCTCTCAGTATTGACCTGTATGCTCTCTCAGTCTCTCAGTACTGACCTATATGTTCTCTCAGTTTCTCAGTAGTCTCTCAGTCGCTCAGTACTGGCCTATATGCTTTCTCAGTCTCTCAGTACTGACCTATATGGTCTCTCGGTCTATCAATCTCTCAGTATTGACCTGTATGCTCTCTCAGTCTCTCAGTACTGACCTATATGTTCTCTCAGTTTCTCAGTAGTCTCTCAGTCTCTCAGTACTGACCTATATGTTCTCTCAGTCTCTCAGTACTGACCTGTATGCTCTCTCAGTCTCTCAGTGCTGACCTATATGTTCTCTCAGTCTTTAAGTACTCTCTCAGTCTATCAGTACTATCTCAGTCTCTCAGTACTGACCTATATGGTCTCTCGGTCTATCAGTCTCTCAGTATTGACCTGTATGCTCTCTCAGTCTCTCAGTACTGACCTATATGTTCTCTCAGTTTCTCAGTAGTCTCTCAGTCTCTCAGTACTGACCTATATGTTCTCTCAGTCTCTCAGTACTGACCTGTATGCTCTCTAAGTCTCTCAGTACTGACCTATATGTTCTCTCAGTTTCTCAGTACTGACCTGTATGCTCTCTCAGTCTCTCAGTGCTGACCTATATGTTCTCTCAGTCTTTAAGTACTCTCTCAGTCTATCAGTACTATCTCAGTCTCTCAGTACTGACCTATATGCTTTCTCAGTCTAACAGTATTGCCCTCTCTGTTCTTTAACTCTCAAAGTACTGACTTTTATTTTCTCTCACTCTCAGAGCGACGGCCCATATTTTCTTTTATTCTCACAGTACCGACCTATGTGCTTTCAAGGTCTCACAGTACTGACCCTTATGTTTTCTCACTCTCTTACACACATCAAAAATACATTGAAGATGGAACACTTGCAACTAATTGAGGAAATCAGCAAAAATTAAATCAGATAAGGGCCCTCAAAACTCTTCTCTGGTCAAGAGCCTCTGGTATAATTACTGACCACTCCCAAATCAAATTATCTGTATGACTACCAAAGAATAAACATATCAAATTGTGCAAAAAATAATTAAAGAAAAGTGGATCTATGAAGCTATGTCCCCAAGAAAGATTGTTTATTGGTACACAATTGTTTTGAACATCATGGTAATGTTAAAAACCTGAAGACAACTTTGTGTCCCATATCCCATGACACTCATACTGTGTATATATACAGTATCAGTGTTGCCAACCGTCAGTATTTTTACTGGCAGCCAGTAAAGAACAGACACTTTTCTGCTGCCAGTAAATGCAAGTGACAGGTAAAGGCTGGCAGTAAAAAATATTGCTGTGTGCCAGCTGAGAGCATCCGAGTGCCTACAACAGTGTATTCCAGCAGCGCTGGTGGGTGGGGGCAGGTCTGGCGGAGGTGGTGCCTGAGTGTTTCGTGTGATGTCATGGTGCAAACGAGCGGAGTGGAGCAGCCAGAGCATCATGTGTGGGTATGCAGGATGGAGGTGACTGATGAGACCATCTGGCGTGGAGAGAGACTGTCACTGTGACTCAGGAGGGAACGTGTCATGTCGGTGAGGTGACATCATCATCATCATCTGTACTGCTGTCAGTGTCACTGTGAGAGTCAGTTTAATGTGTGTGTGCCGCCCATTCTAGTTTCTTGCCCTCCTGAGTCCTGTCCCTGAGCTACTTACTTACTATATAAAAAATAAAATTAGCAATATGTTTTTTGCCTTAATATCTACCTTAAATCACATTGCTAATTTCATATTGTACTTGTTTGTAACCTAAATACTGAAATTTGCACTTAAAACTGTAATTTTTGAACTTTTGGATATGTCAGTAAAAACTTGGCTGTGTCAGTAAATTATGTGTGTCATGTCAGTAAATATTAATCTGGTAGGTTGGCAACACTGTACAGTATGTATTTGCACTTAACATCAGAACTATAACCTTATGCATTATGCAGATCGTTGCGCAAATTTACAACAATATGTAGAGATCCTTGCTTAATCCAAAAAAGCAGTTTTAACTTACATTGCCATGGTATTTTACAGTTTTGTACAAATAAACAGTATTTCTTCAGGACATAGTTTTCTTTTTTCCTTTTTTACATGTGTACAAATGAAGTTTTCCCAGTTTAGGGCTTGTTCACACTGGCTACCCAGGAAAACATTTTCTTTTGTGACCTGGTGTTCATGCTGGACTGGCTTAAGGGCTGTTTACCTTTTTCTTTTTTTTTTTCCTTTTCCAACCTTATTGAAATGTCATAAAGTGATTGCATTTATTTGTATGCATCACAGTTCAGTGCAGAAGAATGCTGCACTCCGCACTAGTGTGAATGAGCCCTCACTGTTTTTCTAATGGTCAGTGATTGAGAAAATCCCATTTCTACTTGGCATCATCTAGTGGCAGCTGAAGGAGCTGCAGTGAATGAGGAAACCCTGTTTCTAACAGACGCTGTCTAGTGGTATTTATCAGAACTGCAGTCAATTAAACTGCATGTAAAGTACTCATATACCTGGTCAACTGGGAGTTTTTTTCCCCCATTGCTATGCCACTGGGATTTGTCAAGCCCTGGCATAGACACTCTTTCTTGGAATTCATGTTGTTGTTCAGATTATAACCTGTTGGTTAGGTTTGTAAATTTACAGTTTGTCTCTTAAAAGCTCATCTTTCAGCTGTCAGTTTGTAAAAAATGTTGGTGCAACCTACGTACTTGCAATGTACAGTAGTGATGGTCATCTCCATCTAGTGGTCAGCTTGCACACTACTTAGTTCACTGTTATCCCACTAGGGGGTGTGCACGAGAAACCTCCAGAAACCTGTGAGGGGGCCCCAAGGTTTTGGCACTGCAAGTGAGATTCAATAAGATTTGTCCTGCAATCTACAGTCACATTCATCTTATTTATAATGGGAGGAATGTGCACCAGGCTAATCCAGCTGCCAGAGAAATCTATGAAATCTCACATGCACATTATCAGTGAAGATATGGATAGACTGCCAGCGATTCTGCTGGGAACAACTTCCCTTTGATTAAATATAGAATAGAATATGGGGGGACTGTGACAGATCCAACTGGGACAGGGGCTTTTGGAGGGGGCTGCAGGGTAGCCCTTCGTCTACTGACTATGGGCCCTGGTACTTGAGATGACATAACCTCATTTAACAGTCAAGGAAGCCATGATGGTCTCTGCCAACTTGAAACTCAGTGAGAAGATGGAAGTGAAAAGAAAGTTGGTTAATGAGATTTTGACAGCCCTGGGTTTTCTTGTATACTGGGGCCGAACTGTCTGGGTGGGCACTGACCTGAGCCACCTAGGCTTGTCTAGGTGACTAGTTGTTAATTAGCTTACGGTTTAATTAGATTACTGTTTATGACTATGTTGGCTGTTCCTACAGTCGGGAGCCGCTGTACTAACCATGTAAGATTAGTCCAGCGATCTCCCCTGCTGAGCTGTTGTGTTCTGACAGGGGGGACACCTGCGTCCAGCATGTAGGTCCCACATACACACGGACCGAATGTCGGCCGGTATTTTTTCTACCTGAAAATGTCCCCTGACATTCTGCCCGTGTGTACGGGGCTTTAGATGTGCTAATGATATTACTGTTTACAGTTTGCATTGTTTAGGATAATTGTGATAAAGCTCTTACCTGAGTTTGTGTGGTATATATTCTGTGTGAAGTTACAATAAAGTCACCTCCAGTTTGCACCTAAGCTAGTGTCTAGTTCTTGGGTGTAATGCTCAGCTATAATACCTGGTTCCTAGTTGCAGAGTGGAGGAAGCTGTATCTTGGCAGGAGCACCCAAGCGGGGTGCCAAGTGGCCCGACACAGGGACCTCATGCCTTTTGTTTTTTTTTTTTTTGAGTGGGGTCCCTCTTGGCATCTCTATCAGACCCTCATCAAGGATAAAGTTGGTCACACAGTGATGTTTTTTTCTCTTGTTCAGCCTGCAGGATGTAAAACAAACAAGTCTTACAGCATTGAGGCAATCAAAACAGTGATGGGTACAGATGTATTCATTAATAGTCTTTCTCAAGCAGCAAATGCCTCTCATAGTGCAACTTGATAACTAAGGAACTAAAACAGACTTAAAGTAAATAACCAAGAGGAAAAAAAAAAAAACACACAAAATTCTCAGAAAGGAAAGAAATAGAAAAAAAGAAAAACAATAACCCTATGTTCAGGATAAATCAGGTGCTGTCAGAGGTTTTACTGCAAAATCACCAGTCTGCCTAGGCAAGAATATTCCAGCCTCTAAAATGTTAAACAAGTTAATAATACGTGAAGGACTAGTAATAGGCAGACCAGGCAGACCATTTGCGATTGAATATGTGCATGGTATCCATAACTGTATGGTGGATCCTTTCCATTATTCTGACTAATTCCATGCGTTGCATGACTTGCAGGTGGCTTGATACCAGAGGGGTTTAATGGCCTTACAGCTCTAAAAAATGTGGAGGTGTGTACCTCTGTCCGTGCATCCCCTAAAACAGGTGTCTGGCACCGATGGGTACATTGTATGAAGCCTGACAGGGGTATAGTGCCACGGGTATGTAGTATGTAGTTTGACAACTGTTTTCGTTGACCGCAATAGATTTCATTATTATCACGCTCTTTTATCTCTCATGTTATGTGAGTACCCATTTGGCTGTTTTGCCTATTAAAGTTCCCAATGGCCTAATCTCTACACTTAGTTAGGCACACCTTGTTCTTCTTTTTGCTTCCAGTAGATTTAGTACCCTTGTGCATGTTGGACAGTATATCCTGCCATTCCTCCGCAGAGTACGCCTGGCCTGTTTCAGCCTTTTACTGCAACATGGCTGATGAGTTGGAATGAAGACCACATTCATTAACTTGTTTATATATCAGCGAAATGGTGTCACAGTCTCTAGAGGCATCATTGCGCATCCACTCAAACACTGAGACAGAACTCCCAGCTCCCAGACAGTAGTTCTCAGAGAAATAGTGTCTAATTTGACGATATTTAAGGAATTCTGCGTGGGGAAGGTTATACTGTTGTTATAGGCTCGAGAATGAACTAAAAAAAATCCTTGTAATAAGGATTCCACTGTCACTAGGCCATTATCTATCCATCTGGAGAAATTGCCAGGGGAGGTGAAAGCTGGAGGAAAGTTCGGATCTCCCAGATAAGTGGCCAACATAGGGAGGGAAGAGATAAGGCCCAGTTTGTCTTTATATAGGGACCATAAATAGTATGATTGACTGACTATCTCATTCTGGGCAGATAGATCCTTGAAACAAATTAACCTCCACCATAAGAGACCAGGAAGGTGATAGGGCTCTATAGATATCCTCTCAAAGCCACAGTATCTGAGTCAGAGAAGTATGCCACTGAGCCAATTGCACCATTCTGGAAGCTACATAGTATTTCTACAAGTTGGGCACTCCTAAGCCCCCAAGCAATTAAGGCCTATATAGAAGCCATTTACCTAAACAAGGTTTTTTGTCTTTCCATATAAACCTATTAACCTCCAATTAAATAGCCTTTATCGTGGACCGGAAGACATAGAGAGGGAGGGCGTGGAAATAAAACAATAATTTGGGAAGGATTGACATCTTCACTGCTTGAATCATGCAAGGAAAGAAATATTATAGATGCGTAAATATGCCAGATCCGAAACCATTTCTTGATGCGTAAAAACGTGAAAGGGTAATTAATCTGGTACATCTGTTGGAGGGAAGGGGCCAAGCGAACTCCTAGATAGGACAACGATCCCTCAGACCATGCAAATTAGAAGTTATCTCGCAGTTGGTTCCTGTTGATTTTAACAGGGTTCAGATTCAGCACCTGAACTTCCGTAAAGCTTGCCGAACCCACCTTGAACTGAACCCAGGTACGTTCGGCAAGTGATCAGGACATTTAGAGAGTGTGAATCTGTGGAAGGGACTCTACTCTGGCAGGCTTTTTCTGCCCACTTCACAGCCTCTCATCCACACTGCATGTTTCTTCAGGGCTTGGTGTGAGTTTCTAATGCTGGGCTTGAATTAGGTTCCTATTGCTGGGCTTGGTGTGGGCTCCTAATGCTGGGCTTGATGTGAATTCCTAAAGCTGAGATTGATGTGGATTCCTAATACTGAGCTTGATGTGGGTTCCTAATGCTAGCCTTGATGTGGGTTCCCAATACTGGGCTTATTGTGGGTTCCCAATGCTGGAATAGGTGTGGGTTCCCAATGCTGGGCTGGATGTGGGTTCCCAGGGCTAGGCTTGATGTGGGTTCCCAATGCTGGGCTTGATGTGGGTTTCCAGTGCTGCAGGCAGAGACAGAGGAATGATTGACCTCATAGGACAATCCTTACCTTCAGGAGCTGTGGCTGACTGTGATGACACAGAGCAGTGTTAATTTTGTCGACTAAAACGACTAAAACATTTTAGTCGACTAAATGAATACTATTTTCTAAGATACAAATTAAACTAAAACAATTGAGATGACTAAAATACGACTAAAACTAAAATGCCATTTTAGTCAAAAGACAAATGCCGCGTACACAAGACTGTTTTTCATGACGAGAAACATGCCATTTCTTAAATTGGTCGTGAAAAACGGGCGTGTGTAGGCTCCAGAGCATTTTTCTCGACGAGAAAAATGGGCATTAAAAATTTTAGAACCTGCTCTATTTTTTCTTGTCATTTTTCACGTCAAAGTTTTTCTCGTCGTGAAAAACGGCCATGTGTACGCTTTAACAACGTGAAAAAAACGTGCATGCTCAGAAGCAAGTTATGAGACGGGAGCGCTCGTTTTGGTAAAACTAGCATTCGTAATGGAGATAGCACATTCGTCACGCTGTAACGGACTGAAAAGCACGAGGCTGAAAAGCGCGAATAGGCTAACACCAAACTTTACTAACATGAGATCAGCAAAAGCAGCCCAAAGTGTGGCGCCGTCCGAATGGAACTTCCCCTTTATAGTGCCGTCGTACGTGTTGTCGTACGTGTTGTACGTCACCGCGCTTTGCTCAAGCATTTTTTTTCACAATAGTGTGTAGGCAAGGCAGGCTTGAGAAGAATCACGTCGAGAAAAACTTCGTTTTTTTCAATGACATTAAAAACGGCCGTGTGTACGCTGCATAAGACTAAAACTAAATAGAAAGATGATTTTAAAATGAACACCGGTCTGTAGTGCATGTTCATACCTCAATACCATAAATAATAACATATTCGATTTTTCACTCCAGCAGTATATAATGAGTTTGGAAATTGTAGAGAAATGTTAACTAATGCATTACAATTTAATTACACTCATTCGATTTTAGACGACTAAAATTAGTATTAGTCGACTAAAACGTAGGACATTTTAGTCGACTAAAACGTAGGACATTTTAGTCGACTAAAATGTACTGGAGATTTAGTCGACTAAATACGACTATAACTAAAACAATTGCAGAAGACTAGAATGGGACTAAAACTAAAATGCCATTTTAGTCCTAAGGCGAAAGCCTCGTACACACGACCGGTTTTCTCGGCAAGTAACAACAAGAAAACTGTTGGGAGAGCTTTCTTGCCGAGAAAACCGTGCGTGTGTATGGGGCTTTCAGGTTTTCAAGAAAACTACCCAGAATCTCGACGAGAAAAAAAGAAGACCTGCTTTCTTTTTTCTCGTCGGGAGTCTCAGTTTTCTCATCGTGATTCTCCTTAGACTGTATTTGGACAAGAAAACCGTTCTTGTGTATGCTTTTCCGAGTCTTCAAAAACCGCGCATGGTTAGAATCAAGTATGAGACGGGAGCGCTCCTTCTTGTAAAACTAGCGCTCGTAATGGAGATAGCACATTCGTCACGCTGTAACGAACTGCAAGCACAAAGACTGAAAAGCGCGAATCGTCTCTCCCTAAACTTTTACTAACACGCAGTAACACGAGATCAGCAAAAGCAGCCCAAGGGGTGGCGCCATTGGAATAGAACTTCCCCTTTATACTGCCGTTGTACGTGTTGTACGTGACCGCGCTTTACAACGACGAGATTTTGGATTGACAGTGTGTATGCAAGGAAAGCTTGGCAAGAATTTCGTCAAGCTTGACAAGAAACCCGTTGAGAAATTTTTTTTTGTTTTGCGACGAGATTCTCGGCCGTGTGTCCGAGACTTCTGACTAAAACTAAATCGAAATTTGCTGCCAAAATTAACACTGACACAGAGTAACCTCACTAGACTATAGGAATGCCCTGCATCAGACTGCAGGAACTTACATAGCAGGCTGATAACACTGAAACAGAAATCCAACACTGTGGCTGCTTTCGGTTAGTTATCGGGACATTTAGAGAGTGTGAATCCTCCTAACAGGTACAGACAGCGATAAAAGCCCAGCAATCATCATACCCCTCATCACTCTATCCAAAGGTGAAAAAAAAAAAGTTTTGACTTCAGTTATAATTTAAGAACCATCTTCTCTTCTGTCCTGCTACTGTAATTATGTAGCGGTTTAATTTACTATTATTCGCTTCCTCTAGCATGCTGAAAATATTATTATTGCTCAAATTCCATTTCTTCCCATCACTTCACATAATAGGTAAATGTCTTCCACGGAGCAATCTGACATAAATCATTAACTATAACTAAAAATCAATGAAATACCTTGTCAAAGATGGATGATCCCATATTACAATTGATGTAATAAGAACTCTTTCTAAAGTACATGGAACCACTGATTGGAATTCTGTTCATAATAACATTAATAATGACACTGTAATGTTGTAGTTAACACCATCCAGCGTGTTTAAGTACCAGTCAAAAGACACTTATTAAAAATGACAGCACTCTTTCATTCCCTCGGGACTACTTGAGCTGACCGTTTAGAAACAAATCCATCAATTTATTAAAGCCGTGGAAGGCGGCTATTAATTAATTTACTTGTAATGCAGTTTTGATTTTGTTCTGCCTTTTTCTGCAAGGCAGTCTTTGTGATGGGGTCTGTATTTTTCTGATGGAGAACAGCCATGCCTATAAGCTAGGGTGTCGTAAAAGTTGTTTAAATGTTCTCAGCAGTGGCGGCCCGTCCATTAGGGGCACAGGGGCGCCACCCCCCTGATCCATGCGCCCGGCCCCTAATCTACATGCATCTTTATTAGGAAGCACATGATTAGAGCCTGAGGCTCTAATTGGCTTCATAAACGAGTTGGCTTTGGGCTGGCTCGTGGGCTCGACCAACTGAACGGTGTGTGTGTGTGTTTGTGGGGGGGTTATTGTTTTCCACCCCCAAAAAAATGGAGCACCAGCCTCCACTGGTTCTCAGGTTTGGAAATTACACATTTCCTGAACGCCAGTTTTATAGTAGTCACGTGAGCACTCTCACTCTCCCAGCACTCCGTGCTCCAAGAGGTGTGGCCAGAGACTCTTTAGTCTGCCAAGATTCTTCTGCCCACATCGCAGCCTTTCATCCACACCACATGTTTCTGCAGTGCTTAAATTGGGTCCTAATGCTGGGCTTGAATTGGGTTCCTAATGCCAGGCTTGAATTTGGATTCTAATGCTGGGCTTGAATTTGGATTCTAATTCGGGGCTTGAATTGGGTTCCCAATGCTGGGTTTGATGTGGTTTCCTAAAAATGTGCATGATGCTGGGCTTGTTGTGGCTTGTTGTGGGTTTCCAATACTGGGCTTGATATGGATTCCCAATGTTGGGCCTGATTCATTGTCCTAATGCTGGGCTTGATATGGGCTCCTAACGCTGAGCTTGTTGTGGGTCCCCAATGCCAGGCTTGGTGTGGGTTCCCAGTGCTAGGCTTATGTGGATTCAAAATGCTGGACTTGTTGTGAGTTCCCAATGCTGGTCTTTATGTGGGTTCCCAATGCTGGGCTTAATATGGGTTCCCAATGCTTGGCTTAATGTGGGTTCCCAATGCTGGGCTTAATGTGGGTTCCCAATGCTTGGCTTAATGTGGGTTCCCAATGCTGGGCTTAATGTGGGTTCCCAATCCTGGTCTTGATGTGGGTTTCTAATGGTGGGCTTGATGTGGGTTGCTAATGCTGCAGGCAGAGACACAGGGATAATTGACCTCACAGGACAATCCATTCCTTACCTTCATGAGCTGTCGCTGATGGTGATGTCACAGACTGATCTCTATGGACTACAGGAATGCTGTGCATCAGATTGCAGGAACTTACATTGTCAATTTAAAAAGGAAGTAGAAGACTCTACAAGATAAGTGGAAGCATTTAAATATTAAGAGACATTTATTACCTCTGTTTTTTTTATTGCCAATACCTTAATCTAGATGGAGCCATCAAGGCACTATTCGGGATCAGCATCTACTTCCCGGACTAAGATGATAGCTGTTTATTTGTGAATTTGGGTTTTATTTTAGAAAAAAAATTGTGCAATGATCGGGGAGTTTTATCAAATAGTGGTGGATGACTCCGCTCCAGGCAAACATATACACCGATTGGCCATAGATCTGCCTTATCCCCTCCAGGCATAAAAATATATAAGCCGCCCTCTGTGTTTTTTGCTGAACTGTAATAAGGCCTTCTATGGTTAAGTCCATTGGATGAAGCACATCAGAAGTGGGAAGTTACATGTGACAAGGGAGAGAATGACTCTCTGACCTATCTGTTACCAATAAAGCTTGTTGCAGTTCAGCTTAAAAACACAGCGGATTGCGGATCATGTGTTTGTTTTTTTTTGAGCAGCAGATGACTGTCACATAGCAATTAAATTGCAATTGATCTTCTCTTTCCTTTTTGTATATCATCTACTCAAGGCTTTTTTTAATGGGAATGAAGGGGAACGCAGTTCCAGCACCTCTAGCAAAGAATGTATGTAATGGGAAGGAGTGGTGGGGTGTGCTGCAGGGTCTAGTGATGCTAGCTGCTGGGGGATCTATTGTGAGTGGAGGGGATCTATTTTTGCAGGGAAGTCTATTGTTGCTGGGTAAGTCTATTGTTGCAGGTGGGGGGATCTATATTGTTGCTGTGGATGGGTCTTGTATTGCTGGGGGGTCTGTTGTTGCAAGGAAGGATCTACTGTTGAGGGAAGGGTCTATTGTTGCTGGCTGCTGGAGGGTCTATATGTTATTTTTATATGTATTTGGTTATTTTTTTCTAAATTGTTATTAATTTGTACATCAAAATCAATTTTATGTGTTTTATAGCATATTAAGTGTCTTTTGCATATCTGGTTTCACTGAATCTGGGTTTGTAGTCACACACACATGGGAAATATGTTGTTTTCCATTGAGAGACGAGGGAGGCGGAGATTGGCACGCTCCACCAATCACGTCATGCTTTGGAGGTATTTAATCTAATCTGCCTAGTGACAGGGATGCTTCCTGATGACGTTGTAAAACTAAACGTACCTCGAGGCGCATCCTGGTCACGTCACTTCTGGTCATTCACTTCCAGTTTACAAACACCATGGCGGTGGAATGCATGCCAGATACCGAGAAGACCTTACACCTAGTGTTACAAGCTGTCATCCAGTGCTGCGAAAAGGCACCCTAAAATGTGAGCAGCCATTTTGCATTGCTTTTTATGTAATTCATTTTTTTATTAAACTGCATTACACTATGGTCACATTTTATGTCTATGTTTAACGGTCTACCTGTGGTGAAGAGGAGAATCCTATTGAAATGGTTTCCAGCTACAGCTCCATTGGCATATCAGAAAGCCCACTGATATATTCAAACTGCCTGTTGTTACCTTCTATTTAGTTAAAGAGGTCATGTCCATTCAGTGATGGTGAGTAGGCAATTTGCTCACACTCATCGGGTGATATTCATAAAGATTAGCCTTGGTGACGGTGTATGGATACGAATCACAACACTTATGCCTCTTACACATGCGATTCCCGAAGAGAAAAGTGCGATGTGAGCTTTTTGACGCGAATTCTGACCGCGTGTATGCTCCATCGCACTTTTTCTGTGAGAATTCCGGGCAAGAAAAGATTGAGAGCAGGCTCTCTATTTTCGTGACAGGAAAAATTCCTATCGGTAATCGCGATCATCTGTATGCAATTACGACGCAAAAAAAACGCGCATGCTCAGAATCAAGCAGAAGAGCCGAACTGCCTATTGAACTTCATTGATCTCGGCTCGTCATACATGTTGTACGTCACCACGTTCTTGACGTTCGGAATTTCGTCCAAGATTAGTGTGACCGTGTGTATGCAACACAAGTTTCAGCCGTTTTCCTGCTGGAAAAAAATGTGTTTTTCGTGTCGGAAATCGCGATCGTGTGTACGAGGCATAAGAATATATATGGACTTTGGATTGATTAACTATTAGATTAATGGATTCATCACCAATATTAATAATTGTTCAGTTTTGTATTTTATCAATTTATTCATTTGATTTATCAATTAGCACTGTGCATTTTATTTTGTTTGTATAACCACAAGTGTATATTATCAATCCATAGGATTTTTGTATAGCACTTTCACTAGCGCCCCCTATCACACACCACTTCCCATACTATAGATTGAAAATCTAGTATCTATATTATAGAAATATGATCCTGTCTATACCCCTGATGAAGGAGACTCTTCTCTGAAATGCGTCGGGTAAACAGAAGATGCTATATCACACTGGAGAACAGTGACTAATCACCCTAACTTACGCAGTTTTTTTCTATGTATATTTCTAAATATTGTATAAATAAACTTTAAAATTAAAAAAAACAAAAGTTGGAATTCAAACATGTTACTTGTCAATGTGCCATTTAAAGTCCCATTTGGGGAAAATACCTTGGTTCTTTCCCAATATTAGGTAGATCATTATTAACCCATTACATTCTGCAAAGCTTTGACATT
Source organism: Rana muscosa (assembly GCA_029206835.1). Lineage (NCBI taxonomy): Eukaryota > Metazoa > Chordata > Amphibia > Anura > Ranidae > Rana > Rana muscosa. Next base: position 286,676,431 of record CM055118.1, read on the forward strand.
CTCTCATTCAGGATACCTTCAGCTGACCTTCCTTGCTATAAATTTCACCATGCCTGGATCGAATATAACAATCACCACTTTAATCTATTCTCAGTGCTAATACTCTTACTGCTAAGTACCGGTGTAACACTATCGATTTGCAGCAGTAACCCAATCCATTCTATGTGATGGCACCATCAATTGTATGCAGTAACACTATCGATCGGAACTTGTAATACAATTTATTCCGAGCCGTAATGTCATCAGTCCCGAGTGCAAGTAAAACATTGATCCCTGGCTGCAATGTCCTGCATTCCAAGTGATGGCTGCATTGAATATTGGTGGAAATCCCATTACTTCAACATGCCAGCACAATACAACCTGCAGCATTGCTCTTTCTCCCTGACAAAGCAATAGCTCTTAAGTGGTATTAATGCTGATACTAAGTTGGGTACTTATGAAATGATACTCGTTCTTATTGATCCATAGCATTCACCCGCTTTTTCTTAAATGAAAAAGGAACGGCTGTGTTAAGAGGTTGGCAGTACTGAAATGTAAACTGGTATTAAAGCTAAAAGCCTTCCAGGACAGTTCTTAATTATTTGTCTGTTGCTAAACATAATTTATTACTATCAGCAGTCAACAGCCTGTGTTGTGTGGAGCCAGCAGCTAGCTTCAATGTGATGTGATGTACAAACTCAATGGCCTTTATTTAACATAATAATGCAATGCTGTTCAGCTCAGGGCTGGAGGATTGTAATCCTGCTACCGGTTTAGTATATCTGTATGAATTATGCTGGCCATACCGCGAGGAGTTCTCTAATTGTGAGCGCTGGAAAAGCTCAGCATGTGATAATGCGCATGTTTGTGCACATGATGGTTACGTAAGTGTAAGTGCTCGATAGTTATCAGAATTTAACCCCATGTAGTCCAATTGTTCAAAGGAATGCTTAAATTCATTGCATTGCAAATGCTCGGTTTATCCATGCCATGCCAAAGCTGACTCTAAAGCCTCGTACACACGATCGGATATCCTATGGATTCTAATCCCATGTTTTTTCCATCGGAAATCCGATGAAGCTGACTTCCATTAGTCTTGCCTACACACCATCAGTCAAAAAACCGACCGTTCCAAACGCGGCGACGTAAAACACTCCGATGAGCCGAGAAAAATTAAGTTTAATGCTTCTGAGCATGCGTCGACTTGATTCTGAGCATGTGTGGGTTTTTTATCCGATGGACTTGCCCATAGACGATCGGAATTTGCTATTTGCTTTGCTATTTGGAAAAAATACTGATGGGTCCCATACACGATCGGTTTGTCCGATGAAAAAAGTCTATCGGACTGTTTTCATCGGTCAAACCGATCGTGTGTACAGGGCTTAAGAGCTTGTTCACATGTGCTGCAGGGAAAGCATTCACATGTGCCGTTGAGATGGCTTTCCATAGAAGTTTTACAGGTGACGAAGAGGCAATATGCTGCCTCCTCATCGCCTGCTTTAAAGATGAATTCCAGGAATTCAGCCACTTTGTGAAAAGTGCAGGCAATTTATGTGTTAAGTCCAAGGAGGTGCATAACATCTCCTGAACTTATCTCTATTATTTATATCTGACCGGTTTATGGCTCTGCCAGAGTATACACTGACAGTTGGGGCTGGGAGAGAGGAGAGAGCAGCACACAGAGCAGCTATGCTCACCCATCCCCTCTACTGCCCATTCAGAGAAGCCTTTGTATATTATCTTTTTATTCACTAATTTTTCAGATTAACAGCTTATAAAGTTGGTGTCTCCACCTTGCATTTACATTTAATAGCAATCAAAAAAACATATAATCCCTCCCCATACCCCCTCCCCTAATAAAGAGAAGAAAAAAAAGGAGAAAGAAGGAGAAAAAAAAAAAAGAAACCTACCCCACCTCTCTCCCCCCTCCCCCCCCCCCATCGCCTCTAGCATGAATCAATCCTGTCTCATACCACGCCCCATTTCCCCCCGAATCCCTGTCCTCCTTCGTTTTCTCCCACTTCCCTTAGCAGAGAAGCCTTTGTATTTTGTGAATGAGTTCACATAATACAAAGGCTTATGTGATTGGGCAGGAGGGTGGGGAGAGGCGGGAATATAAGCTGCACAAGCTCTATTGTTAAAGATGCTTAGACATGAAGCATCAGCATCGGGCCCCCGGAACTACAGCAATAGCCATTTTCCAGGAGTGCAATAAAACTGTCAGATGTAAATTATAGATATAAGCTCAAGAGATGTCATTCACCTCCCTAGACTTAACTCAAAATGTGCCTTCACTTTTCATAAAGGAGCTGAACTCCTGGAATTCAGCTTTAACCTTATAACTACCGTACTACCACATGCAGTGTGGTGAACTGCATTACTCACGCTGATCTGCAGCACCGCCTTCTGAAAGCGACATGCTGTTTAAGTTTTGTCTGAGCTGCAAAACAGAGCATTGCGTCTGCAGCATGTGGACAGCAATGAGTGACTGTATGATAGTGTTCAGGTGGGAGGTTGAGGGGAGGGGGTGCGGTTAAACCATGGCTTAATGGCTTAACCGCCTGGTGTTATTGCCCCTTGGCCACACGTGTGAATGAAGCCAAAGAGCTCATTCACATGGGCAAATAAAAAAAATGCAGCTTATTTTCTGCACAGATCCTTGTGTAAAATATGCAAGAAAGCACATGCTTTTAGATGTGTTTACATATGTAAAAAAATGCAGAAATTACGGTCTTGAATGCAGCTCTGTTCCATTTTTTTTCGATGCCTCTATGTGGAATGGACCATTATGACTCCAGAAGCAGTGGTCTGAATGGACCCATAGAATTCAATAGTGTTGCATTCAGATGTGCACTGAAATAACCCTTTGTACACATCTGAATGCAGTTTTTTTCATGCAAATGTGAATGAGCTCCGTACATGCATTCACAATTCAGGCGCTGAATAGATGTTCTTAAGAATATTCTCGATGGAAGCTTGTATGTGTGTGGCTATGGAGGAAGTGTCAGCTATCACAGGGTTGTTGGCCAGGAAAATTCATCCTGACCGATCTATCTCCCAGATAGCAAGCAATTGTGCTTCAAGTTTAAAAATGACTTGCTAAGCTATTGCTAGACTTGCCAGGCTTCACTAGTTGGTTGCAATATTGCAGCAAGTCCGCATTGCATGACTCCAGAACAACTTTCTTTGCAAACATTCTACAAGTTCTGGTTCAGTTATGTTGTACAATAGTCATCCCACCACAGGGGTCACTGTGGCTGAATTTTCAGGCTGTAGACTTGCAGAGCTCTTGCTGTAGACTTACCACTGCAACTTTGCTCTGGCTAGAGACTTGCCACGCAAATTTGCTACAAATTGGAAACGTTTTAACTAGGGTTGTCCCGATACCACTTTTTTAAGACCGAGTACAAGTACCGATACTTTTTTTCAAGTACTCGCCGATACCGATTACCGATACTTTTTTTCAATGTCATGTGACAGTTTGAAAGATGGGGACTGATAGGTGGCACTTATGGGCACGGATCGATGGCATTTATGGGCACTGATAGATGGCACTTGTGGGCAGTGATAGGTGGCACTTGTGGGCAGTGATAGGTGGCATTTGTGGGCACTGATAGGTGGCACTGATAGGTGGCACTTGTGGGCACTGATAGGTGGCACTTGTGGGCACTGAAAGGTGGCACTTGTGGGCACTGATTGCACTATCAGTGCAATCAGTGCCATCTATCAGTGCCCACAAGTGCCACCTATCAGTGCACTCAGTGCCCATAAGTGCCACCTATCAGTGCAATCAGTGGCATCTACCAGTGCCACCTGATAGGTGGCACTGATAGGTAGCACTTGTGGGTACTGATAGGTGGCTGGCACTAAAATGCTGCGGGGGGTGGGGGGGAAATGACACAGGATTTAAGAAAAAAAAAAAAACTGCTGCAACGCCCATCTTGGTACACCCTGCACTCGGCTGCAGTAAGCAACAGCAGACATCTTGTTACACCCAGCCCATATAGCTCGGGCTGGGTGTAACAAGATGTCTGCTGCTGCTTACTGCAGCCGAGTGCAGGGTGTACCAAGATGGGCGTGGGGACGTTCAGCCGCTGACGGCGACCGAATGTGACAGCACCGGTCACCGATCCTGATGCGGCTGCGCCCTGAACCCCTGCCAGCTTACCAGGTTCAACTGCAGGTGAGGGACTCGCTCTCCGCCCGCGGACTCCGTCCACCGACTGTGCCCGCCCTCTTCAGCCAGACTCCGCCCACACTTTCCTCTCCCACCCTCCCCAGCCACTGACTCCTCCCGGCCAGACTCCGCCCGCACTCCCCCGCCCTCTCTCCTGCCCTCCCCAGCCACTGACTCCTCCCGCCCTCTCCGGCCACAAAAAATAAAATAAATTAAAAAGTATCGGGTGAAGCATCGGGAGCATTTGCGCGAGTACAAGTACTCGCGCAAATGCTTGGTATCGGTCCCGATACCGATACTAGTATCGGTATCGGGACAACCCTAGTTTTAACTAGAACTTGTGCTTCAAGTGCTCTGCAAGCGGACAACTTGGCAGTGAAAATGTGCAGCAAGTTAACAGACTTACAATTCAACACTTAGAAGTTATCCTTGCTATCTGGGCTATTTCCCAGGCAGACTTACCATTAATGGGCAAATACAGGAAGGTTCTCCTACACTTTAAAGCCCCCTGCATTATTTACAGTCGGTAGAATGTGTGCTTTGTGCTGCTGATTTCTCTGTTATCTGAACTCTTACTCCACCGATTTCTGCATCGGCAGGGTTAATAGAGCTGATGGAGCTCTGAACAGCACTTATCAAGGCGGCCTCTCTATCTGCCCATTCTGTGAAGCTCCTCCATTCATAGAAGCTGTATTATAGCTGAATGAAACATAATCTATTAATGGAGGGGGAAGGCCTTTCAATCATCTGTCCATCCTCCATTCATAGAAGCTGTATTATAGCTGATTGAAACATAATCTATTAATGGAGGGGGCAGGCCTTTCAATCATCTGTCAATCCTCCATTCATAGATTGGTTTTCATTCATAGAAGCAATAGTACAGGCAGGAAGTAAAGGGAAATCTACCTAATGGGACAGAGATGACTAAAAGAAACAGACGGGTTATAACCCTCCCTTACTCCAAAATGAAATAAAGTTTTGGCTTTAGTTCCACTTTAATTTCTTCACAGTTCTTATAGATGCAGAGGTGAATGAAGGCTTGTTTTAAAGTGCCATTACTGCTTGTTCAGAATGTGTAAATACTTAAGTGAGTGTTATCTGGACACTTTAAGTGTGTATTTGTATTAATTTTTTTAATGGGAGGCTTAGTGGAGGCAATTTTGTCTGCCCCAAGGCCAGTTGTAAATCCAAAACCAACAGTTTATAGCAGAGATTCATCCTAATATTATAGAGCCATTTATTCCAAACTGAATACAGATTGTTTCAGGTTACCATCATTGGAGTGGATGGAGTGGATGAAAAGCATGGGTTCCATGGAGTATGGCTTTGGGACCAACAAGACAGTAAACAGGTTCTGGTGACTAAAAGGGTGCATGAGGATAAAAGAGCCTTGTTTCAAAAGAAAATTGTAATGTATTTTCTTTTAAAACTGACACAAATTATTCCTAAATTAATAATTTGCATGGCAATGCCCACTGTCCTTCAATGGGGAATAAACCCCCTTAGGTTTGGGATTTGTGATAGAAGTAAGACATGCAGATACATGTTTTGTTTTATTGTAAACAAGAGAGACACCCAGGCCTGAATAAACATTGCAGCTGCTGTCTATTATTCCCGACAGGGTATTTTTCAATGTACAAGTGTTCTTAGGCAGCTCTTGCTATGAATATGTGAGTATTCAAATTTGTGTCTTAGTGACATGGTGCAAAAAAGTATTTTTAAAACTGTGCAATCTTGAGTGCTTTTGGTGCCTAATTCCCAGGGTATCCCCTGTAGTGAATGTTATACCTCGTGCTGAATGTTTACACACCACACTTGCCAGATGTCAATGGCCCCCTTACTGTACAACAAGGGAAATCATAAGAGCTTGTAGATCCTTAGGGAGACCTGTCCCGATGTTTCTGATGGTTTCCTGGTGCAGATCCTTACTCCTCCTTGTGGTGATTCCGATGGTATTTCCAAAGTTTTAAAAAATATGATTAAAAAATATCATTAAAAAGCGCCACTAAGGCAGTATGTTATATGAAAAACGGCCCGCTGTACCAATCCAAAGATTGACACTGCCTATGACCTTGCGTGCGTTCCACTCACGAGACCGCAAGTGACACATGGGAACAGCCGCTTAACGCGTTTTGTCATCAATCAGTGACGTCTTCAGAAGCAGGAAGTTCCCTTGTGAGCCATCCCTTATATAGGCTCTGGGATACGATAATCACCCATCCCCATACAAGCAGGTTCTCGACTATAGAAAAAACAATCAGGGAGTGCAACTCTGAGCTGCCGTCCTATGCACTCATTGGCCCCAAAGCTCCACATGGCGTTAACTTTAGTTTATCTGAGTTGGTGCCTCAATGAGGACCTCTTGTGGGCATTTTGCAAACTGACATCATTACTTTAATTATTAAATGATGCTGTGCATCTTAAAAAGAAAAGTGTTTATTTGCCAAAAATTATATATATATATATATATATATGTACCAATCCAATATATATATATATATATATATATATATATATATATATATATATATATATATATTAAACTCTATTAATTATTATTTATTATTCATTATTATTTTTTATATTTTTTATTTCATTTTCATTTTTATTTTTTACTTTATTTTTCATTTATTGATATAATTTTTCACATTTCAGAGCTTAACCATTTAATTACATTAGGTTGAATAATTATTATATGTCACAATAATTCATAGAGTTGATGACGGAACGCGTTAAGTGTATGTTCCCATGTGTCACTTCCAGGCTCGAGAGTGGAACGCATGCCAGGACATAGGCGGCGTCCATCTTTGGATTGGTACATATAGCACATATAGCACACTGCAATGTGGCACTTTTTTAATGACATTTTTTAATCATCATTTTAATTAATAGATCTAAGGGTTTTACACTATGAGGGGCTGTCTCTCCATTTTATTGCATTGCCTGCCCATTAAACTTTGGGAATACCATCAGGATTACCACAAGGAGGAGAAAGGATCTGCACCAGGAAATCATCTGCAACATCGGGACAGGTCTCCCTAAGGACCTGCAAGCCCTTATGACTTCCCTTGCTGTACAGTAACGGGGTCAGCGGCATCTGGTGAGTGCAGTGTGCAAACATTCAGCATGAGGTGTAACATTTACTACAGGGGATACCCTGGGAATCAAGCACCAAAAGCACTCAAGATTGCACAGTTTTAAAAAGACTTTTTGCACTTTATTATTTTGGCACAAATGTGAATTATACAGTATGTGTTTAGATTTATATTTTACTGGTATTGACAGTATGTTATATGTGATTTATTAGGACACACATTTGATTTCTTGCATGTTATAGAAAGCGCTAAGAACAGTTTATCATTAAAAATAAAACATTTTTAAATGTGCTTTACATTGGATGAGTGGAAGGATCTACGGTTTCTTTTAGCCCACCATACCATAACCTGATTTGGTATGCTATCTTTCATCTGATAGATACCAATTGGCCTTTAGGATACATCCTTAGACAAATTATAAAAATTGCATTGAGGCCATCCACTATTTGGTAAGAAAAATAAAAATAAACTTTTTTTTAATAAGGCTTTAAGGCACCATAATCTTCATTTACTCTGTTATTTAAGGAACCTGTGTTTGTATGTGTGTGTGTTCAGCAGAGGTGAAATAGTTATATTGCCATGTAATGAGTTGCTGAGACCTTACCTTGAGAACTGCATTTTATGACCCTACATATCTGCGTCTACAACCACAGTCATAAAGAGGAAGCAATTCAGGGAATGGATACTAAAATAGTAACTTGAATAGATAATATAATGTATTGAGGTTTTAAACCTCTTACTTATAGCTTTGGGAAAATAAATGGAAGATAGTATTAGAAAAATAAAAACAGGCTAAATGCACTGCGATGAAATTAATAAAACTGAGCAAAGTAGAGTATAATCATTAAACAACTTAAATCACTTGTAAGACCTAATTAATATGTGCAAAATCAGTTTGAGAAGGAGCAAAACGTTCTAAAGATACACAGGAAGAAAAATTACATGGAACATCTACAAGGCCTACAGTCTGAATACAAAATTATTACAGGGATTAAAAATACAAAAAAGATCATAAGTCTGTATCATTATCTGTTATATTAGTTTGGTGACCAAAGAGTATTTGAAAGTTTAGTTAAATTTTACCTAGCATCAGTAATAATTTACAGTTAAGCATACGCAGCAATAATATGTACATGTCTAATGCAGGTATTTCCAAATTCTCACAAAGATTAAAATTCTCCTGACAATATTCTCATCTGTTTTTTGATTCAGAAGGATGGCGTTACCATGTATTTCCTGGTTCCTGTACAGTTCTTGGCTCTGCCACAGCCTCTCACCTGACTTGCTACAAAGTTACAATGTTGCAGACTGATACACTGGTGGAAATGGGACAAGGCCCATTTGACATGGTCAAGATCTGTTTTTCTCAGTAGAGAATCTGTCCATTGATCCCCTGCTGAGCTGAGCAGAGCAGGCAGATGACAGGTCCGTGTCTGCTACGCGTATGCAGAGCGGTCACGGACACAGTCTGCTCTACTCTATGGGCAGTCAGATGTAAGTGGACCGGCTGTCTGTTTACACCCAACTGCCCTTCGATCTCTCTGCCCAGACCAAGGGGAATGGTTGCCCTTTGTTTTTTGCCTGATCAGATTGGAGGTAGGCAGGGGGATACAGACACAAGTCCGTTTACATCCGCCGCTCCATAGAGGAAAATGGAGGGCCCAATCAGGTCTGCTTGAAAAATGGCCAGGCGGACCGGAATGGACCGCTCATGTGAAAGGAGCCTAAGGAAGTGCTTCTTCCTGCCTGAAGCAGACTTATGGCATCTTCTCAGCCTAGGTGCATTTACTCCAGGATGCCTTTTTAATGATAACAAGTGGAACCGTTTTGAATTATATCATTGCTGTATATTGTGACTTGTCAGAAATGTATTTAGACAGATTTGTACATTTACTGAAAGGTCCACATTAAAAAGGCAGAATATTAGGCAAAGTACAATAACCCACAGAAAACATCAGGATCATAATTTATCTTTGTCTTATGTGAGTGCAAAAATGAAAACTGATCAGGTACTGAGGTTTACTGAACTTTCACCATTTTAATATACTAGTAGACTGGTGGAATCTGTAGATAATGCTGTGGATTATGGTGGTGGTGATGTTGCTAACTGATAGCCAGTGCCCTCATTTGTGGTATGAAGTAATACAAACACTGGTAAACATTTCACCTCTAAAACAACATATTTTCTTTTCCAGGTTTGGTACATGGATGGCTACCTAAAAGGTCGAAGAGTCCTAGAATATCGCACCCTCAATGACTTTATCAAAGGCCAGAACTTCGTGCAACACCTCCTCCCCCATCCCTGGGCCGGTACTGGCCACGTGGTTTACAATGGATCTCTGTATTACAACAAGTACCAGAGCAACATTGTGGTAAAATATCACTTCCGATCACGTAGTGTCTCCGTCCAGAGGAACCTCAACAATGCTGGCTACAACAACACCTTCCCTTACTCCTGGGGTGGATTCTCCGACATTGACTTCATGGTGGATGAAAATGGGCTCTGGGCAGTTTACACGACTAATCAGAATGCAGGAAATATTGTTGTCAGCAAGCTGGACCCCCTAACGCTGGAGATCCTCCAGACCTGGGACACTGGCTACCCAAAACGCAGTGCTGGAGAGTCCTTCATGATATGCGGCACCCTTTACGTAACCAATTCCCATTTAGCAGGAGCCAAGATCTACTTTGCATATTACACCAATTCTTCTACTTATGAATACACAGATATCCCATTCCATAATCAGTATTCACACATATCTATGCTGGACTACAACCCACGAGAGAGAGTTCTCTACACCTGGAATAATGGTCATCAAGTTCTCTATAATGTCACTCTGTTCCATGTTATAAAGACTTCTGGAGAGTGATGTGGACTGCATAGGATGATCATCTCACCTTTCTTTGTTTCTTTCTTGGTTTAATTCTTTTTACAGTCTGAGATTATCAGTTATTTCTATGAAACGCACAGAACACAAAAGACTTTCACGTGGTTGAGTGAGCATGGTATCAAATATACTTTTTTTTTCTGGTGGAAAATAAAGACAGTATTTGACATTGGTACCGTTTGGCCAGTGGTATTTTTTCAATATGTGATGATACGTTTCAGAATATTCATATATAGTATAGTGTGGTGATATTAAACAGCCAGTCAACCTTTAAGGGCCTCAAAAATAAACCAATGCTGCTCCAAATGGCAGCACATTACACATTTTATTATATTAAAGCAAAATAAAACAAAATCAACACATATGAAAAGTAAGTCAGAGAAGTTAGTAAATATTAGATGTAAAGTATATTATTATTCTTTAATGAACTGTGGAAGCTGTGCCGAAGGATGACAAGCAGAGGGCCAACAACTAGACACTATTATTTCCTGTAGAGGCAGGGCTTAGCTTTGTTATATTGGTTCCCCTACTTCTTAATGACTAGTGATCTGATAAAGTAGAAGCCAAGAGATCCTTGCACTGCTAGGTACAGCTTCTCTCCAGCAAGGAGAACAGTGAATAGCACAGTAGCGCCATGAGCAAATCTCACTACAAATCTTATAAGATTAGCAGTCAGAGGCAGCAGTGCCTTAAATATACTCTGTTATGAGTCTTTAGGTATACGAGTGCCTAGACACAGTCGCATGTCAGGAAAAGGAATGAGTCGAACATACCAGGGCTCAGTTCGAGGCAGGTTTGGCAAACATTACTTATGTTCGGCTGCCAGATCAGAAACCCACTGAAGTCAGTGGAAGCTGTATGTTAAAAACAGTGATTGCCATTTTCTAGTCTAATAGGCAAGAGGTTACCAAACAAACCACATAGAGGGTTGTGCACTACCCCAGGGAACAAGTACCAAAGCAAAAAATATTTTTGGTGGGGAGAAGTGATTTTAATAAAGCCTGAAGGTAAACATTAAAAAAATTCTAAACCCCTCTCAATAACATGCCATAGGGATGCCCTTAACCTGCCTATGAAGTGAAGTATTAGTAGGATGTTAGCAAACTACTACAGCAAAATTTACATTTACAATATAAAAATTGCATCTTAAATTAACAGCAAATGACAGATCCTGGCGGTTTCCTTCTGTTTGTAAACAATGTGGCCAAGGATTCCATTCTTCTATTCCAGACCCTTATCCTAGATGTGGGTCTGGTAAGGATTTTAAACAGGAACCCCACGCAAAAAAAAAGCCCCCCCCCAAAAAAAAAAATCTTTACCAAACCCTTATCCGAGCATACAGGAAATGGAGGGCTGGGGGGTCTGCATGTGATACCCTCAAATCATACCACGCCATATGCCCTCAACATGAGGAGAAAGCCTTGTCACTGGCAAAGCACATTGTTTCCATGTTAGTGAGGACAAGGGCCAATTCCCCACAACCCTGGGCAGGTGGTTGTGGGGGTCTGCAGACAGAGGTACTTATCTAAATCTGGACCCCATAAGAATAAGTAAGAGGTGTCAAGTACCCCTGCTCATTCACAAAAAAAGTAAGTATTAAATAAAAATGAACACTTTTTGACAAGTCCTTTATTAAAAAATAAGAACCAACAAAAACGTTCCATGATATAAACCCATCATCAGTGCTGTCATCCAGCGATGCAGATCCACATTAATTCTTGATAAACAATGCACGTCGACGCGATCTGCTTCCAACAACTGCTTACCACAAATGACATCTCCCAGTCCCTGCCTCGGAGTGTTAACTTAAAAGCGGGGTCTCCTGGGAGACATCATTGACCATATATGGACATGACTATATTTGTTTGATGATGTAATGGGGATTCCCATGATGTCATCAACTGCATATAGTCATGGTCACATTGTGATACGTGATTTGAGTTCTTTTTTTCTTTTCAATAAAGATTTGTCAAAAAGTGTTTGTCTTTATTTACATTGTTTTTTACAAATGAGTAGGGGTTATATATATGGGGTATTATGTGAGTAGGGGGAGGGCTAGAGCCTCTTTCAGCTTTTTACTGTTGTCTGTTTCCCTGTTGCAGATTTTCTCTCACTGTCTGATAAAAGGTTGTCCTTGGAACAGAAAGTGATGGGAAATCTTCTTAACTATGCCCCGGATAGCAGTAAAGCCTAAAGGGGGTATCCAAAAATAGAAAAATTGTTTGAGATAAAGATACAGTTAAAAGCTAAATTTCAGTTTTTTTTTTTTCATGGTTACATTGGTCCAAATATTCCATAGCTGAGGGGCATCTCAGTAGTCACTGCTACTTACTACAGTGATCCCCTCTGTCTCCTGGGTGACGAGTGGCTACCCTGCCACCTATTAACCGCAGCATGCCTTTCATTTTTCTCAATAAATGCAATGCAGTCTCGGATTGAACAAGATGGAGAGGTGGGGCCGCCTCTTTCAATTAGATCACACTTTTCATTCATTGAGGAAAATGCAAAGCGTTCTGTGAATGGCACCCATGCCAAGTAAGCAACCCCTTGTGCTCACTATACAGCAGGGCAGCTGCTCAGCACAGAACCCAGAGGACAGCAGCAATCACTGTAATAGCAGTGACTACTACAAAGATTCTCTGGTTTCACAGTGCTTCCACATGTATAGTATATACATACTTACATTGCTCCAAGGTGGACCAATGTAACTCTGCTAACAATCCATACCTGGAATTCCACTTTAAAGTGTAGAAACATGCAGTGTTGTGAGCAAGGGTTAGATTAAGGTTACAGCACAGGATATATGGGGGGGGGGGGGGACTGATTTTTTTCTTTAACGTTCTTGGCGCTGAGAGCTAATGTACTGCCAGATAGCAGGAATGTGCCTAGGGATAGCACAGTTAGGCTTTTTAAACAGCTCAAATAAACTCCTTTTGAGATGAAGTAAATTGTTACACAGAAACAAGGATGAAATGTATAGCTAATATTCTGTATTCAACTGTCAGCTGTGGCTGTGAAATGTTTTGTAATCGGGGTGTGACTTTCAATGTGTTTGACTCTGAAAACGGTGACTTTGTCAGCCTGTGGATGCACATTTAATAAGAAGCCGCATTTATTGTTTTTATTGTTCACTATTAAAAAATCCACCTGAGATAATGTGTTTGTGGGCTCAAACTGTGTTCATCCAAATTCTATTATGTAAGGAGCATTTTAGTATTTAGAGAAGCTCACAGTCTAGATGTGGAACTTCAGCACAGACAGAAGTGTGGTATGGTAAGTGATCAAAAAATAAATAAAAAATAAGACAAGGGTATTGCAGCTACCCACCCCCTTTATTCACAATACATACTCCTCTACATATCACAGTCTTGTTGGTTGGAGGGTAGACAGTGGAGGAGACCTTGCGTGGAGAGTGAAGAAGTTTCTGCTTTTGACTGTTGGGTTGCATTTTTGGTTATTTTTGGCTCTTTTTCCTTGCAGCTTTTTAACACCTTTTTCTGGCACATTTTAAACAGCCTTTTTTTTCTCTTTTTTTCCTTCAGCCTACTAATTAAGGGGAGTGGTTAATTGGTCACAGGTGCTTGAGGCCTATATAAATTTCTGTAGAGCTCATTTAGAGCCTGCTCATTTTGAGTTGCTGGAACTCTGTCCAAGTGGAACTGGACTAAGTGGTGAGTTAAAATCAAGAGTTGAAAACAGGAGGTTAAAACAGGGGTCATAGTAGATGTGTAGTGTGAGTACCTGGGTGTTGTCTGAGTAGTGTGTGTGGATCGTTAGTACTTGTGTATTGTAGGTGCACGCTGGTCTGCGAGTGCACGCGGGTCCGTGGGTCTGCGAGTGCAGGTGGGTCTGCGAGTGCACGCGGGTCCGTTGGTCTGCGAGTGCAGGTGGGTCTGCGAGTGCACGCTGGTCTGCGAGTGCACGCGGGTCCGTGGGTCTGCGAGTGCAGGTAGGTCTGCGAGTGCACGCGGGTCCGTTGGTCTGCGAGTGCAGGTGGGTCTGCGAGTGCACGCTGGTCTGCGAGTGCACGCGGGTCCGTTGGTCTGCGAGTGCACGCTGGTCTGCGAGTGCACGCGGGTCCGTTGGTCTGCGAGTGCACGCTGGTCTGCGAGTTCACGTGGGTCCGTTGGTCTGCGAGTGCACGTGGGTCCGTTGGTCTGCGAGTGCACGCTGGTCTGCGAGTGCACGCGGGTCCGTTGGTCTGCGAGTGCACGCTGGTCTGCGAGTGCACGTGGGTCCGTTGGTCTGCGAGTGCACGTGGGTCCGTTGGTCTGCGAGTGCACGCGGGTCCGTTGGTCTGCGAGTGCAAGCGGGTCCGTTGGTCTGCGAGTGCACGCGGGTCCGTTGGTCTGCGAGTGCACGCGGGTCCGTTGGTCTGCGAGTGCACGCGGGTCCGTTGGTCTGCGAGTGCACGCGGGTCCGTTGGTCTGCGAGTGCACGCGGGTCCGCGAGTGCACGCAGGTCCGTTGGTCTGCGAGTGCACGCTGGTCTGCGAGTGCACGCGGGTCCGTTGGTCTGTGGGTGCACGTGGGTCTGCGTGGTACCTGTGTATTGTCTTGTTGAGTACCTGTGTATTGTCTTGTTGAGTACCTGTGTATTGTCTTGTTGAGTACCTGTGTATTGTCTTGTTGAGTACCTGTGTATTGTCTTGTTGAGTACCTGTGTATTGTCTTGTTGAGTACCTGTGTAATGTCTTGTTGAGTACCTGTGTATTGTCTTGTTGAGTACCTGTGTATTGTCTTGTTGAGTACCTGTGTATTGTCTTGTTGAGTACCTGTGTATTGTCTTGTTGAGTACCTGTGTATTGTCTTGTTGAGTACCTGTGTATTGTCTTGTTGAGTACCTGTGTATTGTCTTGTTGAATAGTTGGGTCAGGAAGCTAGTGTTAGGTAATTTGGACAGGGTATAATCTCGAATCCTCATTAAATTAATAGGTACGATGCCCAGCGGGTGTGGCGAGGCGACTCGGTGTACATCTTGCAGCATGTATGCGTTCCTTGATCATCTGATCGAGGGCGATTACTGCTGTGCAAAATGTAAGCACATTGTTTCCCTGGAAGCCCAGGTTCTGAATCTAGGGAAGCAACTGTCAGCACTGGGAAGTCCCTCCACACTAAAGGAGAGCTGGATACGTACCCGGCAGGTGATGGCAGGGGCCAGCACAGAGGTGGGTGGAGTCAAAGAGGTGCAGGCACTAGAAAATAGTAGATGGGTGACAGTCAGGAAGGGTAGAGGGCGAAGTGCCAGGGAGGCCGATCCAGGGCTGGAGCATCCCAATAAGTATGCTCCATTGAGTAACATTGGTGAAACCAGTCCGGGACCAGCACTGCTGGAGCTGAGGGACTCTCCTAGCTGCCAGGGGAAGAACTCCTCCAGTGAGAGTGGGGAGGAAGCGAAGGGAAAGGAAAGACAGATTCTGGTGGTAGGGGACTCAATTCTTAGAAGGACAGAGAGGGCAATCTGTAACAAAGACCTGAAGCGCCGAACTGTATGTTGTCTACCGGGCGCTCGGGTTCGGCACATCACGGATCTGGTGGACAGATTACTGGGAGGGGCTGGGGAAGACCCAGCTGTCATGGTGCACGTTGGCACCAATGACAAAGTCAGAGGCAGATGGAGTGTCCTAAAGAACGATTTTAGGGACTTGGGAGCTAAATTGAGGAAAAGGACCTCCAAGGTAGTATTCTCGGGAATACTACCGGTACATCGAGCCACACCAGAAAGGCAGAGGGAGATTAGGGAAGTGAACAAGTGGCTGAAGAGCTGGTGTAGTAAGGAGGGGTTTGGGTTCCTGGAGGACTGGGCCGACTTCTCAGTCGATAACCAGTACTATAGAAGGGACGGACTGCACCTAAATGAGGAGGGTGCAGATCAGCTGGGAATAAGGATGGCCAAAAAGTTAGAGGGGTTTTTAAACTAGGTGACAGGGGGGAGGGTCCAGAGATAGTGAGAGTCAGCGGGGAACATATTCTAAAGGGTAGTATTAGGGGCATTAGTGGTAGGGTAACCAAAGAACATAAACCCAAGGTAAGTATAGTAGCAAGTCCTAGTTGCAATCTGGGAACACCCAAGAGGATAGTATGTGACCGGTCAAATAATATTAATGCATTAAAGTGTCTGTTCACCAACGCCAGAAGTCTGCCAAGCAAAATAGGTGAGTTGGAAGCTCTGGTGCATGAGGAGAGCTATGATGTAATCGGTATTGCTGAAACTTGGCTTCATTCCTCACACGACTGGGCTATTAATATTCCTGGCTATGCACTCTTTCGGAAAGACAGGGTAAAAAGGAAGGGTGGAGGGGTCTGTCTCTATGTGAGAAGTGATCTCAAAGCGAGTGTGAAAGAGGACCTGGTGGATGGAGAGTGTGATGAGTCTGAAGCATTATGGGTAGGACTGCATACAGATGTGCGTAGTTCAAAGCTAATCATTGGAGTTTGTTATAGACCACCCAATGTTAATGAGGAGTTAGAGACTCAGCTCCTTGCACAGATGGAAAGGGCTGCAAGGGCTGGGACGGTGATAATAATGGGGGATTTTAACTACCCAGAAATTGACTGGAGTAATGGAACTGCTGGGACAGTTAAAGGGCAAAAATTTATAAACCTATTGCAGGACAATTTTATGGTCCAGTTTATTGAGGCCCCAACTAGGAATGATGCTCTGTTGGACCTGGTAATCTCAAACCATGCAGAGCGTATTACTAATGTTCAGATAAAGGAACACCTGGGTAGCAGTGACCATAACATGATTTCATTTGATGTTAGTTGTAAGCAAAAATCACATACAGGAAAGATAAAAACACTTAATTTCAAGAGAGCAAATTTTCCAAGGATGAGTGCTGCTCTCCAGGACTTAGACTGGGAAGGAATATTGGCATCAATGGGCACAGAACAGAAATGGGAATTCTTCAAAAAGACTGTTTGGGAACTCACTGCAAAGTATATTCCCATGGGCAATAAGTTTAAAAGGCTAAAAATAAAACCTATGTGGCTCACTGACAAAGTTAAAAAAGCTATAAACTATAAGAAAAGAGCTTTTAAAAAATATAAAAATGAGGGAACACTAGTGTCATTTAAATGTTACAAAGAATATAACAGGATATGTAAAAAGGAAATCAAGGATGCAAAAATTCAAAATGAACGACAGATTGCAAAAGATAGTAGGACAAACCCCAAAAAATTATTCAAATATATTAATAGCAAAAAGGTCAAGTCTGAGCATGTAGGCCCTTTACAAAATAATCTAGAGTGGGTGACTGGGGACAAAGAGAAGGCTAATTTATTAAATACTTTCTTCAGTTCTGTGTATACAAAGGAGCATGGGGGAGCTCATGTCCAAAATGGGGGTGGTAGTGACACAGCCCCAAATCCACAATGGCTCAAAAGTGATATGGTCCAGAAATATTTAGATGGAATAAAGGTGGATAAAGCACCTGGACCAGATGGCATACACCCACGGATCCTAAAAGAATTGAGCTCTGTAATTTCAAAGCCATTGTATTTAATTTTTAGGGACTCATTAATGACAGGAATAGTACCACTGGATTGGCGCAGGGCCAATGTGGTGCCTATATTTAAAAAGGGAATTAAGTGTTTACCAAGTAACTATAGACCTGTTAGTTTAACTTCTATAGTTGGGAAAATACTGGAGAGATTAATAAAAGACCACATAGATGAGTTCTTGCTGGAAAAAAACTATTTAAGCAACAGACAGCATGGATTCATGAAAGACAGAAGTTGTCAAACAAACCTGATTTCTTTTTATGAAGAGGTAAGTAAGACCTTGGGCAGAGGGGTGGCAGTGGACGTGGTATACTTGGATTTTGCAAAAGCGTTCGATACAGTTCCCCACACACGGCTCATGTGTAAGGTAAAGTCTACAGGATTGGAAATATCAGTTTGTAAATGGATAGAAAACTGGCTAAAAGACAGAATTCAGAGAGTAGTGGTTAATGATTCTTACTCTGAATGGTCCAAGGTTATCAGTGGTGTACCCCAAGGTTCAGTGCTGGGACCCTTACTTTTTAATATGTTTATAAATGATATTGGGTCTGAGATCAAAAGTAACATTTCTGTCTTTGCAGATGACACCAAGCTATGCAGTGGAATAACGTCCTTACAGGATGTCGCCAATTTACAAGCCGACCTCAATGCTCTGTCTAATTGGGCGACTATGTGGCAGATGAGGTTTAATGTTGATAAATGTAAAGTTATGCACTTGGGGGCTAATAATATGAATGCATCATACATACTAGGGGGAGTACAACTGGGGGGATCCGTAGTGGAGAAGGATCTGGGGGTTTTGGTAGATCATAAGCTCAATAATGGCATGCAATGCCAAGCTGCGGTTTCCAAAGCGAGCAAAGTCCTTTCTTGTATTAAGAGAGGTATGGTCTCCAGAGAGAGAGATATCATTTTGCCCCTGTTCAAATCATTAGTAAGACCTCATCTGGAATATGCAGTTCAGTTTTGGGCCCCAGTTCTCAAAAAGGATATTGGGGAACTGGAGAAAGTGCAGAGAAGGGCAACCAAACTGATAAGAGGCATGGAGGAGCTCAGCTATGAGGAGAGATTAGAGGAACTGAATTTATTCTCTCTTGAGAAGAGGAGATTAAGGGGGGATATGATCAACATGTACAAATATATAAGGGGTCCATATAGTGAACTTGGTGTTCAGTTATTCACTTTACGGTCAACACAAAGGACAAGGGGGCACTCTTTGCGTCTAGAGGAAAAGAGATTTCACCTCCAAATACGGAAAGGTTTTTTCACAGTAAGAGCTGTGAAAATGTGGAATAGACTCCCTGCAGAGGTGGTTCTGGCCAGCTCAGTAGATTGCTTTAAGAAGGGCCTGGATTCTTTCTTAAATGTACATAATATAACTGGGTACTGACATTTATAGGTAAAGTTGATCCAGGGAATATCCGATTGCCTCTCGGGGGATCAGGAAGGAATTTTTTCCCCTGCTGTAGCAAATTGGATAATGCTCTTCTGGGTTTTTTGCCTTCCTCTGGATCAACTGTGGGTATAGAATTGGGTATATGGGATTGTACGATATATGTTTATTTTTATTTTTTTATTTTTATTTTTTACGGTTGAACTGGATGGACTTGTGTCTTTTTTCAACCTGACTAACTATGTAACTATGTAACTATGTAACATATGAATGGCTCTCACAATTATTTGGTTAAAAAAAATGCAAAGATGGGTATAAAACTCTACAAGTAACAACTGAAATACAGTAGCAACTGACCTGAAGTATTATATAAGGTCTTTGGAGTCATGTTCATTAGAACACACTTGTATCTGAAAAGTCATATATTAGGTCCCCAGCCAAACTGCACCACCCTGCTGGACATTTAATACATACATGCAGATGCTACTTTTAACACATGAAGGAGAAGTATGGCC
Organism: Rana muscosa; assembly: GCA_029206835.1. Taxonomy (NCBI): domain Eukaryota; kingdom Metazoa; phylum Chordata; class Amphibia; order Anura; family Ranidae; genus Rana; species Rana muscosa. The sequence goes on from CM055118.1 coordinate 286,695,980, forward strand.
AAAGCTCTTTTGGCCATATTTCTACTGTGGGTCACAGGAGTGCACTTGGTTTTGTACTCCTGTGACCCAGATTTAGCCAACAGCGGGTTGAAGCTCACTTTCAGCTGACGTCACAGAGCCGGTCCAAGCTCTGCCGGGATCTTGAATAATAACGGGATTTGCCCAGATGCCTGAATGGCAGCTGGCTCAGCCTCTCAGCACGAGACCCTGAAACCCTGAGGGCTGAGACCCTGAGCCAGCTGCTTCTGTTCCCTCCACAGTCTGGCACTCCAGTGAGAACTGGAGGGGCATAACACAGAGCAGACCCAAGGACAGAGCAGCCTTTGATCGCTCAGTCCTGGATGTGGAGTCGGATTAGTGCTGCAGCCATCTAAGTGAGTACACTTACCTTTTAATACCACAGTTTAAGCAACATAATTCATGGGCATTTCTAGGGTCGTGAAAAAGCAGGGGCACATCTGGACACACAGATTAAACTGTTGAAGGGCTGGTAGGATACCATGATGACCATGCTGGATCAAATCTGAGACAAATAAAATCTTTTTAAGTGAACAAAAAAATGAATCGGTCTAAAAACAGTAACGTTGAATTACAGTATGATGACAAAATAATTAATAGATGGTTGAAAGGTAGTTAAAATATACAACCTTTCAAAACAGTTTACAGTAAAACCTTGGTTTTAGAGTAACTTGATCTGAGAGCGTTTTGCAAGACAAGCAAGATTTTAAATACATTTTTACTTGATATACAAGCGATGTCTTGATATACAAGTAGCGTCATGTCACAACTGAGTATAAAACAGAACAGAGGCACCTGGAAGTGTAGCAATATGGTTACATTTAATGACGGTACAACATTTAGCAAGACATATGGTTGATGAACAAAAGAGGGACATCTAAGTATGCAGGCATCAGGGGTAAAGCTGTCCACATAGACCGTCCTCCGCACTGTCATCAATGTCATCCCTTCCAAGAGTGCTTCAAGCCTCGCTTTCAAATCGCTCTACTGCAGGGTAGTCTTCCTGGTCATGATTACAGACTTACAGCGGTGCGGAAGACTGTCTATGTGGACAGCTTTACCCCGGATTCCTGCATACTTAGATGTGCCTCTTTTAATCATCAACCTTGTGAGTTGCTAAATGTTGTACCTTCATTAAATGTAACCATATTGCTACACTTAGACGCGCCTCTCTTCTCTTTTATACACTGTAGCTCATGCTGGATTTTGCTTCTAATCCCCCTGTGGAGGCTGCCATTTTTGGTTGGACATTTTATGGTTACACAACCTATCACATTGACATAATCTTTTGATATGGACTATAAACTGAAGGACTTATGAATAAATGTTTGTGGAACGAATTTCCATTATTTCTTATGGGGAAATTCACGTTTGATATACGTGTGCTTTGGATTACAAGCATGTTCCCGGAACTAATTTTGCTCTCAATCCAAGGTTTTACTGTACTTAGAATGTATCATCTCCATATTTCAGAAGACGCCAATGCACCCAGTAGAAGACCTGGGGCTTGTGCCCCAGCAACACTCCTGACGTAAACCCATTTAAGGAAGACTGCACCATACCTGAGATGGATCGCCAAGATTTTTTCTAGTTTGACTAAGCAGACCACTCTCAAAGACCCTCATGGGACATGTTAACCATTGACTTACTGTTACCTTGACCCTCCTTGCTGGCAACCTCTTCACACCGGGCCTGAAAAGCTGAAGCTTCAATCAGGTAAGAGTAGCCCCCTCTGACCACTTGCCCAGTCATACAGGCCTTATGCTTAGGCTTTCAGCTTTTCAGTTTTAAATCTTTCTGGATTCTGCCTTGTAAACTTTACAGGGCACCATATGCACCCTTGAATTGTTAAATAAATGAAAACATATGCATACATTTTAAAAGAGAAAAGACTTTACATAGCATGTAAAAAACACACACAATGATGAAGCACAAAAGTGTGAACTAGACCTAAAAGGACTTTGCCTGGCCTCTAGTGCCTTTAAACTTCTTATGTTTGCCTTGTTGTGCAATGCAACAAGAGCACAGACCTGCACAACCTGCTGCTCTAAGCCAGGTCCCTGCTGTGCCGGCTGTTGCAAAAACATAAAAAAAAAGTTTTAAAGCAGTTGCACTAGCAGTAGTTTACAATCCATTTATTGAGTTGTTTTAAAGGATAAGTGTGTGACTAGTAGGAATGAGCCGAACACCCCCCCCCCCCCCGCTTCGGTTCGCACCAGAACCTGCGAACGGACCGAAAGTTTGCGCAAACTTTAGAACCCTATTAAATACAATGGACTCGAACTTTCGAAATCAAAAGTGCTAATTATCAAGGCTAATATACAAGTTATTGTCCTAAAAAAGGGTTTGGGGACCCGGGTCCTGCCCCAGGGGACATGCATCAATGCAAAAAAAAGGTTTAAAAACTGTTGGGAGAATTGTGATTTTAATGATGCTTAAAGTGAAAAAAAAGTGAAATATTCCTTTAAATATCGTGCCTGGGGGGTGTCTAAAGTATGGCTGTGAAGTGGCATGTGTTTCCCGTGTTTAGAACTATCCCTGCAAAAAATGACATTTCTAAAGGAAAAAAAGTCATTTAAAACTGCTTGCGGCTTTAATGTAATGTCTGGTCCCGGCAATATGGATGAAAATAATTGAAAAAAAAAATGGCATGGGTACCCCCCCCCCCCCCCCAGCCCACTACCAGCCCCTTTGGGTGTTGTATGGATATTAAGGGGAACCCCGCACCCAAATTTAAAAAAGGCCCTATATACTCTGAACAGCAGTATACAGGCGGTGCAAACAAGACAGGGACTGTAGGTTTGTTCTTAAGTAGAATCTGTTTGTAATTTGGAACAGGTACATTTTTTAAGTGTAGCTCCAGCCCAAAAATCTATTTTTAAGCTTATGGAGAACATAGGAAAGGGTAATCACCCCTGTAACATTTGTTTTGCTGTCTGTGCAGTGTGCACCTGTTCAGAACATTTCACCTCACTTTCCGTCCCAATGACAAATGTTTTTTGAAAATTAGTTTTTTTTATTGAAACAAGGATTGGTGATAAAGCATCAGTGGAGAGGAGACTCCTTTTTCCCATATTAACTCTTACAGGAGAGAATTTCCCTTCCTAGGGGTAGATTTCCTCTCACTTCCTGTTGTCTCCTTCCGTTTGCAAGTAGGAGTCGTTTGTAAGTTGGATGTTTGAAAGTAGGGGCCTGCCGTATATACTGTGCAGAAATTTGGCCCTTAGGTGTTGGTGTTGCCACAACACTGTAAGTCCTCACAGTTACTCTTGGTGGGCGCTGGAACGCCCTGCTGTGAACTATTATATCAAGAATTGTAATTTCATGCCATTGTTGAACAGTGGTAGGAAAAATTGGGCCTTTGGTGGTGGTGCTGGTGCCACAACACTGTAAGTCCTCACAGTTACTCTTGTTGGGCTCAGGAATGGGCCCAGCTGTGAAATATTAGATCAAAAATTGTAATTACATGCCTTGGGCCCTAGGCACTGGTGCCACAACACTGCAACCCCTCACAGATACTGTACTTGAACCGCAGCAATGAGCCCTGCTGCAAAGTATTGCATCAAAAATTGTAATTACACGCCCCTGTAAAACAGGGGCTGAAAAATTGGGCCTTAGACACTGGTGGCGGTGCCCAGAACCTAAAATGTTCTTACAAGTGTAGCGCCCACCCCATTTAGGGGTGCTATATGCCCAGGTTTGGGGGCTGGTCTGAGATGGTGGTTGGGCTCAGACCGTTCTTAATTTATGGGTTGTGCTGCTTTGTTCCTAGGATGGTGTGCTGGTGTGCGGTTCCCTGTGGCCTGTGGGTAGAGCTGCCATGATGGGTCAGGGTTGAACCACTGGTATTAGTGCTGTGCCTTGGGGTGTCCTCTCTCGGCAGTGGTACAGTGGGTGTGGTCGACCTGCTGTGCATGCTGGGAGGGGATACATAAGGGACAGACGCCGCCTGGGAGTGCACTTGGTTCCAGAGTCGGAGTCCGGGTGCATGGCGCATGGCCCTCCAGGCCTTGGGGCCACATGTACATCAGTCCCAGGCACCTTTAGTCCTGGGGCTGCATCTTCAACACTGGGCCCAGCACCTTTAGCTGGAGCCCGATTCGAGGAGGAGAAATCCCAGGGTGTCCTTTTGCGAGGGAGCCCGCTTCTAAGAAGAGGAGGCCAGGGGAGGACCTTTCTGACGGACCGGTGAGAGTTCACGGTGAAGGAAGGGGCCCGGTAACTCTCTGGAGGGATTCTTCTATCCACCAAGGGCCTAGTAATGTGCTGCTGCTGGCACCTGTCCTTATGTATCAGAAGCTAAGAGGTTCGGAGTCTGATAGATTCTGTGGCAGAGAGTCTCCCGATCGCATATAGGAAAAGAACTTGATCAAATGTCCGACTATCACCTCGGCTGCTAGGATCCACTTTGTAGGAGACTATCCAGGTGAGCTAAACCTACTCAGGGATAGAGTAGAGATTGTGATATCCATTTTTGCCTGGACTAGCCTCCCAAACCTTGCTGTCTTATCTCTTATCCACCCTTTCCTATCTGCTGAACATTGAGAAAATAAACTCAACGTTGGAGTTTTAAAGTGGTGTGGACATTGGAATTACTTGGGGGGAATACAGAGACTTGTCCCTATATCCTAGGAGATGAGAACCAACTGACGGAAGAACCTAGCTGTGGGACCCAAATACATAACACCGATTAACCTCCTCGTCCAGGAGGGTACGGGCATATAGTACGGTGCGCCTTTTTCCTGCAATTGAGCCAAAGCAAGGGAAAAGGGTCCGTGTGCTACACGTGGGGGCTCGTCCTGGCGTAAGTGGACAGTGCGTGCTGGAAAAGTGAGTGCACAACTTGTCTGCTGTTCCATGGAGTTCGGTGTCTGCTTCCACCATGGACGTTGCCTCACTAGCTGCCCCCTTGACGGATACGGGGATTCGGATGAAGCCTCTGGGCCGCTTTGCGCTGTATCCATGCCGAGATGCTAAGGTCTTGGGGATGATCTGTCCCGCGTGCCAGGGACTAGTGGTGCACCTCGACCTTTCGGGAGATGTACCAGATTTGGAGAGTTTCTCTTCGAAGTGGAGCAGCCTACGGAAAAGCCCTGGGCCTATCGGGTGAATTGCTTAACGGGCGCCACCACTCTAGAGGAGGAAACCTGCGTTTCCACAACCACCCCCACGCGCACCACTGTGACTGAGAGGGAAGTCAAGCTTGAGGTTTCCGGTTGCTGCGAGGCCGGAGACGGAGAAGTCGGCGGATGCTGCCTCTGTCGCTACCGAGATTTCCCTTCCACCTCCCAAGCGGAGAGTGGACTACGTAAAGGCCTCCCACGGCTGCGGTCGAGGTACACCTCAGCGCCTGCCTGAACCGGAGCTTTAACCCAGAGGGACCTCCAGGAGATCCACGACAGGCCACGGTAAGGAGGCTGGGGCTATGTCAGTAAAGAGTTTGCCGGGGAAAGGGAAGAAGCTCAGTGTCCGTACCATATGGGATGCTTGGGTGCCTGACCCGCGGGAACTTTTAAAAGAAAAGGAGTCAATATTGACCAAAAATTACCTGCCGGCAGAGGAGTATGATACTTCCGATTTGGAGTCGTCTTCTGATGTGGCAGACGATTTTCTTCAAATAATTTTTATTGAAGATTTTGTACATACAAGCAGGGGAAAATGCGAAATTGTAATACAAGTGCAGCTTGTCAAACAATACAGACAAGACAAAATAGTCTCTGCGGAACAGAGCAGAGAATATATCTGGGATATCGAAACAGTAGTCTAACAATACATGTTATACAGTCTGGTAATAACAGTAGCGGGTTAGTGGCAGGATGCGCCCAGGGGAGTAGCCCATCGATCAATAACGAAGGTGAATATTCTAAAGCTTGTTGGAGTCGGGGGCGTAGAATAGTTTGCAGGGGATTGCGGCAACAGTAAGATAATAGGAGTCGGGAATAAAGTACCATATTTGTATCATCGTCAACCAGCCTCAGATCCACTCGCCCCAACGGGTACTTTCTGCGAGTGGATCCGGGCCGGGACGATGTGTGTAAGGATGTTCAAATTGAGTGGTACTATAAGAGTAAACAGAAACGTATTACTGTGGGTAATGGATAGTCTGGATTGAAAATGGGATTCCAGAGAGTGGATGTGAATGGTGGTGAGTAGTGATGAGCCGAACACCCCCGGGTTCGGTTCGCACCAGAACCCGCGAACGGACCGAAAGTTCGAACGAACATTAGAACCCTATTAAATACAATGGATGCGAACGTTCGAATTCTAAAGTGCTAATTATAACAACTATTATACATGTTATTGTCATAAATAGGGTTTGGGAACCCGGGTTCTGCACCAGGGGACATGTATCAATGCAAAAAGAAGTTTTAAAAACGGTCGTTTTTCGGGAGCAGTCATTTTAATGATGCATAAAGTGAAAAAAAAAAAGTCAAATATTCCTTTAAATATCGTACCTGGGGGGTGTCTAAAGTATGCCTGTGAAGTGCCACGTGTTTCCCGTGTTTAGAACTGTCCCTGCACAAAATGACACTTCTAAAGGAAAAAAAAGCCATTTAAAACTGCTTGCGGCTTTAATGTAATGTCTGGTCCCGGTAATATGGATGAAATTCTTTAAGAAAAATGGCATAGCTACCCCATGACCCCCCCCCTACCCCAGCCCATTACCAGCCCCTTTGGGTCTTGTATGGATATTAAGGGGAACCCCGCACATAAAATAAAAAAGGCCCTATATACTCTGAACAGCCGTATACAGGCGGTGCATACAAGACAGGGACTGTAGGTTTGTTCTTATGTAGAATCTGTTTGTAATTTTGAACAGGTACATTGTTGAAGTGTAGCTCCAGCCCAAAAATCTATTTTTAAACTTTTTGGGAAACATAGGTAAGGGTTATCACCCCTGTAACATTTGTTTTGCTGTCTGTGCCCCTGTTCAGAACATTTCACCTCACTTTCCGTCCCAATGACAACTGTTTTTGAAATGTGGTGTTTTTCTTGAAACAAGGATTGCTGATAAAGCATCAGTACAGATGAGACCCCTTTCTCCCATATTTATTCTTACAGGAGAGAATTTTCCTTTCTAGGGGTAGATTTCCTCTCACTTCCTGTTGTCTTCTTTCGTTTGCAAGTAGGAGTCGTTTGTAAGTTGGATGTTTGAAAGTAGGGACCTGCCGTATATACTCTGCAGAAATAGGCCCCTTAGTTGTTGGTGTTGGCACAACACTGTAAGCACTCAGTTACTCTTGGTTGGTGCTGGAACGCCCTGCTGTCAACTATTATATCAGGAATTTTAATTACATATAATTGTTGAACAGTGGTAGTAAAAATTGGGGCTTTGATGGTGGTGCTGGTGCCACAACACTGTAAGCCCTGACAGTTACTCTTGGTGGGTGCAGCAATGGGCCCTGCTGTGAATTATTAGATCAAGAATTGTAATTACATGCCCCTTTTGAACAGGGGCTGAAAAATTGGGCCTTTCGTGGTGGTGGTGGTGGTGGCGTTGCCACAAGACTGTAAGCCCTCAGAGTTACTCTTGGTGGGTGCAGCAATGGACCCTGCTGTGAATTATTAGATCAAGAATTGTAATTGCATGCCCCTGTTGAACAGGGGCTGAAAAATTGGGCCTTAGGCACTGGTGGCACAACACTACAACCCCTCACAGATACTGTACTTGGAGCACAGCAATGAGCCCTGTTGCAAAGTATTGCTTCAAAAATTGTAATGACACGCCCCTGTTAAACAGGGGCTGAAAAATTGGGCCTTAGGCACTGGTGCCACAACACTCCAACCCCTCACAGATACTGTACTTGGAGCACAGCAATGAGCCCTATGGCAAATTATTGCTAAAAAAATTGTAATTACACGCCCCTGTAAAACAGGGGCTGAAAAATTGGGCCTTAGCCACTGGTGGCGGCACCCATAAACAAAAATGATCTTCCAAGCTATCATCATCAATCGTATCATTGAGGACTCGGAGGAGGAGGATAGCCAGTCAACATAACAGCACAGGCACTCAGCATCAGCATCAGTCTTGAAGGGATGTGACATGTTAAAATCAATTAGTCTGTTATATCAGCATCAGGTGTGTGGTAGCTGGTGGTGATCCAAGACTGGTTCATCTTGATGAAAGTCAGTCGATCAACCGAGTCGGTGGACAGGCGCACCCTGTGATCCGTGACAAATCCTCCAGCAGCACTGAATGTGCGTTCCGAAAGAACGCTGGATGCAGGACAGGCCAGTAGCTCAATTGCATACTGTGCAAGCTCTGGCCAGTGATCCATCCTCAAGACCCAGTAAGCCAGAGGATTTTCGGTGGGGAAGGTGTCCAAGTCTGACCTTGCCCCTAGATATTCCTGCACCATGTTTATCAGACGCTGGCGATGGTTGCTGGAACCGATCATACTTTGGGGCTGCGGACTAAAGAATTGTCTGAACGCATCGGTCAGACGGCCACCTTCCCCACCGCTCCTTCTTTGACTGGCCGAAGCCTCAGCAACTCGTTGTCCAGGACCAGGAGTTTGTAACCTCCCAGTCTCTGGGAACGCGTTGCACAGACCTTTCTGCAAGGCCTCCCGGAGTTGTCTCATCCTCTGCTCCCTCTGCGACGGTAACATAAGGTCCGCAACCTTACCCTTGTACCGTGGATCAAGGAGAGTGGCCAGCCAGTAATGGTCCCTCTCCTTGATCCGAAGAATACGAGGATCCTTCCGCAGACTTTGCAGGATCAGGGAGGCCATGCAGCGTAGGTTTGCTGAGGCATTCGCTCCGGAGTCCTCTGGGTCACTAAGGACGACATGATCCGCAGCCACCTCCTCCCAGCCACGTACAAGTCCACTGGTTTCTTGGGACTGTAAATCATCCCTAAAAGACTGCTGCTGATGATGCTGAGTGCCAGCCTCCACCTCCATGCTGACACAATCCTCCTCCTCCTCCTCCTCCTCCTCCTCTTCCTGTGCGATGGGTGGGACAGAAGGAACACTGTCTGGGTAAAGGGGGCCTTGAGAGGCAAGGAAGTCCTCCTCTTCCTGCCTCTGTTCTGCCTCAAGTGCCCTGTCCATTATTCCACGCAGCGTGTGCTCCAACAGGTGGACAAGAGGTACAGTGTCACTGATGCATGCACTGTCACTGCTCACCATCCTCGTGGCCTCCTCAAATGGTGCCAGGACAGTGCATGCATCCCTGATCATGCCCCACTGGCGTGGAGAAAAAAAACCAAGCTCCCCTGACCCTGTCCTGGTGCCGTAGTCGCACAGGTACTCATTGATGGCCCTCTGCTGCGTGTGCAGCCGCTGCAGCATGGCCAACGTTGAGTTCCACCTGGTGGGCATGTCACATATAAGGCGGTTCTTGGGCAGGTTCAACTCCTTTTGCAGCTCAGCCAGGCGAGCACTGGCATTATAAGATCTGCGGAAATGCACACAGACTTTCCTGGCCTGCCTCAGGACATCCTGTAAGCCCGGGTAGCTGCCCAAGAACCGCTGCACCACCAGGTTAAGGACGTGAGCCACACAGGGCACATGGGTCAGTTGTCCCTGTCGGAGGGCGGAGAGGAGGTTGGTGCCATTGTCGCAAACCACCATTCCTGGCTTAAGCTGGCGTGGCGTCAACCACCTCTCGGCCTGGCCCTGCAGAGCAGACAGGACCTCTGCCCCAGTGTGGCTTCTGTCCCCCAAACACACCAGCGCAAGCACGGCATGGCATCTTTTTGCCTGCGTACTTGCGTAGCCCCGTGAACGGCTACGGAGCACCGCTGGTTCATAGGACAAACCACAGGAAGAGGCCATGGAGGAAGAAGAAGAGGAGGGGGTGGAGGAGAGAGGTGTGTCACAACCAGTAGTAGCATTTTGGAGGCGTGGCGGTGGGAAAACCTCCAACACTACTGCACCTTGTCCTGCATCCTTCCCAGCTGCCAAAAGAGTGACCCAATGGGCCGTGAAAGAAAGGTAACGTCCCTGTCCATGCCTGCTGGACCATGAGTCAGCGGTAATATGCACCTTACCGCTGACCGCCCTGTCCAGCGAGGCCAAGACATTGCCTTCCACATGCCGGTAGAGAGCCGGAATAGCCTTCCGTGAGAAAAAGTGGCGTTTGGGAACCTGCCACTGAGGAACCGCACATTGCACAAACTCACGGAAGGGGGCCGAGTCTACCAACTGAAAAGGCAGCAGTTGAAGCGCTAGCAATTTAGCCAAGCTAGCATTCAACCGCTGGGCATGTGGATGGCTGGGAGTGAACTTCTTTCGACGGTCCAGCAGCTGGGGCAGGGAAATTTGCCTGCTAGAATCGGACGTCGGTGTACTGCTAGCAGAGTGGCCGCAAGTACTTGGCTGTGACACACCTAATTCTACACCTTCATTCCTCTCAGTGCATGTTTCAGAGAGGACTGAAGTTATAGTGGGGTTGGAGATCCCAGCTGATGCGGTGCAAGGAGAGGTCTGCTTTGTTCTTTGGTGTGGGTCTTTGAGGTAGGCTTGCCAACGAGCTGCATGGCAGGTCAACATATGTCTGGTCAGGCATGTGGTACCCAAGCGGCTGATGTTTTGGCCACGCGATATACGCTTGAGACATATGTTGCAAACAGCAGCTGTGCGATCTGATGCACTAGCCTCAAAAAAGGCCCACACCAAAGAACTTTTTGAATGACGGGCAGAGGCAGCGCCCTGCACAGGCGGAGCTCTGCGGTGTGATTCCGTCGGTGTACTGCCCTTACGCTGGCCACCAAAGGGCATCCTGCCTCGTTGGAGATGTGCCTCCTCCTCATCCTCCTCCTCCTCCTCTCTCCTATTAGGCACCCACGTGGAGTCAGTGACCTCATCATCACCTCCCTCCTCATCACTGGAGCCAATCAGGCAGTATGCTGCAGCTGCTGGAACATGACTGCCAGATTGGTGTCCTTCTTGAGCATCCCCTCTGTCTGCTCTCACGCTACTGCCTTCCTCTAGCTGGGTTTCATCATCAGACCCTTCGAAACGCTGGGCATCCTCCTGGAGCATGTACCCAACACTGTGCTGAAACAGTTCGGGGGACTCCTCAGGAGGAGGACATGGTGGGTCTAGGGAAGGAGTGACTGATGATGAGTCTGACATTGATACCAGGGAAGAGGACGCTTTGGCAGCTGCTTTTCCAGTACCCTGAGCCTGGGTGAGAGAGGATGAGGAGGAGGAGGAGGGCTTGGTCATCCACTCTACCAAGTCTTCGGCATGATGTGGCTCAACATGTCCAGCTGCCGAAAAGAAGGACAAGCGTGTCCCATGGCCATGTGCTGATGACAATGCACCGCGTCCACGACCAGCACTGTTGCCCCCAGACACAGAGCCTGCTTGCCCTCTTTTATTGCCTCCTGACTGTCTGCCTCTCCTTGTTTGCCTTCCAGACATTCTAATAGATGGCCTGCAGGGAGATGGGAAAAAAGCAATAAGGGCTACCTTCAGGTGTCCTTCTCTGTCCCTTGAAACAAGGACTTTGACAGTGAAAGAAACTGACACACTCTCCCTACCTACAGTTTTCTGTCCCTAGAAAAAATGTTTTTTTTAAGCACAATTTAGCACAAGGAGAATTCACTCACTGTCCTTCCAGGTCCCTGGAAACAAGGACTTTGACAGTGAAAGAAACTGACACACTCTCCCTACCTACAGTTTTCTGTCCCTAGAAAAAATGTTTTTTTTAAGCACAATTTAGCACAAGGAGAATTCACTCACTGTCCTTCCAGGTCCCTGGAAACAAGGACTTTGACAGTGAAAGAAACTGACACACTCTCCCTACCTACAGTTTTCTGTCCCTAGAAAAAATGTTTTTTTTAAGCACAATTTAGCACAAGGAGAATTCACTCACTGTCCTTCCAGGTCCCTGGAAACAAGGACTTTGACAGTGAAAGAAACTGACACACTCTCCCTACCTACAGTTTTCTGTCCCTAGAAAAAATGTTTTTTTTAAGCACAATTTAGCACAAGGAGAATTCACTCACTGTCCTTCCAGGTCCCTGGAAACAAGGACTTTGACAGTGAAAGAAACTGACACACTCTCCCTACCTACAGTTTTCTGTCCCTAGAAATTTTTTTTTTTTTAAGCACAATTTAGCACAAGGAGAATTCACTCACTGTCCTTCCAGGTCCCTGGAAACAAGGACTTTGACAGTGAAAGAAACTGACACACTCTCCCTACCTACAGTTTTCTGTCCCTAGAAAAAATGTTTTTTTTAAGCACAATTTAGCACAAGGAGAATTCACTCACTGTCCTTCCAGGTCCCTGGAAACAAGGACTTTGACAGTGAAAGAAACTGACACACTCTCCCTACCTACAGTTTTCTGTCCCTAGAAAAAATGTTTTTTTTAAGCACAATTTAGCACAAGGAGAATTCACTCACTGTCCTTCCAGGTCCCTGGAAACAAGGACTTTGACAGTGAAAGAAACTGACACACTCTCCCTACCTACAGTTTTCTGTCCCTAGAAAAAATGTTTTTTTTAAGCACAATTTAGCACAAGGAGAATTCACTCACTGTCCTTCCAGGTCCCTGGAAACAAGGACTTTGACAGTGAAAGAAACTGACACACTCTCCCTACCTACAGTTTTCTGTCCCTAAAAAAAATGTTTTTTTTAAGCACAATTTAGCACAAGGAGAATTCACTCACTGTCCTTCCAGGTCCCTGGAAACAAGGACTTTGACAGTGAAAGAAACTGACACACTCTCCCTACCTACAGTTTTCTGTCCCTAGAAAAAATGTTTTTTTTAAGCACAATTTAGCACAAGGAGAATTCACTCACTGTCCTTCCAGGTCCCTGGAAACAAGGACTTTGACAGTGAAAGAAACTGACACACTCTCCCTACCTACAGTTTTCTGTCCCTAGAAAAAATGTTTTTTTTAAGCACAATTTAGCACAAGGAGAATTCACTCACTGTCCTTCCAGGTCCCTGGAAACAAGGACTTTGACAGTGAAAGAAACTGACACACTCTCCCTACCTACAGTTTTCTGTCCCTAGAAAAAATGTTTTTTTTAAGCACAATTTAGCACAAGGAGAATTCACTCACTGTCCTTCCAGGTCCCTGGAAACAAGGACTTTGACAGTGAAAGAAACTGACACACTCTCCCTACCTACAGTTTTCTGTCCCTAGAAAAAATGTTTTTTTTAAGCACAATTTAGCACAAGGAGAATTCACTCACTGTCCTTCCAGGTCCCTGGAAACAAGGACTTTGACAGTGAAAGAAACTGACACACTCTCCCTACCTACAGTTTTCTGTCCCTAGAAAAAATGTTTTTTTTAAGCACAATTTAGCACAAGGAGAATTCACTCACTGTCCTTCCAGGTCCCTGGAAACAAGGACTTTGACAGTGAAAGAAACTGACACACTCTCCCTACCTACAGTTTTCTGTCCCTAGAAAAAATGTTTTTTTTAAGCACAATTTAGCACAAGGAGAATTCACTCACTGTCCTTCCAGGTCCCTGGAAACAAGGACTTTGACAGTGAAAGAAACTGACACACTCTCCCTACCTACAGTTTTCTGTCCCTAGAAAAAATGTTTTTTTTAAGCACAATTTAGCACAAGGAGAATTCACTCACTGTCCTTCCAGGTCCCTGGAAACAAGGACTTTGACAGTGAAAGAAACTGACACACTCTCCCTACCTACAGTTTTCTGTCCCTAGAAAAAATGTTTTTTTTAAGCACAATTTAGCACAAGGAGAATTCACTCACTGTCCTTCCAGGTCCCTGGAAACAAGGACTTTGACAGTGAAAGAAACTGACACACTCTCCCTACCTACAGTTTTCTGTCCCTAGAAAAAATGTTTTTTTTAAGCACAATTTAGCACAAGGAGAATTCACTCACTGTCCTTCCAGGTCCCTGGAAACAAGGACTTTGACAGTGAAAGAAACTGACACACTCTCCCTACCTACAGTTTTCTGTCCCTAGAAAAAATGTTTTTTTTAAGCACAATTTAGCACAAGGAGAATTCACTCACTGTCCTTCCAGGTCCCTGGAAACAAGGACTTTGACAGTGAAAGAAACTGACACACTCTCCCTACCTACAGTTTTCTGTCCCTAGAAAAAATGTTTTTTTTAAGCACAATTTAGCACAAGGAGAATTCACTCACTGTCCTTCCAGGTCCCTGGAAACAAGGACTTTGACAGTGAAAGAAACTGACACACTCTCCCTACCTACAGTTTTCTGTCCCTAGAAACAATGTTTTTTTTAAGCACAATTTAGCACAAGGAGAATTCACTCACTGTCCTTCCAGGTCCCTGGAAACAAGGACTTTGACAGTGAAAGAAACTGACACACTCTCCCTACCTACAGTTTTCTGTCCCTAGAAAAAATGTTTTTTTTAAGCACAATTTAGCACAAGGAGAATTCACTCACTGTCCTTCCAGGTCCCTGGAAACAAGGACTTTGACAGTGAAAGAAACTGACACACTCTCCCTACCTACAGTTTTCTGTCCCTAGAAAAAATGTTTTTTTTAAGCACAATTTAGCACAAGGAGAATTCACTCACTGTCCTTCCAGGTCCCTGGAAACAAGGACTTTGACAGTGAAAGAAACTGACACACTCTCCCTACCTACAGTTTTCTGTCCCTAGAAAAAATGTTTTTTTTAAGCACAATTTAGCACAAGGAGAATTCACTCACTGTCCTTCCAGGTCCCTGGAAACAAGGACTTTGACAGTGAAAGAAACTGACACACTCTCCCTACCTACAGTTTTCTGTCCCTAGAAAAAATGTTTTTTTTAAGCACAATTTAGCACAAGGAGAATTCACTCACTGTCCTTCCAGGTCCCTGGAAACAAGGACTTTGACAGTGAAAGAAACTGACACACTCTCCCTACCTACAGTTTTCTGTCCCTAGAAAAAATGTTTTTTTAAGCACAATTTAGCACAAGGAGAATTCACTCACTGTCCTTCCAGGTCCCTGGAAACAAGGACTTTGACAGTGAAAGAAACTGACACACTCTCCCTACCTACAGTTTTCTGTCCCTAGAAAAAATGTTTTTTTTAAGCACAATTTAGCACAAGGAGAATTCACTCACTGTCCTTCCAGGTCCCTGGAAACAAGGACTTTGACAGTGAAAGAAACTGACACACTCTCCCTACCTACAGTTTTCTGTCCCTAGAAAAAATGTTTTTTTTAAGCACAATTTAGCACAAGGAGAATTCACTCACTGTCCTTCCAGGTCCCTGGAAACAAGGACTTTGACAGTGAAAGAAACTGACACACTCTCCCTACCTACAGTTTTCTGTCCCTAGAAAAAATGTTTTTTTTAAGCACAATTTAGCACAAGGAGAATTCACTCACTGTCCTTCCAGGTCCCTGGAAACAAGGACTTTGACAGTGAAAGAAACTGACACACTCTCCCTACCTACAGTTTTCTGTCCCTAGAAAAAATGTTTTTTTTAAGCACAATTTAGCACAAGGAGAATTCACTCACTGTCCTTCCAGGTCCCTGGAAACAAGGACTTTGACAGTGAAAGAAACTGACACACTCTCCCTACCTACAGTTTTCTGTCCCTAGAGAAAAGGTTTTTTGTAAGCACAATTTAGCACAAGGAGAATTCACTCACTGTCCTTCCAGGTCCCTGGAAACAAGGACTTTGACAGTGAAAGAAACTGACACACTCTCCCTACCTACAGTTTTCTGTCCCTAGAAAAAATGTTTTTTTTAAGCACAATTTAGCACAAGGAGAATTCACTCACTGTCCTTCCAGGTCCCTGGAAACAAGGACTTTGACAGTGAAAGAAACTGACACACTCTCCCTACCTACAGTTTTCTGTCCCTAGAAAAAATGTTTTTTTTAAGCACAATTTAGCACAAGGAGAATTCACTCACTGTCCTTCCAGGTCCCTGGAAACAAGGACTTTGACAGTGAAAGAAACTGACACACTCTCCCTACCTACAGTTTTCTGTCCCTAGAAAAAATGTTTTTTTTAAGCACAATTTAGCACAAGGAGAATTCACTCACTGTCCTTCCAGGTCCCTAGAAAGAAGGACTTTGACAGTGAAAGAAACTGACACACTCTCCCTACCTACAGTTTTCTGTCCCTAGAAAAAATGTTTTTTTTAAGCACAATTTAGCACAAGGAGAATTCACTCACTGTCCTTCCAGGTCCCTGGAAACAAGGACTTTGACAGTGAAAGAAACTGACACACTCTCCCTACCTACAGTTTTCTGTCCCTAGAAAAAATGTTTTTTTTAAGCACAATTTAGCACAAGGAGAATTCACTCACTGTCCTTCCAGGTCCCTGGAAACAAGGACTTTGACAGTGAAAGAAACTGACACACTCTCCCTACCTACAGTTTTCTGTCCCTAGAAAAAATGTTTTTTTTAAGCACAATTTAGCACAAGGAGAATTCACTCACTGTCCTTCCAGGTCCCTGGAAACAAGGACTTTGACAGTGAAAGAAACTGACACACTCTCCCTACCTACAGTTTTCTGTCCCTAGAAAAAATGTTTTTTTTAAGCACAATTTAGCACAAGGAGAATTCACTCACTGTCCTTCCAGGTCCCTGGAAACAAGGACTTTGACAGTGAAAGAAACTGACACACTCTCCCTACCTACAGTTTTCTGTCCCTAGAAAAAATGTTTTTTTTAAGCACAATTTAGCACAAGGAGAATTCACTCACTGTCCTTCCAGGTCCCTGGAAACAAGGACTTTGACAGTGAAAGAAACTGACACACTCTCCCTACCTACAGTTTTCTGTCCCTAGAAAAAATGTTTTTTTTAAGCACAATTTAGCACAAGGAGAATTCACTCACTGTCCTTCCAGGTCCCTGGAAACAAGGACTTTGACAGTGAAAGAAACTGACACACTCTCCCTACCTACAGTTTTCTGTCCCTAGAAAAAATGTTTTTTTTAAGCACAATTTAGCACAAGGAGAATTCACTCACTGTCCTTCCAGGTCCCTGGAAACAAGGACTTTGACAGTGAAAGAAACTGACACACTCTCCCTACCTACAGTTTTCTGTCCCTAGAAAAAATGTTTTTTTTAAGCACAATTTAGCACAAGGAGAATTCACTCACTGTCCTTCCAGGTCCCTGGAAACAAGGACTTTGACAGTGAAAGAAACTGACACACTCTACCTACAGTTTTCTGTCCCTAGAAAAAATGTTTTTTTTAAGCACAATTTAGCACAAGGAGAATTCACTCACTGTCCTTCCAGGTCCCTGGAAACAAGGACTTTGACAGTGAAAGAAACTGACACACTCTCCCTACCTACAGTTTTCTGTCCCTAGAAACAATGTTTTTTTTAAGCACAATTTAGCACAAGGAGAATTCACTCACTGTCCTTCCAGGTCCCTGGAAACAAGGACTTTGACAGTGAAAGAAACTGACACACTCTCCCTACCTACAGTTTTCTGTCCCTAGAAAAAATGTTTTTTTTAAGCACAATTTAGCACAAGGAGAATTCACTCACTGTCCTTCCAGGTCCCTGGAAACAAGGACTTTGACAGTGAAAGAAACTGACACACTCTCCCTACCTACAGTTTTCTGTCCCTAGAAAAAATGTTTTTTTTAAGCACAATTTAGCACAAGGAGAATTCACTCACTGTCCTTCCAGGTCCCTGGAAACAAGGACTTTGACAGTGAAAGAAACTGACACACTCTCCCTACCTACAGTTTTCTGTCCCTAGAAAAAATGTTTTTTTTAAGCACAATTTAGCACAAGGAGAATTCACTCACTGTCCTTCCAGGTCCCTGGAAACAAGGACTTTGACAGTGAAAGAAACTGACACACTCTCCCTACCTACAGTTTTCTGTCCCTAGAAAAAATGTTTTTTTTAAGCACAATTTAGCACAAGGAGAATTCACTCACTGTCCTTCCAGGTCCCTGGAAACAAGGACTTTGACAGTGAAAGAAACTGACACACTCTCCCTACCTACAGTTTTCTGTCCCTAGAAAAAATGTTTTTTTAAGCACAATTTAGCACAAGGAGAATTCACTCACTGTCCTTCCAGGTCCCTGGAAACAAGGACTTTGACAGTGAAAGAAACTGACACACTCTCCCTACCTACAGTTTTCTGTCCCTAGAAAAAATGTTTTTTTTAAGCACAATTTAGCACAAGGAGAATTCACTCACTGTCCTTCCAGGTCCCTGGAAACAAGGACTTTGACAGTGAAAGAAACTGACACACTCTCCCTACCTACAGTTTTCTGTCCCTAGAAAAAATGTTTTTTTTAAGCACAATTTAGCACAAGGAGAATTCACTCACTGTCCTTCCAGGTCCCTGGAAACAAGGACTTTGACAGTGAAAGAAACTGACACACTCTCCCTACCTACAGTTTTTTGTCCCTAGAAAAAATGTTTTTTTTAAGCACAATTTAGCACAAGGAGAATTCACTCACTGTCCTTCCAGGTCCCTGGAAACAAGGACTTTGACAGTGAAAGAAACTGACACACTCTCCCTACCTACAGTTTTCTGTCCCTAGAAAAAATGTTTTTTTTAAGCACAATTTAGCACAAGGAGAATTCACTCACTGTCCTTCCAGGTCCCTGGAAACAAGGACTTTGACAGTGAAAGAAACTGACACACTCTCCCTACCTACAGTTTTCTGTCCCTAGAGAAAAGGTTTTTTGTAAGCACAATTTAGCACAAGGAGAATTCACTCACTGTCCTTCCAGGTCCCTGGAAACAAGGACTTTGACAGTGAAAGAAACTGACACACTCTCCCTACCTACAGTTTTCTGTCCCTAGAAAAAATGTTTTTTTTAAGCACAATTTAGCACAAGGAGAATTCACTCACTGTCCTTCCAGGTCCCTGGAAACAAGGACTTTGACAGTGAAAGAAACTGACACACTCTCCCTACCTACAGTTTTCTGTCCCTAGAAAAAATGTTTTTTTTAAGCACAATTTAGCACAAGGAGAATTCACTCACTGTCCTTCCAGGTCCCTGGAAACAAGGACTTTGACAGTGAAAGAAACTGACACACTCTCCCTACCTACAGTTTTCTGTCCCTAGAAAAAATGTTTTTTTTAAGCACAATTTAGCACAAGGAGAATTCACTCACTGTCCTTCCAGGTCCCTGGAAACAAGGACTTTGACAGTGAAAGAAACTGACACACTCTCCCTACCTACAGTTTTCTGTCCCTAGAAAAAATGTTTTTTTTAAGCACAATTTAGCACAAGGAGAATTCACTCACTGTCCTTCCAGGTCCCTGGAAACAAGGACTTTGACAGTGAAAGAAACTGACACACTCTCCCTACCTACAGTTTTCTGTCCCTAGAAAAAATGTTTTTTTAAGCACAATTTAGCACAAGGAGAATTCACTCACTGTCCTTCCAGGTCCCTGGAAACAAGGACTTTGACAGTGAAAGAAACTGACACACTCTCCCTACCTACAGTTTTCTGTCCCTAGAAAAAATGTTTTTTTTAAGCACAATTTAGCACAAGGAGAATTCACTCACTGTCCTTCCAGGTCCCTGGAAACAAGGACTTTGACAGTGAAAGAAACTGACACACTCTCCCTACCTACAGTTTTCTGTCCCTAGAAAAAATGTTTTTTTTAAGCACAATTTAGCACAAGGAGAATTCACTCACTGTCCTTCCAGGTCCCTGGAAACAAGGACTTTGACAGTAAAAGAAACTGACACACTCTCCCTACCTACAGTTTTCTGTCCCTAGAAAAAATGTTTTTTTTAAGCACAATTTAGCACAAGGAGAATTCACTCACTGTCCTTCCAGGTCCCTGGAAACAAGGACTTTGACAGTGAAAGAAACTGACACACTCTCCCTACCTACAGTTTTCTGTCCCTAGAAAAAATGTTTTTTTTAAGCACAATTTAGCACAAGGAGAATTCACTCACTGTCCTTCCAGGTCCCTGGAAACAAGGACTTTGACAGTGAAAGAAACTGACACACTCTCCCTACCTACAGTTTTCTGTCCCTAGAAAAAATGTTTTTTTTAAGCACAATTTAGCACAAGGAGAATTCACTCACTGTCCTTCCAGGTCCCTGGAAACAAGGACTTTGACAGTGAAAGAAACTGACACACTCTCCCTACCTACAGTTTTCTGTCCCTAGAAAAAATGTTTTTTTTAAGCACAATTTAGCACAAGGAGAATTCACTCACTGTCCTTCCAGGTCCCTGGAAACAAGGACTTTGACAGTGAAAGAAACTGACACACTCTCCCTACCTACAGTTTTCTGTCCCTAGAAAAAATGTTTTTTTTAAGCACAATTTAGCACAAGGAGAATTCACTCACTGTCCTTCCAGGTCCCTGGAAACAAGGACTTTGACAGTGAAAGAAACTGACACACTCTCCCTACCTACAGTTTTCTGTCCCTAGAAAAAATGTTTTTTTTAAGCACAATTTAGCACAAGGAGAATTCACTCACTGTCCTTCCAGGTCCCTGGAAACAAGGACTTTGACAGTGAAAGAAACTGACACACTCTCCCTACCTACAGTTTTCTGTCCCTAGAAAAAATGTTTTTTTTAAGCACAATTTAGCACAAGGAGAATTCACTCACTGTCCTTCCAGGTCCCTGGAAACAAGGACTTTGACAGTGAAAGAAACTGACACACTCTCCCTACCTACAGTTTTCTGTCCCTAGAAAAAATGTTTTTTTTAAGCACAATTTAGCACAAGGAGAATTCACTCACTGTCCTTCCAGGTCCCTGGAAACAAGGACTTTGACAGTGAAAGAAACTGACACACTCTCCCTACCTACAGTTTTCTGTCCCTAGAAAAAATGTTTTTTTTAAGCACAATTTAGCACAAGGAGAATTCACTCACTGTCCTTCCAGGTCCCTGGAAACAAGGACTTTGACAGTGAAAGAAACTGACACACTCTCCCTACCTACAGTTTTCTGTCCCTAGAAAAAATGTTTTTTTTAAGCACAATTTAGCACAAGGAGAATTCACTCACTGTCCTTCCAGGTCCCTGGAAACAAGGACTTTGACAGTGAAAGAAACTGACACACTCTCCCTACCTACAGTTTTCTGTCCCTAGAAAAATTTTTTTTTTTAAGCACAATTTAGCACAAGGAGAATTCACTCACTGTCCTTCCAGGTCCCTGGAAACAAGGACTTTGACAGTGAAAGAAACTGACACACTCTCCCTACCTACAGTTTTCTGTCCCTAGAAAAAATGTTTTTTTTAAGCACAATTTAGCACAAGGAGAATTCACTCACTGTCCTTCCAGGTCCCTGGAAACAAGGACTTTGACAGTGAAAGAAACTGACACACTCTCCCTACCTACAGTTTTCTGTCCCTAGAAAAAATGTTTTTTTTAAGCACAATATAGCACAAGCACAAAACACACTGACACTCTCCCTACCTATCCTTCTCTTTCCCTAAACTAAAGGAATCCAGGTTAAGCAAGAAAGAAATAAAAGTCACTGTCCCTGCCTATGCTGCTCTATCCCTGCTCCGGAACACACTACACTAGGCCGCCGTGCTGGCGGCCTTTTATAGTGTGGGGCGTGTACTAAACACCCTCAGCAATAATTGGCCACAGGCATCCTGCCTGTGGCCAATCATTGCTCTCCTCGCTGCCGGCGCTGTGATTGGCCAAGCATGCGGGGTCACAGTGCATGCTTGGCCAATCACAGCGCCTGGATGACACTGCGATGGCGTAGTGCATTGTGGGCCGTTCGCGTCACTCGAATTTGGCGCGAACGGCCCAAATCGTTCGATCTTCGTCGAACGATCGAACAGCCGATGTTCGAGTCGAACATATGTTCGACTCGAACACGAAGCTCATCCCTAGTGGTGAGTTCATATAATTGAATGAAGTGGTGTGTCAGTGACAACGTGCTGGAAGGAGTCATTCGGGGTTGACTCAGGAGGGGGCAGGGGTGGGTGGAGGGTGGCAGAGGAGGTAGAGGAGGGGGGAAATCTGAGGGAGCAGGGAGATCCAGTGGGTGTGTGGGGACTCTGAGGGGGAGAGGTGTGAGTATCAGTTTCTTTAAAGTGGAGCCAACAGGCCCAAATTTTGGTGAATTTAGTCGGGTTGTCGTGTGCTTGGTGTATAAGACTTTCCATGGCAGACGTTTTGTCGACCCGATGGATCCATTCTGAAATTGAGGGGGGTGTAGTGTCTCTCCAATGAGTGGAGATGCACATGGAGGCAGCAGAGATGAGATGAAAAATCAGAGATTTTTTGTATGAGGAGAAGGGTATAGAGGTGTGGTGCAATAGGTATTGTGCTGGTGTGAAAGTCGGGGAGTACGTGGTGATAAGAGAGATTAAGCGGTGAATTTCGGTCCAGAATGGTTGGATACGGGGGCATTCCCAGAATATATGGAGTAAGGAGCCGGTGTGCGCGTTACATCTCCAGCATAGTGGAGGGAGGTTGGGATAGTACTTGTGAATGATCGCAGGCGTTCTACACCAATTAGAAAAGATTTTGTACCTATTTTCTTGAACTGATACATTAACGGAACCTTTGTGCATGTGGGTGTATATTTGTTCCCATTCGGTTGCCGAAAGGTGAATGGAGAGGTCTCTTTCCCATTTTTTAACTAGAGTATCATCTTGTATATCGTAAGTGGAGAAGAGGAGAGTGTATAGGTACGAAATCAGGTGACGTTGGGGTTCAGTCTTGGTACAGAGTGATTCAAAGGGTGTGAGGTTTCGATTCCAGTGTAAAGAGGAATTGGCAGAGGCAAGGAAATGTCGGAGTTGTAAGTATGTGTAGAACGGGATATGGTGTTCAGGGAGTTTAGATGATAGGACTTGGTGTGTTAGGAGGGTGTCATCGTGAAATAGGGTGTGTGCTCTGACACTGACACCGGTGTAGAGATGTTGGGGACCTGAGGTCGCGTTAAGGATAGGCAGGCCTGGGGGAAAGTCGGGATTTCGGTCTAGTGGGGTCATGGGGCCTGGGGTGGGTGATGTGCGTAGGAGTGAGCAGGCAAGTCTGAATATGGACAAGGAGGTTCCTATGAGGGGATGGGAGGAACAGGGTACTGGGACGGAGCGTTTTGTTATCCATGGAAGGTGGGAGAGGGGGACGTCGGATATGGAGTTTTCAAGTGCAACCCAATCTTTGAATGTGCCATGGATGTGCCAGTCTACTATTCGAGTCAGATGGCAGGCCCAATGGTACGTTTGGATGTCGGGGAGACCAAGACCCCCTAGAACTTTTGGGAGTGTCAGTCTGGTCCAGCTTATCCTAGGGGCTTTAGAGGACCAAATGAAGGTCCTACACATGCGTTTGTAAAACGCGAAGAAAGAGGGGGGGAGTTTTATGGGGATGGTTTGGAGAAGATAAAGGAGTCTCGGGAGGATATTCATTTTTATTATTGCTATCCTGCCAAACCATGAGAAAGTGCCCGGGTGCCATTTATGTAAGTCGTTTTGTACCTTTTGGAGGACTGGTAAGAAATTTTGTGCGTAGAGATCATGTAGTTTAGTCGGAATTCTGATACCCAGGTAGGTGAGACAGCTAGTTTCCCAACCAAAGGGGAAGTTAAGTTTGCATTGAGAGACTATTGTGGGGGGTAAAGAGATGTTGAGTGCTCTGGATTTTGAGAAGTTGATCTGCAAATTGGATAGGGTCTTGAACAGGGTAAAATCAGCAAGTAAGTTGGGGATGAAGGTGATAGGATCTTTAAGAAATAGAAGTACGTCGTCTGCGTATGCGGCCACTTTATAATGAGTACCACGTATATCAATACCCTTGATGGCTGGGTTATCTCTCAATTTGCGCAGCATGGGTTCCATGGTAAGGACAAATATTAAAGGGGATAGGGGGCATCGCTGCCGGGTACCGTTGGAGATGGGGAAGGCGCTCGACAGGTGGCCGTTGATCTTTAATTTAGCGGAAGGGGATGAATAAAGCAACAAGATCATGCGGAGCAAGCGTGGTGGGAAACCCATAGTTAGAAGGGTTCTCTCCATATAATCCCAGGCCACTCTGTCGAACGCCTTCTCAGCATCTAAGGAGAGGAAGAAACCCTGGGTGGATGATGTGGATAGCCAATGGTGAATATTCAGAGCTTTGGTGGTGTTGTCCCTGGCTTCTCTGCCGGGGACAAAGCCGACTTGATCCAGGGAGATCAGTTTGTTTAGGATGGGGAGAATGCGATTCGCTAGGACTTTGGCATACAGTTTCAGGTCAACGTTGAGGAGTGAAATAGGACGATAGTTAGTGACCAGTAGGGGGTCCTTGCCTGGTTTGGGGATGAGGGATACATGGGCTTCAAGAAAGTCAGTTTCGGAGTGTGGGTCAGAGGATAGGGATTCAAAGGAGTTCACTAGGTGTGGAAGAAGGGTGTCGGAAAAGGATTTGTAACAAACTAACAGTAAGTCCACCGGGTCGGGGCATTTACCAGGTTTCATTTGTTTTAGTGCTGCCAAGGTTTCGGCAATCGAGATTGGGAGATCGAGGCTGGCCGAGTCGTCAGGTGTCAGGGGGGTCGGGCAGTGTTGTGCCAGGAAATCATTTATCGCTGTCAGCCTGTCTGTAGTAGTGGGAGAGGAATCGGTGATGGGGAGGTTGTAAAGGTTGGAGAAATACGACACAAAGTGGTCAGAGATGTCTTCCTGTTTGACAAGGTCGATGCCAGATGGGTGTTTAAGTTTGTGAATAGTGCAAGCGGCTCTCTTAATCTGTAGGGCCTTTGCCATTAGTTTACCAGCTTTGTTACTGAACTCATAGAAGAGTTTTTGGGATAGAGTATATTTGCGTTTGATTGTTAGGTTGAGTGCTTCCAGGAGTTTAGCACGTGCCTGGGTGAGTTCTGACAAGGAGCTTTGGGCTAATGTCATTTTGTGTGTTTGTTCCAGGGCTCTTACATGTGCAGTAAGTTTCTCAATGTGAGCTTTCCTCAATTTGTTTCTCTTAGCCGCCAGGGACAAGAACGTGCCTCTTACTACACATTTATGTGCTGCCCAGAGCGTTGGGGGGGTAGTGTCTCCCGAAGTATTTTCCCTAAAGTAGTTAGTGAGGGTGTCAGAGATTGTTCATGTGTATACCGCATCTGTAAGTAGGGAGTCGTCTAGCCTCCAAATATTGGTTCTCGAGAAAAATGTTGGGAATTTGAGGGTCATAGAGATAGGGTGGTGGTCTGATAAAACCATAGGTTCGATTGTAGCAGAGGTTAGGTATGAGAGGTCAGTTTGGGAGATGAAGAAATAGTCCAGTCTGGTATATTTGTTGTGGAGACTTGAGAAGTATGAGTAGTCACGGCCGTTCGGGTTAAGGGTGCGCCAGGTGTCATGTAAGAGAAGAGTATGTAGCTGCTGTTTGATCGCTCGGAGGGCTCGGAAGGCGAGGGAGTATGTACCGTTGGAGGTGTCTATTGTAGGATTGAGTGCTACATTGAAGTCTCCCCCCATAATCAAGGTGCCAGACTGAAAGGCGATCAACTGTTCAAGGGTTGTACGAAAGAAGGGAACTTGTTAGGTGTTGGGGGCGTAGATATTAGTGATGGTCACAGGTCTTTGATGTAACGTGCCTTTGATGAAGAGGAATCTACCCTGAGTGTCCCTTTGGACATCTGTGACTTGAAGGGGGCAATTTTTCGAGAGGAGAATAGATACACCTTTAGATTTGGCCTCTGCATTAGAAGCATGGAATACAGTAGGGAAGTGGGAGTTTTGTAGTTTGGGAATGCTATTGGTCCTGAAATGAGTTTCCTGAATGAGGGCTACATTGGCTTTGGAGTGACGTAGAGAGTGGAGCAGTTTAGAACGCTTTTCAGGTGTGTTCAGGCCTCTTATGTTCACTGAATATAAGTTAAGCGTGAGGGGTTGGGCGTGGGGGGTAGGGGGTGATGTCCTGGAGGGGGCATTGCTCGCCATTATTGTAGAAGTGTGTGGGGGTGGTGTGGATGAAGGAAAAGGAGGGGGGAGGGTTGTACGGGGATCAGGGAGTGGGTAGGTGTGTGAGCAAGATTGGTCACTAGTGGAAAACCGATGAGGCTACAACCAAATAGGTTGAATAACCTCTACAAGGTATGTATCGGTCAAGTACAGTGCGTGTACGGGGTGACAACCCTTAGGTAAAAGGCTCACCCGGACACGCGACTGTATGAGGGTTGACAAACACGAGGAAATGAAGGTGGACGAAATCGGAGCGGGAGCGTCCGCCGCCACAGAAAGGTGGGTTGTAACTTCATGAGGACATGAGCTGCAAGACAACATCTGGATGGGGTCATAATATGAAGCCATGTCTTGTAAATCTGGAACTGGGAATACCAGAACATGAAAGGGTAAATGAAACCAACTCGTAAACAGTAAACCTATGTAAACTTACGTAAAACATGCTAACATTGAGGAACCAAGCGAAACATTGTAAGGAATAAAGTCCCATAACGATGGTAGTTGGTAATACGTGCATAAAATGCTAAATGGTTACCAGTGTTAACTAGGATCCTGGTGTCCACAGGCAGCTCAGTCAAGTAGGTGAAGCAGCCATACTTTGAGGGAGATTAATACTGTTTAAACAAAGATTTGGCAAGAAGTAGGGGTGACAGCCGGCTGTGGACAGCAGGGTAGACATATTAATTTGGCTAAAACAGGTAAGTGGGACTACAACAAATAATTAAGTAATCAATTAATTAATTAGAGGTATGTTGGCTACAGAAGTTATAGAAAATTGGGTTCAGTGGCCAACTGTAACTTAACTGCTGGGTCGTACCGTAACCTGCATGCAGGAGGCGTGTGTCTTGGCTGTGTGCATGGGTGTAGAGCGTAGCTCTTACGTTGAAATAAAGCACAGGTATTGTGGTCGTCCGGTGAGGATGTAGGTGATGGAGCATCTGCTGAGTCCGAAGTCAGCGGGGGGATGAGGTGATCCTGCGCATTACAGAGGAGGGAGCCCCGGAAACGTTCGACGGACGGTCGAGGTCAGCAGATCCGGAAGAGCGGGTCACGTGAGTTCATTCCGGTGGCACAGGTGTAGCTGGGAAGAAAACGTCTGATACTCACGCGTGTTGAAGGCGGTCCGGCTGTGTCTTGGAGGGCCATCAAGCGGAGCTGGCAGAGGTCGCGGATGTGGATGTAGCGGGCGTAACCCCGTTCGTCCCATGGAGGGAAGCGGAGGTGCGCCGGGAGATCAGGATGCTGTTCGGAGTCGTCTTTCACCAATCCAGCAGCTGGAATTGTCGGGACCTCGCGTGAAGCAGCAGGTGAGTGGGGCGGGGGTCTAACTGAAGAGATCGCAATGCATTCTGGAGAGTGTAGTCTTTTGCAGACTTAGGGCAGGGCAGTCAAATGGTGATAGGTCCGGAGGTCATCTCGGCTGAGGTGGTGGCAGAGCCAATCAGTAGGAACGTGGGAGTGGTGTGTTGCAGGAATGCGGCCCAGTTCCCAGAGCTGTAGCTCAGTCGAAGTGTCCAAGCCAGGGCTAGTTAACAATGGTGTCAAAAGTGAAAGTAAACGAGACATTAAACGAACAGGTCCAAAACAGGACTGGGGGGGAGAACTGTAGACTATAACTGGGTGGCAATAGGAATATTTCCAGCCAGAGGGATCGAGGAGGAACTTGGGGAAAGTGGTACCTCAGGCCTTAGTAATCCCGCCGGGTCCTCCGTGTACGGGGAGAGTCGGTGGG
The DNA here is from genome assembly GCA_029206835.1 of Rana muscosa. NCBI lineage: Eukaryota > Metazoa > Chordata > Amphibia > Anura > Ranidae > Rana > Rana muscosa. The sequence goes on from CM055118.1 coordinate 286,723,501, forward strand.
GCTGGAAGCGTTGAAATGATGGTGGGTTGAGGAGTGGCGCCCGATGTGCGAGGGAGAGCGTCTTCTACGGAACCTGCTATTTTGCGCTTCCATGGGCTCTTCTTGGGGGGGCGTCTTCCGCAGCAAGGTGTGGCGGAATTCTCCGTACCAATTCGGTACTTCTACTAGGGGCAATCCCAGTGTTCCGCAAAAGTGAGGTAGGTCTTCCGGCACTTTCAAAAGAGCAGTACGGCCTTGGAAGGAGGCAGACAGGCAGAAGGGGAACTTCCATTTGTACGGGATGTTTCTGGAGCGTAGGACGTCTAGTAAGGGCTTCAGGTCTCGGCGGTGTCGGAGGGTTATGCCTGACAGGTCTTGGTAGATTTGGATGGGGTGACCCCCGTGCAGCAATTGCTGTCTGCTCCTCGCTTGCTTCATAATGTCCTCTTTGAGTTTGAAATCTACTACATGGCAGATTATGTCCCTGGGGGGGTCTGTCTCTCTACCCTTCGGCCGGAGGGCACGGTGGATCCTGTCAAGATTTATGGCAGATTGCGGTGGTCGGCCCAGCAGGTCATTGAAGATCTCTACTACAGTGGGGGCTACTTGGTCGTTCTCCACAGTCTCTGGAACGTTGCGGATCCTGAGGTTATGGCGCCGACCTCTGTTGTCGAGGTCCTCTAAATGGCGTTGCATATCCCTCATTTGTTGGGTGTGGGAGTCAATGCGGGAGGCTGCTTTGTGAAGGCAAGTGTCGTGGCGGTCGGCAGTTTTTTCTACCGAGAGCACCCTGTCGTTGAGCGCGCGGATGTCCAGTCTCAGATCTGCAATGGCAGCCGCCAATGGATCCTTAATATCTGCCGCTATGGTCCGCAGATCATGGATGCTGAGCTGGGGTTGACGCAACAGTTCTATGTTAGGGGAGTGTGGGTTAGAAGCAGGCGGGTATGAGGAAGGTGGAATGGTGGCCGTCGGATCGTTTTCCTGTGAGCGACCATGGCGGGAAGGCGCCATATTTCCCCTACTGTTCCGGAACATTTCAGGGATGTTCTGGCTGATCCCTCCGGGTTGTTCTCTTGGGGAGCGGGATCTGGAGGTAGAGGAGGTACGGGAAGCGGTACCCATCGTCAGGGTGAAAATCGGGAGCAGTTATCCTCGGAAGGTAGCTCAAGGTCTTCTGTGGTGGCAGGAGCGAAGAGATCAAGCGTCCATCTTCTTGCCTCGGTCGGCCACGCTCGTGGGAGACGATTTTGAGGTAGATTAACTATTTGCCAGGAAGAGATGGGACAAAACCCTGTTGTCCACACCCCGAAGCATGAAAGAGGGATCACCCATAGATTCTGGGGAGACTGCACCCCGGGTGGAAGCCCCTGCATGTGAGGAAGGAGATGTTTCTGCACCTGTATTTTCAGCACCTGCTGCTGTGGCTGAGCGTGCGCCACTGCGGGCCCCTTTACCAAAACTTGAGGCAGTAAAAGTGCCCAGGTCCCTGGATGCCATTGTTTTGTCAGGTGCAGGAGACCGTGCTACCCTTCCTTCCTTATTGAGACTGCTTAAGGAGGGAATCCATCAGACATAGGGTAGTGGTTGCTAAGGCCATCTTCCCCTAATAGTCACTCAGGGTTAAAGGTTTGGTGGACTTTCTCAGGCACTGATACGACAACATACAAATATTACATAAAAATATATTTATTAATGTGTATCAACGAAGGAAACAATAATATTTAAAAACAAAGACCAAACCCCACAGTATAGGACAGCATGAGTCGGTGACAAAACAGCCGTATACAATCTATTAAAGTGGAGCAGGCCAAGCCTCAACCGGTTTCGCGGCAGAAAAACCGCTTCTTCAGGAGGGTCTGTGCAAAACATAATAAATACTCTAGCAATGTATTAATACAAATATAGAACGTATTTAATATCAACAATATAATCAAAAAGTCAAGGTCTGTGGACTGCTCACCGTAAAAATGTTCAGAGGTGCAGCGACTGCCCAGGTAAACCCCCTGCGGCGGATGAGGGGGAATAAACGTATATGGTGCAGATTGATACAATCTAATAATAATGATTAGAATAATATTGGGTTAGATCATTTATATTTGAGCCAATTTGACATGGGACACCCAGTGCTGATAGTGGGAAGGGGGGAGGGGGGAAAGGGGGGGGAGGGAAGGAGAGGGAGGGAGGGGGAAAGGGAAGAAAAAGGGAAAGGAAGTGGGGAAGGAAGGGGAAAGCGGGGGAAAGGAAGGGGGAGGGGGGCAAAAGGAAGGGGGGAGAGGGAAAGGTGGTGGAACGTGGGGAGAGGGGGGAAAGAAAAGGGGGGGAGGGGAAGAGGTTGTTAAGGAGGGGGAGACGATTGAGAGGGGGGGTGAAGGAAGGAAGGGAGAAGGGAGGGGCGACAAAGAAAAAGGAAGAAGGGGAGGGACAAAAAGGGGGGGGGGGGAAGGGGAAGGAGAAGAGGGAGGGAGGGGAATAAAAAACAAGATGGGAGTAGGGGGGGGTGAGGGAGAGAGGTAGAAGGGGAAGATAGAAGAGAAGGAAAAAAAAAAAAGGGAAAGTTCTAATAAGGGAAGAGCCGACCTCGACCCCCAATGTACTGGAAACACCAACAGACACCAAGCCACTGTGCCCATCAGATGCAAACCAGGGAGGAAGGGGAAACAGACCAAGGAACCCAGAGGGGAAGGGGAAGGAGGGGGGGGAAAGGGCGGTTGGGGTAAAGACTGGACTATATAGCCAGCACATGTAATTGGCTCTTACCAGTATTAAAACGAATCAGTCAGATTTGTTACTACCTTTTCGGGCCATCATCGCACACTTCGAAATATTCTCAACGAACACTGGCATTTGCTCACCGAACATATTACCTTGCAAAAACACCTTAGACCTTATCCAGAATTGGTGTTCCGCAGAGCTCACTCTTTACCGGACCGCCTAACTCAGAGTCACTACATTCCCTATAGTGTCCCGCAACAGGGACCCAACGGCACCTATCAATGTGGAGAATGTCCCCGTTGCCCTTGGGTCCTGGAGGGCCGGAACTTTACTCTCCCTAATGGAGAGCATTTCCGCTCCTCTGCATATGCCAACTGTGGCACCAAGGGGGTTATTTACCTCATGGTGTGCTCTTGCAAGGCATTTTACTTGGGTAAAACCATCAGAGAGCTCAGACAACGTATAGGAGATCATATATACTATTCTGGCAATGGGAAACTGACCACCATTGGACGACACATAGGTCTATACCACCGTTATGACCTGTCTGCCCTGCGTTTTTTCGTTGTTCGTTGGAAGTTGTTAAACCGAGCCCCAGGGGTGGCGATTGGGATAGAACTATCCTACAGAGGGAAACCCTGTGGATAGAACACCTCAATGCCACAATTCCCCCTGGATTTAACGAGATGAACTCCTATAAATCCCTTTTATAAGTTATTATTTATTATTTTTTCCTCCCCCTTCCCCCCTCCCCCCCCCCCTCCCTTCCCAAATATGGCCTATTTATAAGTCTATATCCAACCTAACTTGCCACCAATGTGACACATTCCTGTAAATGTGCTATTTTTCTTTCCAATCCCTTAAATTGTATATTGGTGATTTCTGTCAAACATATTGTTATTGATAGGTACCATTAATCATCTATTAAAAGCCTTATACTGCCATTACATGTACATTGTTACTGCATTACATCTCTATTATTTTGGTCTCTGGCTGCTGACGTTACATGCGATGCGGCGGCTTCCTATTTTCACCCCATTGGCGGATGAGTTCTCTTCCTGGTCGGGATGACTATGTCATCCCGTACTTGCATCGATTGACCTGGCCCCACGGCCTTGGGTTAATTGACGCGCACTTGCACGTCAGGTTTGCATAGTGCAGAAGGGATGACCCCGTGACGTCATGCGCCGCACGTCACTTGCGGCGCGACTGACGGCGGGGTTGGGGAACACACATAAGCGGCTTGTTCGCAAGCCCTTAGTGTGAGTGGTGCATGCACACTCTCCTTGGAAAACCATATGTGAGGAACAGACACGCCGAGGTGAGTGCTCTATATAGCAACAGGGCGCCTAGTCGCCTTTCAATTTGTTTAAAACTGCTGTTTTTTATATGCAACTTTTTGGCTCCATATACAGCTTATAACCTTGTCCCTCTACCGCGCCGGACATTGGGCTCCAAATCTGGTTTATCATAACCCTCTGGCTGTCTAGATCCTCCTCAGGTTTTCCTTATTACTGCAACATGTTTTAATACTGGTAAGAGCCAATTACATGTGCTGGCTATATAGTCCAGTCTTTACCCCAACCGCCCTTTCCCCCCCCTCCTTCCCCTTCCCCTCTGGGTTCCTTGGTCTGTTTCCCCTTCCTCCCTGGTTTGCATCTGCTGGGCACAGTGGCTTGGTGTCTGTTGGTGTTTCCAGTACATTGGGGGTCGAGGTCGGCTCTTCCCTTATTAGAACTTTCCTCTTTTTTTTTTTTTTTCCTTCTCTTCTATCTTCCCCTTCTACCTCTCTCCCTCACCCCCCCTACTCCCATCTTGTTTTTTATTCCCCTCCCTCCCTCGTCTCCTTCCCCTTCCCCCCTTTTTGTCCCTCCCCTTCTTCCTTTTTCTTTGTCGCCCCTCCCTTCTCCCTTCCTTCCTTCACCCCCCCTCTCAATCGTCTCCCCCTCCTTAACAACCTCTTCCCCTCCCCCCCTTTTCTTTCCCCCCTCTCCCCACGTTCCACCACCTTTCCCTCTCCCCCCCTTCCTTTTGCCCCCCTCCCCCTTCCTTTCCCCCGCTTTCCCCTTCCTTCCCCACTTCCTTTCCCTTTTTCTTCCCTTTCCCCCTCCCTCCCTCCCCCCTTTCCCCCCTCCCCCCTTCCCACTATCAGCACTGGGTGTCCCATGTCAAATTGGCGCAAATATAAATTATCTAACCCAATATTATTCTAATCATTATTATTAGATTGTATCAATCTGCACCATATACGTTTATTCCCCCTCATCCGCCGCGGGGGGTTTACCTGGGCAGTCGCTGCACCTCTGAACGTTTTTACGGTGAGCAGTCCACAGACCTTGACTTTTTGATTATATTGTTGATATTAAATACGTTCTATATTTGTATTAATACATTGCTAGAGTATTTATTATGTATATTATGTTTTGCACAGACCCTCCTGAAGAAGCGGTTTTTCTGCCGCGAAACCGGTTGAGGCTTGGCCTGCTCCACTTTAATAGATTGTATACGGCTGTTTTGTCACCGACTCATGCTGTCCTATACTGTGGGGTTTGGTCTTTGTTTTTAAATATTATTGTTTCCTTCGTTGATACACATTAATAAATATATTTTTTATGTAATATTTGTATGTTGTCGTATCAGTGCCTGAGAAAGTTCACCAAACCTTTAACCCTGAGTGACTATTAGGGGAAGATGGCCTTAGCAACCACTACCCTATGTCTGATGGATTCCCTCCTTAAACATTACTACGGATGAGGGCACAATATACTGTTAGTTTATTTTTTATAATTGAGGCTATACTCAATCCTTCTCCTTATTGAGACTGCAGCGGCTCTTTAACAAGAGAGTGACTGTTGAGTACGGCTGGGAATACCCCTATGTTCCCAGAGACTTGTTGTTTGAGGTTGAGGCCTATAGAGAGAGGTGGTATGCGGACTTTGTGTGGAACCACCTAAAAGTGCCTAACGCCCGCAGATACTTTGAATGCTCCGCTAATATGACTGAACGGTTCAAGGGATGCAAACAAGAGTGGAGCTATGGGCGACACATCCATGCGGATCGGGTGGTCGTTTGTAACAAGGAGCGAGAAGATTCTGTGTACTCTGTGGAAACTTTTGATACGAAGTGGAAGCTCCTTGTTTTGCCCGATCCTCACTTCTATCTCTGAAAGACAAGACTTTGTTTTTTGTGTCCTCTGGAAGTTGTTCCGTTTGGAACTTAAGAACTTTGCCCTTCACTGTTTGGGGTAATCTGCTCTACCAAGAGTCAGGAGAGCTGCTGTTTCTCTCCGCTTGCAGCTCCACAAGAGAACTGAACTTTTGGGGTAGAGATAGTTAGGTTCCTCGGTGAGATCATCGTGCTCAAGATGGAAAAATGTATAGCAGTGTTACTTTACCATGTTAGGTAGTGTCAGTGCTATGACAGTCGCACTACCACCAGGTGGCGGTGATTTGCAGGACTTCTATTTTTTTTTTCTTCCTATGCATCTCCCTTGAGGAGCGTTATTCCATATACTAGGCCTAGTGTATGCAAGCTTTGTTGAAGGGAGTCATCTTTCCTCGGGAAGATAATTCACTTCATGTACATGTAGAGATTAGTAGGATGTTATTTGTTTCTGTGTGTTTTCTCACCCTCTGCAGGTGGACTACTAGCAACTGCCGGAGAATGGGTGGAGTAGTTAGTCTAGAGGGGTGGGATTGAAAAATTATAATGCTATGTGAATGTGTCATTGAGAATGGGATGTCCTGTTTGTCATCTTGTTAACTCTTCCTTCATTTCTTTATTTCATGTCCCTTCCCCATTATGTTGGTTCCGGCACAAGGATTTAAAGTTGTACATAGTTGGAGATAAATTTGCGCTGGCTCAGGCTTGAGGAGCGTGAGTTTACCCCAGACACCGGGGACAGTGTCTCATTTAGAGGGGGGTGTATGTATCGCCCACCCCATTTAGGGGTGCTATATGCCCAGTTTTGGGGGCTGGTCTGAGATGGTGGTTGGGCTCAGACCGTTCTCAATTTATGGGTTGTGCTGCTTTGTTCCTAGGATGGTGTGCTGGTGTGCGGTTCCCTGTGGCCTGTGGGTGGCGCTGCCATGATGAATCAGGGTTGAACCACTGGTATTAGTGCTGTGCCATGGGGTGTCCTCTCTCGGCAGTGGTACAGTGGGTGTGGTTGACCTGCTGTGCATGCTGGGAGGCAATACATAAGGGGCAGACGCCGCCTGGGAGGGGTCTTGGTTCCAGAGTCGGAGTCCGGGTGCGTGGCGCATGGCCCTCCAGGCCATGGGGCCATGTGTACATCAGTCCCGGGCACCTTTAGTCCTGGGGCTGCATCTTCAACACTGGGCCCAGCACCTTTAGCTGGAGCCCGCTTCAAGGAGGAGATGTCCCAGGGTGTCCCTCGCGAGGGAGCCCGCTTCTAAGAAGAGGAGGCCGGGGGAGGACCTTTCTGACGGACCGGTGAGAGTTCACGGTGAAGGAAGGGGCCCGGTAACTCTCTGGAGGGATTCTTCTATCCACCAAGTGCCTAGTAATGTGCTGCTGCTGGCACCTGTCCTTATGTACCAGAAGCTAAGAGGTTCGGAGTCTGATAGATTCTGTGGCAGAGAGTCTCCCGATCGCATCCAGGAAAATAACTTGATCAAACGTCCGAGTATCACTTTGGCTGCTAGGATCCACTTTGTAGGAGACTATCCAGGTGAGCTAAACCTACTCAGGGATAGAGTAGAGTTTGTGATATCCATTTGTGCCTGGACTAACCTCCCAAACCTTGCTGTCCTATCTCTTATCCACCCTTTCCTATCTGCTGAACATTGAGAAAATAAACTCAACATTGGAGTTTTAAAGTGGTGTGGACATTGGAATTACTTGGGGGGAATACAGAGACTTGTCCCTATATCCTAGGAGATGAGAACCAACTGACGGAAGAACCTAGCTGTGGGACCCAAATACATAACACCGCTTAACCTCCTCGTCCAGGAGGGTACGGGCATATAGTACGGTGTGCCTTTTTCCTGCAATTGAGCCAAAGCAAGGGAAAAGGGTCCGTGTGCTACACAAGCTATCAGCATGATCATTGAGGCGGAAGAGGATAGTCACTCAGCATAACAGGATAGTCACTCAGCATCAGCATAGGCAGTCTTGACGGTATCTGAGATTTAAAAAAAAAATATTCGGTTACATCAGCATCAGGTGCTTGGTAGCTGGTGGTGATCCAAGACTGATTCATTTTTATGAAGGTCAGTCGATCGACCGAGTCGGTGGACAGGCGCACCCTGTGATCGGTTACAAAGCCTCCAGCAGCACTGAATGTGCGTTCCGAAAGAACACTGGATGCAGGACAGACCAGTAGCTCAATTGCATACTGTGCAAGCTCTGGCCAGTGATCCATCATCAAGACCCAGTAACCAAGAGGATTTTCGGTGGGAAAGGTGTCCAAGTCTGATCTTGCCCCTAGGGATTCCTGCACCATGTAAACCAGACGCTGGCGATGGTTGCTGGAACCGATCATACCTTGGGGCTGCGTACTAAAAAATTGTCTGAACGCATCGGTCAGACGACCACCTTCTCCACCGCTCTTTCTTTGACTGACCGAAGCCTCAGCAACACGTTGTCCAGGACCAGGAATTAGTAACCTCCCAGTCTCTGGGAATGTGTTGCACAGACCTTTCTGCAAGGCCTCCCAAATATTCTTCATCCTCTGCTCCCTCTGCGACGGCAAGATAAGGTCTGCAACCTTACCCTTGCAACATGGATCAAGGAGGGTTGCCAGCCAGTAATTATCCCTCTCCTTGATCGCACGAATACAAGGATCCCTCCGCAGTCTTTGCAGGATCAGGGAGGCCATGTAGTGTAGGTTTGCTGAGGCATTTGGTCCGGAGTCTTCTGGGTCACTCAGGACGACATGATCTGCAGCCACCTCCTCCCAGCCACATACAAGTCCATGGGTGTCTTGGGACTGTAATTGATCCCTTAAAGACTGCTGTTGATGCTTAGTGCTAGGCTCCACCTCCATGCTGACACAATCCTCCTCCTCCTCCTCCTCTTCCTATGTGATAGTCGGGCCAGCAGGAACACTGTCTGGATAAAGGGTGCCTTGAGAGGTAAGGAAGTCCTCCTCTTCCTGCCTCTGTTCTGCCTCAAGTGCCCTGTCCATTATTCCACGCAGCGTGTGCTCCAACAGGTGGACAAGAGGGACAGTGTTACTGATGCATGCACTGTCACTGCTCACCATCCTCATGGCCTCTTCAAATGGTGCCAGGACAGTGCATGCATCCCTGATCATGGCCCACTGGCGTGGAGGAAAAAATCCAAGCTCCCCTGACCCTGTCCTGGTGCCATATTGCAACAGATACTCATTGATGGCCCTCTGCTGCGTGAGCATGGCCAACGTAGAGCTCCACCTGGTGGGCATGTCACAGATTAGGTGGTTCTTGGGCAGGTTGGATTCCTTTTGCAGGTCAGCCAGCCGAGCACTGGCATTATATGACCGGCGGAAATGCCCACAGAGTTTCCTGGCCTGCTTCAGGACCTCCTGTAAGCCCGGGTACCTGCCCAAGAACTGCTGTACCACCAAGTTAAGGACGTGAGCCAAACAGGGCACATGGGTCAGTTGTCCCTGTCGGAGGGCGGAGAGGAGGTTGGTGCCATTGTCGCAAACCACCTTTCCTGGCTTAAGCTGGCATGGTGTCAACCACCTCTGAGCCTGCCCCTGCAGAGCTGACAGAATCTCTGCCCCAGTGTGGCTCCTGTCCCCCAAGCACATCAGCTCAACACCGCATGGCATCTTTTTGCCTGCGTACTTACGTAGCCCATTGAACGCCTACGGAGCACAGCAGGTTCCAAGGACAAAGCACAGGTAGAGGCCATGGAGGAAGAAGAAGAGGAGGGGGTGGAGGAGAGAGGTGTGTCAGAATCACCAGTAGTAACATTTTGGAGGCGTGGTGGTGGAACAACCTCCAACACTACTGCACCTTGTCCTGCATCCTTCCCAGCTGACAGCAGAGTCATCCAATGCACCGTGAAAGATATGCAATCTCCCTGTCCTTGCCTGCTGGACCATGAGTCAGCGGTAATATGCACCTTACCACTGACCGCCCTGTCCAGCGAGGCCAAGACATTGCCTTCCACATGCTGGTAGAGAGCCAGAATCGCCTTCCGTGAGAAAACTGTTTGGGAACCTGCTACTGAGGAAACGCACATTCCACAAACTCACGGAAGGGGGCAGAGTCTACCAACTGAAAACGCAGCAGTTGAAGTGCTCGTGGTGCCCAAGCTGCTGATGTATTGGCCACGCGAGATACGCCTGAGATATATGTTGCAAATGGAAGCGATCTGCTGAACACGTCTGAAAAAAGGCCCACACCAAAGAACTTTTGGAATAACACGCAGAGACAGCAGCGCCCTGCACATGCGGAGCTCTGCGGTGTGATGCAGTCGGTGTGCTGCCCTTAAGCTGGCCCCTGGAGGGCATCCTGTCACTTTGGAGATGTGCCTTCTCCTCCTCCTCCTCTCTCCTATCAGGCACCCACGTGGAGTCAGTGACCTCATCATCCCCTCCCTCCTCATCACTGGAGCAAATCTGGCAGTATGCAGCAGCTGGGGGAACATGACTGCCAGATAGCTGTCCTTGTTGGGCACCCCCTCTCTGGGCTCACGTTACTACCCCCTCTCTCTGGGCTCATGTCACTGCCTTCCTCTAGTTGGGTTCCATCATCGGAGCCTTCAAAAGCTGGGCATCCTCCTGGAGCATGTACCCAACACTGTGGTCAAACAGTTCGGGGGACTCCTCAGGAGGACATGGTGGGGCTAGGGAAGGAGTAACTGATGCCATTGAGCCGAGGGAAGAGGCCGCTTTGCCAGACAAAGTGCCCTGAGCCTGGGTGAGACCTTTTTATGGAAACAAAATGAAAATGCAAACAATTTTTCGCTAAAACAAATTAAATATACTCTCACCAGTAATACCAGCCGTGCAGCAGCAACACCACCTGCTATGCAGTCCCTCACCAGCAGCAACATAGGGAGCCCACATTTCCAAACTGCCATTCAGGGACACCCCCCCCCCCTTCACAAAAAAAGATGAAGGTGGGGGGTGTAGTCTCGGGGGCTGATGGGGAAATCAGCAGTGGGGGTGATTTGTCAGGCAAATGGCTGGTGTTTGCACTTAAAATCATCTTGACACCATGCTTGATATGGTGTCAGGATGATCAAATTCCATTATTTCTATTACTACATTGTAATATATAGTGAAATAATTCAACTCACCATAATGCAGAATCAGCTTGTCACTTGCCACCAGATGCAGCTTGTTACCTTGCCACCCATAGCCTGCCACCAGATGTAGTGTATCACTTTCCACAGCTGCCTGCCACCAGATGCAACATGTCACTTGCCACCAGCAGCCTGCCACCAGATACAGTGTGCCACTTGCCACCAGCAGCCTGTCACCAGGTACCGTGTGCCACTTGCCACCATATAGTGTGCCACTTGACACCAGCAGCCTGCCACCAGATACAATGAGGCCCCTTGCCACCAGATACAGTGTGCCACTTGCCACCAGATGCAATGTGCCACTTGCCACCCACAGCCTGCCACCAGATACAGTGTGCCATTTGCCACCAGCAGCTTGACACCAGATACAGTGTGCCCCTTGCCACCATATAGTGTGCCACTTGCCACCAGCAGCCTGCCACTAAATACAGTGTGCCACTTGCCACCAACAGCCTGCCACCAGATACACTGTGCCACTTGCCACCAGCAGCCTGCCACCAGATACAGTGTGCCACTTGCCACCTGCAGCCTGCCACCAAATACAGTTTGCCACTTGCCACCAGCAGCCTGCCACCAGATACAGTGTGCCACTTGCCACCCACAGCCTGCCACCAGATACTGTGTGCCACTTGCCACGCAGCAGCCTGCCACCAGATACTGTGTGCCACTTGCCACGCAGCAGCCTGCCACCAGATATAGTGTGCCACTTGCCACCAGCAGCCTGCCACTAAATACAGTGTGCCACTTGCCACCAACAGCCTGCCACCAAATACACTGCCACTTGCCACCAGCAGCCTGCCACCAGATACAGTGTGCCACTTTCCACCCACAGCCTGCCACCAAATACAGTTTGCCACTTGCAGCCTGCCACCAGATGCAGTGTGCCCCTTGCCACCAGCAGCCTGCCACCAGATACATTGTGCCACTTGCCACCAACAGCCTGTCACCAGATGCAGTTTGCCACTTGCCACGCAGCAGCCTGCCACCAGATACTGTGTGCCACTTGCCACCAGCACCTTGCTACCAGATATAGTGTGCCACTTGCCACATTATAGTGTGCCACTTGCCACCAGAAGCCTGCCACCAGATAGTGTGCCACTTTCCACTCAGAGCCTGCCACCAGATAGTGTGCCACTTGCCCCCGGATACAGTGTGCCATTTGCCTCCCACAGCCTGCCCCAGATACAGTGTGTCACTTGCCACCAGCAGCCTGCCACTCCCTCCAGGACTCTGCCCCGTACTGGCACTGAAAGGTGGCACTGATGAGCTGGACTAATGGGCAATGATAGGTGGCACTGAGCTGCACTGATAGGTGGCACTGATGAGATGCACTAATGAGCACTGATAGGTGGCACTGAGCTGCACTGATAGGTGGCACTGGCTAGCTGCATTTATGGGCACTGATAGAGGGCACTCACTGAAATGTGGCACTGATAAGATGCACTGATGGGCTGCCTGCACTGAGATAGCCCCCCCCCCAAAAAAAGTTAACCACTTAAGGCTTCAGCCAGTACTGTACTAGTACACACTTCTTCTGCACAATTAGACCTATCTGTCTGACAGTGACCTCCCCAGCAGTGGGCCAGCGCTCATGCCTTACTTACTTTAATTTTTACTGTCCTTCTCCTGGCTCTCACAGCACCGCACACACAGCACTCCTTTCGCAAGGCAATCGAGCCTCATAGGACGCCGGGGACGGCCTCTGGATGATGACGTCAAGCCGCCGAGATGTCAAGCTCCGCCTACAGTGTTTGTGTTGAGTACTGAAAGGGGAGGAGAACGCTCAGTCTCGGTGCACTGGCACTGACTGTGCCGCAAGAGGCTCTGCTGTGGATGATAGCCGCGGCTCACGCCCGCTACTCGCGGCCTGCGATTAAATGATGTTCGGCAGACTGACTCAATATTGGGCCTATGAATAATGCAGATGCAGGCTGCAGCTGCCTGCTGCCTGGACAATGTGGATGTATTATATAGCAGCCGACGGCCGGGCCCTGGTGAGAGAGTTTGGTCCTACATTATGATGGGGGCCTGGAGCTGCAGCTCCATCAGCCCCTATGTTAATCTGGCCCTGGGGTGAGAGAGGATGAGGAGGATGAGGACAGCTTGGTCATCCACTCTACCAAGTTTTGGTCATGTTGCGGCTCAACATGGCCAGCTGCCAAAAAGAAGGACAAGCATGTCCCATGGCCACGTGCTGATGAGGATGCACCGTGTCCATGACCAGCACTGTTGCCTGTAGACACAGAGCCTACTTGCCCTCTATTATTGCCTTGTGACTGTCTGCCTCTCCTTGTTTGCCTTCCAGACATACTAATGGCCTGCAGTGAGATGTAGCTGCACAAAGGTGGGATGTATATACAGTATATATATATATATATATATATATATATATATATCTGTACTTATTATAATGCAGCTATCAGAATCAACTGCCTGCTGTGGTATTAGTATGAGAAAAGCAGAAATTGTCTTCAGTTAGTTTTAGGTGAACACTGTGCAGAGGACACAGTACACTAAATGAAAATACTTGCAGCTCTCTGCCTGTGGTTTTATTATGAGAACACCACAAATTGTATTCAGGTTCCTTTAAGTGAATGCTGTGCAAAGGAAAGAAGTACTGCAGTACACTAAATGAAATTAATGCATCTCCCTGCCTGTGGTTTTATTATGAGAACACCACTAATTGTATTCAGGTAAGCTTTAGGTGAACGCTATGCAAAGCACACAGTACACTAAGTCAAACACTGCAGCTAGCACAATCACCTGCCTGCCTGTCACAGTATAGAGAATAACAGGAATGGATCTAGCTAAACTGAATACAGTGTATAAATATATATACAACACCTAGGATGCATATATATCCTCTACACCAGGGATATGCAATTAGCGGACCTCCAGCTGTTGCCAAACTACAAGCCCCATGAGGGACAATGGGAGCTAATTTTGCTCCTGGATACGCAAACCTGACTATGGGTTATTGGGAAGAACTGAAAATATGGACAGATAATCCTTTCATCCAACACATTGTGTTCTATGGTCGTTATATTGACGACGTGCTGTTGATTTGGAGTGGTGGTCCTACCCTTTTCACTGCATTTGTTGCCCATTGTAATGAAAACCAGTTGGGACTTTCCTTCACACACGAGATAGACAAAACCCAATTAGTATTTCTCTATCTAGTTTTATCCCATGAGAATCACACCATCATCACCAACAACCACATTAAACCCACCTCAGGGAACTCGTACCTTCACTACAACAGTTGCCATCATCCAACCTGGAAAAACAACATTCCAAAGGGCCAATTCCTGAGGCTACGAAGAAATTGTACTAAAACAGAGGACTATGTGACACAAGGCCAGAATATGAAAAACAAATTTGAAGAAAAAGGATATCCTAAAGATCTAGTCGCACTCGCTTTTTCGTCCAATCAAATACAACCGGTTAGAGATAATAGTAAAAATAAAAACAAAAAATCTGTGGACAAGGCGAACACAGCTAGATTTGTGTCAACATTCAATACCAATTACAAAGCGATTTCAGATATAATATATAAACATTATAACATCCTGAAACTTGATCACATCTTGGCCCCCATTCTCCCTCCCAAACCACAGGTCACGTTTAGACGCTCGCGCACAGTAAAGAATATTATTGCTCCTAGCAAACTTACTAATTCCAATAGGAGACCTGTATTAGACATTAGAACCTATTTTGATAATAGGACTGGAATTTTTTCAGTGTCGCAAAAGAGGTTGCCTTACGTGCCAGTCTGTCCCCAATGGATGCTCAGAGATAAGCAACAATAAAGGCAAAGTGTTCAAGATCAAACAATTCATCACTTGCTCCACTGAGTTTGTAGTTTATGTCCTACGCTGCTCCTGTGGCCTTCTATATGTGGGGCGTACCATACGGACTTTACGCACTAGAATAGGCGAGCATCGGAGACTAACAAAGAAAGGTTGTGTTAAACATAGTGTCCCACGACATTTTCGTCAAACACATAATAGAGACTTTGGCCAAATGCAGGTGTTTGCATTCGAAGCCATTCCAAAGGGTACTTTGACGGACAACGAAAGGTTCTCCCTTCTATGCCGAAGGGAGACCTTTTGGATATACCTATTAGGTTCACTCACGCCTGAAGGCCTAAACGAGGAAATTGATGTTCTTAGTATAATTCGATAAATCGATTCAACCCAATTGTTCACACCCCATGTGTTGTATGCATTAATGCATTCGCTACATCACAGCCATCTGTCCCTCCAAACAAATCATACCAATAGTACATATTTTTGGTACCGCTTGGGGATATATTGGGGATATTCGAGGATGTGTTAGTCCATCATAGATAGTCCTTGATCTTTATATCATTAGTATTATTATTATTTTCATTGTACAGAGTTATTGTATTATATTTGTATTATTATCTTATTATTATTATTTTCATTTCATTTTAATTTTATTAATTTCTTTTTTATTTTCAGTTACATTGTTATTATTATTACATTATTATATTATTTACTATTATTTATTTTCAATTTTCATATATTTTTTTATTTTCATTTTTATTTCTACCTCATTTTTATTTTTTTCATTTATATATTTTTTTCATTTAATTTTATATTTATTTTCATTTGTACTTTTATTCTATTTACAATTTTTCATTTTTTCATTATCTTTATTATCATGATTATATACAATTTCCCATTTAATCTCTTTTATAAGAATCATTATTCCATATGCAGTTTGTATTACCAAGATACCGAGAATCCAATGACACTATGTATCATATTATGTCCCTGAACTAATGTAGAGTTGGATGTATACAAGGGGTTAAGATGGCAAGAGCAGTGATTCACTCCCCCTTTCTGCTTCTACTAATACCGCCCATTGGCAGTGTCCTCCTCACCTTTGACAAAGCGCATGCGCGCGAAACATGTTAGTGTGAGGATTCTCCGACACTACAGGAGCCCACCATCCCGCCAGCCAAGTCTGCACATCCCTCCTGCTCCTTGCCCCCGTCTTGGTGTTTCTTCCGGCCGCCAGTTGGAGAGCGCAACAGCTACATAGCCGCATAGAGCCGCTGATCATTCCATCTCCTGCCTGCCTGCACAGCTGGTCTGATTGCGATACAGGTACTTGCAGAGTATGTCACATCTCTTTTTGGTCTTCCTGGTCTCCACGGCTTTTGTATTTCCATCCAGCCATCGGCTGTGACAGACTGCATCTATGGATACAGGTTTAAATCTCTACTGACGGCAAGGATAGTGCAAGTTACATCCAGTAACTTTGATCAACACCAAGCTCATTCCATCCAACTGGTCATCACAACCAGATTTATTCAGCACACTTGCACATCTTAACCCTTTGGCTGGCGGTGTTGGTTGTTATGCGTTTTTTAATGCTTCAATACTGATCAAGATTTTTGTCTGATCCCAGTTTGAAGGTTATTGTACTTTGTATTTTTGTTTCCATCCGATCAAATACATTAATCAATTTTCAGCATGCATTTTAATCAATAAATTATCATTTTTATTTGATCACCAAGTTACATTTCATAATTTTTGCCACCATTTGAGCGCTGGATTGTATATAATTGTTTCGAGATTGCCTTGTTCCGGAGGTTGCCAGGTGCACTGGGGGCAAGTTTTTTAAGACTTATATTCATATGACATTACATTTTACATATTGCTGCCGGTTTTAGCGCTACAAGACTCTTTTTGTTTTTGTACAAGTCCCATGAGGCATAGCGAGACACTGGCAGCAGCAAGCATGACACACAGAGGCAGAGGCATGATGGGACTTGTAGTTTTGCAACAGCTGGAGGTCCGCTAATTGCATATCCCTGCTCTACACACTGTAACTGCAGCTAACTGACTTGCTTGCCTGCTCTATCTAACTCAACATAAATGACACTGTCTCTCTCTCTCTGTAAGCTCTCTCTTTAACCAACACCTCCGTTTTTTGCGCGCTGTGATCGGCCAAAGGATGCGGGTCATAGTGCATGCTTGGCCAATCATCAGCCAGCAATATACTGCGATGCTGCAGTGAATTATGGGCCGTGACGCGCCACTCGAATTTAGCGCGAACGGCCCATAATGTTCGCAATTCGATGAACAACCGAACAAGCGAGCTCATCCCTAGTGACTAGTCATAAAAAATAAATATGTTCCCTCTTGGCATTTTTTTATATTTTTTGAGTACAAAATACTCACCTCGCCTTATGCAGAAGCCCAGCAAGTTAATGATGGGGTTTTCATAGAAGTACAAGCACTAAGTAAAACAGATGCTCCTTTCCTATCTCTTTAGTTTTTTTGAGTAAGAAATACTTAGCTTACTTTGGCGCTTCAGCTTGGCCCATGTGCCCTTCAGGCTGTAATTTATTCCTGTTGACCTATAGGCAGAAATGATTACAGACTATGTGGTTGCAGGGTGCATGCACCACTCTGAAAAGGACCTTATCTTTGCGTTTCTTTGGAATCCTAAACACTAACTTGATACGTGCCGTGTTGCAGTGGTTTCTGCTCTCACAAGATAAATATTTCTTGTTTTTAAATTTTTAATGCATAACAGAAAATGTAAACCAACATGTGTACATATAATGGTTACAAAACACTACATAGGTATAAGGTCCCTATTGAGATGGAGACTGTTGGTGTCTTTCTGAAGAACAAACATGCATCAAGAAAAATACATACATAGAAGTCATGCCACTGTGGGGTTGATTTCCGAAAGGCAAAAAGACTGTGCACTCTGCAAGTGCAGTTGCTCTAGAGCTTAATAAATGAGCAGAAGCTCTGCTGACTTCCATCATGCAACCATGTGCAAGCAAAAATTCTGTTTTAAATTTTTTGCAGAAAGGTCTGTGCAACGCGTTCCCAGAGACTGGGAGGTTACAAATTCCTGGTCCTGGACAACGTGTTGCTGAGGCTTCGGTCAGTCAAAGAAGGAACGGTGGAGAAGGTGGCCGTCTGACCGATGCGTTCAGACAATTTTTTAGTACGCAGCCCCAAGGTATGATCGGTTCCATCGCCAGCGTCTGGTTTACATGGTGCAGGAATACCTAGGGGCAAGATCAGACTTGGACACCTTTCCCACCGAAAATCCTCTGGCTTACTGGGTGTTGAGGATGGATCACTGGCCAGAGCTTGCACAGTATGCAATTGAGCTACTGGCCTGTCCTGCATCCAGCGTTCTTTCGGAACGCACATTCAGTGTTGCTGGAGGCTTTGTAACCGATCACAGGGTGCGCCTGTCCACCGACTCGGTCGATCGACTGACCTTCATAAAAATGAATCAGTCTTGGATCACCACCAGCTACCAAGCACCTGATGCTGATGTAACCGATTTTTTTTTTTAAATGTCAGATCCCTTCAAGACTGCCTATGTTGATGCTGGGTGACTATCCTGTTAGGCTGAGTGACTATCCTCTTCCTCCTCAATGATCATGCTTATAGCTTTTAAATTTTCCTTGCACGTAATTGCGTACTCTTTGCAAAGCCTTACCTCATTTACTACGCTCACAGGGCAATTGCACTTTGCAAAGTGCACAGTCTATATGCCTTTTGTAAATCAACCCCTGTTAGTCTGAAAGGTAATGTTGCTTTTCAAATGGTAGAAAGTAAGGCTAGAACTAATTCATTACAGGCTATAAGTGATATACAGTATGCATATTTAGTGTTTATTCAAACTTAAAGGAAAAACGTGTAGCTGGTGCAGTCTACTTTCTCTACTGTAGGTGGGGCTCTCTCGCAGCAGTACTGTTGTTGGAGAGGAAGTCAAGAGAAACAGGGTTCCTCTATGGTTTCCTGGGTCACTGGGGAAGCTATTCTATTGGATGCTTCCACCCCATGTGACGCTAGCAGCCATCTTGGGTCAGGCAGAGCCTTTTTAAAGCCCTAGCTCTCTGGTTTGGTGCACATTAGTAGGGACAGTAGGGACAGGTACCCCGTCTGGTAGGGATAGAACTAGCCACAGGCAAAGGTTCCTGACAAGGAGGGAAAGCGTAGGGCTTGCAACTTCTCTGGATATCTGCCTACTTGGGCACAAGACAACCAGGCCACATTCTAGCCCTCTCTACAGGCGCTGTCAGTTCGGCTAAAACAGTGTTTGAATTGTGAATGTTCCCAGATGGGCTGCCTTCCCATTACATTTATTTGTTTCTTTGCATTATTTCAATACAAGATCTTCATTGTGCTGGGACTGAGTGTGTTATTGCCGCCGCACCCCGCTGCACCCTACCTACAAGTGAAGTACTCAAAAAGAAGTACAAAGAAATGTGAGTATTACCTTTTTCAGACTAGGGCCCTGTAAATTCTTCCAAACCCTTCTATGCCCCAAAAGAAGAGAATACAGTTTATACTCACATAATAAAAGTATGGGAACGCAACTTGTATTGAACAAAAACATGTATTGACAAGCTGGAAGGGGTTGGGTGTCAGTGTGGGGGAGGGGGGTGTATGAGGTTAGAGAACTATGCAGAAGATTTGGTGGCTCTGTGAGAGATAATGATCCTGGCAGGGGCAGGTAAGTACTGTGTGAGTTTGGGGGACATTGTGGGACACTGTTGGAAGTTGAGCGCATTATGGAGGGCTCTTTTATTTTTTGTTTTTGATTTTGTTCTCACCAGACAGGCGGCTCTTAGTACTCTACCTTATATCTTACAGACTCAGATTCCCTTCCTGGGACTTCCATTAATCAGTCATATAGTATTTCAATATACTCCCATAGAGTCATGGCTTTATTTCTCTAACACTCCTACATTCACAGTTTATTATACCCACTCAACACACGGTTTCTCTCACCAGCAACAATATCAAAACTTTCACTCAAAAAATTCTCAACAAGCCTACAGTATGATTTATTTTTATTATAACTTTATTTCCCACATTATATTGTTTTAGCGTTTTTTACATTTTTTATATATATATTTTTTTTTTTATATACTTATACATTTTCATCACCTTAGCAGCACTTTTTTCACTTTTAGCATCACACCGACTATTTTATATCAAGCACATTCACCTTACACTCTCACTAATCGATCATGTACATTCCATCCTTGATTTTATTCTATTCCAACTTATTAGACTTCTGTTAATTTATAACTAATAAAAAAAATTACTAATTAATTCAACAAGTGGTTTAACCACATAATGAAAAAAATAGGTCTATTCAATATGAAATCAGCTTTTGATTGAGCACCAGCCAATCTGGAGTCGCAAAGCATCGCAAGACACTTACCCAATACTTAAATAATTCATTTTTGAATATCCGATTGCAGGTGCTTTTCCCCCTGTCCTCCTTTCCAGGTCCAGGTGTGTGGCCCTTTGTAAGTCCGGTGGACTGTGGGCCCACCTGGAGGGCGCGGGGGGAATGGGTGGAGACTACAGGATCGCTGAACGCATATGTTTTTAGTTATCTGGTTTGTGCGACACACCCACACTTTCTCATCCACTTCATGGTAAATACACCTTTATAAAATATGGAGACATACTCTTGCATAATTTTGAAATGTTGTAATAATGTTCTGTATACTGTTACATTTTCTAAAATTATATATGTAGCAGGGTCTCCTTTAAGGCCCCGGGACTACGTTACCCAGAACCCTGTTCGGCACCCAGAGTGCAGTTAGCCACCGCAGAGACTCATGGGAGGGGTTATTTAACCACTTAAGCCCCGGACCATTTCGGGCCATTAGGACCAGGCCTGTTTTTGGGATTCGGCACTGCGCTGCTTTAACTGTAAATTGTGCGGACATGCAATGTTGTACCCAAATGAAATTTGCGTACTTTTCTTCCCACAAATAGAGCTTTCTTTTAATGGTATTTGATTGCCTCTGCGATTTTTATTTTTTGCGATATAAACAGAAAAAGACCGAAAATTTTGAAAAAAAATGATATTTTCTACTTTTTGTTATAAGAAAAATCGAATAAACTCAATTTTAGTCATACATTTAGGCCAAAATGTATTCAGCCACATGTCTTTAGTAAAAAAAATGTCAATAAGCGTATATTTATTGGTTTGCGCAAAAGTTATAGCGTTTACAAACTAGGGTACATTTTCTGAAATTTACACAGCTTTAAATTTATGACTGCCTATCTCATTTCTTGAGGTGCTAAAATGGCAGGGCAGAACAAAACCCCCCCAAATGACCCCATTTTGGAAAGTAGACACCCCAAGGAAATTGCTGAGAGGCATGTTGAGCCCATTGAATATTTTTTTTTTGTCCCAAGTGATTGAATAATGACAAAAAAAAATAAAAAATTACAAAAAGTTGTCACTAAATGATATATTGCTCACACATGCCATGGTTATATGTGGAATTGCACCCCAAAATACATTCTGCTGCTTCTCCTGAGTACGGGGATACCACATGTGTGGGACTTTTTAGGAGCCTAGCCACGTACGGGACCCCGGAAACCAAGCACCGCCTTCAGGATTTCTAAGGGCGCAAATTTTTGATTTCACTCCTCACTACCTATCACAGTTTCGAAGGCCATAAAATGCCAAAATAGCACAAAACCCCCCCAAATTACCCCATTTTGGAAAGTAGACACCCCAAGCTATTTACTGAGAGGCATGTTCAGTCCATGGAATATTTTATATTTTGCCACAAGTTGCGGGAATATGACAAACTTTTTTTTTTTTGCACAAAGTTGTCACTAAATGATATATTGCTCACACATGCCATGGGCATATGTGAAATTACACCCCAAAATACATTCTGCTGCTTCTCCTGAGTACGGGGATACCACATGTGTGGGACTTTTTGGGAGCCTAGCCGCGTACGGGACCCCAAAAACCAAGCACCGCCTTCAAGGTTTCTAAGGGCATAAATTTTTGATTTCACTCCTCACTACTTATCACAGTTTTGAAGGCCATAAAATGCCAAGATGGCACAAAACCCCCCCAAATGACCCCATTTTGGAAAGTAGACACCCCAAGCTATTTGCTGAGAGGCATGTTGACCCCATTGAATATTTTTTTTTTTTGTCCCAAATGATTGAATAATGACAAAAAGAAAAAAAAAATGTACAAAAAGTTGTCACTAAATGATATATTGCTCACACATGCCATGGTTATATGTGGAATTGCACCCCAAAATACATTCTGCTGCTTTTCCTGAGTATGGGGATACCACATGTGTGGGACTTTTTGGGAGCCTAGCCGCGTACAGGGCCCCAAAAACCAAGCACTGCGAACGCTGCAGTTATGTGTGTTGTGTTTGGTAAGTGACAGTGATCGATCGATACTGCACTTGGGTGGGCTGGGCTGGGCTGGGCTGGGCGGAGGGGCTAAACGCAGGCGCTAGCAGGTATCTGGGCTGATCCCGCTAACACTGCGTTTTTGGGAACCCTAAACCGCTGGGGATGCTAGTATAGATCTGATCAGATCTGATCAGATACTATACCACTAAGGGGGGTGTATGCTTTGCGCGTGGGTGTTAGCGTTACTGTCACTAACCTAACACTGCCTGGGGCGACGCAGACCCTCTCTAGCGCTAAAACCTAATTGATCTCACCCGCCGGGCGATCAGGGGGGTTAAACCTTTATTGGGTTATATACGGCGGGTGCCCTGATGCTATAAAAAGCAAACTAATCAACCAGCGTCACCCGTAACCTTTATATGGTGATCACTGGTGAAAGGGTTAACTAGGGGCAATCAGGGGGTTAAAACCTTTATTAGGTTAAATATGGGGGTACCTGACACTATATAAAAACCTGACGGGTAACCTAAATAACTAAATAACTTACTGGCTAACCAGTGACACCAGTGACGCTTATACGGCGATCACTGGTGAAAGGGTTAACTCTAGGGGCAATCAGGGGGTTAAAATAATATATGGGGGTACCTGACACTAATAAAAACCTGCGGCGAACCTAAAAAAAAATAACTGCCTATCTAAAACACCAGCGACACGAATACAGCGATCGGAAAAACAATCGCTTAGTGACGCTGAAGTTAGGGGGTGAAAGGGTTACCTGGGGGGTGATCAAGGGGTTAAACCTGTATTAGGGGGGGTTAGGGGGCTACCCTGGACCTAAAGGGGCCTAATCCTAACTGCCCTGCAACTTTTTACAATCACAGATGACACTAAATGCAGTGATCAGTAAAATAAATGATCACTGCAATCAGTGACACTGTGATTGGGGGCTTTGGGGTGACCTGGGGGGTGATCTGGGGGTGACTGGGGGGTGATTTGTGTGCCTATGTGTACCTACGTGTCAGTGGACTGTTGGTGCACTAACCTGCTTCTTCTCTGCTCGGCGCCGGGAACGAAAAGACCGCGGTGAGGGAGATGACATCACTTCCTCCAGCCTTGTTTACATCACATGGCGGAGGAAGCATTTTCATTGGCCGGGAGCGATCGCGAGGGGGGGGGCGGAATCGAGCGGCCGCCCCCTCATGCCTGATCGCTCCCGAACACTTAACGGCCGCTCACTGCAGTGAAGGGGGGTCCGGATGGACCCCCCAACTGCACAAAGGCGATCACGTAGATCTACGTGATTCTGCCTGTCCGTGCCATTCTGCCGACGTAAATCGGCGGTGGGCGGTCGTTAAGTGGTTAAGGAGGAGGCGAGGCGGAGCTCGGCCTCTTTGGACACCGCGCTGCAAGCAAGACTTTCTTCCTGTGCGGATCTGCTGCAGTGCAAGGCCTGAAGACTGGGCCTTGCGCAACTTCCAAAGAGCCTTCCACCCCACTGCGGAGCCTGGGTGGCATCTGACTTGTCGAGTGAGGACATCAGTTGGATCGGGGACCCGATCGTTGCAGACGCTGTGTGCGGATACACAGCAGGGTGGACGTTCCGGACTGGGATCGCGTCCGGAGTGGTGAGCGGGCACCTGCCCAGACCAATAGACTGTGCCGTGTACAAGCCTATAGACTGCATAGGCCCACAGTTTCGCTTATTTGCTGCTCCCCGGGGGGACCGGTAGCAGGACAGAGTTTAAGTGTCCCTCCCAGTATAGTGTTTCAAGTATTGCCTGTTGTAGATTACAAATTGTTATTCATCAAGTGCACCACCGTAAGCTGGCATGCGAAGAACTCCATATAGGAGGTGACTGAGATTTATTCCATGTCAGGCCTGACCGGGGTGGGAAGTTTGGGTATTGTTTAGTGCGCCATAGGGCGCGCATACCATAATAGCTACACGTGGTGAAGTACCGCGCAGTGCCATTATTGTATGCTGTGTAGAATTCTGCAGGGCTCTGCTAACCAATAGTATATGTTATGTTCTGTCTATGCTACTTTTGATAAGAGTAAACGGTTATATTTAATCTCTGCCCTCAGTGTGTTGTCTTACTGTAGGAGATTATTCCTTGCAATAACATTTAAATGTGATATACATATAACCCCTAGACTAGCTGTGCCAGAGTGGGTCGAGCAGATTGCTGCGGGTTGGTGGTGCTGCACACAGGGCCCGAAAACAAATCCAGCAGCTCTCTTAACTGGGGGTAGCGCTACATATATATCGTCTGTTATATTTCCCTAGAATCAAAAATCCCCCTGAAGAAGCCCAGAAATCCAAAGGGTCGAAATGCATTGGGGTTTCATGTGGATAGCAATGCTGTAAAATAATTAACAAACCTTATTCTCCTTGGGGTGTTTGCTATGGGTGCTGTTTTTGTTGCTGTTTGTGTCACATACTAGAGCTGTGTTTTTTATATCAACAAATTTACTGTATATTTATATCAATCTGTACCAGTCTTTGACAAAATTAAAACCTTTTATACTATTACTTTTATATTCTCTGCTGCTAAAAAACCCCTTGGGGAAACTTTCCATTTTTTATGGAGGGCTCTTAGGGTGCCTGGGAGCAATATGGGTCACTATAGGGGCAATCTGGTAGCTGAGTGGCCCTGTTGAAAGTTAAGAGATCATTAGCTGGATGGAGGCCCAGTAGAGGGCTGGAGGCTGCGGTCTGCTGATGGGAAACCAGTGGTATAGGTAATAAAAATATTAATTCACAAAGGACAGCATCTGTGAAAATCTGTCTCCGTTCTTCAATTGTTTTATTAGTGTAGCCTCACCTCTCAGGAATTATTGGATTTTGTGGTATTTACTTATATTCTTAAAATGTCTAACTACAAGTGTCAGGCTGAATGTCAAGCCCTAAGGTCATTATAATTACATGTGTGTGTTAAAATCAAATAGCTAATTTACTAGCAGCTGTATTAATGCCACAAAGTGACACAGCATATCCCATAAAAGCAGTGTTTAGTATAAAAAAAAAAAAGTACAGTAAATCAATCCTAAATAAAACGTTTCCAATGTGTACTAAAAAAAAACTACAAAATTGTGCAAACACACAAACATTTGTGAAAATATACATATACTGTACATGCAAATACAATGATTTCTTGGTGCACGAATAGTAATGCAAAACACTGCACTGCAATTTCCAAAGTCCTTTTCTCTCCAAGCATGAAAATCAGCACCTGTCCAATCTTTGCCGACTTACTGTCCAAACTTCGGACACTTGCTAATTTTAATGTCTGTAGAGAAAAGGATATTGGAAATTGCCTGTACACTGTTTTACACAAAACAGCGACTTCTTGAAATAGGTTACCAATCAGCTTGAGATTTGAGAATCTGTGCATTTGGGGTATCCTAGTTTTTCTTCATCCTCTTTGCTATTTCTGTTGTCTCCAAATAAACTGTTCTTCAAGTATTTTTTTTAATAAAATTACTGGCATCAAAGTTATTTTTACTTACACCCCAGAGAAAGGACCAGCCCTGAGGTAGATGTGCTTGGGAAACTACAACTGTGAAAGTTTAATATGGCCTCAGTGTGGCCTAGTATGCCATTTTAGTGACATCTGCTGTGTTTTTGGAGTAAATAGCCTCATACTATCATATAGTAAAGATGAGGCAAAGATTGCATGAAAGAAAATTAAAGCCATTGTTTAGAGTTATGTCCCACTAGCTATCTTGTCTGGAAACTGCAGTTGATCCAAACTGCTAGGAGTATGCTTCAGCCTGACAACCAGTTATCTGACTTAGCATTGATGTAGGGTCACTATCCCAGTCACATAGCAGGTAGAAGCAAAACGTCAATGCTGCCAAAGGGGAAAAAGCCATGAGGAGGTGCATACTGCTGCTCTTTTACCACTTCACCCACTTACCTTACCTTCATTTCCAGCACTCATGCTGCCCTCTGGCTACCCACTAGGGTGACCACATTTCCAAACTGCCATTCAGGGCATCTCTGGGTAAGGCGGCCCTCGCGATGCTCAGCCTCTAACTGACTCTGCCAATGACGTCACTGGTTACTAGACGTGAGGCGGGGCGGCCCTAGCAACCAGTTTGGCAGTGTTTATCAGGGTGACTATGTGTCCTTATTTCATTCCGGGACACTGTATTGTCCCGGAATGAAGGTGCCCGGGACACAAATCTGAATTGAGGGACAATCCTGGGCAATCCGGGACACGTGGGCACCCTACTACCCACATGTGTCCTCTAAGTCAGGGGTCTCTCAATGTCAATAAGTTAAGAGTAGCCCTCACTGACCACTTGCCCAGTCATACAGGCCTTATGCTTAGGCTTGCAGCTTTTCAGCTTTAAATCTTTCTGGATTGATAATGCAATCTTAGAAGAAAACCTGTTAGAGTCTGCAAAAGACTTGAGACTGGGGCGGAGGTTCACCTTCCAGCAGGACAATGACCCTAAACATACAGCCAGAGCTACAATAGAATGGTTTAGATCAAAGCATATTCATGTGTTAGAATGGCCCAGTCAAAGTCCAAACCTAAATCCAATTGAAAATCTGTGGCAAGACTTGAAAATTGCTGTTCACAGACGCTCTCCATCAAATCTGACAGAGCTTGAGCTATTTTGCAAAGAAGAATGGGCAAAAATGTCACTCTCTAGATGTGCAAAGCTGGTAGAGACATCCCCAAAAAGACTTGCAGCTGTAATTGCAGTGAAAGGAGGTTCTACGAAGTAATAACTCAGGGGGGCTGAATACAAATGCACGCCAAACTTTTCACATATTTATTTGTAAGAAATGTTGAAAACCATTTATCATTTTCCTTCGACTTCACAATTATGTGCCACTTTGTGTTGGTCTATCACATAAAATCCTAATAAAATACATTTACGTTTTTGGTTGTGTAGCGAGGTGCCACTTTGCAGTGTGGTTATAGACTACCGTGTGTATTGAGAAGGAACTCAGCTGCCTTCGGTGTTTCAATTTAGACATTACAGCAACTTGTTAATTTTAATTGTATTGAGCAAAGCATTATGGAACTTGCAGTACAGGGAGACAGAGACTCCATTGCCTTGGGTACTAAACAGACTATAATACCCACAGTGCAGCTGTGCTACCAGAGTGCACTGCATCATCGCACAGCCTGCAGGGAGAGGTTATTTAAAGGAGGGGAGGAGTTACATTCGCTCTCTCTGGACAACGCCTTCTATCAAGCAGGAAGCCTGCGTTGAGGCCTGCTGCCGGAGTGTCTAGGCCGGAAAGCCTGGGCCTACAGTTGTCAAGTAGGATCACTCAGCCCAAGGAGGGATCCTTTTCCGTGTGTCCAACTCTCGCTCCACAGAGACCGGAGTCGCCTATCTACCGACACCTTATGCGGCTGTGTGAGGGACCAGAGACTGCAAGTTGCGGAGAGACCGTGAAGCGGAACACCGACAGCGGAACTTACCAGAGGGACGAGGCCTGGTTTGGTGAGGGGGCACCTGCCCAATATTGACTAACTGTTGCATAGGACTGTGAATCTTAAAGACTTGCCATTATTATTAGAGTAGTGCGCCACATACAAGGACATAGTGCATCTCGCAGTGGCCGCGTGTTTTAACCACTTCAATACAGGGCTTTTTGTACCTATTCAATACCGGGCCTATTCTAGCACTTCTCTCCTACATGTACAAATCATCATTCTTTTGCTAGAAAATTACTCAGAACCCCCAAACATTATATATATATGTTTTTTTAGCAGACACCCTAGGGAATAAAATGACGGTCATTGCAAAAAAAATTCTTGCACGAAATTTGCGCAATAATTTTTCAAACGCCTTTTTAAAAAAAAAAAAATGGTTTCATTAACCACTTAACGACCGCCCACCGCCGATTTACGTCGGCAGAATGGCACGGACAGGCAGAATCACGTAGATCTACGTGATCGCCTTTGTGCAGTTGGGGGGTCCATCCGGACCCCCCTTCACTGCAGTGAGCGGCCGTTAAGTGTTCGGGAGCAATCAGGCATGAGGGGGGGGGCACTCGATTCCGCCCCCCCCTCGCGATCGCTCCCGGCCAATGAAAATGCTTCCTCCGCCATGTGATGTAAACAAGGCTGGAGGAAGTGATGTCATCTCCCTCGCCGCGGTCTTTCCGTTCCCGGCGCCGAGCAGAGAAGAAGCAGGTTAGTGCACCAACAGTCCACTGACACGTAGGTACACATAGGCACACAAATCACCCCCCAGTCACCCCCAGATCACCCCCCAGGTCACCCCAAAGCCCCCAATCACAGTGTCACTGATTGCAGTGATCATTTATTTTACTGATCACTGCATTTAGTGTCATCTGTGATTGTAAAAAGTTGCAGGGCAGTTAGGATTAGGCCCCTTTAGGTCCAGGGTAGCCCCCTAACCCCCCCTAATAAAGGTTTAACCCCTTGATCACCCCCCAGGTAACCCTTTCACCCCCCAACTTCAGCGTCACTAAGCGATTGTTTTTCCGATCGCTGTATTCGTGTCGCTGGTGTTTTAGATAGGCAGTTATTTTTTTTTTAGGTTCGCCGCAGGTTTTTATTAGTGTCAGGTACCCCCATATATTATTTTAACCCCCTGATTGCCCCTAGAGTTAACCCTTTCACCAGTGATCGCCGAATAAGCGTCACTGGTGTCACTGGTTAGCCAGTAAGTTATTTAGTTATTTAGGTTACCCGTCAGGTTTTTATATAGTGTCAGGTACCCCCATATTTAACCTAATAAAGGTTTTAACCCCCTGATTGCCCCTAGTTAACCCTTTCACCAGTGATCACCATATAAAGGTTACGGGTGACGCTGGTTGATTAGTTTGCTTTTTATAGCATCAGGGCACCCGCCGTATATAACCCAATAAAGGTTTAACCCCCCTGATCGCCCGGCGGGTGAGATCAATTAGGTTTTAGCGCCAGAGAGGGTCTGCGTCGCCCCAGGCAGTGTTAGGTTAGTGACAGTAACGCTAACACCCACGCGCAAAGCATACACCCCCCTTAGTGGTATAGTATCTGATCAGATCTGATCAGATCTATACTAGCATCCCCAGCGGTTTAGGGTTCCCAAAAACGCAGTGTTAGCGGGATCAGCCCAGATACCTGCTAGCGCCTGCGTTTAGCCCCTCCGCCCAGCCCAGCCCAGCCCAGCCCACCCAAGTGCAGTATCGATCGATCACTGTCACTTACCAAACACAACACACATAACTGCAGCGTTCACAGTGCTTGGTTTTTGGGGCCCTGTACGCGGCTAGGCTCCCAAAAAGTCCCACACATGTGGTATCCCCGTACTCAGGAAAAGCAGCAGAATGTATTTTGGGGTGCAATTCCACATATAACCATGGCATGTGTGAGCAATATATCATTTAGTGACAACTTTTTGTACATTTTTTTTTTCTTTTTGTCATTATTCAATCATTTGGGACAAAAAAAAAATATTCAATGGGGTCAACATGCCTCTCAGCAAATAGCTTGGGGTGTCTACTTTCCAAAATGGGGTCATTTGGGGGGGTTTTGTGCCATCTTGGCATTTTATGGCCTTCAAAACTGTGATAGGTAGTGAGGAGTGAAATCAAAAATGTATGCCCTTAGAAACCTTGAAGGCGGTGCTTGGTTTTTGGGGTCCCGTACGCGGCTAGGCTCCCAAAAAGTCCCACACATGTGGTATCCCCGTACTCAGGAGAAGCAGCAGAATGTATTTTGGGGTGTAATTTCACATATGCCCATGGCATGTGTGAGCAATATATCATTTAGTGACAACTTTGTGCAAAAAAAAAAAAGTTTGTCATATTCCCGCAACTTGTGGCAAAATATAAAATATTCCATGGACTGAACATGCCTCTCAGTAAATAGCTTGGGGTGTCTACTTTCCAAAATGGGGTCATTTGGGGGGGTTTTGTGCTATTTTGGCATTTTATGGCCTTCGAAACTGTGATAGGTAGTGAGGAGTGAAATCAAAAATTTGCGCCCTTAGAAATCCTGAAGGCGGTGCTTGGTTTCCGGGGTCCCGTACGTGGCTAGGCTCCTAAAAAGTCCCACACATGTGGTATCCCCGTACTCAGGAGAAGCAGCAGAATGTATTTTGGGGTGCAATTCCACATATAACCATGGCATGTGTGAGCAATATATCATTTAGTGACAACTTTTTGTAATTTTTTTTTTTTTTTGTCATTATTCAATCACTTGGGACAAAAAAAAAAAATATTCAATGGGCTCAACATGCCTCTCAGCAATTTCCTTGGGGTGTCTACTTTCCAAAATGGGGTCATTGGGGGGGGGTTTTGTACTGCCCTGCCATTTTAGCACCTCAAGAAATGAGATAGGCAGTCATAAATTTAAAGCTGTGTAAATTTCAGAAAATGTACCCTAGTTTGTAAACGCTATAACTTTTGCGCAAACCAATAAATATACGCTTATTGACATTTTTTTTACTAAAGACATGTGGCTGAATACATTTTGGCCTAAATGTATGACTAAAATTGAGTTTATTCGATTTTTCTTATAACAAAAAGTAGAAAATATCTTTTTTTTTCAAAATTTTCGTTCTTTTTCCATTTATATCGCAAAAAATAAAAATCACAGAGGCAATCAAATACCATTAAAAGAAAGCTCTATTTGTGGGAAGAAAAGGACGCAAATTTCATTTGGGTACAACATTGCATGTCCGCACAATTTACAGTTAAAGCAGCGCAGTGCCGAATCCCAAAAACAGGCTTGGTCCTAATGGCCCGAAATGGTCCGGGGCTTAAGTGGTTAATTAAAAAATAACAAAACAGTAAAGTTAGCCCAATTTTTGGGGAAAATATGAAAGATAATGTTACGCCGAGTAAATAGATACCTAACATGTCACGCTTTAAAATTGCGCACACTCATGGAATGGCGCCAAACTTCGGTACTTAAAAATCTCCATAGGCGACGCTTTAATTTTTTTTACAGGTTACCAGGTTAGAATTACAGAGGAGGTCTAGTGCTAGAATTGTTGCAGGTGCTCTAACGCACGCGGCGATACCTCACATGCGTGGTTTGAACGGCGTTTACATATGTGGGCGACTTACGTGTGCATTCGCTTCTGATCGCGAGCTACCGGGGACAGGGGCGTTTTAATTTTTTTTTTTTTATTATTTTTTTTTTTTTTTTACTTATTTATAAATTTTTTTACAATGATTTAACTTTTTTTTTTTTTTTGATCACTTTTATTCCTATTACAAGGAATGTAAACATCCCTTTTAATAGGAATGTGTGTGACAGGTTCTCTTTATTGAGAGATGCGGGGTCAATAAGACCCCACATCTCTCCTCCAGGCTGGAAAGCATGAGATCAGTGAATTTTTTTTCACTGATCTCATACTTACAGCCGCAATGGCGGCTTTGTTTACATTTGAGGCCCGGGCGTGACGTCATCACATCGCGCCCGGGCCTCCGACGATCATAGAGATGACTGGTGACCATCTGGTCACCAGTCATCTCTATGCTCATCACGTGACCCCACCAACGACGCCGGAAGATTCGCTCCGGGTCCCCGATCGCACGGGAGAGCCCGGAGAAGCACCGGATGGCGGCGGGAGGGGGGGATGTCCCCTCCCGCCGCCTATAAGAACGATCAAACGGCGGAACCGCCGCTATGATCATTCTTATGGTGCGCAGAATCGCCGGCACTTCAAAAGGATATCTGAATGATGCCTCCTAGCTGCAGGCATCATTCAGATATCCCCCTACAAAGCCGAGGACGTCATATGACGTCCACCCAGGATGGGAGATCCCATCTGTGGACGTCATTTGACTATGGCTGGGTAGGAAAGTGGTTAAGGATTGGCGTTTGCACCGTCAGCGAGTAACATATTCATAAACATTGTGGATGTTCG
Source organism: Rana muscosa (assembly GCA_029206835.1). NCBI lineage: Eukaryota > Metazoa > Chordata > Amphibia > Anura > Ranidae > Rana > Rana muscosa. Next base: position 286,755,531 of record CM055118.1, read on the forward strand.
TTCTTTGCTTTTTTCATAACCGTATGGATTACAAATATTTGATGTGCACCAACAAATGCTAGCGAAGACTCTTACTTCTGGAAGGAACTTTGTACTGGACTTAGTCAGGCCTGTCTAGAACAAATAGTACCGAGACACGTGTACAGTATTGCCCATTAGGGGGAGCTCGCGAGCATACAATCTAAATATACAGAAAGTGTATACCAGAACTGTGATTCTTTGTTTTGACTGTTTCTAACTAAAATATTCTGCTATACCATTGACTCTTGCAGGGCCCTGTAGGAGTCAACTGTATTTTTGTCTAATTCTGTTACTTTTCTCACCAAGTAAAATTGACTCTTGGTTAAGCAAAATTCTGTGTGGAGTTTATCTGTTACCCTGTTGGACAAGTGGCCATTACAAGGTAACAACTTTATTTACAATTTTATTACTGTGTGATATTATTGTGTTTCCCAATTACCAGTGGGTTCCACAATTTCTGTGCAGACCAGTTGTGCCAAGGGATGGTTCGAGACAAATTTCTGGGGTTGATAGCCAGAGTACAGACACAAAACAAAACCAGCAGCTCCTTCGGGGGTAGTGCTACAGTTGTAACATGACAAAAAATTGAAAATTTCAAGGGGTATGAATACTTTTTCAAGGCACTGTAATTTATTTGTATTCCCTTCTCCCCCTCTTCTCCCCTGCAAGCCTGTCACTATCAATCTACTTCCCTAAAACTGTGATATGTGGACACACCTCTCCCCACACCCCAGAATCTCCAGATCATGGTGTTACTGTACAATAGTTCACAATGTATGGTAGGTAGGGTTCTGCAAATGAGGAAGTGCTAACAAGTGCTTAAATCTCTCTGCAGCAAAAGATTCAAATCGCCTATGTATCCCCTAGCCATAAGCATTGTACATTTTTTATCTTGTATCATTTAGCACAGCAAGGGTGAAACAATAAATTATTTCATTGCATGGAAATTATTCCTAATTGACTTCTAGAAGACACATCTCTGTAGCTACAAAGATCTTTGGTTTGGGAGCAGAACAACTGGAAGCGACACATATAGGATGCATCATTAAAACAACTCTGCTAAAGACGAGAACTGTTTGCTTTCATTAGATTAGAATAGAAATAGGAAAGTCTATATAATTAATAAAAAGCATATCATAAAAGAAGTTAAAGTGGAACTACACTGCATCTGACGAGTACAAACCAAAATATTCAAAGCAAACTCCCCCATTCATCCATGTCGCCATGCTTTATTTTGAAGAGAGCTCGCTTTGAAAAACACCCCTCTGGCATTTCTGGCCGTGACCATCTTGTGAATGCAGATGAATTTACTTCCTGAAATCTGGAATCCATCTGCCCTTAGCTCAGGCATGCAGGCAGGAGGGTGTGCTTAGCTGAGAAAACCACTCCACCTCTCCTGAAGACTCTTGGGATGTATGACATCATTTGCCTAGGCCTGGAAACCAGGAAGTAACTGAAGAAATGTAAAAAAAAAGTTTGAAACAAGTAAATATGATATACTTTCCTATCTATTTACTAATATTAACAGCATAAGGATTAAAAATAATCAATGTTGATTGAGAGAGTGAAGTTCAGCTTTAAGGGCATCCCTTCTCTAAAAAGAATGTTAAATGCCTGTCTTTCCCCACTTACACTGCTGTCATTGCAACAAATTTCTAGTTTCTAGGACAAATGTCTTACTTCTACCTTCACTTTTCGAATTAAAGTGGTTCTAAAGGCTGAAGGTGTTTTCCACCTCCAGCCCCCCATCAAATATTTACCTCTGCCCAATCTCAATCCAGTGATATGCATGAGAGCAGCAGCTCTCCCGGTTCTCTCTCTCCTCACTGGCTCAGAAACACCACAATGGGAGCCATTGTTATTAGACGCATGCAGTAAGGAGGGAGCAGGTGGCGGTGCCGAGGTGCGTTCTGTGTGTCTTAGACACACAGAGGCACCTCGGGAGCGAGCACACACAAGTGCCCCCAGAGCAAGCAGCTTTCCCTAGGGGCACTTAGCAGGTGGGAGGAGCCAGGAGCACTGGCAAGGGACCCAAGAAGTAGAGGATCAGGGCTGCTCTGTGCAAAATTATTGCACAGAGCAGGTAAGTGTGACCGACCCAACTGGGACAGAGGCTTTTGGAGGGGACCTCTACCCACTGATTATGGCCCATGGAGGATTTTGTCTGCTTCTCCCGGACAGAGCATGGAAAAGAGCTCAGTTCAGCCTCTGATCCCATGGAGAGAGAGCAGATCATTCTCTAATTATAGACAACAAGGTGATGAACGCTGAGAGTGAGGCTTGGATTAATTCTCTGAATAAAGACAGTAAAGCTTCCCTTCTGGAGTGGATGGAAAGGTGTAAAATGAATCTTGTACAGGTTAGTAGTGATGAGCCGAACACCCCCGGGTTCGGTTCGCACCAGAACCCGCGAACGGACCGAAAGTTCATACGAACATTAGAACCCTATTAAATACAATGGATGCGAACGTTCGAATTCTAAAGTGCTAATTATAACAACTATTATGCATGTTATTGTCCTAAAAAGGGTTTGGGAACCCAGGTTCTGCACCAGGGGACATGTATCAATGCAAAAAGAAGTTTTAAAAACGGTCGTTTTTCGGGAGCAGTCATTTTAATGATGCATAAAGTGAAAAAAAAAAAGTCAAATATTCCTTTAAATATCGTACCTGGGGGGTGTCTAAAGTATGCCTGTGAAGTGCCACGTGTTTCCCGTGTTTAGAACTGTCCCTGCACAAAATGACACTTCTAAAGGAAAAAAAAGCCATTTAAAACTGCTTGCGGCTTTAATGTAATGTCTGGTCCCGGTAATATGGATGAAAATCTTTAAGAAAAATGGCATAGCTACCCCATGACCCCCCCCCCCCCTACCCCAGCCCATTACCAGCCCCTTTGGGTCTTGTATGGATATTAAGGGGAACCCCGCACATAAAATAAAAAAGGCCCTATATACTCTGAACAGCCGTATACAGGCGGTGCATACAAGACAGGGACTGTAGGTTTGTTCTTATGTAGAATGTGTTTGTAATTTTGAACAGGTACATTGTTGAAGTGTAGCTCCAGCCCAAAAATCTATTTTTAAACTTTTTGGAAAACATAGGTAAGGGTTATCACCCCTGTAACATTTGTTTTGCTGTCTGTGCCCCTGTTCAGAACATTTCACCTCACTTTCCGTCCCAATGACAACTGTTTTTGAAATGTGGTGTTTTTCTTGAAACAAGGATTGCTGATAAAGCATCAGTACAGAGGAGACACCTTTCTCCCATATTTATTCTTACAGGAGAGAATTTTCCTTCCTAGTGGTAGATTTCCTCTCACTTCCTGTTGTCTTCTTGCGTTTGCAAGTAGGAGTCGTTTGTAAGTTGGATGTTTGAAAGTAGGGACCTGCCGTATATACTCTGCAGAAATAGGCCCCTTAGTTGTTGGTGTTGGCACAACACTGTAAGCACTCACAGTTACTCTTGGTTGGTGCTGGAACGCCCTGCTGTCAACTATTATATCAGGAATTTTAATTACATATAATTGTTGAACAGTGGTAGTAAAAATTGGGCCTTTGATGGTGGTGCTGGTGCCACAACACTGTAAGCCCTGACAGTTACTCTTGGTGGGTGCAGCAATGGGCCCTGCTGTGAATTATTAGATCAAGAATTGTAATTGCATGCCCCTGTTGAACAGGGGCTGAAAAATTGGGCCTTAGGCACTGGTGGCACAACACTACAACCCCTCACAGATACTGTACTTGGAGCACAGCAATGAGCCCTGTTGCAAAGTATTGCTTCAAAAATTGTAATGACACGCCCCTGTTAAACAGGGGCTGAAAAATTGGGCCTTAGGCACTGGTGGCACAACACTACAACCCCTCACAGATACTGTACTTGGAGCACAGCAATGAGCCCTGTTGCAAAGTATTGCTTCAAAAATTGTAATGACATGCCCCTGTTAAACAGGGGCTGAAAAATTGGGCCTTAGGCACTGGTGGCACAACACTACAACCCCTCACAGATACTGTACTTGGAGCACAGCAATGAGCCCTGTTGCAAAGTATTGCTTCAAAAATTGTAATGACACGCCCCTTTTAAACAGGGGCTGAAAAATTGGGCCTTAGGCACTGGTGCCACAACACTCCAACCCCTCACAGATACTGTACTTGGAGCACAGCAATGAGCCCTATGGCAAATTATTGCTAAAAAAATTGTAATTACACGCCCCTGTAAAACAGGGGCTGAAAAATTGGGCCTTAGCCACTGGTGGCGGCACCCATAAACAAAAATGATCTTCCAAGCTATCATCATCAATCGTATCATTGAGGACTCGGAGGAGGAGGATAGCCAGTCAACATAACAGCACAGGCACTCAGCATCAGCATCAGTCTTGAAGGGATGTGACATGTTAAAATCAATTAGTCTGTTATATCAGCATCAGGTGTGTGGTAGCTGGTGGTGATCCAAGACTGGTTCATCTTGATGAAAGTCAGTCGATCAACCGAGTCGGTGGACAGGCGCACCCTGTGATCCGTGACAAATCCTCCAGCAGCACTGAATGTGCGTTCCGAAAGAACGCTGGATGCAGGACAGGCCAGTAGCTCAATTGCATACTGTGCAAGCTCTGGCCAGTGATCCATCCTCAAGACCCAGTAAGCCAGAGGATTTTCGGTGGGGAAGGTGTCCAAGTCTGACCTTGCCCCTAGATATTCCTGCACCATGTTTATCAGACGCTGGCGATGGTTGCTGGAACCGATCATACTTTGGGGCTGCGGACTAAAGAATTGTCTGAACGCATCGGTCAGACGGCCACCTTCCCCACCGCTCCTTCTTTGACTGGCCGAAGCCTCAGCAACTCGTTGTCCAGGACCAGGAGTTTGTAACCTCCCAGTCTCTGGGAACGCGTTGCACAGACCTTTCTGCAAGGCCTCCCGGAGTTGTCTCATCCTCTGCTCCCTCTGCGACGGTAACATAAGGTCCGCAACCTTACCCTTGTACCGTGGATCAAGGAGAGTGGCCAGCCAGTAATGGTCCCTCTCCTTGATCCGAAGAATACGAGGATCCTTCCGCAGACTTTGCAGGATCAGGGAGGCCATGCAGCGTAGGTTTGCTGAGGCATTCGCTCCGGAGTCCTCTGGGTCACTAAGGACGACATGATCCGCAGCCACCTCCTCCCAGCCACGTACAAGTCCACTGGTTTCTTGGGACTGTAAATCATCCCTAAAAGACTGCTGCTGATGATGCTGAGTGCCAGCCTCCACCTCCATGCTGACACAATCCTCCTCCTCCTCCTCCTCCTCCTCCTCCTCTTCCTGTGCGATGGGTGGGACAGAAGGAACACTGTCTGGGTAAAGGGGGCCTTGAGAGGCAAGGAAGTCCTCCTCTTCCTGCCTCTGTTCTGCCTCAAGTGCCCTGTCCATTATTCCACGCAGCGTGTGCTCCAACAGGTGGACAAGAGGTACAGTGTCACTGATGCATGCACTGTCACTGCTCACCATCCTCGTGGCCTCCTCAAATGGTGCCAGGACAGTGCATGCATCCCTGATCATGCCCCACTGGCGTGGAGAAAAAAACCAAGCTCCCCTGACCCTGTCCTGGTGCCGTAGTCGCACAGGTACTCATTGATGGCCCTCTGCTGCGTGTGCAGCCGCTGCAGCATGGCCAACGTTGAGTTCCACCTGGTGGGCATGTCACATATAAGGCGGTTCTTGGGCAGGTTCAACTCCTTTTGCAGCTCAGCCAGGCGAGCACTGGCATTATAAGATCTGCGGAAATGCACACAGACTTTCCTGGCCTGCCTCAGGACATCCTGTAAGCCCGGGTACCTGCCCAAGAACCGCTGCACCACCAGGTTAAGGACGTGAGCCACACAGGGCACATGGGTCAGTTGTCCCTGTCGGAGGGCGGAGAGGAGGTTGGTGCCATTGTCGCAAACCACCATTCCTGGCTTAAGCTGGCGTGGTGTCAACCACCTCTCGGCCTGGCCCTGCAGAGCAGACAGGACCTCTGCCCCAGTGTGGCTTCTGTCCCCCAAACACACCAGCGCAAGCACGGCATGGCATCTTTTTGCCTGCGTACTTGCGTAGCCCCGTGAACGGCTACGGAGCACCGCTGGTTCATAGGACAAACCACAGGAAGAGGCCATGGAGGAAGAAGAAGAGGAGGGGGTGGAGGAGAGAGGTGTGTCACAACCAGTAGTAGCATTTTGGAGGCGTGGCGGTGGAACAACCTCCAACACTACTGCACCTTGTCCTGCATCCTTCCCAGCTGCCAAAAGAGTGACCCAATGGGCCGTGAAAGAAAGGTAACGTCCCTGTCCATGCCTGCTGGACCATGAGTCAGCAGTAATATGCACCTTACCGCTGACCGCCCTGTCCAGCGAGGCCAAGACATTGCCTTCCACATGCCGGTAGAGAGCCGGAATAGCCTTCCGTGAGAAAAAGTGGCGTTTGGGAACCTGCCACTGAGGAACCGCACATTGCACAAACTCACGGAAGGGGGCCGAGTCTACCAACTGAAAAGGCAGCAGTTGAAGCGCTAGCAATTTAGCCAAGCTAGCATTCAACCGCTGGGCATGTGGATGGCTGGGAGTGAACTTCTTTTGACGGTCCAGCAGCTGGGGCAGGGAAATTTGCCTGCTAGAATCGGACGTCGGTGTACTGCTAGCAGAGTGGCCGCAAGTACTTGGCTGTGACACACCTAATTCTACACCTTCATTCCTCTCAGTGCATGTTTCAGAGAGGACTGAAGTTATAGTGGGGTTGGAGATCCCAGCTGATGCGGTGCAAGGAGAGGTCCGCTTTGTTCTTTGGTGTGGGTCTTTGAGGTAGGCTTGCCAACGAGCTGCATGGCAGGTCAACATATGTCTGGTCAGGCATGTGGTACCCAAGCGGCTGATGTTTTGGCCACGCGATATACGCTTGAGACATATGTTGCAAACAGCAGCTGTGCGATCTGATGCACTAGCCTCAAAAAAGGCCCACACCAAGGAACTTTTTGAATGACGGGCAGAGGCAGCGCCCTGCACAGGCGGAGCTCTGCGGTGTGATTCCGTCGGTGTACTGCCCTTACGCTGGCCACCAAAGGGCATCCTGCCTCGTTGGAGATGTGCCTCCTCCTCATCCTCCTCCTCCTCCTCTCTCCTATTAGGCACCCACGTGGAGTCAGTGACCTCATCATCCCCTCCCTCCTCATCACTGGAGCCAATCTGGCAGTATGCTGCAGCTGCTGGAACATGACTGCCAGATTGGTGTCCTTCTTGAGCATCCCCTCTGTCTGCTCTCACGCTACTGCCTTCCTGTAGCTGGGTTTCATCATCAGACCCTTCGAAACGCTGGGCATCCTCCTGGAGCATGTACCCAACACTGTGCTCAAACAGTTCGGGGGACTCCTCAGGAGGAGGACATGGTGGGTCTAGGGAAGGAGTGACTGATGATGAGTCTGACATTGATACCAGGGAAGAGGACGCTTTGGCAGCTGCTTTGCCAGTACCCTGAGCCTGGGTGAGAGAGGATGAGGAGGAGGAGGAGGGCTTGGTCATCCACTCTACCAAGTCTTCGGCATGATGTGGCTCAACATGTCCAGCTGCCGAAAAGAAGGACAAGCGTGTCCCATGGCCATGTGCTGATGACAATGCACCGCGTCCACGACCAGCACTGTTGCCCCCAGACACAGAGCCTGCTTGCCCTCTTTTATTGCCTCCTGACTGTCTGCCTCTCCTTGTTTGCCTTCCAGACATTCTAATAGATGGCCTGCAGGGAGATGGGAAAAAAGCAATAAGGGCTACCTTCAGGTGTCCTTCTCTGTCCCTTTACTTAAGGATTTCTAAATATGGTTGAGGATGATTGCTTTTGCACAGAATAGCACAACGACAATTTCCCTGACTGTCCAAAAAACAAGGATTTCAAAGATGGTTGATGAGGAATGCTTTAGCACACTATAGCACAAGGAGAATTCCCCTCACTTTCCTTCTTTGTCCCTAGAAACAAGGACTCGCACAGTGAAAGAAACTGACACTCTCCCTACCTAGAGTTTTCTGTCCCTAGAAAAAATGTTTTTTTAAAGCACACTATAGCACAAGGAGAATTCCCCTCACTTTCCTTCTTTGTCCCTAGAAACAAGGACTCGCACAGTGAAAGAAACTGACACTCTCCCTACCTAGAGTTTTCTGTCCCTAGAAAAATTTTTTTTTTAAAGCACACTATAGCACAAGGAGAATTCCCCTCACTTTCCTTCTTTGTCCCTAGAAACAAGGACTCGCACAGTGAAAGAAACTGACACTCTCCCTACCTACCTAGAGTTTTCTGTCCCTAGAAAAAATGTTTTTTTAAAGCACACTATAGCACAAGGAGAATTCCCCTCACTTTCCTTCTTTGTCCCTAGAAACAAGGACTCGCACAGTGAAAGAAACTGACACTCTCCCTACCTAGAGTTTTCTGTCCCTAGAAAAAATGTTTTTTTAAAGCACACTATAGCACAAGGAGAATTCCCCTCACTTTCCTTCTTTGTCCCTAGAAACAAGGACTCGCACAGTGAAAGAAACTGACACTCTCCCTACCTAGAGTTTTCTGTCCCTAGAAAAAATGTTTTTTTAAAGCACACTATAGCACAAGGAGAATTCCCCTCACTTTCCTTCTTTGTCCCTAGAAACAAGGACTCGCACAGTGAAAGAAACTGACACTCTCCCTACCTAGAGTTTTCTGTCCCTAGAAAAAATGTTTTTTTAAAGCACACTATAGCACAAGGAGAATTCCCCTCACTTTCCTTCTTTGTCCCTAGAAACAAGGACTCGCACAGTGAAAGAAACTGACACTCTCCCTACCTAGAGTTTTCTGTCCCTAGAAAAAAAAAATTTTTAAAGCACACTATAGCACAAGGAGAATTCCCCTCACTTTCCTTCTTTGTCCCTAGAAACAAGGACTCGCACAGTGAAAGAAACTGACACTCTCCCTACCTAGAGTTTTCTGTCCCTAGAATTTTTTTTTTTTTAAAGCACACTATAGCACAAGGAGAATTCCCCTCACTTTCCTTCTTTGTCCCTAGAAACAAGGACTCGCACAGTGAAAGAAACTGACACTCTCCCTACCTAGAGTTTTCTGTCCCTAGAAAAAATGTTTTTTTAAAGCACACTATAGCACAAGGAGAATTCCCCTCACTTTCCTTCTTTGTCCCTAGAAACAAGGACTCGCACAATGAAAGAAACTGACACTCTCCCTACCTAGAGTTTTCTGTCCCTAGAAAAAATGTTTTTTTAAAGCACACTATAGCACAAGGAGAATTCCCCTCACTTTCCTTCTTTGTCCCTAGAAACAAGGACTCGCACAGTGAAAGAAACTGACACTCTCCCTACCTAGAGTTTTCTGTCCCTAGAAAAAATGTTTTTTTAAAGCACACTATAGCACAAGGAGAATTCCCCTCACTTTCCTTCTTTGTCCCTAGAAACAAGGACTCGCACAGTGAAAGAAACTGACACTCTCCCTACCTAGAGTTTTCTGTCCCTAGAAAATTATTTTTTTTAAAGCACACTATAGCACAAGGAGAATTCCCCTCACTTTCCTTCTTTGTCCCTAGAAACAAGGACTCGCACAGTGAAAGAAACTGACACTCTCCCTACCTAGAGTTTTCTGTCCCTAGAAAAAATGTTTTTTTAAAGCACACTATAGCACAAGGAGAATTCCCCTCACTTTCCTTCTTTGTCCCTAGAAACAAGGACTCGCACAGTGAAAGAAACTGACACTCTCCCTACCTAGAGTTTTCTGTCCCTAGAAAAAATGTTTTTTTAAAGCACACTATAGCACAAGGAGAATTCCCCTCACTTTCCTTCTTTGTCCCTAGAAACAAGGACTCGCACAGTGAAAGAAACTGACACTCTCCCTACCTAGAGTTTTCTGTCCCTAGAAAAAATGTTTTTTTAAAGCACACTATAGCACAAGGAGAATTCCCCTCACTTTCCTTCTTTGTCCCTAGAAACAAGGACTCGCACAGTGAAAGAAACTGACACTCTCCCTACCTAGAGTTTTCTGTCCCTAGAAAAAAAGTTTTTTTAAAGCACACTATAGCACAAGGAGAATTCCCCTCACTTTCCTTCTTTGTCCCTAGAAACAAGGACTCGCACAGTGAAAGAAACTGACACTCTCCCTACCTAGAGTTTTCTGTCCCTAGAAAAAATGTTTTTTTAAAGCACACTATAGCACAAGGAGAATTCCCCTCACTTTCCTTCTTTGTCCCTAGAAACAAGGACTCGCACAGTGAAAGAAACTGACACTCTCCCTACCTAGAGTTTTCTGTCCCTAGAAATTTTTTTTTTTTAAAGCACACTATAGCACAAGGAGAATTCCCCTCACTTTCCTTCTTTGTCCCTAGAAACAAGGACTCGCACAGTGAAAGAAACTGACACTCTCCCTACCTAGAGTTTTCTGTCCCTAGAAAAAATGTTTTTTTAAAGCACACTATAGCACAAGGAGAATTCCCCTCACTTTCCTTCTTTGTCCCTAGAAACAAGGACTCGCACAGTAAAACACACTGACACTCTCCCTACCTATCCTTCTCTTTCCCTAAACTAAAGGAATCCAGGTTAAGCAAGAAAGAAATAAATGTCACTGTCCCTGCCTATGCTTGTCTTTCCCTGCTCCGGAACACACTACACTAGGCCGCCGTGCTGGCGGCCTTTTATAGTGTGGGGCGTGTACTAAACACCCTCAGCAATAATTGGCCACAGGCATCCTGCCTGTGGCCAATCATTGCTCTCCTCGCTGCCGGCGCTGTGATTGGCCAAGCATGCGGGGTCACAGTGCATGCTTGGCCAATCACAGCGCCTGGATGACACTGCGATGGCGTAGTGCATTGTGGGCCGTTCGCGTCACTCGAATTTGGCGCGAACGGCCCAAATCGTTCGATCTTCGTCGAACGATCGAACAGCCGATGTTCGAGTCGAACGTATGTTCGACTCGAACACGAAGCTCATCCCTACAGGTTAGTGGTCAGAGGGAATATGGTGGCCCTCCAGCAGACTGGGTTAGAGAGGCTCCTTCACTTAGAACAGAAATATTTATCAACAATCTCCCATAAAAAATCTATGAAGATAAATGAATTCCACTTTTTCAGACTGCTGGAACATTATATGAGTTTTGTCTCATAGACTGTTGTAGACTGTTCCCGGGCTGTCTGGGGTGGGGTGGGATCCCTGAATAACTACTTAAGGACTGGGCCTATTTTTCAGACATGGTGTTTACAAGTTAAAATCATTTTTTTTTGCTAGAACATTTCTCAGAACCCCCAAACATTATATACATCTTTTTCAGACACCCTGGAGAATAAAATGGCGGTCGCTGCAACACTTTATGTCACACCGTATTTGCGCAGAGGTCTCACAGGCGCAATGGTTTGGGAAAATTATTTTTTCAATTAAAAAATAAAACAGAAAAGTTAGCCCAATTTTTTTTTATATTGTGAAAGATGATGTTACGCCGAGTAAATTGATACCCAACATGTCAACGCTTCTAAATTGCGCCCACTCGTGGAATGGCGTCAAAATTTTACACTTAAACATCTCTATAGGAGACGTTTAGAAATCGCAAAAAGCGTATATTGATTGGTTTGAGCAAAAATTATAGCAGCTACAAAATAGGTTATGGATTTATGGCATTTTTTTTTATTTTTTATTTTTTACTAGTAATGGCGGTGATCTTCAATTTTTATCAGGACTGCGACATTGCGGCAGACAGATCGGACACTTTTGACACCTTTTTGAAACCATTGACATTTTTACAGCGGTCAGTGCTAAAAATAGCCCCTGATTACTGTATGAATGTCACTGGCAGGGAAGGGGTTAACACAAGGGGGAAAAAAGACAATAGTAAAGTTAGCCCAATTTTTTTGCATGTTTACACACACACATGTCCCCGTTCCTGCTCTGTCAGGAGCAATCGCGGGTGCCCGGCCGACATCGGGCACACGCATCGGTTTCTCAGTGATGTGGTGGGAACGCGCATGCGTGCCCTCTATACCCCTTAAAGCAGCCACTGTACAGCTACGATGATTTGCACAGGGGAGCCATTCTGCTGCAGTCAAACGACGGTGGATGGTCGGCATGTGGTTAATCAAAGCATTGTCCTGGGTGTCTGGCTGTTGATTAGCTTACTATTTTTATATCACTGTTAGCTGTTAATTGGATTGCTGTTTGAAGTTTGCATTGCCATGCTAATATACCCAAGAGGGGAATGTCCTCCTGTGGGGTATAAAGTACAGTATCTCACAAAAGTGAGTACACCCCTCACATTTTTGTAAGTATTTGATTATATCTTATCATGTGACAACACTGAAGAAATTACACTTTGCTACAATGTAAAGTAGTGAGTTTACAGCTTGTATAACAGTGTTCATTTGCTGCCCCCTCAAAATAACTCAACACACAGCCATTAATGTCTAAACCGCTGGAAACAAAAGTGAGTACACCCCTAAGTGAAAATGTCCAAATTGGGCTGAATTAGCCATTTTCCCTCCCTGGTGTCATGTGACTCGTTAGTGTTACAAGGTCTCAGGTATGAATGGGGAGAAGGTGTTTTAAATTTGATGAAAATGGGGGGGTGTAATGGCGCTTGCTAAAAACAAATCCATTTAATTAAAGTGCAACCAAGTGGGTATATAATAAAGTTAAAAAATATAAAGGCTAAATAGTCCGTGATGTGATAGCATCATACACAATATGTATAAAAGAATAATACAATAAAGTGCTCCAATAATAAAGGCAAAAAATCCCATGCAATAGATCCCATGCAAAGGTATTAGTCTCAAGCCCTGTACACACGATCGGATATCCTATGGATTCTAATCCAATGGTTTTATCCATCGGAAATCCGATGAAGCTGACTTCCATCAGTCTTGCCTACACACCATCAGTCAAAAAACCGGCCGTTCCAAACGCGGTGACGTAAAACACTCCGATGAGCCGAGAAAAATTAAGTTCAATGCTTCCGAGCATGCGTCGACTTGATTCTGAGCATGCGTGGATTTTTTATCCGATGGACTTGCCCATAGACGATCGGAATTTGCTATCGGTTTTTGATCCATCGGAAAAATTTAAAACATGTTCTATTTTTTAAAACCGATGGAAAAAAGACCGATGGGTCTCATACACGATCGGTTTGTCTGATGAAAAAAGTCCATCGGACTGTTTTCATCGGTAAAACCGATTGTGTGTACAGAGCTTCAGTAAAAAATACAAATCTTCTGTGCAAAAATAGATATCTGATACCAATAAAGTGCAAATAGTGAGTCTCTGTGTAGTCAAAAAATAAATGAATCAAGTATCCAAAAATACAATAAAAAATGAGTCTCTGTGCAGTATAAAAAATATAAAATCCAAAGTAGTAGTGCAGAACAGATCCACTATCCGCAAGTGGCTAATCACATGCAGGTGCTTCTATCCAAGTGCTCTAATCCAAGTGCCCACATTTCCCCCAGCCTCTCACCTTGGCTGGCTTGTAAACAAGCCTCTTCAGTTGACCCAATGGCAGATGAAGCTCCTCAGCAAGATTGATATCCCTCAATGGCTATGGATCCCGGAGTGACCATGTGATTCCTCTGCATCAGTAAACGCTTTGGAATGGGGCACTAGGTTCTCAGAAGTGAGATAAAACACAGGGGGGCTCCCATAGTGTGATACCATTCAAAATATTTATTTAAAACAACATGGAAACACTTACATCAATTACTGTTCAACAGACGCATGTAATCTTATACAAACATAGGCACTTCCGCTCTCGGCCACTGGGCGGAAGTAATGTCGCCACTGGCTCTCCTCCCTGGTCCCTTACGCGTTACGTGGCTGTACACACCACTCATACCCTATGATTAAGTGTTGAACAGTAATTGATGTAAGTGTTTTCCATGTTGTTTTAAATAAATATTTTGAATGGTATCACACTATGGGAGCCCCCCTGTGTTTTATCTCACTTCTGAGAACCTAGTGCCCCATTCCAAAGCGTTTACTGATGCAGAGGAATCACATGGTCACTCCGGGATCCATAGCCATTGAGGGATATCAATTTTGCTGAGGAGCTGCATCTGCCATTGGGTCAACTGAAGAGGCTTGTTTACAAGCCAGCCAAGGTGAGAGGCTCGGGGAAACATGGGCACTTGGATTAGAGCACTTGGATAGAAGCACCTGCATGTGATTAGCCACTTGCGGGTGGTGGATATGTTCTGCACTACTACTTTGGATTTTATATTTTTTATACTGCACAGAGACTCGTTTTTTATTGTATTTTTGGATACTTGATTCATTTATTTTTTGACTACACAGAGACTCACTATTTGCACTTTATTGGTATCAGATATCTATTTTTGCACAGAAGATTTGTATTTTTTACTGAGACTCACATTTGTTGTATATACCTTTGCATGAGATCTATTGCATGGGATTTTTTGCCTTTATTATTGGAGCACTTTATTGGATTATTCTTTTATACATATTGTGTATGATGCTATCACATCACGGACTATTTAACCTTTATATTTTTTAACTTTATTATACAGTGGGGCAAAAAAGTATTTAGTCAGCCACCAATTGTGCAAGTTCTCCCACTTAAAAAGATGAGAGAGGCCTGTAATTATCATCATAGGTAGACCTCAACTATGAGAGACAAAATGTGGAAACAAATCCAGACAATCACATTGGCTGATTTGGAAAGAATTTATTTGCAAATTATGGTGGAAAATAAATATTTGGTCACCTGCAAACAAGCAAGATTTCTGGCTCTCACAGACCTGTATCTTCTTCTTTAAGAGGCTCCTCTGTCCTCCAATCATTATCTGTATTAATGGCACCTGTTTGAACTTGTTATCAGTATAAAAGACACCTGTCCACAACCTCAAACACTCCAAACTCCACTATGGTGAACACCAAAGAGCTGTCGAAGGACACCAGAAACAAAATTGTAGACCTGCACCAGGCTGGGAAGACTGAGGCCTCGTACACACGGCCGAGATTCTCGTGGAAAAAAACATGTCGTTTTTTTCGACGAGATTCTTGGACAAGAAAATTGTCCCGGCCGAGTGTACACACGCTCGATTCAAAGAACCCGCGGTTCTTTGAATGGAGCGTACGCGGTGACGTCATCGACTACGACGAGCATGCGCTCGTCACATTCGATGCCGTCGCCGCCATCTTGGTATACCCTACGTATGCCTAGGAAGCTACCGCGCATGCGTCGAATTCATTTCGAACATGCGCGGGCTTCCGGGAGGACAGGTAAGTGTACACACACTCACTTTTCTCATCGGAAACATGCCGAAGAGAATCTCGACGAGAAAATAGAGAGCAGGTTCTCTATTTTCTCGTCGAGATACTTGTCGCTTTTCTTGACGAGAAACCATACACACGAACGAGTTTCTCGGCAAAAAATCTCTGCCAGCAAGTTTCTTGCTGGTTTTTGCAGAGAAACTCGTTCGTGTGTACGAGGCCTGAACCTGCAATAGGCAAGCAGCTTGGTGTGAAAAAATCAACTGTGGGAGCAATAATTAGAAAATGGAAGACATACAAGACCACTGATAATCTCCCTCGATCTGGGGCTCCACGCAAGATCTCACCCCGTGCGGTCAAAATGATCACAAGAACTGTGAGCAAAAATCCCAGAACCACACAGGGGGACCTAGTGAATGACCTGCAGAGAGCTGGGACTAACGTAACAAAGGCTACCATCAGTAACACACTATGCCACCAGGGACTCAGATCCTGCAGTGCCAGACGTGTCCCCCTGCTTAAGCCAGTACATGTCCGGGCCCGTCTGAGGTTTGCTAGAGAGCATTTGGATGATCCAGAAGAGGATTGGGAGAATGTCATATGGTCAGATGAAACCAAAGTAGAACTGTTTGGTAGAAACACAACTAGTCGTGTTTGGAGGAGAGAGAATGTTGAGTTGCAACCAAAGAACACCATACCTACTGTGAAGCATGGGGGTGGCAACATCATGCTTTGGGGCTGTTTCTCTGCAAAGGGAACAGGATGACTGATCCATGTATATATGAAAGAATGAATTGGGCCATGTATCATGAGATTTTGAGTGCAAACCTCCTCCCATCAGCAAGGGCATTGAAGAGGAAATGTGGCTGGGTCTTTCAGCATGACAATGATCCCAAACACACCGCCCGGGCAACGAAGGAGTGGCTTCGTAAGAAGCATTTCAAGGTCCTGGAGTGGCCTAGCCAGTCTCCAGATCTCATTCCCATAGAAAACCTTTGGAGAGAGTTGAAAGTCCACGTTGCCCAGCGACAGCCCCAAAACATCACTGCTCTAGAAGAGATCTGCATGGAGGAATGGGCCAACATACCAGCAACAGTGTGTGACAACCTTGTGAAGACTTACAGAAAACGTTTGACCTCTGTCATTGCCAACAAAGGATATATAACAAAGTATTGAGATGAACTTTTGATATTGACCAAATACTTATTTTCCACCATAATTTGCAAATAAATTCTTTCCAAATCAGACAATGTGATTGTCTGGATTTGTTTCCACATTTTGTCTCTCATAGTTGAGGTATAACTATGATGACAATTACAGGCCTCTCTCATCTTTTTTAAAGTGGGAGAACTTGCACAATTGGTGGCTGACTAAATACTTTTTTGCCCCACTGTATACCCACTTGGTGGCACTTTAATTAAAGGGATTTGTTTTTAGCAAGCGCCATTACACCCCCCCATTTTCACATGTTTGTTGGTGCATGAACTTCACCCTTTAGTTGTGGCAGCTGCTTAGTTCATTAGTTATTAGATTTATTTGGTCTTTATCCTGGTTTGCGCATCAATTACCCCCCATTTTAAAGTGTTAAATTTGATGTTATCGCTCTCACTCTCTCATACTGGTCACTGGAATTTCAACATGGCACCTCATGGCAGAGAACACTCTGAGGATCTGAAAAAAAAAAAAAAAACAATTGCAAAGTGACCAAGCTTCACTGAAATCTCCAGATATTTTCTCCTATTTTTGCTCATCTCCAGTTATTATAGTCTCTTGTCTTTACAAACCAATGACAGAACTCATCTGATCCCTGCGGTTTTATGAGTGGCCGTCTCAGCTAATGCTCAGCGGACACCGTCAATCACGAAAAGGTAAGGACAGGAGGAGTTGTATCAATTGCACAACGGCACAAATAAACAACATGCCTCTATTTTACAATTCAGTTTAGCTGAAAGCAAGAGAAATAGTGCATATGGAGAAAGCCTACAGGGAAAGCACAAGACAAAAAGTATGGACGCTTACAAAGCAATCACATGCAATCCTTTCTTTATGGAGAATATGAAAAACCGGCTTGTATGGGTGGCACACTGCAACTGATAGCAGCCTTCGCTCCCCGCAGTGCTAGTGAACGAGCAAATAGCTGCAGCAACAGGAGTTTTACTCAAACAGAAAAGAGGTTTTGTACTTTAATGTGTCTTCGATATTCTACTTCCCTTTGAAGAAATAAGATTCTGTTCAAATAACTCCTAACTGCCTCTGCTTCATTTGTTAACAAAAAAAGGAAGGCAAAGAACAAGTGGTAGAAAGTATAATAGAGCATGGAATGGACTTGTCAGTCTCAAAGTATTATTAAACCTCTCAAAAAATGTATTGTATCACAGTTTACCAATCTTCATTTGTGGTGAATGCATTAGCTTTCTTTTTTTCCTTTATTTGTACCTATTATTAAGACAGCAACACACTTCCTGTCCTAGGGTGGTTCATCTATCTATGGAAAAGCAGTGGAGTCACCCTTGGACAGCAACACTGTCTGGAGAGGGTAATGTTAGATGGACTAAAAGATTCACTTTTGAATCTTTACCCAACTATTATGCCGCGTACACGCGATCGGAAATTCCGTCAAGAAAAGTCCGATGTGAGCTGTGAGATGTGTGTGGGCTCCATCGGACATTTTCTGTCGGAATTTCCGCCAACAAAAGACTGAGAGCAGGTTCTCCATCTTTCAGATGGAAAAAGTTTCAATCGGAAAATCCTCTCGTCTGTATGCAATTCCGACGCGCAAAAAAACACGCATGCTCAGAATCAAGTAGAAGAGCCGAACTGCCTATTGAACTTCATTGATCTCGGCTTGTCGTATGTCTTGTACGTCACCGCGTTCTTGGCGGTCGGAACTTCCAACAAGATTTGTGTGACAGTGTGTATGCAACACAAGTTTGAGCCAACATTCCGTCAGAAAAAATCCACGGTTTTCTTGTCGGAACTTCCGATCGTGTGTACGCGGCATCATGCCCTGTACACATGATCGGAATTCCGATGGACTAAAATCGGATGGAATTTTTCATCGTAATTCTGTTCAAAGCTGTCTTGCATACACACCATCAGACAAAATTCGGACCGTCCAAAACGCGGTGACGTACAACACGTACGACGTCACTATAAAGGGGATGTTCAAATCCAATGGCGCCACCCTTTGGGCTGCTTTTGCTGATTTCATGTTGCCGCGTGTTAGTAAAAGTTTGGTGTTAGCCGATTTGTGCTTTTCAGTCTCCGTGCTTTTCAGCATGACGAATATGCTATCTCCATTACGAACGCTGGTTTAACCAGAACGAGCGCTCCCGTCTTCTAATTTAGTCTGAGCATGCATGGATTTTTCTCCGATGGAGTTCCACACAGACAATCGGAATTTCCTATCGTTTTTTTTCCATCGGAAAAATTTAAAACATGTTCTATTTTTTTACACGGATGGAAAAAAGTCCGATGGGGCCCACACACGATCGGAATTTCTGATGAAACAAGTCCATCGGACTTTCTTCATCGGAAATTTTGATCGTACGTACAGGGCATGATGCCGCGTACACATGATCATTATTCACGGCGGTTTAAAAACCGCCGTGAATAATGACATTTTAAACGAGGGAACAGCTTGTTCCCCACACACGGTCATTTTTCTCGTCATTTTTTAAAATGACGAGAAAAACGATCGTCTATGGGCTCCGCGGCAGTGTTTCCCTATGGGAAACACTGCCGCGGAAGAAATGTCAGGAAAAACGACAAGAAAAATTAGAACATGTTCTAATTTTTCTCATCGTGATTAATCGTCGGGAAAAACGGCAAAAAGCCCACAGACGATCGTTTTTCTCGTCCAAAGGAAAAAATTTAATTTTTCCCGACGGGAAAAATGATCGTGTGTACGCGGCATAAGAGTTCAAATCAAAGTGTTGCGCTATCAAAATTAATTAATTACATAAAGTGCATTTAAGTCCATCTATTACATGAAATGAAAAAAGATTAGAATGGAAAATAATAGTCCAAATATCCCAACTAAACATCCATAACGTGAACTTGAAAATGTGTTGATCCAATATTCAATCAGTGAAGACACCCAGTGCTCCCCACAGGATAGATAGGGCAAATATATCTGCTTAGTGCTTACCAGAGACTAAGACCTCCTAAGGTCTATATGCACATCAATGAGTATTCAGCCCTCACTACGGGTATAACCACATCAGCTGTTCAGCCTACTTGGTTGGATTCCACAGGTGTATCCCCCACAGCTATCACCAATCAAGGGAACTCCGGAGTCCGGTCACACAGTGTGCATATGAAAGAGGAAGATAAACTCATTGCGCAACATTCTTTAAAAGCACACAGGAGTTTATTAAAAGTTCTACTTACAGCAAAAACGATAAATAGACTCAAATGAAAACATTTGTTTGTCCAGCGCCCTCCATGGGTGCTCAGACATCACTGCATGCCTAGCCTGAGTTACGTTTTGTCCAATGGGACTTCTTCTGTGAGGCAGAACTGGGTGTCTTCACCGTTTAAATTTTGGATCAACACATTTTCAAGTTCACGTTATGGATGTTTGGTTGGGATATTTGGACTATTATTTTCCATTCTCACCTTTTTTCATTTCGTGTAATAGATGGACTTAAATGTACTTTATGTACTGTATTTATCGGCGTATAACACGCGCCGGCGTATAACACGCACCCCAAGTTTAGGAGGGAATTTTAGGGAAAAAAACTTTTAGGAGGGAAGTTTAAGGAAAAAAAACATACATTTAAACTTACATTTAAATGCAGCCTTACCAGTGTCCATTGCAGCCTTGTCAGTGCAGCCTTGCCAGCAGTGTCCATTGCAGCCTTGCCCCAGTGTCCAGTGCAGTCTTGCCAGCAGTGTCCATTGCAGCCTTTCCCCGGTGTCCAGTGCAGCCTTGCCTCAGTGCCCAGTGCAGCCTTGCCTCAGTGCCCAGTACAGCCTTGCCTCAGTGCCCAGTACAGCCTTGCCTCAGTGCCCAGCACAGCCTTGCCTCAGTGCCTAGTACAGCCTTGCCTGCATTTCAAAACTGGCGCCGCCGAGATCGCCGCAGAGACTGGGCGGAGCGGGACGACGCCGCTGAGAACGCAGGGACTGGGCGGAGCCGAGATACACATAGCCGAGTGTACTCGGCTCTAGTCGGCTCTTCTCGGCTCCGCTCACAGTCACGCAGAGTCCCGCCCTATGATGGACATAACACAGGTCCAATGGCGGGACTGGGCGTGACTGTGAGCGGAGCCGAGAAAAGCCGTGTACACTCGGCTATGTGTATCTCGGCGGCGATGGCTGCACTCCACTTAGTCAGCGGAGATCGCCAGGATGAGTGAGTATCGGCGTATAACACGCACCCACGATTTTCCCCTGATTTTAAGGGGAAAAAAGTGTGTGTTATACGCCGATAAATACGGTAATTAATTAGTTTTGACAGCGCAACACAATGATTTTAATATTTTTTAGTATGATGTGCACATTTTTGTGAGTGCTGCTGTCTCTCACGGATCATCTGTGTTAATTCATTTAAAATAGACTTAGCGCAACATCTTTTTGCACACATAACCATAAGAGTACCCAATTAAAGTCTAACTCCAACTAACATTTTGAAACAGTTACAAAAACTTTTTTTTGTTCTTCCAAAACGAAAAAGACGATTCGGCTCCTAAGATGTCTCCCGACGTATGAGCACTCTTCGGGTTTGACACCCCTTTTATAGGCAAGGACGGGGCCACCCGGGTACGTCACCCAGTGGCACCGCTCCCTTCTGAGGTCACATGACGTCATGTGACCTCAGAAGGGGGTGGTGCCAAAGGGCCTGGTATAGACTGCGGGGGGGGGAATTACGTTTTTTTTTACATTTTCTTTTCTTTACATTCATCTGTCAGTGGGGAAGCCAGCTAACAGATGATGACTCATGGTTGTTAAGCATGCGGGCGGCCGGCTTCCCAGCCCGCTGCTTAACAACCAGCTCTTTCTTTACACAAAATTCAAATCGGTCGATTGTTTTTCGACCAATCCAAATTCAAATTGTTCTGAAAAGTTGGAATTCGTTAGTAAACAAAGAAACAAAATGTATTTTAACAAAATTCATTACTATTCGTTACTATATCATTCGGAGATTCGGATACATCCGAATCTCTAAATAACCCAAAATTCGTCCAAATTTGTATTTGTACCAAAAAAGAATTGCACATATCTACTGGCAATGACTGTCTGAAGTCTGGAACCCATGAACATTACCAAAGACTGAGTTTCCTCCTTTCTGATTCTTTGTCAGGCTCTAGCTGCAACTGTCTTCAGTTGTTCTTTGTTTGTGGGACCTTCTGCCTTCAGTTTTGCCTTCAACAAGTGAAATGCATGCTCAATTGGGTTGAGATCAGGTGATTGACTCGGCTATTGCAGAATATTCCACTTATTTTGCTTCAAAAGCTCCCGGGTTGCTTTTCCAGTGTGTTTTGGATCTTTGTCCATCTGAACTGTGAAGCGCCATCCAATCAACTTTGCTGCATTTGGCTGAATCTGGGTTGACAGTATATCTCTAAACACTGCAGAATTCATCCGGCTGCTTCTGTCTTCTGTCAGATCATCAATAAACACCAATGACCCAGTGACACTGGAAGCCATGCATGCCCATGCCATCACACTGCCGACACCATGTTCTACAGATGACATTGTGTGCTTTGGTGATGAGCTATTGCAAGCTTTCTCCACACTTTTCTCTTCCCGTCTTTCTGGTACAGATTAATCTTAGTTTCATCCATCCAAAGAATGTTTTTCCAGAACTGGTATGGCTTTTTTAGATGTTTTTTGTCAAAGTCTAATCTGGCTTATCTATTCTTCAGGATAATGAATGGTTTGCACATTGTGGTGAATCACTCTGTATTTGCTCTTGTGAAGCCTTCTCTTGATTGTAGACTTTGACAATGATATACCCACCTCCTGGAGAGTGTCCTTCACTTGTCTGGATGTTGTGAATGAGTTTTTCTTTACCACAGAGAGGATCCTGCGATCATTCACCACTGTTGTCTTCCATTGATGTCCAGGCCTTTCAAGTTGTTGATTTGGCCACTCCTAATGTTGTTGCTATCTCTCTGATTAATTTGTTTAGTTTTTGAAGCCTTACAATGGCCTGTTTCACTTGCACGGACAGCTCCATTGAACGCATGATGCAGGTTCACAGCAATAGATTCCAAATGCAAATACCAGGCTTGGAATCAACTCCAGACCTTTTACCTGCCTAATTGATGAAGAAATAATGAAGGAGTAGCCCATACCTGGCCATGAAACAGCTTTAGATTTAATTATCCAATTACTTTTGGCCTCTTGAAAAAGGAGGGATGCCTATTCGTAAGAGCTGTAACTCCTAAACTCTTCCTCTGATTTGGATGTACATACCCTCAAATTAAACCTGAGAGTGTGCACTTTCAACCCATATGCATTATATACCTATAGCTTGAATATGTTTTGAAAAATACCTGAAAAAATCTGCGATATTGAACCAGTGTTTGATTTTAGGATATACAGGTATATATATCATCCACTTATATTTGTGTATTCACTATTTATCAAGGACATAATATAATAATTAAACACAATTCTTTTACTGACACTAAGGGCACTAGGCGCAACATTATACACTTTCATTATTTGATTTACATTGTGGGAACACAATTAGGTTGTGTGCAACCACCCATCACAAGACAAGCCATACATCATTATCTATAAGTTGGCACGGGATATCCCACGCTTTTTTTCCCACAAAGAGGATATCGTTTAGAATTCAGCAACAGACCACCTTGGACTGTTTTTTTTGTGGAAACTCGCGTGGCCAAAGTGTCTCCAAAAATGACAGGTGTTTGTGCGATTATATAAGGGAATTGTTAAAAGTTCAAGCTATTCAGCCGGTTCCAGCATAGGAATGCAGAGAAGTCATTCATTCTCTTCTTTTTCTAGTCACAAAGTCGTCCGGAACCTTCAGACCAGTTCTGGATCTAAATTTTCTAAATGCCTTTATGAAAGTTCCTCCATTCAAGATGGAGTCACTAGAAACTATCATCTCAGTGGTGAAAGAAGGGGACTGGATGGCTTCTATTAACCTGGCAGACGCTTATCTTCACGTTCCTGTAGATCGAGCACATTGCCGTTTCCTAAGGTTCACCGTAAAAGGGGCGCATTTGCCGTTTTGTTGTTTTATTTTCAGCCTCTGCTCCTCTCCTCTGACATTTTCAAAGATGTTATTGGCTTCCATTGCAACTCTCAGGCTCAAAGGCATTCAAATATTTCACTATCTCAACAATATTTTGCCTCTTTTTTTAAAAACAAACTAAAACTCGCGCTTAGTGAAATTGACAAATGATGAAAAATAAAGATAAGATAAAAGACCGCAGCAGCTGTTACAAAGGTACTAGAACCTTAATGAATAAAATATTTGGATAATAACAACGCTAGCGGAATAAGGTGCTACCATATAACACAATACAATGTGGTGAAACTGTTCATAAAGTGCTAGGTACTTCCAACATAATTTGGATAATAACAACGCTAGCCGAATAAGGTAATACCATATAACACAATATAACCCAATACAATGTGATTAAACTGTTCATAAAGTGCTAGGTGCTTCCAACAGTGGTAAATGTTAATATATGTAGGCTTCCAATTAGATGGTCTCCCCTCTTGTGACCCCACTCACCAAAGTTAATGGACCCTCAGCTTTGCAGTCCAGGGGTCAAACAGGCTTAGGATTTGGGAAGTCTGATATGAATATCCAAGTTTCCAAAGATAATTTCACAGATATCAGAGAAGACAAGGGCGATGGAACATAGCGAGGAAAAAGAAAAGAGAAATACAAATGTGAAGTACCGCCGGTATAAAAAACACTGCGCTGCTAACATGTTTCACTCACGAGACAGTAGGCAAAACAGACATCAGACATCATCATTGATGATATCCTGAAGGAGGGACGAAACGCGTCAACATATTTCCGGTTTTGTGAATCAGTGACGCTACTTCCGGTTCCCGTGGAACGCACGCCGTTGATGTAAACCCCAAAAACGCTGATGTCTGTTTTGCCTACTGTTTAGTGAGTGACACATGTTAACAGCGCAGTGTTTATTATACCAGCGGTACTTCCTATGGGAAGAAATCTGTTACAGTGTGGGGTGGGACTATGAGCACTGAGCCGTGATTGGAGAAAGTCATCATCACTTTGTCCAACCAGGGCTCTGACAGAGCTCTGGTTCACTAATTGGCAAAGCCTTACACCTGACAGTGGTCAGGTGCAAGGCTTTATCCAATTAAGGCCCTAGAATGTACTTTGAAGTGCACAGTGCATTGTGGGGCACTTAGCGGGCTGATATCCCACCGAGTGCCCCGCTAGTTTGGGTTTTTTGCTGAACGAACAGGCGATGGTTGGGCCGCACATTTGCTTGGCTTTAACAGTTCGCCCCAACACTAATGATAGTTTCTGTCAGGAGTAATTGGAATGAATGTCGCTGATCATCATTAAACCCCAAAGAGGTCCAGCCAGCAGGATCTAAGGAGGATGAATAGTGCATCTCTGGAGTGCAGAGAGGGTACTTAATTCTTCATTTTTTATTGGGACAATTAAAAAATGATAAACTGGAGATATGCTTTAACTGGAAAAATACATCTCCTGTACATCCGAAATTCCATATTTGAAGTTGCTCTTTCCATAAGTGGTTGCTTTTCTAGAATGATATATAACAGAGTGCTTCATGGACATAACACATAGTGAAAACTGTGCCCAGCAAGAGTTAAACGTTTCTTATTAGATGGAATGGCAATGCATTCCAAGTCATGTATAATTTCCCAGGGCAGTGCTGTAGAATACACTATAATTGAGCCTGTCATTTACAGAGCCAAAGCTACTATTATGTTCTAGGAGTAAACTCCACTGGAAAGCAGCAGGTAGGAGGAAGGTAGATCCTAGCATAACCCTTACCCAGTGTCATTATCATAGTAATATACTGTAAGTAACCTGAAGTTCTGTTTAATTAAAATGTTATTTTCATTTTGCTAGTATCCAGTGCATCATTGTTCTCCGGATACAAAATGTAGATATTATTTTATGACCTTTTTCTGATGTTATAGTTTAGGCATCATTATCCCCGAATATGTGTTCCAACATGCCAGCTCAAACATCCAAGCGTCACTGTTAGGGTCATTATCATATCAAAAGCTTCATTTGGGAGCAGTTTTTGGAAAAGTTGCAAATATTGACATGTAAATAACCCTAATCACTGCTGTATTTGTTGATCATTTGGCACAATAAAATACCAAATAGTGGCATTGTTAACAATGATTGGTTGGCACGTTATAGTTGTCTTGTTCGGTTACTGGATAATATCACATGGACTGGCAGTGTTCAAGTTTCCCCCTTGGGAAATCCTGCAGAAAATTGGAATTTCTTTTCAATAAAACCTGTTTTCATGCTGAGATCAGATGCCATAAGCATCCAGTAAGAAAATGATAGCTGTCGCTCAGGATTGCTCTCTGACCTCAGCCAGGGTCTGACGTCCTTACATTGATTCATATTAGTGCTGCAAGGCTTGAATAATGATCTGCAATGCATTCTTTTTTACAATGGATCCTGTCTGAGCAAGCTCTGTGTATGGAGGTCTACTGCTGGATTTTGTTTGGTTAAACGGTGAGATTAGGGTGGCGTCACCTGCAACCTCTAACCTCCCAAAAATGCCATAGATTAAATGGTGAGTTATGTTACAAATGAAATGTTTAAATCCAAAATTGCTAAAATAAGTGCTTACCCTTCACTTGTTCTAGCTGTCATTCTCGCCTCCTTTTTCTTTAACTGTTGTTTTTAATTACCAGGTGGTTCTATATCAAAGTCATAACCAATTCCATAGCACTGCTCCAGACTCGTTCCTCCTGTCATCCATGAGCAGTCAGTACGCCAGCTCTTGTAGTCCATCTCCGCTTGCCTTTGAAGATTAAGAAGTCATAAAAATAAAAAATATGAGCTCCTTTTGATTTATGTAGCGGTACACCCTAAGGAGTCCAATCCAAGGGCTTTGTTTTTGTTATTTATTAGGGTAAATTACTTGTATAAGGTTATAGGATGCCCAGAACTTGGTCAGTGTAGAACTTTGAGGACAACTAGAGTGATCCCAGACTACTAGCAAAGATCCCAGACTGTAATCCCTCTGGAAAAAACTGTACATCCTGGCTAGCCACAAGTCCCAATTTTGATTTCAGGTACTTTAGTCTTCCCTGCAAAATGCCAGCACACCTGGCTCCAACTGAGAATTCCTGAAGCGGGGGGGGGGGGTTTATGCTGTTCCTCTGAAAGTAGCTGAATATTGCATTCGGCTGCAATCGCCCCTGTAGGCTTTGGGGCGGTAAAAGTGTAAAGCAGGGGTGTCAAACTCAATTTCATTGTGGGCCGCATTAGCAGTATGGTTGCCCTCAAAGGGCCGGTTGTATCTGGGGTGCGCTACCTAAAGAGTGCAGAGTTTAGGAGTGTGCTGTGTACAGAGTTCAGGAATGTGGTATGCACAGAGTGCAGGGTTCAAGAGTGCATCACATACAGAGTTCAGAGGAGTGCTATGTACAGAGTGCAGGGTTTAGGGGTGCACTATGCACAGTGTGCAACCCAAACCCCCCTCCCCAAATCTCTCTTGCATTTCTCTCTCCTACCTTAACTGGCTCTAGTACCTCCCTTTGTAGGTGGCTCTGCTTCACCTTGCAGGGTGCAGAAGCATAGGGTGAGAGCTGGAGGTGGCAAGATGAAGTTCTGCCACGTTCTGGCTGCAAAACTGGGTGCGAGGGCCGCATAACAATGCCTGGAGGGCCGGATTCAGCCCTTGGGCCTTGTGTTTGACATATGTGGTGTAGAGAATACTCATTCAGTCCCTTTTTATCCCACAGCATAGATGGTGACTTCTGCCCAGACCTCCTGCTGTTTACGTCCCACTTGCTCGCCAAGGTATCTCAAACAGTCGAGATAAGGCTGAAAGGGGTAAGGGTCCCTCCCTGGTTCCTTCTCCTCTCTATTCCTCTCTGTCCTAAGTAGGGATGGGCCCGGTGCTCGATTCGAACCCATGTTCGAATCGAGCACCGGGCGTTCGCTCGCCGAGCCCAGAACTATTTGGGCCGTTCGCATCACATTCGTGTGATGCGAGCGGCCCCGCAATGCATTGCGGCCGGCGCGGCCGGCGCAGTGCATTGCTGGCTGATGATTGGCCAAGCATGCACTGTGACCCCGCATGCTTGGCCAATCACAGCGCCCGAAACTCGGAGAGCAATAATTGGCTACAGGCAGGACGCCTGTAGCCAATTACAGCTCAGGGGCTTTAGTACATGCCCCACCATTTAAAAGGCCGCCACGCCATCGGCCCCGGTCACATGAGTTCCGGCTTTAGGAGAGATCAGTCTGCTGATTCTGTCTTTGCTTGATACTGAAAGATTTGCTCTTCTTTGCTAAACCATTGGCTATTTCTTTGCTAAACCATTGCTACCTAAGTCATTGATCGTTCATTGCTGCTGATTGCACAGTTAGCGTGTTATTAGCTGCTGCTGGGGATTAGTCTGGTGCGTGCTTACTGTTAGTACAGTATTGCAGTAGTACCAACCGCAGTGCTGTTAGCACAGCATTGCACCCCAACAGCACCCATAGGACTTCTAGTGTGTTAGTGGCAGCAAACAGAGCTCCTATATTTTCTTCTCAGCAGCACCCATAGGACTTCTAGTGTGTTAGTGGCAGCAAACAGAGCTCCTATATTTTCTTCTCAGCAGCACCCATAGGACTTCTAGTGTGTTAGTGGCATCACACAGAGCTCCTATATTTTCTTCTCAGCAGCACCCATAGGACTTCTAGTGTGTTAGTGGCAGCAAACAGAGCTCCTATATTTTCTTCTCAGCAGCACCCATAGGACTTCTAGTGTGTTAGTGGCAGCAAACAGAGCTCCTATATTTTCTTCTCAGCAGCACCCATAGGACTTCTAGTGTGTTAGTGGCATCACACAGAGCTCCTATATTTTCTTCTCAGCAGCACCCATAGGACTTCTAGTGTGTTAGTGGCAGCAAACAGAGCTCCTATATTTTCTTCTCAGCAGCACCCATAGGACTTCTAATGTGTTAGTGGCATCACACAGAGTTCCTATATTTTCATCTCAGAAGCACCCATAGGACTTCTAGTGTGTTAGTGGCATCACACAGAGCTCCTATATTTTCTTCTCAGAAGCACCCATAGGACTTCTAGTGTGTTAGTGGCATCACACAGAGCTCCTATATTTTCTTCTTAGCAGCACCCATAGGACTTCTAATGTGTTAGTGGCATCACACAGAGTTCCTATATTTTCATCTCAGAAGCACCCATAAGACTTCTAGTGTGTTAGTGGCATCACACAGAGCTCCTATATTTTCTTCTCAGAAGCACCCATAGGACTTCTAGTGTGTTAGTGGCAGCAAACAGAGCTCCTATATTTTCTTCTCAGCAGCACCCATAGGACTTCTAGTGTGTTAGTGGCATCACACAGAGTTCCTATATTTTCATCTCAGAAGCACCCATAGGACTTCTAGTGTGTTAGTGGCATCACACAGAGCTCCTATATTTTCTTCTCAGCAGCACCCATAGGACTTCTAGTGTGTTAGTGGCATCACACAGAGCTCCTATATTTTCATCTCAGAAGCACCCATAGGACTTCTAGTGTGTTAGTGGCATCACACAGAGCTCCTATATTTTCTTCTCAGCAGCACCCATAGGACTTCTAGTGTGTTAGTGGCAGCAAACAGAGCTCCTATATTTTCTTCTTAGCAGCACCCATAGGACTTCTAATGTGTTAGTGGCATCACACAGAGTTCCTATATTTTCATCTCAGAAGCACCCATAGGACTTCTAGTGTGTTAGTGGCATCACACAGAGCTCCTATATTTTCTTCTCAGAAGCACCCATTGGACTTCTAGTGTGTTAGTGGCAGCAAACAGAGCTCCTATATTTTCTTCTCAGCAGCACCCATAGGACTTCTAGTGTGTTAGTGGCATCACACAGAGTTCCTATATTTTCATCTCAGAAGCACCCATAGGACTTCTAGTGTGTTAGTGGCATCACACAGAGCTCCTATATTTTCTTCTCAGCAGCACCCATAGGACTTCTAGTGTGTTAGTGGCATCACACAGAGCTCCTATATTTTCTTCTCAGCAGCACCCATAGGACTTCTAGTGTGTTAGTGGCAGCAAACAGAGCTCCTATATTTTCATCTCAGAAGCACCCATAGGACTTCTAGTGTGTTAGTGGCATCACACAGAGCTCCTATATTTTCTTCTCAGAAGCACCCATAGGACTTCTAGTGTGTTAGTGGCAGCAAACAGAGCTCCTATATTTTCTTCTCAGCAGCACCCATAGGACTTCTAGTGTGTTAGTGGCATCACACAGAGTTCCTATATTTTCATCTCAGAAGCACCCATAGGACTTCTAGTGTGTTAGTGGCATCACACAGAGCTCCTATATTTTCTTCTCAGCAGCACCCATAGGACTTCTAGTGTGTTAGTGGCATCACACAGAGCTCCTATATTTTCATCTCAGAAGCACCCATAGGACTTCTAGTGTGTTAGTGGCATCACACAGAGCTCCTATATTTTCTTCTCAGCAGCACCCATAGGACTTCTAGTGTGTTAGTGGCAGCAAACAGAGCTCCTATATTTTCTTCTCAGCAGCACCCATAGGACTTCTAGTGTGTTAGTGGCATCACACAGAGCTCCTATATTTTCTTCTCAGCAGCACCCATAGGACTTCTAGTGTGTTAGTGGCAGCAAACAGAGCTCCTATATTTTCTTCTCAGCAGCACCCATAGGACTTCTAGTGTGTTAGTGGCATCACACAGAGCTCCTATATTTTCATCTCAGAAGCACCCATAGGACTTCTAGTGTGTTAGTGGCATCACACAGAGCTCCTATATTTTCTTCTCAGCAGCACCCATAGGACTTCTAGTGTGTTAGTGGCAGCAAACAGAGCTCCTATATTTTCATCTCAGAAGCACCCATAGGACTTCTAGTGTGTTAGTGGCATCACACAGAGCTCCTATATTTTCTTCTCAGCAGCACCCATAGGACTTCTAGTGTGTTAGTGGCATCACACAGAGCTCCTATATTTTCATCTCAGAAGCACCCATAGGACTTCTAGTGTGTTAGTGGCATCACACAGAGCTCCTATATTTTCTTCTCAGCAGCACCCATAGGACTTCTAGTGTGTTAGTGGCAGCAAACAGAGCTCCTATATTTTCTTCTCAGAAGCACCCATAGGACTTCTAGTGTGTTAGTGGTATCACACAGAGTTCCTATATTTTCATCTCAGAAGCACCCATAGGACTTCTAGTGTGTTAGTGGCATCACACAGAGCTCCTATATTTTCTTCTCAGCAGCACCCATAGGACTTCTAGTGTGTTAGTGGCATCACACAGAGCTCCTATATTTTCATCTCAGAAGCACCAATAGGACTTCTAGTGTGTTAGTGGCAGCAAACAGAGCTCCTATATTTTCTTGTCAGCAGCACACATAGTACCTATAGTGTGTTAGTGTCAGCACCCATAGGACCTACAGTGTGTTGTGAGCACACATAGGAGTTCTATTTTTTATACTATATACACTACCGACTACAATGGCTGGAAGACCGCCAAGGAGAGGCAGAGCGTGCCGAGGCAAGAACACAGGGCAGGCAGGCTCTGTTTCTAGAGACAACAGTGCTGGCCGTCGACGTGGTCGTGCATCGTCATCAGCACGTGGCCATGGGACACGCTTGTCTTTGTTTTCGGCAGCTGGACATGTGGAGCCGCATCATGCCGAAGGCTTGGTAGAATGGATGACCAAGCCCTCCTCATCCTCCTCATCCTCTCTCACCCAGGCTTAGGGTACTGGCAGAGCAGCTGCCAACGCGTACTCAATGGCATCATCAGCCACCCCTTCCCTAGACCCACCATGTCCTCCTGAGGAGTCCCCCAAACTGTTTGAGCACAGTGTTGGGTACATGCTCCAGGAGGATGCCCAACGATTCGAAGGCTCGGATGATGATACCCAGCTTGAGGAAGTCAGTAGTGTGCGCGCAGAGAGAGGGGATGCTGAAGGACAGCAATCTGGCAGTAGTGTTCCACCAGCTGCAGCTTACTGCCAGGTTTGCTCTAGTGGTGAAGAGGGAGGGGATGATGAGGTCACTGACTCCACGTGGGTGCCTGAAGGGAGAGAGGAGGAGGAGGAGGAGGATGCAGCGTCACATGTCCAACGAGGCAGGATGCCCCCTGGAGGCCAGCTAGAGGCCAGCACAGCAACTGTACCACACCGCAGAGCTCCGCCTGTGCAGGGCGCTGCCTCTGCACGTTATCACAAAAGTTCTTTGGTGTGGGCCTTTTTTGAGACGAGTGCATCAGATCGCACCACTGCTATTTGCAATATTTGTCTCAAGCGTATCTCGCGTGGCCAAAACATCAGCCGCTTGGGCACCACAAGCATGAGCAGACATATGTCGACCTGCCATGCAGCTCGTTGGCAAGCACACATAAAAGACCCACACCAAAGAACAAAGCGGACCTCTCCTTGCTCCTCATTAGTGATGAGCCGAACACCCCCGGGTTCGGTTCGCACCAGAACCCGCGAACGGACCGAAAGTTCGAACGAACATTAGAACCCTATTAAATACAATGGATGCGAACGTTCGATTTCTAAAGTGCTAATTATAACAACTATTATGCATGTTATTGTCATAAATAGGGTTTGGGAACCCGGGTTCTGCACCAGGGGACATGTATCAATGCAAAAAGAAGTTTTAAAAACGGTCGTTTTTCGGGAGCAGTCATTTTAATGATGCATAAAGTGAAAAAAAAAAAGTCAAATATTCCTTTAAATATCGTACCTGGGGGGTGTCTAAAGTATGCCTGTGAAGTGCCACGTGTTTCCCGTGTTTAGAACTGTCCCTGCACAAAATGACACTTCTAAAGGAAAAAAAAGCCATTTAAAACTGCTTGCGGCTTTAATGTAATGTCTGGTCCCGGTAATATGGATGAAATTCTTTAAGAAAAATGGCATAGCTACCCCATGACCCCCCCCTACCCCAGCCCATTACCAGCCCCTTTGGGTCTTGTATGGATATTAAGGGGAACCCCGCACATAAAATAAAAAAGGCCCTATATACTCTGAACAGCCGTATACAGGCGGTGCATACAAGACAGGGACTGTAGGTTTGTTCTTATGTAGAATCTGTTTGTAATTTTGAACAGGTACATTGTTGAAGTGTAGCTCCAGCCCAAAAATCTATTTTTAAACTTTTTGGGAAACATAGGTAAGGGTTATCACCCCTGTAACATTTGTTTTGCTGTCTGTGCCCCTGTTCAGAACATTTCACCTCACTTTCCGTCCCAATGACAACTGTTTTTGAAATGTGGTGTTTTTCTTGAAACAAGGATTGCTGATAAAGCATCAGTACAGATGAGACCCCTTTCTCCCATATTTATTCTTACAGGAGAGAATTTTCCTTTCTAGGGGTAGATTTCCTCTCACTTCCTGTTGTCTTCTTTCGTTTGCAAGTAGGAGTCGTTTGTAAGTTGGATGTTTGAAAGTAGGGACCTGCCGTATATACTCTGCAGAAATAGGCCCCTTAGTTGTTGGTGTTGGCACAACACTGTAAGCACTCAGTTACTCTTGGTTGGTGCTGGAACGCCCTGCTGTCAACTATTATATCAGGAATTTTAATTACATATAATTGTTGAACAGTGGTAGTAAAAATTGGGGCTTTGATGGTGGTGCTGGTGCCACAACACTGTAAGCCCTGACAGTTACTCTTGGTGGGTGCAGCAATGGGCCCTGCTGTGAATTATTAGATCAAGAATTGTAATTACATGCCCCTTTTGAACAGGGGCTGAAAAATTGGGCCTTTCGTGGTGGTGGTGGTGGTGGCGTTGCCACAAGACTGTAAGCCCTCAGAGTTACTCTTGGTGGGTGCAGCAATGGACCCTGCTGTGAATTATTAGATCAAGAATTGTAATTGCATGCCCCTGTTGAACAGGGGCTGAAAAATTGGGCCTTAGGCACTGGTGGCACAACACTACAACCCCTCACAGATACTGTACTTGGAGCACAGCAATGAGCCCTGTTGCAAAGTATTGCTTCAAAAATTGTAATGACACGCCCCTGTTAAACAGGGGCTGAAAAATTGGGCCTTAGGCACTGGTGCCACAACACTCCAACCCCTCACAGATACTGTACTTGGAGCACAGCAATGAGCCCTATGGCAAATTATTGCTAAAAAAATTGTAATTACACGCCCCTGTAAAACAGGGGCTGAAAAATTGGGCCTTAGCCACTGGTGGCGGCACCCATAAACAAAAATGATCTTCCAAGCTATCATCATCAATCGTATCATTGAGGACTCGGAGGAGGAGGATAGCCAGTCAACATAACAGCACAGGCACTCAGCATCAGCATCAGTCTTGAAGGGATGTGACATGTTAAAATCAATTAGTCTGTTATATCAGCATCAGGTGTGTGGTAGCTGGTGGTGATCCAAGACTGGTTCATCTTGATGAAAGTCAGTCGATCAACCGAGTCGGTGGACAGGCGCACCCTGTGATCCGTGACAAATCCTCCAGCAGCACTGAATGTGCGTTCCGAAAGAACGCTGGATGCAGGACAGGCCAGTAGCTCAATTGCATACTGTGCAAGCTCTGGCCAGTGATCCATCCTCAAGACCCAGTAAGCCAGAGGATTTTCGGTGGGGAAGGTGTCCAAGTCTGACCTTGCCCCTAGATATTCCTGCACCATGTTTATCAGACGCTGGCGATGGTTGCTGGAACCGATCATACTTTGGGGCTGCGGACTAAAGAATTGTCTGAACGCATCGGTCAGACGGCCACCTTCCCCACCGCTCCTTCTTTGACTGGCCGAAGCCTCAGCAACTCGTTGTCCAGGACCAGGAGTTTGTAACCTCCCAGTCTCTGGGAACGCGTTGCACAGACCTTTCTGCAAGGCCTCCCGGAGTTGTCTCATCCTCTGCTCCCTCTGCGACGGTAACATAAGGTCCGCAACCTTACCCTTGTACCGTGGATCAAGGAGAGTGGCCAGCCAGTAATGGTCCCTCTCCTTGATCCGAAGAATACGAGGATCCTTCCGCAGACTTTGCAGGATCAGGGAGGCCATGCAGCGTAGGTTTGCTGAGGCATTCACTCCGGAGTCCTCTGGGTCACTAAGGACGACATGATCCGCAGCCACCTCCTCCCAGCCACGTACAAGTCCACTGGTTTCTTGGGACTGTAAATCATCCCTAAAAGACTGCTGCTGATGATGCTGAGTGCCAGCCTCCACCTCCATGCTGACACAATCCTCCTCCTCCTCCTCCTCCTCCTCCTCTTCCTGTGCGATGGGTGGGACAGAAGGAACACTGTCTGGGTAAAGGGGGCCTTGAGAGGCAAGGAAGTCCTCCTCTTCCTGCCTCTGTTCTGCCTCAAGTGCCCTGTCCATTATTCCACGCAGCGTGTGCTCCAACAGGTGGACAAGAGGTACAGTGTCACTGATGCATGCACTGTCACTGCTCACCATCCTCGTGGCCTCCTCAAATGGTGCCAGGACAGTGCATGCATCCCTGATCATGCCCCACTGGCGTGGAGAAAAAAAACCAAGCTCCCCTGACCCTGTCCTGGTGCCGTAGTCGCACAGGTACTCATTGATGGCCCTCTGCTGCGTGTGCAGCCGCTGCAGCATGGCCAACGTTGAGTTCCACCTGGTGGGCATGTCACATATAAGGCGGTTCTTGGGCAGGTTCAACTCCTTTTGCAGCTCAGCCAGGCGAGCACTGGCATTATAAGATCTGCGGAAATGCACACAGACTTTCCTGGCCTGCCTCAGGACATCCTGTAAGCCCGGGTACCTGCCCAAGAACCGCTGCACCACCAGGTTAAGGACGTGAGCCACACAGGGCACATGGGTCAGTTGTCCCTGTCGGAGGGCGGAGAGGAGGTTGGTGCCATTGTCGCAAACCACCATTCCTGGCTTAAGCTGGCGTGGCGTCAACCACCTCTCGGCCTGGCCCTGCAGAGCAGACAGGACCTCTGCCCCAGTGTGGCTTCTGTCCCCCAAACACACCAGCGCAAGCACGGCATGGCATCTTTTTGCCTGCGTACTTGCGTAGCCCCGTGAACGGCTACGGAGCACCGCTGGTTCATAGGACAAACCACAGGAAGAGGCCATGGAGGAAGAAGAAGAGGAGGGGGTGGAGGAGAGAGGTGTGTCACAACCAGTAGTAGCATTTTGGAGGCGTGGCGGTGGGACAACCTCCAACACTACTGCACCTTGTCCTGCATCCTTCCCAGCTGCCAAAAGAGTGACCCAATGGGCCGTGAAAGAAAGGTAACGTCCCTGTCCATGCCTGCTGGACCATGAGTCAGCGGTAATATGCACCTTACCGCTGACCGCCCTGTCCAGCGAGGCCAAGACATTGCCTTCCACATGCCGGTAGAGAGCCGGAATAGCCTTCCGTGAGAAAAAGTGGCGTTTGGGAACCTGCCACTGAGGAACCGCACATTGCACAAACTCACGGAAGGGGGCCGAGTCTACCAACTGAAAAGGCAGCAGTTGAAGCGCTAGCAATTTAGCCAAGCTAGCATTCAACCGCTGGGCATGTGGATGGCTGGGAGTGAACTTCTTTCGACGGTCCAGCAGCTGGGGCAGGGAAATTTGCCTGCTAGAATCGGACGTCGGTGTACTGCTAGCAGAGTGGCCGCAAGTACTTGGCTGTGACACACCTAATTCTACACCTTCATTCCTCTCAGTGCATGTTTCAGAGAGGACTGAAGTTATAGTGGGGTTGGAGATCCCAGCTGATGCGGTGCAAGGAGAGGTCCGCTTTGTTCTTTGGTGTGGGTCTTTCAGGTAGGCTTGCCAACGAGCTGCATGGCAGGTCAACATATGTCTGGTCAGGCATGTGGTACCCAAGCGGCTGATGTTTTGGCCACGCGATATACGCTTGAGACATATGTTGCAAACAGCAGCTGTGCGATCTGATGCACTAGCCTCAAAAAAGGCCCACACCAAAGAACTTTTTGAATGACGGGCAGAGGCAGCGCCCTGCACAGGCGGAGCTCTGCGGTGTGATTCCGTCGGTGTACTGCCCTTACGCTGGCCACCAAAGGGCATCCTGCCTCGTTGGAGATGTGCCTCCTCCTCATCCTCCTCCTCCTCCTCTCTCCTATTAGGCACCCACGTGGAGTCAGTGACCTCATCATCACCTCCCTCCTCATCACTGGAGCCAATCTGGCAGTATGCTGCAGCTGCTGGAACATGACTGCCAGATTGGTGTCCTTCTTGAGCATCACCTCTGTCTGCTCTCACGCTACTGCCTTCCTCTAGCTGGGTTTCATCATCAGACCCTTCGAAACGCTGGGCATCCTCCTGGAGCATGTACCCAACACTGTGCTGAAACAGTTCGGGGGACTCCTCAGGAGGAGGACATGGTGGGTCTAGGGAAGGAGTGACTGATGATGAGTCTGACATTGATACCAGGGAAGAGGACGCTTTGGCAGCTGCTTTTCCAGTACCCTGAGCCTGGGTGAGAGAGGATGAGGAGGAGGAGGAGGGCTTGGTCATCCACTCTACCAAGTCTTCGGCATGATGTGGCTCAACATGTCCAGCTGCCGAAAAGAAGGACAAGCGTGTCCCATGGCCATGTGCTGATGACAATGCACCGCGTCCACGACCAGCACTGTTGCCCCCAGACACAGAGCCTGCTTGCCCTCTTTTATTGCCTCCTGACTGTCTGCCTCTCCTTGTTTGCCTTCCAGACATTCTAATAGATGGCCTGCAGGGAGATGGGAAAAAAGCAATAAGGGCTACCTTCAGGTGTCCTTCTCTGTCCCTGGAAACAAGGACTTTGACAGTGAAAGAAACTGACACACTCTCCCTACCTACAGTTTTCTGTCCCTAGAAAAAATGTTTTTTTTAAGCACAATTTAGCACAAGGAGAATTCACTCACTGTCCTTCCAGGTCCCTGGAAACAAGGACTTTGACAGTGAAAGAAACTGACACACTCTCCCTACCTACAGTTTTCTGTCCCTAGAAAAAATGTTTTTTTTAAGCACAATTTAGCACAAGGAGAATTCACTCACTGTCCTTCCAGGTCCCTGGAAACAAGGACTTTGACAGTGAAAGAAACTGACACACTCTCCCTACCTACAGTTTTCTGTCCCTAGAAAAAATGTTTTTTTTAAGCACAATTTAGCACAAGGAGAATTCACTCACTGTCCTTCCAGGTCCCTGGAAACAAGGACTTTGACAGTGAAAGAAACTGACACACTCTCCCTACCTACAGTTTTCTGTCCCTAGAAAAAATGTTTTTTTTAAGCACAATTTAGCACAAGGAGAATTCACTCACTGTCCTTCCAGGTCCCTGGAAACAAGGACTTTGACAGTGAAAGAAACTGACACACTCTCCCTACCTACAGTTTTCTGTCCCTAGAAAAAATGTTTTTTTTAAGCACAATTTAGCACAAGGAGAATTCACTCACTGTCCTTCCAGGTCCCTGGAAACAAGGACTTTGACAGTGAAAGAAACTGACACACTCTCCCTACCTACAGTTTTCTGTCCCTAGAAAAAATGTTTTTTTTAAGCACAATTTAGCACAAGGAGAATTCACTCACTGTCCTTCCAGGTCCCTGGAAACAAGGACTTTGACAGTGAAAGAAACTGACACACTCTCCCTACCTACAGTTTTCTGTCCCTAGAAAAAATGTTTTTTTTTAAGCACAATTTAGCACAAGGAGAATTCACTCACTGTCCTTCCAGGTCCCTGGAAACAAGGACTTTGACAGTGAAAGAAACTGACACACTCTCCCTACCTACAGTTTTCTGTCCCTAGAAAAAATGTTTTTTTTAAGCACAATTAAGCACAAGGAGAATTCACTCACTGTCCTTCCAGGTCCCTGGAAACAAGGACTTTGACAGTGAAAGAAACTGACACACTCTCCCTACCTACAGTTTTCTGTCCCTAGAAAAAATGTTTTTTTTAAGCACAATTTAGCACAAGGAGAATTCACTCACTGTCCTTCCAGGTCCCTGGAAACAAGGACTTTGACAGTGAAAGAAACTGACACACTCTCCCTACCTACAGTTTTCTGTCCCTAGAAAAAATGTTTTTTTTAAGCACAATTTAGCACAAGGAGAATTCACTCACTGTCCTTCCAGGTCCCTGGAAACAAGGACTTTGACAGTGAAAGAAACTGACACACTCTCCCTACCTACAGTTTTCTGTCCCTAGAAAAAATGTTTTTTTTAAGCACAATTTAGCACAAGGAGAATTCACTCACTGTCCTTCCAGGTCCCTGGAAACAAGGACTTTGACAGTGAAAGAAACTGACACACTCTCCCTACCTACAGTTTTCTGTCCCTAGAAAAATTTTTTTTTTAAGCACAATTTAGCACAAGGAGAATTCACTCACTGTCCTTCCAGGTCCCTGGAAACAAGGACTTTGACAGTGAAAGAAACTGACACACTCTCCCTACCTACAGTTTTCTGTCCCTAGAAAAAATGTTTTTTTAAGCACAATTTAGCACAAGGAGAATTCACTCACTGTCCTTCCAGGTCCCTGGAAACAAGGACTTTGACAGTGAAAGAAACTGACACACTCTCCCTACCTACAGTTTTCTGTCCCTAGAAAAAATGTTTTTTTTAAGCACAATTTAGCACAAGGAGAATTCACTCACTGTCCTTCCAGGTCCCTGGAAACAAGGACTTTGACAGTGAAAGAAACTGACACACTCTCCCTACCTACAGTTTTCTGTCCCTAGAAAAAATGTTTTTTTTAAGCACAATTTAGCACAAGGAGAATTCACTCACTGTCCTTCCAGGTCCCTGGAAACAAGGACTTTGACAGTGAAAGAAACTGACACACTCTCCCTACCTACAGTTTTCTGTCCCTAGAAAAAATGTTTTTTTAAGCACAATTTAGCACAAGGAGAATTCACTCACTGTCCTTCCAGGTCCCTGGAAACAAGGACTTTGACAGTGAAAGAAACTGACACACTCTCCCTACCTACAGTTTTCTGTCCCTAGAAAAAATGTTTTTTTTAAGCACAATTTAGCACAAGGAGAATTCACTCACTGTCCTTCCAGGTCCCTGGAAACAAGGACTTTGACAGTGAAAGAAACTGACACACTCTCCCTACCTACAGTTTTCTGTCCCTAGAAAAAATGTTTTTTTTAAGCACAATTTAGCACAAGGAGAATTCACTCACTGTCCTTCCAGGTCCCTGGAAACAAGGACTTTGACAGTGAAAGAAACTGACACACTCTCCCTACCTACAGTTTTCTGTCCCTAGAAAAAATGTTTTTTTTAAGCACAATTTAGCACAAGGAGAATTCACTCACTGTCCTTCCAGGTCCCTGGAAACAAGGACTTTGACAGTGAAAGAAACTGACACACTCTCCCTACCTACAGTTTTCTGTCCCTAGAAAAAATGTTTTTTTTAAGCACAATTTAGCACAAGGAGAATTCACTCACTGTCCTTCCAGGTCCCTGGAAACAAGGACTTTGACAGTGAAAGAAACTGACACACTCTCCCTACCTACAGTTTTCTGTCCCTAGAAAAAATGTTTTTTTTAAGCACAATATAGCACAAGCACAAAACACACTGACACTCTCCCTACCTATCCTTCTCTTTCCCTAAACTAAAGGAATCCAGGTTAAGCAAGAAAGAAATAAAAGTCACTGTCCCTGCCTATGCTGCTCTATCCCTGCTCCGGAACACACTACACTAGGCCGCCGTGCTGGCGGCCTTTTATAGTGTGGGGCGTGTACTAAACACCCTCAGCAATAATTGGCCACAGGCATCCTGCCTGTGGCCAATCATTGCTCTCCTCGCTGCCGGCGCTGTGATTGGCCAAGCATGCGGGGTCACAGTGCATGCTTGGCCAATCACAGCGCCTGGATGACACTGCGATGGCGTAGTGCATTGTGGGCCGTTCGCGTCACTCGAATTTGGCGCGAACGGCCCAAATCGTTCGATCTTCGTCGAACGATCGAACAGCCGATGTTCGAGTCGAACGTATGTTCGACTCGAACACGAAGCTCATCCCTACTCCTCATCAGCTGGGATCTCCATCCCCACTATATCTTCAGTCCTCTCTGAAAGCTGCTCTGAGAGGACTGAAGGTGTAGAATTAGGTGTGTCACAACCAAGTACTTGCAGTACACCGACGTCCGATTGTAGCAGGCAAATTTCCCTGCCCCAGCTGCTGGACCGTCGAAAGAAGTATACTCCCAGCCATCCACATGCCCAGCGGTTGAATGCTAGCTTGGCTAAATTGCTAGCACTTCAACTGCTGCCTTTTCAGTTGATAGACTCGGCCCCCTTCCGTGAGTTTGTTCAATGTGCGGTTCCTCAGTGGCAGGTTCCCAAACGCCACTTTTTCTCACGGAAGGCGATTCCGTCTCTCTACTGGCATGTGGAAGGCAATGTCCATGCCTCGCTGGACAGGGCGGTCAGCGGTAAGGTGCATATTACCGCTGACTCATGGTCCAGCAGGCATGGACAGGGACGTTATCTTTCTTTCACCGCCCATTGGGTCACTCTATTGGCAGCTGGGAGGGATGCAGGACAAGGTGCAGTAGTGTTGGAGGTTGTTCCGCCACCACGCCTCCAAAATGCTACTACTGGTTGTGACACACCTCTCTCCTCCACCCCCTCCTCTTCTTCTTCCTCCATGTCCTCTTCGAGTGCTCTGTCCTCGGAACCAGCGGTGCTCCGTAGGCGTACAAGGGGCTACGCGAGTACGCAGGCAAAAAGATGCCATGCCGTGCTTGCGCTGGTGTGTTTGGGGGACAGGAGCCACACTGGGCCAGAGGTTCTGGCAGCTCTGCAGGGGCAGGCCGAGAGGTGGTTGACGCCACGCCAGCTTAAGCCAGGAATGGTCGTTTCTGATAATGGCACCAACCTCCTCTCCGCCCTGCGACAGGGGCAGCTCACCCATGTGCCCTGTATGGCTCACGTCCTCAACCTGGTGGTGCAGCGGTTCTTGGGCAGGTTCCCAGGCTTACAGGATGTCCTGAGGCAGGCCAGGAAAGTCTGTGTGCATTTCCGCCGATCTTATAATGCCAGTGCTCGGCTGACTGAGCTGCAAAAGGAGCTGAACCTGCCCAAGAACCGCCTAATATGTGACATGCCCACCAGGTGGAACTCAACGTTGGCCATGCTGCAGCGACTGCACACGCAGCAGAGGGCCATCAATGAGTACCTTTGCGACTACGGCACCAGGACAGGGTCAGGGGAGCTTGGCTTTTTTTCCCCACGCCAGTGGAGCATGATCAGGGATGCATGCACTGTCCTCTCACCATTTGAGGAGGCCACGAGGATGGTGAGCAGTGACAGTGCATGCATCAGTGACACTGTACCTCTTGTCCACCTGTTGGAGCATACGCTGCGTGGGATAATGGACAGGGCACTTGAGGCAGAACAGAGGCAGGAAGAGGAGGACTTCCTTGTCTCTCAAGGCCCCCTTTATCCAGACAATGTTCCTTCTGTCCCACCCATCACACAGGAAGAGGAGGAGGAGGAGGAGGAGGAGGAGGATTGTGTGAGCATGGAGGTGGAGCCTGGCACTCAGCATCAGCAGCAGCAGTCTTTTAGGGATGATGTACAGTCCCAACAAACCAGTGGACTTGTACGCGGCTGGGAGGAGGTGGCTGGCGATCATGTCATCCTCAGTGACCCAGAAGACTCCGGACTGAATGCCTCAGCTAACCTACGCTGCATGGCCTCCCTGATCCTGCAAAGCCTGCGGAAGGATCCTCGTGTTCTTCGGATCAAGGAGAGTGACCATTACTGGCTGGCCACTCTCCTTGATCCACGGTACAAGGGTAAGGTTGCGGACCTTATCTTGCCGTCGCAGAGGGAGCAGAGGATGAGACATCTCAGGGAGGCCTTGCAGAAAGGTCTGTGCAACGCGTTCCCAGAAACTGGGAGGTTACAAA
This sequence comes from Rana muscosa, assembly GCA_029206835.1. NCBI lineage: Eukaryota > Metazoa > Chordata > Amphibia > Anura > Ranidae > Rana > Rana muscosa. The sequence continues at coordinate 286,797,784 of CM055118.1, forward strand.
CTCCTGGTCCTGGACGACGAGTTGCTGAGGCTTCGGTCAGTAGCAGAAGGAGCGGTGGGGAAGGTGGACGTCTGACCGATGCGTTCAGACAATTTTTTAGTCCGCAGCCCCAAGGTATGATCGGTTCCAGCAACCATCGCCAGCGTCTGATATACATGGTGCAGGAATACCTAGGGGCAAGGTCAGACTTGGACACCTTTCCCACCGAAAATCCTCTGGCTTACTGGGTCCTGAGGATGGATCACTGGCCAGAGCTTGCACAGTATGCAATTGAGCTACTGGCCTGTCCTGCATCCAGCGTTCTTTCCGAACGCACATTCAGTGCTGCTGGAGGATTTGTCAACGATCATAGGGTGCGCCTGTCCACCGACTCGGTTGATCGACTGACCTTCATAAAAATGAATCAGTCTTGGATCACCACCAGCTACCAGACACCTGAAGCGGATATAACGGAATAATTTATAATGTCACATCCCTTCAAGACTGCCTATGCTGATGCTGAGTGACTGTCCTGTTATGTTCACTGACTATCCTCTTCCTCCTCCTCAATGATCCATGCCACCACACCAGTGCCTAAGGCACAATTTTTCAGCCCCTGTATAACAGGGGCGTGTAATTACAATTTTTTAAAAAGATGCTTCGCAACAGGTGTGACTGCTGTGCTCAGAGTACAGTATCTGTGAGGGGTTGCAGTGTTGTGGCACCAGCACCAGTGCCTAAGGCACAATTTTTCAGCCCCTGTTGGGGCGTGTAATTACAATTTTTAGGCAATGCTTTGCAACAGGTCTCATTGCTGTGCTCAGAGTACAGTATCTGTGAGGGGTTGCAGTGTTGTGGCACCAGCACCAGTGCCTAAGGCACAATTTTTCAGCCCCTGTATAACAGGGGCGTGTAATTACAATTTTTTAAAAAGATGCTTCGCAACAGGTGTGACTGCTGTGCTCCAAGTACAGTATCTGTGAGGGGTTGCAGTGTTGTGGCACCAGCACCAATGCCTAAGGCACAATTTTTCAGCCCCTGTTTAACAGGGGCGTGTAATTACAAATCTTGATCTAATAGTTCACAGCAGGGCCCATTCCTGCGCCCACCAAGAGTAACTATGAGGGCCTACAGTCTTGTGGCAACACCGTCCACCACCACCACCACCACCAAAGGCCCAATTTTTCTGCCCTGTTCAACAGGTGCATGCAATTACAAATCTTGATCTAATAACTCACAGCAGGGCCCATTCCTGCACCCACCAAGAGTAACTGTGAGGGCTTACAGTCTTGTGGCAACACCGTCCACCACCACCACCACCACCACCAAAGGCCCAATTTTTCTGCCCGGTTCGACAGGTGCATGCAAGTACAAATCTTGATCTATTAACTCACAGCAGGGCCCATTCCTGTGCCCACCAGTCTTGTGGCTACACCAACATCTAATAGGGCAAATTTCTGCAGAGTATATACGGCAGGCCCCTACTTTCAAACATCCAACTTACAAACGACTCCTACTTGCAAACGGCAAGAGAAAACAGGAAGTGAGAGGAAATCTACCCCTAGGAAGGAAAATTCTATCCTGTTAGATTTAATTTGGGAAAAAGGTATCTCCTCTCTACTGATGCTTTATCACCAATCCTTGTTTCAATTAAAACCCCACTTTTCCAAAAACATTTGTCATTGGGACGGAAAGTGAGGTGACATGTTCTGAACAGATGTGAAAAGACAGCAAATGTTACAGGGGTGATAACCCCTCCCTATGTTCTCCAAAAAGCTTAAAAATTGATTTTTTTGGGATGTAGCTACACTTCATAATGTACCTGTTCAGATTCTACTTAAGAACAAACCTACAGTCCATGTCTTGTTTGCACCACCTATATACTGCTGTTCAGAGTATATAGGGTTGTAGGTATAGGGTTTTATTTTGGGTGCGGGGTCCCCCTTAGTATCCATACAAGACCCAAAGGGGCTGGGGTGGGGGGGGGGGGGGGTGATGGGGTAGCCATGCCATTTTTCTCAAGGATTTTCAGCCATATGGCGGCCAGGACAAGACATGACATTAAAGCCGCAAGTGGTTTTAAATGGCTTCTTTTTTTCCTTTACAAATGTCATTTTGTGCAAGGACAGTTCTAAACACGGGAAACACATGCCACTTCACAGGCATACTTTAGACACCCCCCAGGTACCATATTTAAAGGAAAATTTCACTTTTTTTTTTTTCACTTTATGCATCATTAAAATGACTGCTCCCGAAAAAACTTTAGTTTTTAAAATTTCTTTTTGCATTGATATATGTCCCCTGGGGCAGGACCCGGGTCCCCAAACCTGTTTTATGACATTAACATGCATATTGGCCGTTGTAATTAGCAATTTTGATTTCGAACGTTCGCGTCCATTATAACGAATAGGGTTTGAAAATTCGCGCGAACTTTCGGTCCGTTCGAAGGTTCTGGTGCGAACCGAACCCGGGGGTGTTCGGCTCATCCCTAGTCCTAAGCCACCGCACACCTTCTGCCAGGAGGCAGAGCATCCCTAGCACAGGGGCCCCCTCCATCCTGGATTCTCTCCCCACATGGCCAACCTCCTGAGCATTTATGGGCAAACTCTCTACCTTCTGGGCCATCTTTACCCAGGGATTGGTAGAGGTCCCAAAAATATCCAGGCTTCTATACCCATCTCTTTTCTCACTAAGTTATGGAAGCTTCCAGAAGCCAGTGGGAGGCGACAAAGGCTCAGTCCTCAGAGCCTGCCAACTGAACCATACATGACCCAAAAACACTCCTGGCTCCACTAACTACAGTGAAGCCCAACCAAATTTACCTGGGGGGGGCACACCATTTTTAATAAAAAATTTGGCGTGGGGGTGGTCCCCTCCGAATCCATACTAGATGCGAAGGGCCTGGTATGGACCTGGGGGGGGGGGGGGGACCCTATGCCATTTTTTTCGCAATTTTTTTTTGCTGGCAATTTTTTTTCAATTCAGCTGTCAGCAGGGAACCCCGCTGACAGCTGATGACTCATTCGTTGTTAAGGATGCGGTGGCCGGCTTACCGGTCCTCTCCTTAGCAACCAGCTATATACAGTGTTTAAACAGAAAAATAAAAAACGCAAAACACATCAAAAATTGCTTTACAAGCACAACACTTACGTTTCTGGTGTGATTGAACTATATTACATGCAGAACGTGGAAAAAAGTCCCCGACCCTTTCAAAAAACGCATAGATGTGAACGTGTACCGTAGGAATCCATGTTAAATGGACTAGTGCATTTCTGAAAACTGAATGCATGTACATTTTTTTGCAGAATTAGGCAGTTGTGTTTTTATGCATCAAATTGCTTTTACTTTGTGCATTTCCATGCGTTTTCAATTTGATTTTGAATTTAGAATTTGGAGTGAATAGGGTTAACAGCCGTTGACCAAGGCTTGTTAATACTGGTTTCCAACCCATCAAAATGCATGTTTTATGTGTTTTGATGCATTGCCATTGACTTCTATGGGCCTTCTAAGGCAATAAAACCCAGAAAAAAGGACATGTCATATTTATAAAACCACACCGTACCACAGCACTGAGATGGGAATAGACAATATCTTTATTATTGGGAACCATAATGCATGAGTTTTAATGTGTCAGCATGTGTGTATTTAAATGCAACAGCGTAAATGGGCCCTAATCACTGACTGGGAAAAAAATATGTAGATAAATATGTAGATACAGTAAGTGTGGCAGTAATTAGGTCGAGGCACTAGATGAAAAATTCATTTGTTTTTGTTTTATTCATTTTGATATGTTTTTTTGTTTTTTGAGTCATCGTTATGATCGCAATTCGTAAATTTGTAAATTCAAAAATTAGAAAATTTGTAAATTAGAAAATTCGTAAAATCGAAAATTCTAAAATCCGAAAATAAGAAAGAATATCTGAAAATTCGAAAGAATAACTAACTAATAATAACTAACTATTTTTTATTTATTTTTTCTAACTATTAAATTATAGGTATTGGAATTTCCTTTCAAATTTGTTACGAATTATCCACAATAACGAATGCCGCATCTAAACAAATGGAACGGAACAAATTAATAATAAATAATAATAATAAAACATTTTTATTATTGTTATTTATTATTATTAATTTGTTACGTTCCATTCGTTTAGATACGGCATTCGTTATTTCGGATAATTTGTAACTTTGAATAAATTCATATTAATTACCTTCACAAAAGAAATTCCAATTCCTATAATTTAATAGTTAGTAAGAGTTAAGTTATTATTAGTTAGTTGTTATTTCAGATTTTCAAATTTTCAGGTTTTTGGATTTTCGAATTCCGAATTTCCGAATTTTCGAATATTCAAATTTACGAATGTAGCGGGGTGTTCCCCTTTAATGCAGAGAGACTACATTACCCAGAACTCCATTCGGCAATGTTCCGCCGCAGAGACTCATGGGAGGGGTTATAAAAGGAGGAGGCGAGGCTGGGCTCGGCCTCTTTGGGACACAAGACTTCAGAGACTGATCCTCCTGTGCGGACGTGTCGGAGTGCAGGGCCTGAAGCCTGAGGCCTTGCGCAGCACCAAAGAGCCTTCCACCCCTCTGCGAGCCTGGGTGGCATCTGACTTCGCTCGACTACAGCCTTGTTGGATCGGGGACCCGATCGCTGAAGAGACGGAGTGTGTGTGTGAGGACACAACAGGTGGAAATTCCCGGACTGGGACCGTAGTCCGGGCGGGTGAGAGGGCATATGCCCAACCGATATACTGTTACTGCATATAGGCCTATAGACTGCCGTGGCCTATGAGTTGTTCTTAGTGCTCTTATTGAAGACCCCCCACTTGTTAGAACTAAATCTACTGTTCGCATAGTCAAGTTTCTACTCCATCTTTACCTACCCCATTGGATTACAAAGTTTGTACTCTATTAATGTGTACCACCGTTAAAGATCTGCCGGTGAAGAAAAAGAACTAAGTAGTAGATACCAAAACCAGGCCTGGTGGGGTTTCTAGGGTGGTTTGGTTACTGCGCCACAGGGCATTTAGCTAACGGTCGCCCGCGTGGCGCACTTGTTATGTGTTAACCTTATAGTGTGTTAGTGTGGCTGGGTTTTACATTACAAATGATTATTCTGTAAACTGTTATTGATGTTACCTTCTTTTCCTTTACCAAGAGCTTAAGTAAAATCTTACATTTATTTAAATTCAGTATTGTTTCAATGCTCAGTTATTCATACAGTAATAGACATACAATTTACTGTCAGTACTAGCTGTGCCGGTGGGGGGGTGGAGCATATTGCCGGGGGTTGGCGGAGCTGTGTTCAGGGCCCAAACTAAATCAGCGGCCTTCTTAGTTGGAGGTATCGCTACACGCGGGGGTTCTCGTCCGGGATCCTGATGCAGCAAGTGAACGCCAGAGGTGCCGGCATGGACCCCATGGATCCACGAGCGGTAGAAGAATGGTGCAAAGCCTCTAACGCAGAGCCAAACCAGTCGATAGTCATCAGCCTCCCTGGGGAGACATGGTCGACTGAAACGGTAGAGGAATTGATTAAGTCAGTGTCCCCAAATCACACACCGTGGGTGACGGAGATAAAGTCAGACCCAGACACTTCATATCAGTATGCATTAGTGGAGTACTGGAACGGGATGCCAGAGGCCTGTAAGCGCAAGTGTGTGCGGACGCCAGACAACAGAACTTATAGAAAGCCTTAAAGGCGCAGCAGCAGAAGCAGTGAAAAGCTTTCGGTTTGGGAACGCAGATTGCACGGCTCAAGACTGTTTAGCCATGCTGCAAGAAGAGTTTGGTCAATTGGAAAAGGTGACTGAGATGGTCTACCAGTTTGAACACACTTTCCAACAACCGGAGGAGAAACTTTCCGAGTATGTTAGAAGACTGAACAGGTTGTTGTGTAAGATTGTGTTGAAGAAGGGGATGAGGCCCCAAGACACAGATGCGGCAAGAATGAAGCAAGTCCTAAAGGGAGCGCTGCGCTCGGATCCAGTCTGGTTGCACCTGAAAACCTCAGGAGGAGGAACATTGCTGACTTATGCTGACTTGATAAAAATCATCAGAGATGAGGAGGCACTGCAACAGGACCAGCAGTTGATTAGGACAAGTGTTGTACCCGCACAGGTGCTAGTCAATCCAGTAATGACCCCTGAAAGAGATTCGGAGATAGACACCCTGAAAGCTCAAATGTCCAAGGTGTTAGAGATGTTGACCTCTCTGATGGAAAAAGACACAGAGGGTCCCAAGAGAGAAGTACCAAGGAAGGAATTATTCCCAGTTACCTCAGCACCCGCATCTTTACAAGAATGGGGAGATATCATCTGCTTTAACTGTGGAGGAATTGGACATATTGCAGCTACATGCTCCAGTCCCAAAAAGAAGAAAATAGACAACCGCAAGCCGGCGGGAAACTTCAGAGGGCCCCGGTGAAGGAGTCAACCGGGTGCCCATCACCTTCAGTGAGCTCCAAGCTGAAAGCAAAGCAGAAAACAACAGGAGATAAAACGCCTCGGGGGAAACACAACATTCCTAAACAGAGATACACCCCAGAGAAAGGGGGTAAGACCCCTCAGAAGAGGCACAGCACTCCCCAAAGGGGGTGCACACCTAAGAAAAACAATAGTATCCCTCAGCGGGTCCCTACACCCAGTAAAGGGGGGGGAAGTCAATGCATACCAGGCTCAAGAAAGATTGAAGTCCAAAGGGGATTGGACGAGAGGAGGTTCAAAGAAAAAAAGTCTGAAGAAAGCGACCCCTGCCGGGCCTTACCCGGAGAAGCTGGTAGGCCCATCTCCTATAGTGTCCATTCAAGTGGAGGGAGTCTACACCAGAGCAATCTTGGATACTGGGGCGCAGTCTCTGCTATACAGAGACTTTTACGATAAGTACTTGAGTCACCTACCCATCCGGAAAAAAGGGATTTTTATAACAGCTTACCTGTAAAATCCTTTTCTTGGAGTACATCACGGGACACAGAGCGACTTAGTCATTACTAATGGGTTATATAGATTACCTTCAGGTGCTGGCACTGGCCACTTCCAAACCGGAAGTACCCTCCCCTATATAAGCCCCTCCCATCCGGGAGCACCTCAGTTTTGTAGCCAAGCAATAAGTGTCCCAAAAAGAGGGGTGGGAGCTCTGTGTCCTGTGATGTACTCCAAGAAAAGGATTTTACAGGTAAGCTGTTATAAAAATCCCTTTTTCTTTTTTGTACATCACGGGACACAGAGCGACTTAGTCATTACTAATGGGACGTCCCAAAGCAATGCCAAATGAGGGGAGGGATACATAAGCTGGGCGCCATCAGGCATGAGGATCTTTTGCGGCCTGCAACACACTGCGCCCAAAGGCGACATCCTCCTGACTTCTAACGTCTACCTGGTAGAATCTAGTAAACGTGTGTACCGAAGACCATGTTGCGGCCTTACATACTTGAGCCAGGGAGGCCTGGTGATGCACTGCCCATGAAGTTCCAACTGCTCTTGTGGAGTGCGCCCTAACTTTGAACGGAGGCGGTCTCTTTCTCAAGCCATAGGCTTGTATTATGACCTGTCGAATCCACTTGGCTAAAGTAGATTTTGATGCTGCCTGACCCTTTTTAGGGCCTTCCGGCAGAATAAACAAAGTATCCGTTCTGCGAATCTGAGCAGTGGCTTTTAGATAAGCTTTAACTGCTCTTACTACATCCAAAGAATGTAATAACTTTTCCTCTACCGAGCTAGGTTTGGGGAAAAAAGAAGGAAGAACCACATCTTGGTTCAAATGAAACCTCGATACCACCTTGGGAAGAAAGGCTGGATGAGGACGTAATACTACTCTGTCCTTATGGACAACCAGATATGGCTCCTTACAGGACAAGGCGGCTAATTCCGATACTCTTTTAGCCGAACAAACGGCTACTAAGAAAATCAATTTCCTGGTGAGAAGAACCAAGGAAATGTGTTGCAATGGTTCAAACGGTTGTTTCTGTAGAACCGACAGAACCAGGTTTAAGTCCCAAGGACATATGGGAATACTAACCGGAGGGCTAATACGCATCACTCCTTGTATGAAAGCTTTGACTAGTGAATGCGAAGCCAAGGGCCTTTGAAAAAATATTGACAAGGCCGAAATCTGACCCTTGATAGTACTCAAGGCCAGCTTCCTATCTACAGCCCACTGTAGGAAGTCCAAAATCCTCCCTATCACGTACTTACGTGGATGCCATTTCTTGGCCTCACACCACGTAATGTACGCTTTCCAGATCCTATAATAGATCTGCCTGGATACCGGCTTCCTGGCATTGATCATGGTAGATACCACAGAATTAGAGAGCCCTCTCTTTTTCAGAATGTGGGCTTCAATAGCCAGGCCGTCAAACCTAGGGCTGGTAAGGAAGGGTGGTATATCGGTCCCTGCGACAGCAGGTCCAGACGATGTGGGAGGGTCCAAGGACTCCTCACTGACATTTTTACAATCTCCGCGTACCATGCCCTTCGGGGCCACGCTGGAGCCACCAGAATCACTGGTTTCTTTTCTACCCTGATTCTGCGGAGTAATCGCGGTAACAATTGTGGCGGTGGGAATGCATATATCAGCTTGAACTGATCCCAAGGGAACACTAGGGCATCCGAGCCGCAAGCTAGAGGATCCCTTGTGCGAGACACAAATCTGTCCACCTTTGCGTTGAATCTGAATGCTAGCAGATCTACATCCGGTGTTCCCCACCGCTGGCATATTGCCTGGAAAACCTCGGGGTGAAGAGACCATTCCCCCGGGCATAATTGTTGGCGACTTAAAAAGTCCGCTCTCCAATTTTCAACTCCTGGGATGAAAACCGCGGATATGGCTGGGACATATTTTTCTGCCCACTCCAGGATGCAATTTGCTTCCCTCTGGGCTGCACGACTCCTGGTGCCACCCTGGTGATTGATATATGCCACTGCTGTGGCATTGTCTGATTGAATTCTGACAGGGGACCCTTGGAGTTTGGATGTCCATGCTACTAGGGCATACCGGGCTGCTCGTATCTCTAAGAGATTGATGGGCAGGGCCTTTTCTGCTTCTGACCACTTGCCCTGGAGAGACCATTGCTCCAGTACTGCCCCCCAGCCTATGAGGCTGGCATCTGTAGTGACTACCTTCCAAGAAACCGGACTGAAGGGTTTCCCTTTTTCCAGATTCTGGGGCACCAACCACCAATGGAGGCTCTTGCGAACGGAAGGGGACAGGGACATTGGTAAGTCTAAAGCCTGAACTTTTTTGTTCCAGGCTGACAGTATGGCCCTTTGCAAATTCCTTGAATGGAATTGACCGTAGGGTACCGCTTCGAATGAAGCCACCATTTTTCCCAGCAGCCTCATGCAGAGGCGTATGGATGGTTTTCTTTTTGTACCCACTAAGTGGGTCAAATCTTTTAAAGACGACACCTTCTCTGGAGGTAAGAAAATCTTTCTCTGATTTGAATCCAGCCTTAGCCCTAAGTATTCCAGACTTTTGACTGGTCTTAGAGCTGACTTGTCCCGGTTGATAATCCAACCGTGATATTCCAGATACTTGATTGTCTTGTGAATAGCTACTTCCAGCTTTTCCACTGAGTGGTCTATTAGTAGCAGGTCGTCTAGATATGCCATTATCGTTACACCTTGTGTTCTTAGATTGGCCAATAATGGGGCCAGAATTTTTGTGAACACTCGTGGTGCTGTGACCAGACCGAAAGGTAAGGCTCTGAACTGAAAATGGCGCCCTTCTACTGCAAAGCGTAGAAATTTCTGGTGGGCCGGAAAGATGGGAATATGCAGATAAGCATCCCTTATGTCGATCGAGGCTAACCATTCCTGCCCTTGTAGGGCGGTGGCCACCGATCGGATCGACTCCATCCGAAAAGTCCTGATATTTAGGAACTTGTTTAGCCCTTTTAGATTTAATATGGGCCTCACGTCCCCATTTGGTTTGGGGACTGTGAAAAGGTTCGAGTAAAACCCGAATCCGCTTTCTTCCAGGGGAACCTTCATGATTACACCTTGGAGCAATAGTTGTTCTAGTGCCAGAAGGAGGGATCCTCTCTTCTGGGGATCTCTTGGCACGTTTGACCTCATAAATTGGGCAGGAGGAGTGCCTTTTAACTCCAGCTTGTATCCCAGACTTACTGCGGAGAGCACCCATCTGTCTCTGATGGTGTCCCGCCAGGTCTCTGTGAACAACTGAAGCCTTCCCCCCACCCGATTGAGTGGGGGCAACGCTTCATGACTTGGGGGGAGGTTTTGTACCTCTCTTGATCCAGGGCTTCTTGTTACCCTGTGATTGTCCCTGATTTCTGCCCCCTGAATTTGACCGCGGAGGCCGTCGGAACTGCTTCACAGCCGATGTGCCCGGGACTGGAGAAGTAGGCCTCTTAAAAGAAGGACCAGATCTTCTCCAAATAAGCGTTCTCCATGAAATGGGAAGCTAACCAGCAGTTTTTTACAGGGAGCTTCAGCAGACCAGTTTTTGAGCCACAGAAGCCTACGCATATGTACTATAGACAGCGTAAAGCGGGAGGCCTGTTGGATTGTATCCTTTATGGCATCCACCGCAAAACACAAGGCTCTAGGCAGGTCAGCTAGGGCAAGAGCCTGCTGATCTGGTAAGTCCCTTAAGACTTGTTTCAACTGATCTTTCACTGCTTGGCAGACTCCAATCGCTGCTACCGCAGGTTGTGTCACCATTAGAGTTGAGCGGGTAGCTGGATATTCGGGTCCGGCGGGTTCGGCCGAACTTCGGAAAAAAGTTTGGATTCGGGACCGAACTTTAACCCGAACCCGGACCCCATTGAAGTCAATGGGGACCCGGACTTCTGACGACTAAAAAGGCTCTAAAAAAGTAATGGAAAGGGCTAGAGGGCTGCAAATGGCAGCAAAATGTTGTTAAGAACATGGCAAGTGCTCTGCAAACAAATGTGGATAGGAAATAACTTAAAAGAACATAAAAAAAATAAAAAATAAAAAAATATGCTGGAGGCCCCCTTTTCAGCAGAAGAGGTACAGGAAGTCATTAAGAACCTCAGAAACTCAACGGCACGATGCCACACATATGGTGGGAATGCCCCAGAATACGCCCTTTCTGGAATAAATTATTTAATTTAATGGATAAGCTAGTGGGAAAATAAAATACTTTGAAATAAAAATGTAGCGGGGTGCTAAATTTAAGGAAAGTGTTTGAGTGGTAAATAGGCTCAAATACCCTAATTCTGTAGGATTCATGGACCATTTTGTCCTCGGGGGACAGTATTGGTGTGCAGTTCCCTGCGGCCTACAGGTGGCGCCTTTTGTGTCCCCTCTTGGCAGTAGTACAGCGGGGCGGGGAACCTGCTGTGCATGCCGGGAGAGCATATAAAAGGGGCAGACCTTTGGCCTGGGGGCTGATGTCCAGTGGGGTCCGCGCCCAGGTGCCTTCGGCCTGGGTGCATGTGTTCCTGTTCCATCTCGGGCACCTTTAGCCCGGGGTGAGGTACTATCCTGGAGTTCTTGCTGCCCTGGGTATGGAGGCCTAGGGGCGGGAGTAAAGCCTGGAGTCCAGAGCCGCCTCGTGTAGGGGACCCTGTTCCAGGGAAGGGAGGATCATTCTGATGGACCGATGCGGGAGTCACGGTGAAGGAATGGTCTGTTGACTCCCTGGAGAGATGTCTTCCCCTTGATATGGGCTAGGTTCGTAGAAGGAGAAGCTCAAGGTCACCTTGGCTGTATCAGAGGCCTTATTCAACCGGCCCGTGGCAGGGGCCTTATACACCCTGGTCTGTGGCTGAGACCAAAGTTCTCCAGGCCCGTGGCAGGGGCCTTGTACACCCGGTCTGTGGCAGAGACCAACCTCAATGTCTGTGGCAGAGACTGTGCGCCAAAAACTGTTTGAGAAACCTAAGCAGTGAAGTGAATGTGCTACGTTTGTGCCTGGACCTCCTCCACACCTTAAGCTGTCCTGTTTCTTTGCTCTAACCTTTTCTATCTGAGTACAGTTTATTTTGCCATGAGAGAATAAGAGTTGGAGTTTCAGCTGGTGTGGACATTGACTTTACTGGCAATTAAAGGACTTGCCTCTACCTACAGTAGAGGTGAGAATCATCCTCTGGAGGAGTTTTGACTCCGGCTGTGGACACGGCCCGTCAAGTACACCGCTCAACCTCTTTATATAGGAGTATACGGGCTGGTAGTGCGGTGTGCCTTTCTCCCTCCTGCGAAGAGCCAACAACATAAAGGCAGGTAAGGGGGAAAGGATCTGTGCGCTACAAAAAAATAAAATAACAATTTTAATCTTGGCCTAGCAGGACGAGGTCCATATGGAGTAGGAGGTTGAGGTGGCGGTGGATGTGGCTGTGTAGGTGGAAGCGGCGGTGGAGGAGGACGAGGTAGCCAACACTGGTTCAAAAATACAACAATGGCTGGGTAAGGCCGGTGATGTGTCGAATTCTGTCCCCTGTCGAATAGTGTCCGCCCTGTACTGCGCTTGCTGAGTATGTAGGACAAGGGGATTTCAAAAATCTCCCAAGACTAACGGCGCCTGCGTGTTGAGTTCAGGTGAAGGCCACACCATCCGTGGTTCAAGCCGAGCCAAGCAAGGCCGCGATCGAAGCGAGCCCGTGAGGGGCCCTGTTACTATGTGCTACCGTATGTCCTCTTGGATGGTGGGGCTTGAACCTGCACTCACAGCGCAGGCGCCGTTCATCTTCGGAGATTTTGTGAATCTCCTTGTCCTCTGTACTGCGCAAGCGCTGCGCCTGCGCAGTACGGGCCGGGCACAATCCGATGGCCGGACAGTTTTTGTCACAACACCGGTATACATGTCTATTCTGCACAAGGTACGGACAAGTCCTGTGGGATCCATGCCTGGTTCATTTTAATGAACGTGAGCTTGTCCACATTGGCTCTGGACAGGCGGCTGCGCTTGTCTGTGATAACGCCCCCTGCCGTGCTAAATACACGTTCAGATAATACACTGGCTGCAGGGCAGGCCAGCACCTCCAAGGCATAAACGGCAAGCTCAGGCCATGTGCCCAATTTGGAGACCCAGAAGTTAAAGGGGGCAGACCCGTCATCCAGTACGTGTAGGCCTGTGGACACATACTGCTCAACCATGTTGGTGAAATGCTGCCTCCTGCTAAGACGTTCCATCTCAGCTGGTGGTGCTGGTTGTTGTGGCGTGCTGACAAATCTTTTCCACATTTCGGCCATGCTAACCCTGCCTTCTGAGGTGCTGCCGGTGCCCCGGCTGCGTTGGCGACCTCTTCCTCCTCCTCTGCCTTCGCCTTGTGCTTCCACCGTACGCCCGCTGTCAGGTGGGAATGCCACCAGCAGCGCGTCTACCAGCGTGCGCTTGTACTCGCGCATCTTACGATCCCGCTCCAGTGAGGGAATTAAGGACGGTACGTTGTCCTTGTAACGGGGATCCAGCAGGGTGGCCACCCAGTAATCAGCACCAGTTAAAATGTGGGCAACTCGGCTGTCGTTGCGGAAACACTGCAGCATCTAATCGCTCATGTGTGCCAGGCTGCCCAGAGGCAAAGAAAAGCTGTCCTCTGTGGGAGGTGTATCGTCTGTGTCCTCTGTATCCCCCCAGCCACGCACCAGTAATGGCCACGAGCTGGTCTGAGTGCCACCCTGCTGTGAACATGGCTCCTCCTCCTCCTCCTCCTCCTCCTCCTCCATCTCCTCCTCCACCTCGTCATCCTCCAGAACTGTGCCCTTTCTGCCGGACAATTGTGTACCTGGCGTTTGTTGGTGCAGGAACCCACTCTCGTAGCCACTTGTGAAAGACTGCCCTGAAAGCCTTTGAAATGATCCCGCTTCCTCCTCCTCCTCCTCATCCTCCTGTGCCACATCCTCTTCCATCATCGCACGAAGCGTTTTTTCAAGGAGGCATAGAACTGGGATAGTAACGCTGAGAACGGCGTCATTGGCACTGGCCATGTTAGTGGAGTACTCGAAACAGCGCAACAAGGCACACAGGTCTCGCATGGAGGCCCAGTTATTGGTGGTGAAGTGGTGCTGTTCCGCAGAGCGACTCACGCGTGATTGCTGCAGCTGAAACTCCACTATTGCCTGCTGCTGCTCGCACAGTCTGGCCAGCATGTGCAAGGTGGAGTTCCACCTTGTGGGCACGTCACATATGAGGCGGTGAGCTGGAAGGCCGAAGTTACGCTGCAGCGCTGACAGGCGAGCAGCAGCAGGGTGAGAACGCCGAAAGTGCGCACAGACAGCCCGCACTTTCTGCAGCAGCTCTGGCATATTGGGGTAATTTTTAAGGAACCTCTGGACCACCAAGTTCAGCACATGCGCCAGGCAAGGGATGTGCGTCAAACCGGCTAGACCCAGAGCTGCTACGAGATTTCGCCCATTATCGCACACCACCAGGCCGGGCTTGAGGCTCACTGACAGCAACCACTCATCGGTCTGTTGTTCCATGTCCCTCCACAACTCCTGCGCGGTGTGGGGATTTTCCCCCAAACAGGAAAGTTTTAAAACTGCCTGCTGTCGTTTACCCCTGGCTGTGCTGAAGTTGGTGGTGAAGGTGTTACGCTGAATGGATGAGGAGGCGGTAGAGGATGAGGAAGCGGAGAAGGAGGAGTTAGCAACAGGAGGCAAACTGAAGCGCCCTGCAATCCTCGGTGGTGGAAGGACATGCGCCAAACCGCTATCTGCCTCAGGCCCAGCAGCCACTGCATTTACCCAGTGTGCTGTTAGGGAGATATAACGTCCCTGACCGTGCTTACTGGTCCACGCATCCGTAGTTAGGTGGACCTTGCCACAGATGGCGTTGCGCAGTGCACACCTGATTTTGTCCCCCACCTGGTTGTGCAGGGAAGGGATGGCTCGCCTGGAAAAGTAGTGGCGGCTGGGCACGACGTACTGTGGGACAGCCAATGCCATCAGGCTTTTAAAACTCTGCGTCTCCACCAGACGGAATGACAGCATTTCAAAGGCCAGGAATTTTGAAATGCTGGCATTCAGGGCCAGGGATCGCGGGTGGCTAGGGGGGTACTTCCTCTTCCGCTCCAATGTTTGGGAGATAGAGAGCTGAACGCTTCCATGGGACATTGTGGAGATGGTCGGTGACCCAGGTGGTAGTGTTGCTGGCAGATCCTCTGTTTGCGGGGTGACAGGTGCCACTGTCACTACAGAGGTGGATGAAGAGGCCGAGACTGCAGCAGAAGAGGAAGCAGGAGGAGCCAGAGACCTTTCTTGGTTTCTGAGGTGTCTACTTCACTGCAGCTCGTGCTTTGCACTTAGATGCCTGGTCATGCAGCTTGTGCTCAGGTTGAGAACGTTTATGCCTCGCTTCAGGCTCTGATTGCACAGCGTGCAAACCACTCGTGTCTTGTCATCAACACACTGTGTGAAGAACTGCCACGCTAGGGAAGTCCTTGGACCTGGCTTTGGTGTGCTCGGTCCCTTGCTGCGTTGGGCAGTAGCAGATGTACTGTCTAGGGGACGAATGCTCCGTTTTTGCACCCTGCTCCCTCTTCTGCTGTGCTGGTGGCTCTGTGCGACCACCGCCTCTTCCTCCGAACTACACTGGTCACCTGCATAACGTTGATTCCATGTGGGGTCGAGGACCTCATGGTCCTCCACATCATCTTCCACCCAGTCTTCACCCCTGCCCTCCATGTCTGTCTGCACAATTGCGAAAGCAGCAGCAGTTGGCACCTGTGTTTCGTCATCATCCGAGACGTGCTGCGATGGTCCTCCCATGTACCCATCATGAAACATAAGTGGTTGGGCATCGGTGCACTCAATCTCTTCCACTTCTGGGGCAGGGCTAGGTGGATGGCCCTGGGAAACCCTGCTAACAGAGTCATCGAAAAGCAGAAGAGACTGCTGCATGATTTGGGGCTCAGACTGCTTGGCTGATTTGCAAGGGGGTGAGGTGAAAGACTGATGGACATGGGCTTCAGGTGCCAACTCTGATCTTTCAGCAGAAGAGTGGGTGGGAGACAATGTGAAGGAACCCGAGGCACTGTCAGCAACCCAATCTACTATCGCCTGTACTTGTCCTGGCCTAAACATTGGTACAGCCTCATTAGGCGCGACAAAATACCGCCGCAGGCTCGGTCGCCTACTCGCACCTGAGGAAGGTGTTTCACTTGTGCGTGTAGCTGGCACAGATCCACCACGTCCTCTCCCTGCAACAGGAGCTCCACCAGCAGCACCACGACCGGGGCCACCACGTCCCTTTGACCTTCCCCTCATATTTTCCAAATTTAGGATCTTGCCCTAAATGGGTGTTTTTGGAAGACCACAACACACCCACAGTACGTAATGGCTGAAACGCACAGCTACAGAACTGCAGAAAATGCTATTCAAAAAAAAAAGGTTGTTTTTTTTAGTATAGCACAGTACAAGGAAAATATATAGAAATTGTTTTTTTACACACACCTCCAGATGTGTATTTCACACTGCAAAATATTTTCTGTGGCCCTAAATGGCGTTTTTTGCCAGACCACAACACACCCACAGCACGTAACCGCTGAATCGCACAGCTACAGAAAATGCTATTCAAAAAAAAAGGTTTTTTTTTTTAGTATAGCACAGTACAAGGAAAATATATAGAAATTGTTTATTTTACACACCTCCACATGTGTATTTCACACTGCAAAATATTTTCTGTGGCCCTAAATGGCGTTTTTTGCAAGAGCACAACACAACCACAGTATTTAACCACTGAATCGCACAGCTATAGAAGTGCAGAGAATGCTATTCAAAAAAAAATTTGTTTTTTTTAGTATAGCACTGTACAATATATAGAAATTGTTTATTTTACACACCTCCACATGTGTATTTCACACTGCAAAATATTTTCTGTGGCCCTAAATGGCGTTTTTTGGAAGAGCACAACACAACCACAGTATTTAACCACTGAATCGCACAGCTATAGAAGTGCAGAGAATGCTATTCAAAAAAAAAATGTTGTTTTTTTTAGTATAGCACTGTACAATATATAGAAATTGTTTATTTTACACACCTCCACATGTGTATTTCACACTGCAAAATATTTTCTGTGGCCCTAAATGGCGTTTTTTGGAAGAGCACAACACAACCACAGTATTTAACCACGGAATCGCACAGCTATAGAAGTGCAGAGAATGCTATTCAAAAAAAATGTTGTTTTTTTTAGTATAGCACTGTACAATATATAGAAATTGTTTATTTTACACACCTCCACATGTGTATTTCACACTGCAAAATATTTTCTGTGGCCCTAAATGGCGTTTTTTGCAAGAGCACAACACAACCACAGTATTTAACCACTGAATCGCACAGCTATAGAAGTGCAGAGAATGCTATTCAAAAAAAATGTTGTTTTTTTTAGTATAGCACTGTACAATATATAGAAATTGTTTATTTTACACACCTCCACATGTGTATTTCACACTGCAAAATATTTTCTGTGGCCCTAAATGGCGTTTTTTGCAAGAGCACAACACAACCACAGTATTTAACCACTGAATCGCACAGCTATAGAAGTGCAGAGAATGCTATTCAAAAAAAAATTTGTTTTTTTTAGTATAGCACTGTACAATATATAGAAATTGTTTATTTTACACACCTCCACATGTGTATTTCACACTGCAAAATATTTTCTGTGGCCCTAAATGGCGTTTTTTGGAAGAGCACAACACAACCACAGTATTTAACCACTGAATCGCACAGCTATAGAAGTGCAGAGAATGCTATTCAAAAAAAAAATGTTGTTTTTTTTAGTATAGCACTGTACAATATATAGAAATTGTTTATTTTACACACCTCCACATGTGTATTTCACACTGCAATTTATTTTCTGTGGCCCTAAATGGCGTTTTTTGCAAGAGCACAACACAACCACAGTATTTAACCACTGAATCGCACAGCTATAGAAGTGCAGAGAATGCTATTAAAAAAAAAAGGTTTTTTTTTTAGTATAGCACTGTACAATATATAGAAATTGTTTATTTTACACACCTCCACATGTGTATTTCACACTGCAAAATATTTTCTGTGGCCCTAAATGGCGTTTTTTGGAAGAGCACAACACAACCACAGTATTTAACCACTGAATCGCACAGCTATAGAAGTGCAGAGAATGCTATTCAAAAAAAATGTTGTTTTTTTTAGTATAGCACTGTACAATATATAGAAATTGTTTATTTTACACACCTCCACATGTGTATTTCACACTGCAAAATATTTTCTGTGGCCCTAAATGGCGTTTTTTGGAAGAGCACAACACAACCACAGTATTTAACCACTGAATCGCACAGCTATAGAAGTGCAGAGAATGCTATTCAAAAAAAATGTTTTTTTTTTTAGTATAGCACTGTACAATATATAGAAATTGTTTATTTTACACACCTCCACATGTGTATTTCACACTGCAAATATTTTCTGTGGCCCTAAATGGCGTTTTTTGCAAGAGCACAACACAACCACAGTATTTAACCACTGAATCGCACAGCTATAGAAGTGCAGAGAATGCTATTCAAAAAAAAATTTGTTTTTTTTAGTATAGCACTGTACAATATATAGAAATTGTTTATTTTACACACCTCCACATGTGTATTTCACACTGCAAAATATTTTCTGTGGCCCTAAATGGCGTTTTTTGGAAGAGCACAACACAACCACAGTATTTAACCACTGAATCGCACAGCTATAGAAGTGCAGAGAATGCTATTAAAAAAAAAATGTTGTTTTTTTTAGTATAGCACTGTACAATATATAGAAATTGTTTATTTTACACACCTCCACATGTGTATTTCACACTGCAATTTATTTTCTGTGGCCCTAAATGGCGTTTTTTGGAAGAGCACAACACAACCACAGTATTTAACCACTGAATCGCACAGCTATAGAAGTGCAGAGAATGCTATTCAAAAAAAATGTTTTTTTTTTTTAGTATAGCACTGTACAATATATAGAAATTGTTTATTTTACACACCTCCACATGTGTATTTCACACTGCAAAATATTTTCTGTGGCCCTAAATGGCGTTTTTTGGAAGAGCACAACACAACCACAGTATTTAACCACTGAATCGCACAGCTATAGAAGTGCAGAGAATGCTATTCAAAAAAAATGTTTTTTTTTTTAGTATAGCACTGTACAATATATAGAAATTGTTTATTTTACACACCTCCACATGTGTATTTCACACTGCAATTTATTTTCTGTGGCCCTAAATGGCGTTTTTTGCAAGAGCACAACACAACCACAGTATTTAACCACTGAATCGCACAGCTATAGAAGTGCAGAGAATGCTATTCAAAAAAAATGTTTTTTTTTTTAGTATAGCACTGTACAATATATAGAAATTGTTTATTTTACACACCTCCACATGTGTATTTCACACTGCAATTTATTTTCTGTGGCCCTAAATGGCGTTTTTTGCAAGAGCACAACACAACCACAGTATTTAACCACTGAATCGCACAGCTATAGAAGTGCAGAGAATGCTATTCAAAAAAAATTTTGTTTTTTTTAGTATAGCACTGTACAATATATAGAAATTGTTTATTTTACACACCTCCACATGTGTATTTCACACTGCAAAATATTTTCTGTGGCCCTAAATGGCGTTTTTTGGAAGAGCACAACACAACCACAGTATTTAACCACTGAATCGCACAGCTATAGAAGTGCAGAGAATGCTATTCAAAAAAAATGTTGTTTTTTTTAGTATAGCACTGTACAATATATAGAAATTGTTTATTTTACACACCTCCACATGTGTATTTCACACTGCAATTTATTTTCTGTGGCCCTAAATGGCGTTTTTTGCAAGAGCACAACACAACCACAGTATTTAACCACTGAATCGCACAGCTATAGCAGTGCAGAGAATGCTATTAAAAAAAAATGTTTTTTTTTAGTATAGCACTGTACAATATATAGAAATTGTTTATTTTACACACCTCCACATGTGTATTTCACACTGCAAAATATTTTCTGTGGCCCTAAATGGCGTTTTTTGCAAGAGCACAACACAACCACAGTATTTAACCACTGAATCGCACGGCTATAGAAGTGCAGAGAATGCTATTCAAAAAAAATGTTGTTTTTTTTAGTATAGCACTGTACAATATATAGAAATTGTTTATTTTACACACCTCCACATGTGTATTTCACACTGCAATTTATTTTCTGTGGCCCTAAATGGCGTTTTTTGCAAGAGCACAACACAACCACAGTATTTAACCACTGAATCGCACAGCTATAGAAGTGCAGAGAATGCTATTCAAAAAAAATGTTGTTTTTTTTTAGTATAGCACTGTACAATATATAGAAATTGTTTATTTTACACACCTCCACATGTGTATTTCACACTGCAAAATATTTTCTGTGGCCCTAAATGGCGTTTTTTGGAAGAGCACAACACAACCACAGTATTTAACCACTGAATCGCACAGCTATAGAAGTGCAGAGAATGCTATTCAAAAAAAATGTTGTTTTTTTTAGTATAGCACTGTACAATATATAGAAATTGTTTATTTTACACACCTCCACATGTGTATTTCACACTGCAAAATATTTTCTGTGGCCCTAAATGGCGTTTTTTGCAAGAGAACAACACAACCACAGTATATAACCGCTGAATCGCACAGCTGCAGAGAATGCTATTCAAAAAAAAGTTTTTTTTTTTTTTTTAGTATAGCATAGTACAAGAAAAATATATAGAAATTGGTTATTTCACACAACTAGAGATATACACTGCAAAATATTTTTTTTGCCCAAAAATAGGTCTTTTTTGCGCACAACAAAGTGCCTTTTTTTTTTTGCAACAGCACAATAAAGTGCCTTTTTTTTTTTTGGGGGCCCAAAAATGGGTCTTTTTAGCAAAAGCACAATAAAGTGCCTTTTTTTTTTTTTTCTGACCGAAATAGGTCTTTTAGCAAGAGCACAATACAGCCACAGTATGGAATAGGTGTATCACTCAACGTAATGCAGTGCTGGTGCACTGAGCTTGCAACACAAACAGATAAACCTATGCAGATCGCTGAGCTATTATATCTCTCAATCTGGACTCCTATCTAAATCTCTCTCCCTGAAAGCACAAACAGGATCCTGCCCCTACACTACACCACACTACACTGTCTCCCTATCTTTTCTATCAGTAGATTGCAGAATCAGGACTAACTCCTATCATATAATTCTCTCCCTCACAGCAACAGCAGCCAGGATCCTTTCCCTACACTGTCTAAAAGCAGAGTGACGATCTGTGCTGTGTGCCTCTTTCTTATATAGAAGCTGGTCACATGCTGGGTCACATGTTGCACTGACCAATCACAGCCATGCCATTAGTAGGCATGGCTATGATGGCTTCTAAGGGCACACCAGCTAATCAAATGGTGATTGGCTGGCCCCTGAAGCATTTCTAACTGCGCCATTAAATTCCCGAATCTGGACCCGAACCCGGACTTTAGCGCAAAATCCGGGTCCGGGTCCGGGGTCGGGAAAACGCCAAAATTCGGTACGGACCCGAACTTTACAGTTCGGGTCCGCTCAACACTAGTCACCATGCTTGCTGTAGAGAAAGCAGATTTTAGTAAAGACTCCAATTTTTTATCTATTGGGTCTTTGAACATTGGAACATTATCTACTGGACATGTCAGTGATTTGTTCACAGAAGAGATGGCTGCGTCCACTGTAGGGACCCTCCATTTTTTTATGAACTTATCCTCCATGGGATAGATCACCGGAAATCTCTTGGGGGGAGCAAATATTTTATCAGGATGCTCCCAATCCTGGTAAATAAGCCCTTCTAATAAAGGGTGGATTGGGAAGGAACAGACAGCCTGGGGAGCTTTTAGCGACCCCAGCGAGGAAACCGTAGTGGATGGTGGTTCCGCCAGAGGCATTTTAAATGCTGATCGGACCATGTTAGTCAGAGACTGAACCCATAATCTTTCAGCCTGAGATGCTGAGAAAGGTTCTTCCACTGTTGATTCCTCCATAACTGAATCAATCTCATCCTGATCCCCTTCAGGTAGGTCGATCCCTGTGTGGGGCTGTTCCTCCACTAACAGGCACTCTGAAGGAGGAGACGGAGATCGGACGCGCTTTCCCTGTGACAGGGAAGCAGCGATCAATGCTGTTAATCTCTCTTCCAATCCTCCCAGAGTTGAGGATAAAACCTCCTCTGTTATATATACAGGAGCAGGTGGACTGGGGACAGCCGCAGCACCAGGCACTCCTGCGGGGTTTCTACGGCTACTGACCTCTGAATTCTCAGGGGAGATTGGTGCAGTACAAGCATGCCCAATATCCTCAGAGCCCGATGGAGACCCCTTTGGCTTCCTGGAAGATCTATTTCCGGAGCGTCTGGACGACATATCCTTTAAGCACAAAGCTGAGGTATTCCCGTCGTCATACACCAATTTTGCTGGTAATAGTCTAACAAAGTTGCTGCTATATACCAGCTGGTGTCCACTAAAGTGCCTTTCTATGGGGATGCCTGCATCAACGGCCTCTGTGTGCCACTGTTTGTTGCTAGCTCTGTTTGCATCCAGCTGACACTTGTACTGTGTCTTTATACAAGCTGGGACGCCTGCACATGCGCAGAAGCGCCGTGGCGGGCATCGAGCGTCATCCACCCGCCCCGCCCCTTTTTTTTCATAGGAGGCGCGTGCACGCGCCCGCGCGCGTGCCCGTGCGCCATTGGCGCCCTTTTCGAAACCAAACAGGGACTAGGAGCCAGGGCCCTTTTTGCCGGAGGGCCTGTGCGGTGGATGAGTGCAGCAACAGGGCAGAGGAAGTGGATTCCCACAGACAAACTTACCAACTGCCTGGATCTTTTGACTTGAGAAAACCAAAGATCCACATGACAAGAAAAATGGACCACAGCGGCCTCTAGTGGTTTAACACAGGTACCGCGGTCCTCTTTTTAATTTTTTTCTTGATTACTATTAAAATTTTACATTTTCAGTACTTACAGGCATACACAGATATTAGCGGGAATACCGTTAGGTAACAGACAGAAAGAAAAATTAGGCTTGGGGGTCCCCCAATAGAACCAAGTTCCTGGGGGCCCCCACTTACCTGATCCCCGCCGCAGGACTCTGTTTGGTCCACAGAAGCCCAAACTTCACCTATCACGGCAGGCATTGTAATTAAACCTTCAGGGACCGGGTTCCCAAGGATTCCACTCCCCTGGACCTGTATAGCACCCTACACAGACAACATCTTGGTCGTGGGTATGACCAGAGCTCTGGATCCCAGGGTCCAGCCCTCCTAAGAGAGGCATTACAGGCAAAACCTTGCTCTTCCGCTGCAAGGCCCGGGTACCGACCGTTTAGCTATGAAGCTTTTTTGGTGGGATCCGGAACAGCTTACTAAGGCCCAAAAGAACCTGTACGCAAGCCCAGTGAAAACACATGTTACTCTTTGGCCAACACCTTAGACACTGGCAAAAAACTGAGGTGCTCCCGGATGGGAGGGGCTTATATAGGGGAGGGTACTTCCGGTTTGGAAGTGGCCAGTGCCAGCACCTGAAGGTAATCTATATAACCCATTAGTAATGACTAAGTCGCTCTGTGTCCCGTGATGTACGAAAAAGAAATAGAGGGACTAGAGATATGTGGGATTGGAACCCAGAACTTCCCCTACGATGGCTATCTGCCTGTCAGGATGACCTTTGACCCATCTGTGGCTGGAAAAGCCGAAGTGTTTGACACCCTGGCAGTTGTGTGCCCTCGGCCACCAGGAGCCAACAAGAGCTTCCTGATAATAGGGACAAACACGGACCTGGTCCGAAGACTTCTGACCCCTCTAGTAAAAGAGAAAGGGGCAGCGGTCACCAAGATCCACCCCATGCTGAAGACAGCTTACCAAAGGCTGGTCTTAGAGCAGAAGACCCCAGGAGAGGGGATAGGGAAGGTGTGGAGACTTGGAAGAGGAGGGATAGTGCTGCAGCCCGGCGAAGTAACCTGTCTCAGAGGCACTGTGAAGCTTACTTGGGAGCAGCCTGGACCCTTTGTCATGTTGGAATCTGATCCAAGAGAAGGGTCCCACGGTCTGGAAGTGATACCAGAAGTGATTCCGCTGAAGGCCCTAAAGAAGGCCCATTGTAGAGTCCCAGTGAGTGTTAGGAACAATACGGATGGCCCCATGGAGGTCCCAGCCAGGATGCTGCTAGGCCAGGTGAGCCCTGCTGCCCCTGTCAACCTGTCAGAGGTGGGCGAAGGAGGAGATGCTTGGGAGAAGATATCCATGGAAAACCCGAATCTGCCCAGGGCTTGGAAAGAGAGAGCCAAGGCCCAGCTGAACAGATGAGAGAAGATCTTCTCTAAAGATGAGTTCGATGTGGGGTGTGCAAGGAGTGCCACCCATCGGATCCGCCTCCAGGAAGATAAGCCCTTCAGAGAGAGAGTCAGGCGGGTCCCCCTAGCAGATCTGGAGGATCTAAGGGAACAACTCTCAGAACTCAAAAGGACTGGAGTGATACGGGAATCTAGAAGCCCCTATGCATCCCCGATAGTGGTGGTCAGGAAGAAGAATGGGTCATTGAGGCTCTGTATCGACTACAGGACTCTCAACAGGAGAACCATACCCGACCAGTATACTACTCCAAGGATAGAGGATGCCCTACAGAGTTTATCTGGAGCTAAGTGGTTCAGTGTTATGGATCTCAAGAGCGGGTACTATCAGATCCCCATGCACCCAGAAGACAAGGAGAAGACAGCTTTCATAACCCCAGTAGGGTTCTTTGAATTCGACCGAATGCCTCAAGGTCTGTCTGGAGCCCCAGCTACTTTCCAGCGTCTTATGGAGAAGACTGTAGGAAACATGAACCTTATTGAAGTCCTTGTGTACCTGGACGATGTCATAGTCTTTGGAAGAACCCTGGAGGAACATGAGGAGAGGCTGGAAAAAGTATTGAGGAGACTCAGTGAGGAGGGACTCAAACTTTCGCCTGAAAAGTGTCGGTTCTACCAGTCTTCTGTGAACTATCTGGGGCACATAGTGTCCGAAGAAGGGGTGGCCACAGACCCCGAGAAATTGGAGGCAGTTACCTCCTGGCCACGACCCACCACAGTAACAGAGCTCAGATCCTTTTTGGGTTTCTGCTCCTACTATAGGAGGTTTGTGGAGGGATTCGCCCGAATTGCTAGACCATTGAATGAACTGCTCAAGACTGAGGGGGAAGAGGACAACTCAGGGCCCAGGAAGCCGGGAGAGTCAGTCAGAAATCAGTGGAACCAGAAGTGTGAAGAGGCCTTCCAGGCATTAAAGGAGAGCCTAACCACTAACCCAGTCTTGGCCTATGCAGACCCAACCAAGCCCTATGAACTACACGTAGATGCTAGTCATGACAGTCTGGGAGGAGTACTTTATCAAGAACACGAAGGGCAACAACGGCCTGTTGCCTATGTGAGCAGGAGCCTGACCCCCTCTGAGAAGAACTACCCCACTCACAAGCTGGAGTTCCTGGCCCTCAAGTGGGCGGTAGTAGACAAGTTTAAAGACTACCTGTATGGGGCGGAGTTCACTGTGAAGACCGACAACAACCCCCTTACCTACCTTTTCACCACGGCCAAGCTGGACGCCACTGGACACAGGTGGCTGGCCGCACTGTCTGGATTCAACTTCAGCCTAAAGTATAGGCCAGGGGCTGGGAATAGAGATGCAGACGCTCTGTCCAGGATATCTCATGCCCCCACCAGTGATATAGAAGATTGGACCCAAGTGGCACCGGACGGGGTGCGGGCCCTTTGTCAAGGAGCTGAATTCCAGGCCAGAGGAGGCTCCAGAGCAGAAGAAATAGGAGTTACCATGGTGGGAGTCCCAAAACACTACTGTGGAGTGACTCAATTGGACGAAGACAACCTGCCGAGATTGTCCAAGAAGGATTTGAGGAGTGACCAATTGGAAGACCCCATGGGGAGATTGGTCCTGGAGGCCCTGGAGAATCAGGATCCAAACAAACTCCTGTGTCATCCCTCAAAGGAAGCTCGCCTGTTCAGGAAAGAATGGGACAGGTTGCAGGTACATCAGGGAGTGGTCTACCGAAGGGGCCCCTCTGATGACTCAGAAGATAAGTGGCAACTGTTCCTCCCAGAGAAACATCGAGAGACTGTTTTGATTGCCCTGCATGACAATCATGGCCATCTAGGGGCTGAAAGGACCTTTCAACTTGTCAGAAGTTGGTTCTATTGGCCCTGCATGAGGGCAGAGGTAGAAGAGTACTGCCACTCATGTGCACGATGCATCCAGAGGAAGACTTTACCCCATCAAGCTGCCCCAATGGGCCATCTACAAAGTCAGGGCCCAATGGATCTGGTATGCATTGACTTTCTCTGCCTTGAACCTGACCTGAGTGGACTAGGAAATGTTCTGGTGATAACCGACCATTTCACCCGGTATGCCCAAGCTTTCCCAACCAAAGATCAGAAGGCCTCCACCGTAGCCAAGGTACTTATGGAGAAGTACTTTGTCCATTATGGGCTGCCACAGCGGCTTCATTCAGATCAAGGAAGGGACTTTGAGAGTAAACTGATCCGGAAACTCCTGGATTCGTTGGGAATCAAGAAGACTCAAACTACACCTTACCACCCACAAGGGGATGCTCAGCCGGAACTGTTTAACCGAACCTTGCTCAACATGTTGGGGACTCTGGAAAGTGAGAAAAAGCAACATTGGAGCAAACACATAGCAGCCCTAGTACATGCTTACAACTGCACCATTAGTGATGCTACAGGCTACAGGCCCCATATCGACTCATGTTTGGGAGAGAAGCGAGACTACCTGTGGACTTGGCCTTTGGCACCTCTCTGGACCATTCCTCAGCCACATCCCACAAAGGATATGTGGACAGGCTCAGACACAGCCTGAAAGTAGCCTATGAACAAGCTCAAGCGGCCTCAGATCAAGGGGGAGCTCGAAACAAAAGAAACTTCGACTTGAAGGTCCGGGTGCAAGACCTACAGCCCGGGGACCGAGTACTGTTACGCAATCTGGGGGTCCCTGGGAAGCACAAACTTGCAGATAGATGGAGATCTGAACCTTATGTCATCTGTAGGAAGTTGCCGGGCCTGCCTGTCTACAAGTTGAAGCCGGAAGGAAAGGTGGGCCCTCTGAAGACATGACATCGAAACCATCTGCTCCCTCTTGCTGAGGCAGTTAGAATACCTCCCGTGGGAGATTCTCCTGAACCGGCCTCTATCCTGGATACTCCTAGGCCGAACACTCGGTCGCAGGCTTCCCGAAATGAAGATGGAGAGGCCTCTCAACTTAGTGAAAATGAGGATGAAGAACTTAATTGGCTGTGGCCTTCCCCAACTCCAGGAACTTCTACCATAGACCTTCCAACCACTGAGGACACCACAGATGAAACACTGAACCCAGAAGCCACAGAGTTCATCCCCTCTAGTCCTTCAGCAGATTACTGGGAAGATGCCCATGATGGTTACTCAGAGGAAGAGGAGCCTGTGGCACCAGAGCCAGAAATCCCAAGGGAGCAAAGGGCTCGAAGAGTCATCCGGCCTCCTAAGAAGCTGACCTACCCACAAATGGGGAATAGCTCAGAGGATTCTGTAGTTACTGCTAGAAGGAATGCTGAAAATCCGGATCCCTCCACTGTCCATTTAGTGGAGGGCAACCCCAGCTCACTCTCTGGCACAGCTAGGCAGGCCACCCATGATAATGTGACCTGTGGGCAAGGGAATTCTACTCCTCAGTTTTGGTGGGAATTCCCTATGCCAACATCGTTTGTAGAATTGTCTAGAGTTGTACATAGTCTTTGTTAAGGTTTATCTTTGGGGACCAAAGAGTTCAAGTGGGGGGAGTGTGTAGCGGGGTGTTCCCCTTTAATGCAGAGAGACTACATTACCCATAACTCCATTCGGCAATGTTCCGCCGCAGAGACTCATGGGAGGGGTTATAAAAGGAGGAGGCGAGGCTGGGCTCGGCCTCTTTGGGACACGAGACTTCAGAGACTGATCCTCCTGTGCGGACGTGTCGGAGTGCAGGGCCTGAAGCCTGAGGCCTTGCGCAGCACCAAAGAGCCTTCCACCCCTCTGCGAGCCTGGGTGGCATCTGACTTCGCTCGACTACAGCCTTGTTGGATCGGGGACCCGATCGCTGAAGAGACGGAGTGTGTGTGTGAGGACACAACAGGTGGAAGTTCCTGGACTGGGACCGTAGTCCGGGCGGGTGAGAGGGCATATGCTCAACCGATATACTGTTACTGCATATAGGCCTATAGACTGCCGTGGCCTATGAGTTGTTTTTAGTGCTCTTATTGAAGACCCCCCCCCCTTGTTAGAACTAAATCTACTGTTCGCATAGTCAAGTTTCTACTCCATCTTTACCTACCCCATTGGATTACAAAGTTTGTACTCTATTAATGTGCACCACCGTTAAAGATCTGCCGGTGAAGAAAAAGAACTAAGTAGTAGATACCAAAACCAGGCCTGGTGGGGTTTCTAGGGTGGTTTGGTTACTGCGCCACAGGGCATTTAGCTAACGGTCGCCCGCGTGGCGCACTTGTTATGTGTTAACCCTATAGTGTGTTAGTGTGGCTGGGTTTTACATTACAAATGATTATTCTGTAAACTGTTATTGATGTTACCTTCTTTTCCTTTACCAAGAGCTTACCGTAAGTAAAATCTTACATTTATTTAAATTCAGTATTGTTTCAATGCTCAGTTATTCATACAGTAATAGACATACAATTTACTGTCAGTACTAGCTGTGCCGGTGGGGGGGGGGGGGGGGGGTGGAGCATATTGCTGGGGGTTGGCGGAGCTGTGTTCAGGGCCCAAACTAAATCAGTGGCCTTCTTAGTTGGAGGTATCGCTACACGAATATTTAGAAAAATTTGTGAAATGGGTTTTCGTTAATTTGGATATTTCCGAATTGACTAATTTGTTGAAATTCGTTAAAAAAACAAATTTGGAACAAAACGAATTGCACATGTCTACGAGGCACCCCAAAACAGTTGGAGTCAGAAATACCACGGTATCCTGTTTAGATTCACCAGCCTGCGACCCAAATAAGTTTCAAGTCTGTAGAAGTCAGCATTTCATAAACCCTCATCATGAGTTCCATTATATTTCTTGGCAAAGATCTGTGCAACTGTGTGACAGGGAAGCAGGACTATAACTGCTACTCAGCCGAATCTTTACAACTGTCAGTGGGTAATCTTTAAAAAATCTAATTGAACGTCTTAACAGGATATCTACAACAGAACACTGCAATATTTTAATAGTTGATTAGCATCATAATTCCATTAAGTCTGTTAGCAGTAAAATCTACAATGTGTTACCAGCACTTAGGCTAGATTCACGACTAATCATTCACTGTATGTTGTGCTTGCGCGGGCACAGAAGCCCATTCATTTAAATTGTAGCCGCTATACATGTGGGAAATGCAGGAAAAAGATCCCTTATTAAAATGGCAGTCGCACTGAAACCAAACGAAATGTGCTTTGTTTTCAGATGCATGAAGGTGCTTTTAAGAATTAATGGGACAACCACACGTTTGCTAAAGAGCAGCAAAATTTTCTGCGGGTCCAGGAAAGCATGTGATTTACACGCAGACCCGCACCTGCAGAAGTTTGAACCTAGCCTTAAGCCCCGTACACACGGTCGGACTTTTGCCCAACAAACTTAGTTTTAAGCAAGTTGGACCAACAATCCGACCGTGTGTACGCTCCATCGGACAAACTTTTTTGAGTTTGGTTTTGTTTTCATCGGACAAAAGTTGGGTCTGCGAACGGACAAACTTTTGCCCAACAAAAGTCCTATGGAGCAAAGTCCTACTGTGTGTACAGAAAACCATAGGACTTTTGTCCGATGGACAAAACAACCAATGTTAAAATCAACCAACAATAGCAGAAGTTGACCAAAGGGTGGCAGTAAAGATCAGAAAAGAGCAGAAAAAACAAGTGATGTTGTAAGAAGTTTTAAGAAAGTTTGCAGAAAAGTCCTGTGGTGTGTATGCTATGGGTGTTCCCGACCAACTCCGTTCGGACAAAAATCCACGGAAAAGTCAGATGGAAGTCCGACCGTGTGTACGAGGCTTTAGACAACCACACTGAAATCCAGAGAGCTGGGATCAGCCTATCATAAATGTGTTAGGCCGGCCATAGATGGAGGGAATTTCTTTCCTGCAACCATGGGAATCCCTCTCACCAAGCCATTCTCTTCTCCTGGTGGGAGGGGTGAGGGAAGCTGCCCCACCGCCAGGAGAAGACAGTTATTGTTGCAGCTATAACAGTCGCTTGCAATAATCACATGTAAAATCCGACAGGCTGGTTGTACCCAAGTTAATCGATCAATCAAGTTGGGTACAATCAGCCTGCCCATACATAGTTCGGATCCTGCTGAACGGGCCAATATTTCAACTGTCTATGGCCAACAATAGGAGCATTCCAGTTTTGTAATGCTCTAGACTCTAGACATACAGAACATCTGGCATGCAATAAATCCTCCTACACAGGGCTTATTGATATTGTAAACCCATTTACAATAGTTCTGAACGCAGATTTTTTATTTTTACCTTAATGCTTTTTTTGCATTAGGGTAAAAAACCTTCTGAAATGCAGTTTCCCCTAAATCCCCCCTCCACCATACCAATCTTAATCCAGCAATATGAATGAGAGCAGAGGCTCTGTCTGTTTTCTCCCTCCTCATTGGCTCAGACCCAGCAGCAGGATCCAGTGACGAGGGAGCGGGGGGCGAGGCCAAGTTCCACTGTATCTGCCAATAGACACTGACAGGGAGGCGATGGGATTGGCAGGGGCCAGGCCCCCTCAAATACTCAGGGTCAGCCCAGCTGGGGAGGTGTTCTGTTTGGGAGGAAGATGGAGATTACGTTTTAGGCTGTCGGGACCTTTGAGGGAGGGTGACCTTGGGCCTGGGCTCAGGTGTGGACGGGACCCTCTCACAACCCACAGAGGTGTCCTGACCAGGAGGCACAGGAGGAGCAAGAGAGGACAGCAGGAGAACACTGCCTGGAGAGTCTCCAGGAGTTCCACAGAGGCAGCCAAGACGGCTGGTGAGAGTTCACACAGTCAGGAGGACTGGGAGGCACACCTGAGAGGACTGGGAGAGTACAGTCTGGGATTGGTGCAGAGCCAGTGGACTGTGGTGGCACGGGCAGTTAAAGAGGCAGCTGCAGGCAGGAGGGCTGGTAGGGCCTGAAGATGTGGTGCTGGGATCAGTAGCCACGTGGGACAGCTAGCACTGGGACTACCTTCATTTTTGCTACACCAAATGGGCCCGCGGTTCCTACCTGCAAAGGGCATTTGCTTAGGCCTGGCCAAGCCAGTGTCAGGCCTCAAATACAGTGCTAGCTGTAGAAGTGTAACCAAGTGATGTGCTGGAGCTGGAAGTAAAGAGGTGTATATACAAGGAGTGTAAATAGTTTCAGTCCCAAGATTATATTTTTCTTCAATCAAGTGGGCATCCCAAACATAAACTTATCCAAGTTTAATTCCCCCAATAAAACATAAAAACAAAGTGGAAGGACTGTTTTCTGCCTAAGAGTGACTGAGAACTGTGTGCCTGATTGTGCAGGGTGACAGACGAACCACAACTATCAACATCCCCTATGGGGGTACCGCTACACGTTTATGAGTGCTCCCATAGTAGGCAGCTTGCTATGGGGGAACTCTGCATAGGGGAGGAGCCAGGAGCGCTAAGAGAGGAGGATTGGGGCTGCTCTGTGCAAAACAATTGCACAGAGCTGTCATGTAGAACATTTATTTTTTTATTATTCTTTATTTAAGGGTATGCAATATTAGTATGACATGACAGCACAGTTCTGACAAAGATTATCAGCGGTGACACAATGGAAATGAAAATAACATAGGTTAATTGTCACTAACTAATCTATATACCCTAGGTCAATGATAAATCGTGCCTCAGGGTATACTCAGGGTCATATTCAACTTTGGGAGAAAAACATAACCATGTGTAGCAAAATATTTGTAGGAACATACAGTAGCTTGCATGTACATACTAAGAGGATCAGATCACTTAAGCCTCTTACACTCAATCGGATTTTTATCGGACAAAGCGTAGGACTTTTGTCCGAAGGGCGTGGGATGTGAAATTGTATTGCATACAAACGGCAAAGAATTGTCGACCAACAAACACGAAACTATGTGGCTTTTCAGCTCTTTAGCACCACCCTTTGGGCAACTTCTGCTAATGTAGTGTTATGGTGAGCATTGCTTCTGAGCATGCGTGTTTGTACTTTGGAGTTTTATCTGACGGACTTGTGTACATACGATCGGATAATCCGACAATTTTAAAGAATGCTATCCCACATTTTTCCGCCGAAAATCCAACAACAATTGTCCGATAGAGCATACAAATGGTCGGATTTTCTGACAACAGCCTGTCATCACACAATTCCTGTCGGATAATCCGATCATGTGTACAAGGCTTTACAGGCATGCATCAATTGTAATGAAAAAGCAACCGGTGACCCTCTTCAAAAAAAGGGTACACCGCTCAGCTCAAAAATAAAACGTTGTACCATACGGGTCGGTGCATACGCTGGACACGCTAGGTGTCTAAAAAAAGAGGAGAAAAAGAAGAGAAGAAGAAATGTAAGAAAAAAGGGAGATTGGTCAACCTTGGTCCCTTAACCATTCTAAATAAGGACACAAAACTGCGTGACATGGGTTTAAACGGCCACAGCAGACCTTTTTATTAACAAATGAATAAATAACATCACTTAAAACAATTCAACAATCAACAATAAAACCAAGAAGGGGTCTTTGGTTGTCCTTAAGGCACACTTTATAACTGTAATTGCCCGTGTCCTCAGCCGCACCCCAACCGGCTTGAAGACGTTGTGACATCACACCTTCTTAAATTTTTCCCCCAGAGGACCTAGCTCCTGGGATAACCACCAATAACCAACTAGGTGGGAGCACCATACCCTAGATGGGCCCCCAAATTTTGTAACAATATAGCCCCCCCAAAGACCCGCTAAACTGCTGTGACAATGATCCTTCCCCTTTTCTTATTTTTAATGAAAGTACTGGCCCATAAATTATAACCAAAATAAAAACCCACAATCCCTAATACCCCGGGAACCCAGGATACAGGGCGGGAGGGACTGTATAGGGACAATATAGTTACACACTCCCCCCAAAGACCCGCTAAACTGCTGTGACAATGATCCCCCCCCCCTTTCTTTTTTTTATGAAAGTACTGGCCCATAAATCATAACCAAAATAAAAACCCACAATCCCTAATACCCCGAGAACCCAGGATACAGGGCGGGAGGGACTGTATAGAGACAATATAGTTACACACTCCCCCCAAAGACCCACTAAACTGCTGTGACAATGATCCCCCCCCTTTTCTTTTTTTTATGAAAGTACTGGCCCATAAATCATAACCTAAATAAAAACCCACATCCCCTAATACCCCGGGAACCCAGGATACAGGGCGGGAGGGACTGTATAGAGACAATATAGTTACACACTCCCCCCAAAGACCCACTAAACTGCTGTGACAATGATCCCCCCCCTTTTCTTTTTTTTGAAAGTACTGGCCCATAAATCGTAACCAAAATAAAAACCCACAACCCCTAATACCCCGGGAACCCAGGATACAGGGCGGGAGGGAGGAAAGTTTCCTCTTCGCCTGAACTTTCCAGAATGAACACCCAGCATCCCTTGCACGGACAACCCTTGCGGCTCCTCCCTGCCCATCTGACCTTCCGCAATCCAATAAGGTAAGAACTACGCCCCTTCACCACTAAATGTCTCAGATTTAACCCTTTCTGGATCTGTTCCTCACTTTAGTCATGCCGCCCCTCCTCTGGGTCGCACTTGCCTGTTCATAGTCTCACTTGATAAGTGATACTCAAGTAATAATAAAGATTTTTTTTTTTTTAAAACAAACATGTTCTATTTACCTGCTCAGTGCAATGGTTTTTCTTCTCGGGTCCCCCCACCAGCACTCATTGCCCCTCCCTCCTGCCTCCAGAACAAGCAGCTTGCAATGGGGACACTTGTGCAAGCTCGCTTCTGAGCCGCTTCTCTGCATGTCCATTAACACACACAGCTGCGGCTCAGCCAGCCCCCTCTCTCTCCTTATTGGCTCACTGGCTGTGTCTCAACCAATGAGGAGGCAGAGTCCCCGGAGAGCCAAGGTTCTTGTGCACAATGCTGGATCGTGATGGGGCTAAGGTAAGTATTGGGGGGGGGCTGCTGCACAGAGAAGGTTTTTTACCTTCATACATATGTAGCGCCCTGCTCCTGATGATCAGGCGCTATATTTAAATCAAGTGGGTATCTGAGCCGCTTACTGGCTCAGATCTGATTAGGAAGGCTAAATTGGCCTCTGTTTCGGCTGTGGCTGTGTTGGGAGGACTTCCCACTGTTCGCCTGTGGGTGGCATTACCACCACCGGCCAGTGTTGGAACACAACCAAGCCAGAGTGGATTGGGTGTCCTTCCCCGGGAACAGCTGAGTGGGAGTGGTCTCCCCGCTGAGCATGCTGGGGAAGGGTACTTAAGGGGCAGACGCCATTGTTATGGGCTCGTTTGCCATGTGGCCCTCCTGGCCCAAGGCGTGTGTTACTTCCTGTCTCATTTTCCCACCTTGGGGCCTGCTGGCCCGAGGCTGTGCACCTACAAGGTAGGCCCAGATGTCCTGTCTGTGGCAGAGACTTTGGGTCCGTGCTCCACCCCGGCTGCTAGGCCATTGAGAGAGGTCTATCCGGGTGAGCAATTTTCACTCAAAGGAAAGTGGTATGTGTACTTTGTTTAGTGCCGCTTTAAAACCTAAAAGTTCCTCAGTGGCCTGCATCATGTGCCTGAACTTCCCCTAACCCTCCGTCCTTTTTTTCCCTGCAAGTTGGAGTGAAATAAAAGCAAAGAAAAGGATTTATAACTTGTGTAGCGGGGTCCCAACTTAGGGGAGTCACTATGATTCAATTTAGGGGTGACCTGAGCGGTAGTTGGCTCGGGTCTTCTAATTATTTGGACTCTGTCTTGCTGCTGTGTCACCTGGCGTGCAGTTCCTCTTTAGGCGTATGGGTGGTGTTGTCACTTATACCCGGGGTTGAACCACAGGTGATGGAGTAGCTATTGGATGTCCTCTCTTGGCTGCCGTACGGTGGGCGGTTCCGGCCTGCTGTGCATGCCGAGGAGAGGATATATAAGGGGCAGACGCCATTGTTCAGTGTGGTAGTACCCGGGGACCTGTACCCGGAGGAGTGTGCCCCTCTAAGGGGGGGGGGTGCGCCCAACTTTGACTGAGGAGTCTCGGGCACCTTTGGCCCGAGGCTGCGGAGTTCCAGGTAGGCACAGTACCTTCAACTGGGTCTACAACCAGAAAGGAAACCCAGGGAGCCCAGGTGGGGGCAACCGCTCTGGCATAGAGGAAACCGGGGGTGGATCGGTCCCATTAAGGAGGCGAGTAATACAAGATTACTGTCTCGGTAGAGGCCTGGTGTCCTGTCAGAAGGGAAGGATTCCTTTCTTCGCAGACTGCCTTTGTGGAGTGTCGTTATCTAAAGGAGGGATCTCCTCGACTTTGTCCTTGGAGGGGACTAAGTCACTGTTTGAGCTTCATGCCAGCTGCTAGTGCTATTGAGTGACTATCCGGGTGAGCTGTACCCATTCGGGACCGAGTGGCGACGAAGCCAAGAGTGTGCCTGAATCCATCCTATTCTGCTAACCTCTTTCCTCTCTTCAACTTTTTGGTTACTCAAGCAAATAAGAGAAAATAAACTCTTGTTGGAGTTGAAGTGTTGTGTGGACATTGACCTTCTTTGGGAAAGGTAAAGACTTGCCTCTATAACCTAGAGGGAAGAACCAGTGAAGGGAAGCAACTCGCTGCGGGACCCAAATACATAACACCGTCCGACCTCTAATCCAGAGGACGCGGGCATGTGGCATGGTGTGTTTTATCCCCTGAAAGGAAGGTAAGGGGGAAAAGGATCTGTGTGCTACACTTGTGTGGACATTGAAGTTTCACCTGAAGTGTATAGACTCTCATCCCCTAGACAACGAATGGTGGGGTAACGTGCAAGGGCCAAATCTAAACCAGCAGCTCCTACGGGGTTAGTGCTACACATACAATTCATAAGGGTAAAAAACCCTGAGCCTTTAGGCGACAATGCAAAAGAGCACTAGACCAACATGGACAGCGTTGTCACCTCACAACAGGAAGTGCCTGAACAAGGGTCTTCATAGTATGCTCAACGGGTATTATTTTAATAAAAGCTGCAGATTTAAAAGCACTGTAAATGACTTTTTTAATTAGCACAATACAAATAAATTAGATTTTTGGTCGTTGGGATTAAATGTAATTAAATATGACACATTTGCCATTTCTGTGCTTTTCTAATTAATCTGTCCAAAAAATTCAACTAGAAGTAACCTATAAGATAGCAGTGTTAGAACGCGTGCGGCTGATTTGCTGAGCCATGAAGCACTGTTTTGGGAAAAGTACGGAAGGAAGAAAATAGACTGCGAAATGTTAATTACATGTTCCCTATTCCAGCAGACTGGGGGAAGTAATCCTCGTCTACACTCATGAGCACTTCATAGGCTGCTCCATCTCCTGCTGCTCCTCTTTAATCTCCAACACAGAGTCCAGTGATTTCATTACTTTCTCTGTCATTTCTTACTAACTCATTTTCTCTTGGAACTTTCACTGCATATATTAGAACCCGGTGACCTTTACAGAGTAGGAAACATTTTTTTTTTTATTATTGCCATGCTCTTGTATTATTTATTTCCACATCATTATTATTAAAAATAGCTTCAAGTTACAGTAAATAGCTTTGCTAAACATGACTATTTATCTGATTGTCATGAGATGATAGGACAAGTGATGACGGGGCAAAGCTGCTAAACATCAGGTGGTTATTGTCTGGGATAGTGAAAATCTTATTGTAGATTCCTATCTATCCATCTATCTTATGATGGAGATAAGGATAGGCTTGCCCTTTAAGATGGAACAAAATAATAAAGTACCTCATGAATATTAAACTGACCCTATTGCTATTAGGCATGATCTTAAAGTTGTTGTAAACCCTTACATACAGTATATACGTGAAGTGACTGGCCTCAGGTGATACACAGAGGTGAAACAAATCCTCCTACATAAGTTGTACATGTTTATCTGGGGTCTTCTTCACTCCAGATCCATTCAAAGTGCTTAATTTATAAAGCTTGTCTGGGAGTTCAGAAAAATAGGGGCGGAGAGCTGAAATTGCACTCGGCAGAGCTCAGTGAAGAGCAGTGGAGGCTGGTGCTCAAATTTTTTGAGGGGGCGCAAACAAACTGAAAAATTCTGGAAAAAAAAATCAATTGCAGCCTCACTGTGCCCATCAAATTCAGCCACTGTGCCATCAAACGCAGCCACTGTGCCCATCAATTGCAGCCACTGTGCCATCAAACGCAGCCACTGTGCCATCAAATGCAGCCAGTGTGCCCATGAAATGCTGCCACTGTGCCCATCAAATGCTGCCACTGTGCCATAAAATGCCGCCACTGTGCCATTCAAATGCCACCACAGTGCCCATCAAATGCTGCCACTGTGCCATCAAATGCCGCCACTGTGCCATTAAATACCACCACTGTGCCCATTAAATGCTGCCACTGTGCCCATCAAAAGTTGCCACTGTGCCCATCAAAAGTTGGCTGTGACCCCACTGTGACCCCCCCCTGCCCGCTCGCCATCTGCCCGGCACTTACCCTATCTCGGTAGCGGGTCAGGCAACGGGTGACGGCGGCGAGCTGTGGGACCTTGCAGCGGGTCAGACAGCAGCGAGCTGTGTCCTCCATGTGTTTCCTCCCCTCCTCCTGATAGGTGTCCAATCCCAGCGCCTGTCCTTTCAGCCAATCAGGTGACGGGTATCAGACACGCGCTACCTGATTGGTGGGCAGGCGGTTCAGTGTTAGAAAAGCGAATATTCATTCGCTTTTCTAACACACCTGGGTGCGCTCCGAGTTCACCTTTTTTGAAGCCTATTAGAGCCTATGGCTCTAATCAGGTGCTTTAAAAATCACACCTCCGCCGCTGTAATTCAGGCACACAGTGTACAAAAAGGGGCCAGACTCCTGAATAGGGGGTGGCAGCGATGGCCATGGATAAATTCATTCAATGCATGATTCTATCCATTATTCATAGAGAGGGGTGGCTGGAGAGAGGGGGCGGCGCCCGTGCACCCTTAATGGATGCACCACCACTGGTGAAGAGATCTCTGAGAGAGCTGATTGGAGGGGGGGGGGGGGACACACAGCTCACAGGAACAAAGATGAGGCTGTCACTCTGCTGAAGGTCCCTCCCCTATCTTTTCTTGGTGTCAGGAAAACTTGTCAGAAGTGATTCATGCAGACAGCAGAGGAAGGAAACAGCAGACAGAAATTACACTTAGCCTAGTTTTACACTGGGCCATCGTGGGCGTTGGCGGTAAAGCGCTGCTATTTTTAGCGGCGTCTTACTGTCGTTTTTGCAGCGCTTTTCTGCCCGCTAGCGGGGAGCTTTTAACCCCCGCTAGCAGCCGAAAAAGAGCTAAAACTGCCCACAAAGCGCTGCTGCGGTTTGGAGGCGCTGCCCATTGATTTCAATGGGCAGGGGCGCTTTAGGAGCGGTTCCTACAGCGCCTCAAAGATGCGGCTGGTAGGACTTTTTTGAGAGTTCTGCCAGCACTCTAGTGTGAAAGCCCTCGGCAGCTCTTTCAGGGCGCTTTGCAGGCGCTATTTTTAGCGCTATAACGCCTGCAAAGCGCCCCAGTGTGAAAGTAGCCTAAGTGCTCTGGATTGAGACAATTACACACTATAGAGGTATATGCTTTGTTAATATTTAATGTCTGAGGTTTTCAACCACTTTAAGGTTTTGTCTGAACACAAGTTTGCACTGAACATTGGCAGTTCCGACTGTTATCGCAGTACACGAAAACAAGGGAGTATGTTCAGGCTGTCTGTCTGGCAGTCTTACTACTGTTATTATATATACTGTATAATAGCTTCCCACTGTCAATCATAAAGGACGCCAATGGGTGCAGGAACTGCAGAATCCTTGAGAACCAGTTACATCCCTGACCTCATTCACTTACATGGCCAAGGAATCCCAAATCAGATATCTGGGGACCCCCTTATCTTAACTGCTTCCGGACCACCCCATGAACATATACTGCGACAGGGAAGCCCGGCTGCGCAAAATCACGTTGTTGTACGTTATTCCATGCACTCGGTGTAGGGGGGTACGCGCGCCGCTTCCGCTGTGATTGGACACAGCTGGAGCCAATCAGCGGGTCTGGCGGCCGCAATGGCCACCGATCGTTCTGTGGAGAGACATATCAGCGGTGTGCCTATGTAAACGAGGCAAACCGCTGATTTGTCAGGGAGCTAAGAAGTTTTTGGATGCTGTAACTTTTGCACAAACCAATCAATATACGCTTATTGGGATTTTCTTACCAAAAACATGTAGCAAAATACATATTGGCCTAAATTGATGGAGAAATTTGTTGTTTTTTTTTTTTATTTTATTTATTGGGAATGTCTTTTAGCAGAAAGTAAAAAATATTGTTTTTTATTCAAAATTGTTTGTCTTTTTTTGTTTATACAGTAGAACAAAAAATAAAAACCCAAGAGATGATCAAATACCACCAAAAGAAAGCACTATTTGTGGGGAAAAAAAAAAGACATCCATTTTATTTGGGTACAGCGTCGCACGACCGCAAAATTGTCAGTTAAAGCGACGCAGTTCCGTATCACAACAAATGGCCTGGTCAGGAAATGGGTAAAACCTTCCGGAGCTGAAGTGGTTAAAGAGGGATGCCATATTTTGATAAGTCCCCACCCCTCCCCCACAGCTGCTGGGTCAGAGATGTGGGGGAGAGGCCCTTGTCCTCATCAACATGGGGCTCCCTCAACATTTGGGGGGACCCCAATGTCCTTTTTTTGGTTACATGTATACAAAAGTGAGATATAGAAAAAACAAACGAAAGTCCCAAAGATCATGGATAAAACTGAAGCAGCGCTAGCAATCAAATTATTCATATGAAAGTCCTCTATCTCAGTGCCTAGATAGGAAATGCAGCTTGAAACAGATGCTGATGGTGATAAATGATGGACCAAACTGTGGGATAGTGCTCCTTTCACTCGAATTGTGTTCACCTCGTGGGGGGATCTTAAACCCCTTTAGGGGATGCACTCACCAGATAGTGGATAACATTGGGCCTTAAATAAATCACCACAGCTGTTGTTAGATCTGTTCTCTCCACTGATGTCATCAAGTCTCCAATGGCATGTTAAGAAAGTAAAAGGCCACATAGAGTAGTACTGCTTATGAAAGATTTATTGAAACCCCCTTTACAAATGCATGAGTACACCCTTATGCAGATATGCGTACCGAAAATACAATAAAAACAAGCATTGGATGTGTGTGCGTGTACTACAGGGTGCAGTACCGCGGTTTACCAGTGTCCTGGTGGCTTCCTGGTCCTGCGTCCCGTGGAGCGCACGCGTCACTACCGGTTAGTTGCTGGGGAGTCACGTCCTGACGCGTTTCGTCACTTCCGGACTTCGTCTGAGGGCGTGACTCACCATAGCAGCAACGGCCATAAGTACTCTTCTCTTCCGCCCACCTCACCCCGTCAGACGCCGCTGCGTGCATTCCAGCATCTAGCCAGCGGCTCCCCATGGGAGCTAAGTGGTGCGCAACACGGAAGTGTAAGAAGAGCACTATGCAACAATCTAACAGCGCGAGTAAACACCTCCCCCTCACACTGATTGGATAGTGGGGGGTGCAGTGAACCTTCAGCGCTGGGTATAACCTTGACAGCCATATATCATTTAAATATACATCACGGATTTATGTGACACATAAGAATATGATTGCCGGTCAGGAGGAAAAGATATGTGTATAAGAGAAAACCGAGGGAGATGGATGGAGCTGCTTACTGCAAGCCAATCAATGCCTCAGCTAAATTAAAGCGACATGTTGGTGCTTCACATTGCAGAAATTACCTATTTACACATTATATGAGATATGTTTATATCTGTAGATATGTAACCTCATGCCTGATGACCTTTCTAACTACTGCACAGATGTTGGGTCCAGCATGAGATCTATATCTATTAGTAAAATTATCTGATTATTATTGGATTTATTAAACTGTTTAACCCAAAAAATACACTGGTATTCTAAACACCATCTATTGCTAGTATTAAATACGTCCAGTGTGTAGACCAACCAATATACAATATCTATCCCATTCTATACTAATAGACACTAGGGGGGGAGTGTAAAAATGGGTCAAAATGAGATATGGATAGGCTAGCTGGGAATTAAAATCTGGTAGGCTGGGAACTGCCAAAAATCCAATAGAGACTGAAACCACAGTACTTGTAAGAATCAATCATAACTACACATCTCGTGAAAGGAATCAGACATAAAACATGGATATAAACATGGATATAAAACATAGATATAAAATGAAATTAATTAAAATAATCATATATTACTTTGAGTGTGTCAAATGTATAAAATGTGTAAAAGGTGTTAAAGGGGGGACTGACTAAAATTCAATATGGAAAATGTACAAATCAAAATGTGCTTGAAAACATACCAGCTAGTGTGTGAGAATATGGCCACACTCCATGATGTACTGTATAAGTGGGGTCAAGTGTCACTTATATAGCAGTTGATATCCAGTTCTACATTCAGACCTTTCGGAACAAGGACATCTGTTAGGAAAATCCAGCGAGTTTCGCGTTTGGAAAGCTCCCTAACTCTATGGGAGCCTCTCCAATGAGGTTCTAGATGTTCGATACCCCAGAACTCTAAACCTGACGCATCCTGGTTCTGTCTTAACTTGAACTGTAGGGACACGTTGTGGTCCTTGAATCCGATTTTAATATTATGGATGTGTTCAGCTATTCTTATTCTTAATAGCCTTTTGGTGCGGCCTATATACAGAAGGCCGCATGGACATCTTAAAGCGTACACGACATGATCAGTGTTGCATGTGATAAATTGTTGGATATCAAATGATTGGTTGTTGGAAGGGGAAGTGAACATATCTAAACCCCTTATGGTGTTGGTCACTTCCCTACATGCCTTACACCTCCTGCATGAGAAGAAACCATTCTGATCCCAAAAGGACTGAGGTCTTGCGGG
The DNA here is from genome assembly GCA_029206835.1 of Rana muscosa. Lineage (NCBI taxonomy): Eukaryota > Metazoa > Chordata > Amphibia > Anura > Ranidae > Rana > Rana muscosa. Next base: position 286,839,850 of record CM055118.1, read on the forward strand.
TAGGTCTAAGATCTTTTTGACTATCCGGTCTCCGTGATTGGGGGCCTTCCTATATATGAATTGAGGCTTTGGAGGCAACACAGTGCCTAACTTTTTGTCCATCAATAAGATGTGCCAATGTTCTTTAAAAATAGCTTCAACCTCCCTATATTGGGTATTGAATTGTGAGATGAATCCCCACTCTTTGGTGTTCACTGCTGGGAGAGCTGCTTTTTGTTTTTCCTGCAAGCATAGTTCTCTGGGGATGGCGCCTACTTCTTCTACAATTTTCTCCAGAGTTGCTGCGTTGTAACTTTTCTCTACAAATCTATTGGTGAGAGTTCTGGATTGTGTGTAAAAGTTTGCAGCCTCAGAGCAATTATGTTTTACCCTCATGATCTGGCCCGTTGGAACATTTTTGAGCCATTGGGGATGGTGACCACTGGTTATGGGTAGGTAACTATTTCTGTCAGTGGTTTTAAAGAACACTTTAGTTTCCAATTTATGATCCTTTCGATAAACAGTTACGTCCAGAAAGTTGATGTGTTCTTCATGCCATTCAGAAGTTAGCTTGATGTTGTTAGTGTTGATGTTTAAAATGTTTAAAAAACTTTGTAGTGATTCCACCGATCCAACCCAAATTAAAAACAGATCATCAATAAAACGTTTATAAAAAATTAATTCTATCCGTCTGTCTTTAAAAATCACTTTATCCTCCCACTCAGCCATGAACAGGTTAGCAATGCTTGGAGCAAATTTTGCTCCCATCGCAACACCTCTCTGCTGTGAGTAAAATTTCTTGCAGTACCAAAAGTAGTTGTGGGATAAACAAAAATTCATGGCATGTCCAATAAAGACTTTTTGATTATGTGGCAGATCATCCCTTTGACTTAAGGCCCAATTTAAGGCCAGAAGAGCGTCGTCGTGCTGTATAATCGAATACAATGAGGATACTTCTGCTGTTACCAGAAACGTTTGTTGCCCTTCTTCTAGAGTGACGGTCTGTAGATGATTCAAAAAGTCTTTGGTGTCCCTTAGATATGAGCGTGTCCTCACTACGCTTTTCTGCAGAAATTTATCGAGGTATTGGCCCAATCTTGAAGAGATGGAGTCTATACTGTTGACAATGGGCCTTGCTGGTGGGTTTATAGGATCCTTATGTATTTTGGGCAACGTGTATATGGTCGGTATCTTACTACTGGTGGGGACCAGGAAATTGCTTTCCTTGGTTGTTAGTACCCCTAAATTGGTGCCCAAATTTACCAAAATTTCTAGTTGGTTCCTATAGGATTGTGTAGGATCCTGATCCAATAGTTTATAAGTGGATCCATCTGAAAGGATATTTAAAATCTGCTCATGGTAATCATCCTTGGAGAGTATCACTACACCTCCCCCTTTGTCCGCTGGCCTTATTATAATGTCTTTTCTTTTCTCCAATGAGTCAATCCCTTCTTGGATGTGTCTGAGGTTGAAATTCTTTTTTGGTTTGAGTTGGTTCATGTCTCTTAATACCAGACTCTTAAACACCTCTATTTGATGGTTTGGGTTATTTAAGGGGTTGAACAGCGATTTGTTCTTTAGCCCACTGTTGATCATGCCTTGAGAATTGGTGTGGATAATCCCATTGGATGTCTGTAGGCCCACAAAGTATTTCTTAATGTTCAGTTTCCTGATGTACTTGTGGATATCTATGAAGACATCAAATTTGTTGATGGGTTTCTTAATGCCACATTTCAGGCCCAAATTTAAGATGTTTAATTCCTTATGTGTTAGTTCTGTTGTAGTCAGATTGAAAATGCCTCCTGTTAGTGGTTTCTTCTTCTTTTCTTGGACCTTCCTCCCTGCCCTACATCCTCGGGATCCGTGTATCCTGGGTATTGGTTCTGGGGTTGTTCCTTCTCCCACTGGGTGTGGTGCTGGGGATCTCTCCAATTCTGGTCTCTGTATGGACCTGTGTGGTGCGGGGGTCTCCCCCGAGTGGTGGGCATCCTCGTCCCCTCCTTTGCCCCCCCTCCTCTCCCTAAAAAAGGACGTGGTGTGGGGGCATTTTCATAATGTTCCTGATCCGTGTGTGGTGGTTGAAATCTGTTGTGTGTAGGTAGCTGGTATGTTTTGTGCTGGTTATTACTTGTTTGTTGTTGGTTATTATTTGGCTGTTGGTAGTACATTTGATTGCCTCTACGTCTCCCCCCCCGGGGTTTACCTCTACCTCTTTGCATGGGGGTTGAGAAGCGTATCGGAGAGTCTATTTCTATCTCATCATCGGTGGGCTCATCTCTTATCCCCCCAGGTAGTGGTGTAACGGTGGGGATGGCTAATAGTGGTGTGGGGCGTGGTTTCTCTATCATATTGATGTTATCTGGCAAAGTTTGCTGCCATAAATAAATGTTATTGGCTTTAAAGTCCCCCAGGTTCCCAACAACAAACAAGTAATAACCAGCTCAAAACATACCAGCTACCTACACACAACAGATTTCAACCACCACACACGGATCAGGAACATTATGAAAATGCCCCCACTCCACGTCCTTTTTTAGGGAGAGGAGGGGGGCAAAGGAGGGGACGAGGATGCCCACCACTCAGGGGGAGACCCCCGCACCACACAGGTCCATACAGAGACCAGAATTGGAGAGATCCCCAGCACCACACCCAGTGGGAGAAGGAACAACCCCAGAACCAATACCCAGGATACACGGATCCCGAGGATGTAGGGCAGGGAGGAAGGTCCAAGAAAAGAAGCAGAAACCACTAACAGGAGGCATTTTCAATCTGACTACAACAGAACTAACACATAAGGAATTAAACATCTTAAATTTGGGCTTGAAATGTGGCATTAAGAAACCCATCAACAAATTTGATGTCTTCATAGATATCCACAAGTACATCAGGAAACTGAACATTAAGAAATACTTTGTGGGCCTACAGACATCCAATGGGATTATCCACACCAATTCTCAAGGCATGATCAACAGTGGGCTAAAGAACAAATCGCTGTTCAACCCCTTAAATAACCCAAACCATCAAATAGAGGTGTTTAAGAGTCTGGTATTAAGAGACATGAACCAACTCAAACCAAAAAAGAATTTCAACCTCAGACACATCCAAGAAGGGATTGACTCATTGGAGAAAAGAAAAGACATTATAATAAGGCCAGCGGACAAAGGGGGAGGTGTAGTGATACTCTCCAAGGATGATTACCATGAGCAGATTTTAAATATTCTTTCAGATGGATCCACTTATAAACTATTGGATCAGGATCCTACACAATCCTATAGGAACCAACTAGAAATTTTGGTAAACTTGGGCACCAATTTAGGGGTACTAACAACCAAGGAAAGCAATTTCCTGGTCCCCACCAGTAGTAAGATACCGACCATATACACGTTGCCCAAAATACATAAGGATCCTATAAACCCACTAGCAAGGCCCATTGTCAAAATTATAGACTCCATCTCTTCAAGATTGGGCCAATACCTCGATAAATTTCTGCAGAAAAGCGTAGTGAGGACACGCTCATATCTAAGGGACACCAAAGACTTTTTGAATCATCTACAGACCGTCACTCTAGAAGAAGGGCAACAAACGTTTCTGGTACCAGCAGATGTATCCTCATTGTATTCGATTATACAGCACGACAACGCTCTTCTGGCCTTAAATTGGGCCTTAAGTCAAAGGGATGATCTGCCACATAATCAAAAAGTCTTTATTGGACATGCCATGAATTTTTATTTATCCCACAACTACTTTTGGTACTGCAAGAAATTTTACTCACAGGAGAGAGGTGTTGCGATGGGAGCAAAATTTGCTCCAAGCATTGCTAACCTGTTCATGGCTGAGTGGGAGGATAAAGTGATTTTTAAAGACAGACGGATAGAATTAATTTTTTATAAACGTTTTATTGATGATCTGTTTTTAATTTGGGTTGGATCGGTGGAATCACTACAAAGTTTTTTAAACATTTTAAACATCAACACTAACAACATCAAGCTAACTTCTGAATGGCATGAAGAACACATCAACTTTCTGGACGTAACTGTTTATCGAAAGTATCAAAAATTGGAAACTAAAGTGTTCTTTAAAACCACTGACAGAAATAGTTACCTACCCATAACCAGTGGTCACCATCCCCAATGGCTCAAAAATGTTCCAAAGGGCCAGATCATGAGGGTAAAACGTAATTGCTCTGAGGCTGCAAACTTTTACACACAATCCAGAACTCTCACCAATAGATTTGTAGAGAAAAGTTACAACGCAGCAACTCTGGAGAAAATTGTAGAAGAAGTAGGCGCCATCCCCAGAGAACTATGCTTGCAGGAAAAACAAAAAGCAGCTCTCCCAGCAGTGAACACCAAAGAGTGGGGATTCATCTCACAATTCAATACCCAATATAGGGAGGTTGAAGCTATTTTTAAAGAACATTGGCACATCTTATTGATGGACAAAAAGTTAGGCACTGTGTTGCCTCCAAAGCCTCAATTCATAAATAGGAAGGCCCCCAATCACGGAGACCGGATAGTCAAAAAGATCTTAGACCTACCCGCAAGACCTCAGTCCTTTTGGGATCGGAATGGTTTCTTCTCATGCAGGAGGTGTAAGGCATGTAGGGAAGTGACCAACACCATAAGGGGCTTAGATATGTTCACTTCCCCTTCCAACAACCAATCATTTGATATCCAACAATTTATCACATGCGACACTGATCATGTCGTGTACGCTTTAAGATGTCCATGCGGCCTTCTGTATATAGGCCGCACCAAAAGGCTATTAAGAATAAGAATAGCTGAACACATCCATAATATTAAAATCAGATTCAAGGACCACAACGTGTCCCTACACTTCAAGTTAAGACATAACCAGGATGCATCAGGTTTAGAGTTCTGGGGTATCGAACATCTAGAACCTCATTGGAGAGGCTCCCATAGAGTTAGGGAGCTTTCCAAACACGAAACTCGCTGGATTTTCCTAACAGATGTCCTTGTTCCGAAAGGTCTGAATGTAGAACTGGATATCAACTGCTATATAAGTGACACTTGACCCCACTTATACAGTACATCATGGAGTGTGGCCATATTCTCACACACTAGCTGGTATGTTTTCAAGCATTTTGATTTGTACATTTTCCATATTGAATTTTAGTCAGTCCCCCCTTTAACACCTTTTACACATTTTATACATTTGACACACTCATAGTAATATATGATTATTTTAATTAATTTCATTTTATATCTATGTTTTATATCCATGTTTTATATCCATGTTTTATGTCTGATTCCTTTCACGAGATGTGTAGTGATGAATCTGATTGATTCTTACAAGTACTGTGGTTTCAGTCTCTATTGGATTTTTGGCAGTTCCCAGCCTACCGGATTTTAATTCCCAGCTAGCCTATCCATATCTCATTTTGACCCATTTTTACACTCCCCCCCCTAGTGTCTATTAGTATAGAATGGGATAGATATTGTATATTGGTTGGTCTACACACTGGACGTATTTAATACTAGCTTGGGTTAAACAGTTTAATAAATCCAATAATAATCAGATAATTTTACTAATAGATATAGATCTCATGCTGGACCCGACATCTGTGCAGTAGTTAGAAAGGTCATCAGGCATGAGGTTACATATCTACAGATATAAACATATCTCATATAATGTGTAAATAGGTAATTTTTGCAATGTGAAGCACCAACATGTCGCTTTAATTTAGCTGAGGCATTGATTGGCTTGCAGTAAGCAGCTCCATCCATCTCCCTCGGTTTTCTCTTATACACATATATTTTCCTAATGACCGGCAATCATATTCTTATGTGTCACATAAATCCGTGATGTATATTTAAATGATATATGGCTGTCAAGGTTATACCCAGCGCTGAAGGTTCACTGCACCCCCCACTATCCAATCAGTGTGAGGGGGGAGGTGTTTACTCGCGCTGTTAGATTGTTGCATAGTGCTCTTCTTACACTTCCGTGTTGCGCACCACTTAGCTCCAATGGGGAGCCGCTGGCTAGATGCTGGAATGCACGCAGCGGCGTCTGACGGGGTGAGGTGGGCGGAAGAGAAGAGTACTTATGGCCGTTGTTGCTATGGTGAGTCACGCCCTCAGACGAAGTCCGGAAGTCACGAAACGTGTCAAGACGTGACTCCCCAGCAACTAACCGGAAGTGACGCGTGCGCTCCACGGGACGCAGGACCAGGAAGCCACCAGGACACTGGTAAACCGTGGTACTGCACCCTGTAGTACACGCGCACACATCCAATGCTTGTTTTTATTGTATTTTCGGTACGCATATCTGCATAAGGGGGTACTCATGCATTTGTAAAGGGGGTTTCAATAAATCTTTCATAAGCAGTACTACTCTATGTGGCCTTTTACTTTCTTAACATGCCATTGGAGACTTGATGACATCAGTGGAGAGAACAGATCTAACAACAGCTGTGGTGATTTATTTAAGGCCCAATGTTATCCACTATCTGGTGAGTGCATCCCCTAAAGGGGTTTAAGATCCCCCCACGAGGTGAACACAATTCGGGTGAAAGGAGCACTATCCCACAGTTTGGTCCATCATTTATCACAATCAGCATCTGTTTCAAGCTGCATTTCCTATCTAGGCACTGAGATAGAGGATTTTCATATGAATAATTTGATTGCTAGCGCTGCTTCAGTTTTATCCATGCTCTTTGGGACTTTCCTTTGATTATTAATTCTGTTTTTTCGCATGTTCTTTTATTTTAAGCAGCGGCTTTATTTATTTATTTATTGTGTTATTAGATGCCAATCCTGTACTTTTACTTTATCTTAGTGGTTTTATCCTAAGCGCAGAGCGGTGCTTTTATTTAGGGCGGTGTATTTTAACCACTTAAGCCCCGGACCATTTGGTAGCTAAAGGACCAGAGGTGAATTCAGAATTTTGCACTGCGCTGCTTTAACTGTAAATTGTGCGGACATGCAATGTTGTACTGAAACGAAATTTGCGTCCTTTTCTTCCCACAAATAGAGCTTTCTTTTAATGGTATTTGATTGCCTCTGCGATTTTTATTTTTTGCGATATAAACGGAAAAAGACCGAAAATTTTGATTTTTTGTTATATTTTCTACTTTTTGTTATAAGATAAATCGAATAAACTCAATTGTAGTCATACATTTAGGCCAAAATGTATTCAGCCACATGTCTTTAGTAAAAAAAATGTCAATAAGCGTATATTTATTGGTTTGCGCAAAAGTTATAGCGTCTACAAACTAGGGTACATTTTCTGGAATTTACACAGCTTTTAATTTATGACTGCCTATCTCATTTCTTGAGGTGCTAAAATGGCAGGGCAGTACAAACCCCCCCCCAAATGACCCCATTTTGGAAAGTAGACACCCCAGGGAAATTGCTGAGAGGCATGTTGAGCCCATTGAATATTTTTTTTTTGTCCCAAGTGATTGAATAATGACAAAAAAAATAAAAAATTACAAAAAGTTGTCACTAAATGATATATTGCTCACACATGCCATGGTTATATGTGGAATTGCACCCCAAAATACATTCTGCTGCTTCTCCTGAGTACGGGGATACCACATGTGTGGGACTTTTTAGGAGCCTAGCCACGTACGGGACCCCGTAAACCAAGCACCGCCTTCAGGATTTCTAAGGGCGCAAATTTTTGATTTCACTCCTCACTACCTATCACAGTTTCGAAGGCCATAAAATGCCAAAATAGCACAAAACCCCCCTAAATGACCCCATTTTGGAAAGTAGACACCCCAAGCTATTTACTGAGAGGCATGATTAGTCCATGGAATATTTTATATTTTGCCACAAGTTGCGGGAATATGACAAACTTTATTTTTTTTGCACAAAGTTGTCACTAAATGATATATTGCTCACACATGCCATGGGCATATGTGAAATTACACCCCAAAATACATTCTGCTGCTTCTCCTGAGTATGGGGATACCACATGTGTGGGACTTTTTGGGAGCCTAGTCGCGTACGGGACCCCAAAAACCAAGCACCGCTTTCAAGGTTTCTAAGGGCATAAATTTTTGATTTCACTCCTCACTACCTATCACAGTTTTGAAGGCCATAAAATGCCAAGATGGCACAAAACCCCCCCAAATGACCCCATTTTGGAAAGTAGACACCCCAGGGAAATTGCTGAGAGGCATGTTGAGCCCATTGAATATTTTTTTTTTTTGTCCCAAGTGATTGAATAATGATAAAAAAAATAAAAAATTACAAAAAGTTGTCACTAAATGATATATTGCTCACACATGCCATGGTTATATGTGGAATTGCACCCCAAAATACATTCTGCTGCTTCTCCTGAGTACGGGGATACCACATGTGTGGGACTTTTTAGGAGCCTAGCCACGTACGGGACCCCGTAAACCAAGCACCGCCTTCAGGATTTCTAAGGGCGCAAATTTTTGATTTCACTCCTCACTACCTATCACAGTTTCGAAGGCCATAAAATGCCAAAATAGCACAAAACCCCCCTAAATGACCCCATTTTGGAAAGTAGACACCCCAAGCTATTTACTGAGAGGCATGATTAGTCCATGGAATATTTTATATTTTGCCACAAGTTGCGGGAATATGACAAACTTTATTTTTTTTGCACAAAGTTGTCACTAAATGATATATTGCTCACACATGCCATGGGCATATGTGAAATTACACCCCAAAATACATTCTGCTGCTTCTCCTGAGTATGGGGATACCACATGTGTGGGACTTTTTGGGAGCCTAGTCGCGTACGGGACCCCAAAAACCAAGCACCGCTTTCAAGGTTTCTAAGGGCATAAATTTTTGATTTCACTCCTCACTACCTATCACAGTTTTGAAGGCCATAAAATGCCAAGATGGCACAAAACCCCCCCAAATGACCCCATTTTGGAAAGTAGACACCCCATGGAAATTGCTGAGAGGCATGTTGAGCCCATTGAATATTTTTTTTTTTTGTCCCAAGTGATTGAATAATGATAAAAAAAATAAAAAATTACAAAAAGTTGTCACTAAATGATATATTGCTCACGCATGCCATGGTTATATGTGGAATTGCACCCCAAAATACATTCTGCTGCTTCTCCTGAGTACGGGGATACCACATGTGTGGGACTTTTTAGGAGCCTAGCCACGTACGGGACCCCGTAAACCAAGCACCGCCTTCAGGATTTCTAAGGGCGCAAATTTTTGATTTCACTCCTCACTACCTATCACAGTTTCGAAGGCCATAAAATGCCAAAATAGCACAAAACCCCCCTAAATGACCCCATTTTGGAAAGTAGACACCCCAAGCTATTTACTGAGAGGCATGATTAGTCCATGGAATATTTTATATTTTGCCACAAGTTGCGGGAATATGACAAACTTTATTTTTTTTGCACAAAGTTGTCACTAAATGATATATTGCTCACACATGCCATGGGCATATGTGAAATTACACCCCAAAATACATTCTGCTGCTTCTCCTGAGTATGGGGATACCACATGTGTGGGACTTTTTGGGAGCCTAGTCGCGTACGGGACCCCAAAAACCAAGCACCGCCTTCAAGGTTTCTAAGGGCATACATTTTTGATTTCACTCCTCACTACCTATCACTACCTATCACAGTTTTGAAGGCCATAAAATGCCAAGATGGCACAAAAACCCCCCAAATGACCCCATTTTGGAAAGTAGACACCCCAGGGAAATTGCTGAGAGGCATGTTGAGCCCATTGAATATTTTTTTTTTGTCCCAAGTGATTGAATAATGACAAAAAAAATAAAAAATTACAAAAAGTTGTCACTAAATGATATATTGCTCACACATGCCATGGTTATATGTGGAATTGCACCCCAAAATACATTCTGCTGCTTCTCCTGAGTACGGGAATACCACATGTGTGGGACTTTTTAGGAGCCTAGCCACGTACGGGACCCCGTAAACCAAGCACCGCCTTCAGGATTTCTAAGGGCGCAAATTTTTGATTTCACTCCTCACTACCTATCACAGTTTAGAAGGCCATAAAATGCCAAAATAGCACAAAACCCCCCTAAATGACCCCATTTTGGAAAGTAGACACCCCAAGCTATTTACTGAGAGGCATGATTAGTCCATGGAATATTTTATATTTTGCCACAAGTTGCGGGAATATGACAAACTTTATTTTTTTTGCACAAAGTTGTCACTAAATGATATATTGCTCACACATGCCATGGGCATATGTGAAATTACACCCCAAAATACATTCTGCTGCTTCTCCTGAGTATGGGGATACCACATGTGTGGGACTTTTTGGGAGCCTAGTCGTGTACGGGACCCCAGAAACCAAGCACCGCCTTCAAGGTTTCTAAGGGCATACATTTTTGATTTCACTCCTCACTACCTATCAATACCTATCACAGTTTTGAAGGCCATAAAATGCCAAGATGGCACAAAACCCCCCCAAATGACCCCATTTTGGAAAGTAGACACCCCAAGATATTTGCTGAGAGGCATGTTGAGCCCATTGAATATTTTTTTTTTGTCCCAAATGATTGAATAATGACAAAAAGAAAAAAAAAAGAAAAAATGTACAAAAAGTTGTCACTAAATGATATATTGCTCACACATGCCATGGGCATATGTGAAATTACACCCCAAAGTACATTCTGCTGCTTCTCCTGAGTATGGGGATACCACATGTGTGGGACTTTTTGGGAGCCTAGTCGCGTACGGGACCCCAAAAACCAAGCACCGCCTTCAAGGTTTCTAAGGGCATACATTTTTGATTTCACTCCTCACTACCTATCACAGTTTTGAAGGCCATAAAATGCCAAGATGGCACAAAACCCCCCCAAATGACCCCATTTTGGAAAGTAGACACCCCAGGGAAATTGCTGAGAGGCATGTTGAGCCCATTGAATATTTTTTTTTTGTCCCAAGTGATTGAATAATGACAAAAAAAATAAAAAATTACAAAAAGTTGTCACTAAATGATATATTGCTCACACATGCCATGGTTATATGTGGAATTGCACCCCAAAATACATTCTGCTGCTTCTCCTGAGTACGGGGATACCACATGTGTGGGACTTTTTAGGAGCCTAGCCACGTACGGGACCCCGTAAACCAAGCACCGCCTTCAGGATTTCTAAGGGCGCAAATTTTTGATTTCACTCCTCACTACCTATCACAGTTTCGAAGGCCATAAAATGCCAAAATAGCACAAAACCCCCCTAAATGACCCCATTTTGGAAAGTAGACACCCCAAGCTATTTACTGAGAGGCATGATTAGTCCATGGAATATTTTATATTTTGCCACAAGTTGCGGGAATATGACAAACTTTATTTTTTTTGCACAAAGTTGTCACTAAATGATATATTGCTCACACATGCCATGGGCATATGTAAAATTACACCCCAAAATACATTCTGCTGCTTCTCCTGAGTATGGGGATACCACATGTGTGGGACTTTTTGGGAGCCTAGTCGCGTACGGGACCCCAAAAACCAAGCACCGCCTTCAAGGTTTCTAAGGGCATAAATTTTTGATTTCACTCCTCACTACCTATCACTACCTATCACAGTTTTGAAGGCCATAAAATGCCAAGATGGCACAAAACCCCCCCAAATGACCCCATTTTGGAAAGTAGACACCCGAGGGAAATTGCTGAGAGGCATGTTGAGCCCATTGAATATTTTTTTTTTGTCCCAAGTGATTGAATAATGACAAAAAAAATAAAAAAATACAAAAAGTTGTCACTAAATGATATATTGCTCACACATGCCATGGTTATATGTGGAATTGCACCCCAAAATACATTCTGCTGCTTCTCCTGAGTTCGGGGATACCACATGTGTGGGACTTTTTAGGAGCCTAGCCACGTACGGGACCCCGTAAACCAAGCACCGCCTTCAGGATTTCTAAGGGCGCAAATTTTTGATTTCACTCCTCACTACCTATCACAGTTTCGAAGGCCATAAAATGCCAAGATAGCACAAATCCCCCCAAATGACCCCATTTTGGAAAGTAGACACCCCAAGCTATTTACTGAGAGGCATGTTCAGTCCATGGAATATTTTTTTTTTGTCCCAAATGATTGAATAATGACAAAAAGAAAAAAAAAAGAAAAAATGTACAAAAAGTTGTCACTAAATGATATATTGCTCACACATGCCATGGTTATATGTGGAATTGCACCCCAAAATACATTCTGCTGCTTCTCCTGAGTACGGGGATACCACATGTGTGGGACTTTTTGGGAGCCTAGCCGGGTACGGGGCCCCAAAAACCAAGCACCGCCTTCAGGCTTTCTAAGGGCGTAAATTTTTGATTTCACTCCTCACTACCTATCACAGTTTCGAAGGCCATAAAATGCCAAGATAGCACAAATCCCCCCAAATGACCCCATTTTGGAAAGTAGACACCCCAAGCTATTTACTGAGAGGCATGTTCAGTCCATGGAATATTTTATATTTTACCACAAGTTGCGGGAATATGACAAACTTTGTTTTTTTTGCACAAAGTTGTCACTAAATGATATATTGCTCACACATGCCATGGTTATATGTGGAATTGCACCCCAAAATACATTCTGCTGCTTCTCCTGAGTACGGGGATACCACATGTGTGGGACTTTTTGGGAGCCTAGCCGCGTACGGGACCCCAAAAACCAAGCACAGCCTTCAAGGTTTCTAAGGGCATAAATTTTTGGTTTCACTCCTCACTACCTATCACAGTTTTGAAGGCCATAAAATGCCAAGATAGCACAAAACCCCCCAAAATGACCCCATTTTGAAAAGTAGACACCCCAAGGAAATTGCTGAGAGGCATGTTGAGCCCATTGAATATTTATTTTTTTGTCCCAAGTGATTGAATAATGACAAAAAGAAAAAACAAAAAAAAAATGTACAAAAAGTTGTCACTAAATGATATATTGCTCAAACATGCCATGGTTATATGCGGAATTGCACCCCAAAATACATTTGTTTGCTTCTCCTGAGTATGGGGATACCACATGTGTGGGACTTTTTGAGAGCCTAGCCGCGTACGGGCCCCCGAAAACCAAGCACCGCCTTCAGGATTTCTAAGGGCACAAATTTTTGATTTCACTCCTCACTACCTATCACAGTTTTGAAGGCCATAAAATACCAAGATAGCCTAAAACCCCCACAAATGACCCCATTTTGGAAAGTAGACACCCCAAGCTATTTGCCGAGAGGCATGGTGAGTATTTTACAGCTCTCATTTGTTTTTGAAAATGAAGAAAGACATATTTAATTTTTATTTTTATTTTTTTTCAATTTTTAAAACTTTGTGACAAAAAGCGAGATCTGCAAAATACTCAACATACCTCTCAGCAAATAGCTTGGGGTGTCTACTTTCCAAAATGGGGTCATTTGGGGGGGTTTGTGCCATCTGGGCATTCCATGGCCTCCGAAACTGTGATAGGCAGTGAGGAGTGAAATCAAAAATTTACACCCATAGAAATCCTGAAGGCGGTGCTTGGTTTTCGGGGTCCTGTACGCGGCTAGGCTCCCAAAATGTCTCACACATGTGGTATCCCCGTACTCAGGAGAAGCAACAGAATGTATTTTGGGGTGCAATTCCACATATAACCATGGCATGTTTGAGCAATATATAATTTAGTGACAACTTTTTGTAAATTTTTTTTTTCTTTTTGTCATTATTCAATCACTTAGGACAAAAAAAAAAAAAAATATTCAATGGGCTCAACATGCCTCTCAGCAAATAGATTGAGGTGTCTACTTTCCAAAATGGGGTCATTTGGGGGGGTTTTGAACTGTCCTGGCATTTTATGCACAACATTAGGAAGCTTATGTCACACATCATCCACTCTTCTAACCACTTGAAGACAAAGCCCTTTCTGACACTTTTTGTTCACATGAAAACATTTTTTTTTTTTGCAAGAAAATTATGTTGAACCCCCAAACATTATATATATTTTTAAAGCAAAGGCCCTACAGATTAAAATAGTGGGTGTTGCATTTTTTTTTTCCACACAGTATTTGCGCAGCGATTTTTCAAACGCATTTTTTGGGGGAAAAACACACTTTTTTTATTTTTAATGCACTAAAAAACACTATATTGCCCAAATGTTTGATGAAATAAAAAAGATGATCTTAGGCCGAGTACATGGATACCAAACACGACATGCTTTAAAATTGCACACAAACACGCAGCGGCGAGAAACTACATTCATTTTTAAAAGCATTTAAAAGCCTTTACAGGTTACCACGTTAGATTTACAGAGGAGGTCTACTGCTAAAATTACTGCCCTCGATCTGACCTTTGCGGTGATACCTCACATGCATGATGCAATTGCTATTTACATATGACGCTAGACCGACGCTTGCGTTCGACTTTGCGCAAGAGCAGGGGGGGACAGCGGTGCTTTTTTTTTATTATTATTTATTTTGCTTTTTTATTTTATTTTTAAATTGTTCCTTCCATATTTTTTTATTTTTATCATTTTTATTGTTATCTCAGGGAATGTAAATATCCCCTATGATAGCAATAAGTAGTGACAGGTACTCTTTTTTGGAAAAAGAAATGGGGGGTTAGACCCTAGATCTTTCTTCTGCCCTCAAAGCATCTGACCACACCAAGATCGGTGTGATAAAATGCTTTCCCAATTTCCCAATGGCGCTGTTTATATCCGGGGGGGGGCATTCCCTCCCACTGCTTGTAAAAGCAGTCCAGAGGCTAATTAGCCACTAGGATTGCTTTTAGATGAAAGCCGGCCGCTGGCTGAAAAGAATGATACCCGCAGGCATCAATCTGGCATAACCATTCAAAGTCCAGCAACATACCAGTACGTTGCTGGTCCTTGTTGGACATGTATTGTAATCTTTTTTTTCATGCAGCCTGTTGGCTGAACGAAAAAAAGAGATTGATCGGTGGGTATGCCCACCATTAGAATACCTCCCTTCATCCACCCACTTCTAATGATGGGCATATATGCCGAAGCATGGGGGCATCCTCCCGCAAAAAAGTTATGCCGCGTACACACGGTTGGACTTTTCCACGGGCAAGCCTTCGTCGGAATTTTGACCGTATGTACGCGGCATAAAAGGTTATGCCGCGTACACACGGTCGAACTTTTCCACGGGCAAGCCTCCGTCGGAATTTCAACCGTATATACGCGGCATTAGGAGCAAAATCGCTCCTCCGCCCCTGCTGCCCCCATGCTTCGGCATATATGCTCTTTTTTTAACTGTGGTGGTGAAATCACCTCCTACAGCGTTGGAGTCACGGCTTTATGTATCGTGGGAGCAAACGCTGTTGCTGTCAAGATAAATAAATCTGCGATGCAACTGAATGGCGTACCTGCTAAGCAAATGATGGTTAACATTAAAACAAAGTAACATTACAGTACAACAGTAAGACCTTACCATACCATACCTGCAAAGCAAATACCAAAACAAAACCTAGTAAAAAATAAAACATTTTTTTAACGCAACCTGTGCCTAAAATATATATATGCCGAAGCATGGGGGCATCCTCCCGCAAAAAAGTTATGCCGCGTACACACGGTCTGACTTTTCCACGGGCAAGCCTCCGTCAGAATTTCGACCGTATATACGCGGCATTAGGAGCAAAATCGCTCCTCCGCCCCTGCTGCCCCCATGCTTCGGCATATATGCTCTTTTTTTTTAACTGTGGTGGTGAAATCACCTCCTACAGCACTGGAGTCACGGCTTTATGTATCGTGGGAGCAAACGCTGTTTCTGTCAAGATAAATAATTCCGCGCTGCAGTTGAATGGCGCACCTGAAAACAAAAAATTACATACCTGAAAAGTAAGCATGATAAAACATTGCAGAATGGAATACAGTAAAAAAGAGCAGAACAATAGAGAGAAAATAGAGAGAGAGAGAGAGAGAACAATAAAACTACAACTATTTTTGGTTTTTTTATTTTATATTTTTTTTGTGTTTTTGTTTTTTACGTTTTTTTTTTCTTTTTTACACTTTTTTTTTTTAAACTTTAACAACTGTAATGGTTCGGGTCTCTCAAAATGTAATGGCATCTTGGGAGACCCTGTGTAAGTGTGTCCTAGTCTGTGAAATGCTGTACCCTACGCTAAAACTTCACTTTTGAGGGGTAGCGTTCAAAACATTCACCAAGGCAAAGACCAGGTTTGTCAGGACAGAGTGGACAATAATAACGGGTGTCACGCCTAAATCCGCGCTTGCTACAGACACGACATCTTTTTTGGGGGGTTCGTTGGGTAGGGGTACTCGGGAGGAGATGCGTATAATGCCTCTCATGCAGCCGGCTTACTGCATTTGGTAGGGGATGGTGAGGTGCAGAACCGCCTGGATACAGGAGTTCTGTGAGTATCTCATTCTGGAATTTTAGAAGAGATAAAGTCCCGCCTGCAGCTCTGTATAGCACATGAGCGTTCAGCAAAGCCAATTGAAATAAGGATAGAGACACTTTTTTGTACCAGCGTCTCGCCTTACGGTCAATTAGATACGGCGCCATCAACTGGTCATTGAGGTCCACCCCTCCCATATTTTTGTTATATTCGTGGACACAGAGGGGTTTCTGCACAAAACCAGTCGCCGTACGAATTTGGACTGTCGTGTCTGCATGAAGGGAGGTAAGAAGGAAAACATTCTTATTGTCCCTCCACTTCATAACGAGCAAGTTATTACACTTTACGCAGGCTCTCTCCCCCAGCCTAAGACGGGCATCTACAAGCCGCTGGGGAAAGCCCCGGCGATTAGGTCGCACGGTGCCACATGCTCCAATCTGATGATCAAACAAGTGACTAAACAGTGGCACGCTCGTGTAATAATTGTCCACATACAAGTGGTACCCCTTTCCGAATAAGGGTGACACCAAGTTCCACACTATCTTGCCAGCACTCCCTATGTAATCCGGGCAGTTGACCGGCTCAACCTGACTATCTTTTCCCTCATAAACCATAAAGCTCCATACATAGCCTGTTGCCCTGTCACAGCACTTATAGAGCTTGACCCCGTATCTGGCACGCTTGCTGGTAGGGATGAGCTTCGAGTTCGAGTCGAACTCATGTTCGACTCGAACATTGCCTGTTCGCCCGTTCGCCGAACAGCGAACAAATTGGGGTGTTCGCGGCAAATTCGAAAAATCTATGGGAGAAATCTAAAGTGCTAATTATAAAGGATTATATGCAAGTTATTGTCCTAAAAAGTGTTTGGGGACCGGGGTCCTGCCCCAGGGGACATGTATCAATGCAAAAAGAAGTTTTAAAAACGGCCGTTTTTTCGGGAGCGGTGATTTTAATAATGCTTAAAATGAAAAAATAAAAGTGAAATATTCCTTTAAATTTCATACCTGGGGGGTGTGTATGATATGCATGTAAAGTGGCGCATGTTTCCCGTGCTTAGAACTGTCCCTGCAAAAAATTTCATTTTTGAAAGAAAAAAATGCATTTAAAACTCACTCGCGGCTATTAATGAATTGTCGGCTCCCGGCAATACATACAAAAGTCATTGATAAAAAATAAAAAAAAAGCGTGGGGGTTCCCCAGAATTCAATTACCAGGCCCTTCAGGTCTGGAATGGATATTAAGGGGAACCCCGCCGCAAATTTAAAAAAAAATTGACGTGGGGTTCCCCCAAATATCCATTCCAGGCCCTTCAGATCTGGCATGGATTTTAAGGGGAACTCCACCCCAAATTTCTGCTCTCACTTTGGTAATACATGTATAGACCCGCCCCTTCTCATGTTCCGCATCTGGTCCGCTGAGCGGACCTGATGGGGAACTTTAGAAGGGGCGGGTCTATACATTTAAAATACTGAGAGGGAGTTCCCCATCAGGTCCGCTCAGGCACAACCAATGAAGGACAGCGCTGGACATCGGGATCGCCGCGGGACACTGGATTTCACCGCTGGAATGTTTTTTTGTTTTTTTTTAATAAAGGACTTTTTCAAGGTGTTTGTGTGTTTTTTTTTAAACATTTTTTTACGCTTTCTTCGTGAAATGGTAGGGGTACAATGTACCCCTTACCAATTCACATAGGGGGGGGGCAGGATCTGGGGGTCCCCTTTGTTAAAGGGGTCTTCCAGATTCCGATAAGCCCCCCGCCCGCAGACCCCCACAACCACCGGGCAAGGGTTGTGGGGATGAGGCCCTTGTCCCCATCAACATGAGGACATCCTCCCCATGTTGAGGGCATGTGGCCTGGTACGGTTCAGGAGGGAGGGGGGCCGCTCTCTCGTCCCCCCTTTTCCCCCGCGGCCGGCCAGGTTGCGTGCTCGGATAAGGGGTCTGGTATGGATTTTTAGGGGGACTCCACGCTATTTTTTTTTTTATTTGGGGTGGAGTTCCCCTTAAAATCCATGCCAGATCTGAAGGGCCTGGAATGAATATTTGGGGGAACCCCACGTCAATTTTTTTTTTATTTGCAGCGGGGTTCCCCTTAATATCCATTCCAGACCTGAAGGGCTTGGTAATTGAATTCTGGGGAACCCCCACGCTTTTTTTTTTTTAATCAATGACTTTTGTATGTATTGCCGGGAGCCGACAATTCATTAATAGCCGCGAGTCAGTTTTAAATGCATTTTTTTCTTTCAAAAATGAAATTTTTTGCAGGGACAGTTCTAAGCACGGGAAACATGCGCCACTTCACATGCATATCATACACACCCCCCAGGTACGAAATTTAAAGGAATATTTCACTTTTATTTTTTCATTTTAAGCATTATTGAAATCACTGCTCCCGAAAAAACGTCCGTTTTTAAAACTTCTTTTTGCATTGATACATGTCCCCTGGGGCAGGACCCCGGTCCCCAAACACTTTTTAGGACAATAACTTGCATATTAGCCTTTATAATTAACACTTTAGATTTCGAACGTTCGAGTCCATTGTATTTAATAGGGTTCTAAAGTTTACACAAACATTTTGTCTGTTCGCAGGTTCTGGTGCGAACCGAACAGGGGGGTGTTCGGCTCATCCCTGCTTGCTGGGAAGGTACTGCTTGAAAGCCAAGCGGCCAGAAAATTTAATCAGGGACTCATCAACGCAGACAGCTTGATCGGGAATAAACAAGGCTGCAAAACGTTCGTTGAAGTGGTTTATGAGGGGCCGAATTTTATAGAGCCGGTCATATTCAGGGTCCCCACGTGGACGACAAAGTTCATTGTCGTTGAAGTGCATGAACCGCAAAATCTGCTCATATCGTTTCCTGGGCATGGAGGCAGAGAACACGGGCATGTGGTCAATTGGGTGCGTGGACCAATAAGCACGCAATGACGGGAATTTATGTGTGCCCATGTTGAGGGAAAGGCCCAGAAAGGTCTTAAATTCGGAAACCGTAATTGGTTTCCAATCTTTGGCAATGGAAGGCAACTGGGGATTAGCGGCGATGAATTGACCAGCATATAAATTACTCTGGTCCACAATAGATCTATAGAGATCTTCCGTGAAAAACAGCGAATAATAATCAATTGGCATAAAATCAGCTGTTTCCACCTGAATACCGGGTTGGGCAGTGAATGGGGGAAGTACGGGTTCTGCAGAAGTGGTGGGGACCCAATCAGGATAGGCGAATTCTGCAGGAAGGGCACTATGGGCACAACGGGCCTGCCTTTGTCTTCTTATTGGTGGCAGTGAGACACTACTTGTGCTTGCCACCTCGCCAGCTTGAACTGCACTTATGGGACTCGCCACGTCACCACATGATACTGCAGTGCTGGATGTACGCCCAGGCTGTACTAGGCCGCTGGTGCTTGCCAATTCACCAGAAGGAATAGCGGCGCTAGTACTACTCTGCTCCATGATACGAGAGACCTGCGGTTCTTGCTCCTCAACAACCTCAGAAGATCGGGATCGGGTACGCCTGACCTTAGCAGGGACCTCAACTTCGTCGTCAGAGCTATCTGACGTGGGGCCGCTGACGTCACTGTCTTCTACGGGAAGATATTCTGAGCCTGAATCTGACAGATACGTGACCTCCTCTTCACTATCTGTCATGCTCAGAATCTCGTAGGCCTCTTTACTAGTGTACCTTCGACTTGCCATTTTGGGCTCTAAATTTAGGGGTACACTAGTAAGATTCACAGGAAAAAAAGCACCCGACTGTCGTCAGCAAATATATCAAACGCTACAAAAAAAACTGTTAGCGGTCGTAGGGATCAGGACTGTCTCTGCGAACGCTGCAGTTATGTGTTTTGTGTTTGGTAAGTGACAGTGATCGATCGATACTGCACTTGGGTGGGCTGGGCTGGGCGGAGGGGCTAAACGCAGTTGCTAGCTGGTATCTGGGCTGATCCCGCTAACACTGCGTTTTTGGGAACCCTAAACCGCTGGGGACGCTAGTATAGATCTGATCAGATACTATACCACTAAGGGAGGTGTATGCTTTGCGCGTGGGTGTTAGCATTGCTGGCACTAACCTAACGCTGCCTGGGGCGACGCAGACCCTCTCTGGCGCTAAAACCTAATTGATCTCACCCGCCGGGCGATCAGGGAGTTAAACCTTTATTGGGTTATATACGGCGGGTGCCCTGATGCTATAAAAAGCAAACTAACCAACCAGCGTCGCCCGTAACCTTTATATGGTGATCACTGGTGAAAGGGTTAACTAGGGGCAACCAGGGGGTTAAAACCTTTATTAGGTTGAATATGGGGGTAACCGACGCTATATAAAAACCTGACGGGTTACCTAAATAACTAAATAACTAACTGGCTAACCAGTGTCACCAGTGACGCTTATACGGTGATCACTGGTGAAAGGGTTAACTCTAGGGGCAATCAGGGGGTTAAAATAATTTATGGGGGTATCTGACGCTAATAAAAACCTGCGGTGAACCTAAAAATAATTAACTGGCTATCTAGGGCACCACCGGCACTAAATACAGCGATCGAAAATACGATTGCTTAGTGATGCTGGCGTTAGGGGGTGAAAGGGTTACCTGGGGGGCGATCAAGGGGTTAAACCTTTATTAGGGGGGGTTAGGGGGCTACACTGGACCTAAAGGGGCCTAATCCTAACTGCCCTGCAACTTTTTATTATCAGAGATGACACTAAATGCAGTGATCAGTAAAATAAATGATCACTGCAATCAGTGACACTGTGATTGGGACCTGGGGGGTGACCTGGGGGGTGATCTGGGGGTGACTGGGGGGTGAAATGTGTGCCTATGTGTACCTATGTGTCAGTGGACTGTTGGTGCACTAACCTGCTTCTTCTCTCCTCTGCCGACGTATATATACAGTGAACGGTCGTTAAGTGGTTAAGTACCTTTTACGCATAGAAAAAACAAAAGCTGTTAAAGCAGAGCTCCAGTCTCCTTGGCAATTTTTTCCAAAAAGCACCCCCGTAATTCTTGCTACATTTAGGCCGGGTTCACACTTATGCGAATTGGTTGCTGATTACACTTCATCAAATTCGCATAACATTTTAAAATACATTGATTTTAATGAGGCTGCGCATTGTCCAAAAAACGTGTGCGGCTCAGGTGCGAATTCAGGCCCATTATCTTCTATGGGCACGCATCTGATTCGCAGATGTGTTCCGTTCTGAACAAGAATTTTGTCCCTGCTCACTACACTTCCCTACCCCTCCCCTCTCCCTCCCCTCCCCCAGGTCAGTAAATTCGCTGCTACAACGTAGATGATCCGCTGAACAGCTCTCTTATCTCTTTGCAGAGATAACAGAGCTGGAATTCGCACCGCACAAGTGTGAATCCAGCCTAAAATTAGGATACTGTTGTAAGCTTAATCCTTCTTCTTAATTATAAATTTTCCATTACTCACAGGATCCCGGTAGGCAGGCAGCAACCATTGACGATGTGGGCAACTGAAGCCCATCCCTATTTGCTTCCAGGATTCCGGGCAGCTGACTCACGCCTACGCAGTGATGACACCTCACGGTGCACTATGTTGTTTACAGGTTCCCATAACAATGGCATTTCCCTCCCCGTTGGTATGGCAACCTGTCAATCAACACAGAACTTCCTGTCTCGAAATACCGCACAATTTCATTAGTAGGCATCCTTAGAACTTCTGGGATAGATGACGCTGATAACCCAGGAGGCCTAGGGAATCGCCTAATGATGAAATTGCCTAGGCGGCCGGAACAGGAAGTGTGGACTGCACAGAGAAAAATAAGGTACTTAGAAAAAGAAATTGAAAAAATTACAGACTGTTTTGGGGGTGGGCATTATCTTGCAAGGAACATGAAAAAATGGGTGGCACTCCGCTTTAATTCATTTTTCACTACAAGTTTCCTTTTATTTGTAAATAATGCAATGGGGACCCCAACAAAAAAATACATACCAGACCCTCATCCTTCTTGATGAGGGTCTGGTATGTATTTTGGGGGGTCTCCATTGCATTATTTACAGAATAAATGAAGCTTGCAGGAAAATGTGAATTATTGGCATTTAAAATGTTATATTGTCCTTTTGGCAACAATGTTTTTTTCATTGGTAATTGTTATATCACATGATATGGAAGTATTTCTATGTGTTACTTGTACGCATCTCAATAACACAAACTAAAAAAAAATGTATCTGTTTATAAAAATCTTTCCGTATATACTTATCCATGCAATGATGTTACTAAAACCCTCTTTGCATAAACCGTATAATGGAAATTGCGCCATTTATTTTGTAATAGTTACTTTTTTTTTTTGTATTTGTATCAACCTTTCATTGTCTAAGGCATTGAGCTTTCAATTGCTTACCTCGGTTTACGGAAAAAATATTTGCAACTGCTACTTACACACTCTACAAAGTTATACAGTGCCAATAAAGACCACATAAAAATATGCATAACCATGATACACTATATAATTACCTAATAAATAAGACACCGACAAGGAACTGGGTTTGAATTAAATAACCTCTTTCATCCTTGTAGCGGTTATTGCAGACGACCTAAAGGCTTTTAGACCATGTTGTGTCACGTACATAATCTAACCCCTCTTCATTTCCTTACACATCAGAGGTAGAAGGCAGGAGAGCCTCTGGCCTGTAATGATGCTTAGGCCTTGTTGCCATGGCGATGCCGTCTCCCTAAGCCCATTCAAGCCCATCTGTTCTTGCAAAATGAAGGCAAGGCAGTAAAAACAAATAAGCAAGAGTTCTTGTTTAATTTTATATTTCAGCAGTCTTCTCTGCAGAGCTGCCAACTCTTTAATTGGATACCACGGACAAATAGAGGTAATTACTTAAAGACTCTTCCATTAGTAACAAATAATAATAATACTAATAAAAGATAAAAAAATGCTCGCTCACTACAACTTTATTTTGAGGTCCTTTAATTGCACTGATGAACTAATGAACATTTGTACACTTCTTTGCTGCATTACATCAAATCCCACTAATTTTATTCCTATTAATATATATTGCTTTTTATGTGTAGAAATCTCTAAGTGCAGACCTGGCAAATCCTACAGATATAAAATAGCATGTTTATAAATTAATATTCTATAATTCGAGTTAACAACTGAAGCTGGCAGATTTTCAGGCCATGAATATGCAATGGGAGTTCGCCTGATATGTATGCTAGTTGCTTGGAGAGGACTCGATGCTCAAAAATGAAACATCTTCTGAAAATACTACAACTTGAGCGAGAAAAACTCTAGGGTGGCTCAGATATAATGTCATGAGAAATGTCAGCTCTAAACTTATTTCCACTTTTGTTTCTGAGTTTGAAATGCCACGGCGAGAGTGCGTACACTAAATTATCTGTGACTATTTACAGCCAGCCAGGAAAACAAAATATTAAAGGGAATATATAGTGGTTTTGTATACAAAATGTTTCTTAGTTTATTATGTTTATGACTAAAATAAGAAAAAAAAATATTATTTATTTTTTTAAAGGGTTTGTTCACCTCTACCCACATACCTCCCAACTTTTTGAGATGGGAATGAGGGACACCTATTAGCAAAAGTAGACAAACATAGGGCACACCCCCTGCCACGCCCTCTTAAAGGAGAATTATACAAAAAAAAGATTAGTTAAACCCACAAGTGCTTTTTTAACCACTACTATTCCTTCATATTGGCTTTTGAAATTTACAAATGCAGCAATATGGAAATTGGATGAAAGGTTTAGCACTGGGAAGCACTGGGAAGATAAAAAGTGCATTTTATTTACAACTATATAGATCAGACCAAAATGAGGGACAAATGAGGAGGACAGAGGGACTTTGTCCAAATCAGGGACAGTCCCTCAAAATCAGGGACAGTTGGGAGCTATGTTTACCCATAATGCCTGGCAGTGTCCTAGCAACAAGGCTGTATGAGGTGGTGTCATCTCTAGGAGTTTTTAGGCCAGGCTTTGGGAGGTATGTAAATAGCCTATACCTATAGCAAAGTTTATAATAGAGGGAGAATCTCATGACTGATATACAATTACAAGCCACTTTATTAGGTACACCTTGTTAGTACCGGGTTGGACCCACTTTTGCCTTCAGAACTGTCTTCATTCTTGGGGTGGCATAGATTCAACAAGGTGTTAGAAACATTCCTGAGAGATTTTGGTCCATATTGACATGATAGAATCACGTAGTTGCTCTAGATTTGTTGGCTGCACATCCATGATGCAAATCTCCTGTTCCACTACATCCCAAAGGTGCTCTATTGGATTGAGATCTGGTGACTGTGGAGGCCATTGGAGTACAGTGAACTCATTGTCATGTTCAAAAAACCAGTGGTGAGATGATCTGAGCTTTGTGACATGGTGCATTATCGTGCTGGAAGTAGCCATCAGAAGATGGGTACATTGTAGTCATAAAGGGATGGACATGGTCAGCAACAATACTCATGTAGGCCATAGCATTTAAACGATGCTCAATTGATACTAAGGGGTCCAAAGTTGCCAAGAAAATATGCCCTTTACCATTACACCACCACTAGCCTGAACCGTTGATACAAGGCAGGTTGGATCCATGCTTTCATGTTGTTTACACCAAATTCTGACCCTACCATCTGAATGTCACAGTAGAAAACAATGTACTTAAATAGAAAAGAACCATACAGCATATGATGTAACCTTCCCCACAAGTGTACAACAAACAACAGGCAACAGAGTGGTAGATGTTGCAAGAAAATGTGTCTAAATTGCCTGGGTGTCCCTATGATAGGTAGGCTAAGCCTAGTCCCCTTTTTTTCAAATGGAAGAAATGTGCAATGACTAAAACGGATAACAATTTATGTATAGCCCTTAATGTTGATATTTGCCTGTTGCCTACATTGGGGCCCTGGTATTGTTGGCGTGCTTGACAAGAGCCAATCACTCTGCTCTCAGAGTAATATTGGTAGAATGAATCAATTATACACTGTGACTTATGGTGCAGGGGAGTTGACTGGGTGGTTGTGTAGCCAGGATAGAGGCCCACGGAGGTGTCAGGCAGATTGAAAGGATCTTTTTTTTTTTATTTCCAATTTTTTAAACTCGTTATAGTACATGCTCAGCAAGCAGTATGGTGGGTTCCACACATGCCCACCATGCTAGCTTCACAGCATGGCTATCTTGTCTTGTATTGCCAAAATCGCGTTTGGCCTTTTGTTACTGCATGCTATATGCATGCATCAAGTTTTTTGAGTTTTTTTCATTCACTCCGCCTTGCAGTGCGGCCTTTATGTGGATTAGGATTCCCGTCACCCGGTGCCAGATGGGAGACTCAGACAATGGGGAGAATATGTGGCCACCCAAGCCACTGGGGATTGGTCCGGTCCCTCCCAATCCAGAGAGAGGACCGATCACCATATCAGCCAATGGCAAAGTGAGAGACACCTTCCACCAGGTGTTCTCTCACAGTACTTCGGCCCTCCAGCCCCTAGATCGCCCTTGCGGCTTCTAGGTGCGCATGCGCCGGATGGCGCAAGCGTGGTGTATTTCTCTGGCCGGCTCGCGTGACGTCAGACGCTGTCTGACGTACACCCGAGCGGGATGCACAAAACAGCGAGGCTGGGACTCCATTCCTCAGATGCTATTGAGGAGTGGAGTCACCTGGACCATCTCGCTTACACGGCAGTCCTAGGACCTTCTTATGGATGCAGATCTGGAGGCTTTCTAGTTCAGGGTATGTACCTTTGTATTTGGCTATCCATGTGCAAGTTTAAGCTTGTTCCTTATGACCACCCGGCTTATGGCGGTGCTCGTATCTTCTCTTCTTGCCAGATCGCTTATACTGCCTGCACTTCAATCAGTCCAATACTGCTTGCAGGAGTTGTTGGCTAAATAAAACCCAAATCAAGGTACATATATACTGTTTACATACCTACTGTGTATAAGCTTAATTGGCCAACAGATTTATCTGCTAGCAAGTCACATAGTAGTTTCCTTTCCCAAAAATCTTTATAGTGACATCTTTAGTATTTTGGTTCCATCCGAGAATTCGGTGAGATCCCAGTGTTTGGGTGCAGGAATAAAGGCATGTCTATAGGCAGTATCAACATCTTACCAAGGTATGTTGCTTAATAAATTTCACGCATCAACCATCCAAGATGTGTGATGTTGCAGCAATGGCCCTTTTTTAGTGCTAGTATACAAGCAAATGCGTCCACCTTTTCTTTTAATTATAGAAACATCCTTCTTTAAGCCATAAGCTCTGCATCCAGTCCTAGGCAGCCCTATAGCTATTGTATCATATTGAAATCATTAACGTAGTATTGACACATTATTCTTATTGGAATACTTGTCTCACCCCAAGTTTTCAATAAAGCAAATTAATCGTTTTACAATTTTTACTTTTTAGCTATCCGGTGCATCCCCATATTCTTTCCTATCATTTGTCTTTACAAGCCTTATCGTCTGAAGTTTGAGGTACGGTGGTTCACTACCCCAATACCCTGATTTGGGGTGGTGATCCATTTGGCTGCTGCACATGTAGGGCGGGGGTGACTGTCCAATACACTCAATCCGCACCAATTTTATTGGTGAGTTTTCACATATACCAATGTTGTATGTATGCCATATACCAATGTCAATGTACACATTGTTGTATTTATTTGTCTAACTTAGGAATGTTCTCTTTAAAATCTAGAAGCTCCTGAGGAAGCGATTTGCTAGATCACGAAACACATAGAGCCAATTTTAAACCCTTTCAAGGACCCCAAGGATACATACCCCGGAGACACTCTCTACTCAGCGTGGGCATCATTATCGCAAATACCCTCGCAGCAAGTTTCTAATACAATTATTGAGTATTCTCTGAGATTAACCACGTGGCCTTCTTTCTATTCTCTATTTTTATATTCTATTTATAGATGCATATTTTGTACAACATAAAATTTGTGAAATATAAAAAATTGCTACCGTTTTATGTGCCTATAAAGTCAATTTTTTCTATATTCTTTTTAAACCCCAAAACTATTAGGATGTGGCACTTTTGTTAACCAGGGTGTTGATTACCACCCAAGGGTACCTGTAATCAATATATACAATGAAAGGATCATAGAGCAGCTTAACTGACTGAAGGGGATATAAAATAACATTGAAGTGGGTCAATGACCCCCTCACCAGTTCCTTGGGTAAAATTGAGAAAAAGTAGCAGTGGATAGAACACACCGATCTCACCTTGACAGCTTGACAAAGAACAGGATTAGACTGGTGAAATAACTGTGGTGTGCTGAGTCACCAGTGGCAACTTGATGAAGATGGCGAACAAGCTGGGGCAGTGTATAGAGTACACTTGGTGGCTTAAAGAGTGGATAGTGGGTCTCACTGGATGTAGTGCCTACCGCTATGGCTGTCACTGTGCAGCAAGGCTGGTGTAATGTAGGTTTGTTGCATAGCCCAAAGGAGTGGTCAATGGATCACCCTGGATGCAGTGCAAGTCTCCCCTAGGTCCCCTATGACTGTCATTGTACAGCAACTAGAACAGCGCATGATGTGTGCTGCATAGCCCAGAAGGTAGGCAGTGAATCACTCTGGAAACGATGTAGGCCTCCCTTGAACCTTCTGTAGTGATCCCTGAGCTGCTGAGCTGTTACTGCATGCCGGGTGCACTGCATCTCTTAAGCAGCATAGTGGGTTGGCAACGGGGTAGCTGATGACCAATGGGAGATGTGGCAGTGATTCCTCTCTAGTGGATATCGGTCATGAGTGGACGAACACCCGAACAGCAAAGCAGGGTGATGACTGAGTAGCAGCGGGAAGCATGACTGGACCACTCTCTCCCTCTCTCACCACACACTCAGGCAGTCCCTGAAAATACTCCCCAAAATACTCCTCAGTTTCTTGGACTTTTGTTTTTATATCCTTCTCTCAATTCCTTCCCCTAGATGCTCTGTTTGTGGCTTGTAGCTTCAGCCTTGGTCAGCAACCAGTCAGAAACTACAGTACCCAGCATTCTTTATGCTTCATAGCAGTTCAGGGAGGTCACTATGCTCAGCATTCCCATCTTGTGACAGAAAAGGGAAGTTCTTAATTTAGCTTTCACATTACAGTAAATAAACACCATGCTAACTTTAATTACAGAAGACCTGATTACATGCATCCAATTGGCAAAAGTCATCTGTTCAGTTAGACTTCTAGTAAAAGCACTCATGGTGATGTCACATCTGCTTGCCCCTTCCAATGCGTTTCATCGTATTAGACATCATCAGGGGGAGTGGCCGGCAGACATCACCACGCAGCATCTATTTATATTAACCGGAAGCAACTGACCAGATGCCCCTCCCAAAAAGGAACAAGTGGCAAATATAGAATAGCACCATCTTGTGTTAACAATATATATTGTAAATAGTGATTAAAAACAGATATTCCCAAGCTAAAATGCTGAATATATAATAGCGTCATTCTGTGTCTATTGTAGAAATAGAGCCATACAGTACATCAAACATTTATAAATCTATCCAGATCACTGTCAGTACATAATGATATTAACTGTATAATTATTACGTATATATACATCCACATTATAAAACTATTACAAAAAATAGCAAGAAAAAAAGAATGCATTGAAAAATGAGTGAGCCTCTATGTAGTATTATAATCAAAAGCAGAAACATAAACAAAAAAAAATGGAGGGAAGGGGGGGCAACAGAGGCAAGGGGAAAACAAAGGGTTAATTGTGAGTGGGATGTCAAATCAACTATTAATGATAAAACAATTGACATCCCAGTCAACATTTATTCCATATGGTTTATATGTCTTTAACCACTTAAGCCCCGGACCATTTGGTAGCTAAAGGACCAGAGGTGAATTGAGAATTTTGCACTGCGCTGCTTTTACTGTAAATTGTGCGGACATGCAATGTTGTACCCAAACGAAATTTGCGTCCTTTTCTTCCCACAAATAGAGCTTTCTTTTAATGGTATTTGATTGCCTCTGGGATTTTTATTTTTTGCGATATAAACGGAAAAAGACCGAAAATTTTGAAAAAAAATTATATTTTCTACTTTTTGTTATAAGAAAAATCGAATAAACTCAATTTTAGTCATACATTTAGGCCAAAATGTATTCAGCCACATGTCTTTAGTAAAAAAAATGTCAATAAGTGTATATTTATTGGTTTGCGCAAAAGTTATAGCGTTTACAAACTAGGGTACATTTTCTGGAATTTACACAGCTTTAAATTTATGACTGCCTATCTCATTTCTTGAGGTGCTAAAATGGCAGGGCAGTACAAGACCCCCCCAAATTACCCCATTTTGGAAAGTAGACACCCCAAGGAAATTGCTGAGAGGCATGTTGAGCCCATTGAATATTTTTTATTTTTTGTCCCAAGTGATTGAATAATGACAAAAAAAAAAATTACAAAAAGTTGTCACTAAATGATATATTGCTCACACATGCCATGGTTATATGTGGAATTGCACCCCAAAATACATTCTGCTGCTTCTCCTGAGTACGGGGATACCACATGTGTGGGACTTTTTAGGAGCCTAGCCACGTACGGGACCCCGGAAACCAAGCACCGCCTTCAGGATTTCTAAGGGCGCAAATTTTTGATTTCACTCCTCACTACCTATCACAGTTTTGAAGGCCATAAAATGCCAAAATAGCACAAACCCCCCCCAAATGACCCCATTTTAGAAAGTAGACACCCCAAGGAAATTGCTGAGAGGCCTGTTGAGCCCATTGAATATTTTTTTTTTTGTCCCAAGTGATTGAATAATGACAGAAAAAACAAAATACAAAAAGTTGTCACTAAATGATATATTGCTCACACATGCCATGGTTATATGTGGAATTGCACCCCACAATACATTTTGCTGCTTCTCCTGAGTACGGGGATACCACATGTGTGGGACTTTTTAGGAGCCTAGCCGCGTACGGGACCCCGAAAACCAATCACCGCCTTCAGGATTTCTAGGCACAAATTTTTGATTTCACTCCTCACTACCTATCACAGTTTCGAAGGCCATAAAATGCCAAAATAGCACAAAACCCCCCAAATGACCCCATTTTGGAAAGTAGACACCCCAAGCTGTTTGCTGAGAGGCATGGTGAGTATTTTACAGCTCTCATTTGTTTTTGAAAATGAAGAAAGAAATTATTATTTTTTTTCTTTTTTTTTTCAATTTTCAAAACTTTGTGACAAAAAGCGAGATCTGCAAAATACTCACAATACCTCTCAGCAAATAGCTTGGGGTGTCTACTTTCCAAAATGGGGTCATTTGGGGGGGTTTTGTGCCATCTGGGCATTCCATGGCCTCCGAAACTGTGATAGGCAGTGAGAAGTGAAATCAAAAATTTACACCCTTAGAAAGCCTGAAGGCGGTGATTGGTTTTTGGGGTCCCGTACGCGGCTAGGCTCCCAAAAAGTCTCACACATGTGGTATCCCCGTACTCAGGAGAAGCAACAGAATGTATTTTGGGGTGTAATTCCACATATGCCCATGGCATGTTTGAGCAATATATCATTTAGTGCCAACTTTGTGCAAAAAAAAAAAAAATTGTATTTTTTCCGCAACTTGTGTCAACATATAAAATATTCCATGGACTCGACATGCCTCTCAGTATATAGCTTGGGGTGTCTACTTTCCAAAATGGGGTCATTTGGGGGGGTTTTGAACTGTTCTGGCATTTTATACACAACATTAGGAAGCTTACATCCACTCTTCTAACCACTTGAAGACAAAGCCCTTTTTGACACTTTTTGTTTACATGAAAACATATTTTTTTTTGCAGGAAAATTATGTTGAACCCCCAAACATTATATATATTTTTAAAGCAAAAGCCCTACAGAATAAAATGATGGGTGTTGCATTTTTTTTTCTACACAGTATTTGCGCAGCAATTTTTCAAACACATTTTTTGGGGAAAAAATACACTTTTTTTCATTTTAATGCACTAAAACACACTATATTGCTCAAATGTTTGATGAAATAAAAAAGATGATCTTAGGCCGAGTACATAGATACCAAACACGACATGCTTTAAAATTTCGCACAAACACACATTGGCGACAAACTACATACATTTTTAAAAGCCTTTAAAAGCCTTTACAGGTTACCCCGTTAGATTTACAGAGGAGGTCTACTGCTAAAATTACTGCCCTCGATCTGACCTTCGCGGTGATACCTCACATGCATGGTGCAATTGCTGTTTACATATGACGCCAGACCGACGCTTGCGTTCGCCATTGGGCAAGAGCAGGGCAGGACAGGGGTGCTTTTTTTTTTTATTATTAATTTTGCGTTTTTATTTTATTTTTAAATTGTTCCTTCCATATTTATTTATTTTTATCATTTTTATTGTTATCTCAGGGAATGAAAATATCCCCTATAATAGTAATAGGTAGTGACAGGTACTCTTTTTTTGAAAAAACTGGGGTCTAGACCCTAGATCTTTCCTCTGCCCTCAAAGCATCTGACCACACCAAGATCGGTGTGATAAAATGCTTTCCCAATGGCGCTTTTTATATCCGGGGGGGGACATTCCCTCCCACTGCTTGTAAAAGCAGTCCAGAGGCTAATTAGCCACTAGGATTGCTTTTACATTAAAGCCAGCCGCTGGCTGAAAAGAATGATACCAAGATGATACCTAAACCCGCAGGCATCAATCTGGTATAACCATTCAAAGTCCAGCAACATACCAGTACGTTGCTGGTCCTTGTTGGACATGTATTGTAATCTTTTTTTTTCATGCAGCCAGGTGGCTGAACGAAAAAAGAGATTGATCGGTGGGTATGCCCACCATTAGAATACCGCCCTTCATCCACCCACTTCTAATGATGGGCATACATGCACCATTTATATATGCCGAAGCATGGGGGCATCCTCCCGCAAAAAAGTTATGCCGCACACACATGGTCGGACTTTTCCACGGGCAAGCCTCTGTCGGAATTTCGACCGTATGTACACGGCATTAGGAGCAAAATCACTCCTCCGCCCCTGCTGCCCCAATGCTTCGGCATATTTGCTTTTTTTTTTTTAACTGTGGTGGTGAAATCACCTCCTACAGCACTGGAGTCGCAGGGATCAGGCCTGTCTCTGCGAACGCTGCAGTTATGTGTGTTGTGTTTTGCAAGTGACAGTGATCGATCGATACTGCACTTGGGTGGACTGGGCTGGACGGAGGGGCAAAACGCAGGTGCTAGCAGGTATCTGGGCTGATCCCGCTAACACTGCGTTTTTGGGAACCCTAAACTGCTGGGGACGCTAGTATAGATCTGATCAGATCAGATATTGATCTGTTCAGATACTATACCACTAAGGGAGGTGTATGCTTCACGCGTGGGTGTTAGCGTTACTGGCACTAACCTGACGCTGCCTGGGGTGTGATGCAGACCCTCTCTGACGCTAAAACCTAATTGATATCACCCGCCGGGCGATCAGGGGGTTAAACCTTTATTGGGTTATATACGGCGGGTGCCCTGACACTATAAAAAGCAAACTAACTAACCAGCGTCACCCGTAACACTTATATGATGATTACTGGTGAAAGGGTTAACTAGGGGCAATTAGGGGGTTAAAACCTTTATTAGATAATATATGGGGGTACCTGACGCTATAAAAACCTGCGGCGAACCTAAAAAAAATTACTGGCTACCAATCTGCATCACCGACGCTAAGACAGCGATCAGAAAAATGATCGCTTAGCGACAGTGGTGATAGGGGTGAAAGGGTTACCTGGGGGGCGATCAAGGGGGTTAAACCTTTATTAGATCATTTATGGGGGTACCCGACGCTATAAAAACCTGCGGCGAACCTAAAAAAAATTACTGGGTACCGATCTGCATCACCGACGCTAAGACAGCGATCAGAAAAATGATCGCTTAGCGACGGCGGTGCTAGGGGGTGAAAGGGTTACCTGGGGGGCGATCAAGGGGGTTAAACCTTTATTAGATAATTTATGGGGGTACCCGACGCTATAAAAACCTGCGGCGAACCTAAAAAAAAAATACTGGCTACCGATCTGCATCACCGACGCTAAGACATCGATCAGAAAAATGATCGCTTAGTGACAGTGGTGATAGGGGGTGAAAGGGTTACCTGGGGGGCGATCAAGGGGGTTAAACCTTTATTAGATAATTTATGGGGGTACCCGACGCTACACAGACAGAGGGGGCATTTCTATTCGCCGGGAGCGATCGCGGGGGGTGGCCGGAATCGAACGGCCGCCCCCCCATTTCGGAACGCTCCCAGATGAATTCCGACCGCTCACTGTACAGAAGGGGGGTCCGATTGGACCCCCCAACTGTACAAAGGCAATCACGTACACTCTACGTGATTGTGCCTGTCGGTGCCATTGTGCCGACATATATATACAGTGAGCGGTCGTTAAGTGGTTAAATTGTAAATCCACCTATTTTCTAATTGCGATATTTCCTTTTTTACATGACTACCTCTCCAAAGAGGTTTACAATTTATCTATAGTAAGACATGTGGTACCATTAGGGTCTTTATTATGACACCTAGCATAATTTTTGGACAGATAGACTTTAAAAACACATTTAATACCAGCAACATGTTCTTTGAGAGGCACATTCAACATACCACATTCAACATACCATGCGTCCCACATATTGCATGCCACATGGACAGTGGATCAAGTAAACAACATTCTTTGTAGAATATATTATATAAGGTCTATTATCATAGAATTTATAAGTCTGTTGTGAATGAAAGGAGGCGATCTTCCCATTTCTGAGTTTAATAATAGCTCTATTACACCTTTTTACTTCAATTGCCCTAGCAGCCCCCTGTCCCAACTTCCAGGGGTGCTTGGACAGGAATTTGGCAAGAGGCCACCCTCATAATCTCGAGCTCCTTATACGGGTACATGACAGTCTGCTCTAGTGGCACTTCAGCAAACCCATAGTGCTCTGGGAATCTTTTGTTAGGTATTAAATGTTTATTTGTAAAACAAAGATATAATATATACAGTACTGTGCAAATGTTTTAGCAGATGTTAACACTTTGTACACTTGCACAAAGTTAGGGATTTCGTAGGGTTAAAGTCAGGTGTATGAGTAACCAATAATACCAAGCAGGTGCTTATTGATCAACAATTTCATATGTAGGTTGAAACACAGTCATTAACTGAAACAGAGACTGCTATGTAGGAGACTTAAAACTGGGTGAGGAACAGCCAAATTGCTACTAAGGTGAGTTTGTGGAAGACAGTTTTATATTACAGGTCAAACACCATGGCTGAGCACAGCAACAAGACACTAGGTAGTTATACTGCATCAGCAAGGTGTCTCCTAGGAATTTCAAAGCAGACTGGTGTTCCAAGATGTGGTATTCAAGCTCTTTTGAAGAAGTACAGAGAAATGGGCAAAGTTGAGGACCATACATGCAGTGGTTGGCCAAGGAAACTTAAAGCGGAGGTCCGCCCAAAAAAACGAAACTTAAAAATAAGCAGCTACATGTACTGCAGCTGCCGGCTTTTAATAAATGGACACTTACCTGTCCTGGTTGGCCCCGCAGCTGATGTTTCCATCAGCTGTTGGCTGCTGACGCTGCCATTGCGGGTAACGGTACCCAGCAGTGTAACCTTTCGACTTCACGCCGGGAACCCTACTGTGCATGCGCAAGGCCCGCTTCTCTCTCCTACTGGCCCAGGCGACAGGGGAAGGAGTGACGTCAATACCTGCAGCTGAGGCTCCTGGAAGTGGGAAAGGATGCCTGTCAATGACAGGTATCCTGTCCCCCCCTCCCCCCAAACTTGCCCATTGTGGCACCGGAATGGGGGGAGGAAGCAGATGAGCAGAAGTTCCACTTTTGGGTGGAACTCTGCTTTAATGAAGCAGATTAAAGATAAATAATGTTTACTTCCCTTCGATACTGGAAGATATCCAACAGTGCCATCAGCACAGAACTGGGGGAAACCAGAGGGACGCAGGCTCACCCATCTACTGTCTGGAAAAGTCTGGCCAGAAGCGGTCTTCATGGAAGAATTGCAGCCAAAAAAACATGCCTTCAATATGGAAACAAGGCTAAGTGACTATGCATGAAAACATAGGAACTGGGTTGCAGAAAAAAGGCAGCAGGTGCTCTGGACTGATGAGTCATTTTTTTTTATATTTAGCTGTGGCAGGAATCAGTTTGTTCACCGAAAGTGCTGGAGAGCGATACATTATTGAGCATCTACAGGCAAGTGAACAGTGAAGCATTGTGGAGGTTCCTTGGATGACTGGGGCTGCAATTCTGCAAATGGAGTGGGAGATTTGGTCAGGCAGATACTTACCATCCTGCCATAGAATTATGGAGGCGTGTGACTGGCCCCAAATGTATTCTGCAGCAGGACAATGACCCAAACATACAGCCAACATCATTAAATACTATCTTCAGCATAAAGAAGGGCAAGGAGTCCTGGAAGTGATGGTTTGGCCCCCACAGAGCCTTGATCTCTACATCATTGAGTCTTTTTTTGATTATATGAAGAGACAGAAGGATTTTAGGCAGCCAACATCCACAGAAGAAATGTGGTTAGTTCTCCAAGATGTTTGGAACATCATACCTGCTGAGTTTCTTCAAAAATTATGGGCAAGTGTACCTAGAAGAATTGATGCTGTTTTCAAGGCAAAGGGTGGTCACACCAGATATTGATTTGATTTTGATTTATCTTCTGTGTATTTACTTTCCATTTTGGTAATTGATAAAAAATTAACTATTAACACTTCGATTTCTAAAAGCATTCCTAATTTACAGCATCTTTTCACACCTGCCTAAAACTTTTGCACAGTAGTGTATATTCCTTGAGGTATCCATCACGAGGTTGTTAGGGGCTCCTGAGCTGTGGCTGATTGATGTTGTTTAGTCCAATGCTTCTTGGGAAAGACAGCAGCATGGCATCAATTATTTTTCTAGCTGTCTGTAATGGGTGATATTCTTCCCTCTGGCCATCAATGTAAGGGACATTCTTCCCATTGACCACCAAGGTCAGGGACATTATTTCTACTGACCACCAAGCTAAGGGGCATTTTCCCAAAGAATTAATTTTAGCAGCGGTTCCTAAAAAAACAAAAAAATGATTTTAGGGGTTCCTCTGATTTAAAGTTTGAGAAAGGCAGCTCTGACAAATAATAGCCAGAGACCATGTTATCATGTGACCATGAGACCTTGGATGCTAATGCTGGTCATACACTATACGAAAAATCGTCCGAACGAACTTTCGAAAAACTAAAGTTCATTCGTGAGCGCAAACGATAGTGCCATCATGTAATGACCGATAAATCGTTCAGTGGACATAAATACATATACCTAGTGCAGAAAGTTCGGACGGGAAACACATTAACCTTCCGATTTATCGTTCGTTCGGCAGAAAATTTCCAAACTTGTCCTTCATTTTTTCAGCTCAAAAACGTCCCAAAGATTATCGATTTTGTGCCCATTAACTGTCTGAAAAACGAAAGAACTGTCTGAACGACCGATTTTCGCACGATTTTTCGTATAGTGTATGGCCAGCATTAGGTTGGAAGTTTGAAGGCTGCTGTTTTATATTCATGGTAAGCAGCAGTTACTTTTATAGTGAAATGTGCCCTCTATTGGCATGAATGTAAAGTGGGAATTTTAACAATTGATCTATTTTAACAATGCAATACTTTTTAAAATAAACAGATAGTACACCAGTTAGCTGTTATTTTATTGTAGCACTATATTCTGAGAATAATGATCCAAATTAGACAATAGTATTGGGTTAAATGATCTCATCCTCTCTTTCATTTTCTAAGCTGCAATAGAAAAATGGCATCTGCTGTCTGGTTGGTTGCTATAGAAACGTGGTTTTCAATCCCCAGTTTTTTGTTTTGTTTTATCATTTATTTTAATAATGGACAAATCCAAAAGAAAATCAACAAATAAGTCAATAATTTACACAGCTTACGCCTAAGCACAGATTATTGAAGCAATCAATATTCATTGAATCATTGAATTAGGGCAGTCATGTGAAGAAGGTTGACGGACGACTGTAATAAATTCACGTGATATACAGAAGGAGAAGAAAGCGTCTAGCAGTGGACAACTGATGGAGAGCCAATGTGACAGTTATTTTAATATGCACACTGGGCAGGAAATGGAGTGAACAGTGCAAGCTTAGACATTATAACAACCAATCAGCTGCTGCTGGGCTGAATCAAACCACCACATCCATCTCTCAGAATGCCATTCAGTATAAACCTTGTAATCATTAGTACCTGTACACACAATTGGGCTTGCAATTAGGATGTCGATATATTTTCCTGGTGGGATCTTAACATATTAGTGCATAGGTATTCATATGAAATGACTGTGTATGGATGTAACTGGCAGGACATGCAATTCTTATGCAGAACAATGCATAGAGAAATTGTGTCTGGATGATGGCTCCTTGTTCATGTCTATACAGAAATGGATTACGCTGGCAAAATATATAATAATGTAAATAATAAAGCCCATTAAAACTATCGGATAAAATCATAGTTACATAGTTAGGCTGAAGAAAGTCACAAGTCCATTTAGTTCAACCAGTAGAAAAAAACAAACAAATAGAAAACCTCCCTATACAAAATCCTATACCTACAGTTGATCCAGACGAAGTCAAAAAAGTCCATAAAAGCATGATCCAATTTGATCTAGCGAGGGGAAGGAAATGCCTTCTTGATCCCCCAGGAGGCAATCAGATATTCCTTAGATCAACTACCCCAGATGTTATTACCTTTAAATGATAATATGCAGTTCTAATAGCAAAAAGCAGGGCGCTGAGGTTAATACCAAACACAAAACACCTTTAATAAAAGCAGCACAAGTCAGAGGTCACAGATCCACCAGTGGATAGTAACACAGCAGGTTGAGACACCAGAGGTGATCAGCTGAAGATACACAGAGGCAAAGGGTGGCTGCCAAGCATGCAGCAACAGGGGCTCCAAAGTTCCAGCAGGTAGTATGGAGAAAAAGGACTGGTGGCGTCTCCAGCTGCACTGTGAAGATGACAGCTGTCAGAATCCTATGCTGATGTCAGGAGGGGTAAGCAGAATGCGTTTCAAAGCATTTGATAAAGAGAGCCATGTCCCTTAAAACGAACTATGCTTACCACCTACAGTTTGTTTTCTTTGCAAAGCAGCCACAGCCAGACAGAAAAGCCTGTCCCCTGACAATGTGCTGTAGAGAAGGACCCCTGCTATCTTGCTGGAAGCAAGCTAACACATGCTCTGCTCAGTCAGACCTACAGCTCTGCAATCAGCAAAGCTCATGCTCCCTGCTGACCCAGCAGGGATTATGTAGGACCTCTACAGAGAGACTACTTCACACAAAGACTTAAGGCCCATCTTTAAATCATGCTGGCAGGAGACAGGCTTTCCTACTCCGGCTGTTGCTGCTTTCTAAGGAAAATAAACTATAAGACCTTGCATGCCTTTTGTTTTGATACACCTGTAATGTATTTAGCTAATTTAAACTGAAAGTTCAGTTTGGATTTAAACTGTACCACACCACTATTATGATCTGAGGTTTTGGATTTTGGGTGAAATGTTTGCAGGTCTTCCTAAAGTTTGGTAGCTATATGGTTTTATTGCTGCCTACTTCT
Source organism: Rana muscosa (assembly GCA_029206835.1). Lineage (NCBI taxonomy): Eukaryota > Metazoa > Chordata > Amphibia > Anura > Ranidae > Rana > Rana muscosa. Next base: position 286,878,713 of record CM055118.1, read on the forward strand.
GTTGACACTTGCATACCTACACAATCGTTTCTGTCCTATGTGCTTTTTTTTTTGCAGATCTCTGTTTAGCACACTCATTCATTTTGAGATGTTCTAAATCTGTTTAGGACATTATTCTGACTGTGGATGAAGTGTCCCAGATAACCACCATTTGTGGCATTTTGGAACCACATTAGTTGTGACAATGGTGGGCCTCCTATACCCTGGCATAATCTTTAGTCAAGGCAACAAGTTGGCTACCCCTTGCAGCCGTTGACCTCTAGGACTCGGACCTCGGCAATCACCCTACATAAAACCCAGGCAATTGGCATAATCTTCTATTTCAGTGTCAGAATAGTTCCTGATAGGTAGGTTGGCTCTCGCAAGGTGAGAAGGTTGGAATCATGGCTTTGTTAGCAACATTATATTGCTTTATATTGCTTGAAGCTGTAAATCTATTGGAACTGTACAAGGAATAAAAAAACAAAAAAACAACAACATCATATATCTCAGGCTTTGTGAATGAATGAATGAATGACTTGTATAGCGCTACAAGTGCGAACTGAATCGCCTCAAGGCGCTTTTTGCAGCCAGTGTCTTGCTGGCTGGTGCGGTCATTTACCCTGTAGGATCTCAACACGCTTGGGACACACATTCGTACAGATATATGTACACATATATACTGGGCCGCTTTGTTAGCGACATTACCTTGTTTAGCATAGATGCTGATCAACTATTGCAACTTTGTGGCATTTATAAAAATATAGCAGTTTTTGGCAGAGAAGCTGATAGTTTTCCAACTTTACATTACTATAGTTTGATTCAACAATGTGTACAGCATTGTGTTACCTGGCAGAAAAGTGGATACTTTATTATTTTGGACTGTAAGTGAGTAAAGTGATACTAAACAATATTTTGCTTTAAAATAAAAAAATATGTCATATATTCCTTCTCTGTGCAATAATAATGCACAGGGTGGTCCCTTACCTGTTCTTCCAGAGTCCCCTGACAGCACTGTCCACTCCTTCTTCTTCCTAGTGTCCCCATAGCATCCATAGCCACATCCCTGCTCACTCCCCACAGCTTGCTACAGGGGGCACCCAAGCTGAGTCAGAGCTCCGTGTATCTATTCAGACATGGAGCTCCGACCCGGCCCTGCCCCTTTTCTCCCCGTTTGGCTGACTGACTTTGATTGACAGCCATGGGAGCCAATGGCACCACTGCTCTGTCTCAGCCAATCAGGAGTGTCTTGGATGACAAGGGATTGTGGACATCGCTGGAGAGAGAAGGAGATCAGGTAGTTAATTAGGGGGGTGCTGGGGGGCTGCTACACACAAAAGGTTTTTTATCTTAATGCATAGAATCAGATTAAGAACATTATGGGCCTGGTGCTGAGGATTTTGGTGGGGCCTTTTATAAATAGTAAATAAATAAAAATGCAAACAATTTGACTGACAGCAGTAGGAGCAGTGGCGGCTGGTGCTCCAAATTTTTTGGGGGGCGCAAACAAACTGAAAAAAAATAATCATCAATTGCTGCCACTGTGCTCATTAAACGCAGCCACTGTGCCCAAACGCCACCAGTTTGCCCCCTCAAATGCAGCCAGCTTCCGCCCAAATGCAGCCAGTTTCCCCCCCCCCCCAAATGCAGCCAGTTTGTCCCCAAATACAGCCAGTGTGTCCCCAAATGCAGCCAGTTTGTCCCCAAAGACAGCCAGTTTCCCCCCAAATACAGCCAGTTTGTCCCCAAATGCAGCCAGTTTCCCCCTAAATGCAGCCAGTTTCCCCCAAATACAGCCAGTTTGTCCCCAAATACAGTCAGTTTGTCCCCAAATACAGCCAGTTTGTCCCCAAATACTGCCAGTTTTCCCCAAATGCAGCCAGTTTGTCCCCAAATGCAGCCAGTTTTCCCCCAAATGCAGCCAGTTTGTCCCCAAATACAGCCAGTTTGTCCCCAAATACAGCCAGTTTGTCCCCAAATACAGCCAGTTTCCCCCCAGCCCTGCACTTAACTTTTCTCGGGTCAGCGCCATCCTTCTTCCATCCTTGATGTCTTCTCCGCCCTCGATGTTGCTTCAGCCAATCAGGTTACCAGTAACCAGACCCGGTGAACCTGATTGGCTGAGACGCCTGTCAGTGTTAACCAAGGAACGCACCCCCCGTGTGTCCCCTGGTTAACTATTTGGAAGCCAATTACAGCCCTCAGGCTGTAATCGGGAAGCCTATCAAAGGAAGTGAAGGAGCAGTGTTGCAGCCGGGATAGCACCGGATCCGTGAGAGGAAACAAGTATAATGTTTAGGAGTGGGGGGGGGGGGTGGATGGATGGACAGGTAGAGGAACATTTTTTAGGGAAAACATTCAAGTGATTATAAAGGCTCGTTTTTTTGTTTTTTTTAAATAACAAACATGTTATACTTACCTCCTCTGTACAGTTGGTTTTGCACAGAGCAGCCTGGATACTCCTCTTCCCAGGTCCCTCTTCGCTGCTTCTTGCCCTTCCCTCCTTTGAGTGCCCCTCAGACAGCAGCTTGCTACAGGGGGCACCCAAGCTGAGTCAGAGCTCTGTGTATCTATTCAGACATGGAGCTCCGACCCGGCCCTGCCCCTTTTCTCCCCGTTTGGCTGACTGACTTTGATTGACAGCCATGGGAGCCAATGGCACCACTGCTCTGTCTCAGCCAATCAGGAGTGTCTTGGATGACAAGGGATTGTGGACATCGCTGGAGAGAGAAGGAGATCAGGTAGTTAATTAGGGGGTGCTGGGGGGCTGCTACACACAAAAGGTTTTTTATCTTAATGCATAGAATCAGATTAAGAACATTATGGGCCTGGTGCTGAGGATTTTGGTGGGGCCTTTTATAAATAGTAAATAAATAAAAATGCAAAAATTTTTTGTTCTAACAAATTGAATTAAAGAGAGAGAGAGGGAGGATGAGAGAGAGAAAGAGAGAGATAGAGAGAGAGGGGGGGGGTGAGAGAGGGGTGAGGGGTAAGGGAGAGAGAATGAGAGAGAGGATACGCAAGAGCATGCGTGGGAATGACATCAACACAGCCCGGCCAGGGCAGGTGACCGAAGGCACAGAACCCAGAAGGAAGACCAGTAAAGATGGAAGTGCCCGGGCCCTGACGGATTGATCACAGCGCTGGAGGGCTCAGTTTGACAATTTAAGTGTACCCTAATGTGTTAATATGCTGTGCATACTTGTACATTGTGGCATAAGCTACCTCAGGGCCTCTAAAAAGTAGTAATGTTAGCGAGGTTTACTACCGCTTTAATATCACAGGATCCCAGCAGCCTCTCATGGGGCCCCCTACTGTCCCAGTGGCCCTTGGGCAGTGCCTAAATGCATAATTGCCAACATTTCAAAAATTATTTCAGGGACACTTTTTTTTTACAAGTGCTATATTTAGAGTAGCTGAGATCCCCTATGTTCCTCTATACATCACAGTAGAAATCACAAAATTAAATAAGTACTAATAATGGGCAGAACAAATATGAGGATTGAGAAGATTTCCTTTAGTTGAACTAACAAAAGTGTGCCCATTCTAGAGCTGGTAACATTGAGGATATTCAGTGTAAGGAGAGAAATGTGAAGGGTCTAACAGTGGGCACTATGTACAGGAGAGCAGTGCGGAGGGTATGACAGTGGGCAGTATGTACAGGAGAGGAGTGGGGGGTATGCCAGTGGGGAGTATGTACAGGAGAGGGGTGTGGGGGGTATGACAAAGGGTAGTAAGTACCGAAGAGTGCGGAGGGTATGACAGTGGGCAGTATGTACAGGAGAGGAGTGTGGAGGGTATGGTGGGGGCAGTATGTACAGGAGAGGAATGTGGAGAGAAAGATAGTTGGCAGTATGTACAGGAGAGGAGTGTGGAGGGTAAGGTTGGGTTACAGTATGTACAGGAAAGGAGTGTGGAGGGTAAGGTTGGGTTACAATATTTACAGGAGAGGAGTGCGGAGGGTATGACAGTGGGCAGTATGTACAGGAGAGGAGTTTGGAGGGTAAGGTTGGGTTACAGTATGTACAGGAGAGGAGTGTGGAGGGTAAGGTTGGGTTACAGTATGTACAGGAGAGGAGTGTGGAGGGTATGACAGTGGGCAGTATGTACAGGAGAGGAGTGTGGAGGGTAAGGTTGGGTTACAGTATGTACAGGAGAGGAGTGTGGAGGGTATGACAGAGGCCAGTATGTACAGGAAAGGCGTGTGGAGGATATCACAGTGGGCGGTATGTACAGGAGAGGAGTGTGGATGGTATAATAGTGGGCAGTATGTACAGGAGAGGAGTGTGGTGGGTATGATGGGGGCAGTATGTACAGGAGAGGAGTGTGGAGGGTATGACAGTGGGCAGTATGTACAGGAGAGGAGTGTGGATGGTATGATAGTGGGCAGTATGCACAGGAGAGGAGTGTGGAGGGTATGACAGCGAGCAGTATGTACATGAGAGGAGTTTATGAATGTGAGCAGTATGTACAGGAGAGGAGTGTGGAGGGTATGACAGTGGGCAGTATGTACAGGAAAGGAGTGTGGACGGTATGACACTGAGCAGTATGTACATGAGATGAGTGTGGAGGGTAAGACAGTGAGCAGTATGTACAGGAGAAGAGTGTGTGGGTATGACAGTGGGCAGTATGTACAGGAGAGGCGTGTGGAGGGTATGACAATGGGCAGTATGTACAGGAGAGGAATGTGGAGGGTATGACAGCGAGCAGTATGTACATGAGAGGTGTGTGGAGGGTATGACAGCCGGCACTAAGTACAATAGGGATGAGCCGAACACCCCCGGGTTCGGTTCGCACCAGAACCCGCGAACGGACCGAAAGTTCGCACGAACATTAGAACCCTATTAAATACAATGGATGCGAACGTTCGAATTCTAAAGTGCTAATTATAATGACTATTATCCATGTTATTGTCCTAAACAGAGTTTGGGAACCCGGGTTCTGCACCAGGGGACATGTATCAATGCAAAAAGAAGTTTTAAAAACGGCCGTTTTTCGGGATCAGTCATTTTAATGATGCATAAAGTGAAAAAAAAAAAGTCAAATATTCCTTTAAATATTGTACCTGGGGGGTGTCTAAAGTATGCCTGTGAAGTGCCACGTGTTTCCCGTGTTTAGAACTGTCCCTGCACAAAATTACATTTCTAAAGGAAAAAAAAGCCATTTAAAACTGCTTGCGGCTTTAATGTAATGTCTGGTCCCGGTAATATGGATGAAAATCTTTAAGAAAAATGGCATAGCTACCCCATGACCCCCCCCCCCCCCCCCTACCCCAGCCCATTACCAGCCCCTTTGGGTCTTGTATGGATATTAAGGGGAACCCCGCACACAAAATAAAAAAGGCCCTATATACTCTGAACAGCCGTATACAGGCGGTGCATACAAGACAGGGACTGTAGGTTTGTTCTTATGTAGAATCTGTTTGTAATTTTGAACAGCTACACTGTTTAAGTGTAGCTCCAGCCCAAATACCTATTTTTAAGCTTTTTGGAAAACATAGGGAAGGGTTATCACCCCTGTAACATTTGTTTTGCTGTCTGTGCCCCTGTTCAGAACATTTCACCTCACTTTGCGTCCCAATGACAACTGTTTTTGAAATGTGGTGTTTTTATTGAAACAAGGATTGGTGATAAAGCATCAGTAGAGAGGAGACACCTTTCTCCCATATTAATTCTTACAGGAGAGAATTTTCCTTCCAAGGGGTAGATTTCCTCTCACTTCCTGTTGTCTTCTTCCGTTTGCAAGTAGTAGTCGTTTGTAAGTTGGATGTTTGAAAGTAGGGACCTGCCGTATATACTCTGCAGAAATTGGCCCCTTAGGTGTTGGTGTTGGCACAACACTGTAAGCACTCACAGTTACTCTTGGTGGGTGCTGGAACGCCCTGCTGTCAACTATTTTATCAGGAATTGTAATAACATATAATTGTTGAACAGTGGTAGTAAAAATTGGGCCTTTGATGGTGGTGCTGGTGCCACAACACTGTAAGGCCTGACAGTTACTCTTGGTGGGCGCAGCAATGGGCCCTGCTGTGAATTATTAGATCAATAATTATAATTGCATGCCCCTGTTGAACAGGGGCTGAAAAATTGGGCCTTTGGTGGTGGTGGTGGTGGTGGTGGTGGTGTTGACACAACACTGTAAGGCCTGACAGTTACTCTTGGTGGGCACAGCAATGGGCCCTGCTGTGAATTATTAGATCAATAATTATAATTGCATGCCCCTGTTGAACAGGGGCTGAAAAATTGGGCCTTTGGTGGTGGTGGTGGTGGTGTTGACACAACACTGTAAGGCCTGACAGTTACTCTTGGTGGGCGCAGCAATGGGCCCTGCTGTGAATTATTAGATCAATAATTATAATTGCATGCCCCTGTTGAACAGGGGCTGAAAAATTGGGCCTTAGGCACTGGTGGCACAACACTGCAACCCCTCACAGATACTGTACTTGGAGCACAGCAATGAGCCCTGTTGCAAAGTATTGCATCAAAAATTGTAATTACACGCCCCTGTTAAACAGGGGCTGAAAAATTGGGCCTTAGCCACTGGTGGCGGCACCCATAAACCAAAATGATCTTCCAAGCTATCATCATCAATCGGATCATTGAGGAGGAGGAGGAGGATAGCCAGTCAACATAACAGCACAGGCACTCAGCATCAGCATCAGTCTTGAAGGGATGTGACATTTTAAAATCAATTAGTCTGTTATATCAGCATCAGGTGTGTGGTAGCTGGTGGTGATCCAAGACTGGTTCATCTTGATGAAAGTCAGTCGATCAACCGAGTCGGTGGACAGGCGCACCCTGTGATCCGTGACAAATCCTCCAGCAGCACTGAATGTGCGTTCTGAAAGAACGCTGGATGCAGGACAGGCCAGTAGCTCAATTGCATACTGTGCAAGCTCTGGCCAGTGATCCATCCTCAAGACCCAGTAAGCCAGAGGATTTTCGGTGGGGAAGGTGTCCAAGTCTGACCTTGCCCCTAGGTATTCCTGCACCATGTATATCAGACGCTGGCGATGGTTGCTGGAACCGATCATACTTTGGGGCTGCGGACTAAAGAATTGTCTGAACGCATCGGTCAGACGGCCACCTTCCCCACCGCTCCTTCTTTGACTGCCTGAAGCCTCAGCAACTCGTTGTCCAGGACCAGGAGTTTGTAACCTCCCAGTCTCGGGGAACACGTTGCACAGACCTTTCTGCAAGGCCTCCCGGAGTTGTCTCATCCTCTGCTCCCTCTGCGACGGTAAGATAAGGTCCGCAACCTTACCCTTGTACCGTGGATCAAGGAGAGTGGCCAGCCAGTAATGGTCCCTCTCCTTGATCCGAAGAATACGAGGATCCTTCCACAGACTTTGCAGGATCAGGGAGGCCATGCAGCGTAGGTTAGCTGAGGCATTCAGTCCGGAGTCCTCTGGGTCACTAAGGACGACATGATCCGCAGCCACCTCCTCCCAGCCACGTACAAGTCCACTGGTTTCTTGGGACTGTAAATCATCCCTAAAAGACTGCTGCTGATGATGCTGAGTGCCAGCCTCCACCTCCATGCTGACACAATCCTCCTCCTCCTCCTCCTCCTCTTCCTGTGCGATGGGTGGGACAGAAGGAACACTGTCTGGGTAAAGGGGGCCTTGAGAGGCAAGGAAGTCCTCCTCTTCCTGCCTCTGTTCTGCCTCAAGTGCCCTGTCCATTATTCCACGCAGCGTGTGCTCCAACAGGTGGACAAGAGGTACAGTGTCACTGATGCATGCACTGTCACTGCTCACCATCCTCATGGCCTCCTCAAATGGTGCCAGGACAGTGCATGCATCCCTGATCATGCCCCACTGGCGTGGTGAAAAAAACCCGAGCTCCCCTGACCCTGTCCTGGTGCCGTAGTCGCACAGGTACTCATTGATGGCCCTCTGCTGCGTGTGCAGCCGCTGCAGCATGGCCAACGTTGAGTTCCACCTGGTGGGCATGTCACATATAAGGCGGTTCTTGGGCAGGTTCAACTCCTTTTGCAGCTCAGCCAGGCGAGCACTGGCATTATAAGATCTGCGGAAATGCACACAGACTTTCCTGGCCTGCCTCAGGACATCCTGTAAGCCCGGGTACCTGCCCAAGAACCGCTGCACCACCAGGTTAAGGACGTGAGCCACACAGGGCACATGGGTCAGTTGTCCCAGTCGGAGGGCGGAGAGGAGGTGCCATTGTCGCAAACCACCATTCCTGGCTTAAGCTGGCGTGGCGTCAACCACCTCTCGGCCTGCCCCTGCAGAGCAGACAGGACCTCTGCCCCAGTGTGGCTTCTGTCCCCCAAACACACCAGCGCAAGCACGGCATGGCATCTTTTTGCCTGCGTACTTGCGTAGCCCCTTGAACGCCTACGGAGCACCGCTGGTTCCGAGGACAAAGCACAGGAAGAGGCCATGGAGGAAGAAGAAGAGGAGGGGGTGGAGGAGAGAGGTGTGTCACAACCAGTAGTAGCATTTTGGAGGCGTGGAGGTGGAACAACCTCCAACACTACTGCACCTTGTCCTGCATCCTTCCCAGCTGCCAAAAGAGTGACCCAATGGGCCGTGAAAGAAAGGTAACGTCCCTGTCCATGCCTGCTGGACCATGAGTCAGCGGTAATATGCACCTTACCGCTGACCGCCCTGTCCAGCGAGGCCAAGACATTGCCTTCCACATGCCTGTAGAGAGCCGGAATCGCCTTCCGTGAGAAAAAGTGGCGTTTGGGAACCTGCCACTGAGGAACCGCACATTGCACAAACTCACGGAAGGGGGCCGAGTCTACCAACTGAAAAGGCAGCAGTTGAAGCGCTAGCAATTTAGCCAAGCTAGCATTCAACCGCTGGGCATGTGGATGGCTGGGAGTGAACTTCTTTTGACGGTCCAGCAGCTGGGGCAGGGAAATTTGCCTGCTAGAATCGGACGTCGGTGTACTGCTAGCAGAGTGGCCGCAAGTACTTGGCTGTGACACACCTAATTCTACACCTTCATTCCTCTCAGTGCAGGTTTCAGAGAGGACTGAAGGTATAGTGGGGTTGGAGATCCCAGCTGATGCGGTGCAAGGAGAGGTCCACTTTGTTCTTTGGTGTGGGTCTTTAAGGTAGGCTTGCCAACGAGCTGCATGGCAGGTCAACATATGTCTGATCAAGCATGTGGTGCTCAAGCGGCTGATGTTTTGGCCACGCGATATATGCTTGAGACATATGTTGCAAACAGCAGCTGTGCGATCTGATGCACTCGCCTCAAAAAAGGCCCACACCAAAGAACTTTTTGAATGACGGGCAGAGGCAGCACTCTGCACAGGCGGAGCTCTGCGGTGTGATTCCGTCGGTGTGCTGCCCATACGCTGGCCACCCAAGGGCATCCTGCCTCGTTGGAGATGTGCCTCCTCCTCATCCTCCTCCTCCTCCTCTCTCCTATTAGGCACCCACGTGGAGTCAGTGACCTCATCATCCCCTCCCTCCTCATCACTGGAGCCAATCTGGCAGTATGCTGCAGCTGCTGGAGCATGACTGCCAGATTGGTGTCCTTCTTGAGCATCCCCTCTCTCTGCTCTCACGCTACTGCCTTCCTCTATCTGGGTATCATCATCAGATCCTTCGAAACGCTGGGCATCCTCCTGGAGCATGTACCCAACACTGTGCTCAAACAGTTCGGGGGACTCCTCAGGAGGAGGACATGGTGGGTCTAGGGAAGGATTGACTAATGAAGATAATGATACCAGAGAAGAGGACGCTTTGGCAGCTGCTTTGCCAGTACCCTGAGCCTGGGTGAGAGAGGATGAGGAGGATGAGGTGGGCTTGGTCATCCACTCTACCAAGTCTTCGGCATGATGTGGCTCAACATGTCCAGCTGCCGAAAAGAAGGACAAGCGTGTCCCATGGCCATGTGCTGATGACAATGCACCGCGTCCACGACCAGCACTGTTGCCCCCAGACACAGAGCCTGCTTGCCCTCTTTTTTTGCCTCCTGACTGTCTGCCTCTCCTTGTTTGCCTTCCAGACATTTTAATGGATGGCCTGCAGGGAGATGGGAAAAACAGCAATAAGGGCTACCTTCAGGTGTATACTGTGCAGGAGGCTTAGCAACAATGACACTGACACTGTCCCCTGCCTATCCTTCTCTGTCCCTAAACACAAGGATTTGCAATATGCTTCAGCAAGATTGGTTTAGCACAGAATAGCACACTGACAGTTTCCCTCACTGTCCTTCTCTGTCCCTACAAACAAGGTTTAGGACAGAATAGCACACTAACACTTTCCCTCACTGTCCTTCTCTGTCCCTAAACTCAAGGATTTCAAATATGGTTCAGCAAGATTGGTTTAGAACAGAATAGCACACTGACAGTTTCCCTCACTGTCCTTCTCTGTCCCTAAACTCAAGGATTTCAAATATGGTTCAGCAAGATTGGTTTAGAACAGAATAGCACACTGACACTTTCCCTCACTGTCCTTCTCTGTCCCTAAACTCAAGGATTTCAAATATGGTTCAGCAAGATTGGTTTAGAACAGAATAGCACACTGACAGTTTCCCTCACTGTCCTTCTCTGTCCCTACAAACAAGGTTTAGCACAGAATAGCACACTGATAGTTTCCCTCACTGTCCTTCTCTGTCCCTACAAACAAGATTTAGCACAGAATAGCACACTGATAGTTTCCACGAGTGTCCTTCTCTGTCCCTAAACTCAAGGATTTCAAATATGGTTCAGCAAGATTGGTTTAGAACAGAATAGCACACTGACACTTTCCCTCACTGTACCTCTCTGTCCCTAAACTCAAGGATTTCAAATATGGTTCAGCAAGATTGGTTTAGAACAGAATAGCACACTGACAGTTTCCCTCACTGTCCTTCTCTGTCCCTAAACTCAAGGATTTCAAATATGGTTCAGCAAGATTGGTTTAGAACAGAATAGCACACTGACACTTTCACTCACTGTCCTTTTCTGTCCCTAAACTCAAGGATTTCAAATATGGTTCAGCAAGATTGATTTAGAACAGAATAGCACACTGACAGTTTCCCTCACTGTCCTTCTCTGTCCCTAAACTCAAGGATTTCAAATATGGTTCAGCAAGATTGGTTTAGAACAGAATAGCACACTAACAGTTTCCCTCACTGTCCTTCTCTGTCCCTACAAACAAGATTTAGCACAGAATAGCACACTGATAGTTTCCACGAGTGTCCTTCTCTGTCCCTAAACTCAAGGAATTCAAATACGGTTCAGCAAGATTGGTTTAGAACAGAAAGCACACTGATAGTTTCCACGAGTGTCCTTCTCTGTCCCTAAACTCAAGGATTTCAAATATGGTTCAGCAAGATTGGTTTAGAACAGAATAGCACACTGACAGTTTCCCTCACTGTCCTTCTCTGTCCCTACAAACAAGGTTTAGCACAGAATAGCACACTGATAGTTTCCCTCACTGTCCTTCTCTGTCCATACAAACAAGATTTAGCACAGAATAGCACACTGATAGTTTCCATGAGTGTCCTTCTCTGTCCCTAAACTCAAGGAATTCAAATACGGTTCAGCAAGATTGGTTTAGAACAGAAAAGCACACTGACACTTTCCCTCACTGTCCTTCTCTGTCCCTACAAACAAGGTTTAGCACAGAATAACACACTGACACTCTCCCTACCTATCCTTATTTGTCCCTAAACACAAGGAATCCAGGATTAGTAAAGGAAAAAAAATGACACTGTCCCTGCCTATGCTTCTCTTTCCCTGCTCCGGAACACACTACACAAGGCCGCCGCGCTGGCGGCCTTTTATAGTGTGGGGCGTGTACTAAACCCCCTCAGCAATAATTGGCCACAGGCATCCTGCCTGTGGCCAATCATTGCTCTCCTCGCTGCCGGCGCTGTGATTGGCCAAGCATGCGGGGTCACAGTGCATGCTTGGCCAATCACAGCGCCTGGATGACACTGCGATGGCGTAGTGCATTGTGGGCCGTTCGCGTCACTCGAATTTGGCGCGAACGGCCCAAATCGTTCGATCTTCATCGAACAGCCGATGTTCGAGTCGAACGTATGTTCGACTCGAACACGAAGCTCATCCCTGAAGTACAATAGAGGAGTTTATGAAAGTGGGCAGTAAGTACAGGAGAGGAGTGTGGAGGGTAAGACAGTGAGCAGTATGTACAGGAGAAGAGCGGGGAGGATATGACAGTGGGCATTATGTACAGGAGAGGAGTGTGGAGGGTATGAAAGTGGGCACTATGTATAGGAGAGAAGTGTGGAGGGTATGACAGTGGGCACTATGTATAGGAGAGGAGTTTGGAGGGTATGAAAGTGGGCACTATGTATAGGAGAGAAGTGTGGAGGGTATTACAGTGGGCACTATGTATAGGAGAGGAGTGTGGATGGTATGACAGTGAGCAGTATGTACAGGAGAGAAGTGTGGAAGGTATGGCAGTGGGCACTATGTACAGAAGAGTGTGGAGGGTATGACAGCGGGCACTATGTATAAGAGAGAAGAAGTGTAGAGGGTATGACAGTGAGCAGTATGTACAGGAGAGAAGTGTGGAGAGTATGACAGTCAGGGTTGCCAACTTTCAGTAAATTTACGAACAGTTTGTAAAATCCATAATTGTTACATCTGGTAATGAATGTCAGTTACGGAGATGCAACCTACATGTCCATAATAGACAATCAAGGACAGATGCAAAAAGTACAGATTTTACAAACTGTTCGTAAATTTACTGAAAGTTGGCAACCCTGATGACAGTGGGCACTATGTACAGGTGAGGAGGATGAAGGAATCTGGGAAGTGGTTAAGCAGGCCATACATGGATTGAAATTAAGCCAATTAAGCAGAGACCAGCCATATTCGATCTATGTATGGGGTAGCTGGTTTTACACAATTCAATCTATTAATCGACTTGAGTGCAACCAGCCTGTCAGGTTTTTCCCAAAACAATCAGTGCTGCCTGCTACAGTATAGTTAGCAACACTAATTATTGTATTTACTGGCAGAACACAATAACACTGCAGGAGTGATTCCCCCATCCACAGGTCAGCAGGTGAGAGGGTGTGTGGAGACAGGCTGGGGAGAGATGTTAGTCAGTGGCTGGGTAGGCACTGGCAGGTATCAGAGCCAGATACACACAGGTTACATACGCCATGATCGTTAGAGCGAGAGCAATAATTCTAGCACTAGACCTCCTCTGTAACTCTAAACATGTAACCTGTAAAAAAATTGAAAGCATCGATTAGTATACAAAAAAAATCGTGCTAACTTTAGTGTTTTTTTTATGAATGAAACAGTTTGTTTCCAAAAAAAAACATGTTTGAAAAATTGCTGCGCAAATACCATGTATCATAAAAAGTTGCAAAGACCACCATTTTATTCCATAGGGTGTCTGCTAAAACAATATATATAATGTTTGAGGGTTCTGAGTAATTTTCTAGCAAAAAAAAGGAAGATTTTTACATGCAGGAGAGAAGTGTCAGAATTGGCCAGGGTAGCAAGGGGTTAATTACCATAAGTAATGTACAAATAATTATTATAAGCACTGTGAGCTCATCCTCTCAGTCTGCTGCAGAGTGTGTCAGCTTGTATTTAAACTGGCCACTCTGTATGTAGCTTCTGACAGGCTGTGCAAGCTGTGCAAGCAGCCCTGTATCTCCAGAACCATACATGATAGGAACCCCACATTTTGACCAGTAGGTCTTCGGCTACATACCCCCCAGGGTCTCTGTGGCCCCTGGTCGTCGAGCTACAACCCTCAAAGTCGATCCTTTTTTTTTTTTCCTGATTTTTTTTTTTTTTTTTTAGCAAATGGGCCTATGTTGAGGAAGGGGCCTGGAGCTGCAGCTCCAATAGCCCCTATGTTAATCCGGCCCTGCATAGAATGCATTAAGATAAAAAAACTTCTGCCTTTACAACTCCTTTAATGTAAAAAACGTTACCACTTTAAAGGGTTTACTGTGAAACGGCACCTAGTAAGAAAAGGCACTAAGCATGTATTATACAAGCCTCGTACACACGACCGAGTTTCTCATCCAAAACCGGCAAAAAAAGTGCAGCGTGAGCTTTTTTGTCGAGAAAACCGTTCGTGTGTATGGTTTTACGATGAGAAAATTGCCGTGAATCTCGACGAGAAAATAGAGAACCTGCTCTCTATTTTCTCGTCAGGATTCCAGATTTCCTCGTCGTGTTTCTCGTCGGCCTGTTTTGTGACGAGAAAATGGTTTGTGTGTATGCTTTTACGACTCTTCCAAAAGCGCGCATGCTCAGAAGCAACTATGAGACGGGAGCGCATCTTCTGGTAAAACAAGCCTTCGTAATGGAGATAGCACATTCGTCACGCTCCAAATTTTTGCATCGTTTAAATGTTGTGCATTGAAATCTTCGTTAGAATGTTACATTAATCCAAACGAATGAACTTCTTTTGCTGCTGATATTCACACACAGTTATGACTATGTTTTTTTAACCCTTTTCATGCTGCTCTTAAGAAGATTTATGTGTATTATATCGTGCAAGTTTTTAGGAATATTAAAAAATTTGATATTTTTCTAACTGATGTTAATTGTAATTTCGCAATGTTTTGATAGTGATCTCCCATTGAATCTTTTAATATATATTATTTAAATTTTACACCCTTTTTTGGGAAATACGATTTAGTTATTTTTTGGGGGGTTGTTATCTGTCCCTTTTTTTGTCAGTCAAATGTATCTGCTTACTCCAAAGCTAGATTTTACATTTTTACAAATACACATAGTCAAGTATGAACTTAAAGAAAAATAACATTTATTCATGTTTGAACTAAAATAAAGAGAAGGCGCTGGAGAATCTGCTGCCATTTGTGCATCCCAGGGACCCCAGAGCACACAGCAACCCTGTGTGGACACTAAAATTGGGAGCTTGAGAAGGCCAACATTTCTGAACACAATCTGATGCTGGCCTCCCAGAGGTCAGGAACAGCAGCAGGTGATATATATGTCCCAAGTGTGTGGTACTACAACAGGCTGCCTTCTGTCCGACCACAATGAAGCAAGGCCATCACTTCCTCGTCTTCCTGGCAACCTTCCCTGCAACCTTTCCTGAAGCCTTCCCTGCAGCCTTCCTTCTTCGTTTGGCTGGAGGCTGGGCCACTGGAGGGGTACTCCTGTCAGGAGGAGGAGGAGGTGGAGGAGAAGGGGGTGGGGCAGAAGAACAAGGTGGAGGTGAAGGAGAAGGGGGTGGGGCAGAAGAAGAATGTGGAGGTGGAGGAGGAGGTTGAGGTTGGGACAGTTGTGCCACCTCACAAATAGCTGTATTGGGGGTAATTTTTCCCATCACCCCCTTGTTGAGCAAGGTGATGAGCAGGGGCTCGCATAGGAGGCGTTGCTCCATGCTCATCACCTTGAACTTTGCCTCCACTAGGCCGGCAATGGCCTCTTCAGGGGATGTGGGCTCT
This sequence comes from Rana muscosa, assembly GCA_029206835.1. Classification (NCBI taxonomy): domain Eukaryota; kingdom Metazoa; phylum Chordata; class Amphibia; order Anura; family Ranidae; genus Rana; species Rana muscosa. The sequence continues at coordinate 286,894,075 of CM055118.1, forward strand.
TTGAGGGTGGCATGGGCCTCTTTAATAAGGGCCATTGCTGCCTCACTGGTGGTCCTGTCCCTCCTGCCTCTTTTGGGAAGCCAGATGGGAGGCACCTGGGATCTGGTGCTTCTCCTTTGCCCTGCCACCTCCTGGCTGCCACTGGGCCCTGCCACCTCCTGGCTGCCACTGGGCCCTGCCACCTCCTGGCTGCCACTGGGCCCTGCCACCTCCTGGCTGCCACTGGGCCCTGCCACCTCCTGGCTGCCACTGGGCCCTGCCACCTCCTGGCTGCCACTGGGCCCTGCCTCCTCCTGGCTGCCACTGGGCCCTTCCTCCTCCTGCCTGACAGTTTCCAGACCCTCCTCCTGGCTGATTTCATCCTGTGTATGAAAAAGGGACATAGTTTAATATGTTGCTTTAATCTTTGAATCAAACTTTATAAACATGATTGAAGCAATTAGAATGTAAATCCAGAAATCATTTTTTCTAATTTACACCTACATCAGATTGACTATTTAGCACCCAATTAAGTGCAGACTAATGTCTAGAGATCTTGATTTCACTTGTGGGACCCAATATATTGTATGTTTCTCATCTTGACATATTTGTCAAACATTAATTTTATCACAATGCAATTTCATTTAATACTATACCTGGCTCCAGATGGCCAAATCAGGATCATCCAGGATGGCTGCCTCCTCTTGCTTCAGAGAAGGCTCAGGTTGGCTGCAGGGAAGTCTGGGGGGAAGAGTGGAGAGTGATGGCCTTGCCTCAATGTGGTCATCCAGGAAGGACATCCTGCTGTAGTACCACAAAATCGGGACATACACATCACCTGCTGCTGCTCCTGACCTCTGAGAAGCCAGGACCTTAGAGCGTTCAGTCCTGTAGGTGCCTCTCAAGCTCCCAATTTTAGTGTCCACTTGTTTTGCTGTGGCTGTGGGCACCTTGGTCTGCACAAATGGGAGCAGCTTCTCCAGCGCTGCTTTTCTCACCCCTCTTTTTTTGTGGATGGGGTTTTTTGTCTCCCACAGAGCCGGCAGCTCCCTTACCCGGTCAATAAATTCCGCCAGGAACTCTTTGTCGCTAATAAAGACATTCATATTGTATCTGCAAGTTAAATAAATAATATATAACTAATGTGAGGCAAACAGTCTAACCTCCTTAACATCGTAGTCAAATATATATATTACAACATTCTCAAGACAGTATAGGCCAACAATTTGGCACAGTCTCAAAATCACATACCTTCGTTCGCACGTCCGTCACTTGAACTCCTCTCTCCGCACACTGAACGTACTATAGTCACATGTGTGTTTGCTATATACACACCACGCATGCGTCAAAATACGAACACGTCGCTCCGCACACGTCGCCCGCCCATGACGTTCTAACTAACATCTTTTCCCCGCCCCTTCTCTTTCGGCGCGCAGACAGATATGGCGGAGTTACAGCAGGTGTCTGATAATTCCGCAACTAACGAGGAGGAGACAAGCCCGGAGACCGAGGAAACGTCACGATCAAGGAGGAGATTCAAGGCATCGAATATGTCTTTTGCGGAGATGGCGGAGATGGTGGACATCTTGCTCAAGTCTGATTATGATGCAAAGCATGGGCCGTATAGCAAACCAAATAGAAGGAAGGCCAAAATCCTCACTAAAGTCGTGAAGAGTCTGAAGACGAATTTCGGGGTGAAACGCTCAAATGAGCAGCTCAGAAAGAGGTGGTCAGACCTCAAACTGAGGGAGCCAGAGCAGTTAAGGAGCATTAAGAGAATGCTCGCAAAAAGTAAGTAAAATGTACACTTTTCTGCTATTAATCCTTTTCTAAACTGACATGTTGCTGGTTTTGTTTTTTTTTTCTTATTGGACTCCCTTCCAAAATGTAATATTTTGAACTTGGTTGGGCACAGTAATCGTTCGTTACGTTACAGACACTTCGTTCGGCCACTATCCGCTGTTTTGGCTTATTTTACAGCCACAAAAGTAATTAGACATCTGCCATTTTTTGGGAAATTTGGGGCACAAATTTTTAGGCTAGATGATGTGTTTGTAAAGAGAATGAAATGCAAACTGTAAACTGTGTAAAGGAGAGGACACTCAGCAGCTGCTTCCACATCTGTACTTTGGAGCACTATAGTGTGGGCCACCAGACCCGCCTTTTTTGGGTGTCCCACACAGGTGCATCAGAGAATTTTTGTGTTGCCTACATGTCTAAAAAATGACAGACAAAGGTGAATACTAAACATATTCTTGGTCAGAAATAATGCATTCATCTTTACTTCCGCCCAAACACACACTTGTACCCCACTTCCAAGCAATTTAGCCTGTTTTTTTTTTACATAGAGAATTTCTGTGTGATAACTCTACCTTTTGTTTGATTCTCATAGGGGAGAGAAGACTGGGAGGAGGACATTCCAGGGAGCACAGGAACCCCACAGCTTCACAACAACCCCAAACTCCAAAAGACCAACAACCTAAAGATGTGGAGGAAGTTGAGGTGGAGGAAGGAGAAGTGCAGGAAGGAGAGGTGGATGACGTTGTGGAACTGGTCACCACAACAGGTCAGTATCTGTCACCACAGCTTCAGGTAAGAGAGGTAGGCCTGCAGAGTTATAATACCTTTTTATTTTATTTTTAGGGGATGTGAATGTTGGGGTGAAGGATAGTACAGGTTTCTCTGCTGACAGTGCCCTCCGCCTCATCCAGCAAGTGATGGAATGTAGCACGGAACTGGACAAAATTAAAGAAAGAATTCATGTGATGGATCAAACATTTAAAGACATTATCGATGTTTTGGGGAGAATTCAATAAGGCATCCAAACCCCCTTTTTTCATGTTTGTTCTTCCACTTTTTAAAAACTTTTTGACAATCAAACCAGCCAAAAATTGAATCTGCACACAGTGTGTCAACATGTGCTATCTGCCATCAGGGGATATCCATGTACGTCTTTTGGGGTGCAACCCCTTCCTCGTATCCAAAGTAGGTGAACTGAGGAAGGGGTTGCACCCCAAAAACACGTCCATTGATCACCCCTGATGGCAGATAGCACATGTTGACAATAGGGATCAGGAGTCTAAAATCCCTATAGGAAAATAATCCCAATTGTGTGCATTTTCAATTTTTGGCTGGGCAAGGGGTGGCAGGACCCCATATTAGGACGGGCACATAGAGACATATAGTTTGTGTAAGTGAATGTCTCAGATTGCTCCGAGGTATCCAATTTTGTAATTTTTGGAATGCAACTGTTGTTTTTGTATTTTCCTAAGAAAACAATTGCCGGTTTGTGGCCAGGCAAACAAAAAATGTAAAATAAAAAAAAAAGTGTGTGAATTTGCACATAGTAAAATATTTGAACACAAACAACGTGTAGCTTCTTTTTCTAATACGCTCTAACCTTATTTGGTTATTTTTTAAAGGTTACATAGTGAAATGGTTGGTATTTACTAAAGGAAAATACACTTGGCACTACAAATGCACTAAGACAAACTAGGAGACAGGAAACCCACAAAAGTTAGAAGTTTAAACCAGATTTTTATTTTGATCGTTAGACAGGAATCTTTAGCCATAGCCTGGCATAGGAATTGCCCCCCTACCCGTGAAATAGTCCATGTATTTGTCCCGAACCTCACGGGCATTTTGGGGGGGCAAGCCAACACGGGCAGATTCCAGGCCCGGCAGGGGATTATCAGGGGAAAGTCCAGCCTCAGGCAAAACTGAGGCCATATAGGAATTTGATTTGCGGCAAAGAAAATTGTGTAGCACACAGCAGCATAATACTACATAGTTTATTTTGTAGTCCGCCAAGTGTATTGAAGTCATAAAAAGGCGAAACCGGCCGGCCATTATGCCAAAGGCATTTTCAACGACTCTTCGGCCCCTGGCCAGCCGGTAATTGAACACCCTCTTCTCTGGGGTCAGGGTCCTCTGAGGAAATGGCCTCATAAGATGCGGTCCGAGCCCGAAGGCTTCATCAGCCAAAAAAACAAAGGGGAGTCCTTCAACATTCCCTGCATCCGGTGGCAATGCAAGGTCGTCACTCTGGAGACGGAGGGCAAACTCCGTCTGGATGAAGGATCCCCCATCGGACATCCGGCCATTCTTCCCTACATCAACATAGAGGAATTCATACCGTGCTGACACCACCGCCATCAGCACAATGCTATGAAACCCCTTGTAGTTGTAGTAGTAGGACCCAGAACGGGGTGGCGGCACAATGCGGACGTGCTTCCCGTCTATAGCACCACCGCAGTTGGGGAAGTCCCACCGCGTGGCAAACTCCGATGCCACAGTCTGCCATTCCTGTGGCGTGGAAGGAAGCTGTGGAGTCAAACAAGATGAAAAAATATTAGAATACACAAATCAAACATTACAAGGAGATTCTAAGAAAATACATTAGAGGCCAACATCAAGCAAAGTCTACGTTTATTAAGGTGTTTTAAATAAGTATAATGGAAGGCTCATGTATCATATTCATCACCCCCTATGATGGTCCATGAATAAATTATAATGGGGAGGGGGGGGTAGATGTGTTTGGCCACAGGATAGCATTGCAGTGGCGGTGCGTCCAGAGTGGGCGCTGGAGCACTGCCCCCTCTCTCCTGTGCCCGTCACTCAGAACAATACATAGGTTCATGCCTTGCATGAACCTATGTATTGTCTATGCCGCCCACTATTCAGGTGGATGGCCCCCTGTTAAGCGACCGACATATGAAGAACTGCGGCATTTATGGGCTTAAAATTGCATATCAGAAACAGGAAGGAAAATTGTCTTGCACATTACAGCCTGAGGGATGTAATTGGCTTCAGAAAAGTTAAATAGGGGACGCAGGGGGGGGGGGGCATTCCTTGGGTAAACACTGACAGGCTGCTCTGCCAATCATGTTCACCAAGTCTGTTTAATGGTAACATGATTGGCTGATGCAACATCAAGGAAAGGAGAAGACATCAAGGACAGAAGAAGGATGACGCTGACCACAAGAAGGTAAGTGCAGGGCTGGGGGGGAACTGGCTGCATTGGAGGGGACAAAATGGCTGCATTAGAGGGAACAAAATGGCTGCATTGGAGGGGACAAAATGGCTGCATTAGAGGGAACAAAATGGCTGCATTAGAGGGAACAAAATGGCTGCATTGGAGGGAACAAATGGGGGCATTTAATAGGCACCAGAGCAAAAAAGGAGGAAGTTTATTTTCTAAATTGGGGTTTGAACCCCCAAACATTTGGAGCAACAGGCGCCCCTGATGGAAAGGTCAGTGAAGGGAAATATGCATGGAGGAGAAAAAAGGGGCAATCTAAAGCTTCCAGCATGCATGGGGACAAAGGGGACATTCTCAGCATATTACAATCATGGTAATTAGGGAAGCATGAAAGAAATACAATACATTAGCATACATGAAATACATAAAATGTGATGTTAATGGAGAAAACTTACCCTAATATAGTCCTCCTGCAGGACTTGTATAATGGCAGAACAGGTGTCTGGGATTATGAGGCCCAGAGCCTGGGGGGAGATGCCTGTCGTGAACTTCAAGTCCTGAAGACTTCTCCCTGTCGCCAGATAACGTAACGTGGCGATGAGCCTCTGCTCAGCACTGATGGCTTCCCGCATAACGGTGTCCTTCCTGGTAATATAGGGGGACACCAAAGCCAACAGTTCCTGAAAAACGGGGTCAGACATCCGCAGAAAATTCCTGTAGTCCTCCATGAACTCCTCCTCACACCAGTCATGGACTGGTCTTGGTCCAAAACAAGCAGACCAACACCAAGCGCACGCACAGCACGAACTCGACGACGAGAACGTCCAGGCGACATGGCTAGGAAACGGTCGTCTTATCAGAACGTACAGAACAGAACGCACTTTAGAACAGCAAGGCCTATGAATAACGAACTGAAAAACAGAAACGAACAGGCAAGAACGCACTGTAAAACAGATACGACCTGCCTAGACGCCCTGAAAGTCAAGATACGAACCCACAAGCACAAACTGAACCGCAGAAAACGAACTGAAAAGTACGAAGACTGAAAAGCGCGAATCGTCTCTTCCCAAACTTTTACTTCACACGCGGTAACACGAGATCAGCAAAAGCAGCCCAAGGGGTGGAGCCAAGAAAAAAGATCTTCCCCTTTATAGTGCCGTCGTACGTGCTGGACGTGACCGCGGTGAACAACGAGGAAATTGGGAAATGTCAGTGTGTACGCATGGAAAGCTTGACGAGAAAATCGACAAGGTTAACAAGAATCTCGTCGAAAAAAACGACGTGTTTTTTACGACGAGAAACTCGGTCGTGTGTACGAGGCTACACACTTGTTTCTCCTAAAGCTTCTGTCAGTGCCCCCCAGTTCACTTTTTCTCCCAATCAGTTTCTGTCTGTTTCAAACCAAAGTACCTAGATGAAAAAAAGTGCTTTCTTCCGATTGCCTATAAGTTGTTGCATGCTTATTGCATGTCTTTTTTTGAAAACTCTACGGTTTAGCGATTCCACTGAAAGAGCTTTGTAAGTTTATAAACTGCTTGTTTCATATGAAAGTTGAAGCCCAGCATGCAGCATCTCTAAATGTGGAGCCAAATCCATCCGTATAGGATATTGAGTTGTATTCAAGCATGTTAAATATAAGCTTTAAAAAAAAAAAAAAAAAAGATTGTGCTTTTTTCTGGTCTCTGGGAAGGATTTACTTACATAGAAGTTCAAGGCTTATGTGTGTGTTTAAATGGTGTAATTTGGAGTAAGAAATATTGCAATTTAGTATTTTATATTTTTACCTATTTCTTGCTCCACTTAAAGCATAATATGGAAAATTATTTCTGAATGCACACATTTGTACAGAATAAAGAGAGTTGGTAAATATGATTGGTTATGGCCATGACATATCCTAGTGTTTCCACTGTTTCCAAATGTTTTTGTTTGTTTGCTTGTTGTATAGAAAAACTCCTGTCCAAGTGTAATTCTCCCTGGCCTACCGTGTTTCCCCGAAAATAAGCCCGGGTCTTATATTAATTTTGGCAACAAAAAACACAGTAGGGCTTATTTTTGGGAGTAGGTCTTCTCTCCCCCACTCTCTCCCTGCCTGACAGGAATCCCCAGTGTAAACTGAGTTAAAATGCTTGTAAAAGCCTATAATCCACTTACAGTAGTATATAATGTACAATGTGTGTGCTTCTGTAATATAATTGTGCCAAATACCTTCGTTATAGCGCCACTCTGCGCTTCTGTGACCTGCCGGAGCTCTCTTCCCCGCAATTATATTACAGAAACACACACATTGTACATTATATACTACTGTAATAGAGTGAATTATCGGATTTAACAAACATTTTAAAGTAGTGCTTATTTTGGGGGTTGAGCTTATATTGCAGTTCTCCTGGAAAATAGCGATAGGTCTTATTTTCGGGGTAGGTCTTATTTTCGGGGGAAACACGGTACTACAGTGCTCTTATCTTACTGCTGTTTCCCTAACTTAGTGCAATGCTCCTACATTTGTTCAGTACTCCTGCCCAGTGTAGTGATCCTCTCCTAGAGCAATGCTCCTATCCTACTCCAGTGCTCCTGTACTGCATTGCTCCTGCTGTTTTACTGCCGTGTCCCAGCTCAGTGTAGTACCCCCACTCATCTATTTTTGCAGTGATCCTATTCTAATGCAATCCCTCTGATATAGTGAAGTGCCCCTGTCCTAGTATAGTGCCCCTACTTTATTTCAGTGCTCCTACCTTACTGGAGTGCCCCTGTCTAGGGCCTGTTGACACAAGAGGCTTGCATTATCATCCATTAAAACATGTACCCACTGATGTATGTTGGTAGACAAGGTGTAATTTGTTGTTACAATGCAACACACTGTTTTTTATTTTGATTTTTTTTTTAAACGATACAAACTTACACTTCAATTAACACTATGAACTACATGCATTGCCATGCGATAGCATAGTTACATAGTCAGGTTGAAAAAAAGACACAAGTCCATCTAGCTCAACCAAAAAAATATATATATGTAGCGGGTCCCTCTCCCCAGTCCCCTCTATTAAAGTTCAACTCGCACTGTCTCTGGTCTAGGGGTATGATAGGGGAGGGAGAGGGTGAGCTACGCCAGGCTTTTACCACAGGTGAGCATGTGGTATCAGCAATGTCTCTGTTGTTTTACCTTCAGGTCTGTGCTGTGCACCTGGATCCTCCCTCCGAGAGTCTCCACGAACCTCGTCTGCCAGAAATTGAGCCCCACACCGTTAAAGTCCAACACACCTTTATTGTAGAACATAACATGGACTCCCTTGGTTTCAGAACAGAAAAAGAGGTGTGGGTGCGAATAGGCCCAGACACAAATTTGATCCTCCACTCTCCTCCCTGAGAGTGGGCTATGGTCTCCGCACGAGGGGAATTCACCTTCCGGACGGTCTCTGACAAGAGACTCACCCATCACCGGCAGTCTGCTGCACCGGGTCTTCAGATGAGGAGCTCTTCCCGGTCCATTACGCCCACCTTGGATTCCGGCATCCATCCCCGGAGTGCCTTAGGATCCTTCCCTCGTGGAACTCAGTGTTGGGCACTGAGCTCCGGACCTCCATCCAAGTACCTCACCCCAGGACTAAAGGTGCCTGGGGTGGAACACGATCTCCGGTGGTCCTCTAGACCTAGGCCGCCTAGAGGACGAACACGAACCACCGTCCGCAAGCTGAAGGTGCTTGGGACTAAGACCCCGTGACCAAGATGGCGGGCCCCCTTATACCCTCTCCCAGCAAGCACGGCGGGTTCCCCGCCCCACCATACTGCTGCCGAGAGAGGACAAAAAGGAGACTCAGCACACAGCGATGTCCGTCTGTCGGCCCATGGTGACAGCGCCACCTGGTGGACCGCCAAGAACACACCACTGGTGTCACTGAAAAATTCTAAATTATCCCGGGAAAGTAAGTACCCGCTACATATATATAATCCCATATACACAATCCTTCATCCACAAAACCGCAACAAAGCATGATCCAATTTGGTACAGCAGTAGAAAAAATTCCTTCCTGATCCCCCCAGAGGCAATCGGATTTTCCCTGGCTCAACTTTACCTATAAATGTTAGCACCCAGTTATATTATGTACCTTTAGGAAAGAATCCAGGCCTTTTTTTTTAAAACATTCTACTGAGAACCAACTCTGCAGGGAGTCTATTCCACATTTTCACAGTTCTTACTGTGAAGGAACCTTTCCGTATTTCGAGATGAAATCTCTTTTCCTCTAGACATAAAGAGTGCCCCCTTGTCCTCTGTAATGGCCTTTAAGTAAATAACTCAACATTAAGTTCACTATATGGACCACTTATGTATTTGTACATGTTGATCATATCCCCCCCCCCTTAATCTTCTCTTCTCAAGAGTGAATAAATTCAGTTCCTCTAATCTTTCGGCATAGTTGAGCTCCTCCATGCCTCTTATCAGTTTGGTTGCCCTTCTCTGCACTTTCTCCAGTTCCCCAATATCCTTTTTGAGAACTGGTGCCCAAAACTGGACTGCATATTCCAGATAAGGTCTTACTAAAGATTTGTACATGGGCAAAATGTTATCTCATTCTCTGGAGTCCATAGCTCTCTTAAAAGAGAAGTATGGGTTTGGGGGTTTTGCCCCCATCATATATAACTAGGTGGATGCAGCATCAATCCGATGCTGCATCTGTCCCCTGACGCCTCTACACTGAGAACGGAGTCATCGAACATCGCTGATAGCTCAGTTTTCACAGCTCCTTGAGCAGAGAGCTGCTGACTGTCAATCAGCATCTCTCAACTCTGCTCCTCCACGCTCACTGGAGCGCTGAGCTGTAGAGGGACGGGGAGCAGCCGTCTCAGGCTCTTAGTGGCTCACTGAGAGTCAGAGACGGGTGTCAGTCCAGGCACCTAGCGGATTCCGTCTTCCATTGTCGTGATGACGCAGTGCCTGGACTGATTCCTGTGACGTCAGCAGAGAGTGGACTTCATCGGCTTAAAACACGCACCTTAACTTTAAAAAGGAAGTTTCAGGAAGAAATCTTACATTTTAAATAAAGAACTGTGAAGCAAAATAAGGGTCAGTGCCCATCAATGCAGCCTAATCAGTGCCCATCTGCAGCCTCACAAGTGCCATGAATGCAGCACCCACCGTATTGCCATGAATGCAGTACCCACCGTATTGCCATGAATACAGCACCTATCGTATTGCCATGAATACAGCACCCACCGTATTGCCATGAATGCAGCACCCACCGTATTGCCATGAATGCAGCACCCACCGTATTGCCATTAATGCAGCACCCACTGTATTGCCATGAATGCAGCACCCACCGTATTGCCATGAATGCAGCACCCACCATATTGCCATGAATGCAGCACCCACCATATTGCCATGAATGCAGCACCCACCATATTGCCATGAATGCAGCACCCACCATATTGCCATGATTGCAGCACCCACCATATTGCCATAATTGCAGCACCCACCATATTGCCATGATTGCAGCACCCACCATATTGCCATGATTGCAGCACCCACCATATTGCCATAATTGCAGCACCCACCATATTGCCATAATTGCAGCACCCACCATATTGCCATGATTGCAGCACCCATCATATTGCCATAATTGCAGCACCCACCATATTGCCATAGTTGCAGCACCCACCATATTGCCATAATTGCAGCACCCACCATATTGCCATAATTGCAGCATCCACTGTATTGCCATGAATGCCACACTCCATTGCCATTAATGCAACCCCCACAGTGCCATGAATGCAGCACCAACCATATTACCATTAATTCAGCACCCACATTGACATGAATGCAGACTCACCATTCGTCAGTGCAGCCTGATTCATGTCCATCTGCAGCCTTGAGCAGACAGGGAGGGAGCAGGACGAGCGCCGACAGACATACAGGAGAAATTCCTGTTTTCTCGGCTGCCTCTTTAATTGAAAGTCCCGCCTCCTGTGATGGACAGAACAGTTGTCCAATGGCAGCGCAGGAGACGGGACTTCCTTTTACACAGGATGCCTGTAAACAGGAAATACTCCTGTATCCTGTACGGCACTTGTCCTGTCTCCTTCAAGGCAGCAAGCATTTATATCTTTTGTGGCCCCCGGCGCTCGGGGATTCGTTGGGGGCCACAAAAGATATATATGTCAAAATTATCAGGTGGGCCGGACTTTGGACATGCCTGCCTTAGACCATTCAGAGTAAGAATCATTGACCAGTACTGTTTGAATTCAATTTTTAGCCAGTTTTCTATCCATTTACAAATTGATCTTTCCAAGCCTGTAGACTTTACCTTGCACATTAGCCATGTGTGGGGAACTGTGTCAAACACTTTTGCAAAATCCAAGTATAACATGTCTACAGCAACCCCTCTGTCCAAGGTTTTACTTACCTCCTCATAAAAATAAATAAGGTTTGTTTTACAACTTCTGTCTTTCATGAATCCATGCTGTCTGTTGCTTAACCACTTCAGCCCCGGAAGGATTTGCCCCCTTAACCACTTCAGCCCCGGAAGATTTGGCTGCTCAATGACCAGGCCATTTTTTTGCGGTACGGCACTGCGTCGCTTTAACTGACAATTGCGATGCTGTACCCAAACAAAATTTACGTCCTTTTTTGCCCACAAATAGAGCTTTTTTTGGTGGTATTTAATTACCTCTGTGTTTTTTTTTTTTTTTTTGCGCTATAAACAAAAAAAAGAGCAACAATTTAGAAAAAAAACAATACGTTTTGCTATAATAAATATCCCGAAATGTAAAAAACAAAAACTAATTTATTTATCAGTTTAGGCCAATATGTATTCTTCTACATATTTTTTGTAAAAAAATCGCAATAAGCGTATAGTGATTGGTTTTCGCAAAAGTTATAGCGTCTACAAAATATGGGATAGATTTATGCCATTTTTATTATTTATATATTGTTTTACTAGTAATGGCGGCGATCTGCGACTTTTAGCGGGACTGCGACATTGTCGCGGACAGATCGGACAATTTTGACCCTTTTTTGGGACCATTGACATTTATACAGCAATTAGTGCTATAAAAATGCACTGATTACTGTGTAAATGTCACTGGCAGGTAAGAGGTTAACACTAGGGGACGATCAAGGGGTTAAATGTGTTCCCTCATGTGTGTTTCTAACTGTGAGGCAGTGTACTGACTGGAGGAGGAGAGAGATCGCTGTTCCTAATTACTAGGAACAACAGATCTGTCTCTCCTCTCCTGTCAGAATGGGGATTTGTGTGTTTATATACACAAATGCCCGCTCTGGCTCTCGTGCCGTGATCGCGGGTGGCCGGCAGCTAGGCGCATCAGGTCCCCTATCGTGCAGCGGGCGAGTGTGTGCCTGCTATTGCTCTTAAAAGAGCCTATGTACAGGTACGACGATTCGCGTAGGGGAGCCAACCTGCCATAGTAAATGTACGTGAGCCAGTCGGGAAGTGGTTAAAAAAAAATTTTTGCAGCAAGAACTCATCTATGTGGTCTTTTAATAAACTCTCCAGTATCTTCCCGACTATAGAAGTTAAACTAACAGGTCTATAATTAAAAAGACTTTGTTCCCTTTTTAAATATGGGCACCACATTGGCCCTACGCCAATCCAGTGGTACCATTCCAGTCATTAACGAGTCCCTAAAAATTAGAAACAACGGCTTTGAAATGACAGAGCTCAATTCTTTTAGGATCCGTGGGTGGATGCCATCTGGTCCAGGTGCTTTATCCACCTTTATTCTGTTTAAATATTTCTGGACCATATCACTTTTAAGCCATTGTGGATCATTTGGGGCTGTGTCAATGCCATCCTCATTATGGACATGAGCTCCCCCATGCTCCAAGGCTGAATAAATTATTTAATGCATGTTCCTTCTTTTTGTCCCCAGTCACCCACTCTAGATTATTTTATAAAGGGCCTACACGCTCAGACTTGACCTTTTTATAAAAAATACATTTGAAGAATTTCTTGGGGTTTGTCCTACTAACTTTTGCAATTTGTCGTTCGTTTTGAATTTTTGCATGCTTGATTGCCTTTTTACATATTCTGTTATATTCTTTGTAGCATTAAAACGATGATAGTGTTCCTTCATTTTTATATCTTTTAAAAGTTATTTTCTTATTATTTATAGCCATTTTCATTTTTGCCGTGAGCCACATAGCTTTTATTTTTATCCTTTTAAATGTATTGCCATGAGAATATACTTTGCATTTAGTTTGCATAAAGTCTTTTTGAAGAATTCTCATTTCTGTTCTGTGTCCATTGGTGCCAAAATTCCCTCCCAGTCTATGTCTTGGAGAGCAGCCCTCATCCTTGGAAAATTTTCTCTCTTAAAGTTAAGTGTTTTTATCTTTCCCATACTGTATGTGTTTGTTGCTTACAGCTAACCTTAAATTAAATCATATTATGGTTGCTGCTACCCAGATGTTCTTTAATATGAATATTAATAATAAGCTCTGCATGGTTTGGGATTACCTGGTCCGGCAGAGCGTCATTCCTAGTCGAGGCCTCAAAAAACTGGACCATAAAATTGTCTTGTAATGTGGATTGAACTGCCTAAAAATACAGATGTGATGCATTTTTGTGCAACATATACCACTGCACATATATGGTGCAAACAGGACACCTAGAAAACAGTTGTATTCTATGTACCCTTGCATTGAGCCTGCATTGTAAGCATTTCACCTCATTCATTACTAGGGATGGGCCCGGTGCTCGATTCGAACCCATGTTCGAATCGAGCATCGGGCGTTCGCTCGCTCGTCGAGCCCAGAACTATTTGGGCCGTTCGCATCACATTCGTGTGATGCGAGCGGCCCCGCAATGCATTGCGGCCGGCGCGGCCGGCGCAGTGCATTGCTGGCTGATGATTGGCCAAGCATGCACTGTGACCCCGCATGCTTGGCCAATCACAGCGCCCGAAACTCGGAGAGCAATAATTGGCTACAGGCAGGACGCCTGTAGCCAATTACAGCTCAGGGGCTTTAGTACACGCCCCACCATTTAAAAGGCCGCCACGCCATCGGCCCCGGTCACATGAGTTCCGGCTTTAGGAGAGATTAGTCTGCTGATTCTGTCTTTGCTTGATACTGAAAGATTTGCTCTTCTTTGCTAAACCATTGGCTATTTCTTTGCTAAACCATTGCTACCTAAGTCATTGATCGTTCATTGCTGCTGATTGCACAGTTAGTGTGTTATTAGCTGCTGCTGGGGATTAGTCTGGTGCGTGCTTACTGTTAGTACAGTATTGCAGTAGTACCAACCGCAGTGCTGTTAGCACAGCATTGCACCCCAACAGCACCCATAGGACTTCTAGTGTGTTAGTGGCAGCAAACAGAGCTCCTATATTTTCTTCTCAGCAGCACCCATAGGACTTCTAGTGTGTTAGTGGCAGCAAACAGAGCTCCTATATTTTCTTCTCAGCACCACCCATAGGACTTCTAGTGTGTTAGTGGCAGCAAACAGAGCTCCTATATTTTCTTCTCAGCAGCACCCATAGGACTTCTAGTGTGTTAGTGGCAGCAAACAGAGCTCCTATATTTTCTTCTCAGCAGCACCCATAGGACTTCTAGTGTGTTAGTGGCAGCAAACAGAGCTCCTATATTTTCTTCTCAGCAGCACCCATAGGACTTCTAGTGTGTTAGTGGCAGCAAACAGAGCTCCTATATTTTCTTCTCAGCAGCACCCATAGGACTTCTAGTGTGTTAGTGGCATCACACAGAGCTCCTATATTTTCTTCTCAGCAGCACCCATAGGACTTCTAGTGTGTTAGTGGCAGCAAACAGAGCTCCTATATTTTCTGCTCAGCAGCACCCATAGGACTTCTAGTGTGTTAGTGGCATCACACAGAGCTCCTATATTTTCTTCTCAGCAGCACCCATAGGACTTCTAGTGTGTTAGTGGCAGCAAACAGAGCTCCTATATTTTCTTCTCAGCAGCACCCATAGGACTTCTAGTGTGTTAGTGGCATCACACAGAGCTCCTATATTTTCTTCTCAGCAGCACCCATAGGACTTCTAGTGTGTTAGTGGCAGCAAACAGAGCTCCTATATTTTCTTCTCAGCAGCACCCATAGGACTTCTAGTGTGTTAGTGGCAGCAAACAGAGCTCCTATATTTTCTTCTCAGCAGCACCCATAGGACTTCTAGTGTGTTAGTGGCATCACACAGAGCTCCTATATTTTCTTCTCAGCAGCACCCATAGGACTTCTAGTGTGTTAGTGGCAGCAAACAGAGCTCCTATATTTTCTTCTCAGCAGCACCCATAGGACTTCTAGTGTGTTAGTGGCAGCAAACAGAGCTCCTATATTTTCTGCTCAGCAGCACCCATAGGACTTCTAGTGTGTTAGTGGCATCACACAGAGCTCCTATATTTTCTTCTCAGCAGCACCCATAGGACTTCTAGTGTGTTAGTGGCAGCAAACAGAGCTCCTATATTTTCTTCTCAGCAGCACCCATAGGACTTCTAGTGTGTTAGTGGCAGCAAACAGAGCTCCTATATTTTCTTCTCAGCAGCACCCATAGGACTTCTAGTGTGTTAGTGGCATCACACAGAGCTCCTATATTTTCTTCTCAGCAGCACCCATAGGACTTCTAGTGTGTTAGTGGCAGCAAACAGAGCTCCTATATTTTCTTCTCAGCAGCACCCATAGGACTTCTAGTGTGTTAGTGGCAGCAAACAGAGCTCCTATATTTTCTGCTCAGCAGCACCCATAGGACTTCTAGTGTGTTAGTGGCATCACACAGAGCTCCTATATTTTCTTCTCAGCAGCACCCATAGGACTTCTAGTGTGTTAGTGGCAGCAAACAGAGCTCCTATATTTTCTTCTCAGCAGCACCCATAGGACTTCTAGTGTGTTAGTGGCATCACACAGAGCTCCTATATTTTCTTCTCAGCAGCACCCATAGGACTTCTAGTGTGTTAGTGGCAGCAAACAGAGCTCCTATATTTTCTTCTCAGCAGCACCCATAGGACTTCTAGTGTGTTAGTGGCAGCAAACAGAGCTCCTATATTTTCTTCTCAGCAGCACCCATAGGACTTCTAGTGTGTTAGTGGCATCACACAGAGCTCCTATATTTTCTTCTCAGCAGCACCCATAGGACTTCTAGTGTGTTAGTGGCAGCAAACAGAGCTCCTATATTTTCTTCTCAGCAGCACCCATAGGACTTCTAGTGTGTTAGTGGCAGCAAACAGAGCTCCTATATTTTCTTGTCAGCAGCACACATAGTACCTATAGTGTGTTAGTGTCAGCACCCATAGGACCTACAGTGTGTTGTGAGCACACATAGGAGTTCTATTTTTTATACTATATACACTACCGACTACAATGGCTGGAAGACCGCCAAGGAGAGGCAGAGCGTGCCGAGGCAAGAACACAGGGCAGGCAGGCTCTGTTTCTAGAGACAACAGTGCTGGCCGTGGACGTGGTCGTGCATCGTCATCAGCACGTGGCCATGGGACACGCTTGTCTTTGTTTTCGGCAGCTGGACATGTGGAGCCGCATCATGCCGAAGGCTTGGTAGAATGGATGACCAAGCCCTCCTCATCCTCCCCATCCTCTCTCACCCAGGCTCAGGGTACTGGCAGAGCAGCTGCCAACGCGTACTCAATGGCATCATCAGCCACCCCTTCCCTAGACCCACCATGTCCTCCTGAGGAGTCCCCCGAACTGTTTGAGCACAGTGTTGGGTACATGCTCCAGGAGGATGCCCAACGATTCGAAGGCTCGGATGATGATACCCAGCTTGAGGAAGTCAGTAGTGTGCGCGCAGAGAAAGGGGATGCTGAAGGACAGCAATCTGGCAGTAGTGTTCCACCAGCTGCAGCTTACTGCCAGGTTTGCTCTAGTGGTGAAGAGGGAGGGGATGATGAGGTCACTGACTCCACGTGGGTGCCTGAAGGGAGAGAGGAGGAGGAGGAGGAGGATGCAGCGTCACATGTCCAACGAGGCAGGATGCCCCCTGGAGGCCAGCTAGAGGCCAGCACAGCAACTGTACCACACCGCAGAGCTCCGCCTGTGCAGGGCGCTGCCTCTGCACGTTATCACAAAAGTTCTTTGGTGTGGGCCTTTTTTGAGACGAGTGCATCAGATCGCACCACTGCTATTTGCAATATTTGTCTCAAGCGTATCTCGCGTGGCCAAAACATCAGCCGCTTGGGCACCACAAGCATGAGCAGACATATGTCGACCTGCCATGCAGCTCGTTGGCAAGCACACATAAAAGACCCACACCAAAGAACAAAGCGGACCTCTCCTTGCTCCTCATCAGCTGGGATCTCCATCCCCACTATATCTTCAGTCCTCTCTGAAAGCTGCTCTGAGAGGACTGAAGGTGTAGAATTAGGTGTGTCACAACCAAGTACTTGCAGTACACCGACGTCCGATTGTAGCAGGCAAATTTCCCTGCCCCAGCTGCTGGACCGTCGAAAGAAGTATACTCCCAGCCATCCACATGCCCAGCGGTTGAATGCTAGCTTGGCTAAATTGCTAGCACTTCAACTGCTGCCTTTTCAGTTGATAGACTCGGCCCCCTTCCGTGAGTTTGTTCAATGTGCGGTTCCTCAGTGGCAGGTTCCCAAACGCCACTTTTTCTCACGGAAGGCAATTCCGTCTCTCTACTGGCATGTGGAAGGCAATGTCCATGCCTCGCTGGACAGGGCGGTCAGCGGTAAGGTGCATATTACCGCTGACTCATGGTCCAGCAGGCATGGACAGGGACGTTATCTTTCTTTCACGGCCCATTGGGTCACTCTATTGGTAGCTGGGAGGGATGCAGGACAAGGTGCAGTAGTGTTGGAGGTTGTTCCGCCACCACGCCTCCAAAATGCTACTACTGGTTGTGACACACCTCTCTCCTCCACCCCCTCCTCTTCTTCTTCCTCCATGTCCTCTTCGAGTGCTCTGTCCTCGGAACCAGCGGTGCTCCGTAGGCGTACAAGGGGCTACGCGAGTACGCAGGCAAAAAGATGCCATGCCGTGCTTGCGCTGGTGTGTTTGGGGGACAGGAGCCACACTGGGCCAGAGGTTCTGGCAGCTCTGCAGGGGCAGGCCGAGAGGTGGTTGACGCCACGCCAGCTTAAGCCAGGAATGGTCGTTTCTGATAATGGCACCAACCTCCTCTCCGCCCTGCGACAGGGGCAGCTCACCCATGTGCCCTGTATGGCTCACGTCCTCAACCTGGTGGTGCAGCGGTTCTTGGGCAGGTTCCCAGGCTTACAGGATGTCCTGAGGCAGGCCAGGAAAGTCTGTGTGCATTTCCGCCGATCTTATAATGCCAGTGCTCGGCTGACTGAGCTGCAGAAGGAGCTGAACCTGCCCAAGAACCGCCTAATATGTGACATGCCCACCAGGTGGAACTCAACGTTGGCCATGCTGCAGCGACTGCACACGCAGCAGAGGGCCATCAATGAGTACCTTTGCGACTACGGCACCAGGACAGGGTCAGGGGAGCTTGGCTTTTTTTCCCCACGCCAGTGGAGCATGATCAGGGATGCATGCACTGTCCTCTCACCATTTGAGGAGGCCACGAGGATGGTGAGCAGTGACAGTGCATGCATCAGTGACACTGTACCTCTTGTCCACCTGTTGGAGCATACGCTGCGTGGGATAATGGACAGGGCACTTGAGGCAGAACAGAGGCAGGAAGAGGAGGACTTCCTTGTCTCTCAAGGCCCCCTTTATCCAGACAATGTTCCTTCTGTCCCACCCATCACACAGGAAGAGGAGGAGGAGGAGGAGGAGGATTGTGTGAGCATGGAGGTGGAGCCTGGCACTCAGCATCAGCAGCAGCAGTCTTTTAGGGATGATGTACAGTCCCAACAAACCAGTGGACTTGTACGTGGCTGGGAGGAGGTGGCTGGCGATCATGTCATCCTCAGTGACCCAGAAGACTCCGGACCGAATGCCTCAGCTAACCTACGCTGCATGGCCTCCCTGATCCTGCAAAGCCTGCGGAAGGATCCTCGTGTTCTTCGGATCAAGGAGAGTGACCATTACTGGCTGGCCACTCTCCTTGATCCACGGTACAAGGGTAAGGTTGCGGACCTTATCTTGCCGTCGCAGAGGGAGCAGAGGATGAGACATCTCAGGGAGGCCTTGCAGAAAGGTCTGTGCAACGCGTTCCCAGAAACTGGGAGGTTACAAACTCCTGGTCCTGGACGACGAGTTGCTGAGGCTTCGGTCAGTAGCAGAAGGAGCGGTGGGGAAGGTGGACGTCTGACCGATGCGTTCAGACAATTTTTTAGTCCGCAGCCCCAAGGTATGATCGGTTCCAGCAACCATCGCCAGCGTCTGATATACATGGTGCAGGAATACCTAGGGGCAAGGTCAGACTTGGACACCTTTCCCACCGAAAATCCTCTGGCTTACTGGGTCCTGAGGATGGATCACTGGCCAGAGCTTGCACAGTATGCAATTGAGCTACTGGCCTGTCCTGCATCCAGCGTTCTTTCCGAACGCACATTCAGTGCTGCTGGAGGATTTGTCACCGATCATAGGGTGCGCCTGTCCACCGACTCGGTTGATCGACTGACCTTCATAAAAATGAATCAGTCTTGGATCACCACCAGCTACCAGACACCTGAAGCGGATATAACGGAATAATTTATAATGTCACATCCCTTCAAGACTGCCTATGCTGATGCTGAGTGACTGTCCTGTTATGTTCACTGACTATCCTCTTCCTCCTCCTCAATGATCCATGCCACCACACCAGTGCCTAAGGCACAATTTTTCAGCCCCTGTATAACAGGGGCGTGTAATTACAATTTTTTAAAAAGATGCTTCGCAACAGGTGTGACTGCTGTGCTCAGAGTACAGTATCTGTGAGGGGTTGCAGTGTTGTGGCACCAGCACCAGTGCCTAAGGCACAATTTTTCAGCCCCTGTTGGGGCGTGTAATTACAATTTTTAGGCAATGCTTTGCAACAGGTCTCATTGCTGTGCTCAGAGTACAGTATCTGTGAGGGGTTGCAGTGTTGTGGCACCAGCAGCAGTGCCTAAGGCACAATTTTTCAGCCCCTGTATAACAGGGGCGTGTAATTACAATTTTTTAAAAAGATGCTTTGCAACAGGTGTGACTGCTGTGCTCCAAGTACAGTATCTGTGAGGGGTTGCAGTGTTGTGGCACCAGCACCAATGCCTAAGGCACAATTTTTCAGCCCCTGTTTAACAGGGGCGTGTAATTACAAATCTTGATCTAATAGTTCACAGCAGGGCCCATTCCTGCGCCCACCAAGAGTAACTATGAGGGCCTACAGTCTTGTGGCAACACCGTCCACCACCACCACCACCACCAAAGGCCCAATTTTTCTGCCCTGTTCAACAGGTGCATGCAATTACAAATCTTGATCTAATAACTCACAGCAGGGCCCATTCCTGCACCCACCAAGAGTAACTGTGAGGGCTTACAGTCTTGTGGCAACACCGTCCACCACCACCACCACCACCACCAAAGGCCCAATTTTTCTGCCCGGTTCAACAGGTGCATGCAAGTACAAATCTTGATCTATTAACTCACAGCAGGGCCCATTCCTGTGCCCACCAGTCTTGTGGCTACACCAACATCTAATAGGGCAAATTTCTGCAGAGTATATACGGCAGGCCCCTACTTTCAAACATCCAACTTACAAACGACTCCTACTTGCAAACGGCAAGAGAAAACAGGAAGTGAGAGGAAATCTACCCCTAGGAAGGAAAATTCTATCCTGTTAGATTTAATTTGGGAAAAAGGTATCTCCTCTCTACTGATGCTTTATCACCAATCCTTGTTTCAATTAAAACCCCACTTTTCCAAAAACATTTGTCATTGGGACGGAAAGTGAGGTGACATGTTCTGAACAGATGTGCAAAGACAGCAAATGTTACAGGGGTGATAACCCCTCCCTATGTTCTCCAAAAAGCTTAAAAATTGTTTTTTTTGGGATGTAGCTACACTTCATAATGTACCTGTTCAGATTCTACTTAAGAACAAACCTACAGTCCATGTCTTGTTTGCACCACCTATATACTGCTGTTCAGAGTATATAGGGTTGTAGGTATAGGGTTTTATTTTGGGTGCGGGGTCCCCCTTAGTATCCATACAAGACCCAAAGGGGCTGGGGTGGGGGGGGGGGGTGATGGGGTAGCCATGCCATTTTTCTCAAGGATTTTCAGCCATATGGCGGCCAGGACAAGACATGACATTAAAGCCGCAAGTGGTTTTAAATGGCTTCTTTTTTTCCTTTACAAATGTCATTTTGTGCAAGGACAGTTCTAAACACGGGAAACACATGCCACTTCACAGGCATACTTTAGACACCCCCCAGGTACCGTATTTAAAGGAAAATTTCACTTTTTTTTTTTTCACTTTATGCATCATTAAAATGACTGCTCCCGAAAAAACTTTAGTTTTTAAAATTTCTTTTTGCATTGATATATGTCCCCTGGGGCAGGACCCGGGTCCCCAAACCTGTTTTATAACATTAACATGCATATTGGCCGTTGTAATTAGCAATTTTGATTTTGAACGTTCGCGTCCATTATAACGAATAGGGTTCGAAAATTCGCGCGAACTTTCGGTCCGTTCGAAGGTTCTGGTGCGAACCGAACCCGGGGGTGTTCGGCTCATCCCTATTCATTACCCTCTAGACAGATTGTAAACCTCTTAAATAAAAAAATGAACAAAGCACATCTTCTATTGTGTGTATTTGCCTTTATCCAAAGCACAGAGTGGGATTTCTGTTTGCTGTCTCCTTCATCTTCTATTTGCATGAATCACCTATGACAGTTTTTCCAGGCACCAGGTCCCCCTCTCATCCCCCTCTAGCACACAGCAGGTGATTGATAGCCTCAGATGTGCATGCTTCCCTATGAGGCTGTGTAGGGGGTGTATCCTTTCCCTACTCTCAGGTTTCAGATTACACTCAGTTCAGTGCACTGTGCTGTGCAATGTGTGGTATCAGATCCCTGCCTCCTGCTTCCTGGAAGCTGAGAAATACCATCTAAACTGTTGAAAACTGTGGAAAGCAGCTTATGTAGGAGGACTTCATTTATCACTGTGTATCACCTAAGACTAGTCACTTAATTTGGCTTATATAAGGGTTTATTATCACTTTAAATATACAAAAAGGTGTAGCGCTGGATGAGCAAAACTGTGTATGGCTATACAGTGAAAAAAATATATAATATAAGAAAAGTATCAAAAACATGAGTGAATACTACAAATAAACAATTTAAAGTTCATGTGTGTCAGTGAAAAATATATGAAATCTTCTCCTCTATTTGAAGATGATAAGAGTTCTACAGAGTGCAGGTATCCGATAAAAATTATAGGCAAAATGCTCCAACACTTAGTAAAGATCCCGCCACCAAGGTGAAGAATGAAGGCTTACCAGACAGCCTGCGACCGCCCTTCTCAGGGGGGTCAAAACAGGCTCAGTAGAGTGATGTTTTACTCCATGGAAGGCAGGATGATTCTGCAGGAACGCTTCATCCACAATGGGAGAGTCTCCAGAGACGTTGATTGAACACCTGGCCAGAACTGGGAGTAGACACACTCTTTGCAGATCAGAGTGGATGTTCCTCAGTAAGTAGGATAAAATCCAAAAGAGAAAGAAAAACTTTCCATAGTGTAGCGTTCATCCATAAAAAAGGGGTTTATTTTCACAAAGTATGCGATACAGAACTTCAAAGTAACAAGTCCTGAGATATTAAAATGCTGGTTAAAAACTCCTTGCAAGGAATAAAAAGCTCCGTATTCTGTCAATCAAACGACCGTTCGCGCGTGCGCAATGCATGGCGGTCGCAGGCTGTCTGGTAAGCCTTCATTCTTCACCTTGGTGGCGGGATCTTTACTAAGTGTTGGAGCATTTTGCCTATGATTTTTATCGGATACCTGCACTCTTATCATCTTCAAATAGAGGAGAAGATTTCATATATTTTTCACTGACACACATGAACTTTAAATTGTTTATTTGTAGTATTCACTCATGTTTTTGATACTTTTTCTTATATTATATATTTTTTTCACTGTATAGCCATACACAGTTTTGCTCATCCAGCGCTACACCTTTTTGTATATTTATATTGTTGTACCTTATATCAGGTTTTTTTTTGGTGTTTAGCAGCAGGTTTTCCTTTAGGGATTTATTCATTTATTGCACTTTAATAATTTGCACCTAGCGCAAATTTTTCTTTTATAACCATATTTTATTATCACTTTAAAATATACATTAAAAATCACATGTGCTTGGGCACTATCTTTGAAGGAGGATTTACTCATGTACTTGTAAAGCTGTTTCCATTAGGATGTTCTCAAGTATGTGGGGGAGCTTTGTTGGCACTTGATTTTGAGTATTCATAGTGGTGGGATCAGCTAGTATTAGAGATTAAGACTCTGAGATTCTTGAGGATTTTTCTTCAGTTTTGGATTTTCTTATTGGGATGTGATTTGAATGTTGGTCGAATTTCTAATATATGAACACAATTAACCTATAAAGAGTTAATAAGTTATTGTAAGATTTGTTGGGCATGGAACCTGAGAAAGCGAGTCCTACACGAAATGCTTTGATCCTAAATGCCAAGACGCCATAGGTTTTTCTGTTACTGAAGATTTTTGTTCAATAAATGTCATTTTTAAATGTTTATTTTAAATATGGTGATAATAAAAATTAGATAATTTATTTCTTTTCATGTGATTTCTCAGTGGCACAGTCAAAAGTCACAGTTATTTACCTTTGCCACCCCTCTCAGAGATGGTGTCCACTGAGAAATATTTTATGTATACAGGGCATTTCCACATAATAACATTTATTATCACTTAAACCTTCATTGTGTTTTGGGGTGGGGGGGGGGTTGCTCTAGCTTCTTACCTTCTTCACTTGAGTGAAGTTCCATTTTAAAAAGTTGCATTTAGAATGATGTTGCCCTTTAATATATTGGCCACCTGTGCTGTACAGTATTGCGGCATTTATAGACTAGATAAATTTCACACCACAAAGATGTCCCCGTTTATCATTTTACAAATATGTGTGTCCCAATGAAACATTCTGCTTCAGCTTGGTATCCTTAATATCCCTTTCCATGCCTGTGCTATGTCATACACGCCAACAAAGAAAAGAGCTAAACAGATGGGCCAGTTCATTAAACCATCATACTCTCTGCAGGAAAAATGGTTTGATTTATAGTATTTTTAGAGCTTGGAGTCTGGTGAATAAATAATTTGAATCTGAGAGTAAAACCAGCATGTGTCGTTATTGTTAGCAGCTTTTATTAACCTCTTTAATGCTGGAAACCCAAAGCGGAACAATAGACCGCTTCGCAATTATTAGAAATGGAAAGGATGATGGCAAAGACAAGCTGTTACAAATTCTGATCATCTTTACTTCTACACAGAAAGAGAACACTTTAGAGGAAGCATCATTAAATGCCGGCACGGAGCCAAATTATGGGCAAACAAATGGGTCCTTAAAAACAAGCCATAAGACAAAACGGCAACTAAAGCTATTTCATTTTAAGTGTTATTTCCATGTTATGCTTAAAGTGATGTTATAATGACATAAACATTTTAATTTTATATGTGTTATGCTTTTTTTTGGACAGCATTCTTTATTGATGTGTACATCAGCATCAAGTGTAAATCATCTATTAGTATATAGCAGGGGTCTCCAAACTCTTTGGTTTGAGGGCCACTTTGAACATTTTACAAAAATTTGTGGGTCAAAAAATCTGTTTTTTAAATTAACGAAAAAAATGTACATGAATGAATATATTTTACTTGCTTTTTTTGTAATTAGCCTGATATGATTTAGAACCACAGAGAAAAAAACCTTGGTAAAACAAAGCAAAGAAATTATAAATAAATTTGAGCTCATCTGAGTCCCCATCAGAATCCCATCCCCCCCACCCACATTAGAGTTACCATCAGATCCCCCTTACATCAGATTCTCCATTAAAGTCTCCCTTACTTCAGAGTCCCTTCTTACATGAGAGTCTCCATCAAAGTACCCATCAGAGTCCATCTTACATCAGAAGGCTGGATAAAATCTTGCAGCAGGCCAGATTCGGACATAGTTTGGAGACCTATGGTATAGTTACATAGTTAGTCAGGTTGAAAAAAGACACAAGTCCATCCAGTTCAACCGTAAAAATAAATAAAATAAAAAATATCATACAATCCCATATACCCAATTCTATACCCACAGTTGATCCAGAGGAAGGCGAAAAACCCCAGCAGAGCATAATCCAATTTGCTACGGCAGGAGAAAAAATTCCTTCCTGATCTCCTGAGAGGCAATCGGATATTCCCCGGATCAACTTTACCTATAAATGTCAGTACCCAGTTATATTATGTAAATTTAGGAAAGTATCCAGGCCTTTCTTAAAGCAATCTACTGAGCTTGCCAGAACCACCTCTGGAGGGAGTCTATTCCACATTTTCACAGCTCTTACTGTGAAGAAACCTTTCTGTATTTGGAGATGAAATCAATTTTCCTCTAGATGTAAAGAGTGGCCCCTTGTCCTCTGTGATGACCGTAAAGTGAATAACTCAACACTAAGTTCACTATATGGACCCCTTATATATTTGTACATGTTGATCATATCCCCCATTAATCTCCTCTTCTCAAGAGTGAATAAATTCAGTTCCTCTAATCTTTCCTCATAGCTGAGCTCCTCCATGTCTCTTATCACAGTTTTCTAGTATATAGTATTGCTTTCCATAGCACATGGAACATACCTCCAAGTAATGATTCAAGTGTATAAATAGCCACTTCATAAATTCTTGATATAGAAGAGAGGGGTTAAACCCCTGCCAGGTTTTATTTATGCCGTCTGTGTACCACTGGGGACATTTTTCTTCACTTCCTGTTCCAGGGATACAGCAATAAGTGAGAAGAATTCACCCTTATCATGCTGCCTAAATGATCCTGCTAACTCTGCCTTTTTGAGTTCTTAATCATAGCCAATATTCAATCCCAGAAAAAACGGGAAGCTTTGAGCCCCCCAAACTTTTTTTTAATCTTTTTTTCAGTCATATGATGAATCATTAGAGGTACTAGGACTCTTTTATCATTTGGTCTGGCACTTATCCCTGGGAATTACAGACTAGTTAGCCGAACATCAATAGTATGCAAGCTCTTGGAGGGGATGATAAGGGACTATATACAAGATTTTAGTAATGAAAACTGTATCATTAGCAGTAATCATCATGGATTCATGAAGAATCATTCTTGCCAAACCAATCTATTAACTTTCTATGAGGAGGTGAGCTGCCATCTAGATAAAGGAAGGCCCGTAGATGTGGTGTATCTGGATTTTGCAAAGGCATTTTATAGTTCCCCATAAACGTTTACTGTACAAACTGTACAAAGGTCTATCAGCATGGACCATAGGGTGAGAACATGGATTTAAACTGGCTACAAGGGTGAGTTCAGAGGGTGGTGATAAATGGGGAGTACTTGGAATGGTCCAGTGTGGAAAGTGGGGTCCCCCAGGGTTCTGTGCTGGGACCAATCCTATTTAATTTATTCATAAATGACCTGGAGGATGGGGTAAACAGTTCAATCTCTGTATTTGTGGACAATACTAAGCTAAGCAGGGCAATAATTTCTCCACAGGATGTGGAAACCTTGTAAGAAGATGGGAACAAATGAATGGGGTGGGCAACTACATGGCAAATGAGGTTCAATGTAGAAAAATGTAAAATAATGCTGATGGGTGGCAAAAATATGAATGCAATCTACTCATTAGGGGGATAATCTGTGGGGGAATCTAGGATGAAAAAGGACCTGGGGGTCCTAGTAGATGATAGGCTCAGCAATGGCATGCAATGCCAAGCTGCTTCTAACAAAGCAAACAGAATATTGGCATGCATTAAAAAGGGGATTAACTCCAGAGATAAAACGATAATTCTCCCACTGTACAAGACTCTGGTCCGACCGCACCTGCAGTATGTCTTCCAGTACTGGGCACCAGTCCTCAGGAAGGATGTGCTGGAACTGGAGAGAGTCCAGAGAAGGGCAACAAAGCTAATAAAGGGACTGGAGGATCTGATCTACGGGGAAAGACTGCAAGCACTGAACTTATTCTCTCTGGAGAAAAGATGCTTGAGAGGGGATATGATTTCAATGTACGAATACTCTTCCATGAAAGGGAATTTAAAAAAAACACGTGGCCATTCACTAAAATTAGAAGAGAAGCGGTTTAACCTTAAACTGCATAGAGAGTTCTTTACTGTAAGAGGGGCAAGGATGTGGAATTCTCTTCCACAGGCAGTGGTTTCAGCAGGGACCATAGATAATTAAAAAAAAAACTGTTAGATAGGCACCTGAATGACCACAACATACAGGGATATACAATGTAATACTGACATAAAAGCACACACACAGGTTGGACTTGATGGACTTTTTTCAACCTCACCAACTATGTAACTTATGTGTTTTTACATTATGAGTCACTTTCTCGATACTCACTGAATGGGGAGGCTTGTTTTACCCAAGCAGCCTCATCTGAGCCAGTGAAGTCATTGAATAATTATGTTTTCTCCTTTTACTAAATAAATACGTTTTGAAGTCCCAGTGCCTCTTGGATATGATGCTTTTGAAGTATTGAAATATAAAAAATATGAAAAGTGGGTTTAACCCTTCTGTACTTTATTAACCACTTTAGTCCAGGAAGGTTTTACCCCCTTTTTTTTTAAAGATATTTTTATTGAAGTTTTTCAACAAACTAACAAACAGAAAAAAAAAACAATACACAAACAGAAAAAAAACACAATTACCGTACCAGATAGACTGGTCCAAAACGGTAGGCAATATGTTCAGACAAATAAAGAGATATCAATACAAAGGATATACAGTAGGCACACCGGGAAAAGGTGCATGTAGACCAATACGGGCACAGCAAAGGTGGGAGTCTAGACGTTAGAGATCCTAAGGGCATGGTCTACCACTGGTCAAACAAGTGTACTTCAGTTAGTGCTGAGAGAGAGTAAGTGGGCTAGCCAGCCACCTACCCCAAATTTTATGAAAGGTTTTGGTCCGTTTCCGGATTTCAAAAGTAAGCTTATATAACGGGATGGAGTCATTAATACGTTTCAACCAAAGGGCTTTCAAAGAGGTCTGTGCACCCTTCCAGGACAGTAGAATTTATTTTTTAGCATAAAAATATAGTATACGGAGCAGTCTTTTGGCATGCGTTGATAGGTGTAAGTCACCAAAAATGCCTAGTAGGCAGTTCTTGGGGTGAATTATATTTGGGAGGCCCAACGCAGAGGAGACAAAGGCACCCACCTCCCCCCAAAAGT
This sequence comes from Rana muscosa, assembly GCA_029206835.1. Taxonomy (NCBI): domain Eukaryota; kingdom Metazoa; phylum Chordata; class Amphibia; order Anura; family Ranidae; genus Rana; species Rana muscosa. Next base: position 286,922,306 of record CM055118.1, read on the forward strand.
CCTGAATCATTGGGCATGACCAAAAACAGTGTAAAAAAATTGCAGCCGGAAGCAATGACACGTTTTGTAGGTATCACTGAATTCCGACCAGTCCTCGGCCTCTAAGGAGATGCCCATAGAGGTCCATTTGTCCTGAGCTCTATGGAATCTGGGGTTAGAATCGGTCAGCAGGGTTGCATGATAAGTCAAAATAAGTTTAGTGGGATCTGGTTGTCGGAGCAATTTTTCCAATGGTGGCAGGTCAGTCGGGTCTTTCAGGGAACCAAACTGGGCCTGCATAGCATGCCGAAGCTGGTAGTAGTAAAATAAGTATGAGTTTGGTAGGTCAAAGCGTAGTTGAGAGAACGTTTTAAAGCCCTGAGCATTGTATAAGTGACATAGGTATTTGACCCCCTTAGAGTACCAGCGATTGGGATCAGGAAGAGAGTACAGTTCCTGCAGGTTAGGGTTGAACCACAGAGGGTTGTTAGGGAACTGCGACCAGGTATGCGTGGATACCTTCTTAACAATGTAACGGAAAGATGAAAGGGAGGTGGCCAATAGAGAGGTACCGGGGCGGGCAGGGACACGTCCTCTGTAGATGATATTATGCAGAGTCTTTAGAGAGGATGCTATAGCCCCCTCCGTGGAGGTACAAGCATTTGCTGGGACTGGACACAGCCAATCATGGATGTGCACCAACTGGGATGCTAAGTAATAGAGGAAGAAATTTGGAAATGCCAGGCCCGCCAATGTTTCAAGTGCCACCCTGGGGGAGCCACCCTTCCACAGGAAAGTCATGCATATTGTGTCTATGCGTTTAAAGATAGCTTTAGGCACCTTGCAAGAGGAGTTAGCAAGGATATAAAGTAATCTTGGTAAGTAAATCATTTTTAAAACATTGGCCCTTCCCATGAGGTCCAATGGCAAGTCCATCCACTGCTTGGTCTGCTCCTGAAGGTGGACCAATAGGGGATCTGGGTTATTGGTGATATATGAAGATAAAGGGGTTTGCACCACAACCCCAAGGTACCTAAAGGAGGACACCACCTGAAGTTTGGAATCCGGGAGAATTAGGGGGGGCACAGCCACGTCCAGAGGAAAAAGACTGGACTTATCCCAATTTACCCGGAAGCCTGAATAATCACCAAAGGCGGTAATCTCCATCTATAAAGCCTGCAGTGACCAATCTGTATCAGCCAGATACACCAATGTGTCATCCGCATATAGTGAAATGCGTTCTTCTATAGTGGCAATTGGGAGACCCCTGATGGAAGGGGAGGACCGGATACGTACTGCCAGTGGCTCCATGGCCAGGGCAAACAAGAGAGGTGACAACGGGCACCCCTGTCGCGTGCCCCTGGTTATCGGAAAGGGTTCAGTGATAGAGGAGTTGACCCACACCCGAGCTACCGGGAATGTGTAAAGAAGTTTTACCCATGCTATCACCCGTGAGCCAAAGCCATACATTTGTAGTACCTGAAAAAGATATGGCCATTCCACACTATTGAACGCCTTGCATGTGTCCAAGGACACAATGGCACGGGTGGGAGGACAGTCGTGTGGATACTGTAGGTTGTGGAACAGCCTGCGAATATTCATTCTGATGGACCTGCCGGGAATAAAGCCCCCTTGATCACTGTGAACTAAGGACATTACTACATCATTTAGGCGGTTAGCTAAAATCTTGGCCAGAATCTTAACGTCCACATTGATGAGAGAAATGGGACGGTAAGATTCGCATTTAAGTGGGTCCTTACAGGGTTTTAAAAGAAGCACAATCAGAGCCTCCCACATCGTTGGGGGAAGGACCCCGGCCTCTAGAGCTTTGTTATATGTCCACAAAAGGAGGGGGCACAAAGGGTCTTTAAATTGTTTATACCATTCGGTCGGAAAACCATCTAGCCCAGGGGTCTTATGAGCAGGCATTTGTGAAATGGCTGCAGCAATCTCCTCCACCGAGATAGGTGCCTCCAACATATCCTGCCCCTCAGTAGATAAGGAGGGGAGAGATATTTAAGCCAGGTAATCAGTCAGTTCGGTGTCGTCATAATCAACCCTAGAGGTATACAGGTCTTTATAGAAACATAAAAAGGAATACAGGATATCTCCCGGGTCGTCACTGATACGGCCTTGGATAGTAACGATACGTGGGATAGAGATGGGGGAGTATTCAGGTCTGGTCGAGTATGCCAAGAGACGTCCAGCTTTATTACCATATTCAAACGATTTCTGAGCAACATGTAACATGCGTTTTTGCGTGAGGTCCAGCAGGCGGAGTTCATACTCCCTACGGCACAGTAACCATGCCTCTCTCGTATAAGAGGCAGGGTTAGAGGCGTATTCAGAGTCTGCACTCACCATAGCGGTCTCAAGTTCCTCAGTAAGCATCCGGTTATTTTTACGTAAGACCCCCGTGATGGACATGAAGGTGCCCCTCAGGGTTGTCTTAAACACATCCCATTCAGTAGGGGGGTCCACCTTCCCCAAGTTGTCTCTCCAGTAGTTTGCAATTCCCATCTTACATTCACCCTGAACGATCTCGTCCTCCAGCCAGTAGGAGTTCAGGCGCCAAATAGCAGGCCCTGAACCTGGAAGGAGAAGGAGATCCACAGAGAGAGGGGCATGATCTGAAACTCCCCTGGGCAGATATGAAGCAGCAGAGACAACAGGAAGGGTCTCGGCCGGGACAAACGCCATATCTAATCGGGACATGGTGTGGAAAGAGTCCGAATGGCAGGAGAAATGGCGCACATCCGAATGTTTCCAGCGCCATACTTCTGTAAGGCCAAGAACCTGGATCCAATCGAGGAAGGAGGGAAAGGGTCTGCCCCCACCCCCCAGTCGGTCCAGTGTTGGATCTAAAATAGCATTAAAGTCCCCCACATAAAGTAGGGGGCCAAGAGGTCTAGTCAGCAATTAAAGAGACAGTTTAGAGAGTAGCTCCGCCGAAAACAGGGGGGATACAAACATTCACCAGGGTAAGTGTCACCTTAGAAATTTGTAGAGTAAGAATAATGAACCTCCCCTCAGGGTCAATTTTAACCTGAAGCGTCTCAGCTGGGAGAGATTTGGCCAGTAGAATAGAAACCCCCCTGGAATAATTAGTATGAGTGGCATGGTAGGAGTTGGACAACCATGGGCGTTTTAAGGCCCTTGTTTTAAAACCTGTAAGGTGAGTCTCTTGGAGGCAGATAATATGAGGGTGAATTTTTTTTTAAACGGAAAAGACCAGAGATCTCTTCTGGGGTGCATTCAGACCTCTAGTGTTCCATGAGACTATCCTTAGGGGCTTTGCCATTGCAAAATATACAGTAATAAGTGCAGTAATAGGTAAGCATAGAATAACATGGAAACATACACATAAATGACCGGATAGGTCACACCACCTGAAGCACATACAAGCACATAAATAAAAAAGTGTGTGGATCTGCCAGCAGGAGAATAGGAGCCTGCATTGGAAAAAATAAAAACAGTAACAATCTGCCTTAGGCAGCAACCTGAGAAGACAATATCACAGTGAAAATACAAAACTGAGCTGCAAAAAAAGGAGATTAGAAAAAAGGAAAAAAGGAATAAACAAAAGTCCCAAAAAGAAAGAACCCCCCCTCGTCCCCACCCCCCACCCCGCTCGGCCATCCCAAACATAGCGAGCCTTGGATCCCAAACCGAAAGACCTTCCTGACAAAAAGGGTCAGCAAAGGTCACAAAAAAAAACGTGTTCCGTGGCCTCGCCACAAGCTGGTGTGAGGGTAGTGTGGAGTCAGGTGTGGCTCTCAACCGGTGGCTGAAAAAAATATATAAACATGTCCGGGTGTAGAGTGCAAAGTCCTGACGGCCGTGGGAAAGTGCAGTATTCGTTGTCGTCCAATCCAGGCAGGGCAGGATAGTAAATAGTGCAAATGGGGGAGAGATTCCAGAAACGAAGGCCTGGTGGGATAAGTATAAAAAATCACAGCATCTGGCACATCCGGGAAGGGGTATCACCCAGCAAAGGAGATAAGGTGGCTTAAATAGCAGTCAGTGTAAATTGCAATAAAGGCACAGGATACACATAGTGATACACAGAGGTCTGGTAGTAAGGCAGTTGGTATGTGCTGTCCTGAGACTATGGACACCGTTAGTCATTTCTGCGTCTGTAAGCAGCTCCAAAATGATCATTCAGCCATGCCATGGCCTCCTTGGGGCTGGTGTAGAAATGAGCCTTACAATCATAAATGATGCGCAGTTTGGCAGGGAAAAGCATGGCATAGGACAAACCTTCCGTGCGCAGGCGAGATTTCACAGCAGAAAAGGAGATTCGCTGGCGTTGAACTTCAGCAGAAAAGTCAGGATAGACAGAGATGGTGTTCCCATTAAATTTGAGAGGGCCTTTCTCCCTAGCTAGGCGCAGGATGGCGACTTTATCCTGGAAGTTGAGGATGCAAGCAATAATGGAGCGTGATGGGGCATCCTCAGGGGGAGGGCGGGGAGGGGTGCGATGCGCGCATTCAATGACATGGGAGAATGAGGGCGCATCTGTACCAAAAATGTCCCGCAACCAGGAATAAAGACAATTTTCAGGATGAGGGCCCTCAGCCCTTTCTGGGAACCCTACAAATCTGAGGTTGTTCCTGCGAGAACGATTTTCCAAATCAACGATTTTGGCGCGGAGTGCCGCCATCTCGCTAGTGACATCCCGCACGTTAACTGATAGGGGATTGACAGTGTCCTCCAGGTAGCTAATACGGTCCTCTGCCTCTCCGGTTCTATCACGAAGGTTCTGGACATCCTGTTTAAGTAGTGAAAAGTCCATGCGAATAGATGCTATCTGAGTAGAAAGGGAGGCCTTACAGTCCAGGATAGCTAGCATAATGGTGGACAGTGTAGGTTCAGCAGAGGTAGGAGAATCCACAGACAGGCCAGTCTCAGTGAATTGCTGGGAGTCTTGGGATATCAGGGGGTCTGCTTGAGAGCGAAAGAGGGCAGGAATGGAAGCACTCACCCCTGTAGCATGGTTCTTGTCAGCAGAGGAGGAGGCCTGCATTGTGTCTGTCTGCCCTGCATGTGTCCCAGCTCCATCTTGCCTCCTGAACCAAGCCACTTGCTCCGCCGTGGATGGGGGCTGGGGTGGCCTGTATTTTACCATTTCAACCAGCCTGCCCGATGCCCACCTCTGTGGGGAACAGATCGGTACCTTTGGCGAGGAAAACAGACCCAGGATAAGGTAAGGATGTCGGTTGAGAGCTGGAGCAGTGTGTCTATGTGGCTGCTCTCTTCACCATCCGGACACTCCCTCAAGGTTTTACCCCCTTAACCACTTAAGCCCCGGACCAATACGGGCCATTATGACCAGGCCCCTTTTTAGCTATAATAAATATCCCCAAAAAATATATAAAAAAACATTTTTTTTCCTCAGTTTAGGCCGATACGTATTCTTCTACATATTTTTGGTAAAAAAAAATCGCAATCGGCGTTTATTGATTGGTTTGCGCAAAAATTATAGCGTTTACAAAATAGGGTATAGTTTTAAGGCATTTTTATTAATTATTTTGTTCTACTAGTAATGGCGGCGATCATCGATTTTTTTCATGACTGCGACATTATGGCAGACACATCGGACACTTTTGACACATTTTTGGGACCATTGTCATTTTCACAGCGATCAGTGCAATAAAAATGCACTGGTTACTGTGAAAATGACACTGACAGTGAAGGGGTTAACCACTAGGGGCGCTGGAGGGGTTAAGCATGCCTAGGGGAGTGTTTACTACTGTGTGGGGGCGTGGCTACGACTGACACGTCACCGATCTCCGCTCTGATTACACAGAGCGGAGATCGCTGACATTGTCAGTAGAGGAGCGGGGAGATGTTGTGCTTACACACACATCTCCCCGCTCCTAGCCTCCGTGAGACGATCGCGGGTTATCCCTACGGCGATCGAGTCCGCGGGACCCGCGGTCCCACTCACGGGGAAGGCAGGGGGGTCGCGAGCGCGCCGCCGGGGTCGCGAGCGCGCCGCCGGGGTCACGAGCGCGTCGCCAGCGGCGCGCGCGCGACCCCGACGTCGGCAGTTAAAGGGCCACGTACAGGTACGTGATTGTGCCTGTACGAGCTATTCTGCCGACGTATATATATCGTGAACGGTCGGCAAGTGGTTAATGACCAGGCCATTTTTTGCGATACAGCACTGCGTAGATTTAACTGACAATTGTACGGTCGTGCGACATTGTACCCAAAAAAAATGTATGTCCTTTTTTTTCCCAACAAATAGAGCTTTCTATTGGTGGCATTTGATCACCTTTGCGGTTTTTATTTTTTTGCGCTATAAACAAAGAAAGAGCGACAATTTTGAAAAAAGAGCAATATTTTTTACTTTTTGCTATAATAAATATCCCCCAAAAATATATAAAAAACTATTTTTTTCCTCAGTTTAGGCCAATATGTTCTCTTCTACATATTTTTGGTAAAAAAAATCTCAATAAGCGTATATTGATTGGTTTTCGCAAAAGTTATAGCGTCTACAAAATAGGGGATCGATTTATGGCATTTTTATTATTATTATTTTTTTTACTAGTAATGGCGGTGATCAGCAATTTCTTGCGTGACTGCGACATTGCGGCGGACAGATCAGACACATTTGACGTTTTTTTTTGACCAGTGACATTTATACAGCGATCAATGCTATAAAAATGCACTGATTACTGTATGAATGACACTGGCAGGAAAGGGGATAACACTATTGGTGATCAAGGGCTAAATGTGTTCCCTGGGAGCCCTCCCCCCTTCTAACTGTGGGGAAAGTGCCCTGACTGATCACTAGAAACAGACAATCTCTCTCTACTCCCCTGTGAGAACTGGGATCTGTTTGTTTACACTGACAGATCTCATTCTGGCTCTCTGTGGAGCAATCGCGGGTGGCCAGTGGACATCGCGGCTGCCAGTCACGCGTATCGGCTCCGGTGCCACTCCCACTGTATCTATTGCACAAACTGATGTACGGCTACGGCGATTCGCTTAATAGAGCTAACCTGCCGCAGTATAATGACGGTAGCTGGTCGGCAAGTGGTTAAACACACTATTGGGTTAACGCCTCCTTTGGACCCACAGGACTAGATTCCTAGTTAAATAAAAGACAGCCCCTCCCCCACTGAAGTGTTCTTTTTTTTTTGGTCATGCTCCGGGCCACCTGTGAAAGGTGAAGTGATAGAAGATGGGTTCACAGTGCAGTGGGATTTTTTCCGTTGGTGTTTGTCTTCCTCCAGTGTCCTTTTTCTTACCTGAGCCTGATCATTCCAGCAATGGGGTCGAGCACAGCAGCTCCAGCCACTGTCTCGAGTCCTCATTGGATAGATTGATAGCAGCAAGATCCATTTGCTCCTGCCGCTGTCAATCAAATCCAGTGACATGGAAGCCAGGGGGCAGGGCCGAGTCCTTCTGTCTGTGTCAATGGACGCCGCAGCAGCAGGACTCAGGAGCGCGCCCGTGCGAGTGCCCCCATGGAATGCGGCGCTCTGTGGGGGCACTCAAGAAGAGGAGGAGCCAGGAGTGCCACGGGAGGACTCCAGATAAGGAGGATCAGGGCCACTCTGTGAAAAACCCTTGCACAGAGCAGGTAAGTGTAACATGTTTGTTATTTAAAATAAAAAAAAAGCAATCACTTTAATTATGAAGATTCTTCTGAAAATTTGGACAGAAGACGTCTTTGCCATACAGGTGCTTTCCATCTGCTGAGGAGGCCTTGGTTTTCATTGCTCCCCCAGATGTCATCAGCACCACCAATCCCGTTTCCAGGCAAACAAAATATTTTATGTCAATGGCAGTACCCCAATCCAGTGACTCTTTTAATAGCCTGGCTATTGAATTGGCTGGATTAGAGGTGCAGGGATTCTCATCCGAGGGGGTTCAGACCTTGGTGAAGACCACAAGACCATGAACGCTACATATGAGAGGATAGGAAGGAAGTTTGTTCTGTTTGCTCAGCAAAGTTTTTCTCTCCTGTGTCACCAGATCTAGCCAATATCCTAGACAGTTTCAAAATAAGCGCTTGAGATTAGTTTGGCATACAACTCCATTAAAGTACAGGTTTTCAGGCTGCAGATGGGTGGAAGAGCCATTGAACAAATGCTTCATGCAGGCAGTAATCCATATATGACCACCAAGGAAATCCTTGTTCCCTTCATGGGACTTATGCCCTGTACACACGATCGTTTTTACAGATGAAAACAGTCCGATGGACTTTTTTCATTGGACAAACCGATCGTGTATGGGCCCCATCGGTCTTTTTTCCATTGGTGAGAAAAAATAGAACATGTTTAAATTTATCCAATGGAAAAAAAAAACTATAGCAAATTCCGATCGTCTGTGTGGAACTCCATCGGAGAAAAAACCCACGCATGCTCAGAATCAAGTCAACGCATGCTCAGAAGCATTGAACTACATTTTTCTCGGCTCGTTGGAGTGTTTTACATCACAGCGTTTGGGACGGTCGGATTTTTGACTGATGGTGTGTAGGCAAGACTGATGGAAGTCAGCTTCATCGGAATTCCGATGGAAAAATCCATCGGATTTGAATCCATAGGAAATCATGTGTACAGGGCTTTAGGCTTGGTTCTTTTGTTCTGAAAGCACTAGTACAGGCATACTTTGCTCCAATAGCTTAATTTCCATTGCGGTTCCTAATAGTAAAACTAGTTCCTCTGACAGCAGTTGCTTTAAAAAGAAGGCTGTTGGAGATTGCAGCACTTTCCTGCAAAGATCCCTTTTGTGTCTTTTTACCAGAAATGGTGATACTACGTCCATCTCCAAAGCTCAATTCTAAAGTGTTATCCATCTAGTTTCCGGGAAAACTGGGGGCAGTCCCTCTGAGCATTCACACAGAGTCACTGAGTATACAGCAGGACGACTTCAGTTCCTTACACGTGGACAAGTTGCTAACCGTGTACATGCAAAGGTCAAAAGATGTGAGGAAAGTGCACAATCTTTTAATTTTGCCGTCAGGTTCTTGAGTCATCTTCTATTGATTTACCAGGGTGATTAGATTGGCATGCAGAAAGTAGGCCTTTCTGCTCGGGAACAGATGCAAGCTCCTTCGATCTGAGAGGGGGGGGGGGGGTGGCAGCCTTTGGGGCAGTTATGCCAGGATTTCAGTGAAAGATATGTGAGACAGTTAGTCCTTCATTTGACTTTACAGGCTGGGCTTGCAGTCAGCAAGCTCTGAAAAGTTTGGGATGACACATATAAATTATTTTTGTCTTAGCCAGCTTTTCTTTGATTGTCAAGGTTTCTTTTCATGTGTTCTCTCCCGCCCATTTATTCAGCAAGTTATATCTTATTGTGTGATGACGTGAGGTAGGACTAGGTATACGGAAATTTGTTATCAAATACTTACCGTAATTTTCCTTTCCTGGCCTATCCTCACATCAGAACAGAACTCCCTCCCTAGTGGCCTGTCGCAGGCTAGGTTAACAAACAGTTCAGTAGGGGAGAGGCTGTCATTTATTTAGCTAGGAAGAGGTGGTCCTGTGGGTTCAAGAGGAGGCATTAACCCATTGTGTGTTGACAAGAGGATAGGCCAGAAAAGGAAAATTACAGTAAGTATTTGATAACAATTTTCCATAATCTAGCTGGTTGCTAAGAAGTGGGCCAGGAAGCCGGCCGCATCGTCCTCAACAACCAATGAGTCATCAGCTGTCAGCGGGGTTCTCTGTTTACAGCTGAGTGTGAAAAAAATAATTGCCCGCAAAAATAATTGGTAAAAAAACGGCGTGGGGTCACAACAAAATCCATACCAGGTTTTGTGGGTCTAGTATGGATTTGGAGGGGAAACCCATGCCAATTTTTTTTTTTAATGGCGTGGGGTCCCCTCCAAAAATCCATACCAGACCCTTATCTGCAACATGCAGCCTGGTAGGTCAGAAGAGAGAGGGGATGAGCGAGCACCCCCCTTTCTGAACCATACCAGGTCACATGCCCTCATCAATCAATCAATCAATCAATCAATGGGGGGTGCTTTGGGCCCCCCCCACCCCAAAGCACCTTGACACCATGTTGATGGGGACAAGGGCCTATTCCCCACAACCCTGGGCTGCTGTTGTGGGGGTCTGCGGGCAGGGGCTTATCACAATCTGGAAGCTCCCTTTACCAAGGGGGCCCCCAGTCCCTCCCCCTGTCACTACCTTGATGTACAATATTCTTCTGGATGCTCAATGTTCTGTTCTTCTGATCAGGTAGCTGTACTTGAGGACTTTTTTGGTCCCAGCTTGCACAGTTCAAATTTTAGAGTTTTAAGTCAAACTTTTTAGTGAGAACATTTTTTATCAACTGATGCAAGTTTTGCTAAAAAGTCAATCAGAGGAGGAGTGGCGAAAACATTAATGTTTCATTTAATGAAATTACCTACACAGAAATGTTAAAATAACAGAAAACTCTATTGTTTGAATTTAATTGAACTGTTACCTGCTGCCCTTCATAACATTTGACAAAGCTTTCTCGTTGCCCTACTTGTTTGCATTGCATTAAAGCAATACCATAATAATAGAAATCTTCGTTATCATCGGATACAAATTGATGAGATGTCTGCAAAAAAAATCTCTGCACCAATTTTGCAAGCTAACTTTAGTAGGCATTCTAATGTTTCAGGAGAAGTAATGCTTGTGTTTGAGCTATGAATTGGGTGAAATATTGTTTCAATATTCTTTCTGACATAGTGATAGATGATGTACTGCAAGTATGGCTGTATATCTGTCAACAGCATTCTTTAATTTCTACTTTATGCATCATTGTACCAAACCTGTAGATCCACCAACCTGTCAATGCATTTTTCAAGGAAAGGGTACAAAGAATCTCTAAGCTTGTACCTAGTAGGAACCCTAGTATTACATGCTTTAGTATTAAAGGCCCGTACACACAATCGGATTTTACGACAATAATTGTCTGATGGATGTGTTGTGTCGGATAATCCGACCGTGTGTATGCTCCATCAGACAATTGTTGGCGAAATTAACGACAACAAATCTTGGCTGTTCATGCTCACCAACTGTCTTACAATAAATCTGTTACGTCGGTTTATCCGATCGTGTGTACACAAATCCGTCCAACTAAAATCCAAAGTACAAACACGCATGCTCGGAACCAATGCTAAACATCAGACAACAATAGCAGAAGTTGCCCAAAGGGTTGCGGTAAAGAGCTGAAAAACCACGTGGTTTGGTGTATGTTGGCTGAAAATGTTGTGCGATGTGTGTTCACGGACAACGCCCTTCGAACAAAAATCCATGGAAAAGTCAGATGGAAGTCCGATCGTGTGTACGAGACTTGAAGAGGAAGTAACCCCCCCCCCGAAAAACCGGAATAAAATAAGACCCTGCAAGAGAAAGGCATAATGAGCTAGTATGCATAGCATACTAGCTCATTATGTGGCACTTACCTGAATTCGAAGCCCCCGAAGTCCTCCTCGTTCCCCTCTGCCACCCCCCGCCATGTCCCCTCGGAGCGTCTTCCTGCTATCGCCGCTCCGGCGCTGTGATTGGCCGGAGCGGCGATGACGTCACTCCGCGCATGCGCGCGGGAACCGTAAAAGCCGGTGTTATCATTCATAAAACCGGCATTTACAGTGCGCATGCGCCGTACACATCAGTGTACTCTTTTTTTGCAAATATCTCCTAAACCTTGTAGGTTTAGGAGATATTGCAAACACCTACAGGTAAGCCTTAATCTAGGCTTACCTGTAGGTGCAAGTTGCAAGAGTGGGTTTACAATCACTTTAAGACAATGGGGTTGATTTACTAAAACTGTGCAAAATCTGGTGCAGCTCTGCATAGAAACTAATCAGCTTCCAGTTTTTTCGTCAGAGCTTAATTGAACAAGCTAAAGTTAGAAGCTGATTGGCTATCATGCAGAGCTGCACCACATTTTGCAGTCTCCAGTTTTAATAAATCAACCCTAATATTTTGTTGTGCCATCCATGTGCCCACTTTACCACTGCTATGGTTGCCATTATTCAGCAACAAAGTATCTAACCCTTTTAATCCAGAGGTTTTTTTTTCTTTTTTAGCCTAGACACCCAAACCAAGTTTTGCAGCATTGCTTTGCCTCAGATAAATTGACAATAACGCTATCACTATATGACAGCAGGACTAAGAACTAGGAAAACACACTGTTGCACATTCCCAGTTCTTTGCTGCAAGTTCACCCCCCCCCCCCCATTATCATCATCAGACCAGCTCAGGGTGGGGGTGTCTCAGTCAGCTAATATAAATTATATAGTCAGTGTTGTCTGTCTGATAATGGGCTGGGGGGGGGGGGTGATGCTGGATATAGATATATTATATTACATATAATAGGCACAGTAGTTGAGTTAGCTGGACTGGTGGGGGGAGGGGCGGATGGACCAGCTATATTACATAATATCTATATATAATCTATAGCTGTGTCGCAGCAGGCCACCTTGCACCCCCCCCTTCATTATCATACAATACAGGTCAGGGCGCCAGACAGACTGAGTCCTCCTCCCACACTAGCTAGTAGCTCTGCCTCTTACAATGGCAACCGCCCCCCCGCTCCCCACACACACACACACACACCTACCTCATCTTGTGCTTGTGCTCGGGAGTCGGGCCGGCGGTGGAGACCCCCCCACCTGTTCTGGAGTCTTGACTGGAGAGGAGGAGGGCTGGGCAGCGACCCTCACAGCGGAGGAAGAAGAATAAGGAACCGGAGGACACACACACACCAGGCGCGGTGGCGCTGGAAGTGTTGTTCCAGCCCAGCGGGGTGAAGTTGCTGAATTAAAGTGTCAGCTGTAAAAAAAAAAAAAAAAGTCAAAAAAAATAAGTCAAAAAAAATAATAATTTTTTTTTTTCTCACCGTCGGAAGGGTGTCACCCCTCTAGCGGGTGTCACCCGGGTGCGGACCGCACCCCCCGCACCCCCTAGCAACGCCTCTGGGCAGGGCCAGAGCTTGGCAGACTGTGGTAAACAGCTGGAGCAGGAACCAGATGAGATTTGCTGAGCTAAAGCTGTAGCAGACAGGATGAACAGGTGCAGGGTCAGACAAGCTGGGTCGTTAACGTTCAGACAGATAAGCAGAGACAGGAGGCAGAAGTGAAGTCAAAGACAAGCCAAGGTCGGGGTATCAAGCAAACAAGCGTTCGTCAGAAGAAGCCGGATCAGAGGTCAGCACAGGAAACTGGAACAAACACACAGAAGCTGCAGACCAAACAGCAATGAGTCCATAGTGCAGTCAGTTTAAATAGTCCGCTTGGCGTCAGCATTAGTTGACAGACACATGTGTGCGTGTACATGCACGCGCGCGTGAATGCGCATGCGAGTGCGCCGTGAAATTCTTCCTGCACGGACATGCCTTCCCTGACAGATTTTCTTGCATTCCTGTTCCCACTTTAGAAAATAGCTGATTAAATTAGAGATAACTTAAGAATGCAGTTTGATTAAATTATGTTTTTATATGGAAAGATGACATCAGACATAATTTGTAAAATCTAGGCAGCTGGGGCGTGTCCAGAATGGTGCTGGGAGCAGACGTGTTTGTCTGAGCTCCCCAGGACCGGTGCAAGAATCAGCCAACATCGGGTGCAGACCACACAGAAAAACACTCTCCTGTGACCCCCCCGATTCGGAAGCCTGTCCGGAGTGCTTTGGGGGGAGAAAGAGTGGCTGGAATCCCGGGGATGAGCCGCGGAACCGGACAGCGCGGACAAGGCCGCAACCGCGGATTTGCCTGACAAACCTGACCATCGGACCCCCCGGGAACCCTGCGCACCTGAACCGGTAAAACCGCCGTCCTCCGGCTGCACGGCGATCTCCGCGGGCCCGCGATCCTATACGCGGCTCGGCGGACTAGGAAAGGCCGCGGCTTGGGCCTAGTCGTGGAGGTCGGCGGCCATCTTGGTACACCCAACCTATCTCAGGAGTAGGAGCTGAACGCTGCAGGTACGAGGGGCAGACCCACTCCTAGAGACCCCCCCCCTGTGTACCCCCAACCTCAACAGTATCCCTGGGGTATGAGAAGAGGCAGCTCCCAGCGGAAAACAGGCAAAAAGGCAGCAAAATCGGACGCCGCTGGCAGGGCCGCAGCCGCGGCGTTGCTTACCTATCCTGCCCAGATGGAGAATCAGGTTGAAGCTCCTGACCGGCTGCCGGCCACGGCAGCTGATTTTAAGGCCGTGATGCAGGCCATCACGGCTCTGACGGACAAAGTGGATCACATCCAGACCCATGTGGAGTTCATCCGGAAAGACTTTGATACCCTCCGTGGCCGCATGTCTGAAGTGGAGCAGAGGGTCTCCCAAACAGAAGACACAGTACGTGACCAGGGGACTGATCTGCATGTCCTGAAAACTAAAGTTAGAGCCTTGGAGGCCCGAGCTGAAGATGCTGAGAATCGCAATAGGGGAAACAACTTGCGGGTGCTGGGCCTTCCAGAAGGGGCTGAGGGTGCGGACCCCACCGCATTTGCTGAACGCTTGCTACAACTTATCCTCCCCTCGGCTCGCTTTTCCCCATTCTTTACGGTGGAAAGAGCCCACCGCATACCCTCCACAAGGGGACCGCAGGGAACACCGCCCCGTACTTTCATCTTTAAGCTGCTTCACTTCCGTGATCGTGATACAGTAATGAAGGAAGCGAGAGCTCAAGGAGAACTGCGATTTGAGAACGCCAAACTCCTGATCTTCCCAGACTACTCGCTGGAAACTCAGAAGCAACGGAAATCCTATGACGCAGTAAGAGCCAAACTTCGAGCCAAACACATTAAATACAGCATGCTGTTCCCGGCCAGGCTGCGAGTAGAGGACGGCGAATCGGTGACATTCTTTGCATCCCCCGAGGAGGCCTCCAGGTGGATCGACACGTTACCCCACGGATAAGTACCATTATTACTGAGGGGTCAAATTGTTTTTTCTGTAAGTGCCTTTTTATATGAGCCATGCCAATTGCTGCCCTATGGACGTGCCTCCTTTCTATATTGGCCGGTGCCCCCCCCCCAAAGTAGATCCTGTGTGTTCCCTAACATTTTACTTTGGAGACTGTAAAGGGCTGGGGATCATTACTCCAGGGTTTCTCCCGTGGGTGGGTGAGGGCGCTCTGATTAGAGGGCCGGGTGACTGCTGATCCTCTCTTATATCCCCCGTCCCGTGCTTCGGCCAGGGCCACTAACTTCGGCAGCTCATGCAACGTTAATGTTTAAGTTTTTCTGCCCCCGGCGGCTGCCGGGAGACTGCACCCATATATATGATCCGGTCTCCGGCAAGAGACTAACTGTACATCATCTGATTGCTGGACTGTGGATGCCGTTCCGCACACGTTTCCCCATTGCAGGCGTGTTCGCCTGGGTTCTGAGTTGGGATCCTAAGCCTCCCCAAAGTTGGGGCTGGGGCTGGCGGGGTGGGGGGTGGGGGGGATGGTTGGGAATGTTCTGTTATGTTTTGCTATTTTCTTATATTTTTACAAGCGATGGCTTACAGTGTGACTTGGGATGTGTGGGTCGGTGTGCTTTGATTTATGTAATGGTCCGGGTCCGGCTCCAGGGTCTGGTGGACTTGTTCCAGCTCAAATTAGTGCCACAGGGAGAATATGGCTGAGTGCACCATAATTTCGTGGAACACTAGGGGTCTCAATTCTTCTGT
Organism: Rana muscosa; assembly: GCA_029206835.1. Classification (NCBI taxonomy): domain Eukaryota; kingdom Metazoa; phylum Chordata; class Amphibia; order Anura; family Ranidae; genus Rana; species Rana muscosa. Next base: position 286,937,907 of record CM055118.1, read on the forward strand.
AAAGAGGTCACTGGTGTTTCAGTTCCTTAATGCTCACCGCCCCCAGATATGTATTCTTCAAGAGACGCATTTAACTGGCAGCAAACTTTTAAGCCTGAAGCGTTCCTGGGTAGAACACCTCTATCACTCCACTCATACCAACTACTCCCGGGGAGTTAGCATTTTAGTTCACAAATCCCTGCCTTTTAGGTTGTTGGCGCTGGAGCTGGACCCGGATGGGAGATATGTCATAATGCATGCGGTAATAGATAGGTTGGAGCTGGTGGTGGTGGGTCTATACCTGCCCCCCCCCCCGGCCTCCATAAGATTACTCAACCAGCTGGTTTCTAAGATTGTTGTATTTGGTACGGATAATGTGGTGATCATGGGTGATTTTAACCTGGTCCCGGACCCTGGGCTGGACAGGCTGTCCGGTGTGGCTGGCCCGGTTCCGGACCTGTCCTCCTGGGCAGAGGCCTCCAATTTGACTGATGTGTGGCGGTGGCGCTACCCTGATCAGCGGGCCTACACATGTCACTCGGCCTCCCATAAAACATTTTCGCGTATAGATCTGGCCTATGTGGGGGGGTCTGTCCTCCCTAGGGTCAGGGGCGTCTCCATCCTTCCTCGGGGTGTCTCGGATCATGCTCCTCTGCAGTTGAGGCTGAGCGTGTCCGCGGCTCCGGGGGAGGGATTGTGGAGGTTGTCCAGATTTTGGCTGTCCGACTCCAGGATCTCTGAGCCATACCGTTCTGAGGTGGTACAATACTGGCGAGACCTGGACCCTACTGTGCCCCTGACCGTGTCTTGGGATGCATTCAAGGCCTTCTCTAGGGGCAGCCTGCAGACGCATATCCGGAGGACTCGCAGGGACATGAGGGAGGATATAAAGAGGGCTGAGGCAAGGGTGACTACACTTGAGACAGAATACGCTGCCACCAGAGACCCCGGGGTATACTCTGACTTTCAGACCGCATTGAGAGCTGTACTTCTTCTCCGCACATCCGCTACCAAAACTAAACTACTACACCAATCCCAGCGCATATTCGAACATGGGGAGAAAACGGGTAGTATGCTGGCGTGGCTGTCGAGGGAGAGCTCCTCACCTGTGACCATATCGGCAATAGCTGACTCGGATGGGTCGCTGTTGACCGATCCCGCCGCCATCAATGGCCGCTTTGCATCCTTCTACCAGGAGCTCCCGGCTGACATGCACGGATGAGGAGCTCACGTCATATCTGGAGGAGACGGAGCTGCCTTGCTTGACGTCCGCATACAGAGATGCATTAGATGCCCCTATCACGCTGGATGAGATTCGGCGGGCGGTGTCCTCCCTACAGGGAGGCAAGACGCCGGGCCCGGATGGCATCCCTGCCGAGCTCTTTAAGACGTATGTGGAGGAGCTGCTTCCCGCATTTAAACTTATGCTACAAAAGGCTGAGGAGGGGGAATGTCTCCCCCAGACCATGGCTGAGGCAGTTATAGTAATCATTCTCAAACCAGGCAAGGCCCCTGACCAGTGCTCCTCGTATCACCCGATATCTCTCCTAAATGTCGATGCCAAGATACTGGCCAAGGTATTAGCCGCACGCTTGAATGTTGTAATCACGGCATTGGTGCACGCTGATCAATCTGGGTTTATGCCAGGGTGGGGGACTGATATCAATATACGACAGCTCCTCACACATCTTGCCAGAGCGGACGGGGGAGGCCCGGGGGTGGTGGCCTCTCTAGATGCTGAAAAAGCGTTTGACTCGGTGGAGTGGCGCTACCTCTGGGCCGTCCTGCGTAAATTCGGGTTTGGCCCCCGATTTATTAAATGGGTCCAACTACTTTACCGCGATCCCGTGGCCCGTATTCGCACAAACAACTCGCTGTCGTCTCCGTTCCCCCTGTCCCGGGGCACTAGGCAGGGCTGCCCACTCTCCCCTGGCTTGTTTGCGCTGGCCATGGAACCCATGGCGGCACGTATTAGGGCGGCTCCCCAGGTTGAGGGCATCCCGGTGGGGGTGGTCACGGACAAAATATCCCTATATGCTGACGATACCCTCCTGTTCCTTAAGGACATCTCTTCCCTCCCACCGGCCCTCCACATTGTGGATGTGTTTGGCTCGTTCTCTGGCATTAGGGTAAACTGGGGAAAATCACTCCTCTTTTCACTCCATCTGTCAGGACCTCGCCCCCCCACGGGTACCCCCTTAAACTGGACGTTGGAATTCAAATATCTCGGGATACTGATTAAGGCGCCCCTGTCCTCATACATAGACTTGAACCTCATGCCACTGCTGAAGACCTTCTCGCGGAGATGCGCGGCCTGGAGATCACTCCCTCTTTCACCGGTGGGTAGGGTCAACCTGGTGAAAATGGTATACCTTCCTAAATTCCTATACTTTTTTCGTAATTCCCCATTGATCCCCCTGGCCTCATTTTTTGCCACATTGAATGGTATCATATCCTCCTTTGTGTGGAATGGCAGACCTCCACGGTTGGCCATCTCCACCTTACAGCTCCCCATTGCGCGAGGTGGCTTGTCCCTACCGGACTTCCAGGTGTATTTTTGGGCGGCGGTCTTGGTGACAGTCAGGTGGTGGTTCTCTCAGCCTAAGGAAAACCCAGCGGTGACCCTTGAAGCAGCGATTATGGGTTCGTACTCCTCCCTCAGCAACTTGGTATTCAGGGGTCCGAAATCTCACCCAGGCCTTACTGAACTAATGCGAACGACGATATTGGTGTGGCGCAGGGCTAGCGCACGTAATAGCTCCCCTGACACATACTCCCCCCACCTCCCCCTATGGGGTAATCCCACCCTTCCACACTTGAACACGGTCCCGGACCCCCAGGTTTGGGCAAAGAAGGGCATAGTGAACCTTAAACACATAGTCGCCGGAGGTAAATTACGCGCGTTCCCCGACCTTAGAGAGGCCTATAAGTTGCCAGGCTGGATGTTGTTTCGATATTACCAACTGCGCCATGCATGCAATAAGCAATTCCCACCTTTCATTGCCCTCGGGTCGGACTCTGTGGAGAGACTCCTTACTGCCAAGGTCATAGATAAACCCCTATCCTCCCTATACTTCTGCTTGTCCGTAAGCCCCACTGGAAAGCTTGAAAAGGCCATGAGTAAATGGAGGGGGGACATCCCTGACCTGACGGAGGAGGAATGGGAGGCCACCCTATCCTCATTTGTGACGAACATGATCTCGGCCAAAGACAGATTTTTGCAGGTTAAGTTCCTCCACAGGGCCTACTTCACTCCAAAACGACTGACTCTTATGAACCCGGAGACTCCGGTGAGTTGTCCTCGGTGTGACCTGCGGGCTGCCTCCTTCCTACATATGATTTGGTCTTGCCCACGTCTGGTGGATTACTGGACGGGGGTTGTGGACAGCCTCAATGGAGTCACGTCCCTAGACATGGGACCTAAATCTCGGGCATTACTGCTTAACGTCTTCGGGGCAGCGGCCCGGGGCAAGTATACCAGGCTGTTTCTGGGCTATGCCACCTTCTATGCACGAAAGGTGATATTCCTTCACTGGAAAGACGCTGCGCCTCCTACAGTTTCTATGTGGCGTACGGTTGTGAACTCCGCGCTACCACTATACAAACTTACCTACCTTAATCGAAATTGCCCCAACAAATTTGATAAAATATGGTCGGGATGGATAGATGCCTGGGGTGAAGGACCCCTGGGGGACGCACGGGATGGGGTGGCTGGGGATGCACCACAGCCCTGAATCCATAGATTGGTTTTCCTGTGAGTTGATGACCAGTTCTGTTATGTTATGCATCCAGTTACTTGAAGTTCCTTCTCTGCCCTACATGTTAGCTTATGTGTCAATGCACACATAGGCATTTATCTAGGAGTTTAGAGGCAGGAACATTTGGAGGCAGAAAAAAAAACACCACCAAAGTCGCTTTCAGGAGAGGAGCTACGCGTTTTTTCATAAAAAATGCTCAAATTCCCCTAAATGTGTCTAAACGTGCATAACGCTAGGCGTGTTTAGTATTTGAACATTCATTCATTTCAATGGCCAGAAGAAATTTCTGCAGGTCACTGGCTTGTTGCTTGAGAATGCAGGTCTAAAGGGATGCTGAAGATGTGTTCTTTCATATAATGTTTGAGAGTAAAATTATTGATGGCAATAAAAGCACACTGTGAGAGGGGAGCCAAGGACAGTACACATCAGGAGGAGAGGTGATTAACCACTTAAGCCCCGGACCAATACGCAGCATAAAGACCAGGCCCCTTTTTGCGATTCGGCACTGCATCGCTTTAACTGACAATTGCGCGGTCGTGCGACGTGGCTCCCCAAAAAAATTGACGTCCTTTTTTTCCCCACAAATAAAGCTTTATTTTTCTGGTATTTGATCACCTCTGCGGTTTTTATTTTTTGCGCTATAAACAAAAATAGAGCAACAATTTTGGAAAAAATGCAATATTTTTTACTTTTTGCTATAATAAATATCCCCAAAAAATATATATTTTTTTTTTCCTCAGTTTAGGCCGATACGTATTCTTCTACATATTTTTGGTAAAAAAAACGCCATCTGCGTTTATTGATTGGTTTGCGCAAAAGTTATAGCGTTTACAAAATAGGGGGTCGTTTTATGGCATTTTTATAAATTATAATTTTTTTTACTAGTAATGGCGGCGATCAGTGATTTTTTTTGTGACTGCGACATTATGGCGGACACATCGGACACTTTTGACACATTTTTGGGACCACCGATCAGTGCAAAAAAAGTGCACTGGTTACTGTGAAAATGACACTGGCAGTGAAGGGGTTAACCATTAGGGGCGCTGGAGGGGTTAAGTATGCCTAAGGGAGTGATTACTACTGTGTGGGGGCGTGGCTACGAGTGACACGTCACCGATCTCTGCTCTGATTACACAGAGCGGAGATCGCTGACATTGTCAGTAGGCGAGGGGGGAGATGTTGTGTTTACACTAACATCTCCCCGCTCCGAGCCTCCGTGAGACGATCGCGGGGATCCCCACGACGATCGAGTCCGCGGGACCCACGGTCTGACTCACGGGGAAGGCAGGGGGTGGCGAGCGTCGGGCAGTTAAAGGGGACGTACAGGTACGTGATTGTGCCTGTACGAGCCATTCTGCCGACGTATATATGCCGTGAGCGGTCCTTAAGTAGTTAATGAATGATTCAAGTTGTTCAGACACAAAATGAAGGCAAATTCAAGAAAGCTGCTGCAATATCAAAGGCATATATTGTGGAGTTGCAGGTTTAAGGTTGGTGTTTGTTTTTAAAAAGTTTGAAAACAATTTTTGAAGTTACATTAACTATGTAAACCATATGGTATTTTTGTGAGTGTGTTTTGATATACGGTACATTAAATCCTCGTTGGGCAGATTTACCTGCCTTTCCTATCCTGAAGACAAAAAAAGGAAGTGAGTGTAAATTTCTCCAAAGTGAGATGAACCACCCTCTTAAACAGTTGTCACTGGAACATGTATGCCTTCAGTGACAACAGTAGAAATTTGGATTTCCCATCACTTTCTGTCTCTGTGACTATGGTCACCAGTACAATGACTGAAAACAAATCTACCAATAGGGGACATTGATAAAAACCTGATAGAAGTTCTAACGCCTCCAAACCGCAACCAAAAAAAACCAAAAAAAAACCTTTGGCTTTGCATACAATTTAAGAAGTACAAATAATACAAATAGTGAAAAGTAAAATAAAACCCCAATCAAATATAAAAATAACAGCATCTGATAATAATAGAAAAGAACCGTTCATTGACACTTGTGCCCCCTGGGCTTTATCTTAGAATTCTCAGGATCAAAGTAATATCTTATCAAAAGTGACATCTAATATGAGATTCTCTTGGCTTTATGTTTAATCATCTCCAGATTTCATAATCCCATTATAGAAGAATTAATATACGTTGCCTTCCTTCCTTTTGTACATGATGTTAGTGTTCAGCCAGCTCTTCATTTTCTGATTTTCCCCAAGACTTTCTTCTTTCTTATTGCTTTTTTCTACATGTATTTCATCGGTTTCTTTTGAAATCTGGGAATCTTGTTGTTGTGTTGTGCACCAGGGAACATAAATATATAAGAACTAACATAGTCTTAGAAAATCTAACTGGAAACTTTTTTTTTCTTAGGATTATTTTTGCATATCTTTGAGATATAGATTTTTAATTATATATTGTCATTAACCCATGTTTGTCCTTCTACAACCTTTATACAAAGACTGCAGTTAAAGTTTCATTGTTCAAAAAATAGATAGAAAGTACCAACAGGTATTAAAGGCCAGTTCCAGTGTTGGCAAAACCTAAAAGTTTATTGCTCTGGCTACTATACTCGCCAGATCTCCAATGCTGTCCCACACATACTCACCAATCCAGCATGGCACCTCTTCTAAGTTTAATGACATCCAGCCTCATTCAGTCCATTTCTTTTGGGCCCAAGGCATCAATGCTTTACCCCAATCCCTGGTCCCCCCCTCCTCGCCCACCCCTGACTCACAGGAGAATTCTGTAGAAAGCATTGCCATGTCATTCTGTGATGTAGCAATTAGGAGCCACCAGGAACGGACAAAAGAGCAAAGAGGACCTGTGACATCACCAGCCCAGACCCAAGATTCCTGGAAAAGTAAGAATGTTGATTTTTTGTTTTTTTTTTGTGTGGTGCAAAGCTGACTCCTAGAAGGGTAGGGGCAAATTGTGGGACCCAAGCCTGGGGTTTGGTTTAATAAAAAAAATTATCCACAGGAGTGAAATTGGCCTAAAAGTCCCCATAGTAATGTAAACATTGTTTAAAATTGTTAAGTAACAGCATCTATATAATTTACTAATTATGCATTGAAGTATAACTTTAAACCACTAAATCTTGGTGCTGTCCCCTCCATGCCCCAACCTACCAATCCAGAGATGTTGTTCTTCTTCCAAGGTAAATGACGCCAAGCATCATTCAACTTATTTTCTGTGAAAGGAGAGCATCAAATGTCCACACCCCACCCTGGAGGAGGATGATGCAGAGAACCGTATTTAAACCTTGTATACATATTTTTAAAAATGTTGATAACATTGGGAAAGGCTAGAGTATCTGTTCCTAATACAATCGGTTTTCCCATTGAGGCGATTTACAGCTATAACAGAAAGTGGGTAACAGCTTTTTGTTACCCCTTTCCCCCAGAACTATGCCCCTGCCATGCTTCCAGGGCTCCCACCTGCAGGCCAGGGACCCACATGGCAGATAGAGTAGCGGAGGATCAATGAAGATCCTATTGATGATCTTCCTTGCTAAAAAGAACCCAGAAGCAATGTGTATAATGTCACCTTTCATAGATGTCACCGAAAAAGTTGTCTACTTTAGATGGTTTTCCCTTACTACCGGCTGGGGTGACACCTGTTGAATTTCAGATTTCCTTTCCATTTCCATTTTGTTTCCATTGTCATCAGGACAGAAGGTGAAAGAAACTCTACATTTCAGGGATGTTCTTATTAACATTTGACAAAGGCTTAAAACTTTCCACACTCTTTCCAAAACAAAGAATGGCATTCACGTTACCCTTATTTAAAATTGGACAGACTTTTCATACCAATATATTTTGGATATTTTTAATTAGGAAATGTCCTTAGTTTTGGATAGAGTAAGGGTTGTTTAAATCCCCTTACTTTTTTGATGGCTGTGCTCTGTTGGGCAAGATTTTCTTCACTTCCTAGCTTGAATAACAACCAATCCACTCCCTGGTTATCTCCTGCCCCGACTAGTGAAACTCTCCTCTTAGTGGCCCACCTTCACACATGCTATTCCCCCCTTCAGTCTATCATGAATATTACTATTAGACTCTTCCACATTACTAACCAATCTGTGGCTGCAGCTCCACCCTGCCAATCCCTCCACTGGCCTCCACTAGCCCAACATATAAAATTCAAACTACTAACTACAACATAAAATGCTATACATCACTCTACTCTCAGCTACATCACCAACCTCATCTCAAAATATCACCCAAATCGTCCATTACACTCCTCCCAAGACCTCCTGCTCTCTAGCTCCCTCTTCACCTCCTCCCATGCTGGCCTCCAGGACTTCTCCAGAGCCTCTCCCATCCTCTCCCTACCCCCAGCCTTTCTGGTTATCTCCTACTCTGTCCATCGTTGATGATCTCTGAGGACTCATCTCTTCAGGGAAGCCTACCGCACCTCCACCTAAAAAACTGTACTTCTACTTTCACCATCAGCTTATCCCACAGTTATTACCTTTGTATCACTTGAGCCTCCCTTTTAGATTGTAAGATCCTTGAGCAGAGCCCTCTTAATCCTCTTGTATCAAATTGTATTGGAAGTGTTCTGTCTCCCTATATTTTGTAAAGCAATGCAATAAATGTTGGCACTATATAAATCCTGTATAATAATAATAATAATATTAGGAAGTGAGAGAAAATCTTTCTAAATTGAAGTATAACACCTTCATAAAGAGCTGTCACTGAAATAGGTGCACCCCCTAGAAGACTTTCCCTCTGTTCCTATTCTGGTGACAAGCATAATTTTGGTATACAGCTCGAAGATACTTAACCTATACTGATGTTTTAGAGGCGAAAGTATGAATTTTAAATTGTAAAGAAAAAAAATGAATAGTTAATTTCAGCTTCAAAAAGTTTGACTACAGTTGCCTTGAAGAATGCTCATTAACTGCAGTCTCAACTTGTTCTATTATACAGTACAACCTGATGACAAGGTTTTTCGCTGCCATGATTCCTCTTCCAGCGTCTTCATACTTCTCCTTAAGTGGTTTTCCGTCCTCAGATGACTTACATTTTTTTGGCTTGTATGTGCTCTCTTGTGTCTTTCACTAAATGCATTGCTTTTCCTTTCCAGTTTCCTTCTGTAGTTTTGGCCACATGCATACTCAAGCAGAATGCTATATTTTGCTGTTTTGGGATAAGAAATACAATCATTTTCCTAACAGGAACAGTAAAGGATGAAGTTTGATCTACACGAAAAGATTATACAATCTGCGTATGTTTACTCTTCAATAGAGGTGTTTTAGAAATCAGTTTATATGTCTAATAACGATTTGTTATGCATACATTTGCATTGTTAATGCATTTATTTATATTTAAAGTCTGTATGAAACTAATAGGTTTTTGTTTGGCTTGTGTAAGCGACAATTGGGCATATACATTAAACTGGAGAGAAGAAAATGAACACAACATTGGACTTTTAGCCCATGGTGACCAATAAAAATTGTTGGCCATTTTTTTAAATTTAATGAAAAAAGAACCTGATTGGATGCTACAAGCAAAACATTTACTTCTGAGCTAATTTTCTTTTTTTAACCTTTACTGAAGTAGCCATAAAAGTGAAAATTCTGGTGATGACCAATAGTACGGGTGACCTGGCTGTGAATTCAATCCAGCTCTAATTAGTAGGTTTGTGGGCGCCCTGCATGTAGGGTACCTTTCACGCAGAGCATGCTCATTACAAAGTCTAACATTAAAGCGGAGCTCCACCCTAAAGTGGAACTTCCGTTCATCGGAACCCCCCCCCCCTCCGGTGTCACATTTGGCACCTTTCAGGGGGAGGGGGGTTCAGATACCTGTCTAAATTGGGTATTTGCACCCACTTCCGGGAGTCCTCTCTGCGGGTATTCTGCGAGTAGTGCGTCACTTCCTGCAGAACGCCCGTTGTGTTCTGGGAAACACACGGCTCCCAGAACACAACGGTGACCAGTGAGGACGGCGCTGCGCGACTCGCGCATGCGCCGTAGGGAGCCGGGCAGTGAAGCCGGAACGCTTCACTTCCTGATTCCCTCACCGAAGATGGCGGTGGGAGCAGCGATTGCTCGTCTTCTGCTGCAGACGTCGCTGGACTCCAAGACAGGTAAGTGTCCATATATTAAAAGTCAGCAGCTGCATTGGATTTTATTCCATCGGAAATCCTATCGTGTCTACAGGGCTTAAGAGCTAGTTTACACTTGCTTCAAAACATGGTTTCGGACACATTTTGTTAAAGCTCTCTGAACGCCAGTCAAAGCACCTGTCACTAAATAAAATGGTTAGCTTACAATCCTGTTTACACCTTGCGTTTGCTTGGTGCTTCGATGAGGCTTTGGTGGGGCTTCAGTGGGACTTTCAATGGGGCTTCGATGAGGCTTCAGTGGGGCTTTGCCATAGACTTCTATGGAGTCTTTGAAGACGCTTTGAAGCATCACTAAAGCTACATGGGGTATAATTTTTGAAGTGAAGCCAAAGCAAAGCAAAGCCAAAGCAAGGTGTAAACAGGACTGTAAGCTAACCATTTTATTTAGTGACAGGAGCTTTGACTAGCGTTCATAGAGCTTTAACAAAGCGTGTCCGAAGCCTTGTTTTGAAGCAAGTGTAAACTTGCTGTTAATGTATGTTGAAGCCGAGGCAAGTGTAAATGAGCCCTAACAGAGAAAATGCTGTTACTGTACCTTCTTGGATCTGTGGTATAGCTGAGATGACCACCAAGGTACTTAAAGGTTGCATGGGCCCTAACATCAGCCAACTCCTTCTTCAAGGCTGCCAGATATACAGCTCCTTGTCCTCTGGGTACTGACAATGTAGTTCTGTAATGGCACTGCATGTCATGACTGTTTGACAGGTAGGCAACTGCTTTTCCCATTGGCCAATGTCAGAATGTAGAAGGGAGGAAGAGATCTCCTGCTCACATGACCACAAATGCTTTTTTTTCCTGGTATTTAAAGACATAATATTAATACTAGTAATAATATTACTAAAAGAGAGAGGTGCACTGTGAACATTGTCATTGCATCCTGAAATTTACCTTGGCTTAAACCAAAAATTTGTCAAGTTTGTTCGCCATTTGGGTCCAATTATGGAGATTTCCCCATTTCCTGTTCTTTAAACACAACAGGAAGTTAGAAGAATATGAGGCAATACATCCAAAATATGGGAAATCCCCTTCCCCTCAGTTATCACCAGGGTGCCCATTGGAAGAACTGCTCTCTATTTCTTTTTTGGTGAGAACTAAAAAATTGGGATTTTCTCTCACTTGAATTTTCCACTTAAATCATAATATTGGACTGATTTACAATAACGGCATCATGTCTTCAACTCGATTTTACTATAAGCAAATGTTTTGAGGAAAGTGTGACTTAAAGGTATCAATGTGCAAAAATCTATTTACAAAAAATTTATTGAAAGTCTACATATATTTTATTCATACACATAAAAACTAATTTAGAATAGTCCTAAATGTGATTCAGTGCCATTGCAGAAATGTCTTCTTTGCAATTTTCAAATGTTATCTATAAATACATTGTCCATAATTTCAAAACCTACTGCACGGCTTATGTATATAAGATCTACTTACTGATTTAAAGATTTGATTGTCTTCACATTTCCAAACCAGTATTTCCAGAGGGATTAGACCATTTCTCAGATTATAAATCTGCTTCTTTGGGTGATAACTAGGAAATAATACATCTGCAAAATATTATCAATACAAACATCAGCAGATTTATATGGGAGAAGAACTCACATATAATGAAAAATATGAATAATATAATGCTCACATTTACAATTCTGTTTATGCACACCACCTAATAGGTACTCAATCCAGCATCATCCTATTTGTTAGGGGATAGGGTTGTGTGGGGGACATAAAAGTACTCTAAGGGCCAATATCAATAACCCATATAAATATATTGTATATCTGTGTATTAAATGGGCTCCCAAGTCCCCCATATATATATATATATGAATAGTCCATACCAATTATACATGTAATACATGTTTTTAAATGCTCTTACTCTAATGCCGCATACACACGATCGTTTTTAATGTCATTTTCAAAAACAACGTTTTTCTCAACGTGATTTTTCTTGTTTCCTCTCAAGCCTGTCTTGCATACACACGTTCATTAAAAAAACGCTCGAGCAAAGCGCAGTGACGTACAACACGTACGACGGCACTATAAAGGGGAAGTTCTGTTCGTATGGCGCCACCCTTCATGTTAGTAAAGTTTGTTGAGCGACGATTCGCGCTTTTCAGCCTCGTGCTTTTCAGTCCATTACAGCGCGACGAATGTGCTATCTCCATTATGAACGCTAGTTTTACCAGAACGAGCGCTCCCGTCTCATACAGTAGGTGCCGCCGACATTGTATATTCATCGCGATCCTATCACGGAGATTCTCCGCGACAGGGGTGCCGACATCTCGGCGACAGGGTGGCGACACATCTCGCGCTCGCTGCAATAGCGAGGAGACGCGGCACTGTATTGAACGAGGATCCGACGTGGATTCCCGCCAATACCAGGCACTGTGTTTGGTATGAATCCTGAGCGGGAACTCCACGCCAATTTTTAATTAAAAAACCGGCATGGGTTCCCCCTCCAGGATCATACCAGGCCCATGGGTCTGGTATGGATTTGAAGGGGACTCCCCTAAGCCGAAAAATCGGCGTGGGGGTTCCCCTCAAAATCCAAACCAGACCCTTATCCGAGCACGCAACCTGGCAGGCCGCAGGGGAAGAGGCCCCGGAGCATGTGACTGTGACGTCATGGGAACATGTGACTGTGAGGTCATGAGAAGCCTATATAAATCTCTGCGGACCGAAGATTTAGCATTACAGCGAGAGGAAGCGACGAGTCAACATCGAGGAGGAGAAGAGAGAAGAAGACGCCGATGGCGATGACGGGAAGACCGGCCCCTCCACTAGCAAAAGAGCTGGAAGAAGATAGTGGAGGGGCCGGCAGAAGGACAACGGAGAGCCGGACGAGACGATGGGGAAGGCCGGGCCTCCGCTAGCAAAAGAGCTGGAAGAAGATAGCGGAGTCCCGGCAGAAGAAAGAAAGAACCGGAGAGAAGAAGAGGGAAGAAGGCGACGGAGAAGACCGGGCCTCGCTAGCAAAAAAGCTGGAAGAAGATAGTGGTGGCCCGGCAGAAGGAAGAAAGAACTGGAGAGCGCGGCGACGACACCGGAGACCCCCGAAGTCGGAAGAAGACCCCCGGAGCTGTGCAATAAATTACTTTAAAAAGCTGTGTGTGTTTTTTTTATTGCCGTTTTTTTTCCACCAGGTGAATGGGTAGGGGTACGATGTACCTCATACTCATTCACATAGGGTGGTGGGCCGGCATCTGGGGGCCCCTTATTAAAGGGGGCTCCCGGATTCCGATCAGCCCCCGCCCGCTGACCCCGACAACCAACGGCCAGGGTTGTCGGGAAGAGGCCCTGTCCTCATCAACATGGGGACAGGGTGCTTTCGGGTGGGGGGGCCGCAGGTCGCCCCCCTGCCCCAGAGCACCAAACCCCCCATGTTGAGGGCATGCGGCCTGGTACGGTTCAGGAGGGAGGGCAGGCTGCTGCTCTCTCATCCCCCCCTCTTCCCCTGCGGCCTGCCAGGTTGTGTGCTCGGATAAGGGTCTGGTTTGGATTTTGAGGGGACCCCACGCCGTTTTTTCGGCTTAGGGGAGTCCCCTTCAAATCCATACCAGACCCATGGGCCTGGTATGCTCCTGGAGGGGGAACCCATGCCGTTTTTTTATTTAAAAATTGGCGTGGAGTTCCCGCTCAGGATTCATACCAAACAGAGTGCCTGGTATTGGCGGGAATCCACGTCGGATCTCTGTCTACCGGCAATGCGTGTCGCTCATCGTGAAAGGAACATTTTTCCTTTCCCGATGACGAGACAGCTCCGCGCTGGCTCTCGCGGCGGAGCTCGTAGGGTGTCAATCTCGCCGCTAGAAGCGGCGAGATTGACACAATATCGGCGGCACCTACTGTACTTGATTCTGAGCATGCACGTTTTTTTTCCCCTCGTAAAAGCATACAAACGACGTGAAAAAAGGACGTGAAAAAATAGAGCAGGTTCTCATATTTTTTAGTCCATTTTTCACGTCGTTAAAAATGCTCTGGAGCCTACACACGATCGTTTTTAATGCCCAATTGAAAAAATGGCATTTTTAACAAAGTGAAAAATAATCTTGTGTACGCCGCATAAGATAGAATGTCTCCTAAATGTGTTTATAGTGATAATAGATTTCCAAGTTAGATCTAAAAATAAAGGAATATATAACCCTGACACTAGGAAATTAGATCTTAAAATTCATTCAATATAATCTGCATATCATTTATATCATAGTCAATCCAAAACTTAAAAAGGCCATATGTGGTTAGATTTTTGTGGGAAGATTGATATTCAGAACATTTCACATTTTGTTTGAAAATCCTTAAAAATGAAGTTCAATTGCAATGACAATGTTGAAAATTTTAACACTTGATTTCAGGATGGACAGAAGTTAATATGATTCCAAACATTGAAATTTTGTTCTATCAGAAAAAAAAAGGAAAGAAAAAATTCCATCCTTATGCCACATCATCTATTTGACCAGACTATCCACAAGGAAATCAAAAGAAAATGTTGAAAACAAAAGTTTTCAAATTAAATTCCACAGTGTAAGGCCAGCTTTACTGGCAATCATTGATAACATCACTTAGATAGACCAATTAAGTTGTTAATCCAAACCTTAGTGGTAATCATTGGCAATTTCACTTAGATGAGGCGATCAAACTGTTTGATATCAAATTGAATCCAACCCTGAGGCTGGGTTCACACTGATACGACACGACATTCATCCGACTTTCATCCTACTTTGCTCTGCGACATCAGTCCTACATTGATCCTACATTGGTCCGACATCCATCCGACATTCATGAACAGGATACTACTTTGATCCGACATTGTGCTAGTCTGACTTCTCCTTTGACCAATCAAAACAATCCCAGGGTGAGATAAATTCCTTTTACTGCTGCTGTAATCACCATGTCGGATGTCAAATGTCGGATGGTTAGGACAAGGATCCTACTTTGATCCGACTTCAATGATATTCAATGGGCTGAAGTAGGATCAAAGTCGGACAGAAGTAGTACAGGGAGCATTTTTAATATCGGACCGACTTGTGTCGGACCAGTTAAGACGGCTCTCATAGGGATTCATTGATCTTCACACGTCATGCGACATGAGCTCCTAATGTCGGAGCGTTTGTCGGACAAGTGTGAACCCAGCCTCAATGGTAACTGATGGTAACATTAGTTAGATATGGCAATCAAGTTGCTGAAGTTCTAAGTAAATATAAAAATGGGAAAATGGAGTAATCCAAGTTTCTTGAAATGCAAAAAAATGCAGCTGTGGCAGTGCAACAACCAAATACATATGTGACATAATGCAACAACAATCTGTTAAAATCACTTACATTGTTCATATATACAAAATATTCTTATAGATATTACGGTACCTATAATTTAGTTAAAGAGTTTAACCAAATGGTAGCGTTTAGAGTTGAGCGGACACCTGGATGTTCGGGTTCGACGGGTTCGGCCGAACTTCGGAAAAAAGTTCGGGTTCGGGACCGAACTTTAACCCGAACCCGAAGCCGAACCCCATTGAAGTCAATGGGGACCCGGACTTCTAAGGACTAAAAAGGCTCTAAAAAAGTAATGGAAAGGGCTAGAGGGCTGCAAATGGCAGCAAAATGTTGTTAAGAGCATGGCAACTGCTATGCAAACAAATGTGGATAGGGAAATAACTTAAAATAACATAAAAAAATAAAAAAATATGCTGGAGGCCCCCTTTTCAGCAGAAGAGGTACGGGAAGTCATTAAGAACCTCAGAAACTCAACGGCACAATGCCACACATATGGTGGAAATGCCCCAGAATACGCCCTTTCTGGAATAAATTATTCAATTTGATGGATAAGCTAGTGGGAAAATAAAATACTTTGAAATAAAAATGTAGCGGGGTGCTAAATTTAAGGGAAGTGTTTGAGTGGTAAATATGCTCAAACACCCTAATTCTGTAGGATTCATGGACCATTTTGTCCTCGGGGGACAGTATTGGTGTGCAGTTCCCTGCGGCCTACAGGTGGCGCTGCCATGGTAGGCTAGGGTTGAACCGCCGATACAGTGCTGTGCCTTTTGTGTCCCCTCTTGGCAGTAGTACAGCGGGGCGGGGAACCTGCTGTGCATGCCGGGAGAGCATATAAAAGGGGCAGACCTTTGGCCTGGGGGCTGATGTCCAGTGGGGTCCACGCCCAGGTGCCTTCGGCCTGGGTGCATGTGTTCCTGTTCCATCTCGGGTACCTTTAGCCCGGGGTGAGGTACTATCCTGGAGTTCCTGCTGCCCTGGGAATGGAGGCCTAGGTGCGGGAGTAAAGCCTGGAGTCCAGAGCCTTCGTCTGGAGTCCGCTAAGGGTCGAGGAGTCTTAGGGTGCCGCCTCGTGTAGGGGACCATGTTCCAGGGAAGGGAGGATCATTCTGATGGACCGATGTGGGAGTCACGGTAAAGGAAGGGTCTGTTGACTCCCTGGAGAGATGTCTTCCCCTTGATATGGGCTAGGTTCGTAGAAGGAGAAGCTCAAGGTCATCTTGACTGTATCAGAGGCCTTATTCACCCGCCCCGTGGCAGGGGCCTTATACACCCTGGTCTGTGGCAGAGACCAAAGTTCTCCAGGTCCGTGGCAGGCGCCTTGTACACCCTGTCTGTGGCAGAGACCAACCTCAAGGTCTGTGGCAGAGACCGTGCACCTAAAACTGTTTGAGAAACCTAAGCAGTAAAGTGAATGTGCTACGTTTGTGCCTGGACCTCCTCCACACCTTAAGCTGTCCTGTTTCTTTGCTCTAACCTTTTCTATCCGAGTAGAGTTTATTTTGCCATGAGAGAATAAGAGTTGTAATTTCAGCTGGTGTGGACATTGACTTTACTGGGAATTAAAGGAATTGCCTCTACCTACAGTAGAGGTGAGAATCATCCTCTGGAGGAGTTTTGACTCCGGCTGTGGACACGGCCCGTCAAGTACACCGCTCAACCTCTTTATATAGGAGGGTACGGGCTGGTAGTGCGGTGTGCATTTCTCCCTCCTGCGAGGAGCCAACAACATAAAGGCAGGTAAGGGGGAAAGGATCTGTGCGCTACAAAAAAATAAAATAAAAATTATAATCTTGACCTAGGAGGACGAGGTCCATATGGAGTAGGAGGTTGAGGTGGCGGTGGATGTGGCTGTGTAGGTGGAAGCGGCGGTGGAGGAGGACGAGGTAGCCAACACTGGTTCAAAAATACAACAATGGCTGGGTAAGGCCGGTGATGTGTCGAATTCTGTCCCCCGTCAAATAGTGTCCACCCTGTACTGCGCTTGCTCAGTATGTAGGACAAGGGGATTTCGAAAATCTCCCAAGACGAACGGCGCCTGCGTGGTGAGTTCAAGTGAAGGCCACACCATCCGTGGTTCAAGCCGAGCCAAGTGAGGCCGTGCCCGAAGCGTGGCGATCAAACCGAGCCTGTGAGGGGCCCTGTTACTATGTGCTACCGTATGTTCACTTGGATGGTGGGGCTTGAACCTGCACTCACTGCGCAGGCGCCGTTCATCTTCGGAGATTTTGTGAATCTCCTTGTCCTCTGTACTGCGCAAGCGCTGCGCCTTCGCAGTATGGGCCGGACACAATCCGATGGCCGGACAGTTTTTGTCACAACACCGGTATACATGTCTATTCTGCAGAAGGTACGGACAAGTCCTGTGGGATCCATGCCTGGTTCATTTTAATGAACGTGAGCTTGTCCACATTGGCTCTGGACAGGCGGCTGCGCTTGTCTGTGATAACGCCCCCTGCCGTGCTAAATACACGTTCAGATAATACACTGGCTGCAGGGCAGGCCAGCACCTCCAAGGCATAAAGGGCAAGCTCAGGCCATGTGCCCAATTTGGAGACCCAGAAGTTAAAGGGGGCAGACCCGTCATCCAGTACGTGTAGGCCTGTGGACACATACTGCTCAACCATGTTGTTTTTTTAGTATAGCACAGTAGAAGAAAACTATATAGAAATTGTTTATTTCACACACCTCCACATATGTATAACACACTGCAAAATATTTTTTGTGGCCCTAAATGGCGTTTTTTGGAAGACCACAACACACCCACAGTACGTAACCGCTGAATCGCACAGCTACAGAACTGCAGAAAATGCTATTCAAAAAAAATGTTTTTTTTTTTAGTATAGCACAGTAGAAGAAAACTGTATATAGAAATTGTTTATTTCACACACCTCCACATATGTATAACACACTGCAAAATATTTTTTGTGGCCCTAAATGGCGTTTTTTGGAAGACCACAACACACCCACAGTACGTAACCGCTGAATCGCACAGCTACAGAACTGCAGAAAATGCTATTCAAAAAAAATGTTGTTTTTTTAGTATAGCACAGTAGAAGACAAATATATAGAAATGGTTTATTTCACACGCCTCCACATATGTATAACACACTGCAAAATATTTTTTGTGGCCCTAAATGGGTCTTTTTGCAAGCGTACATTAAAGTGCAATTTTTTTATTTTTTTCGCCCTAAACGGGTCTTTTTTTGCACGAGCAAAATAAAATGCAAATTTTTTATTTTTTTTGCCCTTAATGGGTCTTTTGAAAAAGAGCACAATAAAGTGCCTTTTTTTTTGCCCTAAATGGATCTTTTTCCAAGAGCAGAATACACCCACAGTATGGAAACGGTGTATCTCTCAACGTAATATATGCAGTGCTGGTGCACTGAGCTTGCAGATAAAAGGTAGATTTTCTCTGACACTGGGCTCATGGCAGTGTAAAAAGACTGCACTGCAACACAAACAGGTAAACCTATGCAGATCGCTGAGTTATATCTCTGAATCTGGACTCCTATTCCTATATAATATGTCTCTCTCCCTGAAAGCACCAACAGGAACCTGGCCCTACACTACACTGTCTCTCTATCTTTTCCCTCAGATTCCAGAATCAGGACTAACTCATGTATTTTTCAATCTCTCCCTAAAAGCAGCAGCAGCAGACAAGATCCTCTCCCTATCTATTCTGAAGCAGAGTGACGTGTGTGCTGTGTGCCTCTAGCTTATATAGAAGCTGGGTCACATGTTGCACTGACCAATCACAGCCATGCCATTAGTAGGCATGGCTATGATGGCTTCTAAGGGCACACCAGCTAATCAAAAGGTGATTGGCTGGCCCCTGAAGCATTTCTAACTGCGTAATTAGATTGCCGAACCCGAACCCGAACCCGGACTTTTGCGCAAAGTCCGGGTTCGGGTTCGGGAAAAAGCTAAAGTTCGGTACGGACCCGAACTTTACAGTTCGGGTTCGCTCAACCCTAGTAGTGTTGAAAAGGAAGCTTGAACTATTCCCATTCCATCTTAGATACCTAAGCAAATTAGTATAAAAGAGGTTTATAACTAAATGTTTCATTCAAGCCCAGTGTTTGTATGGCTTTAAGTTTTTTTTTTTTTTATCCATATAGTTTCCCTTTTTATGAATTAAATATAATGCTATAAAACCAATAACAGAGGTATTGAACTGATGACAAAGTTCATCTTGTCTACTTACTGGGGTTTGATAGATGTGGTCATAAATGCAGAGATGAAATTGGCATTATATTTTCTCTATATAAAACATACCGCATTGACAGAGCATAAGATATATTGCTTCAGTAGTTTGACAATCAACAAAATTGTAACAAAAATCTTTCTCTATTAGGTAACACAAAGTCTCTACTTTTATCTATCCAGGGACATTGAATACATGTACGATTTATGTGTACTTCAAATTAGTGGTGCACTATAATGAAAATGTTGGTGCCGAAACCGAAGGCGCCCAGGAGGAGATGCAGAGGGAAACTGCCGAAGCTGCCCTTGACCTGGATGGGGTAAGTGTGGGGCTGATGGGCAGATGGGTGAGCGACAGTGGGGGGGGTTTATTCGCCGAGCGACGGGGGTGGTGGGGGGTTTGACCGAAGGAATGAGGGGGTGGTTCATTTGCCGCCCCCCCCCAAAAAAAAAAAATACAGCACCAGCTGCCACTGCCTCCTATACACAACACACACCAGCATTCAATATATGGAGCATAATGCACATGGGCTGGTGTGAATGGGCCCTAAAGGGCAAATGTATAAGTTACAATAAAGGTAGTGATAGCCAACAATATGGCTGGATTCTACTATAAATTGGATATCTTTTTTTTTATAATGGTATTTATGCCCCATTATAAATAATAAGATTAATCAGCGAGGAGAATAATCCAGGGAGTTAATTTGATTGGATCAAGAAGGATATTTTTTCCTCTATGAACTGCAAAATTGACAGCTGTCTCGTGGCATTTTATTTGATTCCCCGTAGATTAACAATAACAGAACAGCCTTAGAAGGAGAATAGACTAACATTGGTCTTTGGTCTGCTTTTTGATCTTTACTATGTAATCGGCAGACTTGCTGCAGTCCTGAAAGACCGGGTACACTCTTGGATGGCGGCAAAGGTGATAAGTTGTGGAGTGAAACTTAACAGTATGCCTTTCCTTGATGTTCTTTACAGAACTTCTGTCTTGGCAGGCTACACATATACCTACAATATTTCTCAATAAAGGAGCATAGTTCTCTGTGCAGTCATACTCTGCTCTCCAGCTCTCTCCTGTTCTCATCCATTTACTTTTGAAACACATTGGGAAGGTAAAAACACGCTATAGTAGTAACCGAATGCCCAGTCCTTTACTTATTTAAAGAGGAAGTAAACTCTGCCCCTCAGATGCTGTTTTTAAAATAAACCTGTATAATGAACTATTACAACATCTTCTACAGTATATTAACCCCCATTCGCTTGTTTCTTACCTTTTTCCAGCAGTTTTAAAATCTGTGCTTCCTGGTATAAGCCAGCTCCATTTTAAGTATGGTTTTCAGAGTCTGTAATGTAAAATACTTCCGCCCTCTCTTCTATTCCTAGCTGTAATCTCGCACATGCTCAATGCTTCCTTAGCCAAGCCTCGTTCTAGCTCCAAGTTTGCTATGGCAACTGTGTCCCGCCTATCACAGCAGGCCTGTTCTGACGATCCAGGTCACATGGGTATCAGACAGTTCTGAATGGGGCTAAAATCTTGCGGTATCTCGGCACAGTGCCGCAGAGAAGGGAAATGAAGTAGACAGATACATTTTAATGGACTAATGGCACAAAGAGCATGCCGTTAATTAGGGAGAATATGCGCAAGCGCGAGTAACGTCAGTAAATTGAACGGGACCGATTACAAGTAAACGGAGGAGGTATAGTGACATCTACACATAGCGATTTGCAGTGGATTCACTGATGATTAATATGGGCTAAAGTTATGTGGAAGGGTTTACAACCACTTTAAACCCTTCATTGCAGAGGGCAAAACAAACCTTGACGCCAAGACCCAATTTTGCAACTTTGACATGTGTTAGTAAAACTGTACATATGATCACAACTACTTTGTGTATCCAGGTGAATTATAACTTTTTTTATTTATTTTTTAAGGTCAAACTGGGCTTTCATTTGGTGGTAAATGGTAAAAAAAAAAATTATTATCAAAGGAAAACTGGCCCATCTTTGTCTTTTTTCATCCAGACTAACTATGTAACTATGTAACATAGTGAACAAAAAAGTATTTAAAAAAAAAATCTAGCTGTACATGACTTGCTATTACCATAACTTACCACCAAAGAAAAACCCCCCAAAAATTCTACTGCTCCTGACAATTGCACCAATACCACATATGTGAATGTTACTCTTTGTTTGTACCCGTAGTAGGCCTCAGAAACAATAGTGCGCATTTTCCTTTTTTTTTATCCTACCTAAAACATTGGCACTAAGGGGTTGATTTACTAAAAGTGGAGAGTGCAAAATCTGGTATAGCTGTGCATGGTAGCCAACCAGTTTCTAACTTCAGCTTGTTCAATTAAGCTTTGACAATAAAACCTGGAGGCTGATTGGTTTCTCTGCAGAGCTGCACCAGGTTTTGCACTTTCCAATTTTAGGAAATCTCCCCCTAAATGACACTGATACTAATTTAAAAAATGCTGTTTTTTTAAAATCCTACCAAAAAATATACTAACCTTGACCTTTGATCCTGACCTTGACCCAGACCTTGACCTTTGACCCTTACCTCGACCCTAACACTAACATTGACACTGACCTAGGTCAAACATTGATCTAGCTATTTTTCTTTATTTTTTAATTTTTCATATTATTTTTACACACTTTTGTTTGTTTACAGCTTTCTCCCCTGGCAAAGAGAGAACAATGAGATGTATCATTCTCTCCATTGAGAGGAAAAAGAAAATACATGGTTGGGCTGTGCAGTAGCTGATCACTATGATAGCCAATCAGAGGCTATCACTGCGATCAGGTGACCGGGAACCGGGAGTCCCAGGTCCCGACTGTTAGTATGAGACCCAGGGCTGTGCAGCACACTCCCAGAACAAACACAAGAACACATATATGTGGCGCCCAGGTTCAGCCCACCTCCTGGACCCCCATATATATTTTACCATGTTGTTTACAGGGTTAAAGATTTTTTTTTTAAATGGCCAGGACACTATCCGCATGGAGTTTGCGTGTCCTTCCACACTCCAAAGACCTGCTGGTAGGTTAATTGGCTCCTGCCCAAGTTGTCCCTAGTATGTGTGAAATAGGGACCTTAGACTACAAGCTCCTTGTGGGCAGGGACTAATGTGAATATAGGTGTAAATTGTTGGTACTATATAAATTCCTGTAGTAAATTTACAAATAGAAGCCAACTATAGTAAATAAATATTGTCTTCTGGTAACTGTATGTGGGTAAAACCTGTAAAGTGGTGTCACTCTATATTACTGGCCAGATCACCAGGTGAAGACAGAAGGAAAAAAACATAAGAAAATAAAACTGATGCAGCCACCACATCTAATAATTTTTGGTTTTGGGTTTAATGCAGCTTTAATTTTAGGACACACACGCAATATATTTTCCAATTGTTGGCAAAAGATTAAAAATTGTGCTGAGTAAATAGATACCCAACCTGTCAACAAGTTTTAAAATTGCACGAACCCATGAGGTGACAAACTTTGGTACCCTAAATTTTCCATAGGTGACGCTTTAAAAACCCCTACAGGTTTAGCGTTATGTAGAAGAAAATGCTACCGGTGCAAAAACACATGTCTCTAATGATTTTGTTTGCTGCAATCAGATGTATGCCACCCTAGAGTGGAATGTTTGTATTGTGACCAGTTGTGGATTGCGCTAACTTCAATGCCAATTCAAATAATATCTTATTATGTCAAGAACATAAATAAAATATATAAATAGGTATACCCTACTTCTTGTGAGGGATCCTTATGGCTAGTGCTCCCAATACCTACTTCTCAATCAATATGGTATACCAAACAGATCAATACAAATAATATATCCCAAAAAACTTTTTGGTTCAAATGTGCAATATTCCCAATGAAATATCAATTATTGACTCAACAAAGTGCAGATACAAAAAAACAACTTTTGTCAGTAATTAAACAGAAAAGTGCAAGTGAAAATAATAAAGGTATAAAACAAACAACAATATAAGTGCATGTGCTATCTTCCAACTTATGTCAATGAATCCATAAAGTGTAATGTGCAAAAAAAAAGGATTTTTTGTATGGAATGACAAATATAATGAATGTCCTTAGTGAGTGATCACTTCTTTCAATGCTGTTCCTATTTCGTGGTTCAGTGTTTCTACTTCCACCCTTAAAGTGCTTGCCACCACCACCTAGTAAAAACCACCAGATGGATGTGTGAGTGTGTGCCTTTGGTTCATTACAGGATAACCACTCCGTTGCAATAGATCCACCAGCAGCCTTTCCCAACAGTATGGTAGAATGTTTGGCTCTAATATTTCTCATAAAAAATGAATAGCCATCATGGTGTAATATGTTACCACTATTTATCAAAAAATTAAAAACAACAGATTTTGAACTCACATTTCACGGTGCCATTACGCCAGCACCAAGCTGATCCAGCCGTGTATGCAGGGAGGGTGATGTCGGCTAATTCGACGCTGTGTGTCCTCTGTCGATCCAGCCAATAGATCTTTTTTTCCACTTCTTTTTATGGGTCAGGCTGTCAAGTGAAAGTGGTAGTGACTATGACAAACATGACCTCACCAGGGAGTCCTACAATGGAAGCCCTGATGACGCAAACGGAACTGTGAAACGCGTAGAGGCTGCTGGGGGATTTTCGTCATTTCCTGCCATATGAGAACGAGGGGTGAGGCGCACGCCGACAGAGGACACACAGCGGCGAATTAGCCAACATCACCCTCCCTGCATACACGGCTGGATCAGCTTGGTGCTGGCGTAATGGCACTGTGAAATGTGAGTTCAAAATCTGTTGTTTTTTTTGTTTTTTTTTAACATGAATTTTATTGAAATTATCTTAAGAACAGAGGAATGACAATGGACACATGTGTTTTATAAAGTCATACAATAATATATATCTAGTATGATGAGAGTGGTCTATAATGAGACAGTACATGAGAGTACAATAGCAACCAGCTATATAGGAGATTCAACTAGGGGGATAGAATAAAGAATGGAACAAGGCATATAATCAATCGTGAGGTGAGTGTGGTCGGTGTCCAGAACTCAGGGGCAGGGTCGATACATGGAATAGTAGAGAGTCTGAGGGAGAAGAGTGCACTATGGGGGTACATCCAAAAGGCTTAAGACAAACCTGTGAAGGCCTCTATCTTCTCGCCCACCCCTAATGGGATCATTCTGTGGGTGAGAAGGTGACCAGTGTTAATGACAAGACAGAGCGGATTGACGGTTTATCAGTCATATAGTAAAACCTGACATCCCCAGTAGTACTGCCTCCCCTCCTGGACTGCTCACGGAAGGACTAACCAAACTGGTCGGGGAGATCTAGACGTCCTCGAGTATAATGTAAAAGCAGCTGAAATCAGTTATAGGACTAAGGATATGGGTTATTCATTTTTAGGTCAGAAGTACTGAGCAGATCTGAAGTCGAAATATTAATAAGCTGTAGGGTAAAGGAGGGAGAGGGGGGGATAGGGGGAATGACGGAATAATCGGAATACTCTGAGTGGTGTACTGAAAGTGTTCAGGTGTGAGTGCTATTCCCAATCATGGACACTGGCGTTGGGTGCGAGGCTGTGGTAGAGGTTGTTTCCCTATATTGGATCCAGCAAGCCCATATGGTTCTGAATTTAACGGGATTGTCTCTGGCTTGGAAAATAAGTCTTTCCATTTCCGCTATCTTGTGTGAGGGGGTTAGCTCGGCAGCGGGTGTGTGTGACCCCCGGGATGGGCTCCCCACACAAAAACAGGCCCAGCAGACGGAGGTTGTGGTTTTCAAAATCAAAAAGGTGCCGTTTATTTTCTATGTACAGTGACAAAAACACAGCAAAGCAAAAGAAACAAACAAAATAAATCCTGGTCAACTTGACCTCTGACTAAACATACAGGTTTCCTAACTAACAACTGGGATCAGCCTAGTGCTGTCCTAGTCCCTGGTTTTAAATGTCCAAGCAAAATATAGCCACACAGGCTTTCTCTCACCGCACAGGGGTTCACTCTCCCTAGACAGTCCACACAGGTCTGCTTCCAGGCATGAGCTAACATCTAATGAATCTGGGAGTTTCTTATAGAGGCCTAAATGAGCTGACAAGGTTCAGCTGGTCTCATCAACTCCCTGTCTGCACGACGCCCAGCCCTCTCCCTAGAGGTATGAGTCATCAATGAGCCCACTAGTCTCAGCTGGGCTTATACAACTCTCCACCTAGCTGTATAAATCGGCGTAAAGCCTGAATCTGGGCGAAATATATCTACCCCCCTGGATGCAACCAGGTGACTTTACCTTCCTGCTGTCACATACCCCCCCCTCTTGTTTTAACCTCGGGGTTGGAACACCAGCAATCAGGCATTCATGTACTCGAGACAAAGCATCCACATTCCCCATTTGAACGCCAGGGCGATGCTTTACTGTGAAGTTGAATTCCTGGAGGGCCAGGAACCACCTATTCACTCTTCTATTTGTTTCCTTGTTTTGAGCCATCCACTTTAACGGAGCGTGATCCGTAACCATGTCAAAGTGCCTACCTAGCAGGTAGTACCGAAGGGAATCTAGAGCCCACTTCACCGCTAAACACTCCTTTTCAACGGTGGCGTAATTTACCTCATGGGACTTCAACTTCCTGCTGAGGTAAATGACTGGGTGCTCTTCCCCGTTCCAGACCTGGGACAATACTGCTCCTAACCCCACATCTGACGCATCACTTTGTACGACAAAGTCTTTAGAGAAGTCGGGTGAGTACAACACTGGCTGGCTACATAAGGCTTGTTTCAAGAATTGGAATGCTGCCTCAGCCTCGGGGGTCCATTTAATCATGACCGACCCTTTCCCCTTCGTCAGGTTGGTTAGGGGCACAGCCTTAGAAGCAAAGTGGGGAATGAATCGCCGATAATACCCAGCGATTCCCAGAAAGGCTCGTACCTGCTTCTTGCTGTTGGGACGTGGCCAACTCTGGATGGCCTCGACTTTGTTGAGTTGGGGTTTTATTACTCCCCTCCCAATGGTGTACCCAAGATATTTGGCCTCCTCCTGCCCAATGGTACACTTCTTGGGGTTAGCCGTAAACCCTGCTTCCCGAACAGAGTCCAGGACTGCTTGCACTTTTGGCAGATGTGAGGCCCAATCTGTGCTATGGACAATTACGTCATCCAGGTAAGCCGCAGCATACTTCCGATGGGGCCTCAGCATCTGGTCCATTTTCCGCTGGAATGTGGCCGGCGCATTCTGTAACCCGAACGGCATTCTTTTATATTGGAACGCCCCGTCTGGGGTTACAAATGCGGTTTTCTCTTTGGCTGACTTGGCCAGGGGGATTTGCCAATACCCTTTTGTGAGGTCAAGAGTCGTCATGCATCGGGCTGTTCCCAGCCGGTCGATCAACTCATCTATACGTGGCATGGGGTAGGTGTCAAATTTTGTAACTTTGTTCAACTGACGAAAATCGTTACAAAATCGCCAGCTCCCATCCGGTTTAGGCACCAACACAATGGGACTAGACCAATCACTTTGGGACTCCTCTATCACCCCTAAGTTCAGCATTTTCTGTACTTCCTCCCGTATTGCCTCCCGTCGGGCCTCTGGGATCCGATAGGGTTTTAACTTCACCCTTTCACCGGGCGGGGTAATAATGTCATGCTCTACCCCAGATGTTTGTCCCGGCAGCTCAGAGAATACCTCCTTGTTGCGAAGCACAAACTCCTTAACCTCCTGTTGTTGGGGTTGTGACAAGGTGGCTGCGATTCCAACCTCAGGAATCACGCAACCAGTTTGAGCTGGTGACCAAGTGTCTGCGACTAGGGACTCTCTATCCCTCCAGGCTTTCAACAGATTAACGTGATAGATCTGTTCGGGCTTTCGCCTTCCTGGTTGTCTGACCTTGTAATTCACTTCGCTCACTTTTTCCATTATCTCGTAGGGGCCTTGCCATTTGGCAAGGAATTTACTTTCAACCGTAGGGACAAGTACCAATATCCTATCCCCCGGGGAAAAGGTACGGGTCTTTGCTCCACGGTTGTACACTCTCTGCTGTGCCAACTGCGCTTGGGCCAAATGTTCCTTCACGATGGGCATTACCTGTGCAATTCGATCTTGCATCAGGGCGACATGCTCAATCACACTCCTGTGGGGAGAACTCTCACTTTCCCAAGTTTCCTTGGCAATATCCAACAGCCCTCTTGGGTGTCTCCCATACAGTAACTCAAAGGGGGAGAATCCCGTAGAGGATTGGGGCACCTCCCTAATAGCAAACATCAAATAAGGAAGTAGACAGTCCCAATCCTTTCCATCCCTATCCACCACTTTCTTCAACATTTGTTTTAGGGTTTTGTTGAATCTTTCAACCAGCCCATCGGTTTGGGGGTGATACACAGATGTACGTAATTGCGTCACTTTGAACAATTTACACAGCTCCTTCATAACCCGGGACATAAAGGGTGTACCTTGGTCCATAAGCAGTTCTTTACAAATACCCACCCGGCTAAAAACAAGAGATAGCTCTTTGGCTATGGTTTTGGCCGAGGTATTTCTGAGAGGGATCGCTTCTGGATAACGGGTGGCATAGTCCATTATAACCAATATGTACTGGTGCCCCCTAGCGGACTTGATTATAGGACCTACCAAATCCATTGCGATTCTCTCAAACGGGACCTCAATGATGGGTAGAGGGACCAGCGGGCTACGGAAGTGTGGCATCGGGGCCGACCTCTGACACACAGGGCAGGAGGAACAATAATTTTCTATGTCCTTCATCACCCCAGGCCAATAGAATCTCTGTAATACCCTCTCTCGGGTTTTCTCTGTCCCCAGATGACCTCCAAGAATGTGCCCATGGGCCAACTCCAACACCAACTTCCTGTAAGGTTTGGGCACCACAAGCTGCTCAACGGTTTCTTCTGCCCTTTTTGCCACCCGATACAGTAGGTCCTTCTCTACGCTGAAGTATGGGTAAGTGCAGGTATTATCTGGGTTCACTAACTCGCCATCTATTTTCACTACGTTTTCCCGTGCCTTTATTAGGGCGGGGTCTTTCAACTGTTCTGTGGCAAAGTTTTCCCTGTGAACCTCAAGATCAGAAAACTCCACAGACGGTAGGTTTTCGTCTGAGGAGGTGGGCTCCTCTCCAGTTTCTTGAGTCTCCCCTGCCAATACTGACAAGGGAAATTCGGGAGAGTCCTCACCACTCTCAGAGGAGTTCTGGCTATCATATTCCTGGTACATAGGGGCACCAGTGGGGGGCTCAGGATCATCCCACAGTTCCCAGAACTTCGGAAAATCCCTTCCCACAATGGCGTCATGCGGTAACTGAGACACTAAGCCCACTGGATGAGAAAGGGTACCTTTGGGGGTCTCGAAACACACTGTAGTCACTGGATACTCTCGGGTGTCCCCATGCACACAAATAACAGCTACCTTGCTATTCCCAGAGACCTCTGTTTTAACTAATTCAGCCTTTATCAGGGTCACAAGGCTACCTGAATCCAGCAATACCACAACATTTCTACCATTAATACACATTTTGCATAAATGTTTCTCAGTTCCCCGAATGGCAGTGCATGCGACTGTCGCACACAGCGACTGACGTCTGCCCGTCAGAAAGTCACACTGCATGGGTTCCTCCAAAACCGGGCAATTTGCTGCAATATGTCCCGCTTGCCGGCAGCGGTAGCAAATGATCCTTCTTGCCGCCTCTTGAGCCGCTGATTTCCCAGGCTGTTCTCGCCAAACTTGGGGTAGAGCTCCCACCCTCTCACTCTCTCCACCCTTACCCCTTGGAATCATCTTATCCGCCCCTGGGGATGGTCTGGTCTTAGGGTGGAAAGTCCGAGTGTCTCTGGAAGAGGCCGTCAGGTTCTCTGTAGCCAAGTATTTCTCCACACGATCCACAAGACCATCGGCCGTCTCTGGGTCTCCATGGCTTACCCACTTTTGGATGGCAGTAGGAAGAGCTCTCAAAAACCGATCCATTACAACACGTTCCACAATCTTTGGTGCGGACAAAGTCTCTGGCTGTAGCCACTTTCTGCTCAGGTGAATGAGATCATACATTTGAGACCTGGGGGGTTTTCCAAGCTGGAAAGTCCAGTTATGCACACGCTGAGCCCGGACAGCCAGGGTGACACCCAGCCTTGCCAATATTTCAGCTTTTAGCATCACATAGTCTTTTGCTTGGTCAGGCTCTAGGTCATAGTAAGCTTTCTGCGATTCACCCGTTAACAGAGGAGCCACCAGTCCAGCCCACTGCTCCTCAGGCCACTTTTCTCTTTCAGCAGTCCTTTCAAACGTGGTCAAAAATACCTCTGGATCATCCTCTCCAGTCATTTTTGTCAATAAACGACTCACCCCAAAGGACGCGGTATTAGTGGGACGGCTTTCCTCACTGGTCTGCGGACGTTGCTGCATTACTGCTTCCATTTGTTGTAGTCTCTGCTCTTGCTTCTGTAATAGGTCTATGAAGCGGGCCTCAGATCGTTGCTGGGCTTGTTGCTGAGCTTCCAGACTCTGTTGGTGAGCTTGCTGCTGGGCTGCAAGGCTCTGTTGATGAGCTTGCTGCTGGGCTGCGAAGTTCTGTTGTTGAGCTGCAAGGCTCTTTTGCAAACCTGCATTTGTCTGCTGTTGATTGGCATTTGCTAGAGCCAGCTGTTTTAGTATCTCCTCCATGCTGGCTTAAAAAAAAACTGCCCGCATTCTCCACCAACTGTGAGGGGGTTAGCTCGGCAGCGGGTGTGTGTGACCCCCGGGATGGGCTCCCCACACAAAAACAGGCCCAGCAGACGGAGGTTGTGGTTTTCAAAATCAAAAAGGTGCCGTTTATTTTCTATGTACAGTGACAAAAACACAGCAAAGCAAAAGAAACAAACAAAATAAATCCTGGTCAACTTGACCTCTGACTAAACATACAGGTTTCCTAACTAACAACTGGGATCAGCCTAGTGCTGTCCTAGTCCCTGGTTTTAAATGTCCAAGCAAAATATAGCCACACAGGCTTTCTCTCACCGCACAGGGGTTCACTCTCCCTAGACAGTCCACACAGGTCTGCTTCCAGGCATGAGCTAACATCTAATGAATCTGGGAGTTTCTTATAGAGGCCTAAATGAGCTGACAAGGTTCAGCTGGTCTCATCAACTCCCTGTCTGCACGACGCCCAGCCCTCTCCCTAGAGGTATGAGTCATCAATGAGCCCACTAGTCTCAGCTGGGCTTATACAACTCTCCACCTAGCTGTATAAATCGGCGTAAAGCCTGAATCTGGGCGAAATATATCTACCCCCCTGGATGCAACCAGGTGACTTTACCTTCCTGCTGTCACACTTGTCAACTCTATTATGCCATTCGGCTAGGGAAGGGGGGACCATGCTCCTCCAGTGATTTGGTATGCATTGGGTCGCTGCGTTAATAAGGTGTATGATAAGAGATTTGCGGTAAGTCGAATTAGGAATGGATCTGTGGTGCAGAAGGTATTGTGCTGGGGAGAAGTCTGGGGTGTAAGTAGTGATTCTGGTGAATAAAGCATGTATGTCTTTCCAAAAAGGTTGTATCATAGGGCATTCCCACCAAATGTGGAGAAAAGACCCATGGGCTGAAGTACATCTCCAGCAAAGAGGGGAAACGATAGGGAAGAATCGATGTAGTTTGTCTGGTGTACGGTACCATCTCGTGTATAGTTTATATCTATTTTCTTGTGCGGATACATTGACCGTGCTTTTATGTGTATGTTCGCAGATGCGATCCCAATCTACCGTGGAAAGGTCTAAGGAAAGATCATTGGCCCAATTTTGTCGATTTCGAGCGTCGGGGGGGGGGATCCTGAGAATAAAAGGGTATATAGAGTAGATATTAGGTGTCTGTGTGGCCCCGTGTCCGTGCAGAGTAGTTCGAGGGGGGTAAGAGATCTTGACCACTGTGAGAGTGGGCGAGCCTGAAGGAGGAAATGACGTATTTGTAGATATTTAAAGAAGGGTATGTGGAGGTTGGGGAATTTGGAGGCTAACTCAGGTTGTGTGAGAAGTGTGTCACCATCAAAGCATTGATAGGCCCTCACCGGAGGGTCAGCTGGTCCTATGCGCCTAACATTGGACGGTATATCTGCCGGAAAGGCCGGGTTCTGTGTAAGGGGTGTTAGTGGTCCAGGGGATGGGGTTAGTTGGAGGATGTGGCAGGAAGTCTTGAAGTTATGTAATGTTGGGCCTATTAAAGGATGAGTGGAGCAGGTCTGGGGGATGGAACCCGTGTTGATCCATGGTAGATGAGAGAGAGGAATTTGGGAAAACGAATGTTCCACTTGCACCCAGTCTTTGCTCGAGGAATGTGCATGCCAATCCACAAGTCGTGTTAGTTGGCAAGCCCTATAATAGGATTGAAGATCTGGAAGTCCTAAACCTCCCCTATTCTTGGGAAGCATCAATTTTGCCCAGCTCAGACGAGGGGGCCCTGCTGACCAGAGGAGGCGTCTGCATATATGTTTAAATGAGGTAAAATAGGACGGGGGAGTTTAATTGGGATAGCTTGCACTAAGTAAAGTAATCTGGGGAGCACATTCATCTTTAAAATGGTAGCTCTGCCGAACCAGGAGAAAGGGCCCTTTAGCCAACCATTAATGTCCTCCCTAATAGTTTGAAGTGCAGGGAGAATGTTCTTCGCATACAGGTCAGACAATCTGGTAGGAATTTTAATGCCCAAGTAAGTGAGTTCGTTGGGTTCCCATTTAAAAGGGAAGTTGGCTTGACAGAGAAGGGTCGTTTGTTGGGGTAAGGAGACGTTGAGTGCCTTAGATTTATCGAAGTTTATTTGGAGGTTGGAGAGGTGTTTGAAGAGGGTAAAGTCTTTGAGGAGGTTTGGGATGGTAGTCAGGGGATTTGAAAGGAATAATAGAATATCGTCTGCGTATGCCGCAATCTTGTATTGCTTGCGATGGATGGTAATCCCCTGAATATCGGGGTTGTCTCTAATTTTGCGGAGGAAAGGCTCCATGATAAGGATGAAGAGTAGTGGTGAGAGGGGGCAACCCTGGCGCGTGCCGTTGGATATGGGGAACCTATTTGATAGTTGGCCATTGACCCTTATCCTGGCCGTGGGGGACGCATATAGTGCCATAATCATTTGTATAAGCCGTGTTGGGAAACCCACAGCTTGCAGACAGGCGGACATAAAGTCCCATGCTACTCTGTCAAAGGCCTTTTCAGCATCAAGGGACAGAAAAAATCCCTTAGACGTAGTGGTGGTCAGCCAATGGTGAACGTTTAGGGCCTTGGTAGTGTTATCTCTGGCTTCTCTGCCAGGGATAAAACCCACTTGGTCGGTCGATATTAATTTAGGGAGCAAGGGGATTATGCGGTTTGCCAAAATCTTTGCGTATAGTTTCACATCTACATTAAGGAGGGAAATAGGGCGATAATTGGAAACTACTGTCACGTCTTTACCCGGTTTTGGAATGAGCGTTACATGTGCCTCCAAAATGTCCCTGTTTTGTGGGGGGGAGGAGAAAGGTAGGCCATTGAAGGCTGCCACAAAGTGTGGGAGCAGGATATCTGGGAAAGATTTGTAGTAGCTAGAAGTCAGTCCGTCCGGACCTGGGCTTTTACCCGGTTTCAACTGTTTCAGGGCCTTAATGGCTTCTTCAGTGGAGATTGGTATGTCTAGGTCAGTTAAATCTTCCGAGGGTAAAGGAGAGGGGCTGTGTTGGGCTAAGAATTCGTTTATAATTTCAGGACGTCTAGCGAAAGAGTCAGTCGAATGTGGAGTGGGAAGGTTGTACAATTTGGAGAAGTATGTGACAAATTGGTTAGCTATGTCTTCCGTGCGATTAATAGTGTTGCCAGAAGGGGTTTTGATAGTGTGGATCGTGTGTGTGGATTTTTTCTTTTGCAGGGCTCTTGCTAAGAGTTTGCCCGCCTTATTCCCAAATTCATAGAACAATTTCTGTGTTAATGTATATTTGCGTTTTAGAGTTTTCTGGAGTTCTTCTAAAAGGTCAGCTCTCGCTGCCAGTAGGTCAGTGAAGCATTTGTCAGCTAATGATCGTTTGTGGATGTTTTTGAGCCTTTTCACTCGGTTTGATAGTTCATCAATGTGTGCCTTTCTAAGTTTGTTTCTTTTGGCCGTTAAAGATATGAGTTCGCCCCTGATTACACACTTGTGTGCGGCCCAAGTAACCGTCAGGGACGTGTCCCCAGTGGAGTTTTCTGTAAAGTAGTGTGAAAGACCTTCCGATATTTTCAGGGTATTATCAACGTCCAGGAGAAGCGAGTCATCCAGGCGCCAGATCATTGATCTGGTTCGTCGGGACGGGAGTGTGAGGGTCATGGTTATGGGGTGATGGTCCAATAAAACCATGGGCTCAATGGTGGCCTCTGTAAGTGTGGTCAGATCATCCTGTGTTACGAAGAAATGGTCTAGTCTAGAGTATTTGTTGTGCGGTGCGGAAAAAAAGGTGAAGTCTTTTACCGTTGGGTGAAGTGTGCGAAATGAGTCGTGGAGAGTTAAGGTACTAAGGCAAGTCTTGATTGCACGAAGGGCGCTATATGCAATAGAGGAAGAGCCGTTGGAAGTGTCGAGGGATGGGACAAGCGGAACATTAAAATCTCCACCCAGAATTAAGGTACCGATTTTAAACGCAGTGAGTTGATCCAAGGTTTTACGGTAGAAGGCCACGTGCTGAGAATTTGGTGCATAAATATTTGCAATGGTAATGGGTTTGCCATGGATAGTACCTTTTAAAAAGATATATCTCCCATTTACATCCCTCTCACTGTCAGTGATCTGGAGGGGACAGCGTTTCGAGATGAAGATAGAGACCCCTTTCGATTTGTTTGTGTCGTTTGTCGCATGGTAAACCGTCGGATAGTGGAGGTCGTGAACCCTGGGGACATTATCCGTACGGAAATGGGTCTCTTGGATCAGAGCGATGTGTGTTTTGGCTCTGCGAAGGGTATGTAATAATTGGGAACGTTTCTCGGGAATGTTTAGGCCTCGCATGTTGATAGAATGTAGTCTAATTTGAGTAGGGAGGTTGGGCACCCAAGGGTCAGAATCAGTTCTTGGAGGTGTGTCCGTCATTCTCTGGGGGGGGGGGAGTGAGATTATACCGGTGTTACGGTTGAGGTGGCAGTACTACCACTGTGCTAAAGAGGAGAAGGTGGGGAGGAGAAGACCGATGAGGGGAAGGAACCTGTCCAAACACCTCAAGCTTGGGAGATGATCGGTGAGTTATAGGGCGTGGAGGGTGGTCACGCGTCAGCAGGCGTGCTCGTACCCTCTCACGCCTCCGTGGGGGTTGGCCAAGACCGAGGCCGGTGAAGGATTTCAGAATGAGGGGTGAAAGTGTAAATACAGGGGATAGCTCACCACCCCAGGACAATCAAACATTGGAATATGGGGAGCCCTTGATCGTAAGGATTCAAGGCACGTGGTGCACGCTAATACGGATTAAAATAGCTCGAGGCTTAGTTATATGTATTAGGGCCTAGAAGCCGAGCAAAGATATTGTGTCTGGGGTCTAGGGGGTGAGACGGTGTCATCCGTACATACGGTACCTCCCCGGGAATCATGCTTGTGTTAGAATGCCTATTGTGATTCTTCATAAGCGTATCCGCCTGCAAACAGACATAAACCGTCAGTTTGGGTAGACCGCATGTAGAAGGTAAAGCCTGTAATGGGACCAGTATCCAATAGGGGATCGCATCCAAACTGAACAACCAAGAAAGAAAAAAAAAAAGAAAAACCATATAAACAGAACAATCTCAAACAAATAGTAAACGATAAATGGTACAGGATACCTGGAAAGAGTCAATGCAAAATTCTCCGTATTGCACCTTGACGAGAAAGTAAGTGGTGTATAGCCACAAAGTTCCACAAGAGCAAGTATTAATAGTGATTATTAATAGTAATAGTGAGGACCCGCCCACCCGCCATTCGGGAAGCAAACCAGTAGAGGTAAGCAACCATGGCTACAGTGAAAAGTTCAGATGGTCCGCCAGAAGGTTGTAATTCCCCTTAGGGTATTTAGCATTTAGTTGTGGGGGGAAGGGAGGACAAAAGATGAGAAGGAGAGACAGGGGAGGAATATGGGATAGCGAGAGGGAAGGGAAAAAGGGAGGGGAAGGGGAAAGGAGGTTGAAGGGGATAAGATGAAGGGAGGTATGAATCCCAGGGGAGGAAGGAGTGGGGGGAGGGGAAGGAGTAAGAATAAAAAGTGAGAAAGAGAAAAGGGGGGTGGTAGAGGTGGAGGGACAGGGGGAAGAGGTGAGGGACAGGGGGAAGGGGTGAGGGACGGGGGAAGAGGGGAGGGACAGGGGAAGGGAGGGGAGGAAGAGGGGAGGGAGGGGAGGAAGAGGTAGAGGGACGGGGGGGGAAGAGGTGAGGGACGGGGGGGAAGAGGTGAGGGACGGGGGGAAGAGGTGAGGGACGGGGGGAAGGAGGAAAAAAGGGGGTTGTAGGGGGAAAGGGTGGGGTGAAGGTAGAGGGATGGGGGGAGGATAAGGAATTGGAGTGGAGACGTGGAGGAGAGGTGGGGATAAGGGAGGAGGATAGAAAATTAGGGTGCGAGGAAGGGATCAGAGAAGGTGGTGAGGGAATGGGGAGGAGACGGGGGGACACAGCCCGGTATTTCTACTGGTGGCATATGGTAGGTATGCAATGTTGTGGAGAGGTGATCGGCATCGGGTTGAATAGTTCAGGGATGGTTCGTAGTCTTGATGTTCTTGACTGCTGCTGTCGGGCTAGGTATATCCATTATGTCCATGAGCTCTCGGGTAAGAGTCAAATCGGGTTATAATGGTAATACAGAAAGCTGTAGGACAAGATGCGATGGAATGCATGTTTAGAGGAGTTTACCGTCCACATATTCACAGTCCGTAATCAGCCCATATGATCCAACGATGTGAGAAAGGGAAGTCTAGAAGGTGGTAAGTTCCCTAAGTGCCAAAGGAAGAATAGTGTGAGGGGGGCGGAAAGGGGCACATCTCAGCAATGGTTGGGGCAGGCAGTCTTTACATCGGTCTTCTAGCGGGGGGGCCCTGCATCGCTGTCCCCATTGTGAACTTACCGAAGCGGTAGGTCGGAGGTGCCGCTAGCAGACGGAGGGTAAGTTAAGTTAGGCGCCGAGAGCGGGTCGTCTTCTGGGAAGATGAGTGTTGTCCAGCGGATGTTGTGAAGAGAGGCTTCCTGAGCGTCGCGTCCGGAAATGACGTGTTAGGGTGCGCTGTCAATGACGTCCTACGAGCCGCGAGTTGTTCTGGGGGATGTAGTCAGCGTAATACGTTGGATTTTGTAAGCTGGAATACGTAGGCGGGAAGGCGGTTCAGTGTCCAGGTGTCGTGGAGCGGGAACGGAGGTTCAGCTAGACCGCGCACTCATGGAGGAGTTGCTTCCATTGGGCGGAGCGAAATGAGCCCTGCAGTACATATAGTCCTAAGAGACTAAGCGAGATAAAAGTGAATAACGAATAAACGTTGTGTTCTCCTATTTTCTTCTTTTTTTTTTTTTCTTTTTCCTCTCCTCTCCTTCCTTCTCCTTAAAAGTGTGAACAGTTCTGTAAGGATGCATAGTAGTATAAATGAGGGGAACCGGGGTTAACTGTGCTAAGTCACGGTGGTCAGAGAGTACAATACCTAATGATCCCGACGGGCTCTCCTTGTCGGGAGTTGCGGGAAGTGGCGTGACCTCTGGATCCCGATGGGGATCGCCTCCTTCTAGAGCTAGTAGCCTGGGTTTCCATGGGTTCCTCTCGGAATTTAACGGGTTTGCTGACTGCATAGCGGAAGTTTGCGTACCAATCCGGGACGGACACACGGGGAATTTCTAGTGCATCGCAAAACGATGGTAGATCCTCCGGTACCCTGAGAAGCGCCGTACGTCCCAGCGCTGTAGCCGATAGGCAGAAAGGAAATTTCCATTTATATCTGATCCCCTTATCTTGCAGTACGGTCAGCAGAGGTTTTAAGGCACGGCGATGCTGTAGTGTGATTCCCGATAAGTCCTGGAACAATTGTATCTGCCTCCCCTCATGTAATAATTGTTGACCTCTCGCCTGTTTGAGAATGTCTTCCTTCAGCGTGTAATCCACTAGACAGCAGACAATATCCCTTGGGGGATCAGATTCTCTGCCCTTAGGGCGCAGGGCGCGGTGGATGCGTTCCATGATAATCGGGGTCTGTGGAGGCCTATTGAGGATACTGTTAAACATAGTAGTCACTGTTTGGGGGATTTGGTCTCCCTCGACAGATTCCGGTACACCCTGCACTCTGAGGTTATGGCGGCGCCCCCTGTTGTCCAGGTCCTCCAAATGGCGCTGCATGTCCCGGAGCTGTAGAGTGTGGGTATCAATTTGCTTGGCGGCCCTGCGAATATCCTTCTCCTGGTAATCCGCCTGTAATTCCACGTAATGTACCCTGTCATTCAAATCGTGGATGTCCAGGCGGAGGTCCGCAATGGCCGCCGACAAGGTGTCCTTGATGTCTGCTGCAATGGAGCGGAGGTCCTGTATGGTCAGTGGTGCCTGAGAGGAATTCGTTCCCCCGTTGTCCGGTGGAGAGGGAGCTGCTAAGGTTGCTGACAGGGGTATTCCCTGCAATTGATGTGACTGGGAGCTGTTCTGGGCTTGTCCTCGGTGGGACAACGCCATGTTCCCCCTGTTGTTTCTGAACATCTCGGGAATGTTCTGGTTCATGTCACCCTGTTGTTCGAGCGGCGAGCGCGATCTGGATGTTGAAGAGTGCCTGGATGCAGTCCCCAGCTTTTAAGGTAAAAATGGGATGGATTTGGGGTGATAGGGCTCCCGAAAATACACAAAGTTGTCCTGAGGTGGCAGGAGCTCTCGATTCAGGCGTCTATTCAGTAGCAAGGTCCGGCCACGCCCCCCTGTTGTTTTTTATTTTTTAATAAATAGTGGTAACATACTACACCATGATAGCTATTCATTTTTTATGAGAAATATTAGAGCAAACCATTCTACCATACTGTTGGGAAAGGCTGCTGGCGGATCTATTGCAACGGAGTGGTTATCCTGTAATGAACCAAAGGCGCACACTCACATCCATCTGGTGAGTGGCCATTTTTACTAGGTGGTGGTGGCAAGCACTTTAAGGGCTCAGGTTTAGCGTTAACTGTGAATAATGGGCCTAGAATTATTTCCTTCACTCCAACATGCGTGGAGATATGTAACACGTGCAGTGCAAGCAAAGTTTTCATACATAGGTTCCCCAACCTGTGCATTTACATGCATATGTGCAGGTACTGTATATGAAGCCTGGCAAGTCCAAAAATGTATTTGGGGTGGAGGTTTATGTGCCTGGGTAAACCTTAATTTTTTTTTTCACTAAAACTCTAATTATATCACATAAGGGGAACTTCCAGGATCTTACTAGGTAGGGATGATGAGCAAACAGATGTTCGCTGGTCCCGGGCCCAAAGGTGGGACAGTGGAGCCCACGATTCATGGCTTAAGGGTGGGGGGGTTGGGGGATCACTTCCAGGGGACTATGAAAGCAATCTTAAAGCTGACAGTCAGCTTATTAGATATACAGTAAACCCCCCTCCATCGCGGGGGTTATGTTCCAGACCCACCCGCAATAAGTGAAAATCCGCAAAATAGAAATACCCTATTGTCAGGGTCACCTGTGGCCAGGTGACAGATGCACACCGTAGGGGGACAGGAGTGCACCGCGAGGTAGTGAACCCTATGGCTGGCTTC
This sequence comes from Rana muscosa, assembly GCA_029206835.1. Lineage (NCBI taxonomy): Eukaryota > Metazoa > Chordata > Amphibia > Anura > Ranidae > Rana > Rana muscosa. Next base: position 286,976,947 of record CM055118.1, read on the forward strand.
TGTGGATAGGAAACTGGGTGGTTGTGGAAAGCGGGACCAGAGGAGCACAACCGGGATCCCAACGGAAGCGAGAGCCAAGATTCCCCAGGGCGCGGAGTCTAAGACCCAGCTGGTCTTCTCCAGGGCCTCTAGTGGTGAGGATGTTACGCTGCAGGCTGGGACCAGGTCGCGGCCCCTGGAGTTTCCTAGCTCACGCCCCGTAGGATAAGGGGAAGCAGCAGCACACGATAGAGAGAACCGAATAACAAGCCGAAGGTCAGGGGCCACAAGCAGACAAGGATAACGAAGAACGAGCCGAAGGTCAAGGGTCACGAGCAGACAGGGATGGTCGGGGACAAGCCAATAACGTAACAGAGAGACAGACGTAGCACACGGCAGGCAGGAACCCAAACACACAATGCCTAACAAACACGTTGATCAGCAAAGCAGGCTTGCAGTGCACAGGTTAATATAGTGTTCAGTGATAGGGCCTGGGGTGGAGTCAGGCTGGGAGGAGATTATAAAGGAAGCCAGGTGAAGGAGGTCTGGTCTCTAGATGAACACATGAGGAGGAAGGTAAGATGGCAGACAGACATTAATGCATATCCATGACAGTACCCTCCCTCTTATGGGCCCTCCCCCGCCTGGACCCAGGCTTAAAGGGAAATCTCTGATGAAACCTTCTCAACAGATGAGGTGCAGCGACATCAGATGCAGCGATCCAAGACGCCTCCTCAGGACCAAAACCTCTCCAATGCACAAGGTACTGAAGAATGCCTCTGCAGAGCCGAGAATCCAGAACTTGTCTAACCTCGTACTTAAAATTATCCTCAGAGACCGAAAACGAGGTAGGGAGATGACAAGAAGATCTATTGAGGACCAAAGGCTCTCTAGGAATAAGCAAGGGCATGAGAGGATCAACAGGAATCTGAGGAGGGTCCCCTAGACCCTTAAAGGGGAACTGGTCATCTTGCACAGGACCATCAGACTGGGCAGATGTCAGTGGAACCCTGAAGTCAGGTTGGTTAGAAGGTGACATGTCGCCGGAGTCAAGCTGAATAGCTGAAGGACAAGCAGAATGTCCCGAACAAGAAAAAGTAAGAGGCTCACTGGGCATGGGCTGGACTGGCATAACTAGTACAGAGGCAGAGTGAATAGCTGAGTCAGGTGTAGCGACTACCTGAATCGCATCGCAAGACGTAGCGACTGCAGGACTTGTAGACAAGCTAGCCTGGCTGTGCGTCCAAGGGTGGTTAGGGACAGAGAAATGTAAATGGTTATGCAACCTGGAATGAATGACCGGCTCAGATTCACAGGGGGCAACCTTGGGTAGACAGGAGGAGGAACAGGAGGGACCCCAAGCCAGGATCTGTCCAGTAGTCCAGTCCACATGAGGAGAATGGAGCTGTAACCATGGGAGACCCAAAATTATAGGCGTTGAGGCCTTGGGTAAGATAAGGAAGGATATCCACTCCTGGTGGAGTGTCCCTACCGACATCTTAACAGGGAGGGTCTGGAAGCGGATAGGTCCCCCTGGGAGAACAGTACCATCAATCGCCAAGACCACCAATGGCGTGGTGAGGGGCAAAAGAGTAAGTCTCATGGACGATGCGATTTCCCAGTCCATGAAATTACCAGCGGCTCCGGAATCCAGATATGCTGAGACCGAATGAGAAGAAGCACCAACATGAAGGAACACAGAAAGCAGAAGACGAGAAGGGGAAGGTGATATTTCTGGGTCCAATACTCCACTTTCCAGATGAAGTGGACCCGAACGTTTTTCTGGACAAAGAGAGCAAGTGTCACGAAAATGACCTTTGCCCCCACAGTAAAGACACAGACCAAGAGTTCTGCGCCTAGCACGTTCCTCAGGGGATAGCCTGGTCCGACCCAGCTGCATGGGTTCCTCAGCTGGTAGGAGATGCTCTACGGGTCGAAGAGAGGGGAGCTCAGGCTGACTAAGAACCAAGGAGGGCTGGCGTTGCTTTTCTAAGGTCCTCTCCTGAAAGCGAATATCGATCTGGTTACACAAGGAGATAACGCCGGCCAGATCAGTGGGGATGGTTCTTCCAGCTAATTCATCCTTCACTCTATCAGACAGGCCATGCAAAAAGGTTGCGACTAAGGCCTCATTGTTCCAGCTCAACTCAGCCGACAGTATGCGGAAATGAAGGGCATACTGTCCCACAGAAGCAGACTCTTGGCGGAGACGTAAAAGGGTGCTGGCCGCTGAAGAGACACGAGCCGGTTCTTCGAAGATATTCCGAAAAAGTTTCAAGAAACCAGACAGGCTAGAAACCACTGGATCATTCAGTTCCCACAGAGGGGCTGCCCAGGCTAAAGCTTCACCAGAGAGGAGGGAAATGATATAGGCTACCTTAGCCCGATCAGACAGGAAGTTTTGGGGCTGGAGCTCAAAATGAATCGTGCATTGGCTAAGGAACCCCCTGCAAGCCTTGGAGTCCCCAGAGAAACGGGACGGAGCTGGCAGTTGTAGCGAGTGTGTGGCTGCGACTGGTGCAATAGGTGCAGCCGCTGATTGTATTTGAGGTTGCGGATTCAGGGTTCCCAAGGAGGCCTGAAGCTGCTCGAAGCGAGAAGCCAGATCCTGGAGGAATCGCATCACCTGAGTCTGATTCGATTCCTGGGTTTCAAGTCTGCAAACTATGCCCTGCAATGGATCATCCGCGGGTAGCGGGATGTCAGCCGGGTTCATGGCTGATCAAACTGTCAGGGTCACCTGTGGCCAGGTGACAGATGCACACCGTAGGGGGACAGGAGTGCACCGCGAGGTAGTGAACCCTATGGCTGGCTTCTGTGGATAGGAAACTGGGTGGTTGTGGAAAGCGGGACCAGAGGAGCACAACCGGGATCCCAACGGAAGCGAGAGCCAAGATTCCCCAGGGCGCGGAGTCTAAGACCCAGCTGGTCTTCTCCAGGGCCTCTAGTGGTGAGGATGTTACGCTGCAGGCTGGGACCAGGTCGCGGCCCCTGGAGTTTCCTAGCTCACGCCCCGTAGGATAAGGGGAAGCAGCAGCACACGATAGAGAGAACCGAATAACAAGCCGAAGGTCAGGGGCCACAAGCAGACAAGGATAACGAAGAACGAGCCGAAGGTCAAGGGTCACGAGCAGACAGGGATGGTCGGGGACAAGCCAATAACGTAACAGAGAGACAGACGTAGCACACGGCAGGCAGGAACCCAAACACACAATGCCTAACAAACACGTTGATCAGCAAAGCAGGCTTGCAGTGCACAGGTTAATATAGTGTTCAGTGATAGGGCCTGGGGTGGAGTCAGGCTGGGAGGAGATTATAAAGGAAGCCAGGTGAAGGAGGTCTGGTCTCTAGATGAACACATGAGGAGGAAGGTAAGATGGCAGACAGACATTAATGCATATCCATGACACCTATTTAAATACACACTAGGCATGTATTTATAACTTTCACTGTACTTTTAAAAGCATTTTAAGGTCTTTAAACACACTTTTAAAACAATAGAAACACATTTAAACACATAAAAGATACTGAGAGACATAGCAAGAGCAATGGAAAACACAAAAATATTTAATTAACAATGATTTAATCAATAAAATAATGTTAATAGGTCTTACAGAAAAAAACGCAATATACCGGGACCACGAAAACTGAACCACGATATAACGGGGGTTTACTGTACACATACTCTTGGGAGTGTGTGGAAAACCCCCTGCTTTCAACGACGCATGCCATACGTGAACGGCAGTAAAAGGTTAAAACCATATGAATAAAAGCTGACCATTGTAAGCCTCCCTGGTGGGGTCATGTTTGTCATGTTAGTCACTACCACTTTTACTTGACAGCCTGACACATAAAAAGAAGTGGAAAAAAAAAAAGAAGATCTATTGGCTGGATCAACAGGAAAAGAAAAACGATGTTAACGGTGGAACCCAGGAAAACAAAAACTGCTGTGATAATGTGAAGAAATAACGGGAAAAAGAAAAAAAAATACTGACTTTTGAGGCACAACGTAAGGCCATTGGGAGAAAATACATTGGTTTTTATCAAGGTACTAATTTTGTTATGTTGGTTTGTGATGTTTGATCTTGTCCCCTATACGAATCTTTAAACAATAAGGTATTAATTGTCCATACAATCCTGGAACTAGTGATTAATTGGGGATGTCTATGAGGGGGCTGTGGGATTTGGTACTGTAGCCTGTGGGCCCTCAGTTGGTTCCAACCTATGAGCCCTTTTCCCTTCCCCCTATCCTCTATGTGCTCCAGGGTGTTACCCCAGCAATATGACATGCTGGGATGAAGATTTTTTTAATAACTTCGGGTGTTTTTGTTTTGATTATTATGTGAATAAATGTTTTGACGGCTCCTAAAAAAGTGGATCAAGACCATGGAAACGCATTGGGCCATAAGGAATCAACCAATTTTGATATAATATGTTGCTTCATTACATTTTGATGTTTTAATATTTGTACTAAATGATGTTATGTGGACAATTATGGGAAATCTGTTTTTTGATTATTGATTTCAAATAAATGATGTTTTTAGATATATGTTGTGCCTCAAATGTCCCATTTCAGTTTGTTTTTTTCCTATTCCCCTTTTTTCTTTTAATAATATATAGGAATGTGGCATTATCCTTTTTATTAATTTTATTGCTGTGGTAATACGTTGCACTATTTACAGACTGCATATATAATTTTTTTTTTAATTCATCCATAATTCCATTTCACGTATCAGCAGAAAATCTGAACCACTGAGACTCTTTATAATATTTATCTAATTAAAATATCTCAGCCGCAGTAAAGAAATGTATCTGAAGTATTGCAATGGGTGTGCAGTTTCTACTTTTGGGGATGGAAATGGGCCACGCTGCACTCAGGGGACTGCTATATGGTGCATACAAAGCTGCCAGCTTGAAGAGGTTTTCTGATGATGGAAAGGCCTTTAAATAATCCTGTAAAAAAAAATACTGTAGCCTAACTGTGCAATTCCAAATAATCGATAAAATCAATTAGCAGGAAAAAAAAGAGCAATAGTGAGTTTTAATTTCCTCAAAATTTGGGCAAAATCTGTCAGTCAGTGGGGAAAATAAAATTAGGGCAGGTGGTTTTTTCATGATTTTTAATGTTGCAATGGGCTTTAATCCTTTTTGCTATCAGATGCGTTTTTCACAAAAAATTATTTTAGGCCTTAAAGCGTTTGTTACCCCAACACTTCATATTCCTGATATGTTCCTGCTGTACCTTGTATTTGTATGAGAAAGACTGCTGTTCTCTTTGAATTGGTTCCTTTATGTAAAATTCCTGGTGTTCCTGCCAGTCCCTCTGCTGTCCTATCAAAAACTGACCACACTATGCATGAGAGCACAGCGTGGTCAGTTCTCTAGCTATGCTGGGAACTCAGTGTACTCTCCTCCAATGATCAGACTTCTCTAGACACGCCTTTGTTGCACAGCCATTTACTGGGAAGATTAGTGTACTGCTGCTTTTCTACCCCCCAGCTCTTCTGCACCTGAGAACAGAGGGAATGTGATCACTCATAAAAAAGGGAAAAAAGGTCTTTATAATGTTTGTTATATCTATACACAAATGTTTTGCCTTTCATTTCTATTTTAAACTGAATGGGTTGTTTTACAAGGTGATTGTTTACAATCACTTTAAGATTACCTAAAATCTCCCAAATATTATATAATTTCTGAAAGCAGAGACCCTGGAGAGTAAAATGGTGGTAGTTTACATTTTTAGCATAACAGTTTATCAAAAGCGAAATTTCTGTAAAAAATATGTGTTAAAGTGATTGTAAAGTCTCGTTTTTTTTTCTATAAAAATAATAAACATGTTATACTTACCTGCTCTGTGCAGTCGGTTTTGCACAGAGAAGCCCCGAACCTCCTCTTCTCGGGTCCCTCTTTGTCTCTCCTGGCCCGTCCCTCCTGATGAGTGCCGCTTGCTATAGGGGCACCCAAGTCGAGCTGCAGCTCCCTGTGTCCATTCAGACACAGAGCTGTGGTTCATCCCCACCCCCTCTCTCCTGATTGGCTGACCAACTTTGAAAGCAGCGGGAGCGAATGGTGCCACTGCTCTGTCTCAGCCAACCAGGAGGGGGAGTCCTGGATGGCCGAGACACTCGTGGACTTTTGCTGGACAGAGATGGGGCTCAGCTAAGTATTAGGAGGGCTGAGGGTGGCTGCTTCACACAGAAGGCTTTTTATCTTAATGCATAGAATGCACTAAGATAAAAAACCTTCTAACATTACAACTACTTTAATTTTAGGGCACACAAACACACTATACTATAAAACAGCGACATCAATACTATACATTTTCCAACAAGCAGCACTTTAAAAGTCCTTACAGGTTGTCAGTTTAGTGTTAAATTATTGTCCTCACTCAAGCGTGTGTAACTAAGGCCCCTTTCACACTGAGGCGTTTTTACCGCATTTTTGCGGTAAAAATAGCGCTGTAATAACGCCTGAAATAATCCTGCCCCAGCATTCTCAATGTGAAATCTCTGAGGGCTTTCACATTGAGGCGTTTTGCTGGCTGGGCGTTGAAAAAAATCCTGCAAACAGCTTTTTTAGAGCAACTTTAGGGCGCATAAAATAGCGCTGTAAAAACGCCTATCCCCATTGAAATGAATGGGAACCGCGGTAAAAACGCATAGGCATAAGCGTTATTTAAAAAAATAACGCTAACGCATATGCGTTTTTACCGCGTTTTTACCGCGTTTTTACCGCATTCGTGGTATTTTTAGCGCGAACGCGGTAAAGCGCAGTAAAAACGCATACGCGTTAGCGCTATTTTTACCGCGAACGCGGTAAAAACGCTGTAAAATCACGGTAAAATCGCGGTAAAAAATTTCATCATTTTTTAGCGTTTTTTCAACGCCTCAGTGTGAAAGGGGCCTAAGTGTAACGTGGGAAATTTATGTTTTTGTACGTAAGCACCCCGACACGTGTGTGTGTGTGTATGTAGGGGTTCGGGAGGGCTCAACATTTATTTTGAAGGGGTTTAGGTTCTTGGGTGTAACTTTTCTTTTACACTTTTTTTTCACTACACTTTATTCTTTATCACCTAGATCAGTGGTTCTCAACCCTGTCCTCAAGTACCCCCAACAGGCCATGTTTGTAGGTTTTCCTTTATCTTGTGCAGGTGCTTTAAATCAGTCAATGACTTGGTATTTCGGACAGCTATTTTAGAGAAATTCCCAAAACATGGCCTGTTGGGGGTACTTGAGGACAGGGTTGAGAACCACTGACATAGGGGACCAAAAGTCCCCTAAGTCATACTATTTTCTTGTGATAGGTTATCTGTAATGAGACATCGGGGTCTAAAATGAGACCTGAGCCCTGATGCCTCTCTTGCTGTCCATTGAAACTAATGGAGTGCAGATCCACAGCTGATGTTGCTTCCAGGTTCTTTCTAGGTAGGGAAGATCAGAAAAAGGATGTTTGCTGGTCTCTCTCCCCTCTACTTAGTGACATCTGTCATGCTGGTCCTGTGTCTGCAACTGCATTTTTTTGCACCTGCAAAATAATGTGTATTTATTTATTTTTTCTAAAAAGTGAACTTATCCTTTAACCGCTTGCCGACCGTATACTGTACATATACGGCAGCAAGGCTGCTCTCCTGCGCAGGATCACGGAACTAGTACGTGATCCGCGCCGGGGTTGGGAGCAGGCCCGTGCGCCCCCCCCCCACCCCAACTGTGCCGCGATTGGCTGCAGCACGGCGACCAATCAGCGGCCGGCACCCGATGATCAGCTCCGAACATTACCAAAGAGAGCCCTGTGTAGGTAAACTAACACAGGGCTCTCTTCTGACAGCAACAATGTGCTGTTTTTTTCTTCCTGCAAAGCAAGAAGTAAAAAACTACACATTGGGGCTGATTTATGAAAATGTTGGCGCATTTGCGTGGGCAGGAATAATTATTGCGACATGGCGCATGCTGTCGACTTGCGCCGGATTCGCGGAATCGTTGCACGTACGGGCGCATACACATTCTTAAATATGAAACAGACATCGGGCACTTGCTCATTGTAATGCTGATTAGGGATGAGCTCGGTGTTCGAGTCGAACATACGTTCGACTCGAACATCGGCTGTTCGATCGTTCGACGAAGATCGAACGATTTGGGCCGTTCGCGCCTAATTCGAGTGACGCGAATGGCCCACAATTCACTACGCCATCGCAGTGTCATCCAGGCGCTGTGATTGGTCAAGCATGCACTGTGACCCCGCATGCTTTGCCAATCACAGCGCCGGCAGCGAGGAGAGCAATGATTGGCCACAGGCAGGATGCCTGTGGCCAATTATTGCTGAGGGTGTTTAGTACACGCCCCACACTATAAAAGGCCGCCAGCACGGCGGCCTAGTGTAGTGTGTTCCGGAGCAGGGAAAGAAGCATAGGCAGGGACAGTGACATTTTTTTTTCTTGCTTAACCTGGATTCCTTTAGTTTAGGGAAAGAGAAGGATAGGTAGGGAGAGTGTCAGTGTGTTTTACTGTGCGAATCCTTGTTTCTAGGGACAGGGAAGGACAGTGAGGGAAATTCTCCTTGTGCTATACTGTGCTAAAGCATTGATCATCAACCATCTTTAAAAAAACATTTTTTCTAGGGACAGAAAACTATAGGTAGGGAGAGTGTCAGTTTCTTTCACTGTGATAATCCTTGTTTCTAGGGACAGGGAAGGACAGTGAGGGAAATTCTCCTTGTGCTATACTGTGCTAAAGCATTGATCATCAACCATCTTTAAAAAAACATTTTTTCTAGGGACAGAAAACTATAGGTAGGGAGAGTGTCAGTTTCTTTCACTGTGATAATCCTTGTTTCTAGGGACAGGGAAGGACAGTGAGGGAAATTCTCCTTGTGCTATACTGTGCTAAAGCATTGATCATCAACCATCTTTAAAAAAACATTTTTTCTAGGGACAGAAAACTATAGGTAGGGAGAGTGTCAGTTTCTTTCACTGTGATAATCCTTGTTTCTAGGGACAGGGAAGGACAGTGAGGGAAATTCTCCTTGTGCTATAGTGTGCTAAAGCATTGATCATCAACCATCTTTAAAAAAACATTTTTTTCTAGGGACAGAAAACTATAGGTAGGGAGAGTGTCAGTTTCTTTCACTGTGATAATCCTTGTTTCTAGGGACAGGGAAGGACAGTGAGGGAAATTCTCCTTGTGCTATAGTGTGCTAAAGCATTGATCATCAACCATCTTTAAAAAAACATTTTTTCTAGGGACAGAAAACTATAGGTAGGGAGAGTGTCAGTTTCTTTCACTGTGATAATCCTTGTTTCTAGGGACAGGGAAGGACAGTGAGGGAAATTCTCCTTGTGCTATACTGTGCTAAAGCATTGATCATCAACCATCTTTAAAAAAACATTTTTTCTAGGGACAGAAAACTATAGGTAGGGAGAGTGTCAGTTTCTTTCACTGTGATAATCCTTGTTTCTAGGGACAGGGAAGGACAGTGAGGGAAATTCTCCTTGTGCTATAGTGTGCTAAAGCATTGATCATCAACCATCTTTAAAAAAACATTTTTTCTAGGGACAGAAAACTATAGGTAGGGAGAGTGTCAGTTTCTTTCACTGTGATAATCCTTGTTTCTAGGGACAGGGAAGGACAGTGAGGGAAATTCTCCTTGTGCTATACTGTGCTAAAGCATTGATCATCAACCATCTTTAAAAAAACATTTTTTCTAGGGACAGAAAACTATAGGTAGGGAGAGTGTCATTTTCTTTCACTGTGATAATCCTTGTTTCTAGGGACAGGGAAGGACAGTGAGGGAAATTCTCCTTGTGCTATACTGTGCTAAAGCATTCCTCATCAACCATCTTTGAAATCCTTGTTTTTTGGACAGTCAGGGAAATTGTTGTTGTGCTATTCTGTGCGAAAGCAATCATCCTCAACCATATTTAGAAATCCTTAAGTAAAGGGACAGAGAAGGACACCTGAAGGTAGCCCTTATTGCTTTTTTCCCATCTCCCTGCAGGCCATCTATTAGAATGTCTGGAAGGCAAACAAGGAGAGGCAGACAGTCAGGAGGCAATAAAAGAGGGCAAGCAGGCTCTGTGTCTGGGGGCAACAGTGCTGGGCGTGGACGCGGTGCATTGTCATCAGCACATGGCCATGGGACATGCTTGTCCTTCTTTTCGGCAGCTGGACATGTTGAGCCACATCATGCCGAAGACTTGGTAGAGTGGATGACCAAGCCCTCCTCCTCCTCCTCATCCTCTCTCACCCAGGCTCAGGGTACTGGCGAAGCAGCTGCCAAAGCATCCTCTTCCCTGGTATCAATGTCAGACTCATCATCAGTCACTCCTTCCCTAGACCCACCATGTCCTCCTCCTGAGGAGTCCCCCGAACTGTTTGAGCACAGTGTTGGGTACATGCTCCAGGAGGATGCCCAGCGTTTCGAAGGGTCTGATGATGAAACCCAGCTACAGGAAGGCAGTAGCGTGAGAGAAGACAGAGGGGATGCTCAAGAAGGACACCAATCTGGCAGTCATGTTCCAGCAGCTGCAGCATACTGCCAGATTGGCTCCAGTGATGAGGAGGGAGGGGATGATGAGGTCACTGACTCTACGTGGGTGCCTAATAGGAGAGAGGAGGAGGAGGAGGATGAGGAGGAGGCACATCTCCAACGAGGCAGGATGCCCTTTGGTGGCCAGCGTAAGGGCAGTACACCGACGGAATCACACCGCAGAGCTCCGCCTGTGCAGGGCGCTGCCTCTGCCCGTCATTCAAAAAGTTCTTTGGTGTGGGCCTTTTTTGAGGCTAGTGCATCAGATCGCACAGCTGCTGTTTGCAACATATGTCTCAAGCATATATCGCGTGGCCAAAACATCAGCCGCTTGGGTACCACATGCCTGACCAGACATATGTTGACCTGCCATGCAGCTCGTTGGCAAGCCTACCTCAAAGACCCACACCAAAGAACAAAGCGGACCTCTCCTTGCACCGCATCAGCTGGGATCTCCAACCCCACTATAACTTCAGTCCTCTCTGAAACATGCACTGAGAGGAATGAAGGTGTAGAATTAGGTGTGTCACAGCCAAGTACTTGCGGCCACTCTGCTAGCAGTACACCGACGTCCGATTCTAGCAGGCAAATTTCCCTGCCCCAGCTGCTGGACCGTCGAAAGAAGTTCACTCCCAGCCATCCACATGTCCAGCGGTTGAATGCTAGCTTGGCTAAATTGCTAGCGCTTCAACTGCTGCCTTTTCAGTTGGTAGACTCGGCCCCCTTCCGTGAGTTTGTGCAATGTGCGGTTCCTCAGTGGCAGGTTCCCAAACGCCACTTTTTCTCACGGAAGGCTATTCCGGCTCTCTACCGGCATGTGGAAGGCAATGTCTTGGCCTCGCTGGACAGGACGGTCAGCGGTAAGGTGCATATTACCGCTGACTCATGGTCCAGCAGGCATGGACAGGGACGTTACCTTTCTTTCACGGCCCATTGGGTCACTCTTTTGGCAGCTGGGAAGGATGCAGGACAAGGTGCAGTAGTGTTGGAGGTTGTTCCACCGCCACGCCTCCAAAATGCTACTACTGGTTGTGACACACCTCTCTCCTCCACCCCCTCCTCTTCTTCTTCCTCCATGGCCTCTTCCTGTGCTTTGTAGACATGTGCACACTGAAATATTTCGTTTCGGAATTTCGTTTTCGTCCAAAAAATAAATTTATTTAGTTACTCCCGAAATTCGTTTTTATTTATTTCGTTTTTCGTTAAAAATTGCATTCGTCCGAAAATCTGAATTAATTAAGGTCGAATCTGTCATTGAAGGCTTATGGTGTCTGTCGAATGTTCAAAGAAGATTCGACGGAGCAGTGAAACTGTACGACTCTGCAATCATACATTTCCGGTCGAATGTTCCGCCCACAAGCAGTGATCTTTTCTCTCTATGTCGAATCTTTTCTCTCTATAATGTCGAATCTTTTCTCTCCTATGTCGAATCTTTTCTCTCTATAATGTCGAATCTTTTCTCTCCTATGTCGAATCTTTTCTCTCCTATGTCGAATCTTTTCTCTCTATAATGTCAAATCTTTTCTCTCCTATGTCGAATCTTTTCTCTCTATAATGTCAAATCTTTTCTCTCCTATGTCGAATCTTTTCTCTCCTATGTCGAATCTTTTCTCTCCTATGTCGAATCTTTCCTCTCCTATGTCGAATCTTTTCTCTCCTATGTCGAATCTTTCCTCTCCTATGTCGAATCTTTCCTCTCCTATGTCGAATCTTTCCTCTCCTATGTCGAATCTTTCCTCTCCTATGTCGAATCTTTCCTCTCCTATGTCGAATCTTTCCTCTCCTATGTCGAATCTTTCCTCTCCTATGTCGAATCTTTTCTCTCTATAATGTCAAATCTTTTCTCTCCTATGTCGAATCTTTTCTCTCTATAATGTCAAATCTTTCCTCTCCTATGTCAAATCTTTCCTCTCCTATGTCGAATCTTTCCTCTCCTATGTCAAATCTTTCCTCTCCTATGTCGAATCTTTCCTCTCCTATGTCGAATCTTTTCTCTCTATAATGTCGAATCTTTTCTCTCCTATGTAGAATAATCTTGGACTAATAGAGTTAAGGTTAGGCACATTCGACCACAGGTTCGATAGACACAGATTGTTATTGTCAGCGTCACGTCGAATCTCCTATCTATATCGAACTGTTGTAGCAACGAAAACGAAAATAAAGCATTTGTTTATGTCGGATCTTTCGGTTTTTGGATTCTGTGCTTTCGTTTTCGTTTGTTAAAACGATAACGAAAATAGCTGAAATTCGGATGAAAATGCATTCGGACGAAAACGAATGCACATGTCTAGTGCTTTGTCCTCTGAACCAGCGGTGCTCCGTAGCCGTTCAAGGGGCTACGCAAGTACGCAGGCAAAAAGATGCCATGCCGTGCTTGCGCTGGTGTGTTTGGGGGACAGAAGCCACACTGGGGCAGAGGTCCTGTCTGCTCTGCAGGGCCAGGCCGAGAGGTGGTTGACGCCACGCCAGCTTAAGCCAGGAATGGTGGTTTGCGACAATGGCACCAACCTCCTCTCCGCCCTCCGACAGGGACAACTGACCCATGTGCCCTGTGTGGCTCACGTCCTTAACCTGGTGGTGCAGCGGTTCTTGGGCAGGTACCCGGGCTTACAGAATGTCCTGAGGCAGGCCAGGAAAGTCTGTGTGCATTTCCGCAGATCTTATAATGCCAGTGCTCGCCTGGCTGAGCTGCAAAAGGAGTTGAACCTGCCCAAGAACCGCCTTATATGTGACATGCCCACCAGGTGGAACTCAACGTTGGCCATGCTGCAGCGGCTGCACACGCAGCAGAGGGCCATCAATGAGTACCTGTGCGACTACGGCACCAGGACAGGGTCAGGGGAGCTTGTTTTTTTTTCTCCACGCCAGTGGGGCATGATCAGGGATGCATGCACTGTCCTGGCACCATTTGAGGAGGCCACGAGGATGGTGAGCAGTGACAGTGCATGCATCAGTGACACTGTACCTCTTGTCCACCTGTTGGAGCACACGCTGCGTGGAATAATGGACAGGGCACTTGAGGCAGAACAGAGGCAGGAAGAGGAGGACTTCCTTGCCTCTCAAGGCCCCCTTTACCCAGACAGTGTTCCTTCTGTCCCACCCATCGCACAGGAAGAGGAGGAGGAGGAGGAGGAGGAGGAGGATTGTGTCAGCATGGAGGTGGAGGCTGGCACTCAGCATCATCAGCAGCAGTCTTTTAGGGATGATTTACAGTCCCAAGAAACCAGTGGACTTGTACGTGGCTGGGAGGAGGTGGCTGCGGATCATGTCGTCCTTAGTGACCCAGAGGACTCCGGAACGAATGCCTCAGCAAACCTACGCTGCATGGCCTCCCTGATCCTGCAAAGTCTGCGGAAGGATCCTCGTATTCTTCGGATCAAGGAGAGGGACCATTACTGGCTGGCCACTCTCCTTGATCCACGGTACAAGGGTAAGGTTGCGGACCTTATGTTACCGTCGCAGAGGGAGCAGAGGATGAGACAACTCCGGGAGGCCTTGCAGAAAGGTCTGTGCAACGCGTTCCCAGAGACTGGGAGGTTACAAACTCCTGGTCCTGGACAACGAGTTGCTGAGGCTTCGGCCAGTCAAAGAAGGAGCGGTGGGGAAGGTGGCCGTCTGACCGATGCGTTCAGACAATTCTTTAGTCCGCAGCCCCAAAGTATGATCGGTTCCAGCAACCATCGCCAGCGTCTGATAAACATGGTGCAGGAATATCTAGGGGCAAGGTCAGACTTGGACACCTTCCCCACCGAAAATCCTCTGGCTTACTGGGTCTTGAGGATGGATCACTGGCCAGAGCTTGCACAGTATGCAATTGAGCTACTGGCCTGTCCTGCATCCAGCGTTCTTTCAGAACGCACATTCAGTGCTGCTGGAGGATTTGTCACGGATCACAGGGTGCGCCTGTCCACCGACTCGGTTGATCGACTGACTTTCATCAAGATGAACCAGTCTTGGATCACCACCAGCTACCACACACCTGATGCTGATATAACAGACTAATTGATTTTAACATGTCACATCCCTTCAAGACTGATGCTGATGCTGAGTGCCTGTGCTGTTATGTTGACTGGCTATCCTCCTCCTCCGAGTCCTCAATGATACGATTGATGATGATAGCTTGGAAGATCATTTTTGTTTATGGGTGCCGCCACCAGTGGCTAAGGCCCAATTTTTCAGCCCCTGTTTAACAGGGGCGTGTAATTACAATTTTTGAAGCAATAATTTGCCATAGGGCTCATTGCTGTGCTCCAAGTACAGTATCTGTGAGGGGTTGGAGTGTTGTGGCACCAGTGCCTAAGGCCCAATTTTTCAGCCCCTGTTTAACAGGGGCGTGTCATTACAATTTTTGAAGCAATACTTTGCAACAGGGCTCATTGCTGTGCTCCAAGTACAGTATCTGTGAGGGGTTGGAGTGTTGTGCCACCAGTGCCTAAGGCCCAATTTTTCAGCCCCTGTTTAACAGGGGCGTGTCATTACAATTTTTGAAGCAATACTTTGCAACAGGGCTCATTGCTGTGCTCCAAGTACAGTATCTGTGAGGGGTTGTAGTGTTGTGCCACCAGTGCCTAAGGCCCAATTTTTCAGCCCCTGTTCAACAGGGACATGTAATTACAATTCTTGATCTAATAATTCACAGCAGGGCCCATTCCTGCACCCACCAAGAGTAACTCTGAGGGCTTACAGTGTTGTGGCAACGCCACCACCACCACCACCACGAAAGGCCCAATTTTTCAGCCCCTGTTCAAAAGGGGCATGCAATTACAATTCTTGATCTAATAATTCACAGCAGGGCCCATTGCTGCACCCACCAAGAGTAATTGTCAGGGCTTACAATGTTGTGGCACCAGCACCACCATCAAAGGCCCAATTTTTACTACCACTGTTCAACAATTATATGTAATTAAAATTCCTGATATAATAGTTGACAGCAGGGCGTTCCATCACCAACCAAGAGTAACTGTGAGTGCTTACAGTGTTGTGCCAACACCAACAACTAAGGGGCCTATTTCTGCAGAGTATATACGGCAGGTCCCTACTTTCAAACATCCAACTTACAAACGACTCCTACTTGCAAACGCAAGAAGACAACAGGAAGTGAGAGGGAATCTACCCCTTGGAAGGAAAATTCTCTCCTGTAAGAATTAATATGGGAGAAAGGTGTCTCCTCTGTACTGATGCTTTATCACCAATCCTTGTTTCCAGAAAAACACCACATTTCAAAAACAGTTGTCATTGGGACGGAAAGTGAGGTGAAATGTTCTGAACAGGGGCACAGACAGCAAAACAAATGTTACAGGGGTGATAACCCTTACCTATGTTTTCCAAAAAGTTTAAAAATAGATTTTTGGGCTGGAGCTACACTTCAACAATGTACCTGTTCAAAATTACAAACAGATTCTACATAAGAACAAACCTACAGTCCCTGTCTTGTATGCACCGCCTGTATACGGCTGTTCAGAGTATATAGGGCCTTTTTTATTTTATGTGCGGGGTTCCCCTTAATATCCATACAAGACCCAAAGGGGCTGGTAATGGGCTGGGGTAGGGGGGGGGGGGGTCATGGGGTAGCTATGCCATTTTTCTTAAAGATTTTCATCCATATTACCGGGACCAGACATTACATTAAAGCCGCAAGCAGTTTTAAATGGCTTTTTTTTCCTTTAGAAGTGTCATTTTGTGCAGGGACAGTTCTAAACACGGGAAACACGTGGCACTTCACAGGCATACTTTAGACACCCCCCAGGTACGATATTTAAAGGAATATTTGACTTTTTTTTTTTCACTTTATGCATCATTAAAATGACTGCTCCCGAAAAACGACCGTTTTTAAAACTTCTTTTTGCATTGATACATGTCCCCTGGTGCAGAACCCGGGTTCCCAAACCCTTTTTAGGACAATAACATGCATAATAGTCGTTATAATTAGCACTTTAGAATTCGAACGTTCGCATCCATTGTATTTAATAGGGTTCTAATGTTCGTACGAACTTTCGGTCCATTCGCGGGTTCTGGTGCGAACCGAACCCGGGGGTGTTCGGCTCATCACTAATGCTGATCATGTTAATGAGCTTGTCCTTATCACATGGAGAATATTGCTTCCACTTTTATTCCTTTCATTCATTTCTTTTTGAAACATCTCAATATTAATTCTAGAGATCTTCCTCCTATCAACAACTGTGCGGATGTTTCCTGGACTTGTAATTGTGCATTTTATGGTGATAGTCTATAATCATTGGTGGAGCCAAAACTTCCATGAAAACATCTTCTCAACACATGTCTGTGTATTGTGCATTCTGGACAATTCTTTCCCCGTACACTGTCCAATCTGATTGGATGACATTTACATCCACTCATTTCTCTGAGCAATTCATTTCCCCATACACTGTCCAATCTGATTGCACAGTGTATGGGGAAAGAATTGTCCAGAATGCACAATACACAGACATGTGTTGAAAAGATGTTTTCATGGAAGTTTTGGCTCCACCAATGATTATAGACTATCACCATAAAATGCACAATTACAAGTCCAGGAAACATCCGCACAGTTGTTGATAGGAGGAAGATCTCTAGAATGAATATTGAGTTGTTTCAAAAAGAAGTGGATGAAAGGAATAAAAGTGGAAGCAATATTCTCCATGTGATAAGGAAAAGCTCATTAACATGATTAGCATTACAATGAGCAAGTGCCCAATGTATAAGCAGTTGGGCACTCTGGAGAACGCAGATGCGCCCGTGTGCAACACACATATTTAACAAGCTAAAGCGTGTGCGCCCTGTCAGGCGAGCATAAAATGGTGTGCTTTGTCATTGCACATGTGCAGTTGAGTAGCTGAAAGAAGGCTGTAAAAAGGCTGATTAGTTGTAGGACAGATCTACATGTTCTGGACAGAATTTGTGCATTTAAACAATATTATATACATACTTTTTAGCCTGGTAACAGAAGATGGTAAACTAGTAAAGTTATCTACAGTATTCAGTAGGCTTGTGCAATTTGTTTCGTAACTAATCGAAATTCGTCCGAATTTAGCAACTTTCGGACGTTCGGAAGCATTCGAATTTCCGAACAAAGCAATTACGAATAAAACCGAATCCGAAATAAATTATATCGCAAATAGCGAATGCCCGAATGTCTTTGGCATAATTCGTTATGAAAAAAGTTACGAATGTACAAATCCATTCGAAGCGCAATAATGCCGCGTACACACGACCGCTTTTAATGTCATTGAAAAAAACAGCGTTTTTTCTCGACGTGATTCTTCTCAAGCCTGCCTTGCCTACACACTATCGTGAAAAAAAATGCTCGAGCATAGCGCGGTGACGTACAACACGTACGACGGCACTATATATGTGTCCAGAATCAACGAAAAATAATGTACTCTACCGAAAGTACGAATTCTAAATCAACTAAAAATAAGGCTTACATTAATACGAATCATTCCGAAAAATGTCGCTTGCGAAAATACGAATTAGTCCGAACACGAAAAATTACGAACGATTACGAATCAACAGGAACGAAAAGAAACGAACTAAAACTAAACAAATATTTCTGTTGTGCACAAGAAACGAACCGAAACGTAACAAATTTTTCCGTCGTGCACGAGTCTAGTATTCAGACAAAAATGTTGAAGATTACATTGGCTGCGCTTGCTAATGGTAGGTGCGAAAGATTACGAAAGTGCGCAACAGCGCTTCCTATGTAAATATGGTTTGGTGCATATAAGTGCACCATCATTTTTGATAAATGTTTTGAGTCCCGTTTTTTGTGCAATTGCTCCAATTTCTCTACTGCACCACAGGCGCAGGTCTTTAGTAAATCACCCCATTGCTTAGTAAAAACAGCACACAGAGTAACACATGTTGGCCCCATGTTTAACCCTTTGATCGCCCTAGATATTAACCTTTTCTCTGCCAGTGTCATTACTACAGTGACAGTGCATATTTTTAGCACTGATCACTGTATTAGTGTCACTGGTTCCCCAAAAAAGTGTCAAAAGCGCAATGTTGCAGTCCTGCTATAAGTCACTGATCGCCGCCATTACTAGTAAAAAAATAAATGAATAAACAAAAATTCCATAAATACCGTATTTATCGGCGTATAACACGCACTTTTTCCCCTGAAAATCAGGGGAAAATCACGGGTGCGTGTTATACGCCGACAGCGTACCTCGGAGGGGAAGAAGGGGGACAAGCGCCACTGGAATTCACGAGCTGCCATCTCCTGTTTACTAGGCTCTAACTCGGCTCTCAGTCGGCTCTAACTCGGTACACACACAGTCCCGCCTCCGCCACCGGCATTGGACCAGTGTTCTGTCTATCACAGGAGCTGATCCAATGCCGATGGCGGAGGTGGGACTGTGTGTTAGAGCCGAGTACACAGGAGATGATGGCTCTGTGATTTCCTGAAGTTCAGGCTGCTTTGATGATGAGGCTGCAGATAAGGTAAACAAAAATGGCATTAATCAGGCTGCATTGATGGGCTGCATTGAGGACATTGATCAGGCTGCATTGAGGACATTGATGGGCTGCATTGAGGACATTGATCAGGCTGCATTGAGGACATTGATTAGGCTGCATTGAGGGCATTGATCAGGCTGCATTGAGGACACTGATTAGGCTGCATTGAGGACATTGATCAGGCTGCATTGAGGACATTGATCAGGCTGCATTGAGGACATTGATTAGGCTGCATTGAGGACATTTATTAGGCTGCATTGAGGACATTGATCAGGCTGCATTGAGGACATTGATCAGGCTGCATTGAGGACATTGATCAGGCAGCATTGATAAAAGAGGGGGTTGGTGCTGCGCTGTTCCCAAGGGAAAAATACAGTGCCACTAGACTAAAGTACAGAAAGGATATAGGGGTAAGCTCCTAGCAAAAATAGATGAAAGTGCATACAAGCTGAGATAATTATAAACTGAAAAGCAATCATCCAAAGATATAAAGTGCTACCTGCATAAATAATAAGTGTACACAAATGGTGCAATCATATAAATATACAGTGCAACATTCAATAAATAAACTGTGTGAATAAGCAGCAATAAGTGCAAACTACACGGTAACATGTGCAAAATCTGCCAACAAAAATTGATAAGAATGTGCAAAGACCACAATAACAGTGTACAAAGTGGCAACAAAATAAATATAAATAAACTTCTTGTGCAAAGTGTATAAGGTCTGTGTCCACAGGACTGCAATCAAAGCAAATGTCAGCGATAACAGTCCAACAAATCCGAAAGAGCAAATGCGATCAAATCGTGAACAAGCAACAATGGATCAATCCTTTCTCTGTGCCGTTACTACATTCCAATGTGCAAATGGTGCAAAGTGCTGGAGACATACAGATCTGTTCTTCGTGCAACTATACACTTAAGTGTGGGTGGCCACTTACTTTGCAGTAATGAGACAACCGCATATAAAGTGAGCCTGGGATAGGGTTCTTCTCTTGGGCTCCTGGGCCAATAGGTTGTGAGCTTGTTTTTTGTCTCTCAGTGGCAGCAAAGGTGCAAAAGAAAGGGGATTCCAGATGGTGTAGTACGTTTTAAACAATTTGTGATTTTATTACTAAAACAGTTCAAGGGTACTCACATAAAATACATAAACAGTGTACTTATCTCCTACGAGCAGCAAGCTCGTCTGCTGATGTCAATTTGAGTGCCTCTCCTTCCCTACGCGTGACGTCACAACCCACGTGACTTCATCAGGGGATGATCAGGCTGCTATAATGCATTGATGGGCTGCATTGAGGACATTGATCAGGCTTCATTGAGGACATGGATCAGCCTGCAGATGGGCATTCATGGGCTTCAAAGTGGTTCATTTTAAAAAAAAGTTTTTTTCATGAAACTTCCCTCTTAAATTGGGGTGCGTGTTATAAGCCGGCGCGTGTTATACGCTGATAAATGCGGTATATCCCATAGTTTTTGGACGCTATAACTTTTTTGCAAACCAATCAATATGCGCTTATTGGGATTTTTTTTTACCAAAAATATGTAGGATAATACATGTTGGCCTAAGTTGATGAAGAAATTCGATTTTTTTAATTTTATTTTTATTGGATATATTTTATAGCATAAAGTAAAAAATATTGTTTTTTATTTAAAAATTGTCAGTTTTTTTTTGTTTTATAACGCAAAAGAAAAAAACACAGAGGGGATCAAATACAATCTAAAGAAAGCTCTATTTGTGGGGAAAAAAGGACATACATTTTATTTGTGTACAGCGCAAGACCGCAAAATTGTCAGTTAAAGCAACGCAGTGCCGTATCGCAAAAAATGGCCTGGTCATGAAGGGCGCTAAATCTTACGGAGGTCAAGTGGTTAACTGAAAAAAAAAGTACAGCTATCCTATAATTTGTAACGAACAGCTCAACTCAAAATGTGTTATCAAATTTTCCACCAGTAGTTTCTACAGAAAGGTTAAACCATTACAGGCAATTTTCTAATTGACAGCGGATTTCCTATGTTTAGTTTAGTAATCCTTAGAAAAGAAGATAGTGTTCTTTGAAATAAGGGGCTCTAAGATGTAAGATCTTTTACTGTCTCACGTATTTAGGCTCCATTACAGTTGGCATAGGCACAAAGGATTTCCAGGCTCCATTAACATTAATCACTCTGATTTGTTACACCATTTATGACCCTCGCAGTGAAGTGGAACGCTATGTATAGCAGTTACATTATTACATCAAAGACATCATACCAGGCTTGTCCTATTTGGACATGGCAGGCACAAACAAGCACACTGCGGGGCTGATTGTGGTGCCCAGTGTTAGCTGGCACAGACAAAAACCCCTTTATACTTTAATTGAAAGAACACTCTAGTACAAAATTAAAACTTTGCATTTTATCTGACTCAGGAATGAGTGGCTTTAATTTTCAATTACCAAGTACAAGAATGCCCAGATATATAAAACTTTCTGGTTCTCTTTTTTTCTGTCTGACCCTAAATCTGGGACTGGTCTGTTTCAAATGCTACTTTATGAATTGACATATCTGGTCTGTCTGGACAATATGCTGACTTGGCAACATCCACAGGCAGCATAACGCAAAGGTTGAATGCAACACAGTTTTACTTCTAATTGGCATATAGAGGATGTTTTTACAGTATTTTGAAATGTAAAAAAGCAATTGGGCTGATTTACTAAAATTGTAGAGTGCAAAATCTGGTGCAGCTCTGCATAGAAACCAATCAACTTCAAAGCCTAATTAAACATTGAACATTGCAGTATGTCAGGAAAGGGGAGAAATAAGTGTCACCACCCCAACCATACCAGATCACATGCCTTTGACATGGATGGGGTTGCCTCTCCTGGTAAAGCTCTTTGTCCCCATGTTGATGAGTAAATCCCTTGTTGTAAGTCCATTGTCAAACACAATGCCCACTGCCCTTTCAACTCACCTAAAAAACAGACAACACGACGCACGTGACTGACTCCCAACTGTACCACTAGCTCAATGATAACTTCCATGAGGGAATTGGTGGGGATAGTGGTGACATTATTGTCCAGATATGATCAGTGGTCATATTTGGGCAGTGATGTTACTGTTATCCCACCCCTGTCCCAGGAGAAAAGCTTGGTCTTCTGACTGGTAAAAATCACATAACTGCCCTTTCCTTCAATCATGGAGTACTTTCTGCTGCATTTTGCAGAAAGAACACAGTTGGATGCCAGGAGCTCCTGACCTATGCCTATATTGTATGAATGGGCTTTAAAGTGCAGGCCTCAGTGTTTCATTGCAGTATATGTCAGAGAGTAGATAGCTATATAATCTCTTAGTTACAAATTGGCATTAGTACAGCTACAGGGTCTACTAAATATTAATGATATGAATTTTATCGTTCCCAAGATCTAACCCATATACATAATAACATCTGTAACTGAATTTATGAATATTAAACTGAATGCCAATACCAACAAAAATTCTGCTGACCAATGGCCAGATGTGACATAACACACACACACAAAGACGGATAATCATCTTGTCTCAGAAAACAATTACATTTGGATAATCAGCATAATTAGCACTAAATAATCAAAACTCAAGTTGTCCCTAAAGTAGTGGTATACACATGTCGAAATTTGGCCAGATCATTAGGAATTTAGATGTGTGCGTATCAGTGGCGTCACTAGGGTTGGTGTCACCCGGTGCGGTAAAACATGGTGTCACCCCCCCTCTGTCTAGGCTGCCCAGCACCATGCAGGCAGTGCACGGTAACGGGGCGCACCCCAAACCAGCCCCTGTAAATGATAATATAGGGCGGTATAGTGGCAGGTTAGGGTAGTATGGGGTGGTGTAGTGGCAGGTTGGGGTGGTATAGGGCAGGTTAAGGTGGTATAGGGCATGTTGGGGTGGTACAGGGCAGGTTGGGGTGGTATAGGGAAAGTTAGGGTGGTACAGGGCAAGTTAGGGTGGCATAGGGCAGGTTGGGGTGGTACAGGGCAAGTTAGGGTGGCATTGGGCAGGCTGGAGTGGTATAGGGCAAGTTAGGGTGGCACAGGGCAGGTTGGGGTGGTATAGGGCAGGTTTGGGTGGCACAGGGCAGGCTGGGGTGGTATAGGGAAAGTTAGGGTGGTATAGGGCAAGTTGGGGTGGCACAGGGCAAGTTAGGGTGGCACAGGGCAGGTTGGGATGGCACAGGGCAGGCTGGGAGGTAAAGGGCAGGCTGGGGTGGCACAGGGCAGGCTGGGGTGGCACGGGGCAGGCTGAGGTGGCACGGGGCAGGCTGGGGTGGCACAGGGCATCTTAGAACTCTATGTAGTTACACTGTGCATTGTGCAGAGTAACTTACATAGCATGCCTCACCTCTATCTGCTTCAGCTGCGGCATCATCTATAGTCTGTGGGAGGAGAGGAGGCAGCCACACCCCCAGCTCCGCCCACCAACTTTGGCTCCCTCGCGGATATTAGCCTGACTGAGGAATGTTACAGGCAGCCTCCCCACACGGCTAAGTGCCATGCTCGCTCCGCTCCTTGACAAGCAATACAGAACAGTGTTTAGCGGCACGGCGGCCCCAGTGTCACCCCTCTGGTGGGTGTCCCCCGGTGCGGGCTGCACCCCCCGCACCCACATAGCAACACCACTGGTGCGTATCCCTCTCTGTTCAAGAGAAGATGGTCATTTTACCAGCATTCCGTGTATTCTGAAGGAATTCCCCACTGTCAGAGTACAATAGCGTGGTGGGGGAGATTCCTGCATTCATATTGCTAGTGTGAATGCAGGAATCTGTCAGGTTTTTTTTTGTTAAACCCACTGGCTGAAAAAAAATAAAAAACAGTCCGCATGTGCCCAGCTTAAGAGGTAAGACTACATAGTTACATAGTTACATAGTTAGTCAGGTTTAAAAAAGACCATCCAGTTCAACCATAACAAAAAAAAAATATATATATCGTACAATCCCATATACCCAATTCTATACCCACAGTTGATCCAGAGGAAGGCAAAAAAAAACAGCAGAGCATGATCCAATTTGCTACAGCAGGGGAAAAAATTCCTTCCTGATCCCCCGAGAGGCAATCGGATATTCCCCGGATCAACTTTACCTATAAATGTCAGTACCCAGTTATATTATGTACATTTAAGAAAGAATCCAGGCCCTTCTTAAAGCAATCTACTGAGCTGGCCAGAACCACCTCTGCAAGGAGTCTATTCCACCTTTTCACAGCTCTTACTGTGAAGAAACCTTTCCGTATTTGGAGGTGAAATCTCTTTTCCTCTAGACGCAAAGAGTGCCCCCTTGTCCTTTGTGTTGACCGTAAAGTGAATAATTCAACACCAAGTTCACTATATGGACCCCTTATATATTTGTACATGTTGATCATATCCCCCCTTAATCTCCTCTTCTCAAGAGTGAATAAATTCAGTTCCTCTAATCTTTCCTCATAGCTGAGCTCCTCCATGCCTCATCAGTTTGGTTGCCCTTCTCTGCACTTTCTCCAGTTTCCCAATATCCTTTTTGAGAACTGGGGCCCAAAACTGAACTGCATATTCCAGATGAGGTCTTACTAATGATTTGAACAGGGGCAAAATGATATCTCTCTCTCTGGAGACCATACCTCTCTTAATACAAGAAAGGACTTTGCTCGCTTTGGAAACCGCAGCTTGGCATTGCATGCCATTATTGAGCTTATGATCTACCAAAACCCCCAGATCCTTCTCCACTACGGATCCCCCCAGATTTACTCCCCCTAGTATGTATGATGCATTCATATTCTAAGCCCCCAAGTGCATAACTTTACATTTATCAACATTAAACCTCATCTGCCACATAGTCGCCCAATTAGACAGAGCATTGAGGTCGGCTTGTAAATTGGCGACATCCTGTAAGGACGTTATTCCACTGCATAGCTTGGTGTCATCTGCAAAGACAGAAATGTTACTTTTGATCTCAGACCCAATATCATTTATAAACATATTAAAAAGTAACATTACTATACAATTCAAAAGTACACAATCAGATGGTCAAATTGGTGAAAAATTCTCTTGTTAGACCTTTGGATATTGAATAGCCAGAGACAATCGAAGAAATGTATAGTAACTGTCCTCAATACATTTGTAGAGCTACTCCTGTAGTAGCCCCAGGATTACTATCCAGGTCTTCCCCACAGGCTTTTGCCCCACAGCCAGGCACACAGGCTCATTCACACGTTTTCTTTAATAACCAGTCTAGGGGATGTTGTTTTTGTGGTTTTTATTTTTGTAGAAATTGGATAGGGTTGAGGGTAGTGGTTGGATACTCCAAAAACAAGAACTATGTACAACTGAGGACTAAGATATTCTTCAGAATAAACTATTTTGAAGTCCAGGCTTCAAACAAACAGTAGACTTCAGCTTAGTAGTAGTAGTTATAGCCACAAGAGCCAGTGTCCCCTTTAAATAGACCCGCAGCTGACTATACAGTACCAGAGGGATAGCTAAAGCACAAAGGTATTCAAGATCTCTTTGTGTCAGTATTCACAAAGCCCAAGGACAGCTGGTAGCCTCCATCCAACTTCCAAGCAAAACCTTCCCCTGGTACCAGACAGATCTTCAGCAGACAGCTCCCCTTACCTTCTGGGTCTCAACATTCAAGCACCTCAGGTTGCACACCTGAGGTATCATCAACAGCAGCTTCCACATGGAAGGGCAGCGTGCCCCCAAGGCTGGACTAATACACTCTGGGAAAAGATCAAAGCTGTCTCACCTCAACACACTAGGGGGAGCCAGAGAAAAAGAAAGGACTAGAATGACTATGATGCAACTGCATGGAACCTTGGAAAATGTAATTTGCAAGGGGATCTGCACTCTGGAGGTGAATGCAGCTGAGAACTACAAGAGCCTTAAGAACCTCTGTGATAGGAGAGGGATTGTGTTTCTGGGCTTTTCGCAGTGGAAGCTGTGTCTGGCTGTGAGGGAATCAGAACTAAATAGACCGGTGCTGGGTGCATAGGCCTGAGGCAAGGCGCTGATTACCAGAGTAATGGAAACAAACCACTGTGGACTAAATGTTTGTTGAGGACTGACCCACCAAGGGTTTGGGTCCCTGGGGACTGCAGCTTATCTCACTATACAACAGGAGACCTATTTTCTTAGCAGCCCAAAGACAATCTTTGTCCCCTAAAGGGATAGTAATCAAAGTGCACCATCGTACAGATTGGGCCCCACCGTTAGCCAGCTAAAGCTTACAAGTTAGGAGCCATATATTGTAAAACTGCCTTTTCAGAGGTACCTCTTCAGGAAAATATACATATACCTACACTTAGGGGGATATAATGCACACAGGGTGCAATCTGGGAAACTGTCTGATCATTTGTTGCAAGGGGATACTGGTAAACTTTTCCAGTATGGTTTGCCGTTAACGTTGCTCTTTAACAGTACTGCTGATACTAGGTAGATTTTGCTTAGTAGCATTGTGATCTAGACTAACTGTAATATTATAGGTTGTGTAGCCAGCTGCTTGGCTAAGGTGAGAGAGTGATTTAGGACACTATGCTGCAGTGCTCCCAATGGACTTCAGCTGAGTAGTTTAACAAAACCTCACCTCCATCCACCGGGGGAGAAGGAAAGCAGAAGTTAAAGTGGGCAGAATTGAATCATGGGACATGAAGTTCAGGAAAAACATTACTATGGCAGGATACGGACAATTGGACTACAAATCCCAATGCGAGCCAGGTATAGAAGAAGAATGTATTTTTCACAGGCTGAATGCGGAGAGGCTCTCTCTTTGCTGCAGGGAGACAGAGGTGTCAACATCACGGCTCCTGTGTGCACATCAACCTACCACAAGCCTGCAGCCATGTACTGAGGACTGAAGTCAGAACTGAACTGGCATCTAATGCTGTAGTGCTGGGACTAGTAAGAGGACACTTCCGCCAAAAACCTGTTGCTGCTGGCAGAGATTGAACACATAAGGACTGGCCATCTAACTAGCATCATTATTTACTGCATGCAGACTTTACTGGGACTATACTCATTTGCACCACCGTAAGGACTGGGCCCCACAACTAGCCAACTGAAGAACTTAGGCTAAAGACTGCTTACTCAGTTAGCTGCCTGACAATAACTTTGCCTATTGTCCATAGTGAAAGTTTTTAAATTTCACTGCTGTCATTCATTTATAGTGCACTCTAAAAGGGATATAGCCTACTATTTTGACAGGAGTTATCACAATATCCTTGCTGTTACTATTTTCTAATGCCACCAACAAAAACCCTACACGTGAAATTTAGTAAACAAACAATTCATGTACAGTGGAACCTCGCATTACGTGGATAATCCGTATCAGAAGAATGCTCGTAATCCAAAGTACTCTCATATCAAAGCGAGTTTCCCCATTGAAGTCAATGGAAACTAAAATATTTTTTTTCCGCATTGACTTCAAAGGCATGCGATACCGCATGCGGCCAGAGGCGGCGGGCACCAGAGAGCCTCGGAAACAGCCGGAAAGGCCCGAGGACAGCTCGGCTGACCTCGGAAAACCTCGGAAAGGCTCGGGAATGTAGTATTTCCGAGTCTTTTCCGAGCATTTCCGAATGGCTCCGAACTGCTCCGCTCGGCTCCGGCGCCCCCCACCTCAGGCCAAACGTGGTACTGCACACTGCTTTGGCCTGAATCCTGCTAATTTTGCGAGACAACACTCGCAAACCGAGTTAGGATTTTTCAAAATACAGTGCTCGTATTGCGAAACGCGTTACTCGCAATCCGAGGTTCCACTATATATGTAAACCCAATTAATAAAATATCAAATAAGCTTTTACATGTTAATTTCATTTTAAAATTCATTTTCAAAATGTTTTAAAATGACAGCTTTCCTTCATTTTAGAACCTGGTAATCTGGCCATTAAGGTCCTTGTGCAGGCACTTGATTATAGGGTGACAATGTTCCATCCCTGTCTCCTGCATTGTCAACATGACACATGCTTTCCCATCGAAGACTGCAAATGCTTGTCTCACTTTTCTCCCTGAGAAATTATGTGCAGTAGTTGGAGGGTATGTTCACATCAGTTACTGCGTTACAACGTAGCGCCTGGTATGCGGTATGGTGCTGTGAAATGACTTAAGTGCCGTGGCACCAATCACATTGTTCATTTTTTTTTAAACAAACTTTATTGAAATTTCACACGGTGCAGTGGATTGCCTTGCACTGCGCTGGAAAGCACACCCCACCCCCACACCACTACACCACAGTGTTGTGAACTGGCCACATAAGAGACAAGGCGTTTTGCCTTATTTTGCAGTGGGACTGCACTGGATCAGTCACCCAATATAGTCCCACTGCACCTGCTGTGAACAAGTCTGGAGTGTATGTAGACAGCAAGTAAATTTTAAAAGACTGCAGGAAATCTGCAGTGCTGAAATGCAGCAATGAATTAAAAAAAAAGTTAAAATTTTATTTTATTTAATTAAAAAAAATTGTGATTGTTTGTGCCATGCAATGTTTTATTAAAGCGGAGTTCCACCCAAAAGTGGAACTTCCGCTCATCTGTCTCCTCCCTCATTTCTGTGCCAAATTTGGCAGCTTTTGGGGGGAGCGGGTACCTGTTTTTTACAGCTACCCTGTCCCCACTTCCGCCAGACCTCCTCTCTCCTTCTTCCCCCGCTGCCGGGCCAGTAAGAGAGCACAGCACGCTTCGTGCATGCGCAGTAGGGAACCGGCCGTGAGCCAGCAATGCTTCACTGTCGGGTTCCCTTACCGGCAATGGCGGCGGCAGCACCCGACAGCTGATGGAAACATCAGCTGCGGTGCCGACATTGCTGAACTCCAGGACAGGTAAGTGTCCTAATATTAAAAGTCAGCAGCTACAGTATGCAAGGGGGGCGGAACTCTGCTTTAAACTAAGTGCCATTGTGGTACATTGGTGCCCAGAATTGGTTTTACAGTCTGCACTGAAAGGTTATATCTGGCTGATTAGCTTCTAGAAGTTGTTGCACATCATTACTCTTGGCATCGCCTTCATAAATAAGCCTGAACCAGAGCGCAAAATATGACGACTGAATTTCAATTTCCTGAACCCCCACCTGATAAGCACTGCTGTATGTAAAGTTTATAATGACATGACCCTCATGTATGCAAGGCAGTACGTGACTCAGGCCCTTTCATAATCTACTGGCTGTAGTAAGTAATTAATCGAAGATTGGATTTATTATTCTGCACTAGCATATTCTCTTCTATCGTTTTTATGCATTTTTAATTTCCAATTCTAATATTTTTTTTTCCAAGCAGACAGTGATGAAATGCTCATATCAAAATTCTGTCTCCAGCATAATTTATTATACCGGCTTTACTGTGCTAGCAAGAAGAAAAAGAAGAAAAATGTTTTCCCTGATCTTTTTTAATTATTTCCGCATTTTTAAGTAGCTCTGGGCCAATATAAATAACAATGAATCTTCCAAAAGTTAAACAGATTATATAAATATACTTCTGCCTGTCTATGCCACTACATAATTGTGATGGTCCTCAAATTTGTGGTAGGGTAAGTATGACATTTGTTTAGCTGTTAGATGGATGCAGCTAATATTGTAACCAGTCTATAAAAAAATACCTTTTCTACATGAAAAGGTTTGACACAAAAACATAAAAACAAAGTCATAAAAAGATGATAAAGGACGGGTAGAGAAAGTAGGTTTATGTGTTTCAAGCCTACAGTATATAAAGTTCTTACCATAGGCGTGCACAGCCTATTGCATTAGCGTGTGCACCTCAAAGCTCCAACACATATGTGTGACATATGTACTGGCCTCTTCCCCACTATCCATCCTGAAACAATGGGAGGGAGCAAGGGGGATCGGGCAGCAGAAAGGAGACAAACAGGGACAGGAGGGGTGGCGGCGGTGGCATATATTGGTACCTATCCCCCCTGTATTTTGCTCCTGTAGCAGCTGAATGTCGAGGAGAGGGAGAGGAGGAGAAGCCTACTTTCAGCTGCTGCAGAAGAAAAATACAGTTCCACTTTATCCCAGCCCCGCTGCCCTTCCTGTCCAGATTCTGAGGCTCGGCAAGGAAGGATCGTGGTTTACCTGTCACCTACCCATGATCGGCAGGTAGATCACGATTGACGGGTTGCCAACCTCAGGATTAGGGTGTGCCCAGGCACACCTGGCACACCCCTGCACACGCCTATGGTTCTTACTCATTTCAACACAGCTAGTAATGGCAACAGCCTATAATACAATCAGGATGGTGGTTCTATAACGATCATACCTCTCTGGGTATGAAGCCATCACATCTACCTTATATCTCACCATGCAATCCAGGCATGTACCTGTCTCCTCCACATCCAGTTTTAGTTCCAGATGTACTAGTGTAATGTATATGTCAGGGCAAAAAATAAAAAATAAACATATGAAGTACATCTCTCCAATGTAGTAAGCACATTTCCCAGTTTATTTTATATTATAGATATGCCGTGACTTACGGCTCCCGTGCGCATGCGCAGGAGTGACGTCACGCGACTCTGGCCAGTCACAGAGCCGAAGTCTGAGGCCCCGGAAGGAAGAGGGGTGAAGATGGACGCTTCCTGCACAGGGGACAGCAGTGACATCGCAGGCTTCGGTTTCAGGTAAGAAACACATAATGGCTTCTATGCGATGCATAGTAGCCCATAAAGAAATAAAGAGGAAGTAAAACCCATCAAGGTTTACTTCCTCTTTAAGAACTTACTTTTCTCAGCTTCCTCCTCACTCCCTCTAGTCTGCCACCCATTGCCTCCTTGCATGTATTGCGCATTTTAATTCCACACGTGTGCAGACCAAATTGGCAGAGACCTGCCATGTGTCTGCGAATTTATGGGATTTTGCAGCATGCATGCTACTAAACCATTAGGCAACAGGAACAGGAGTTTCAAGATAGTGACATGGAGGCTGCAAGAAAGACAATGCTGAACTCCATGGATAAGTAGGTACATGTATTTTTATTATTATTAACCACTTAAGGACCGAGCGTCTTTCTGAGATTTAGTGTTTACAAGATAAAACCTTTTTTTTTTGCTAGAAAATTACTTAGAACCTCCAAACATTATATATTTTTTTCTAACACCCTAGAGAATAAAATGGCGTCCGTTGCAATACTTTTTTTCACACCGTATTCGCGCAGCGGTCTTCCAAGTGCACTTTTTGGGGAAAAAAATCACTTTTTTTAATTAAAAAAATAAGACAACTGTAAAGTTAGCCCAATTTTTTTATATTGTGAAAGATAATGTTACGCCGAGTAAATTGATACCCAACATGTCACGCTTCAAAGTTGCGCCCGCTTGTGGAATGACGAAAAACCTTTACCCTTAAAAATCTCCATATGCGACGTTTAAAAAATTCTACAGGTTGCATGTTTTGAGTTACAGAGGAGATCTAGGGCTAGAATTATTGCTCTTGCTCTAACGATCGCGGTGATACATCACATGTGTGGTTTGAACACCGTTTTCATATGTGGGCGCTACTCATGTATGCGTTCGCTTCTGCGCGCAAGCTCGTTGGAACGGGGTACTTTGTATATTTGTATTTTTTACTTTTATTTTTTTATTTTTAAACTGTTTAAAAAAAAAAATTGGGCACTTTTATTCCTGTTACAAGGAACTTGTAATAGAAAAAAAGCATGACAGGTCCTCTTAAATATGAGATCTGGGGTCAAAAAGACCTCAGATCTCATATTTACACGAAAATGCAATAAAAAAATAAAATAAAATTAATGTCAATTAAAAAAATTAAAAAAATGTTGCTTTAAGAGCATTGGGCGGAAGTGACGTTTTGACGTCACTTCCGCCCTGCAGTGGGTATGCAGTGGTATGGAGATGGGTGGGGGCCATCTTTCCCTCACTTGTCTCCATGCCACTGACGTGAAAGGATCTGATCGCCTCCGCCGACGGCTCCGGTAAGCGGCGGATGGCACCAGAGAGCGGCGGGAGGGGGGCCTCTCCCGCAGCTGATAAAAGTGATCTTGCGGCGAATCTGCCGCAGAGACCACTTTTATCTGAAAGCGGACCGCCTGCTGAAGAACAGGATACCAGGATTATGGTAGCTAGCTGCTACCATAACAACGGTATTCCTCTTCAAAGTATCGACGTATAACGACAGCGGGCGGTCGGTCCGTAAGTGGTTAAGAGAGATAAAGTTTTGTTTTACCTAGATAGTGTAAAGTTCCTCTTGAATTTAAATTGATGTGTTTTTAAACTGATGATTTACATTTTTTTATTTTTTACTATGAAAAAAAAAATCTTTGTTATGGGTGCCTCTATAATCTCTCTCTGCAACTGGAGATTTTTTTTTTATAACCTTTTTTCTTTTATGAAAGCAATTTTAAATGAACAAATTACGTTTTTTTTTTTTTTTATGATATTTTTGAGTTTCTACAAAAGTTTTAGTGCAGTATAACACTTTTTGTAGTTAAACAGTACATTTTATATAGGTCTAAACATAAAACAAAAAAGATAAACAACTGTGAAAATTATATTAGAGCATCTTCAGTTGGCTGTAAAATGTCCTTTCAGGCTCTCTCTCTAATTCAATTATTATACATAGGCATCTGAAAATGCCAACATGGACTCATTCAGGTGTGGGTGTGTACATTTTAGCTTGAGCTACTGAGCTCCGTATAGCACAGAATTTTTTAACATAGCAGAGGGCCTAAAAAATATTTAAAAAGGAGTTGAGAGATCTCCCTGCTGGCTACATATGAAAATATGTCATAATTACCTGACTTAAAGTGATTGTAAACCCTCACCTTGTAAAATAACCCATTCAGTTTAAAATAGAAATGAAAGATAAAACATTTGTGTATAGCTATAAAAAAAACATTATAAATCCTTGTTTTCCCCTTAGAGAACTTTTCCTTCCTAGTGTGGTCAGTTTTTAATAGTATAGCAGAGGGACTGGCAGGAGGAACACCAGGGATTTCTCATAAAGGAATACAGGCAGCAATACAAAGAGAACAAAATACTTTTTCATACAAGTTTCAAATCCAAAATACTAACCACAACATACAAAGCCATTCACAACTCTACCCCGAACTACATCACCAATCTTGTCTCTAAATATCACCCAGATCGTCCTCTGCGCTCTTCTTAAGACCTCCTACTCTCAATCTATCTCGTCTCCTCCTCCCATGCTCGTCTCCAGGATTTCTCCAGAGCCTCTCCCATCCTCTGGAACTTGCTACCTCAACCTATCCGGCTATCTCCTACTCTTGCTACCTTAAGGCCATCCCTGAAAACTCATCTCTTCAGGGAAGCCTATCATGTCTCCAACTAATCTTTTACCACTTCCATAAGCTCATTCCCCACAGTTACAACCTTTTGTACTACCTACCCCACCCTATTAGATTGTAAGCTCTTCTTGTAAACTGTATTGTCTCCCTTTGTATATTGTAAAGTGCTGCGTAAACTGTTGGCGCTATATGAATCCTGTATAATAATAATAATACAAATACATGGTACAGAAAGCACATACTGTATCAGGAATATGAAATGTTGGTTTGACATATGCTTTAACCCAATCCAGCTGGAAGGAGCCAGTCCCTAAAGGGGTTCTTAATACTCGGGGGGTTGGCAAGCTTTTGGTGACACCATGGTCACTGTGCTGGAAGAGCTGAGTGAGTGGCCTCCCAGCACAAAACAGCAGCATCAGCTGTGCACCTACAGTGAATATCTGGCAGCCCAACATTAAAGCCCCTTTCACACGGACGGTCCGATCAGGTCCGCCTGTCAGTTTTTTAGGCGGACCTGAACGGACGCTCCATGTAGCCCTATGGAGCCACGGATGTCCGCTGACATCCGACCCGCTCCACTCCGCCAAAGTGTGATGGAGGAAAACCCTATTTTTCCATCCGTCGGCGGAGCGGATCAGATGACAACGGACTCTACGGTCCGTCGTCATCCGATCCCCCATAGGGGAGAGCTGCGCTCTGACAGGGCGGTCCCTGCACAGTGTGCGGGGACCGCCCCGTCATCCGCCGGCTCAGCAGGGATCAATGGAGTGATCCCCGCTGAGCAAGCGGAGCTTCACGGGGCAGATCTTCACGGATCCGCCCCGTGTGAAAGAGCCCTAAAGTGAACCTTTACTTAAAAGGGAAAGTACCACTCATCCTCCTCTTCCTCTAACATTTTTTTTTTCGTCTGGAAGCGGGTACCATTTTCTGGCAGGTACCCGATTCCACTGAATTATATCAGCTTAGCCTGCCCCCCAACCTCTTGGGGCATGTCACACATTCCAGGATGCTGTGGGACCAGTACCATGGTGCTACCATGACTCTTGCATGTGCAGCTAGGAGCCAGCTTTTTGACTTCAGAAAGTCACAGCCAGCCCCCATAAGATGGCAGTGCCAGAGAACTGAAGCCCAGCAAAGAATGGGATCCCAGGAAAATAACACTGGACTCCACATGCTGGTAAATACCTATTTTATGGTAGCCAGAAGCT
Organism: Rana muscosa; assembly: GCA_029206835.1. NCBI lineage: Eukaryota > Metazoa > Chordata > Amphibia > Anura > Ranidae > Rana > Rana muscosa. The sequence continues at coordinate 287,011,330 of CM055118.1, forward strand.
AAAATATTTATAACTGCTGACTTTTATTATTTTTTTAAATCAAGTAAATATCCATTTTAACCAGTTGTCAACCAGCCGCCGTCAAGTGACGGCGGCAGGGAGACACTGTTATTCTGGGCGGATGTCATATGACGTTGCGCCTTTAAAATCCACTAGGGGGCGCGCGCGCGCCGCGTCACTGGGGTCCCCGATGCACGTGCCCGGCAGCCGCGATTGCCCAGTAACCGAGCAGGACTGTGGATCTGTGTGTGTAAACACACAGATCCACGTCCTGTCAGGGAGAGGAGACCGATGGTGTGTCCCTTGTACATAGGGACACAGATCGGTCCCCTCCCCCCACAGTAAGAATCACTCCCTAGGGAACATATTTAACCCCTTCCTCGCCCCCTAGTGTTAACCCCTTCCCTGCCAGTCATGTTTATACAGTAATCAATGCATTTTTATAGCACAGATCGCTGTATAAATGTGATTGGTCCCAAAAATGTGCCAAAGTGTCCCGATGTGTCCGCCGTAATATCGCAGTCCCGATAAAAATCACTGATCGCCGTCATTACTAGTAAAAATAAATAAAATAAATAAAAATGCTATAAATTTATCCCCTATTTTGTAGACGCTATAACTTCTGCACAAACCAATCAATATATGCTTATTGCGATTTTTTTTACCAAAAATATGTAGAAGAATACGTATCGGCCTAAACTGAGGAAACTTTAAAAAAAAAAAAAAGAAAAAATGGATATTTATTATAGCACAAAGTAAAAAATATTGTGTTTTTTTTCAAACTTGTCGCTCTTCTTTTGTTTATAGCGCAAAAAATAAAAACCGAAGAGGTGATCAAGTACCACCAAAAGAAAGCTCTATTTGTGGGAAAAAAAGGACACAAATTTTGTTTGGGTACAGCGTCGCACGACCGCGCAATTGTCATTCAAAGTGTGACAGTGCTGAAAGCTGAAAAATGGCTTGGGCAGGAAGGGGGTTTAACCTCCCTGGCGGTATGATTCTGTCAGATTTTAGGTGCTGAAAGCGGTTCTATTATTCTGCATGGAAATTTGGCGTTTTATATTGTAGGCCTGTAATTCCTAGGAATAACTCACTTAAATCTGTCCAAACAAGAGTCTAGTAGACATCCCGGGTATGATAAAGTAAAAAAAAAAAAATCATAAATTATATTATAATAAATAACTATAAAATAATTATAACAAATAATAATATAATAATAATAATAAAAGTGTTTTTCAGTGTTTGATGACGAATTTCCCCACAAATCACTATCGCTCAATTCTGCGAGTGATTCTAATTTATTGTCGCTGTTTTCTAGCTGGTCTAAAACCACTTTTGACATAAAGGGACACTTTTTGGTTGCTATGGACAATCTCCAAATTCCAGGCAGAAAGAACAATTTTTATTATATAAAACTGCATGCAGGACACTGGACAGACCACTAGGGACAAAGGGGGTGTGTAATTATTTTATACAGTACTGTAATCTGTAAGATTACAGTGTACTGTATGTGTACTGTGTTTTAACTTTTTTAAATTTGGCGCCGATCTCCGCCCCCGTGCGTCGTAACGTCGCAGGGAACGGAGCTCGGCGGCACTCGGGCACTGTGTGAATCGAGCGAGGAGACAGCTCGATCACACAGCGGGGAGGCATCGCAGGATCCAGGGGACAAGGTAAGTAACTCTGCCTGGATTACTGCGATGCAATCCCGAGTCTGGCACGGGGTTACTGCTTTTAGTGCTGAAATTTAACCCCGAGCCAGACTCGGGAATACCGCCAGAGAGGTTAAGTGCCCAGTAGGGAAGTGGTTAAAGCCCACCGCTGTGATGTCACAGTCACATATATGATATGGCTGGTGTTAAGGGGTTAAAAACATATAGGTAATTGTTTTTTTTCTTTTTACATTTTTGGTCTTGACCATAATAAAGACAGAAACATGTGGAAAAATACTATACATTCACTTCAAAAAATCTGCTTGGACTGGAATCGACCTTTAAAAGAGAGGAAAACCATCATTAAACCATGTATTATCTTGATAAGTGCACTTGACATTTTTGATAAAATAGTTGTCAGTTACAGAAGCGCCTGCGGTCATGAAGATTGGTAAGCCTTCCCTGCAGCTAAGCAGGTATCCAGTTTAGCAAAGCCCACGTGGGGGCAAGGATCACTGTTATAAGATGCTGCTTTGTGCGTTATAGCTAGTTGGTTGTTGTTGTTGGTGGCAGGTTCCATTTCTTGCTATGGGGCACAGGTGTGGCTCAGGACTTTCTCCCCCCCCCCAGAATGAATCGGGCAATACAACACATACACAGATAAACAGCTACTTAAAGCGGAGCTCCACCCTAAAGTGGAACTTCCGCTCATCGGAATCCTCCCCCCCTCCGGTGCCACAATTGACACCTTTCAGGGGGGAGGGGGGTGCAGATACTTGTCTAAGACAGGTATTTGCACCCACTTACGGGAATCCACACTGCGGGTAGACTGCGGACAGTGCGTCACTTCCCGGTCCCCGGCGTTGTGTTCTGGGAAACACACGGCTCCCAGAACACAGTGGGGACCAGTGAAAGACACGCAGTGCTGCTCACGCATGCGCAGTAGGGAACCGGGAAGTGAAGCCGCAATGCTTCACTTCCTGATTCCCCCACCCATGATGGCGGTGGGGGCAGCCGAGAGACGAGCGATTGCTCGTCTTCTGCTGCCGACGTCGCTGGACTCCAGGACAGGTAAGTGTCCTAATATTAAAAGTCAGCAGCTGCAGTATTTGTAGCTGCTGGCTTTTAATATTTTTTTTACGGCGGAGCTCCGCTTTAATTTGCAAATTCTCACCTTTATGAACACGTATCCCTTTATGGAGTGGGACGGGGCTCATCCTCTTTGGGGACCAGAATTTTCTCTACTGCAGTAAAGGTGCATCTAAACCCAAAGACAATAATGCAGCCTATTATTTCTTGGTGTTGTGGTTGCATTTGTTTTCTTTTTTGTCAAGCTTTTTTTACTTTATTATCATCTGGTAATTATACAAATAACACACTTTCTGTCCTTGGGTGGCTACGTAATTTCTCCACTGTGTCGATGGAGGAAGCCATAGTGGTCACCCTAGGCTGCTCTCCTGAAATAGACCACAAACATACACTGTATTGTCAAAGGTATTGGGACACCTGCACAGCAGCAGTGTCTATGGGAATGTTTGACTATTCTTCCAGAAGCGCATTTGTGAGGTCAGGCACTGATGTTGGATGAAACGAAACAAAATGTGTAGCGCTAAATTAGATAAGAACTGCACTATGACAAGTGTAGTATATAACAGTGATATAAAACAATCAAAAAGACAATAACAATTGAGTCAAAATATGCAAATAGTCCACCGTGATATAAACTATTCCATAGTGAAAGTGTTCAAATGATCTACAATAATGTGAACCATATACAAAATAACCCTAAAAAAACAAATAGGAAATTCATATGTGCATATAAATAAATGCTGATGAAATAAAATGGTGAATGATAATCCAAGGAATGGTGCTCCCAACAGAAACTTGACCTGAAGTGACCACCACCAATCGATTGTAAAAAGGCTTACCAGAGAAAGTGGACCCCAAAAACGTAAGTTCAGAGGGTCAACCAAGCATGGGTAAGCCACTGTAGACAGTGAATCCTCAACCGCAATTCAAACGGAAACTTCAAGCCTCAATCCAAGATGGAAACCAGATTGTCGTTCGTGTCCAAACGTGCGATGAAGCTGGTGAACATTACTCAATACAGGCCAGGCAGTGTTAACCGATGAATGACGAAAAAGTAAAAGGAAAGAGAAGGCACATAGCGTGATACTGTATGTAAAGGTATTTTAATGTAGGTAAGAACACTTACATTTAGAAGGGTGTAACAGCGCTTATCAAATGATCAAAAATGGCAACAGTAGGGTCTCCCGACGCGTTTTGCATCCAAATGCATCATCTGGGGTGATCCCCAACTGCTGCCCTCTATGTATTTATAGATAATATGGCCCCCAAAGTGGGAGGCCATTTCCTGGGCGTCCATATGTTGATGGATTGCTTCCTGGTTCAACCAAAATGGATTCCTCGTATGTGTTCCAAGCCTCAATCTGGAACACATCCAGACGTGATACTACCAAGTTCAAAGGTGTACCAAAATGGCGGCCCACCATGTGTGTCAAGCCTCCCTTTGATTCTAATTGGGAGTTCTAAACTATCTATTTAGTAATGTATTTCATAAATGATCAAAATTATATAATCAAAATGAAATTTAACAGGCCTGTATACATATAAAGTAATAAGCCTTATATTAATTGGCCAACTATGTGGGCCGAAAAGTCCGCCCTGTGTTAGATACATAAGCAACAATAAATAAATAACTGGCTTGTGTATCAAGCCTCATTCTGAATGCCTGAAGCGAGTCTAACCACGTCATGACAAATGAGGAAGTGACACAAAGCCGCGTGTGCGTCACACCTCGTTCTGACGAGCGGACGCACACCAAGCCTCGTTATGAGACGGATGACAATATGGAAATAACACAGGACCACTTGCGCGTCACGCCTCGTTCTAACGAGCGGACGCACACCAAGCCTCGTTATGAGATCGATGACACTGCACGACCGCATATGAAACTGCGACACGACGTTACCTACGTCATCGTGCGGAGACATCCACCCAGGAGAAGAGGCTGACGGCCTGAGTGTGGTCACATGACACCCAGCCGGCCTATGAAAGTCTTTGCGATGTCTCTATAATGATGGATTATATGTGGCAAAATAAATTGCGCTCCATAGAATGTATGTATTAACAACTTGAGGGCTGTCACGTGACGCCCGATTAACCCATCACCGTCCGGATATCGAAAATGTTAAAGTATACTATGTCAGAACCCAGAATTCAATATGATCAAACAGGGACTGATAACAAATTACTCAATAAGAGAATTTGGTATAAAGTATAAACGGAGTATACACTAATGCAAGTGGTGCTACCTCAAAAATAAAAAACAATATAAAAGTTTATTATAAAACGGAAATGACACATTCTATGTGGTCATTAATCCATATAGTAAAAACTATGCTCAAGGTGTATTATTAAAAAGTGTGATAAAAAACTTATTCTAAAAGGAACTGGATGTAATATAATGGAATTGTAAATTAGAACTGAAATAAAACTCAGTTCATGTTGAATTGTGTGGAGGTGTGCAAAATAAAACGCAATCCTCCACACAACCTATATATGACAGCTGTGTTGTTCCAAGGGCCACATTAACTGACCAGGAGCAATGCATACAACACTGAGTGATATTAACACACACCCAGAAAATGTACTCCCACACAACACATATAATAACATAATATACATATCCATATATATATAGCTAAATAGATTGCACATATTATAAAAATGAAATAGAATAGTGCAACAAGATAAAATATATTTGAAGGAGAAAAATTAAAAAGGACCCGTATATATCTAGGATTTGTTAATAAATTAATTAATATCCCACTCCACATTTAAGCCTAAAGGTGTGTGTGACTGTAATTCATAAATCCAGAAAGTTTCCAGTTGTGATACACCCCTGGTCTTAGGGCTACCCCTCCATGGGGGGACAAATTGATCTATGACCAGGAATTGTGTACCAGCGGGGTTTCTGTTATGATATGCCCTGTAGTGCCTCGGTATTGTGTGCTGTGTGTCACCACTGAGAATGAGGGCTACATGCTCTCCAACACGCACAGAAAAGGATCGTATGGTGCGGCCGACATATTGTTTGCCGCACGGACAGGTTATGAGATAAACCACGTATTTGGTAGCGCATGTGCAAAAACGCTTAATAGGATAAGTTTTACCTGTGACAGTGGAATTAAATTCCAGAGACTTGCATCTCCCTAAAGAGTTAAATTTACACACGGAACATTTCTTACAAGGGTGATAACCCACCAATTGGTAAAAAAAGGATGGTCTCACTGGGGGATTGATAATATTTGGAGCGATTTTACTCTGAAGTGTGGGAACACCTCTGAACACAACTTTAGCATGTTTCGGTAACACACTCTGTAGGACTTTATCATTTCTCAGCACTGCCCAATGTTTAGATATAATGGCTCTAACTTGTTTATGTTGAGTAGAGAAAGAGGTGAGCATTGCCCATTTAAAATTGTCATCTGGCTCTCTCTTCGGTTTGACCTCCAAAAGAGAACCCCTGTCAACCTCAAGAGTCCTTTCAAGATCTAGTTCAATGTCTCTGGGGTTATAACCTTTCTCAATAAAACGAAGTTTGAGAACCTCAGCCTGTGCTTTGAATGACTCTATAGTAGTGCAATTTCTACGGAGCCTTAAGAACTGGCTGCGTGGGACTGAATTCAGCCAGGAGCGATGGTGACAGCTATCAACGGGGATGAACCCGTTTCGATCAGTTTTTTTAAAAAAGGTTTTAAACTGAAACGTATGATCTACTATGCTGATCTCTAAGTCCAAAAATTGTATTTTGTCCCTACTGGCTGTGTATGTAAGGGAGATGCCTCTATCATTAAGGTTAAGATGGCACATAAAAGTCTCCAGTGACGTCATATCGCCATCCCAGAGGAGGAGGATGTCGTCTATATATCTCACCCACAGCACCAATGAAGGGGTGTCATGGGTATAGACGGCATCCTCCTCCCACTTAGCCATAAAAAGGTTGGCGAGGCTGGGAGCAAATTTTGCCCCCATAGCCACGCCACGTAATTGCAAATAAAATTTATCATTAAACCAAAAATAATTGTGTTTAGTGGCAAACTCTAACAATTCCATGATGAACTGACATTGAAAAGGAGCCAAGGAAGGCTCCTTCTCCAAACAATACTGGACTGCCTCAAAGCCCTTATCATGAGGTATGCAGGTGTACAAAGAAGCGACGTCAGCTGTTACCATGATGACGTCGCTGCATAAGTTGACACTTTCCAGCTTCCTAATAGTGGCGCCTGTATCGCACAAGTAGGATGGAACTCGTCTTACCAAAGGCTGTAAGTAGTGGTCAATATAACGACCGACCCTGGAAGTGACCGAATTGATACCACTTACTATTGGTCGACCAGGTGGATGTATGGGGTCCTTGTGGACCTTGGGCAAAAAATATATAGTGGGAATCCTAGGAACTACGGGGACTAAAAAAGCTTTCTCCTTCTTATTTAAAATAGCACGATCAAAACCACTGTCAACCAACTTCTGAAGATCTGCTCTAAAGCGAGATGTGGGGTTAGTAGTTAACATCTGGTATGTACCCGGTTCATTTAAGATCCTATACATTTCTTTTTCATAGTCGCATTTATCTAATACGACTATGCCGCCCCCTTTGTCCGCCGGACGAATGACCAAATCCCTGTTGTGACACAGAGACTTAAGGCCAATGTCGGACAAAGGGCGGCGGTGTGTGCGACTCACCGGCAGTTCTGCCAGATCTTTAAGTACCAGATCCTTAAAAATACTAACAGCAGGTGCCACTGGAACCGGTGGATTGAATAAGGACGGGTTAGACAACCCAGAATGAACGGTTCCAGATGTGGCCGCTCTACCTTCACTCATGATGGGATTGGTGATGAGGTAGCGTTGTATGTTTACTTTACGAATGTATTTTTGTATATCGATGAATGTGTCAAATTTATTCAATTTCTTGGGTGGGGCAAATTTGAGGCCCTTTTCCAAGACAGACAGTTCATCGTTCGTAAAGACCTTAGAGCTTAAATTAAATGTTGGATGAGAAGGCCTGGCTCACAGTCTCCGTTCTAATTCATTCCAAAGGTGTTCTATGGGGTTGAGGTCGGGACTCACAAATGCGCTTCTGGAAGAATAGTCAAACATTCCCATAGACACACTCCAAAACCTTGTGGACAGCCCTCCCAGGAGAGTTGAAGCTGTTATAACTGCAAAAGGTGGGCTTACTCAATATTGAACCCTACGGACTAAGACTGGGATGCCATTAAAGTTCATGTGCATGTAAAGGCAGGTGTCCCAATACTTTTAACAATAGAGTGTATGTTTGTGGTCTATTTCAGGAGAGCAGCCTAGGGTGACCACTATGGCTTCCTCCATCGACACAGTGGAGAAATTACGTAGCCACCCAAGGACAGAAAGTGGGTTATTTGTATAATTACCAGATGATAATAAAGTAAAAAACTTGACAAAAAAGAAAACAAATGCAACCACAACAAGGGCGGGCCAACTCAATATTGAACCCTACAGACTAAGACTGGGATGCCATTGAAGTTCATGTGCGTGTAAAGGCATGTGTCCCAATACATTTGACAATACAGTGTATCTCTTCATTTCCATTACTTGGGGGGGGGGGGTAGTCAAACAAAACCAAAGAAAATTCCTAGCTCTACTTACCAACCAGTCTGCAACCAACCGAATTATCCTGTCTAACAGTATGCATTAAAGCGCATACTATTAAACAGGATGTTTTGGTTGGTTGCAGACTGGTCGGTAAGTAGACTTGGGAATTTTCTAATTTTCTTATTATAATGCATGTGCTTCCACTGTGGAGGCTCTCAAAATGTATAGTTAGCACTGCAGATAATACCGGGGTGCTGTGAAGTGGCTCTGCAGTAGGGATGAGCTTTATGTTCGAGTCGAACATGAGTTCGACTCGAACATTGGCTGTTCGCCCCTTTCCACGAACAGCAAACAATTAGAAAAGCCACGGAACATTGTTAAAAGTCTATGGGAGAAATCAAAATTGCTAATTTTAAAGGTTAATATGCAAGTTATTGTCATAAAAAGTGTTTGGGGACCTGGGTCCTGCCCCAGGGAACATGTATCAATGCAAAAAAAAGTTTTAAAAACGGCAGCAGTGATTGTGAAATGGAATTTGGGGGACCCCCGCGGTTTTTTTTTTGGTTCGGGGTTTCCCTTAATATTCATACCAGACCCAAAGGGCCTGGTAATGGACTGTGGGGGGGGGGGGGGAAATTAGCACTTTTGATTTTTCATGTTCGTGTCCCATAGACTTTAACGGTGTTCGCGTGTTCGAACAAATTTTTTGCCTGTTCGCATGTTCTGGTGTGAACCGAACAGGGGGTGTTCGGCTCATCCCTACTCTGCAGCTTACACGTGTATTTGCAAATGTATGCAGACTAAACCCTGTTTTTAACGCATACTGTTAGACAGGACAATTCAGTTGTTTGCAGGCTGGTCAGTAGAGCTAGGAATTTTCTTTGGTTTTATTTGACATGTGTCACCCTTCCATGTGCTCCTTGCTGCAAAGGACAGTTATAGGTGGGGGCAGTGGCCATTTGTTTGTAATTGGGGCGGTAGGGCTATTGGTAATTTACAGAAGATAGCTAGGAAGGAAGATATTCTTCGGTGCAGCTCACAGGAAGACATTTCTGGCAAGATCAACAAGTATTTTCTGGGTCTCAGAGCTTAATCCCTATTGATTTTCTGTGCTGTCCAGCAGATGGGGAATATTTTTCCACCCTGTTATGGCTCTGAACAGCTGAGGTGCTTGTTATTCCCGTACTCTCATATATTCACATATATTCTCAGAAATAATGAAAGAACACAATAAATAAGCAAAGCCTGCTCCAGATTGAAACTGTTGAAAGCAACTTTGGTGTTAAAAATACATTTCCATGTAATCTGGTCCCGTAGAGAAGGCCGAACCTTTCCTTTGGCCATTACTGCTAACACCGCAGTGACGATAAATCCACATGGGACGATGTGATTAATCCTCTTCACAGCCTTGACTTTAAACCTAGACTGGAAAAAGCAGCTGGGGTATAAATATTTAATCATGGGTAAGTAAAAGTGTCAAAAGAAGCATTGATTAAAGGGGATTATATTTCAGGTGTTCTCAGCTAGCAGCAGAAGATGCTGGGCAGCATGAATCTTACTGGGTGCATAACAAAACACAGCCTAAGTTATAGCACATTGACATTTTACATGATGCAACATTATTTCCACCGGCTTCATCAACATATGGATCAAACCCCCGTGGTCTAGGCTGTAATACTTTGTTTTTGTAGTAAGATATCTTGCGCTTTATAGAACATTTCTATTACCCACTGCCCCAAATTTCTCCATGTCTTCAATCCCATGCTGTGAAGGAAAATTAAAGAGTAATCTACTCCGAATTCAGAATGCACATTGCACAACAAGAACCTGCAAAGCATAGAACCAGAGTTTTTGTAGCAGATTCACAAACCAGAGCAGGGTGTGTATGCTTCAATGACCCCTACATTTGGCTAATATTTATAATTATGGCCAAACAGTTGATTGATATATATACAGTATCTCACAAAAGTGAGTACACTTCTCACATTTTTGTATATATTTTATTACCGTATATCTTTTCATGTGACAACACTGAAGAAATTACACTTTGCTACAATGTAAAGTAGTGAGTGTACAGCTTGTATAACAGTGTCAATTTGCTGTACCCTCAAAATAATTTACACAGCCATTAATGTCTAAACCGTTGGCAACAAAAGTAAGTACACCCCTAAGTGAAAATGTCCAAATTGGGCCCAATTAGCCATTTTACCTCCCCAGTGTTATATGACTAGTTAGTGTTACAAGATCTCAGGTATGAATGGGGAGCAGGTGTGTTAAATTTGGTGTTATCGCTCTCAATCTCTCATACTGGTTACTGGAAGTTCAAGATGGCACCTCATGGCAAAGAACTCTCTGAGGATCTGAAAAAAAGAATTGTGGCTCTACATAAAGATGGCCTAGGCCAGGGGGTAGCCCACGACCTCCTGCTCTGGCATGGAATAGAATACTGTTATTAATGGTAAGTGTATTACTAAAATCACAGTGTATATATGGGCATATCTGTTCTGCAGTGTCTACAGGGCTGCTTTAAAACTGATCCGCAGGTGCAGAGCAGTGCACCTGCAGGTTACCTGCACTGAGCCATAGACTTCTATTACCTGCAAGTTTGGTGTGCTTTCTGAAAGTGCACCACACCTATAGGATATAATAGAGGTCTATGGCAAAGTTCAGCTAAACTGCAGGAAAGCCACAGGTGAACTGTGCTGCACCCACAGTGTGGGTAAACAGTGCATCCTTGTAAAAGCAGCCTTAAGCCCCTTTCACGCGGTCAGTCCGACCCAATTGGACCCTCCATTCACCTCTAAGGAGTGGCAGATGTAAATGGACTTGTGTCCGCTTACAAATGCCTACCTCCAATCCGATCCACTAAAGTAGAGTGGGCTCTATAGAGTAGAGTGGGCTGCCATCCACCCGCTTCGCTCATTGTGGCCCGCGACTGGTTACCAAGTCGCTTAAGTGGCCCTTGCTCTTCAAAAGGTTGGGCACCCCTGGCCTAGGCTATAAGCATATTGCCAAGACCCTGAAACTGAGCTGCAGCACGGTGGCCAAGACCATACAGCGGTTTAACAGGACAGGTTCCACTCAGAACAGGCCTCACCATGATCGACCAAAGAAATTGAGTGCACGTGCTCAGTGTCATATCCAGAGGTTGTCTTTGGGAAATAGAGGTATGAGTGCTACCAGCATTACTGCAGAGGTTGAAGGGGTGGGGGGTCAGCCTGTCAGTGCTCAGACCATACACTGCACACTGCATCAAATTGGTCTGCATGGCTGTTGTCCCAGAAGGAAGCCTCTTGCAAGATCAATAGGTAATTTCTGTATTTGCTGAAAATGTTCTGAGCTGGAAAAGATGGTGATTTAAAGTCACTAGTCAAACAGTCCATGAACTGAGGAACACCATCATTGTTATCCAGGATCTTGGTATAAATAGATTCCTGGTCACCTGTTGAAAGTTCAGTCTTTCTGTTGTCAGTAGCAGTATGAGATGTTGTTATTTTACTGATGCTGCTGATTATCTCAAGTAGACTTGGACACTCACTAGAAGTCTTGTTGTTGGAGTTGGTATCTCTTTTGAGTTCTCCATAGCATGAGTTTTGAGCGCTGTCTTGCATTCTCTTACCTTAGTTTTACAAATGCACCCATTGTTTGCACTCTGCTTCTTACGGGAACAAGGAGCACCAATAACGGCACAACCTAGTTCAGCCTTTTAAATGTAAGGACTGTTATGAAGATCACTTGTATGCTGGACCTGCACCTTGTTGACTGTTGAAATGTTGAAATGTCTCTTTCCATTAGAAGCATGGTTTCGCATAATTGTCTAATGGTGGCGTGTAGACTTATCTTGAAAAGTCAGACACGTGATGTACAACTTCCAGTACAGGGATCTCTTCTTTGTCGTTAGGTATTATTGCACTCAATAGGTGCAGGAGGACAAATCTCTTCTGTATCCTTGATGTCTGATATGATGAATTCTTCACTATTCTTCCTGTGGTTTCTGTTCCAGCACATGTGTGCAATCTGTAAGGAAATACTTCTTCCTTTTACATTAAGCGTGTAAAAGAATTCTGAAGTTGCAAATGAATGACTGCTTTGATCATCTAAAACAGTGTACATTGATGGCTTTCTCTGGTTGTCCCTGAGGAAACACTTTCACCAGAAACCTTTTAGCACTGGTTTTCTATAAAAATCCATCATGACGTAGCTCACTGCATTTCAATGTAATTGTTGAAGATGACGGATCATGGCTCTCCCTGGTATGATCTGATGGGGATGTAAGATCTTCAGTAGATGTAGAGTCTCGTTGGGCCTCTGTGTTGAAGCTGACACATGCATGTCGCTGTCACATTCCGAGCACTCAACTGTAGCCTTGCAGTCTCTGGCAAACTGCTTTGTAGATGCACATCTGAAGCAAATGGCAAGGCTCCACAGAAACACCTCTTCAAATAGCTTTCCCTTAAATGCACAATATTTCCTGAGATGATGTGGTTTGTTGTGGATGAGACTGTGGTGCCCTGTACACACGATCGTTTTTTCCGACAGGAAACCCATGTTTTTTTTTCAGCAGGAAAACTGCTCAAACTTGTGTTGCATACACACGGTCACTCAAATCTGGGCTGAAATGCCGAACGTCAAGAACGCGGTGACGTACAACACATACGACGAGCCGAGATCAATGAAGTTCAATAGGCAGTTCGGCTCTTCTGCTTGATTCTGAGCATGCATCATAATTGCATACAGACGAACGCGATTCGCGATAGGAATTTTTCCTGTCCTGAAAATTGAGATCCTGCTCTCAATCTTTTCTTGGCAGGAAAACTGACAGAAAAAGTGTGATGGAGCATACACACGGTCGGAATTCCTGAAAACTGATCGTGTGTACGAGGCATAAGAGTTTTGGTCTTTTCGCCTTTCTTCACTGTCGCACCTGGAAGTGGGTGTAATTTCCATCTTTCTAACATAGACAAGGTTTCTAGTAATGGGCTAAGACTGCGATCCGCAGTTGCGTTTTGAAAAATCCAAAAACTTTATTTGAAACCCCATTAAAATCAATGGGAGGCGAACCATAAAAATCTATTTTCTCAATTTTTAAGGCTAGATGGCAAGGGATTGTCAAACAAAAGGCATTATTAGGTGAATACTGTCCTAGAAGACATGCACCAATGCAAAAATATGTACAGTAATGAAAAAAAAATCTGAGGGACGCAGCCCTTTTAACAGAGCTCAGATATCATATGCCGCCCTCCCAAGATCAGGTGACATATCAGTGTACCGGCCTGCTGCTGGTACCATGTGATTGCTCTGACAAAGGACAGCAGATCTCATGGCAATAGTACACAATGAATGGCTTCCATTCATACCATTCATTGCATACTATTGTGTTGATCTCTGTAATTGGTTCCAGTGATTATATGCCCATCTGTACCTTGTGATTAGCTGTGGCCAATTCCAGCTAATCACAAGAGTCGTTAATAAAAGAAAAACTGTTATAAGTGTAGCGGAGCCTCACTCTCCCTCTCTGCAATTCCTCGTATGAGGGGCTTGTGTCTAGGGGTACCTGGGAGAGGAGAGTGCAGGAACACTACGCCAAGCTCTCCCCTCGTGTGTGTGGGAGGGTTGAGCAGAGTTAATTGATTTACCTCCGGGTCTGTCCACTGCATACGAAGCCTCAGTTGTTCCATGGAGACGTGTCTGCCAATAATAGAGCCCCACACCAATTGAAAGTCCAACACTCCTTTATTTCTCATACAATAGGGTGAACACCATCAGTTGAACTTCCAATAACAGACGAACATGGGAGTGTGGGAACGAGTAGGCCCAGGCACAACTGAATTCTCCTATTCCTTTGTTAGCGAATAGGCCTGGCGCACGGTTTCTGCCACCGACCGTGAGTTTTGGTCGCTGCCACCGACCTGGTGAACTGTTGAGGCCCCTGCCACAGGCCTAATAGCAGGTCTCTGCCACTGACCTGATTAGAATAGTTGGACCACTGCCACCGGTCATTGAACGTGGACTGAACTTCCTCTCTGAACTTGGCCCCTGTTCAGGAAAGATATCCCTCCGTACGGTCTCCAGAGGTTCACCCGGCACTGGCAATCTGCTGCACCAGGTCTTTGAGTGAGTCCCTCCTCCGGTCCCTTATGCCTCTGGATTCGGGTGCCCCACTCCCGGGGCCCCCTAGGATGATCCCTCCCTCGCGGGACCCAGCGGAAGGTACTGGGCCCCAGGCCTCTGGCTGAGTACTTCACCCCAGACTGAAGGTGTCTGGGATGGAACACGAACTCCAGGTGTCCAGGCCTAGGCTGCCTGGACACCGACCGCAACAACCGCCCTCAGGCTGAAGGTGCCCGGGACTCGAACCTCGTGGTGAAGATGTCCGGCCCCTTTATACCCTCTCCCAGCAAGCACCGCGGGTTCCCCACCCGCTGCGAGAGGTCACAAAGGGAACGGCACTGCAGCGATGGTTCAGCCCCGGCCCAAAGTGACAGCGCCACCTGCTGGGCCGCAGGGAACTTTGCATCACTGGTGTCCTCACCAGTTTTAAAAGTACATACCCGCTACACTCTCCCCCGTGTTATTTGACACTGGTCCCCAGTGTCTGGAGCAAACCATACCCAAAAGGGCCATCATAGCCTGATCCAGAAACCGACTAATGAATTTCAAAAATACAAAAGTTTTGAAAACTAACCAAACAGTTGTGCCTGAACCTGACATGAAAGGGAAGGGAAGGAAGCAACAACACATAACCACATTATCAGAATCACATGTTCATATCAACATTCCTTCCCACCCATCCTGACTAAGACCCACCCCATTCTCAGTGGTTTTGATAAGATGTTCTCCTGCAGAGGGGAAAAGAAACGTTAAACACACATATCCCTGACACATATGTTTGTGTAAGAATGAAAGAACCTCTCCGCAGAGAAACCCTTTCCTTCTCTAAGTGTGTGAGTGAACAGTGAATATCGATGCGCAACACTGCCACTTGGTGACAGTGTCGCGGTAACTGCACTGGTTGAAGATCTTCTTTTTTTTTTTCTAACTACCCCAAAGTCCATAATCACTTTGTGGGATGGAAGAATGAAGAAAAAACAACGGCAACAGTCCTTCAATTCCTCTGGAGAGCACAAACACCCATAGCACCGGTACAGTCACTGGGTTTTCCTGGGAAACAACCCCGGAAAGTTCAGCAGCAACAAGGCAAAGCAAGAACGGAGTCCCTTTTTTTTTTTACAAATAGAACTTTGGGTGCGGCAAGACAAGGGGTTTCAAGTGCTGGTCCATTGTCTCTACATGGTATTCGACATCCTCACCCTTTTTGCACCAAATTAACACCTTGTCTGCGTGGATGTGCCGACCCAACATCCATTCTTTTTTGAAGAAATTGCTAGAGCGTGCATTCTCACAGGGTGACAGCTGTGGATGCACATGTATAAATGTGCCAACATCCCGATATGACAGAGGAAATACATGTAAACTAAGAGAATGGACTTTAGGCAGCACATGGGTATATATTGTTATAAACTAAGGGTTTTATTTTCAACAACATGGTATGAAAAAATATATAAACATTCAAACAGCAACTCAAGACTATACCTGATACATCGGATCTTTGGCTTATGCCACTTGCTTCTATATGCTCACCGCTACATCAGCCTTGGTCTGCTGGTTTGGCATTTTCATTAAGATGGAATGTTTCTACGTCATACAATTTTGAAGCACTGTTAAAGCACTAGCCCTAACCCTGTATCTGAATACAAACAAACTGTTACTGTTTGAATGTTTATATATTTTTTCATACCATGTTGTTGAAAATAAAACCCAACATCCATTCTGACTTGCAGTCCTTGAACCGCTGAGAGGCTTTAGGGGAACATGCGAGGTACCTGCGGGCATGTGGGACCTGAAGGTGAGTCCACACAAAATCGTTGTACCAGCGTTCCCGGCAGACTTCCACTTCATACAGAAGCTCCTTAGGTAAATACGGGTACTCCCACCCGTATTCGTTAGTAACTTTTTGGCCGAAGAGACGCTGAAGTCTCGCCAGCGGAGGCATAGTGGACCGGTCTCCCTCACCCGGTAAGACGATGGCGTCCGGGTGACGAGGTGCCTCGACCACCTCCACTCTAGGCATAGGCGGCCGCAACAACAGTCTCTTTTCCCCGGTGCCAGATGCAGGAGGCACCGGAGGTAGAAGGGCACACTGGGGACGGGATCCCTCCTCAGGAGCTGGTGCCTCCACCCGGGGTGTACTATCTCCTGTAGATATGGGTGGATCCCTGACTTTGCGGGACGAGGAGAGAGGCATCTTGTCCCAGCCCTTCTTTGCGAAAAGTTCATCTATGATGACATGGTCTCCCGGATCGGAGAGCAATTCTAGGTCGGAGGTGTCACACTCCTCCGCGGGCAAGTAGCCTGTAGTGGAGGCTGAATGGCTACCTCCCGCGGGCACACTGGGCCGTGACTCCCCGACACCTCCGCCCCAACACCAAGTCCCTTTGCCCGGCTTACCTCGGCCCAAAGTAGAGAAGGGATGTCTGGGACTCTTCCGACCGGATCCATCCGGGGTGGGCGTAGGCGAACAGGGTGATCCACCGCAACCGCTGGACGGGGCAACCAAGCCGATCTTCCTCTTTGGCGGTGGACGCTGGGAAACAGTGTTGACCGAGACAGCATCCTCGGATTTCTCCCGTACCTCAGTGATTTCGACCTCCCCTGCAGTCGCTGCAGTGCGCACAGGGATGGCTGTAAAAGCAGTGATTCCTCCTTCTTGAGTGGTGTGGCCTGTAGCGCGGTTGAGGTGGATTGTTCTGGGTTTTTCAATGGTTGGTTCCACCTCAAATCGGAACTCTCCGCAGGCCTTGCAGCGCCCGAATGGCTTTAGCTGACACACCAGTCCCGAACAGCCGGGACAAATCAAACCCAGGGCCTCAACGTCCATGCATGAGTACAGGGCGCATCGTCCCCGGGGCTTTAGCCGAATCCCCGTATCCGTTATTGGAGCAGCGGTAGTCAGACTCGTGGTAGTGGGATGAATAGGAATCCACGATGCATTAGTGAACATGGCAACTCTCTGCTGATCCATTGCGCACTGCCTTGTTGGCGCCAAAGTACCACTTCTTGCACTCCAGTTCGCGGGCTTTCTCCTTCCCTGGGTCATGCCCACGAACTGAGCAGGGAGTGTGTGCCTGATGGCGCAGTGGCCAATATGGCCGACCTACTCGGAACTCTTTCGGGCAGACACTTTCAAATTCCAACAACTCCAGCTCCATTGTAGCACAAACACATCCCGGACCAGAGCCCCCACGTGTAGCGGAGCCTCACTCTCCCTCTCTGCAATTCCTCGTATGAGGGCTTGTGTCTAGGGGTACCTGGGAGAGGAGAGTGCAGGAACACTACGCCAAGCTCTCCCCTTGTGTGTGTGGGAGGGTTGAGCAGAGTTAATTGATTTACCTCCGGGTCTGTCCACTGCATACGAAGCCTCAGTTGTTCCATGGAGATGTGTCTGCCAATAATAGAGCCCCACACCAATCGAAAGTCCAACACTCCTTTATTTCTCATACAATAGGGTGAACACCATCAGTTGAACTTCCAAAAACAGACAAACATGGGGGTGTGGGAACGAGTAGGCCCAGGCACAACTGAATTTTCCTATTCCTTTGTTAGCGAATAGGCCTGGCGCACGGTCTCTGCCACCGACCATGAGTTTTGGTCGCTGCCACCGACCGGGTGAACTGTTGAGGCCTCTGCCACAGGCCTAATAGCAGGTCTCTGCCACTGACCTGATTGGAATAGTTAGACCGCTGCCACCGGTCATTGAACGTGGACTGAACTTCCTCTCTGAACTTGGCCCCTGTTCGGGAAAGATATCCCTCTGGGCGTTCTCCAGAGGTTCACCCGGCACTGGCAATCTGCTGCACCAGGTCTTCGGGTGAGTCCCTCCTCCGGTCCCTTACGCCTCTGGATTCGGGTGCCCCACTCCCGGGGCCCCCTAGGACGATCCCTCCCTCGCGGGACCCAGCGGAAGGTACTGGGCTGAGTACCTCACCCCAGACTGAAGGTGTCTGGGATGGAACACGAACTCCAGGTGTCCAGGCCTAGGCCGCCTGGACACCGACCGCAACAACCGCCCTCAGGCTGAAGGTGCCCGGGACTTGAACCTCATGGTGAAGATGTCCGGCCCCTTTATACCCTCTCCCAGCAAGCACGGCGGGTTCCCCGCCCGGCCGTACAACCGCTGCGAGAGGTCACAAAGGGTACGGCACTGCAGCGATGGTTCAACCCCGGCCCAAAGTGACAGCGCCACCTGCTGGGCCGCAGGGAACTATGCATCACTGGTGTCCTCACCAGTTTTAAAAGTACATACCCGCTACATAAGCAATCACAGTGTGTAAAAAAAATTAAAATCCTGATCACCTCCCCGGAGTAGTACAATGTATTGCTCAGGTCACAGTATATACATGTAGCGTGGTGTTCAATTTAGGGGAAGTGTCTGAGTGGTAACAAGGCTCAGATACCTTAAATTGTTAGGAGTTATGGACCATTTTTGTCCTCAGGGGATAGTATTGGTGTGGAGATCCCTGTGGCCTATGGATGGTGCTGCCATATTGGGCCGGGGTTGAACTATCAATACAGTGCTGTGCCTTTTGTGACCTCTCTCGGCAGCCGTACAGTGGGGAACCTGCTGTGCATGCCGGGAGAGGGTATAAAAGGGGCAGACCTCTCCTGATCGGGGTTCACCCCCAGGCACCTTCAGCCTGGGAGTGCGTGTGTGGGTCATCTCCGGGTGCCCTCGGCCCGGAGGCCGTGTTCCGGTTCCACCTCAGGCACCTTTAGCCTGGGGTGAGGAGCCTGAGGTGGACCTCACCATTTCTGACTGCCTGGGTATGGAGGGCCAGGAGCTGCAGCAACAGCCCGGGGCCCATCAACCTTCGGCTGGGGTCCACGAGGGATTGAGGAGTCCAGGGTGCCGCCTTGCGAGGGGACCCACGCCCTAAGAGAAGGGAGGATCTGTTCCGAGGGACCGATGCTGTGGTCACGGTGAAGGAAGGGTCTGTTGACTCTCTGTGGGGACGTTTTCTCCCTGAAAGGGGCCATGTCCTAGGAAGAAACCAAGGTTCACCAGGTCAGTGACCTAGTTCACCAGGTCAGTGGCAGTGACCTTATCCACAGGGTCTGTGGCAGAGACCAACCTCATGGTCTGTGGCAGAGACCGTGCTCCAAAACTGTTTGAGAAACCTGAACAGTCAGAAGAGTTTGAGCTACGTTTGTGCCTGGACCTCCTCCACACCTTATGCTGTCCTGTGTCTTTGCTCCAACCTTTCTTCTAGCTAAGAGACTATTTGTTATTCAAGTGAAAATAAATATTGAGTTGGACTTTCAGCTGGTGTGGACATTCACGCTCCTGGGGAAGTCAAGGACTTGTATCTACCCACAGTAGAGGTGAGAATCATTCTCAGGAGGACTTTGGACTCTGGCTGCAGACAAGGCCCAAAAACAACACCGCTTAACCTCTTTACACAGGAGGGTACGGGCTGTTGGTGCGGTGTGCCTGTCTCCCCCTGCGAGGAGCCGAGTTTAATGCAGGAGGGGGATAGGTGGGTGCGCTACATATAAAAAAAAAAAACAATCAAAATGTGTTTAAAAACGTTTTGGGAAAAAATATAAAAAAAATTGAATATATACTGGCACCAGTCAGTATCCCTGGTCACTGCCACAGCAGTTATGTGATGACACTGTACTGCACTGGTGATGGTATGTAAGAAAAAAAAATGTGAAAAAATTAACATTTCTTAATTTTCCCAAAAATGTGACAAAAAAATTCCAACTTAAAAAACTCGCAATGCCTCTTTTGGACTTTCCACTTTCCAAAAAGGGGACATTTGGGGGTATTTGTACTGTTCTGGCATTTTCGGGCCTCAAGAAATGAGATGGTGTTGAGTACATCAGGATTGATCGATTTTTCAGATATACAGTACTGTATATACCATAGTTCAGTGTTTCTCAACTCCAGTCCTCAAGGCGCACCAACAGGTCATGTTTTCAGGCTTTCCATCATTTTGCACAGGTGACTTGATCAGTTTCACTGCCTTAGTAATTATCACAGCCGTTTCATCTGGGGGAAATCCTGAAAACATGACCTGATGGGGCGCCTTGAGGACTGGAGTTGAGAAACACTGCCATAGTTTATGCATTAAATACCACCAAAAGAAAGTTCTATTTACCGTATAAGGCGGCTGGGCACATAAGACGACCCCCTAATATTCAGTTTAAAACTGTGGTTTTGTGCTGTACTCACCGTATAAGATGACCCCCTTGTGCAACCCCCTTGTGCGGTAATACGACCCCCTTGTGCGACCCCCTTGTGCGGTAATGGTGTTCAAAATCGAAGAGGCGGGTGCTCTGTAAAGCTGTATGTAATTCAGTATATGTGCCGCTCAGCCAATCCCGGCGGGCGATGCACTCTGTTGATGACTACAGAGCCTGCTAAGCCTGCTCGGATTGGAGTAACAACCTCTGCCAATCCGAGCAAGCTACATAAGTTAGCCTGCTTGGATTGGCAAAGGTTGTTACTCCAATCCGAGCAGGTTTAGCAGGCTCTAAACATCAACAGATTGTATCGCACGCCGGGATTGGCTGAGCGGCGCATATACTAAATTACATACAGCTTTACAGAGCACCCAGTGGGCTGATATCCATTGGGCAGCTGCTTCACCCGGCATATAAGACGACCCGTGGTTTTTGGCTCTGTAATTCCGGTGTAAAAGGTTGTCTTATACGCCGGAAAATACGGTATGTGAAAAAAAAAATTATAAAAATTCAATTTGCGTACATTGTTGCATGACCGAGGAATTGTCCTTCAAAGTGTGACAGCGCTGAAAGCTGAAAATTGACCTGGGCAGGAAGGGGATGAAAGTGTATTGAAGTGGTTAATAAGGCTTAATAATGCAAAACATTTCAAATACAAGTTCCTTTAAATAGCATGATTTAAATCTGCACTTGAAGCCTGAGGATCTAATAGGCTTCAAAATAGGGTAGGCTCGGTTCGCAGAGACTGCGAATGGAGCCCACCCAGGTGTGTTACAATGGCGAATTAATATTCCCTATTGAAACGTTGATCCTCAATCTGGCCAATCAGAAGCGGGTGTGAGACCCGTTTTCCGATTGGCCAAAAAGAGAAGACTCCCGATTGGCTGACGAGGAGGAGGGAGGAAACAGCGACCAGATTGGTCGCCGTGATGACCCGTGGAGAGCAGGAAAACGGGAGGCCGCCAACGCCGAGCAGGGGAAGCCACCGGTGATGGGGTAAGTGCTATCGACCAGGGGGGGTGGTATACTGTTTACCGCCCACCCAAAAAAGTTTTCCACTGGCTGCCACTGGTATCTATCAGTGACTTGGCCCCAAATAGTGTGAGGTGTTATTTTTTTCTAAGGGCAGCAAAGCTATTTAATTCTTTCATGGA
Organism: Rana muscosa; assembly: GCA_029206835.1. Lineage (NCBI taxonomy): Eukaryota > Metazoa > Chordata > Amphibia > Anura > Ranidae > Rana > Rana muscosa. Next base: position 287,033,102 of record CM055118.1, read on the forward strand.
CTCTTCTGTATTTCTATTTGATAGAAAAGAAGATTTTTTTTCAGAGTCTTATATAGCTTTCATGGGTTAATTTAAGCCTTGAAACTTCACTGCTTAGTTTCTCTGAATTATCACATGTTTCATAAGCAGCATTGAATCACTGCATAGTCCTATTTCACACATCAGATAGGCCATTTCTGCCTAAAATTCTTTAAAGGAAAAGGATCATAATTTTTTTATTTTTTTTAAGGGTTATAACCACTTTAAGGCTTGGTTCACATATGTTGTGGCCATGGGTCCGGTGTGTCCCTGTTCACCGATTCAGGTGCGAATCAGGTCTGAATTTTGCCTGAATTCACACCTAAGTTGGAACCAAAGACACACAGGATCCAGACTGCGGTCGCCCCAGAACTGTGTGAACCGTCTCAATTGAGAGCTGGGCACACTCTCCTGTCATGTGAATTGGATGCAGGGAAACACGCATCCAGTTTGCATATGTGTGAACCCATTCTAATGCTGAATGCATGAATCTATCCATTGCATATAGGGGGGTGACGTGGAGAGAGGGGGTGGAATACAAAACTGCTTCCTGCCACTCTGCCTCTGTAATAAGGTAAACAAACTCCCCACTAACTATTCCCTTCCAATCCATCCCAATACCATTGCACAGAGCAGGTAAGTATAACATCTTTTTTATTTTGATAAAATCAAAATGAGGCTTTAATATCACTTTAAGCTTTATCATAATTTTTATATTGATCTTGAATGTCTATTTCTAGTAAATGCACAGATTCTTCTGATGCATACTGTATGTGTGTGCCTTGAAAAAAAGTATACCCTTGATATTTTGTCAAGTTTTATTGGTACCCTCTCTAATTCCACAATCCTCGCTTAGGCAAAGATGGCTTCCCTTGCCCCACGCCCTCCCTTCCTACAGTCTTCTGGGACACATCACATGTCCCTGGAGGCTACAGGACCATTTGCAAAACACAGCATGAGTAGTAGCATGCACAGTGGGGAGCTGGCTATGGTACCTCAAGAAGCCACAGCCAGCTCCCATATCCAGGATGGTGGTGCTGGAGACCCACATCAGTAAGAAGAACTGACTGTGGGAAAGAAGCACTGGACCCCAGGCATTGGTAAGTACCTAAGTTTTAAAAGTCGGCAACTACAGTAGCTGCTGATTTTTTTTTAAATCAAAAAGGGTTTTTATTGAACAACCAAAAATACGAGAACAAAACATTGAATAACACCCAAAACATTGTGTTTGTTCAACTCAGTCTTACATCATCATACCATTGATACAGAGCAGAAACTTCACTCAGCACCACACAACATTGTACTCCATGAGAGAGGCTCACGTGGCCAAGCCACATCTGTGAAATCTATCACACTGCATTAAAAATTACATTGTCTTCTCCACCACCAGACCATTACAGGAAATTGATACCATCCTTGCTCCCCTCCACCCCTTTTCCTCCTCTCGCTCCCTGCAATAGCAGTCGGTTCATAATTAAATCGACCAAGGCCAACCCTGGGACACTCAACCAGCCCGCTCAGATTGTCTCAAATTTCTTCACACTCCCCTTATGTTGATAGATATGTTTTTCCAATCTGATAGTATCCCCCATTTTGCGTATCCATTCCTTACTCGTAGGGGGTTCTTCCGCTTTCCAGTGTCTCAAGATATGTTTCCGAGCCTGATTTTTTAAAAGTACAAAACAAAGTGAAGTTCCTCTTTAAGACTAATGCCGCGTACACACGACCATTTTTCTCATCGGGAAAAATTACATTTTTTCTCTTTGACGAGAAAAAACTACCATGTGTGGGCTTTTGATAATTTTTCCCGACGAGAAAAACGGCATTAATCACGTCGAGAAAGATTAAAACATGCTCTAATTTTTCTCGTCGTGATTCACTGCATTTTTTTCCACTGCAGTTTTCCCATAGGGAAACGCTGCCAAAGAGCCTACACATGGTTGTTTTTCTCGACCAAGAGAAAATTTTGGGGGAAAAACGTCCGTGTGTAGGGGAACAAGCCGTTCCTCGTTTTTCCCGTTGATTTTCTCGACATTTAAATGACTGATGTTGTATTACAGTACTTTTAGGGTTTATATTGTGCATTTCAGGATGGAGTAGTCTACAACAATTAACCAGCATTTGCCATTAAAAAAATGGCATGAAAACTTATGGTGCACTGAAAATCCCAACAAGGTTTACAAGGTTGCAACCTTTGATGACACTGTCCGTTTTCTATATAAATGATATACAAATGATGTATATTCTTATGAATCTCACAGGGAAGGGCATTGGTGAACTAGTAGCCGTTGAGTCACTTTTGACTGTTCACTCATTATGTCTAAAGATAGAAGTCAAGCAGAACCAGCTGCAATCCATTTTAATGACAGCCATCTGACAAAGTAAATCAAGACGGGCAGCTCTAAGCCTCTTTTCAATTGAAAGCCTTCTTACATGAAAACACTCAGAAATGGGAAAGGGATTAGAAAGAGGGCCGTAGTTGCTAATGCAATAAGACGGCAAAGGCTGTTTCCTGTCCCATAACACCAAAACCATCAGAGGGATGATTCCCTGGGCAGGGATGAAAATCAATGTGAAGTCCGAAAAGGAAGGCACGGTGCTTTACACACCGACAGAGGACAGAATAGTTATGTGCTAGAGATTATGCATTGTATGCCTAAATTTTATGTAATGCATTGGATAAATACAATTACTAATTGTGCTCAGTGTATTCCAGAGTTAAATTCCAGCTTGTCTTGCAGGTTGTCGGGTTTGTTAGCTTCCTGACTCCAAATACATCAATGTGAAGAGGTAGTGGTTCCCAGTAGATATATTTAATCGATTTACTTTAATCCAAACAAATAGGACTTTCAATGTGCCACAGGATAACACCACACATAATTCAAAGATTACACATTTATTGCTCAACATATTAAAGAAATCCCTATACTTTGTCAAAATCTGTATAGAAATAAACGTAAAAACAAAAAATACAAAACAATGGAAAAGTGAAGTCCCTGAGGGTCAACGTGTTTCGCGGATATACTGCTTCCTCAGGACCAGGGCACGGAGGCTCTTGTTTTCAATTGTTGTCAAATTGTATAATATAAGAACTCCTAAGCTTGTATCATCACCAACTCCTGGGGTAAAAGCTAGTCTCCAATTGTCTCCTTTGGCTGTTCAGAGAAGTCAGCAACAGTGGCGTTGTCCCAAATGATCATGGGGCAACTCCAGTCAGCAACAGTGGTGTTCCCATATACCAGGAGATGTCCTCTACTCTGCCTCCCTGCATCCTTGGCATTGTGACAAAATGTTCTGCCTGCTGCATGGTCTGTCTCCCACAATGTCCGTCCTCACCATATCTGCCTTGAGAACAGACATTCCCTTTCCTTCCCAGTCCTATTGGGATGTGTACCCCAATTTATTCATAAAATGTGAAAGATGATGTTACGCTGAGTAAATAGTCCCCCTGAAACATAGTTTATTACCTGGTGATCAAGTCTGTGTTTTTTCCTTTAACAGCCCAAGCTGTCTAGCAAAGATGGTAATTAACACCTAATTATTATTGTTTTTTATTCAAAACTTCTATCCCGAAAGGAAAAAAAAAACTATTGCTGTAACTGCTTAAAATGTGTTAGCTTGAGTTGGGCTTTACCTTGTTAGTCACTAATCTAAGGTCCATCTAAATCTACTAGCCCATCAAACACCACCTGCTCCACCGATTGACAATGCTGCTGTCCAAGGGTGGCTATGTTGTTCCTCCTTAGATTCAGTGGATGAATTAATGTAGCCACCCTACCAGGAGGTGTGTTCCTGGACAATAACCAATGAAAATAATGGAGAAAAAGCCTGAAGAAATTAAAACTAATGCAACCATCACATCCAGTGACTGGTAAGCTGCAATTTTTTTAAATGTTTGTTTTTTGGGTTTAGTTACGCTTTAATAGAAAGGTAGTTGTTATTTTGTTCAGCCAGCGAGCTGACACAAAAATATTCCTCCATAAACACAAGTGAGATGGACCAAGGGATCCACCCAACAAGACATTAAATTATATTCTGACAGCAGGACAAATGTTTTCTAGAATGTCCCTTAGACAATTGTCGATCAAATGACAGGGACGGCCACACACTGTTAATCCAGCTGGATTTCGATCCATCTATGAACAGCTTAAAGTGGTATTAAACCAGAAAGCAAACATTTATCATATTGCAGCTTACCATTCCTTCAGCTCTGATTTTTTAAATTTATTTATGTAGAATATTTATCCCAAAAGGAAAAAAACAGTTGGAGGTTGACTTTAATTTAAATCATCTAGTGCATTTAAAGCCTCGTACACACGGTCGGACTTCAAACAAACTTTTCCGTGGATTTTTGTCCGAAGGGAGTTGGCCGGGCACACCCATAGCATGCACATGGCAGGACTTTTCTGCAAACTTTCCCAAAACTTTCCGAACATCAGGTGGTTTTTCTGCTCTTTTCTGCTCTTTACTGCCACCCTTTGGTCAACTTCTGCTATTGTTGGTTGATTTTAACATTGGTTCTGGGCATACGTATTTGTACTTCAGACAAAAGTCCGATGGATTTCTGTACACACGGTCGGACTTTGCACCATCAGACTTTTGTTGCCGAAAAGTTTGTCCGTTTGCAGAGCGAGCTTTTGAAAACCGAAAAAGTTTGTCCGATGGAGCGTACACACGGCCGTATTTTTGGGAAAACTTGCTCATTTTGAAGTTTGTTGGCAAAAAGTCTGACCGTGTGTACGGGCCTTTATACTCCCCCCAGACTGACAATGCTGCTTTCCAAAGTTGCCTCCTGGATATACAGGAGGTGTGTTACTGGCCAGACCATTAAGTCAAAACAGAGGGAAAAAATCCTACGATAAGAAAACCAACACAGCCACCACATCTGGTAAGCTTCAATATATAAAATTTTTGGTTTTAACACCGCTTTAAAGGGGTTGTATGGTGTAACGGAATGTCCCACTCTCTGCTTGAGTGCTTCCGTCATATACCGCTTCCTATCAGTCTGGATATATATATCAGATATTCCAGCTACTTCCAAGCACACAACGAGACGATACTTGTTTGTCTGCTGAACATGGAGTGTTTATTAGAACCAGAATCAAGTCTTATATACAGTTAAAGAGGAGGTAGCTAGAACATAAATTAACATGAGCTAATTAACTAATCCTTTAGACAGCCGAGGTGACTCATAGATATGACCTTTTAGGGTAGACTTCACGTCTCCTCGCTCACCGGCTATACAATATACATTATCATAAGTACAAGGGCATCTCCACACAATAGCAGGAGCTTCCAGTAGGTGTCGGCTCATCTCCTACATTGTACAGGGGCCAATGTGATCAGCTCTTTCAATTAACATGTTCGGTTCAGAATCAAACAAACAAGAATAGTCTTTACATATCCTGGGAGATATTGTGGATAAATATTATCATAATTTATATATTATTATTATACTGTCCCATTTTAAGTAATCCAATACATATTTTCTCAGTCACCCTGTGCCATCCTGGCACAGGGTAACTTAGACATAAGAGGTACATGGGGAGCTGAAACAAGGGTACCCCATACTTTTCAAGGGAATCTGGGTTCCACGGGCCCTCCCGTCACATATGTTTTTTTTTTTAGTTTTTTTTAAATAACAAACATGTTATACTTACCTCCACTGTGCAGTTAGTTTTGCACAGAGTGGCCCTGATCCTCGTCTTCTGGGGTCCCTCAGTGGCTGTCTCGGCTCCTCCCTGCATAAGCTAACCCCCCTCTGGGAAGTGCTCTCCCAAGGGGGTTAGCTTGCGGGCGCGCTCCCGTGTGATACAGTCGGCGGCCATTGTATCACTCGGCCCCGCCCCCTAGCGCGCAGCCTCATTGATTTGATTTGATTGATTTGATTGACAGCAGCGGGAGCCAATGGCTGCGCTGCTATCAAACATCCAATGAAGAGCCGACTAGAGCTCGGTGAAAGCAACGCGGAATCGCTCCCAAGGAGATTTGGGTCTCAGGTAAGTAAAACGGGGGCTCAGGGGGGCCGGTAACTGCATAGGATGCATTAAGGTGAAAAAACATGACGCTTTACAACCCCTGTAAGCCTTGCACTAGTAAAAAAAAAAAAAAAAAAACTATCTCCAATTCCCTGCCTCATCCCTACTACAGCAATGCAATTAGCTGGGACATTGCTGGTAATGTTGAAACACTATAAGAAATATAAATAGTAAGACACACACTTTCTTTTTGAATCAAGCTGAATTTATTTCTTTAAGTTTAGTTGGTGTTTCAAAGTCATTCACGACTCTCATCCTACTGCACTTTTCTTGGGTGGAAACACTGGAATGCAATTTTTTTGTGGTGGACTGTTGGTTTTCCAGAAAGATGCACTTAAGTCCAAATCAAATAATGCAAAAGGGACATCTTATTAGGAATTGCAATTGTGTCTTGAACTGTCAGTAAGCCCTCTAATTAGAAAAAAATACCCAAAAAAGTACAACGGAGACTCCTCCAGGTGCATGGGTGGGACATAGTAGACCCAAGCTATGTACAGATCTGCTAGGCAGCACGCCAGCCCTATGTTTCTTTTTATCTTCCTGCAACATGCTGTAGCTGAATCCTAATGGTTTTATATAGGGGCCTCCAAAATTTTTAAAGAAAGGGCCAGTTTACTGTCTTTCAGACTTTAGGGGGGACTGTGCCAAGTGGGAGTAAACAATGCCAGATCTTTGGTATTAGAGGGAATAACAGTTGGTGTCAATGGGAGGAATAGTGCCCAATTTTAGTTGTCATTGGAAGGAATTATGCCCCATCGTTGGTGTCAGTGGCAGGAATAATGCCTCAAGGCCCGAATAAAGGCAGGCAAAGGGCCCCATCTGGACCCAGGGCCGCAGTTTGTTGAAATTTATTTTTCCAATTCTTCTATAATTTCTTTCGAAAATGTAGGTAAAGCTGTTTCCTTAAAGTATTGACAAATTTCTTCCCCCTTGTTTCCTTTTCTTTATTTTCTTGTTGTTTATTTATATTATATAATTTAGAATAATACGTGTGAAAAGTTTTAGATATTTCTATGGGATCATAAGTCAATTCCCCGGTTGTTTTTAAGATTTTTACTATGGAGGTCAAAGGTTGTTGCTTTTTTAATGTTCTAGCTAATATTTTCCCTGTTTTATTTCCATATTGATACAACTGTACTCTATTTTTGCCCCTCAACCGAAGGGACTCTTCATCCAACATAGATTGTAACTCCATTCGCTTGTCTTTTAGAATTATTTCCAATGAATTGGGACTCTGTTTATGTATATTTTCTAATTTTGAGATTTCCCCCATTAGTTGAGATATTTTCTGTTCTTTTTCCTTTTTTAATCTTGATGAACAGTCCCCGCAGCACACATTTTAGTGTTTCCCATTGCATGGGAATTGAGGTATCATCTATTTCATGAATTTGCAAAAATTCTCTTACTGCTTGTCGAATGTCTTTTTCACATTCTTTATTTTTAATTAAATTGTCATTCAATATTCATATTCCTAATGCCTTTTTATATTTAATTATCCCAAGTTCCAAATATATCGGGGCATGATCTGACCAGGAGAAATTTCCTATATCTGTTGAAGCAGTCATCATCAGACCAGAATGATTAATAAAAAAAATAATCTATTCTATGATATGAATTATGTATTTTTGAGTAATACGAATAGTTATTTTCCGTCTGACGTTGAGCCCTCCATATACCTATCATTTGATATTTTCCCAGTAAGTATTTAAACTCTTTTAACTGATTATTTTTCCTATACGAATGAGTACTTGTAGTATGTATTTTTGCATCCATTATGAAATTAAAGTCTCCACCCATAATTATTGTTCCTTCTGCTTTATCCATTGCGTCCACAAAAGCTTTTATTCCAGTCTTAATTTGTTCATAATTTGGTAAGTAAAGATATTAATAATTGTAACGATATTTCCATATAGCATGATCTTTATGATTAAGGACCTGCCATCTTTACCTTTCCAATTTTTCAATATTTGATGGGGTATGTCTTTGTGGATCGCAATAGAAACTCCTCGTGATTTAGAATATGGAAATGTATCGTGAATCCATGTGCCATAATTTCTATTATTTATTTTAGGAATGTGATCTGAACGAAAATGTGTTTCTTGAAACAGAATAAATCCAATCTTTTGTTTATGAAATACATTTAGGATTTGTAATCTTTTAGAAGGGCAATTAAGGCCTCTTGCATTGAAAGAACAAACTTTTACCCCCCCCCCTCATATTGGAGGTACGGAAAGAGGAGGGAGAAAAAAAAAACACTACTTATTCACTCACTCACTACTCAAACCACTTAAGCCGTGTACACACGATCGGTTTTACCGATGAAAACAATCCGATGGACTGTTTTCATTGGATGAACCGATCGTGTATGGGCCCCATCGGTCTATATTTCCATCGGTGTGAAAAAATAGAACATGTTTTAAATTTATCAAATGGGAAAAAAAACAATAGCAAAATCCGATCGTCTGTGTGAAACTCCATCGGAGAAAAAACCCACGCATGCTCAGAATCAAGTCGACACATGCTCAGAAGCATTGAACTTCATTTTTCTCGGCTCGTCTGAGTGTTTTACGTCACGGCGTTTGGGACGGTCGGATTTTTGACTGATGGTGTGTAGGCAAGACTGATGGAAGTCAGCTTCATTGGATTTCCGATGGAAAAGTCCATCGGATTAGAATCCATAGGAAATCAAATCGTGTGCGCAGGGCTTTATTCTTCCCAATACGTACAAATCTACTCTCTCACTACTAAATCTATATTGACTTCAGGGGGGACCGGGGCTGCTGTTATCTGATCTGCGGCCCGTCAAGACTCTACATGCTGCATTCTCATATCCTTAAAATTTTATTGAACAGTTTTCTTATTTATATCTTATCTTTTCTTCCTTTACCCTAGCTCTATTATCCATTCTTATATGCTTACAATCCTCCCTTTCATTTCAAAACACTGATAACAAACATATAGAGAATTTGGTGATACTTTATAGTTATTTATCCCATCATCCATTTCCCCACCTCTTTCCATATAGAATACTATAGCAGATAATGGGGACCAGGGGAGGGAGGGGGTGGATCAGGCCAGAAAAAATAAATAAAAATAAAAATAATTCCCCATATTACCCATCAGTGTTCTCGCAATATTTATTTTATGTCAGTGCATATGTGATATAAGGAACCTTAAGTTCTAACCTTTACCCATCTAGTGAAAAAAAAAAAAGAAACAATTATTTTCCCTCTCCTCTTTCTTTTCCTTTCTTCCCTACCTTTGCCTTTATGTGTATAAAAATGTGTATATACCGTGTATTACCTATATTTTTTGTGTATGTGTATTATCTGTTGTGTATAATATTTTTAACTCCCTATCTTATCAGGTTCCCCCGTTTAATCCACCCCTCACCCTCTTCCCGCCCCACCCCCTCAATCCCCCCCACCCCAATCCCTCCTCTAAGGTTTATTAAATGTTCCAAAATATGTTTTTGGCCAGTCTGGTAGTTTTACTTCAGGGAGCCAGAGGGTCCCCAAGAAATCCGGCAGATCCTCCAGGTCCCTGAAAGCCACTGTTAGTCCTTCATGTTGAACTTGAAGGTCAAATGTAAATTTTCATCTATATTGGAGGTTCTTCTTTATAAGTTGTTCTAAAAGGGGCTTTACTGCTCTTCTCATGTCTAGTGTATGTTTAGACAAGTCCTGGAAAAATGTTAGTTGTATCCCTTCATATTGTATATTTTTATTTTGTCGAGCGGCCATCATAATTTTATCCTTTATATGAGCATAATGCATCCTGCATATGACGTCTCTTGTTCTGCTAGGGTCTGGTCTTTTTGGTCCCATTACTCTATATGCTCGATCGATTATTATTTTAGTTGAAGATGGGTTTTGTATTAATTGCCTAAATATGTTTTGCAATGTTGTTATCAGATCCTTTTAGCTCACGTTTTCAGGTAACCCTCTGATTTTTATGTTGTTTCTTCTATTTCTATTTTCCTGATCGTCTATGGCATTTATAGTTTGTTTTAAATGTTGATCTTGCTTTTGTATTTTTTCCTCTGCTTGTATCAGTTTTTGTTCCATGTTTGTCATTCTCGTGTCTATTATATCCTCTTGGGTATTTTGCATAGATGTTTTAAGCTCCTGTATTTCCTTAACGTGCTGCAGCAGGAGCATGTATAGGGAATGTTTGGACAGTCGAATGCTGATATACCCGGTGCAGAAGCTGTAGATTTTCCTTGATATACCTGCATGTGAAGATATCAACTAGGAGAGATACTGGCCTTGTTGTGCTACCTGGCCCGACTGGCTGCGACCCAGCTGTGATCAAGCTCTTGCCCGGATAAGGAAGGATCCAGACCACGAGACTGTAAGCGCCTGTGAGGGTGTGCCGTGCAGCGGGAAAGAGGAGCGGAGACAAGCCGAGCCGTGGAGACCAGGAGCGGGTCTGTGGGTTTGCTTCGGTGTGACTGCTGGAGCTGACAGCTTCGTGACCCCCAGTGGAGACCTCGGCAATAACCAACAAGGGATCAGTAGATCGGAGCATCTCGGTGAACTTCGGCAGAGCACAGAACAGCTGAGCTGGAAGTGCGTGTAGATGATATTGAAATTATCACACAGCACTATACCGCAACAATTGAACAACTTAAAGATGAGAACCTTTTACTACAAAATCGTTTGGAAGATCAGGAGAATAGGGATCGTCGTTCCAACCTAAGAATTAGAGGACTCCCTGAATCAGTCATAGACTTACAAGGTACTATGAGTGCACTTTTTCAGGAATTGCTTCCAGGTATTTCACCTGAGAGATTAGAAATGGACAGAGTCCACAGAGCCCTAACCCAACGCAAACCCAATGGTCCCCCTAGGGATATTATAGTTAAATTATACTACTATAAAACAAAGGAACAATTACTTGCTGCAGCCAGAGGCAAAAATACTCTTGATTTTCAGGGCAATGTTTATCAACTTTTTGCAGACCTCTCCCCACTTACTGTGACTAAAAGGCGTTCAATGAAGCCACTGCTGCAAGTACTTCAGAAGCACCAAATTGTATATCACTGGGGTTTTCCATTTTCTCTCCGCTTTACCCATCTTGAAACCAGATATACCTGTCATACATCAGATGAATTACTGTCAGCCTTAACTGATCTAGGCCTTATGGATCACACTAATTCTAAAGACCAATCTCGCAGACGAACGGTTTCTAGATCACCTCCACTAGAAACCAACTTGGATCCAAGTTCCTCTGGATATATCAGGCAGAATCTTCATAAAAGAGGACGTTTTGATAGTCAGGCACCAATAAATATAGACTCAATGGACTGACTGTTCTATTTACATTAATCTGATCCACACTTTTCCCTTCTTATAGGGTATATTGGACACTGCTTTATCGTGAAAAACACTACTCTACCTCTGAATGAAGAGTTAGAGTCCTGTTTTATATTATTATTTTTATTTATTTTTTTACATATTTTTTTTATATATTTTTTTTTATATATTTTTTTTTCTGTCCCTACCTTTATTTATTTCTATACTTATGAAATATAATTTTTTGTGCTTATTTATTAATTGTTTTAATCAAATATAAGGTTTAACTTGCACTTGCATTTTTTGAGACAAGCGCTTTTTTAGTCTCTATATTGACAAATATGTCTAACATTTATTTTATATAGCTATTGATACAGCTAGGGTTTTTTTTTGTTTGTTTTTTTGTTTAGTTTTTTATATTCCTAATTTTCTATTTTCTTCTTACTTTCTTGTGCTTGTTCATTAACTGCTCTAATCGAATATATGGTTTAATATACATATTTTAGGACTAGGGATGAGCTTCGAGTTCGAGTCGAACTCATGTTCGACTCGAACATTGCCTGTTCGCCCGTTCGCCGAACAGCGAACAAATTGGGGTGTTCGCGGCAAATTCGAAAAATCTATGGGAGAAATCTAAAGTGCTAATTATAAAGGCTTATATGCAAGTTATTGTCCTAAAAAGTGTTTGGGGACCCGGGTCCTGCCCCAGGGGACATGTATCAATGCAAAAAGAAGTTTTAAAAACGGCCGTTTTTTCGGGAGCAGTGATTTTAATAATGCTTAAAATGAAAAAATAAAAGTGAAATATTCCTTTAAATTTCGTACCTGGGGGGTGTGTATGATATGCATGTAAAGTGGCGCATGTTTCCCGTGCTTAGAACTGTCCCTGCAAAAAGTGTCATTTTTGAAAGAAAAAAATGCATTTAAAACTGACTCGCGGCTATTAATGAATTGTCGGCTCCCGGCAATACATACAAAAGTCATTGATAAAAAAAAAAAAAAAAGCGTGGGGGTTCCCCAGAATTCAATTACCAGGCCCTTCAGGTCTGGAATGGATATTAAGGGGAACCCCGCCGCAAATAAAAAAAAAATTGACGTGGGGTTCCCCCAAATATCCATTCCAGGCCCTTCAGATCTGGCATGGATTTTAAGGGGAACTCCACCCCAAATTAAAAAAAATGGCGTGGAGTCCCCCTAAAAATCCATACCAGACCCCTTATCCGAGCATGCAACCTGGCCGGCCGCAGGGGAAAAGGGGGGGACGAGAGAGCGGCCCCCCCTCCCTCCTGAACCGTACCAAGCCACATGCCCTCAACATGGGGAGGATGTCCCCATGTTGATGGGGACAAGGGCCTCATCCCCACAACCCTTGCCCGGTGGTTGTGGGGGTCTGCGGGCGGGGGGCTTATCGGAATCTGGAAGACCCCTTTAACAAAGAGGACCCACAGATCCCGGCCCCCCCCTATGTGAATTGGTAAGGGGTACATTGTACCCCTACCATTTCACGAAGAAAGCGTAAAAAAATGTTTAAAAAAACACACAAACACCTTGAAAAAGTCCTTTATTTAAAAAAAAAAAAAAAAACCATTCCAGCGCTGAAATCCAGTGTCCCGCGGCGATCCCGATGTCCAGCGCTGTCCGTCATTGGTTGTGCCTGAGCGGACCTGATGGGGAACTCCCTCTCAGTATTTTAAATGTATAGACCCGCCCCTTCTAAAGTTCCCCATCAGGTCCGCTCAGCGGACCAGATGCGGAACATGAGAAGGGGCGGGTCTATACATGTATTACCAAAGTGAGAGCAGTTCCCCATCAGGTCCGCCTCCTCGGTATGTCAGACCCGCCTACGTCATTGGCTTGAGCGGGGAACTTCCTTCACTATGTAAATTTAAATTTACATAGTGAAGGAAGTTCCCCGCTCAAGCCAATGACGTAGGCGGGTCTGACATACCGAGGGGGCGGACCTGATGGGGAACTGCTCTCACTTTGGTAATACATGTATAGACCCGCCCCTTCTCATGTTCCGCATCTCGTCCGCTGAGCGGACCTGATGGGGAACTTTAGAAGGGGCGGGTCTATACATTTAAAATACTGAGAGGGAGTTCCCCATCAGGTCCGCTCAGGCACAACCAATGAAGGACAGCGCTGGACATCGGGATCGCCGTGGGACACTGGATTTCACCGCTGGAATGTTTATTTATTTATTTTTTTAAATAAAGGACTTTTTCAAGGTGTTTGTGTGTTTTTTTAAACATTTTTTTTACGCTTTCTTCGTGAAATGGTAGGGGTACAGTGTACCCCTTACCAATTCACATAGGGGGGGGCGGGATCTGGGGGTCCCCTTTGTTAAAGGGGTCTTCCAGATTCCGATAAGCCCCCCGCCCGCAGACCCCCACAACCACCGGGCAAGGGTTGTGGGGATGAGGCCCTTGTCCCCATCAACATGGGGACATCCTCCCCATGTTGAGGGCATGTGGCTTGGTACGGTTCAGGAGGGAGGGGGGGCCGCTCTCTCGTCCCCCCCTTTTCCCCTGCGGCCGGCCAGGTTGCGTGCTCGGATAAGGGGTCTGGTATGGATTTTTAGGGGGACTCCACGCCATTTTTTTTTTAAACTTGGGGTGGAGTTCCCCTTAAAATCCATGCCAGATCTGAAGGGCCTGGTAATTGAATTCTGGGGAACCCCCACGCTTTTTTTTTTTTTTTTCTCAATGACTTTTGTATGTATTGCCGGGAGCCGACAATTCATTAATAGCCGCGAGTCAGTTTTAAATGCATTTTTTTTCTTTCAAAAATGACATTTTTTGCAGGGACAGTTCTAAGCACGGGAAACATGCGCCACTTCACATGCATATCATACACACCCCCCAGGTACGAAATTTAAAGGAATATTTCACTTTTATTTTTTCATTTTAAGCATTATTAAAATCACTGCTCCCGAAAAAACGGCCGTTTTTAAAACTTCTTTTTGCATTGATACATGTCCCCTGGGGCAGGACCCAGGTCCCCAAACACTTTTTAGGACAATAACTTGCATATTAGCCTTTATAATTAACACTTTAGATTTCGAACGTTCGAGTCCATTGTATTTAATAGGGTTCTAAAGTTTACACGAACATTTTGTCTGTTCGCAGGTTCTGGTGCGAACCGAACAGGGGGGTGTTCGGCTCATCCCTGTTTAGGACTAGCGTTTTCTAGTCTCTATATTGACACATTTGTCTAACATTTACTTTATATAATTATTGATGTTGGTGTGTTTTCTTCCTTTTTTCTCGCCTTTCCAGTCTTATTAATAGATAAATATATAAGTTTACTATTATAATATTTGTGAGTTCTCCGGTCTTGTTTCTCCCTTCGGAACCTCTTGCAGCCCTCTTTATACCCTTTATACCATTTTATATCTTTATACCATTATATTTTATATCTTTATACCATTATTATATATTATATATATATTATATATTATATATTATATATATATATTATATATATTATATTTTATATCTTTATACCATTATGCAGGATTCGGTTGGTGACCATGGAACCCCTCGGAGATATTCTGTTACTTCTCCGAGATGTTCCTACGCCCTATTAGTATATCACTATTTAATAACATTATATACATTTACTAGGGCTACCCATTTATTTTGTATTTTCTTCTTTTTTTCTTTTCTTTTTTTCACTTCCCCTTCTTTTCCGTCTCCCTTGGTGGCAATTCAGGCTTCAATCTTGGGTTTTATTAACCCTAATATAATACTTACCCTTAACATGTCATGGCCCCCATAAATATCTTATCTTTAAATGTACAAGGCTTCAATGTCCCACAAAAAAGAACTAAGGTAAGGCATTCATTTTCAGCTAAAAAAGCTCACATAATTTTTCTCCAAGAAACACACTTTATCAATAAAGCTTCCCCTAAATGTCTTTCCACCTCCTACCATCAATTCTATACAGCTTCAGCTACAACTAAACAACGTGGGACCCTGATCGGTTTCCACCGTTCGACACCATTTACCCTTAATACACAAATATGCGCCCCCCCGAAGGTAGATGTTTTATTAACAGGCTTTATTGCTGACACTGAAGTCACATTAGTATCATATTATGCCCAAAATAAGCATCCTGAAGATTTTTTATTGCACCTTTTTCAGCTAATTGAAACACATAAATTCGGAACGATAATATTATGTGGTGACTCCAATACTACTATTTTTCCTTTCTTGGATAAGTCCCCGTCAGCTGCTAACTCTGCTACTCATAAACGTTCCTTCCAATCTCTACTTACTTCTTTTAATTTAGTGGATACCTGGCGGGAACTTAATTCAACTACCAGAAATTTTACACATTACTCTTACCCACACAAATCCTTCTCACGAATAGACCATATCTTCATCCCCTCAAGTATGCTCCCTGAAGTAATATCTTCTAATATAGTTCCATTTCCATGGACAAACCACTGCGCTGTTACTGCTACAATTACCTCTCTGATACCTAGGTCACATGATACAACATGGTGTATTAATGATTCCACCCTAACTCATCCCTCGCACCGCTTAGATATTGAATTGGCTCTTAATGAATATATCTCATTTAATGACACTGACGATGTCTCTGCCCTTACACTATGGGAAGCCCATAAATCTGTCATTCGGGGCAGGTTGATACAACAGGCAAGATCTATTAACCACTTCAATACCATGCACTTATGCACCTTCCCGCCCAGACCAATTTTCAGCTTTCAGTACTCTCACACTTTGAATGACAATTACTTAGTCATGCTACACTGTATCCAAACAAAATTTTTATCATTTTCTTCTCACAAATAGAGCTTTCTTTTGGTGGTATTTAATCGCCACTGGGTTTTTTATTTTTAGCGATATAAGCAAAAAAACAGCAATTTTTTTTTTAAAAAAACACTTTTTTTTAGTTTCTATTGTAAAATTTTGCAAATAAGTAATTTTTCTTCATAAATTTGTGCCAAAATGTATACTGCTACATATCTTTGGTAAAATGAACCCAAATTAGTGTATATTATTTGGTCTTTGTGAAAGTTATAGAGTCTACAAACTATGGTGGCAATCACTGAAAATTTATCACATCTGATCACGCCTGATGTACTGAAGGGATATCTCATTTCTTGAGACACTAACAAGCGAGGAAAGTACAAATACCACAAAATTACCCCTTTTTGGAAAGTAGACAGTCCAAGGTATTTACTAAGAGGCGTGGTGAGTTTTTTGAAGTTGTATTTTTTTCCCACAATTCTTGGGAAAATTTAATTTTTTTTTTTTTTTTTTTACACAAACTGGTCATATTAACAGTTTTTTTCTCTCACACAGCATATGCATAATTGCAACTACACCCCAAAATACATTCTGCTACTCCTCCTGAGCGTAGCGATACCACATGTGTGAGACTTTTACACAGCCTGGCCACATACAGAGGCCCAACATTGAAGTAGCACTTTCAGGCGTTCTACAAGCATAAATCGCACATATCCTTTCTCAACCACCTATTACACTTTTGAAGGCCCTGGAGCACCAGGACAATGGAATTTTCCACAAAATGACCCCATTTTGGAAAGCAAACACCCCAACGTATAATCTATGAAGCATTATGAGTCTTTTGAACGGTTCATTTATTTCCAGAAGGTTTTGGAAAATGTGGAGAAAAAATGAAAATGCATTTTTTTTACACAAAGTTGTCCATTTATAAGATATTTCTAACGCATAGCATATACATAGCAAAAATGACACCCCAAAATGCATTCTGCTACTCCTCCTGAGTATAGTGATACCACATGTGTGAGACTTTTACACAGCCTGGCCATATACAGAGGCCCAACATTGAAGTAGCACTTTCAGGCGTTCTACAAGCATAAATCGCACATATCCTTTCTCAACCACCTATTACAATTTTGAAGGCCCTGGAGCACCAGGACAATAGAATTTTCCACAAAATGACCCCATTTTGGAAAGCACACACCCCAACGTATAATCTATGAAGCATTATGAGTCTTTTGAACGGTTCATTTTTTTCCAGAAGGTTTTGGAATATGTGGAGAAAAAATGAAAATGCATTTTTTTTTACACAAAGTTGTCCATTTATAAGATATTTCTAACGCATAGCATATACATAGCAAAAATAACACCCCAAAATGCATTCTTCTACTCCTCCTGAGTATAGCGATACCACATGTGTGAGACTTTTACACAGCCTGGCCATATACAGAGGCCCAACATTGAAGTAGCACTTTCAGGCGTTCTACAAGCATAAATCGCACATATCCTTTCTCAACCACCTATTACAATTTTGAAGGCCCTGGAGCACCAGGACAATAGAATTTTCCACAAAATTACCCCATTTTGGAAAGCACACACCCCAACGTATAATCTATGAAGCATTATGAGTCTTTTGAACGGTTCATTTTTTTCCAGAAGGTTTTGGAAAATGTGGAGAAAAAATGAAAATGCATTTTTTTTACACAAAGTTGTCCATTTATAAGATATTTCTAACGCATAGCATATACATAGCAAAAATAACACCCCAAAATGCATTCTGCTACTCCTCCTGAGTATAGCAATACCACATGTGTGAGACTTTTACACAGCCTGGCCATATACAGAGGCCCAACATTGAAGTAGCACTTTCAGGCGTTCTACAAGCATAAATCGCACATATCCTTTCTCAACCACCTATTACAATTTTGAAGGCCCTGGAGCACCAGGACAATAGAATTTTCCACAAAATGACCCCATTTTGGAAAGCACACACCCCAACGTATAATCTATGAGGCATTATGAGTCTTTTGAACGGTTCATTTTTTTCCAGAAGGTTTTGGAAAATGTGGAGAAAAAATGAAAATGCATTTTTTTTTTACACAAAGTTGTCAATTTATAAGATATTTCTAACACATAATATGTACATAGCAAAAATTACACCCCAAAATGCATTCTGCTACTCCTCCTGAGTATGGCGATACCACATGTTTGAGACTTTTACACAGCCTGGCCACATACAGAGGCCCAACATCCAAGTAGCACCTCCAGGCATTCTAGCAGCATTAATTGCACATATCATTTTCTGACTACCGATCACATTTTTGAAGGCCCTTCATATATCTAACACATAGCAGGTACATACCAAATAACAAAAGATTACCTGTGGTTTTAGAAGTGCAGTGGTCTACAGAGGAGAGCATCGGTCCAGGCAGCAGGCAGGGATGAGGTCAGCGACAGCAAAAGCAATCATCCAGGCAGCAGGCAGGAATACTGTCCATAGTTCGCACAGGCAGAGATACTGTCAGCACAGCCAGAGCACAGCCAAAGCACAGGTCCAGGTAGCAGGCAGAGGTGTCCCGGCAGAAATGCTGTCCAAAGTCAGTAGAGGCAGCAGGCAGATATATGGTCAACACAGCCAAAGTATTGGTCCAAGCAGCAGGAAGAAACATGGTCCATAATGTCATGGGTCATTACAGGCAGTAATATGGTCAGCACAGCCAAATTATTGGTCCAGGCAGCAGGAAGGACCATCAAGCTTAGGGCCAGGGGGACAGGGGTAGAGGCTTCTCCCACCCAAATCGCTTTGAAGCCTCCGGGCAACCAGACCCTGTTCTTGGAGCACAGAAAACGAAAAACTGGTTTTCTCTACTCAGAACGCTATTCTGAAGCCCCTCACATATGTGAGACCCCTGTGTACTAAAAGTAGATGGCCAAAAGATCAGTCCAAGTGGCAGGCAAAAACATGGTCGATTAACAGGCCAAGGTCGGTACACGTGGAAGTCAGAAACGTGGTTTAAATCGGCAGGCAGAGGCATCGTCGGTAAACAGGCTGAGGTTGGTGCACGTGGAGGTCAGAAACGTGGTTTAAATTGGCAAGCAAAGACATCGTCGGTAAACAGGCCAGGGTCAGTTAATTAACATGGAAGGTAGTTAGTAACATGGTAGCAGGCAAATAGGGAAATGGCAGTCTGTTAATAATAAGGGGAACTAATGGATGTATGATAATTTTTGAAGCAATTTCCGATGCACAGGCCAGGTTGGGAGGGACAATCGGGGCAATAATAGCTGGTGTCTCTTCTTACTCCTCCTCTGCTGCATACACGGCATTTCTTTTGGCGTCTTCTTCCAGATTCTGTGGGGGGGATGCTAAAGGGATAGTGTCGCTCGTGAAGCCGACTCACACTATCAGAGCGAATGCTTCCTGGGGCGGGATCTTGTTGGTAAATGAGGGCATCGATGATATCTTCGATATATTGGAGGTAGTGGAGTCGGTGATTTTGAGTTGCTTTTTGGTAGCAGACAAACTAATTAAAAAGGGCCATGTGAAACAGGTGAAACGCAACTTTGTGCCAATAACGGGACTTTCTGGTTGATAAGTAGGGCTGTAGCATCTGGTCGTTTAAATCCACCCCCCCATGTACAAATTGTAGTCGTGGACACATTCGGGCTTTACAATGGAGCCGCGTCTTCTTAGGATCTCCACCATGGTGTCATTTTGGATCATAGAGAGGATGTGGACATCTTTCTTGTCCCTCCACTTCATGGCCAACACCTCCTCGTTCCTCATGGATGCCGATTCTCCAGGTCGCAATTTTTTTGTCAATAAATTTTGTGGGAATCCCTTCCGTTTTTTTTTTTAAGGTACCGCAGGCCGGGGTTTGTTTACTGTAAAGGTGGCGAAAAAGGGGCAGGCTGGTATAATAATTATCAACATATAAATGGTAACCTTTTCCGAACAGGGGGTATGCCAACTCCCAGACAATTTTCCCACTGGTTCCAATATATGTGGGGCAATCACGGGGCTGGAGCTGGGAGTCTTTGCCTTCGTAGATCCTGAATTTGCAGACGTATCCAGTGGCTCGATCACATAATTTATTTAATTTTAACCCATACCTGGCTCTCTTGCTTGGTATGTACTGCTTGAACTGCAGTCGGCCGGTGAAATGTACGAGGGACTCGTCCACACAAATTTTTTGGTCTGGGATGAAAACTTCTTCAAATCGCTGGGAAAAGGCATTGATTAGGGGGCGTATCTTGTACAATTTGTCGTAGTTGGGATGATCTCGGGGAGGGCACTGTGAATTGTCATTGAAGTGGAGAAAGCGCATAATCATGTCGAATCTTTTCCTGGACATGACAGCGGAATATATGGGCATGTGTTGGATGGGGCGTTTGGACCAATATGAATGGACTTCGTTCTTTTTTGTAAGCCCCATATTGAACATAAGGCCCAAAAATAATTTAAATTCCTCCAATGTTAGACGCCGCCACTGGAACATGCGGGCGTAGGAAGAATCGGGGTTGGCAGCAATAAATTGGGATGCATACAGATTCGTTTGATCCACTATATTCTGCAGCAAATCTTGTGGGAAAAATAAACAAAAATAATCAAATTTAGAAAAATTTGTAGTGTCGGGCTGCACACCTGGCTGTGCGGTGAAAGGGGGGATGATAGCAGATCCTGAGTTGGCAGGCAACCATAAGGGGTTTGCCAGGGCATCGGGAAAGTAGGATTGGGGCTGGATTCTTCGGGTTGGGCGTGCATTTCCATTGCTTGTACTGGGCTCCTCTTCCTGGGGTATGGCGCTGCTGGTGGTGGGCAGTTCTCCTGATCTTGGTGCTGATCTTGGTGCTGATCTTGGTGCCGATCGCATTCTTTTGGGAGGGACGGTTTCCTCCGGGGACTCGGACTCTGAGCCACTATCCTCCACTGGCTCGTATTCCGAACCAGAATCGGATAATGGGAGCTCCCCGCTGCTCTCATCATCCGACATGGCAAGAATGGCATATGCCTCCTCAGGTGTGTAAACCCTTTGGGACATTATGGCAGTGCTTATTGGTGGGCCTGTGTAATGGTACTGCTGGTGGTAGTGGTGGCGGTCTGTGTGGTAGTACCGATGGAGGTATTAGTGGTGGGCCTGTGTGGTGGTACCAATGGCGGTATGGGTGGTGGTGGTACCAATGGCGGTACAGGTGGTGGTGGTACCGATGGCGGTACGGGTGGTGGTGGTGGCGGCGGTACCGATGGCGGTACAGGTGGCGGTACGGATGGTGGTGGTAGCGATGGCGGTATGGGTGGTGGTGGTACCGATGGCGGTACAGGTGGTGGTGGTACCGATGGCGGTACAGGTGGTGGTGGTACCAATGGCGGTACGGGTGGTGATGGTACCGATGGCGGTACAGGTGGTGGTACAGGTGGTGGTGGCACTACCGACGGTGGTATGGGTGGTGGTACTGGTGGTGGTACCGATGGCGGCACTAGTGGTGAAACTGGTAGCGGGCCTGTGTGGCAGTATAGATGCTGGGCCTGGTGGCGGTACTGGTGGTGGTACTGGTAGCCTGTGTGGCGGTGCCAATGGCGGTACCGATGGAGGTGGGCCTGTGACAGATGATTGACAGATGGGCTGATTGATTGACAGATGGGCTGATTGATTGATTGACAGATGGGTTGATTGATTGACAGATGGGGTGATTGATTGACAGGTGGGGTGATTGATTGACAGATCGGCTGATTGATTGACAGATCGGCTGATTGATTGACAGATGGGCTGATTGATTGACAGATGGGCTGATTGACAGATGGGCTGATTGGCTGGGCTGATTGATGTGCTGGGCTGTGTGACAGGTCCTCTTTATGGGGGGGGGGGCATGTTGTGCACTGTAAACTTATGTAGACAAACTACACTGAGCTAACTTACTGATCTCTTCTCTCTCCTCACAGATCGGTGTGTGAGGAGAGAGCAGGGATCAGGTAGTAACTCCTGTGGAGTTTGTTTACATTTGTGACAGGCTGTGATTGGACACAGCCGGTCACGTGGTAAACAGCCAATTCATTGGCTGTTTACTCTGATCGGGGACGCGCTGTGTCCAAGGGACACTCGCCTTCCCCGATCCCCGCTCTGCAAGCCTGTGGCGGCGCGCACGGAGCGCGCCGCCGAGTTTGTTTTGACAGGTGATCGGCTGTGACTTTGACACAGCCGATCACATGGTAAACAGCCAATGAAATTGGCTGTTTACCGTGATCGGGGAAGCGCTGTGTCCGAGGGACACATGCCGTCCCCGATCACCGCGCTGCGCGCACCCGCGGGCGCGCGCAAGGCATTATCCTGCAGGACGTCATATGACGTCCAGTATCGATAATGCAACCACTTCCCGGACGTCAATTCACTATTGACTGGGCGGGAAGTGGTTAAAAGAGATCGTAAGATTTTGTTCACTAAACTTGAAGCAAGTTTTAACGCTTGTCACTTTGCTCATCAATCTACCCCGAATGCTAACACTAATACTAAATTGGAAAAAGCCCGGCTTGAGTTGGATCTTTTTTTGACAGATACGGCGGAGAAACTCTTGCCTCAAAGCTAATAAACCTGATACCCCTATGGCCCGCAGCCTCAAAACAATTGACCGTTCACAGACTTCATTCCGTCTTAGAACGTCCAGAGATGCTTACACCAGTAATCCATTAAAAATCTTGGAAATTTTCCGATCTAAGACAAAACTTTACGCCCCTAGCCTAAACTTTGACAAAACTAAAGCAGATACTTTGTTTTCAGATGTTAAACTTCCCACTATGACACCTGACCAATATGAATATTTGGAGAGTCCCATAACGTCCTTAGAAGTTAAAGCTGCTATTAAAGCTTTGAAGCCGCATAAGAGACCGGGCACCTGATGGGTTTTCTGCATCATTTTATAAACAATTTGACTCAATTTTAACTCTTCTATTGACTAGAGCCTTCAATTCTTTATTAGCTGGTCACTCGTTCAAAACTGAAACACTAACCTCCATCATAGCAATGATTCCCAAACCTAAAACTGACTCTACCTCTTGGACTAACTATCGTCCTATATCCCTTTTAAATTTAGACATTAACTAGTTGGAGCCCCGGCCATTGTCGAATGACGGCCTCAAGGTGGCTCTTAAAATCCGGGAGGACGTCAATAGACGTCCTCGGCTCCTCCGGCCACTGGGGGGCGCGTCACTGACATGCCGATGCGTGTGCCTGGCGGCCGCGATGTCCGCCAGGCACCCGCGATCGGCCGGTACAGAGACAAGGACATGGATCTGTGTGTGTAAACACACAGATCCATGTCCTGTCAGGGAGAGAGGAGACCGATGTGTGTCCCTTGTACATAGGGACACAGATCGGTCTCCTCCCCCAGTCACTCCCCTCCCCCCACAGTAGTAATCACTCATAGGGCACACATTTAACCCCTTCCTCGCCCCCTAGTGTTAACCCCTTCCCTGCCAGTGTCATTTTTACAGAACCAGTGCATTTTTTTAACATATGCTTTGATAGAAAAGTATTTTATTAGGCATTGAGATTTAATAGCAATCTCCTGTTGTATCTCCTATCAATAATTCACCATCTAGAATATAATACTCTATTATTCCTTAATGTGCCCACATCTGCTCACAGTTTGTTCCCTTTTGGGGTAAGCGGATGGTCTGGAGGCATGATATATTACTTATAGTATAACTTGTTACTATTGCTCTAATCATTTTTATCCCTCTATTTGTATTATTATAATCGTTAATAAGGTTTTTAACCTCTACTACTTTTCTTTCAACATGGATTGTTAGTGATTGCTGTATTTAATTGCAATTCTACTTTTTTCAAGAATGTAATGTTCATAATACATGCTATTTACATGTAAAATTTCAATAAAATATTAAACAAGAAAAATACATTGGGGTATCTGTACCCCTCCTTAATAATCGTGATAAAGAATATAAGTGCAAAAATCAATGTATGAAATATATGAAATAAATAAATAAATAAAATGCAGTCCTCTTCAATTAGTGCTATAAAAATCCTTAGAAAAGAGTCCTTATGGAAGAGTCCTTATGGAAAACATACAAAGGAAATATCCAATCAGGTTATTCAGGTGCTGTAAAAAGGGTGCTTGGTGCCTAGTTTAAAGGAGCCGTGATCACTGCAAATTGTGCTCTTACAAAAACCGCACTCACCAGATATTACCCCCTTCTTGGGGTATGATGCCTTCACAGTGTGGGCCACTGTGTAGCCCTCTGGCAATTGCTCGTCCCTCTTCTCTTGATGGTGTTATTGCTCAATAATGGCCATGTATAAGAGAAAGGAAGGGAGCCCCAGATGGTGAAATGATGTTTTAAAATCTTATTTATTAATAAAACACAGCTTGGGTACTCACATTTAGACAAAGTAAAAGCATGCAATCAATGCTGACACTCTGGTCAGGCAACAGAGGTGTTCCAGAAAAAGTCACATGACGAAACCGGTAGAACACGCCCCCAGAACGTCACATCGCTTCCTGTTGCCTGACCAGAGTGTCAGTGTTGATTGCATGTGTAGAAACAGGCCCTCTTTCTCCACTGTCTTTGGCTCGCTCACAGGAGAAAAAGGCACACAGTCCCCACCATGCCCGTACCCCTGGTTTGCAGGGGTTAAGCACACTTGTTTTCACTTACGGGTCTTGCAGCAGGGTTCCCTTCAAAGTTGGTTTCTGTCCCTAGAATGTAAGGACAAAGTCTCTATACCCCAAGTAACTCCAAGGTCCACACCAGTGTCAACTCCAACATAGAGTTTATTTTTCCATATGCATGAACATCCACAAAGTTGAGGAAAAGAGAAAGGTGTTAGGAAGACAGATTAATTCAGGCACTCTTGCTTCTTCGCCACTCGATTGTATCTTCCAGTCATTACAGCTGAAACATTATCACACCATCTGGGGCTCCCTTCCTTTCTCTTATACATGGGCCATTATTGAGCAATAACATCATCAAGAGAAGAGGGAAAAGCAATTGCCAGAGGGCTACACAGTGGCCCACACTGTGAAGGCATCATACCCCAAGAGGGGGGTAATATCTGGTGAGTGCGGTTTTTGTAAGAGCACAATTTGCAGTGATCACGGCTCCTTCAAACTAGGTACCAAGCACCCTTTTTACAGAACCTGAATAACCTGATTGGATATTTCCTTTGTATGTTTTCCCTAAGGACTCTTCCATAATGACTCTTTTCTAAGGATTTTTATAGCACTAATTGAAGAGGACTGCATTTTATTTATTTATTTATTTCATATAATTCATACATTGATTTTTGCACATATATTAATTGCACAAGTGTGTTCACTTGTATATTCTTTATCACAATTATTAAGGAGGGGTACAGATACCCCAATGTATTTTCAGTATTTTTATTATTTAATTTATTTTGCACAAATTTATAATTATATATATATGAGCAGTTTGCACAGGCACTTTAGGATTCAAGAACTTTTTAGCACTTTGAGTTTAGTTATTCACATATTGCACTTTCACATTTGCATTATTTAGTGCAGCACCAGGCTGCACAGGGCTCCAATAGACCAGCGCCATATCTGCTTTTTCTTTCCTTTCCATTCATTTGCCCCACTCAGGTGGACGCAATCAGTAGAGGCAGCTGTCTATTGATTCCCTTGAAAAACATATATCCTATACCTCTGCTGACATTGGTGTTTTTAAATACTTTTGCGCGGATTCATTTTTTATACATTAGACCACAGGTTCGATAGACACAGATCGCTATTGTCAGCATCATGTTGAATCTTCTATCTATATCGAACTGTTGAAGCAACGAAAACGAAAATAAAGCATTTTTTTGGTCGGATCTTTCGGATTTCAGATTCTGTGCGTTTGTTTTCTTTTGTTAAAATGATAATGAAAATTCCATAAATTCGGACGAAAATTAATTTGGATGAAAACGAATGCACATGTCTAATTGTTTCTTCCCAACAGCCACCAACAAGACTGAACCTTGCAACTGTCATTATCCCGGGTACACAGCAGTGTTTCCTGTGTAAAATTCTCATAAGGTCTGCATTGAATATACACCCTGTCAGTGCAATGTATATGTGGGGTTCTAATAAAACTGGTTCATACTATGAGATGCTTTCCTTTTTTCTGACTTACCATGTTTTACTATCCCTTTGAGCGTGGTCTGGAGGTTGAGTGGTCATAAAAGAGCAGAGGATTACAGTGAGCGTTTGGAAAGAAGATCTTGGCCATGGTGCATGAGTGAAAGCTCAGGGGAGTAGGCATCTAGGTTTATGGTACATCTGATCACCAAAAAAGCGCATCTTGCCTTTTTTGTAATTTGCAAGGTGTCATCTACACTGCATGGGTGCAGCCAGAGTATCCATGTCTGCAGGAGGCAGACATCATTGGTGATTAAGCGGGCTGAAAGTGGGCTGTTTGCAAGTCTTGGAGACATTTGTGTAACAATTATCGCCTCCAGTGTTTGCCGCGTGGGGGACTACCCATTTAGGGTGCCTCTATTTAGGCCGTCTGATGTCCCCTTGTGGGCTTCTTTTGTCAATACTCCTATTGGCTTGAATTTCCGGTGTTTTTTCCTGAGTTTGAACCTTGGACGCAAGGGTGCATTGTGCCGGCCTGGTTTCCATATGTATGGACATATACATATTCAGCCTGTCTGACCCCTTACACATACGTGCATTGGGTCCATTACATCTGGTAAGCCTCCCTTTCACGTGGTGGTGGTTACGTTACAAGTCACTTTTTTACTTTGGAAGATTCACCTTTACAATTTGGGACTGATTCAAACTGGAACTGATTCGAATTTATGTTTCTCACATCCTTTGGAGTTTCATATACATTTGGACTTATATTTAATCATTTGTGATTTAGTTTAATTTCGAGCACTTGGGTGTTTTACATTGTTATACGCATAGCGCTGCATTTTTGTATATTATAAGGTGTCAAATTAAGTCTGGTGAGTGTGTTGTGTGGTGGTGTGGTCCACGCACAGTTTTTTTTTCCTTTTTCTGAGCACATGTGGATTAATATATTGTATGAGCACAGATCACCATTTAGATTTGGACTTATTTGCTATCAGTGGCGCCCCCTAATGGACGGCTCACCACTGGTGGACTTCGTTATTTCTGAATTTTGTTTATATGTCATACACGTGTAGCGGGGTTTTACTGTCATGGACTATTGTTATGTGTGTACACCCCAAACTTTCTTCTATGTTCCAGTAACAACTTTATAGACTATTGTTTACTTATGTTCAGTAATCCGTGTGGAACTTATGGTACAGGGAGAGATAGACTCCGTTGCCATGGATACCTAATAGACTATGGTACTCACAGTGCAGCTGTACTCCCAGAATGCATTACAACCACCGCACAGCCTGCTGGGGGAGGTTACATAAAGGAAGGGAGGGGCCACGCTCTGTCTCTCTGGACTTCACCCTCAACCAAGCAGGAAGTCTGTGTGAGGCCTGCTGCCGGAGCGACTAGGCCCAAAGCCTGGGCCTGTAGTTTCTCGGAGGATCATCAAGCCAGAGAGGGATCTCTTTCCGTGTGACCAGCTCGCGCTTCTCAGATACCGGGGTCATCCACCAACCGACATCTACGGCGGCTGTGAAAGGGACCGGAGACTTTGCGTTGCGTAGAGGTCGCGGATCGGGGTACCGACAACGGACCGTGTCAGGCGGACTAGGCCTGTTTGGGTGAGCGGGCACCTTCCCAGAATCTACAACTGGTTGTTAGGCCCATGACTTTTTAAGGCCCACCATCATCCGAATAGTGAGCCGCACCTACACTAGGACATAGCGCAGCGCATGGTAGCTGCGTAGTTAAAGTTGGCATTATACTGACTGAGAGTTTAACTCCCAATAGCATTGCAGGAGTTTAGCTTACATCTTTAATCTCCTTTGGATTACAATTATAAAGTGCACCATCGTTTTGCTAGCGAAGACTCCCACCATTGAGGAACTTGTACAGAAATCTTAGTCAGGCCTGACTGAAACTAACATTGACGGGAAACAGGGTGATATTGCCCACTAGGGGGAGCTTGCGAGATTGAGATTGTTTATCCATAGGAAGTAGACATTAGCCAATTATAGAACCTGTATATGATACACATTATTGACTCTTGCAGGGCCCTGCAGAGTCATTTAAAGCTATAAAAGAGATATATATATATATATATATAATCTATAAACCTGTTTATTATCTTTTGATAAAGTAAACTTTATCTTTGTTTAAGTATACACCTGTGTAAAGTACTTTTATTAGCCTGAAGGACCCCAACAGAGAAAGGTAATATATACATGTGTACTTAATGTGGTATATATATATGTATATATGCAGAATTGTGTTCCCCTATAGCCAGTGGGTTTTACCATTCTTTTCACTACCAGTTGTGCCAAGGGAGGGTTCAAACCATTTAAGGGGTTCAGAATCAGAGGGCAGGCCCAAACAAAACCAGCGGCTCCTACGGGGGTAGTGCTACACACAGATAATTAATTAAGAGGTTATGTGTGTAGCACTGTCTTACCCTATGGTATAGTGGTTTATGATTTATATTCACAAGTTTACTTTTTTTTTTAAGACAGCAGCTAATAAATTTGTTAAAGGAGATGATAGCACGGAGGTTGTTATATATAATTTACTATGTGCAGGTCACTTGAGTTCCTTCACCCCAAACTCGTCAAACCATGCCTTTATGGAGGTGGCTTTGTGCACAGAGGCACAGTCATGGTAGAATGAAAAAGGATTTTCCCTAAACTGTTGCCACAAGGACTCACAAAAAGGAACGATAATTTTTTATGATACCATATTTAATGCCCTGACTGATGTCTGTGGGTTATCACATTTCTCTTGTGAGGGGTATGCATCCATTTAGAGACTATACATGGGTAAATAATGAGACCTCTCGTATTGTCACACCAAGAATGCAACTCGCCCTTTAACTTGAGTTTTTGTGGTTTAATGATGTCTCCTTATAAGGTGCTGATCCTACAATAAGAGTATAAGTTGATGACACCATTGAGAATGGGGTCAGATTCACCGGATCATTTTCCAACAATTAAAATGTATCTTGCAAACATTTAATTAACTTGCAACCCTAAACATAGCTATTATGCTATTACCGTGCACTTTCTTTGTTTCCATAACAACCTGTTCTTATCAGCAGCTTGGAAACACAGCACTTCACTTCAACTTTCCAAAACTCCTAATTAATGGACCTGTTTCAGGGTCAGATCACAATTTCCCGTAGCATATTCCATTATTCATAGAACAGAACATTTCTCTTCATAAGCAATTAAAGTATTTTAAACAAGTTAAAAAGTAAGGTCTGCTCATTCTACATTCCATTTTGGGAAGTAAGTTAAAAGGTAAAACCCAACCCAATGTAACTTTAGGTGCCTTAGGATGTTAGATGTTTATCATCTCAGACACATAATTGTGGCTGGGTCAAGTCAAGTCATGACTATGGTGTCTAAAAGGGATCTTCATCTGTTGTCGAAGCACTTGGTAGAGGTCAAAAGTGTGGAACGAATGCTAGCTATATTAAAATTTCTAGGATAACAACTGATTATTCCTGATAAACAGTTTAACCACTTCAGCCCCAGACCATTTGGCCACCAAACGATTCGGCACTGCGTTGTTTAACTGACAATTGAGCGGTCGTGCGACGTGGCTCCCAAACAAAATTGACGTCCTTTTTTCCCCACAAATAAAGATTTCTTTTGATGGTATTTGATCACCTCTGCAGTTTTTATTTTTTGTGCTATAAACAAAAATAAAGCGACAATTTTCAAAAATATTAAATATTTTTAACTTTTTGCTATAATAAATATCCCCAAAAAATATATAAAAAAAAATGTTTCCATCAGTTTAGGCCAATACGTATTCTTCTACATATTTTTGGTAAAAAAATCGTAATAAGCGTTTATTGATCGGTTTGCGCAAAAGTTATAGCGTCTACAAATTAAGGGATAGTTTTATGGCATTTGTATTAATAATTTTTTTTTTCACTAGTAATGGCGGCGATCAGCGATTTTTATCGTGACTGCGACATTATGGCGGACACATCAGACACTTTTGACACATTTTTTGGACCATTGTCATTTTTACAGTGATCAGTGCTAAAAAAATGCACTATTTACTGTGAAAATGACACTGGCAGTGAAGGGGTTAACCACTAGGTGGCGTTGTAGGGGTTAAGTGTGCCCTAGGGATTGATTCTTACTGTAGGGGGGATGGGCTGTGTGTGACAAGACAGTGATCACCGCTCCCGATTACAGGAAGCAGTGATTAGTGTCATTGTCACTAGGCAGAGCGGGGAGATGCTTGTCTACATCAGCATCTCCCCGTTCTTCCTCACCGTGAGACGGTCACGGGTATCCCCGCGGCGATCGAGCATAACCATCAAAATAGTATAATATCGTAATATCAAGTTTAATCATTAATTAACAAACACAAAAACTTGTCTGATAATCTACCCTACCAGGACGCTCGGAAAGCACATGCAGGGGACATAGAAAGCTAAAATAGCTCAGTATTTCCCTAATCCACCGGCCAGCCGATGTGGGTAACAATCACTTCCAAGTATATTATACCAAATAGCAAATGTGAAGTCTAAAGCGGAAAAGAATTAGGGAAGAGAGCAAAGAAGAAGAGAAAAAAATAAATAAAAATTAAAGAGGGGGAGAAGGCAAGGGGAAAATGCCCAAGAGGTCTGTCAGAGAGCCCACTGCCCCAATCCGCACTCTTCAAGTATCAGAAGTTTGGAGGTATTTAGGCCAAGGGTCCCAAACCTAGTCTTTCTTTCAGTATACTGACTAGGGATGAGCCGAACCCCCCCCCCCGGTTCGATTCGCACCAGAACTTGCGAACGGACCAAAAGTTCGCGCGAACTTTAGAACCCTATTAAATCCAATGGATGCGAACGTTCGAAATCAAAAGTGCTAATTATAACGGCTAATATGCAAGTCATTGTCCTAAAAAGGGTTTGGGGACCAGGGTTCTGCCCCAGGGGACATGTATCAATGCAAAAAAAAGTTTTAAAAACATCCGTTTTTTCGGGAGCAGTCATTTTAATGATGCATAAAGTGAAAAAAAAGTGAAATATTCCTTTAAATATCGTACCTGGGGGGTGTCTACAGTATGCCTGTGAAGTGCCACGTGTTTCCCGTGTTTAGAACTGTCCCTGCACAAAATGACATTACTAAAGGAAAAAAATGGTCATTTAAAACTGCTTGAGGCTTTAATGTAATGTCTGGTCCCGGCAATATGGATGAAAATCATTGAGAAAAATGGCATGGGTACCCCCCCACCCCACTACCAGCCCATTTGGGTCTTGTATGGATATTAAGGGGAACCCCGCACCCAAAATTTAAAAAAGGCCATATATACTCTGAACAGCAGTATACAGGCGGTGCAAACAAGACAGGGACTGTAGGTTTGTTCTTAAGTAGAATCTGTTTCTAATTTGGAACAGGTACATTTTTTAAGTGTAGCTCTAGCCAAAAAATCTATTTTTAAGCTTTTTGGAGAACATAGGGAAGGGTTATCACCCCTGTAACATTTGTTTTGCTGTCTGTGCACCTGTTCAGAAGATTTCACCTCACTTTCCGTCCCAATGACAAATGTTTTTGGAAAAGTGGGGTTTTTATTGAAACAAGGATTTGTGATAAAGGATCAGTAGAGAGGAGACACCTTTTTCTCATATTAACTTTTACAGGAGAGAATTTCCCTTCCTAGGGGTAGATTTCCTCTCACTTCCTGTTGTCTGCTTCCGTTTGCAAGTAGGAGTCGTTTGTAAGTTGGATGTTTGAAAATAAGGGCCTGCCGTATATACTCTGCAGAAATTTGCCCCTTAGGTGTTGGTGTTGCCACAACACTGTAAGCCCTCACAGTTACTCTTGGTGGGCGCTGGAACGCCCTGCTGTGAACTATTATATCAGGAATTGTAATTACATGCCATTGTTGAACAGTGGTAGGAAAATTTGGGCCTTAGGTGGTGGTGCTGGTGCCACAACACTGTAAGCCCTCACAGTTACTCTTGGTGGGCGCATAAATGGGCCCTGCTGTGAATTATTAGATCAATAATTGTAATTGCATGCCCCTGTTGAACAGGGGCTGAAAAATTGGGCCTTTGGTGGTGGCGGTGGTGCTGGTGCCACAAGACTGTAAGTCCTCACAGTTAGTCTTGGTGGGCGCAGGAATGGGCCCATCTGTGAAATATTAGATCAAGAATTGTTATTACATGCCCCAGTTGAACAGGGGCAGAAAAATTGGGCCTTAGGCACTGGTGCTGGTGCCACAACACTTCAACCCATCACAGATACTGTATTTGGAGCGCAGCAATGAGCCCTGTTGCAAAGCATTGCATCAAAAATTGTAATTACACGCCCCTGTTAAACAGGGGCTGAAAAATTGGGCCTTAGCCACTGGTGCCACAACACTTCAACCCATCACAGATACTGTATTTGGAGCGCAGCAATGAGCCCTGTTGCAAAGCATTGCATCAAAAATTGTAATTACACGCCCCTGTTAAACAGGGGCTGAAAAATTGGGCCTTAGCCACTGGTGCCGCAACACTTCAACCCATCACAGATACTGTATTTGGAGCACAGCAATGAGCCCTGTTGCAAAGCATTGCATCAAAAATTTTAATTACATGCCCCTGTTAAACAGGGGCTGAAAAATTGGGCCTTAGCCACTGGTGCCACAACACTTCAACCCATCACAGATACTGTATTTGGAGCGCAGCAATGAGCCCTGTTGCAAAGCATTGCATCAAAAATTGTAATTACACGCCCCTGTTAAACAGGGGCTGAAAAATTGGGCCTTAGCCACTGGTGGCGGCACCCAGAACCACAAATGTTCTTCCAAGCTATCGGCAAGATCATTGAGGAGGAAGAGGATAGTCAGTCAACATGACAGGACAGTCACTCAGCATCATCATAAGCAGTCTTGAAGGGATGTGACATTTAAAAAAAAATGATTCGGTTACATCAGCTTCAGGTGCTTGGTAGCTGGTGGTGATCAAAGACTGGTTCATCTTTATGAAGGTCAGTCGATCAACCGAGTCGGTGGACAGGCACACCCTGTGATGGGTTACAAAGCCACCAGCAGCACTGAATGTGCGTTCCAAAAGAATGCTGGATGCAGGATAGGCCAGTAGCTCAATTGCATACTGTGCAAGCTCTGGCCAGTGATCCATCCTCAAGACCCAGTAAGCCAGAGGATTTTCGGTGGGAAAGGTGTCCAAGTCTGACCTTGCCCCTAGGTATTCCTGGACCATGTAAATTAGACGCTGGCGATGGTTGCTGGAACCGATCATACCTTGGGGCTGCGGACTAAAAAATTGTCTGAACGCATCGGTCAGACGGCCACGTTCCCCACCGCTCCTTCTTTGACTGACCGAAGCCTCAGCAACTCGTTGTCCAGGACCAGGAGTTTGTAACCTCCCAGTCTCTGGGAACGCATTGCACAGACCTTTCTGCAAGGCCTTCTGGAGATGTCTCATCTAGAGATGGCCTGGCGGTTTGCGGCAAATTTTGCGCATTCGCGGTTCGCGAAACCAGCGGACATATGGCGCTATTCGCTGCCGGTTCGCGGCCACCATATTCTTTTACATTGTGGAACTTTGACCTATGACACATCCATCATGTGGTACAGGACAGCCAATGAGACATTTCAGCAGATGGACATACCCCCTACCTTATAAATAGACCTGATCTGGCTGTCATTTTACATTCTGTTATTTGTCAGCGTAGGGACAGGTTGCTGTGTAGAGCAGGGACAGACTGTAATCCTAGCTATTAGGTCCACAAAAGTCATTTTAAGGACTGGTATAGGTGTACAATTGTTTTGTGTGCAGCATATAGGGGTGTAATACAGTTTTAGTTCATTTCAATTGTGCAGCATTGGGACTGCAGTGCTGAGCGGTTCTGCAGCTGTCTTTAGTCAGTGTAGGAAGGTTGCTGTGTGTGTACTAGCAGGGACAGACTCTACTAAAACAAAAAGTCCTTCTAAGGACTGGTATAGGTGTACAGTCCACAAAAGTCCTTTTACAGACTGGTATAGGTGTACTATTTTGTGTGCAGTAAATAGGGGTGTACTACACGCATAAAATACTCTAGGAAGAATAGTATAGTGTGGTTCTACTGTGCAGCTTCTGAGCGGTTCTGCTGCAGCTCTTTTCTCGGTTTAGGTACAAGTTGCCGCTGTGTGTCGCAGGCACAGACTAGCGACTAAAATCGCTAACCAATAAAGCTCCACAAAAGTTCATTTTAAGGACTGGTATAGGTGTACTATTTGGTGTGCAGTATATAGGGGTCTAATACACGCATAAAAAACTTTCAAACATACTATATAATATATACTATATACTATACTTCATAATATATAGTGCATTTCAACTGTGCAGAATTTCTACTGTGCAGCTTCTGAGCGGTTCTGCTGCAGCTCTTTTCTCGGTTTAGGTACAAGTTGCCGCTGTGTGTTGCAGGCACAGACTAGAGACTAAAATCGCTAACCAATAAAGCTCCACAAAAGTTCATTTTAAGGACTGGTATAGGTGTACTATTTGGTGTGCAGTATATAGGGGTCTAATACACGCATAAAAAACTTTCAAACATACTATATAATATATACTATATACTATACTATATAATATATAGTGCATTTCAACTGTGCAGCATTTCTACTGTGCAGCTTCTGAGCGGTTCTGCTGCAGCTCTTTTCTCGTTTTAGGTACAAGTTGCCGCTGTTGTCGCAGGCACAGACTAGCGACTAAAATCGCTAACCAATAAAGCTCCACAAAAGTTCATTTTAAGGACTGGTATAGGTGTACTATTTGGTGTGCAGTATATAGGGGTCTAATACACGCATAAAAAACTTTCAAACATACTATATAATATATACTATATACTATACTATATAATATATAGTGCATTTCAACTGTGCAGCATTTCTACTGTGCAGCTTCTGAACGGTTCTGCTGCAGCTCTTTTCTCGGTTTAGGTACAAGTTGCCGCTGTGTGTCGCAGGCACAGACTAGCGACTAAAATCGCTAACCAATAAAGCTCCACAAAAGTTCATTTTAAGGACTGGTATAGGTGTACTATTTGGTGTGCAGTATATAGGGGTCTAATACACGCATAAAAAACTTTCACATATAGGAAGAATAGTATAGTGCATTTCTGCTGTGCAGCATTGTGACTGCTGAGAGTTTCTGCAGCGATACTACAAAGAGTGACAAACGCAATTAGAAAAAAGTATTATACCTGCTGTGATAGACCAGTGGCCCCCGAAAACGACAGTTTGAAGCAGGGTGTTATATACCTTCTTCCACATATACTGCCCTTCTCTACAGCCTTTTGTCACAGGGTCATTTAAAAAGATGACAGGCAGAGGAAGAGGCAGGCCCTTCCGCAGGGGTGGTAGGGGTAGGGCAGGAGCACCAGGCCGGAGCCAAAGTGGGAAGTTGCAGAAGTTGCAGAAGGTGCGTTCGATTACGTCAAAGGACGCACCAGATTTGGTTGAGTGGCTCACACAGCCTTACTCTTCTGCACCCTCCTCATCCTCTCTATCTTCACCCTCTTCACTCTCTGCTGTGTGCACCCCCAAAGACACTACCACCAACACCACCACCACCATATACCCTCCGCTTGAGTCACAGGAATTATTTTCCGATCCATCACAAGACTTCTCTGATGCGCAGGCATTCTTGACATTGGATCAGGAAGAGGAGGTAGCAATAACCGCCACTCAGCAGTCTGACGACAATAACCAGATCAGCCCAAGGATGTTGGTCCTGTTGTTGTTGCTGACTACTACGAGATCTCTAATGTTAGTGGTGGGGAAGGTGACGTAGATGATGATGTGTCTATGGACGTCCCGTGGGTGCCCACAAGAGAGGACCAGGAGGGGAGTTCAGAGGGAGAGATGGACCAGCAGACAGGGAGTCGAGGCAGGCGGAACTTACATTCCAGAGGAGGGACAAACAAGACTGCTAACGTATCAGGACTCAGAGCGAGCCATCAACCATGTACGGTCACATCTGGCGCTCCCAGGACGCCGGCACATGGCTCCGCAGTGTGGGCTTTTTTTAACGTGTCCGCTGCTGACAATAGTGTTGCCATCTGCAGCCTTTGCAGTCAACGCATAAGTCGCGGTAAGCCCAACACTCACCTAGGGACGACCGCCCTAAGAAGGCACATGAACTCCCATCACCGAGCCCAGTGGGAGCAACGCTGTCAGAACCCACAAAGCCAAACTCCCGGCTCTCACCTTCCAGCCTCTTCTACTACTTCTCCTCTCTCTTCACAGTTGTCATCCACTCCACCTTCCATCATCCAGTCCGCAAGTTTATCTGGAAAAAGGCAGGCTACCGTGGGCCAAATGTTCGAGCGTAAAAGAATGATGACGCCGGATAACCCTCTTGCCCAACGGTTGACAGCTGGCTTGTCAGAACTCCTAGCCCGCCAACTACTGCCATATAAACTGGTGGACTCGGAGGCCTTTCGAAAATTTGTGGCCATTGGAACACCACAATGGAAGGTCCCAGGAAGGAAATATTTCTCCCAGAAGGGCATCCCAGAGCTATATGGCCATGTTCAGCGGCAAGTGAATGTATCTCTGGCACACAGTGTCGGTGCCAAGATACATCTGACCACAGACACGTGGTCTAGCAAACACGGGCAGGGAAGGTATATTACTTTTACTGCCCACTGGGTGAACATTCTGACGGCCGTCAAGCATGTAACCCGTGGCACCCGTGTAGATTTGGTTTTACCGCCACGGATTGCATGCAGGCATGCCTCTTCTTCTCCTCCTCCTCCTACTCCATCCTCCCTCTCCTCCTCGGCTGACTCCTCCTCTTCCGCTGCTACCATCTCTTCTGCTGCACCGCCCAAGATCCCCAGAACCTATTCGACATGCCAGGTGAGACGTTGCCATGCTGTGCTGCGTCTGTTGTGCCTGGAAGCCAAGAGCCACACTGGCCCTGCACTCCTTTCAGCTTTGCGTTCACAGGCAGATCAGTGGCTAACACCGCTCAATTTGACAGTTGGTAAAGTGGTGTGCGACAACGGTGCCAATCTGCTGAGCGCGTTGAAACAGGGCAAAATTACACACATGCCATGCATGGCACACGTCTTGAACTTGGTCGTGCAGCGATTCGTTGTCAAATACCCTGGGGTCCAGGACGTCTTGCGGCAGGCAAGGAAAATCTCGGCCCATTTCAGAAGATCTTACACGGCCATGGCTCGCCTTGCTGACATTCAGCGGCGACACAGTCTGCCGGTCAGACGTCTTATTTGTGACTGCCCGACGCGATGGAACTCAACCATGTATATGCTTGATAGGCTGCTCCAGCAGAAACGTGCAGTTAATGACTACCTGTACAAACTCTGCGCCAGAACAGGTTCTGGGGATCTTGTTTTTTTTCACCGCGTCAGTGGCTGCTCATGCGCGACGCATGCAGACTTTTGCGGCCATTTGATGAGATCACCAAACTGGTCAGTTGCAGCCATGGTGCCATCAGTGACATCGTACCTTATGCCTTCTTTATGGAGCGTGCATTGCGTCGTGTCATTGATCAAGCCGTCGAGGAGCAGGAGCAGGAAGATGAGGAAGTCGCAATGCTGGATGAATTCCCAGGGGGGGCTACTCTATCTGAGACAAGTCAACAACAGGAGTCTGAAGAGGAGTCAGAGGAGGATGGTGCCGGGGCGGATGAGGAGGAGCAAGAAGAGCATGCTTTAAACCTTTCTGGGATCCCTGCTGTTGTTGTTCGTGGATGGGGTGAGGAGATCGAGGACGACATTATCCTGGATGATGACGAGCAGGAGCCAGGCCACCACACTGCTTCCAGTTTAGTGCAAATGGGGGCCTTCATGCTCCAGTGTTTTAAGAGGGACCCCCGTATAAAAAGCATAAAGGGCAAGGACCATAACTGGGTGGCAACGTACTTGGACCCCCGGTACAAACAAAAAATGGCAGAAATGTTACCACCATCACAGAGGGCTGTCAGAATGGAGCACTTCCAGGCTTTGCTTCGAGAAATGCTGCATTTTGCTTTTGCGTGCGCTGGCAGAGGAATTTCCACTCCCAGAGGAACAGTTGTGGATACCAATCCAACAGCGCCTGCAAGAAGAGGGCGGTTTGAAGATGTCTTGGTCACTTCTGATATGAGATCATTCTTTCAGCCGACCCATCGACAGGTCTCATCCGGATCCAGCATCAGGGAATGCCTAGACCGACAGGTGTCCGACTACATCGGATTAACGGCCGATGTGGACGCTCTGAGAAGTGATGAACCCCTGGACTACTGGGTGGGCAGGCTTGACCTCTGGCCAGAGCTTGCACAATTTGCAATGGAACTGTTGGCTTGCCCCTCGTCCAGTGTCCTGTCCGAAAGGACGTTCAGCGCAGCAGGGGGGATCGTGACCGATAAGCGCACTCGCCTAGCTCACGACAGTGTTGACTACCTCACATTTATAAAAATGAATGAGACATGGATCTCTGAGGAATTCAACACATGTGACCAGTAGACCATGTTTCATTCAAATTCCTCATGACAGGCCACAAATATCCACCACCACTTATAACAATTATTCATGGTCCCTGTCTTCTTGGGTAAATACAGTGGCATAAAAGGCCTTTTATGTCTGTTGAATGCCTAATTTTTGGGGCCTGTAGTGCCCGAAACGTATTTATCCTGTGAATGCCTAATGTACCTCCAGCCTCAGAATACAAAGTTCTTTGCTGTCAGATGAATGCCTGTTGGCTAATTTTTGGGGCCTGTACTGGCCGACACTTACTTCTTTATCCAGGCTGTGAATGCCTAATTTTTCAGACTGGAATTGAAAATCAATTCCGCTAAATTGTGGAACGGATGCGGACCCATTTTACAGACGTGTGAATGGACCCTATATGTATTTGACATGTATTTACCGGCTGCTGTCAGTTCTGGCTGATTTAGGCCGAGCTATTCCTAATAAAACCGAGCAATTTTACTTATAAAAAAAATAAACATTTATGGCAACTTTCCCAATAGCAGGATCATCTCCTGCACCCCCTTCATAGCCTGGCCTTGCGTCTCTTCCACGGCCTTCATGCGCTCCTGAATTGACAAAAAATTTCAGATAAAAAAAGAATGCTTGTCGTTGTCGATCTCAAATTTGCTTAATACTTCTGTTATGTCATTGTTCATGTTGTGGGACTATGTGTGCACAGCTAGTAATTATTTGGTGGCTGCAAATATTACCTGGAGGTTTTTAATGTTCGCCTCCCATTGAAATGAATGGGGCCCGCCGCGAACCCGCAGTTCGCAAACATTTATCCGCGTTCGCCATCCCTAGTCTCATTCTCTGCTCCCTCTGCGATGGCAAGATAAGGTCCGCAACCTTACCCTTGTACCATTGATCAAGTAGAGTGGCCAGCCAGTAATGGTCCCTCTCCTTGATCCGAAGAATACGAGGATCCTTCCGCAGGCTTTGCAGGATCAGAGAGGCCATGCAGCGTAGGTTAGCTGAGGCATTCGGTCCGGAGTCCTCTGGGTCACTAAGGATGACATGATCCACAGCCACCTCCTCCCAGCCACGTACAAGTCTACGGGTTTCTTGGGACTGTAAATCATCCCTAAAAGACTGCTGCTGTTGATGCTGAGTGCCAGGTTCTACCTCCATGCTGACACAATCCTCCTCCTCCTCCTCCTCCTCTTCGTCCTCTTCCTGTGCGATGGGTGGGACAGAAGGAACACTGTCTGGGTAAAGGGGGCCTTGAGAGGCAAGGAAGTCCTCCTGTTACTGCCTCTGTTCTGCCTCAAGTGCCCTGTCCATTATTCCACGCAGCGTATGCTCCAACAGGTGGACAAGAGGTACAGTGTCACTGATGCATGCACTGTCACTGCTCACCATCCTCGTGGCCTCCTCAAATGGTGCCAGGACAGTGCATGCATTCCTGATCATGCCCCACTGGCGTGGTGAAAAAAACCAAGCTCCCCTGACCCTGTCCTGGTGCCGTAGTCACACAGGTACTCATTGATGGTCCTCTGCTGCGTGTGCAGCCGATGCAGCATGGCCAACGTTGAGTTCCACCTGGTGGGCATGTCACATATAAGGCGGTTCTTGGGCAGGTTCAACTCCTTTTGCAGCTCAGTCAGCCGAGCACTGGCATTATATGATCTGCGGAAATGCACACAGACTTTCCTGGCCTGCCTCAGGACATTCTGTAAGCCCAGGTACCTGCCCAAGAACCGCTGCACCACCAGGTTAAGGACGTGAGCCACACAGGGCACATGGGTCAGTTGTCCCTGTCGGAGGGCGGAGAGGAGGTTGGTGCCATTGTCGCAAACCACCATTCCTAGCTTAAGCTGGCGTGGCGTCAACCACCTCTCGGCCTGCCCCTGCAGAGCTGACAGAACCTCTGCCCCAGTGTGGCTCCTGTCCCTCAAACACACCAGCGCAAGCACGGCATGGCATCTTTTTGCGTGCGTACTTGCGTAGCCCCTTGAACGCCTACGGAGCACCGCTGGTT
Organism: Rana muscosa; assembly: GCA_029206835.1. Classification (NCBI taxonomy): domain Eukaryota; kingdom Metazoa; phylum Chordata; class Amphibia; order Anura; family Ranidae; genus Rana; species Rana muscosa. Next base: position 287,073,770 of record CM055118.1, read on the forward strand.
CCGAGGACAAAGCACAGGAAGAGGCCATGGAGGAAGAAGAGGAGGGGGTGGAGGAGAGAGGTGTGTCACAACCAGTAGTAGCATTTTGGAGGCGTAGTGGCGGAACAACCTCCAACACTACTGCACCTTGTCCTGCATCCTTCCCAGCTGCCAAAAGAGTGACCCAATGGGCCGTGAAAGACAGGTAACGTCCCTGTCCATGCCTGCTGGACCATGAGTCAGCGGTAATATGCACCTTACCACTGACCGCCCTGTCCAGCGAGGCATGGACATTGCCTTCCACATGCCGGTAGAGAGCCGGAATCGCCTTCCGTGAGAAAAAGTGGCGTTTGGGAACCTGCCACTGGGGAACCGCACATTGCACAAACTCATGGAAGGGGGCCGAGTCTACCAACTGAAAAGGCAACAGTTGAAGTGCTAGCAATTTAGCCAAGCTAGCATATGTCTGGTCAAGCATGTGGTGCCCAAGCGGCTGATGTTTTGGCCATGCGAGATACGCTTGAGACATATGTTGCAAATAGCAGTGGTGCGATCTGATGCACTTGACTCAAAAAAGGCCCACACCAAAGAACTTTTGGAATAACGGGCAGAGGCAGCGCCATGCACAGGCGGAGCTCTGCGGTGTGATTCAGTCGTACGCTTACGCTGGCCCCCGGAGGGCATCCTGCCTCGTTGGAGATGTGCCTCCTCCTCATCCTCCTACTCCTCCTCTCTCCTATCAGGCACCCACGTGGAGTCAGTGACCTCATCATCCCCTCCCTCTTGATCACTGGAGCAAACCTGGCAGTATGCTGCAGCTGCTGGAACATGACTGCCAGATTGCTGTCCTTCTTGAGCATCCCCTCTCTCTGCGCTCACGCTACTGCCTTCCTCTAACTGTGTATCATCATCAGACCCTTCAAAACGCTGAGCATCCTCCTGGAGCATGTACCCAACACTGTGCTCAAACAGTTCGGGGGACTCCTCAGGAGGATATGGTGGGTCTAGGGAAGGAGTGACTGATGACATTGATACAAGGGAAGAGGATGCATTGGCAGCTGCTTTGCCAGTACCCTGAGCCTGGGTGAAAGAGGATGAGGAGGATGAGGAGGGCTTGGTCATCCACTCTACCAAGTCTTCGGCATGATGCAGCTCAACATGTCCAGCTGCCAAAAATAAGGACAAGCGTGTCCCATGGCCACGTGCTGATGACAATGCACCGCGTCCACGACCAGCACTGTTGCCCCCAGACACAGAGCCTGCTTGCCCTCTTTTATTGGCTCGTGACTGTCTGCCTCTCCTTGTTGGCCTTCCAGACATTCTAATGGCCTGCAGGGAGATGGGAAAACCAGCAATAAGGGGTAGCTTCAGGTGTATACTGTGCAGGAGGCACACTACGCCCACTGTAAGTGCTGCAGATGCCTGCCTGTGTTACACAACAGGAAAACACAGCAATAAGGGGTAGCTTCAGGTGTATACTGTGCAGGAGGCACACTACACCCACTGTAAGTGCTGCAGATGCCTGCCTGTGTTACACAACAGGAAAATACAGCAATAAGGGGTAGCTTCAGGTTTATACTGTGCACTGTGCAGGAGGCACACTACGCCCACTGTAAGTGCTGCAGATGCCTGTTAGTGTAACACAAAAGAAAAAAAACTTGAGAAATAAGGGGTAGCTTCAGGTGTATACTGTGCAGGAGGCACACTACACCCACTGTAACTGCTGCAGATGCCTGCCTGTGTTACACAACAGGAAAACACAGCAATCAGGGGTAGCTTCAGGTGTATACTGTGCAGGAGGCACACTACACCCACTGTAACTGCTGCAGATACCTGCCTGTGTTACACAACAGGAAAACACAGCAATAAGGGGTAGCTTCAGGTGTATACTGTGCAGGAGGCACACTACACCCACTGTAAGTGCTGCAGATGCCTACCTGTGTTACACAACAGGAGAACACAGCAATAAGGGGTAGCTTCAGGTGTATACTGTGCAGGAGGCACACTACGCCCACTGTAAGTGCTGCAGATGCCTGTTAGTGTAACACAAAAGAAAAAAAACACGAGCAATAAGGGGCAGCTTCAGGTGTATACTGTGCAGGAGGCACACTACGCCCACTGTAAGTGCTGCAGATGCCTTCCTGTGTTACACAACAGGAAAACACAGCAATAAGGGGTAGCTTCAGGTGTATACTGTGGAGGAGGCACACTACGCCCACTGTAAGTGCTGCAGATGCCTGTTAGTGTAACACAAAAGAAAAAAACCATGAGCAATAAGGGGTAGCTTCAGGTGTATACTGTGCAGGAGGCATGCTACACCCACTGTAAGTGCTGCAGATGCCTGCCTGTGTTACACAACAGGAAAACACAGCAATCAGGGGTAGCTTCAGGTGTATACTGTACAGGAGGCACACTACGCCCACTGTAAGTGCTGCAGATGCCTGCCTGTGTTACACAACAGGAAAACACAGCAATAGGGGTTGCTTCAGGTGTATACTGTGCAGGAGGCACACTACGCCCACTGTAAGTGCTGCAGATGCCTGTTAGTGTAACACAAAATAAAAAAAACACGAGCAATAAGGGGTAGCTTCAGGTGTATACTGTGCAGGAGGCACACTACACCCACTGTAACTGCTGCAGATGCCTGCCTGTGTTACACAATAGGAAAACACAGCAATAAGAGGTAGCTTCAGGTGTATACTGTGCAGGAGGCACACTACACCCACTGTAAGTGCTGCAGATGCCTGCCTGTGTTACACAACAGGAAAACACAGCAATAAGGTGTAGCTTCAGGTGTATACTGTGCAGGAGGCACACTACGCCCACAGTAAGTGCTGCAGATGCCTGCCTGTGTTACACAACAGGAAAACACAGCAATAAGGGGTAGCTTCAGGTGTATACTGTGCAGGAGGCTTAGCAAAAATGACACTGACACTGTCCCCTGCCTATCCTTCTCTGTCCCAGTATACCAACACACTGTAAATGCACAAGGTTAATGAAATAATATCACTGACACTGTCCCTGCCTATCCTTCTCTGTCCCTGTATACCAACACACTGTAAATGCACAAGGTTAATGAAAGAATATCACTGACACTGTCCCTGCCTATTCTTCTCTGTCCCTGTATACCAACACACTGTAAATGCACAAGGTTAATGAAAGAATATCACTGACACTGTCCATGCCTATTCTTCTCTGTCCCTGTATACCAACACACTGTAAATACACAAGGTTAATGAATAAATATCAAAGACACTGTCCCTGCCTATCCTTCTCTATCCCTGCACGCCAACACACTACACAAGGCCGCCGCGCTGGCGGCCTTTTATAGTGTGGGGCGTGTACTAAACCCCATCCTGCCTGTGGTCAATTATGGCTCTCCTCGCTGCCGGCGCTGTGATTGGCCAAGCAAGGGTCACAGTGCATGCTTGGCCAATTACAGCGCCGGCAAGCACTGCGATGGTGCAGTGTATTGTGGGCCGTTTGCGTCACACGAATTTGGCGCGAACCGCCCACAAAGTTCTGGTTTCGTCGAACAGGCGAACAGACGATGTTCGAGTCGAACATGCGTTCGCCTCGAACACCAAGCTCATCCCTAATACTGACCAGCTTTTACTGTAACATGATCCAGGTCAGCTTACGTTTTATAGCCGCCAAGTCTACTACCGGTTTCTTCAAGGCAGTCGCTATGCAATATTGTATATATTTAGCATAATCGTATTCAGTGATAAAGTGAGACTTCAGGGTCATTTTCACATGTTTATCTGGGAAATAGCTTGCTGGGCCCCAGCCCCCCGCCCCCCCATTCTCCACTATTACTATACCTACCTATCCCTAATCAATGGAAAGAAAAATCTTCTGGAAGCAGCAGTCCGATTAAAAAGCCTTTATTCCAAAAAAGGTTCAGGAGACCAAAACACACTGCACAACACAGCAAACTGATCACATCTGGCTAACGCGTTTCACACTATTGTAGTGCTTACTCATAGCTGGTTATTACACAAAAATTGCCCAAGATATACCCTAAACAGGAGAAGTCATGTGATCCAACCCCAAGGTGAAACTAATTAATTAATTGAAGATTGATGAACGTGAGGTAATTCAAGTGGACTAGGTGTGGTTCACTGACCACAATAATAAAAAAGAAAAGAAATGCCTCACCATACGTGCAATCTATAAAAAATGTATATATATATAAAATATAAATGATGTATGTAAATAAGTGATATAGTGTAAAATGGGGTGGAGGGTGAAGTGGAAAGTTAAACAAAAATAAAGAATAAAAAGTGTAAAATGAAAATAAAGAATGAAATTGAAATTGAAATAGCTACCAATTGTGAAGTGGTATGGTGTAAAATGTGCACACAAAACATATATATGAATATAAGTGTGTGCAAAAAAGATGTGTATGTGTGCACAAATGGACGTATATAGGTGAAAAAAGCAAAAATGACCTTAACGGGTTAAGTACATAATAGAGGGAGACAAGGCGTTTAAAAACGCCCTATCCCCTAAAACATGAACCTAAGAAATACGTGTGTATATGTGTGTCAGTATTCCTCCATGAAACACAATTGAAGAAAACATATAGTAAAAATCAATGGAGTAATGAACACATGTGTGTGAATAAACCGTGCACATGTAGTCGGATAAACACACACACATGTATTTGTGCACACGCTACCATCGGGACAACCAATGAATTTATTATGTGTCCTAATGCACTACTATATTTGGTTCATTAAATTAAAATAAAATTCGAGTGATTTTGTGTTTTTCTATTTTCTCATTTTTTATTATTTCTTTTTTTGTGTGTATTTATATTTTATTTTGTTGTTTTATTATTTATTTTGATTTTTATTTTAAATCTAAACATTAATATAAAAAAAAATAAAAAAAAAAAAAGAGAAAAAGGATTGAATGTACTTAATGAATTTTGACCATTTAATACGCATTAATGTAAATTCGTCCATAATGATATGATATATATTGTTATTTTCATTTTTATTTTTATTGATTATTTATAAAGTGAACTTACTGTGAATAAAAGAACAAATGTTCTAATTGAACCGATATCTAAGCAGACTGTGTTTATATGTGATTGTGTGTCTCTTTTAAAAACGCATCAGACCTACAGTATGTATCTATTGGAAATAAAGATGATCCCAGGGGGTATATATGATGCATAAAAATGAGCTATTGTGTGAACATGCAATGGAAATATATGTAAAGCCAAAATGCATGTATTGAAGCTTAATGTATGCGCAATATATACACCTCTCCTGGAACCCTAAATAAAAGTTCTCAACAGAAGTTCTAAACAAGCAATTAAGACTAAGTAAGGACACGATGTGGTATAGAAAGGTGTTAAACCCACACAACGTGCATGGTGAATTAGCACGCATGTGTGGGCAAATTGGTTAGATTAGCCAATCACTATAGCCACCACTAGTTTATGAACGTTAATAAAAAAGTCTTAATGGAATGATGTAAGAAAAATTATCATGTGATTTGGTAAATATGTACATATTTTCGAGCTAAAGACTATGATCATGTTCGTATGTATTGGTAATGAATAGCAAAAGTAATGATAAGAAAAGGTGTACACAAATGTGCCTATATGTTTCAAGACAACATGCATGTTCGTATGTATTGGTAATGAATATTAAAAATAATGATAGAAAAAGGTGTACACAAATGTGCCTATATGTTTCAAGACAACATGCATGTAAATCCAAGACAAAAAAGTGCCCATGTGTGCATGCAGGCATGCAACTCGGTGCACACATTTATGGGGAGCCCAGTATGGAGTATAAAAGAAATATATATATATATATGTATGTATAATGGCTCCAAAAATGTGTGCATCAACTAAGAAGCACGTCCAACCATAGACACTTCGATGGAAGTCGATCTATCCAATCGAGAAATTGAAAAATGCACAAAATTTTTCTATATGAACAGTTCATGCTGAGGCAAGTGTCTATATGGAAAGATTGAAAATGAAGATAATAACCATAACCTTGTGGTTGGATCTGGTCTTAAAATAAACATACGTAATGCCGACATAAGCATAGGCACTCGACAAATACCAATACAGTATTACATTTAAGATACAGTTATCCCGCAATAAAGATAATGTCCATAACCTCATGCTTGGATCTTGACTTAAAATAAACATATATAATGTCAACATAAATATAGGCACTCAACAAATACCAATACAGTATTGCATTTAAGATACAGTTATCCTGCAAGTAAAAATGTGGACCATAAATGTTATGCATATATGGGCTTCCGGACTGAAAGCTCTGTGTATTACCTACATATGCATAATCATGTCTATATAAGCCCGAAACAATTCATACTATCAAGAATGATATGACAAAAACAACATAAATTAAAAGAAAGAAGAGACTATAAAACACACAAAAATTGTGTGAAACATGTAATAAAACAGCCTGATCATTTCGGTCTGCCACTATTTGCTGATTTGTGCAAATGGGAGACCAAGTCCATACGATTTCTTCAAAACCATGTGATTATAGTTCAAAACTACAAAAAAGAGAAGAAGAAAAAGAAAGGAAAAATGGTCCCAATGAAGTAGTAGAACTATCATGTTCCATAAGTTTTATAAGTAATGATACAGAAACCATGAAGATTTAAACATGCAGAAAGCAATCGATGTCATGGTAACTGGGTGAAGTGAAACAAAATGGCAAATTGGAAAACCTCTGACAATCATCCAAATGTATAGATACATGTCGATAGACATGTAATGTAAGGGGACAGGATGCAATCCAAGCCTCAACCAACATGCATGGGTAACAAAAATTGGAAAGGACACTGTGCAGGACGTGAAAACTAATCGTAATAATTGGAAACATCCCATTCGAAGTTGAGGCCTGCCGGTATCCTAGTATCCAATGAAAAGATCCAGTAGACCTCACGCCTGCACAGTGTCCTGAATTTGTCTCCCCCTCTTATAGGTAAACTGATTTTTTCTATACCTTGCATGGAGAGGCATGAGACATTTTTCTGATGTACAGATACCCAATGCCTGGCAACATTTGTATTCCTGTCTTTCTGTATATCATACAGGTGATCATACAGTCTGTCTTTAAGCCTCCTAGTCGTTCTTCCGACATATTGGATGTCGCACTGTTCACATTTAATCACATATACCAAAAACTTGGTATTGCAATTAATGAACTGCTTGATATCAAAAGAATTGTGATTGGTGCTTGACTGGACTGTGTCACCTGTTTTTATGTGTCTACAGTAATTACAGTGAGGCATTCCACATCTAAAAGGTGCCCTGAAAATGCAGCCAGTTTGAGGCCGAAGGTTTGCTAGAAAAGAGACTAGGTGAAAGACAACAAAATGAACTCCTGTAACACTAACGAATACTTCCCAGATTCTTTAAGTAAGGTAGACACCGCCAAAACACCCAAGTCGTGAGGAATGCTTGAATAGAGGCTAGTCACATCACATGTGATCCACCTGTACCCTGCTTTCCACTGAAAGTCCCTGAGTTTTACAAGCAGTTGTTTAGTATCACGTAGGTACCCTGGGAGGTTGACAACCAATGGCTGAAGTTGGCCATCGATCCACTCCCCAAGGCGCTCGTTAAGGGATCCAATACCTGCCACTATGGGCCTGCCCAGGAGCGGGTCCAGGCCCTTGTGAATTTTTGGCAGGTGATGGAACACCGGCATCACAGGATTGGTGGGTAGTGATGAGCCGAACACCCCCGGGTTCGGTTTGCACCAGAACCCGCGAACGGACCGAAAGTTCGTACGAACATTAGAACCCTATTAAATACAATGGATGCGAACGTTCGAATTCTAAAGTGCTAATTATAACAACTATTATGCATGTTATTGTCCTAAAAAGGGTTTGGGAACCCGGGTTCTGCACCAGGGGACATGTATCAATGCAAAAAGAAGTTTTAAAAACGGTCGTTTTTCGGGAGCAGTCATTTTAATGATGCATAAAGTGAAAAAAAAAGTCAAATATTCCTTTAAATATCGTACCTGGGGGGTGTCTAAAGTATGCCTGTGAAGTGCCACGTGTTTCCCGTGTTTAGAACTGTCCCTGCACAAAATGACACTTCTAAAGGAAAAAAAAGCCATTTAAAACTGCTTGCGGCTTTAATGTAATGTCTGGTCCCGGTAATATGGATGAAAATCTTTAAGAAAAATGGCATAGCTACCCCATGACCCCCCCCTACCCCAGCCCATTACCAGCCCCTTTGGGTCTTGTATGGATATTAAGGGGAACCCCGCACATAAAATAAAAAAGGCCCTATATACTCTGAACAGCCGTATACAGGCGGTGCATACAAGACAGGGACTGTAGGTTTGTTCTTATGTAGAATGTGTTTGTAATTTTGAACAGGTACATTGTTGAAGTGTAGCTCCAGCCCAAAAATCTATTTTTAAACTTTTTGGAAAACATAGGTAAGGGTTATCACCCCTGTAACATTTGTTTTGCTGTCTGTGCCCCTGTTCAGAACATTTCACCTCACTTTCCGTCCCAATGACAACTGTTTTTGAAATGTGGTGTTTTTCTTGAAACAAGGATTGCTGATAAAGCATCAGTACAGAGGAGACACCTTTCTCCCATATTTATTCTTACAGGAGAGAATTTTCCTTCCTAGTGGTAGATTTCCTCTCACTTCCTGTTGTCTTCTTGCGTTTGCAAGTAGGAGTCGTTTGTAAGTTGGATGTTTGAAAGTAGGGACCTGCCGTATATACTCTGCAGAAATAGGCCCCTTAGTTGTTGGTGTTGGCACAACACTGTAAGCACTCACAGTTACTCTTGGTTGGTGCTGGAACGCCCTGCTGTCAACTATTATATCAGGAATTTTAATTACATATAATTGTTGAACAGTGGTAGTAAAAATTGGGCCTTTGATGGTGGTGCTGGTGCCACAACACTGTAAGCCCTGACAGTTACTCTTGGTGGGTGCAGCAATGGGCCCTGCTGTGAATTATTAGATCAAGAATTGTAATTGCATGCCCCTGTTGAACAGGGGCTGAAAAATTGGGCCTTTCGTGGTGGTGGTGGTGGTGGTGGTGTTGCCACAACACTGTAAGCCCTCAGAGTTACTCTTGGTGGGTGCAGGAATGGGCCCTGCTGTGAATTATTAGATCAAGAATTGTAATTACATGCCCCTTTTGAACAGGGGCTGAAAAATTGGGCCTTTCGTGGTGGTGGTGGTGGTGGCATTGCCACAACACTGTAAGCCCTCAGAGTTACTCTTGGTGGGTGCAGCAATGGGCCCTGCTGTGAATTATTAGATCAAGAATTGTAATTGCATGCCCCTGTTGAACAGGGGCTGAAAAATTGGGCCTTAGGCACTGGTGGCACAACACTACAACCCCTCACAGATACTGTACTTGGAGCACAGCAATGAGCCCTGTTGCAAAGTATTGCTTCAAAAATTGTAATGACACGCCCCTGTTAAACAGGGGCTGAAAAATTGGGCCTTAGGCACTGGTGGCACAACACTACAACCCCTCACAGATACTGTACTTGGAGCACAGCAATGAGCCCTGTTGCAAAGTATTGCTTCAAAAATTGTAATGACACGCCCCTGTTAAACAGGGGCTGAAAAATTGGGCCTTAGGCACTGGTGCCACAACACTCCAACCCCTCACAGATACTGTACTTGGAGCACAGCAATGAGCCCTGTTGCAAAGTATTGCTTCAAAAATTGTAATGACACGCCCCTTTTAAAAAGGGGCTGAAAAATTGGGCCTTAGCCACTGGTGGCGGCACCCATAAACAAAAATGATCTTCCAAGCTATCATCATCAATCGTATCATTGAGGACTCGGAGGAGGAGGATAGCCAGTCAACATAACAGCACAGGCACTCAGCATCAGCATCAGTCTTGAAGGGATGTGACATGTTAAAATCAATTAGTCTGTTATATCAGCATCAGGTGTGTGGTAGCTGGTGGTGATCCAAGACTGGTTCATCTTGATGAAAGTCAGTCGATCAACCGAGTCGGTGGACAGGCGCACCCTGTGATCCGTGACAAATCCTCCAGCAGCACTGAATGTGCGTTCCGAAAGAACGCTGGATGCAGGACAGGCCAGTAGCTCAATTGCATACTGTGCAAGCTCTGGCCAGTGATCCATCCTCAAGACCCAGTAAGCCAGAGGATTTTCGGTGGGGAAGGTGTCCAAGTCTGACCTTGCCCCTAGATATTCCTGCACCATGTTTATCATACGCTGGTGATGGTTGCTGGAACCGATCATACTTTGGGGCTGCGGACTAAAGAATTGTCTGAACGCATCGGTCAGACGGCCACCTTCCCCACCGCTCCTTCTTTGACTGGCTGAAGCCTCAGCAACTCGTTGTCCAGGACCAGGAGTTTGTAACCTCCCAGTCTCTGGGAACGCGTTGCACAGACCTTTCTGCAAGGCCTCCCGGAGTTGTCTCATCCTCTGCTCCCTCTGCGAAGGTAACATAAGGTCCGCCACCTTACCCTTGTACCGTGGATCAAGGAGAGTGGCCAGCCAGTAATGGTCCCTCTCCTTGATCCGAAGAATACGAGGATCCTTCCGCAGACTTTGCAGGATCAGGGAGGCCATGCAGCGTAGGTTTGCTGAGGCATTCGCTCCGGAGTCCTCTGGGTCACTAAGGACGACATGATCCGCAGCCACCTCCTCCCAGCCACGTACAAGTCCACTGGTTTCTTGGGACTGTAAATCATCCCTAAAAGACTGCTGCTGATGATGCTGAGTGCCAGCCTCCACCTCCATGCTGACACAATCCTCCTCCTCCTCCTCCTCCTCCTCCTCCTCTTCCTGTGCGATGGGTGGGACAGAAGGAACACTGTCTGGGTAAAGGGGGCCTTGAGAGGCAAGGAAGTCCTCCTCTTCCTGCCTCTGTTCTGCCTCAAGTGCCCTGTCCATTATTCCACGCAGCGTGTGCTCCAACAGGTGGACAAGAGGTACAGTGTCACTGATGCATGCACTGTCACTGCTCACCATCCTCGTGGCCTCCTCAAATGGTGCCAGGACAGTGCATGCATCCCTGATCATGCCCCACTGGCGTGGAGAAAAAAAACCAAGCTCCCCTGACCCTGTCCTGGTGCCGTAGTCGCACAGGTACTCATTGATGGCCCTCTGCTGCGTGTGCAGCCGCTGCAGCATGGCCAACGTTGAGTTCCACCTGGTGGGCATGTCACATATAAGGCGGTTCTTGGGCAGGTTCAACTCCTTTTGCAGCTCAGCCAGGCGAGCACTGGCATTATAAGATCTGCGGAAATGCACACAGACTTTCCTGGCCTGCCTCAGGACATCCTGTAAGCCCGGGTACCTGCCCAAGAACCGCTGCACCACCAGGTTAAGGACGTGAGCCACACAGGGCACATGGGTCAGTTGTCCCTGTCGGAGGGCGGAGAGGAGGTTGGTGCCATTGTCGCAAACCACCATTCCTGGCTTAAGCTGGCGTGGCGTCAACCACCTCTCGGCCTGGCCCTGCAGAGCAGACAGGACCTCTGCCCCAGTGTGGCTTCTGTCCCCCAAACACACCAGCGCAAGCACGGCATGGCATCTTTTTGCCTGCGTACTTGCGTAGCCCCGTGAACGGCTACGGAGCACCGCTGGTTCATAGGACAAACCACAGGAAGAGGCCATGGAGGAAGAAGAAGAGGAGGGGGTGGAGGAGAGAGGTGTGTCACAACCAGTAGTAGCATTTTGGAGGCGTGGCGGTGGGACAACCTCCAACACTACTGCACCTTGTCCTGCATCCTTCCCAGCTGCCAAAAGAGTGACCCAATGGGCCGTGAAAGAAAGGTAACGTCCCTGTCCATGCCTGCTGGACCATGAGTCAGCGGTAATATGCACCTTACCGCTGACCGCCCTGTCCAGCGAGGCCAAGACATTGCCTTCCACATGCCGGTAGAGAGCCGGAATAGCCTTCCGTGAGAAAAAGTGGCGTTTGGGAACCTGCCACTGAGGAACCGCACATTGCACAAACTCACGGAAGGGGGCCGAGTCTACCAACTGAAAAGGCAGCAGTTGAAGCGCTAGCAATTTAGCCAAGCTAGCATTCAACCGCTGGGCATGTGGATGGCTGGGAGTGAACTTCTTTCGACGGTCCAGCAGCTGGGGCAGGGAAATTTGCCTGCTAGAATCGGACGTCGGTGTACTGCTAGCAGAGTGGCCGCAAGTACTTGGCTGTGACACACCTAATTCTACACCTTCATTCCTCTCAGTGCATGTTTCAGAGAGGACTGAAGTTATAGTGGGGTTGGAGATCCCAGCTGATGCGGTGCAAGGAGAGGTCCGCTTTGTTCTTTGGTGTGGGTCTTTGAGGTAGGCTTGCCAACGAGCTGCATGGCAGGTCAACATATGTCTGGTCAGGCATGTGGTACCCAAGCGGCTGATGTTTTGGCCACGCGATATACGCTTGAGACATATATTGCAAACAGCAGCAGTGCGATCTGATGCACTAGCCTCAAAAAAGGCCCACACCAAGGAACTTTTTGAATGACGGGCAGAGGCAGCGCCCTGCACAGGCGGAGCTCTGCGGTGTGATTCCGTCGGTGTACTGCCCTTACGCTGGCCACCAACGGGCATCCTGCCTCGTTGGAGATGTGCCTCCTCCTCATCCTCCTCCTCCTCCTCTCTACTATTAGGCACCCACGTGGAGTCAGTGACCTCATCATCCCCTCCCTCCTCATCACTGGAGCCAATCTGGCAGTATGCTGCAGCTGCTGGAACATGACTGCCAGATTGGTGTCCTTCTTGAGCATCCCCTCTGTCTGCTCTCACGCTACTGCCTTCCTGTAGCTGGGTTTCATCATCAGACCCTTCGAAACGCTGGGCATCCTCCTGGAGCATGTACCCAACACTGTGCTCAAACAGTTCGGGGGACTCCTCAGGAGGAGGACATGGTGGGTCTAGGGAAGGAGTGACTGATGATGAGTCTGACATTGATACCAGGGAAGAGGACGCTTTGGCAGCTGCTTTGCCAGTACCCTGAGCCTGGGTGAGAGAGGATGAGGAGGAGGAGGAGGGCTTGGTCATCCACTCTACCAAGTCTTCGGCATGATGTGGCTCAACATGTCCAGCTGCCGAAAAGAAGGACAAGCGTGTCCCATGGCCATGTGCTGATGACAATGCACCGCGTCCACGACCAGCACTGTTGCCCCCAGACACAGAGCCTGCTTGCCCTCTTTTATTGCCTCCTGACTGTCTGCCTCTCCTTGTTTGCCTTCCAGACATTCTAATAGATGGCCTGCAGGGAGATGGGAAAAAAGCAATAAGGGCTACCTTCAGGTGTCCTTCTCTGTCCCTTTACTTAAGGATTTCTAAATATGGTTGAGGATGATTGCTTTTGCACAGAATAGCACAACGACAATTTCCCTGACTGTCCAAAAAACAAGGATTTCAAAGATGGTTGATGAGGAATGCTTTAGCACACTATAGCACAAGGAGAATTCCCCTCACTTTCCTTCTTTGTCCCTAGAAACAAGGACTCGCACAGTAAAAGACACTGACACTCTCCCTACCTAGAGTTTTCTGTCCCTAGAAAAAATGTTTTTTTAAAGCACACTATAGCACAAGGAGAATTCCCCTCACTTTCCTTCTTTGTCCCTAGAAACAAGGACTCGCACAGTGAAAGAAACTGACACTCTCCCTACCTAGAGTTTTCTGTCCCTAAAAAAAATGTTTTTTTAAAGCACACTATAGCACAAGGAGAATTCCCCTCACTTTCCTTCTTTGTCCCTAGAAACAAGGACTCGCACAGTGAAAGAAACTGACACTCTCCCTACCTAGAGTTTTCTGTCCCTAGAAAAAATGTTTTTTTAAAGCACACTATAGCACAAGGAGAATTCCCCTCACTTTCCTTCTTTGTCCCTAGAAACAAGGACTCGCACAGTGAAAGAAACTGACACTCTCCCTACCTAGAGTTTTCTGTCCCTAGAAAAAATGTTTTTTTAAAGCACACTATAGCACAAGGACAATTCCCCTCACTTTCCTTCTTTGTCCCTAGAAACAAGGACTCGCACAGTAAAAGACACTGACACTCTCCCTACCTAGAGTTTTCTGTCCCTAAAAAAAATGTTTTTTTAAAGCACACTATAGCACAAGGAGAATTCCCCTCACTTTCCTTCTTTGTCCCTAGAAACAAGGACTCGCACAGTGAAAGAAACTGACACTCTCCCTACCTAGAGTTTTCTGTCCCTAGAAAAAATGTTTTTTTAAAGCACACTATAGCACAAGGAGAATTCCCCTCACTTTCCTTCTTTGTCCCTAGAAACAAGGACTCGCACAGTGAAAGAAACTGACACTCTCCCTACCTAGAGTTTTCTGTCCCTAGAAAAAATGTTTTTTTAAAGCACACTATAGGACAAGGAGAATTCCCCTCACTTTCCTTCTTTGTCCCTAGAAACAAGGACTCGCACAGTGAAAGAAACTGACACTCTCCCTACCTAGAGTTTTCTGTCCCTAGAAAAAATGTTTTTTTAAAGCACACTATAGCACAAGGAGAATTCCCCTCACTTTCCTTCTTTGTCCCTAGAAACAAGGACTCGCACAGTAAAAGACACTGACACTCTCCCTACCTAGAGTTTTCTGTCCCTAGAAAAAATGTTTTTTTAAAGCACACTATAGCACAAGGAGAATTCCCCTCACTTTCCTTCTTTGTCCCTAGAAACAAGGACTCGCACAGTGAAAGAAACTGACACTCTCCCTACCTAGAGTTTTCTGTCCCTAGAAAAAATGTTTTTTTAAAGCACACTATAGCACAAGGAGAATTCCCCTCACTTTCCTTCTTTGTCCCTAGAAACAAGGACTCGCACAGTGAAAGAAACTGACACTCTCCCTACCTAGAGTTTTCTGTCCCTAGAAAAAATGTTTTTTTAAAGCACACTATAGGACAAGGAGAATTCCCCTCACTTTCCTTCTTTGTCCCTAGAAACAAGGACTCGCACAGTGAAAGAAACTGACACTCTCCCTACCTAGAGTTTTCTGTCCCTAGAAAAAATGTTTTTTTAAAGCACACTATAGCACAAGGAGAATTCCCCTCACTTTCCTTCTTTGTCCCTAGAAACAAGGACTCGCACAGTAAAAGACACTGACACTCTCCCTACCTAGAGTTTTCTGTCCCTAGAAAAAATGTTTTTTTAAAGCACACTATAGCACAAGGAGAATTCCCCTCACTTTCCTTCTTTGTCCCTAGAAACAAGGACTCGCACAGTGAAAGAAACTGACATTCTCCCTACCTATCCTTCTCTTTCCCTAAACTAAAGGAATCCAGGTTAAGCAAGAAAGAAATAAATGTCACTGTCCCTGCCTATGCTTGTCTTTCCCTGCTCCGGAACACACTACACTAGGCCGCCGTGCTGGCGGCCTTTTATAGTGTGGGGCGTGTACTAAACACCCTCAGCAATAATTGGCCACAGGCATCCTGCCTGTGGCCAATCATTGCTCTCCTCGCTGCCGGCGCTGTGATTGGCCAAGCATGCGGGGTCACAGTGCATGCTTGGCCAATCACAGCGCCTGGATGACACTGCGATGGCGTAGTGCATTGTGGGCCGTTCGCGTCACTCGAATTTGGCGCGAACGGCCCAAATCGTTCGATCTTCGTCGAACGATCGAACAGCCGATGTTCGAGTCGAACGTATGTTCGACTCGAACACGAAGCTCATCCCTATTGGTGGGGATAAAAAGCAATTTCTCTTTGTCTGAAAAAATTCCCGCATGGACTGCTGTGTCCAATAAGGAAGAAAGTATGGCAGAAAAAGGGGTGGTGGGATCACTCCTAAGTGGAATATAGGTATTACTGTCAGATAACTGACGTAAAGCTTCGCTTTTGTAGGTGTCAGCATTAAGAACCACCACCAACCCCCCCTTATCCGCATTACGAATGACAATGCTATTATCCCTTTCTAAATTCCTGAGAGCCTTGTGTTCTAATGGAGACAAATTGTTGGAAACAGACCTCCTGCGGCAATCACGAGCCAAATGGGTAAGATCCTTCTCGACCATTCTTTGAAAGAGGTTGAGATCCTTGCCCCGTGACCCCACCGGATAAAAATCCGATCTAAGTTTGAACGAGATACTATTGGGAAGATCAGTAGGGTCAACGGGGCAAGGGCTGGACTCAGTGGCCAAATCCACAAGCTCTTGAAGAGCGCATACTTCAGAAAATAGGACTGGAGAAGAAGGACACTCACCCAAATCCCGATCACCGGAGGAGGTATCCTCTGCTTCCATTGCTTCCATAGGGAAATTAAAATAGTGTTTCTTGAGCGTTAAGCTGCGGGAAACGCGTTAGCCAGATGTGATCAGTTTGCTGTGTTGTGCAGTGTGTTTTGGTCTCCTGAACCTTTTTTGGAATAAAGGCTTTTTAATCGGAGTGCTGCTTCCAGAAGATTTTTCTTTCCATTGATTGCATTTGCATTTGCTTGCACCCTTGGCTGCTGGGAGGAGGTATTTCCTGGGAGTTCCACACCTGAGCGGCTCCCTTTCTTTCGTACCTATCCCTAATCCAGTGAGATATCACCCATGTTCACCAGAGCCCATTGTTAGAATCTTAAAACCAGTCCCACATATGCACTGTGTTTTACCTAGCCCATGCCAGGATTGAATGGCGAGACACTGTATATGTAAGGGCCTGGCTCAGATTTTGGCAATATACCGGTGCAGCTTCATGAAGGCAGCTACAAATAAGTGCAACTGCACCCAAAGCCCATTTGCACTTTAACTACTGTAACGCAGGTCTACTACCAAAGTTATATCTTAAGAAATTTATTGTTTCCTTAAGAAAGGGTTTGGCTCCCTCTAGTGACCGGAGTTATGTCAGGATTCTTTTTCCTTCTGTTTAAAGAAAGTAAACAGCTAAGCATTGTGGGCTATAAAGTACAATGAGGAAGAGACTCATGTAGGTAAATCAGGCTGGGAACTACCACACCCACAATGCCAAGTCACAAACCCACAATGCAAAGTCACAGAACAGCCTGCTGGGTAAGCAGATAAAAGGATAGGCGTGGCCTGTTTTCTGTCTCTCTCGGGACACCATTCAACACACAGCAGGAGGTCTGTGTGTGTGCCCAGGGCTGGGAGAGCCTGCAGCAGAGAGCGGATTGCCTGCCAGATGGATCCTTGTGAGCAGCCCTGCTGATCGAGCAGGAGGACCAGAGCTTTTGAAGCCATCTGCCTTCCAGCACATCAGGAGGAGCAGCACATCCTCTGTACTTTTATTACTGTGTTCACTGTCTATGCAATTTCTGTGTGCATTGGTCTATGTGCTGTGGCCTCAGTGGGAAGTTGGTTCAAAACAGGTGTTAAATAGACATGTGCACTGCCGAAATTTTTTTATTCGTTTTTTTTTTTTGCTTTTTTCAGAAATTCGGGAAATTCGAAAAATTTGTTTTTTTTCATTTTCGTTTCATTCGTTCTTTTGCTTTTTTCGGAAATTCAAAAAATTCCGAATTCGGAAATTCGAAAGTTTGGAATTTCCAAATTTAAAAATTTTCGAATTTCCGAATTCGGAATTTCGAATTTCGAATTTCGAATTTCCGAATTCCGAATTTCGGAAATTCGGAAATTCAAAAAATTCGGAATTCGGAAATTCAACTTTCCAAATTTCCCATTTTCGAATTTTAGATTTTCGAATTTTGCAATTTCGATTTTTCGAATCTTTCAGAATTCTGAAATTCTGAAATTCGAATTTCCGAATTTCCGAATTTCCGAATTCCGAATAACACAAGTTATGATTGGCAAATTTGAATTTCGGAAATTTGGAAATTCTAAAAATTCGGAATTCGAAAATTCGGAAATTCAACTTTCCAAATTTCACATTCGGAAATTCTAAATTTCGGAAATTCGAAATTCATTTCGTTTCTAATTCATTTTTTAATTAACTTTGACAAATTAGTTCATTCCAAAATTTCCGAATTTCCGAATTTTTCAATTTCCGAATTTTCGGATTTCTGAAATTTCAAATTTCCGAATTTCGCAAATTACAAATTTCGGAAATTCAAAATTTCCGAAATTCGGAAATTCGAAATTTACGAAATCCGAAAATTCGGAAATTGAAAAATTCGGAAATTTGGAATTAACTAATTTGTCAAAATTCGTTAAAAAACGAATTTGAAACTGAACGAAATACACATATCTAGTGTTAAAGTATTGAGGATCTGTTCCACTGTGCACCTGTTCACATATACCCTTATCAGGTTGCTATTTGATATACAGTGGTATGACATTATTGTTTTGAACAAATATTTTTTTGCCAATCATAACTTGTGTTATTCATATGTTCTTCTTCACCATTCTTCATCATAGTAAACTTTTACAAGTGATTCATTGATACCTTGTGTGAGTCTCAATTTATTACCACTGCTGGTGAAGTGACAGAACCCAGGGCCTCGGTAAATATATTACATGCTCTATTATTATTGTGTTTTCTATCTGTTACTGGGTCCGACACTAACATTACTAACCAGGTGTGCCAGAGGGGTTGAGACAGTTACTGGGGTTGAGAGGCAGCATGCAGAAGCAAACAAATACTAAGCGGCTCCTCCAGAGGTAGCGCTACACTACTATGCCAAAAAGTCTGTTTACAGAGCTCAACAACTGAATATAAAATTTCCCACACAATTGAATGATGAGAGGAAAAACTCATCCTGCTCCCTCTGTGCAGTTCTAATTATATGAGAGTGACATTCATAAAGCAAATAGCTACTGTTGTGCTTTCTCTTTAGAGAAATGTCATAGATGCAGCCTCTATTAAAACTAATCTTTCAGATTAAAGCAACTTAATAAATTCCAAGTTTTCTTTAGAAAGCAGATGCAACCTGTCCTGTACCAGCAACCAGTAGAAAAGACTGGATCGAATCTCAGCCAGTTCAGCAAGGACAGACCGAGGTTCGATCCATCTATGGGCAGGCTGATTTATACAAGTCGATCCAGCAAACAACTTGGGTACAACCAGCATATTGGATTTTTAGCATGCGATTATTGCCAGCGGCTATAATCACTAGCTGTAATCAATGTGTCCTCCAGCAAGGATGGGTCCCCGCACCCCCCTGCTGGAAGAACATGATAGCTTCACGGGAGGAATCGATCGATTTCCTTGCCTGCAACAAAAATTGCATAATCTATGGTTTGCAAAACCAATTTTGTCAAGTTTGAAAGTAGTGGAGTGGTCCATCTGCAGAGCTTTGACCCACTCCCTGCTGATTCAGAGCTAGAACTCTCCATTTAGAAAGGCAGTATGGGGTTTTCTGGTTACATATCTATAGTTCTGACTTAGCAGGAAGTGCGCTGAACTACTGCAGAGAGATCACTGTTTTCACACAGGGAAAAAGGGACCATTCCCATAGCATGCTGGCAGTGACAGACTTTTCTAATGAGGCTGTGTCTGTTTTCTAATGAAAATACCTGTAAACTTTTGCACACCTTCTGCTTCAGAAGGTTTTACCCCCTTCAAGACAGTGAGTATAGGAAAGGTTCACCCGCATTCAGACACACAATGCACTCACCAGACTTAAGTGACCCCTATTACAGGGTTTCAAATTACGCATATGGGAAAATCCAAGATGTCATACATGAGGTCACAGGAATGAATCCAAACCGCTGCTGTCATCCATTCAGTATATATATTGTGACAGCAGGAAGGTAAAGTCACCTGGTTGCATCCAGGGGGGTAGATATATTTCGCCCAGATTCAGGCTTTACGCCGACTTATACAACTAGGTGGAGAGTTGTATAAGCCCAGCTGAGGCTAGTGGGCTCATGGATGACTCATACCTCTAGGGAGAGTGTGGGGCGTCGTGCAGACAGGGAGTTGATGAGACCAGCTGAAGCTTGTCAGCTCATTTAGGCCTCTATAAGAACTCCCAGCTTCATTAGGTGTTAGCTCATGCCTGGACCCAGACCTGTGTGGACTGTCTAGGGAGAGTGAACCCCTGTGCGGTGAGACAAAGCCTGTGTGGCTATTTGCTTGGACATTTAAAACCAGGGACTTAGGGACTAGGACAGCACTAGGCTGATCCCAGTTGTTAGTTAGGAAACCTGTATGTTTAGTCAGAGGTCAAGTTGACCAGGATTTATTTTGTTTATGTTTCTTTTGCTTTGCTGTGTTTTGTCACTGTAAATAGAAAATAAACCGCACCTTTTTGATTTTGAAAACCACAACCTCCGTTTGCTGGGCCTGTTTTGTGTGGGGAGCCCATCCCGGGGGTCACACACACCCGCTGCCGAGCTAACCCCCTCACAGTTGGTGGAGAACCAGTGGCAGTTTTTTTTAAGCCAGCATGGAGGACATACTGAAGCAGCTGGCTCTAGCAAATGCCAATCAACAGCAGACAAATGCAGGTTTGCAAAAGAGCCTTGCAGCTCATCAACAGAGCCTTGCTGCTCAACAACAGAACTTCGCAGCCCAGCAGCAAGCTCATCAACAGAGCCTTGCAGCCCAGCAGCAGACAAACGCAACTTTGCAACAGAGTCTGGAGGCTCAGCAACGAGCCCAGCAGCAATCTGAGGCCCGCTTCATAGACCTGTTGCAGAAGCAAGAGCAGAGACTACAACAACAGATGGAAGCAGTAATGCAGCAACGTCCGCAGACCAGTGAGGAAAGCCGTCCCACTAATACCGCGTCCTTTGGGGTGAGTCGTTTATTGACAAAAATGACTGGAGAGGATGATCCAGAGGTATTTTTGACCACATTTGAAAGGACCGCTGAAAGAGAAAAGTGGCCTGAGGAGCAGTGGGCTGGACTGGTGGCTCCTCTGTTAACTGGTGAATCGCAGAAAGCTTACTATGACCTAGAGCCTAACCAAGCAAAAGACTATGTGATGCTAAAAGCTGAAATATTGGCAAGGCTGGGTGTCACCCAGGCTGTCCGGGCTCAGCGTGTGCATAACTGGACTTTCCAGCTTGGAAAACCCCCCAGGTCTCAAATGTATGATCTCATTCACCTGAGCAGAAAGTGGCTACAGCCAGAGACTTTGTCCGCACCAAAGATTGTGGAACGTGTTGTAATGGATCGGTTTTTGAGAGCTCTTCCTACTGCCATCCAAAAGTGGGTAAGCCATGGAAACCCAGAGACGGCCGATGGTCTTGTGGATCGTGTGGAGAAATACTTGGCTACAGAGAACCTGACGGCATCTTCCAGAGACACTCGGACTTTCCACCCTAAGACCAGACCATCCCCAGGGCCGGATAAGAGGATTCCAAGGGGTGAGGGTGGAGAGAGTGAGAGGGTGGGAGCTCTACCCCAAGTTTGGCGAGAACAGCCTGGGAAATCAGCGGCTCAAGAGGCGGCAAGAAGGATCGTTTGCTACCGCTGCCGACAAGCGGGACATATTGCAGCCAATTGCCCGGTTGTGGAGGAACCCATGCAGTGTGACTTTCTGACGGGCAGACGTCAGTCGCTGTGTGCGACAGTCGCATGCACTGCCATTCGAGGAACTGAGAAACATTTATGCAAAATGTGTGTTAATGGTAGAAATGTTGTGGTATTGCTGGATTCAGGTAGCCTTGTGACCCTGATAAAGGCTGAGTTAGTTAAAACAGAGGTCTCTGGGAATAGCAAGGTAGCTGTTATTTGTGTGCATGGGGACACCCGAGAGTATCCAGTGACTACAGTGTGTTTCGAGACCCCCAAAGGTACCCTCTCTCATCCAGTGGGCTTAGTATCTCAGTTACCGCATGACGCCATTGTGGGAAGGGATTTTCCGAAGTTCTGGGAACTGTGGGATGATCCTGAGCCCCCCACTGGTGCCCCTATGTACCAGGAATGTGATAGCCAGAACTCCCCTGAGAGTGGTGAGGACTCTCCGGAATTTCCCTTATCAGTATTGGCAGGGGAGACTCAAGAAACTGGAGAGGAGCCCACCTCCTCAGACGAAAACCTACCGTCTGTGGAGTTTTCTGATCTTGAGGTTCACAGGGAAAACTTTGCCACAGAACAGTTGAAAGACCCCGCCCTAATAAAGGCATGGGAAAACGTAGTGAAAATAGATGGCGAGTTAGTGAACCCAGATAATACCTGCACTTACCCATACTTCAGCGTAGAGAAGGACCTACTGTATCGGGTGGCAAAAAGGGCAGAAGAAACCGTTGAGCAGCTTGTGGTGCCCAAACCTTACAGGAAGTTGGTGTTGGAGTTGGCCCATGGGCACATTCTTGGAGGTCATCTGGGGACAGAGAAAACCCGAGAGAGGGTATTACAGAGATTCTATTGGCCGGGGGTGATGAAGGACGTAGAAAATTATTGTTCCTCCTGCCCTGTGTGTCAGAGGTCGGCCCCGATGCCACATTTCCGTAGCCCGCTGGTCCCTCTACCCATCATTGAGGTCCCGTTTGAGAGGATCGCCATGGATTTGGTAGGTCCTATAATCAAGTCCGCTAGGGGGCACCAGTACATATTAGTTATAATGGACTATGCCACCCGTTATCCAGAAGCGATCCCTCTCCGAAATACCTCGGCCAAAACCATAGCCAAAGAGCTATCTCTTGTGTTTAGCCGGATGGGTATTTGTAAAGAACTGCTTACGGACCAAGGTACACCCTTTATGTCCCGGGTTATGAAGGAGCTGTGTAAATTATTCAAAGTGACGCAATTACGTACATCTGTGTATCACCCCCAAACCGATGGGCTGGTTGAAAGATTCAACAAAACCCTAAAACAAATGTTGAAGAAAGTGGTGGATAGAGATGGAAAGGATTGGGACTGTCTACTTCCTTATCTGATGTTTGCTATTAGGGAGGTGCCCCAATCCTCTACGGGATTCTCCCCCTTTGAGTTACTGTATGGGAGACACCCAAGAGGGCTGTTGGATATTGCCAAGGAAACTTGGGAAAGTGAGAGTTCTCCCCACAGGAGTGTGATTGAGCATGTCGCCCTGATGCAAGACCGAATTGCACAGGTAATGCCCATCGTGAAGGAACATTTGGCCCAAGCGCAGTTAGCACAGCAGAGAGTGTACCACCGTGGAGCCAAGACCCGTACCTTTTCCCCAGGGGATAAGATACTGGTACTTGTCCCTACGGTTGAAAGTAAATTCCTTGCCAAATGGCAAGGCCCCTACGAGATAATGGAAAAAGTGAGCGAAGTGAATTACAAGGTCAGACAACCAGGAAGGCGAAAGCCCGAACAGATCTATCACGTTAATCTGTTGAAAGCCTGGAGGGATAGAGAGTCCCTAGTCGCAGACACTTGGTCACCAGCTCAAACTGGGTGCGTGATTCCTGAGGTTGGAATAGCGGCCACCTTGTCACAACCCCAACAACAGGAGGTTAAGGAGTTTGTGCTTCGCAACAAGGAGGTATTCTCTGAGCTGCCGGGACAAACATCTGGGGTAGAGCATGACATCATTACCCCGCCCGGTGAAAGGGTGAAGTTAAAACCCTATCGGATCCCAGAGGCCCGACGGGAGGCAATACGGGAGGAAGTACAGAAAATGCTGAACTTAGGGGTGATAGAGAAGTCCCAAAGTGATTGGTCTAGTCCCATCGTGTTGGTGCCTAAACCGGATGGGAGCTGGCGATTTTGTAACGATTTTCGTCAGTTGAACAAAGTTACAAAATTTGACACCTACCCCATGCCACGTATAGATGAGTTGATCGACCGGCTGGGAACAGCCCGATACATGACGACTCTTGACCTCACAAAAGGGTATTGGCAAATCCCCCTGGCCAAGTCGGCCAAAGAGAAAACCACATTTGTAACCCCAGACGGGGCGTTCCAATATAAAAGAATGCCGTTCGGGTTACAGAATGCGCCGGCCACATTCCAGCGGAAAATGGACCAGATGCTGAGGCCCCATCGGAAGTATGCTGCGGCTTACCTGGATGATGTAATTGTCCATAGCACAGATTGGGCCTCACATCTGCCAAAAGTGCAAGCAGTCCTGGACTCTGTTCGGGAAGCGGGGTTCACGGCTAACCCCAAGAAGTGTACCATTGGGCAGGAGGAGGCCAAATATCTTGGGTACACCATTGGGAGGGGAGTAATAAAACCCCAACTCAACAAAGTCGAGGCCATCCAGAGTTGGCCACGTCCCAACAGCAAGAAGCAGGTACGAGCCTTTCTGGGAATCGCTGGGTATTATCGGCGATTCATTCCCCACTTTGCTTCTAAGGCTGTGCCCCTAACCAACCTGACGAAGGGGAAAGGGTCGGTCATGATTAAATGGACCCCCGAGGCTGAGGCAGCATTCCAATTCTTGAAACAAGCCTTATGTAGCCAGCCAGTGTTGTACTCACCCGACTTCTCTAAAGACTTTGTCGTACAAAGTGATGCGTCAGATGTGGGGTTAGGAGCAGTATTGTCCCAGGTCTGGAACGGGGAAGAGCACCCAGTCATTTACCTCTGCAGGAAGTTGAAGTCCCATGAGGTAAATTACGCCACCGTTGAAAAGGAGTGTTTAGCGGTGAAGTGGGCTCTAGATTCCCTTCGGTACTACCTGCTAGGTAGGCACTTTGACATGGTTACGGATCACGCTCCGTTAAAGTGGATGGCTCAAAACAAGGAAACAAATAGAAGAGTGAATAGGTGGTTCCTGGCCCTCCAGGAATTCAACTTCACAGTAAAGCATCGCCCTGGCGTTCAAATGGGGAATGTGGATGCTTTGTCTCGAGTACATGAATGCCTGATTGCTGGTGTTCCAACCCCGAGGTTAAAACAAGAGGGGGGGTATGTGACAGCAGGAAGGTAAAGTCACCTGGTTGCATCCAGGGGGGTAGATATATTTCGCCCAGATTCAGGCTTTACGCCGACTTATACAACTAGGTGGAGAGTTGTATAAGCCCAGCTGAGGCTAGTGGGCTCATGGATGACTCATACCTCTAGGGAGAGTGTGGGGTGTCGTGCAGACAGGGAGTTGATGAGACCAGCTGAAGCTTGTCAGCTCATTTAGGCCTCTATAAGAACTCCCAGCTTCATTAGGTGTTAGCTCATGCCTGGACCCAGACCTGTGTGGACTGTCTAGGGAGAGTGAACCCCTGTGCGGTGAGACAAAGCCTGTGTGGCTATTTGCTTGGACATTTAAAACCAGGGACTTAGGGACTAGGACAGCACTAGGCTGATCCCAGTTGTTAGTTAGGAAACCTGTATGTTTAGTCAGAGGTCAAGTTGACCAGGATTTATTTTGTTTATGTTTCTTTTGCTTTGCTGTGTTTTGTCACTGTAAATAGAAAATAAACCGCACCTTTTTGATTTTGAAAACCACAACCTCCGTTTGCTGGGCCTGTTTTGTGTGGGGAGCCCATCCCGGGGGTCACACACACCCGCTGCCGAGCTAACCCCCTCACAATATGTATAAATAGCGTATTCAAAGCTCCAGTGTTGCCATATAGAGTGGGAGAGGAAAGGATACTCTCATGGTGCAGTATTTCGAATCATCACCCAATTAGTGTAGTGTGTGGGATGCATCATTTCCGGTCAGCTGGAACGCAGGTGGAGCGCTAACCGGTGATTCCTATACAATAAATGGTGATCTCTGTCTTCTTTGATGTAAGTGCAATACAACCTTCTTTTTGAATAAATGATTCAAAATACTGCACCATGAGAGTATCCTTTCCTCTCCCTCTCTATATAGCAACACTGGAGCTTTGAAAACGCTATTTATATATATACTGTATCATATACTGTATCAGCAGCGGTTTGGATTTATTCCTGTGACCATAGGTATGACATCTTGGATTTTCCCATATGAGCAATTTGACTCCCTGTAATAGGGTCAATTGAGTCTGGTGAGTGCATTGTGTGTCTGCATGCGGGTGGAGAGGAACCTTTCCTATACTCACTGAGGACGTTTATTCACGTGTGGGATCTATACATGGACTTCACAATTTTTATGTATTTTTATAATTTAAATGAAGAATTTTTTGTTTATTCACTATGGTGATTTAGGATATATAGTTACATAGTTACATAGTTAGTCAGGTTAAAAAAAAACACAAGTCCATCCAGTTCAACCATAAAAATAAATAAAAAAATAAAATAAAAATAAATATCGTACAATCCCATATACCCAATTCAACCCACAGTTGATCCAGAGGAAGGCAAAAAAAAACAGCAGAGCATGATCCAATTTGCTACAGCAGGGGAAAAAAATCTATTCCACATTTTCACAGCTCTTACTGTGAAGAAACCTTTCCATATTTGGAGGTGAAATCTCTTTTCCTCTAGACGCAAAGAGTGCCCCCTTGTCCTTTGTGTTGACCGTAAAGTGAATAACTCAACACCAAGTTCACTATATGGACCCCTTATATATTTGTACATGTTGATCATATCCCCCCTTAATCTCCTCTTCTCAAGAGTGAATAAATTAAGTTCCTCTAATCTTTCCTCATAGCTGAGCTCCTCCATGGCTCTTATCAGTTTGGTTGCCCTTCTCTGCACTTTCTCCAGTTCCCCAATATCCTTTTTGAGAACTGGGGCCCAAAACTGAACTGTATATTCCAGATGAGGTCTTACTAATGATTTGAACAGGGGCAAAATTATATCTCTCTCTTTGGAGACCATACCTCTCTTAATACAAGAAAGGACTTTGCTCGCTTTGGAAACCGCAGCTTGGCATTGCATGCCATTATTGAGCTTATGATCTACCAAAACCCCCAGATCCTTCTCCACTACGGATCCCCCCAGTTGTACTCCCCCTAGTATGTATGATGCATTCATATTCTTAGCCCCCCAAGTGCATAACTTTACATTTATCAACATTAAACCTCATCTGCCACATAGTCGCCCAATTAGACAGAGCATTGAGGTCGGCTTGTAAATTGGCAAAATCCTGTAAGGACGTTATTCCACTGCATAGCTTGGTGTCATCTGCAAAGACAGAAATTTTACTTTTGATCTCAGACCCAATATCATTTATAAAGATATTAAAAAGTAAGGGTCCCAGCACTGAACCTTGGGGTACACCACTATTAACCTTGGACCATTCAAAGTAAGAATCATTAACCACGACTCTCTGAATTCTGTCTTTTAGCCAGTTTTCTATCCATTTACAAACTGATATTTCCAATCCTGTAGACTTTACCTTGCACATGAGCCGTGTGCGGGGAACTGTATCGAACGCTTTTGCAAAATCCAAGTATACCACGTCCACAGCCACTCCTCTGTCCAAGGTCTTACTTACCTCTTCATAAAAAGAAATCAGGTTTGTCTGACAACTTCTGTCTTTCATGAATCCATGCTGTCTGTTGCTTAAATAGTTTTTTTTCAGCAATAACTCATCTATGTGGTCTTTTATTAATCTCTCCAGTATCTTCCCAACTATAGAAGTTAAACTAACAGGTCTATAGTTATTTGGTAAAGACTTAATACCCTTTTAAAATATAGGCACCACATTGGCCCTGTGCAAATCCAGTGGTACTATTCCTGTCATTAATGAGACCCTAAAAATTAAATACAATGGCTTTGAAATTACAGAGCTCAATTCTTTTAGGATCCGTGGGTGTATGCCATCTGGTCCAGGTGCTTTATCCACCTTTATTCAATCTAAATATTTCTGGACCATATCACTTTTGAGCCATTGTGGATTTGGGTCTGTGTCACTACCACCCCCATTTTGGACATGAGCTCCCCCATGCTCCTTTGTATACACCGAACTGAAGAAAGTATTTAATAAATTAGCCTTTTCTTTGTCCCCAGTCACCCACTCTAGATTATTTTGTAAAGGGCCTACATGCTCGGACTTGACCTTTTTACTATTAATATATTTGAAGAATCTTTTTTTAAACTTTCAATTTTTATTATTATTATCAAGAGTTTACTTACAAAACATTGCCAAATGGGCATACCCCGGCATGTTGTAGATACAAAGAGTTACTAGACTTCAACATTTTGTTAATCGGTTGAAATGTTATAACAAACTAAGCAAGTAAATATAAAGATAAGATGTGAGCTCCTATCATGACACTGTACATTGGAACTAAGATCCAACTCTGTTAATGGTCGAGGGATAACATGTAACTAAGTGAAAGAAAAAAAAAGGGAAAAAAAAACCCTTGGAAAGTACCGTATAAGTTCTTTGTGGGGATTGATGAGTTAGGAAGGGCAAGTCCTGGTAGAGCAACTTAAGAAGAGTGGGTGGAAAGTTGGTCTGAGAAGTGAAACTGATAGTGGGGCTTTAGACCAGATTTTGTTAGTATCTAGAGGTTGGCTCAGTGTATATTCTTTAGAGTAGGGGTGCACTTCTCCAGTCGATGATCCATTTTTACCAGGAAGTGTAAAAAGTTTTTGTGGTTAGATTAGCCTTGGCGAACGAGAATTCCATTTGGAAGTGTAGATTGAGCAGACAAATGGTGTCTTTCAAGACAGGAGGTTGACTTGATTTCCATTTTTTAGCCAAAGCTAGTCGGGCTGCTATCAGTATGTGTGTCACTAAGGTTTGTAGATGCTTAAGCCAAGAGGGGATTGATAGACCCAGAAGAAGGTCTAAAGGGGACATTGGGATGGAAATGTCACATATAGAGAAGATTAGATTCATTACTTTCTTCCAGTAGTTTTTGATGTGTGGACAGTCCCACCAAATGTGTTGTAGAGATCCCCTACTGTCACAGCCTCTCCAACAGTCAGGTGAGGCAGATGGGCAGATCTTTGCGAGTCTATCTGGAGTGTAGTACCATCTGTGGAATATTTTCAGTAAGGATTCCCAATGGGAGATGCAATGGGACAATCAAAGGGGGGTTCTAAGGGCTTTTTGCCAAAGTTCAGCTGGAGGAGGGTGTTCCACATACATGGACCAGTAACTGATGGATGAGGAAAGCGTTTCCCGGGATGGTGTGGTAAGCAGTTTATAGACTAGAGATATTCCCTTGGTTTTAGTATGGTTTGAGTTGTAGAAGTTCAGTAGAGATTGTGAGATAGAGTTTGCCGCTGCCCAGGGTATTTTGGATAAAATGGATCTTATTCGGAGGTAGAGGAAGAAATTTTTAGAGGATAAGTTGAACTTTTGTTGCAGGTAGGAGAAGGAGTGTAGCTCCAAAGATAAGAACAACATTCCTAGGTTGGAGATACCAGCGTTTATCCAATCCGAGAGGGATAAGTCAGGTGCTAGGAGTTGTATAGCTTCAATAGGCATTAACGACAATATGCTGGATGACAGGCCATTGTCAATTTGTGAAATTGCCTTCCACACCCTTAGAGAAGCAGTGATAGAGCCAAGTGGATGTTGCGTTGGTTTGAGATTGAGCCAGGTGGCGGCTAGGAAGAGTTTGGGGTCCAAAGAGAGGGCGGTAGATTCTATTTGTTTCCAAGTGGTATATTGGTCTGTTGACCACCAGGCTTTTAGTTGATCTAGGATCGTTGCACGGTAGTATGCTTGGATGTCGGGTGCTCCCAGACCACCATGTTGTACAGAGGTTGTGAGAATATATCTCTTTACCCTAGGGCGCTTCAGTTGCCAGATAAAATATAAATAAAACAAGAACCCCCGCGCTAGCTGGGTGTTACACTAAGGAAGGGGGATGGGGATCGGAAGGAGGGAAAGGACTGGAAACACTGCAGCAGTCACCAGGGAGTCTGATTCAAACAGACAAAAGTGAATAAATGAAAGAAGGGTGATGGTGGCTGCGCTGTGATTAACGCTAGTGAAGGGAGGGGGGGGGAGGGGGGTGGTGATGGGGTAGGGCGGGGGGGGTCTAAAAGAGAGAAACTATCTAATGCTAGCCTAATAAATAAATCTAATAACTACCAACCAGATGCAATGGTGTATTAACAACCAATGTGTGACATAAATAGTATGCGCATAAACTACATAAATCGCACCTGTGTGTCTGGTAAATGTGTAACCAACAGTGAACAAATAATGATGTATGCCAAAGCGTGTATCACTCTAGATAAAAACCTGTGCATGTAGTATAAGGCCAGACGCTATAACTCTATGTTAACAACAATGAGATAATATTGATCATAATAATAAAGTATATGACACAGAACTAAAAACAGTAAAATAAACCAAAAACAATATCAAATGACAGTGTATAATAAAAAGTCTGACACAAATTATCACAGTGAACTCCTCCAGGGGATAATAACCAAAAGTCCAATATATGGAAAGTCCCGTCACCAATAAAGTGCTTGGAAGAAAAAAACGCAGTGCAAATCCACCCAGTGTTCACTAGCAGCTTACCTTCCTGCTGGGAAAAGACAGCATGCACTGGGATTTCAAATGCTGACAGCGATGCAACAATCTTGCATGGAAATGGGCTCTCACTTACACGGATGCATAAAAATACATAAACACAAAAGGAAATTTATAGCATAACTCTGTGCGTCCAGCAACCTAGTGACCAAAAGATGTATTCTCACACTCACATGAAACTAGTGAGCGTGGACATCAATGCTACGAACGCCGAGCTCGTATATAATGCAGGATATAGTGATACCAATCATGCGGTCCTTAGGCTTGCAGAAACCCCAGAGTTCCAGTGGAAAATGTATAGGAAACATATAAGGTGCACATAGTGTGGGTCTGTAACCACTAGGGTATTTATTGTAAAAGAAGTAAAACACTCACATTTCATAGGTAGGACAAAAGACAATTTAAAACGAGCACCTAGCTCATCTCCTCTCCGGCAGCTGTTGGTGTATCTGTGCTGATCCTAACGACCTACACTGTGTGCACCTTATATGTTTCCTATACATGTTCCACTGGAACTCTGGGGTTTCTGCAAGCCTAAGAACCGCATGATTGGTGTAATGGCACCCCAAGTATGAAAAGGGTTAACGCCGTTAGGATATTCCCTTTCCATCCACACGACAGCTAGTGATGAGCCGAACACCCCCGGGTTCGGTTCGCACCAGAACCCGCAAACGGACCGAAAGTTCGTACGAACATTAGAACCCTATTAAATACAATGGATGCGAACGTTCGAATTCTAAAGTGCTAATTATAACAACTATTATGCATGTTATTGTCCTAAAAAGGGTTTGGGAACCCGGGTTGTGCACCAGGGGACATGTATCAATGCAAAAAGAAGTTTTAAAAACGGTCGTTTTTCGGGAGCAGTCATTTTAATGATGCATAAAGTGAAAAAAAAAAAGTCAAATATTCCTTTAAATATCGTACCTGGGGGGTGTCTAAAGTATGCCTGTGAAGTGCCACGTGTTTCCCGTGTTTAGAACTGTCCCTGCACAAAATGACACTTCTAAAGGAAAAAAAAGCCATTTAAAACTGCTTGCGGCTTTAATGTAATGTCTGGTCCCGGTAATATGGATGAAAATCTTTAAGAAAAATGGCATAGCTACCACATGACCCCCCCCCTACCCCAGCCCATTACCAGCCCCTTTGGGTCTTGTATGGATATTAAGGGGAACCCCGCACATAAAATAAAAAAGGCCCTATATACTCTGAACAGCCGTATACAGGCGGTGCATACAAGACAGGGACTGTAGGTTTGTTCTTATGTAGAATCTGTTTGTAATTTTGAACAGGTACATTGTTGAAGTGTAGCTCCAGCCCAAAAATCTATTTTTAAACTTTTTGGAAAACATAGGTAAGGGTTATCACCCCTGTAACATTTGTTTTGCTGTCTGTGCCCCTGTTCAGAACATTTCACCTCACTTTCCGTCCCAATGACAACTGTTTTTGAAATGTGGTGTTTTTCTTGAAACAAGGATTGCTTATAAAGCATCAGTACAGAGGAGACACCTTTCTCCCATATTAATTCTTACAGGAGAGAATTTTCCTTCCAAGGGGTAGATTTCCTCTCACTTCCTGTTGTCTTCTTGCGTTTGCAAGTAGGAGTCGTTTGTAAGTTGGATGTTTGAAAGTAGGGACCTGCCGTATATACTCTGCAGAAATAGGCCCCTTAGTTGTTGGTGTTGGCACAACACTGTAAGCACTCACAGTTACTCTTGGTTGGTGCTGGAACGCCCTGCTGTCAACTATTATATCAGGAATTTTAATTACATATAATTGTTGAACAGTGGTAGTAAAAATTGGGCCTTTGATGGTGGTGCTGGTGCCACAACACTGTAAGCCCTGACAGTTACTCTTGGTGGGTGCAGCAATGGGCCCTGCTGTGAATTATTAGATCAAGAATTGTAATTGCATGCCCCTGTTGAACAGGGGCTGAAAAATTGGGCCTTTCGTGGTGGTGGTGGTGGTGTTGCCACAACACTGTAAGCCCTCAGAGTTACTCTTGGTGGGTGCAGCAATGGGCCCTGCTGTGAATTATTAGATCAAGAATTGTAATTACATGCCCCTGTTGAACAGGGGCTGAAAAATTGGGCCTTAGGCACTGGTGGCACAACACTACAACCCCTCACAGATACTGTACTTGGAGCACAGCAATGAGCCCTGTTGCAAAGTATTGCTTCAAAAATTGTAATGACACGCCCCTGTTAAACAGGGGCTGAAAAATTGGGCCTTAGGCACTGGTGCCACAACACTCCAACCCCTCACAGATACTGTACTTGGAGCACAGCAATGAGCCCTATGGCAAATTATTGCTAAAAAAATTGTAATTACACGCCCCTGTAAAACAGGGGCTGAAAAATTGGGCCTTAGCCACTGGTGGCGGCACCCATAAACAAAAATGATCTTCCAAGCTATCATCATCATCATTCGTATCATTGAGGACTCGGAGGAGGAGGATAGCCAGTCAACATAACAGCACAGGCACTCAGCATCAGCATCAGTCTTGAAGGGATGTGACATGTTAAAATCAATTAGTCTGTTATATCAGCATCAGGTGTGTGGTAGCTGGTGGTGATCCAAGACTGGTTCATCTTGATGAAAGTCAGTCGATCAACCGAGTCGGTGGACAGGCGCACCCTGTGATCCGTGACAAATCGTCCAGCAGCACTGAATGTGCGTTCCGAAAGAACGCTGGATGCAGGACAGGCCAGTAGCTCAATTGCATACTGTGCAAGCTCTGGCCAGTGATCCATCCTCAAGACCCAGTAAGCCAGAGGATTTTCGGTGGGGAAGGTGTCCAAGTCTGACCTTGCCCCTAGATATTCCTGCACCATGTTTATCAGACGCTGGCGATGGTTGCTGGAACCGATCATACTTTGGGGCTGCGGACTAAAGAATTGTCTGAACGCATCGGTCAGACGGCCACCTTCCCCACCGCTCCTTCTTTGACTGGCCGAAGCCTCAGCAACTCGTTGTCCAGGACCAGGAGTTTGTAACCTCCCAGTTGGGAACGCGTTGCACAGACCTTTCTGCAAGGCCTCCCGGAGTTGTCTCATCCTCTGCTCCCTCTGCGACGGTAACATAAGGTCCGCAACCTTACCCTTGTACCGTGGATCAAGGAGAGTGGCCAGCCAGTAATGGTCCCTCTCCTTGATCCGAAGAATACGAGGATCCTTCCGCAGACTTTGCAGGATCAGGGAGGCCATGCAGCGTAGGTTTGCTGAGGCATTCGCTCCGGAGTCCTCTGGGTCACTAAGGACGACATGATCCGCAGCCACCTCCTCCCAGCCACGTACAAGTCCACTGGTTTCTTGGGACTGTAAATCATCCCTAAAAGACTGCTGCTGATGATGCTGAGTGCCAGCCTCCACCTCCATGCTGACACAATCCTCCTCCTCCTCCTCCTCCTCCTCCTCCTCCTCCTCTTCCTGTGCGATGGGTGGGACAGAAGGAACACTGTCTGGGTAAAGGGGGCCTTGAGAGGCAAGGAAGTCCTCCTCTTCCTGCCTCTGTTCTGCCTCAAGTGCCCTGTCCATTATTCCACGCAGCGTGTGCTCCAACAGGTGGACAAGAGGTACAGTGTCACTGATGCATGCACTGTCACTGCTCACCATCCTCGTGGCCTCCTCAAATGGTGCCAGGACAGTGCATGCATCCCTGATCATGCCCCACTGGCGTGGAGAAAAAAAACCAAGCTCCCCTGACCCTGTCCTGGTGCCGTAGTCGCACAGGTACTCATTGATGGCCCTCTGCTGCGTGTGCAGCCGCTGCAGCATGGCCAACGTTGAGTTCCACCTGGTGGGCATGTCACATATAAGGCGGTTCTTGGGCAGGTTCAACTCCTTTTGCAGCTCAGCCAGGCGAGCACTGGCATTATAAGATCTGCGGAAATGCACACAGACTTTCCTGGCCTGCCTCAGGACATCCTGTAAGCCCGGGTACCTGCCCAAGAACCGCTGCACCACCAGGTTAAGGACGTGAGCCACACAGGGCACATGGGTCAGTTGTCCCTGTCGGAGGGCGGAGAGGAGGTTGGTGCCATTGTCGCAAACCACCATTCCTGGCTTAAGCTGGCGTGGCGTCAACCACCTCTCGGCCTGGCCCTGCAGAGCAGACAGGACCTCTGCCCCAGTGTGGCTTCTGTCCCCCAAACACACCAGCGCAAGCACGGCATGGCATCTTTTTGCCTGCGTACTTGCGTAGCCCCTTGAACGGCTACGGAGCACCGCTGGTTCATAGGACAAACCACAGGAAGAGGCCATGGAGGAAGAAGAAGAGGAGGGGGTGGAGGAGAGAGGTGTGTCACAACCAGTAGTAGCATTTTGGAGGCGTGGCGGTGGAACAACCTCCAACACTACTGCACCTTGTCCTGCATCCTTCCCAGCTGCCAAAAGAGTGACCCAATGGGCCGTGAAAGAAAGGTAACGTCCCTGTCCATGCCTGCTGGACCATGAGTCAGCGGTAATATGCACCTTACCGCTGACCGCCCTGTCCAGCGAGGCCAAGACATTGCCTTCCACATGCCGGTAGAGAGCCGGAATAGCCTTCCGTGAGAAAAAGTGGCGTTTGGGAACCTGCCACTGAGGAACCGCACATTGCACAAACTCACGGAAGGGGGCCGAGTCTACCAACTGAAAAGGCAGCAGTTGAAGCGCTAGCAATTTAGCCAAGCTAGCATTCAACCGCTGGGCATGTGGATGGCTGGGAGTGAACTTCTTTCGACGGTCCAGCAGCTGGGGCAGGGAAATTTGCCTGCTAGAATTGGACGTCGGTGTACTGCTAGCAGAGTGGCCACAAGTACTTGGCTGTGACACACCTAATTCTACACCTTCATTCCTCTCAGTGCATGTTTCAGAGAGGACTGAAGTTATAGTGGGGTTGGAGATCCCAGCTGATGCGGTGCAAGGAGAGGTCCGCTTTGTTCTTTGGTGTGGGTCTTTGAGGTAGGCTTGCCAACGAGCTGCATGGCAGGTCAACATATGTCTGGTCAGGCATGTGGTACCCAAGCGGCTGATGTTTTGGCCACGCGATATACGCTTGAGACATATGTTGCAAACAGCAGCTGTGCGATCTGATGCACTAGCCTCAAAAAAGGCCCACACCAAAGAACTTTTTGAATGACGGGCAGAGGCAGCGCCCTGCACAGGCGGAGCTCTGCGGTGTGATTCCGTTGGTGTACTGCCCTTACGCTGGCCACCAAAGGGCATCCTGCCTCGTTGGAGATGTGCCTCCTCCTCATCCTCCTCCTCCTCCTCTCTCCTATTAGGCACCCACGTGGAGTCAGTGACCTCATCATCCCCTCCCTCCTCATCACTGGAGCAAATCTGGCAGTATGCTGCAGCTGCTGGAACATGACTGCCAGATTGGTGTCCTTCTTGAGCATCCCCTCTGTCTGCTCTCACGCTACTGCCTTCCTGTAGCTGGGTTTCATCATCAGACCCTTCGAAATGCTGGGCATCCTCCTGGAGCATGTACCCAACACTGTGCTCAAACAGTTCGGGGGACTCCTCAGGAGGAGGACATGGTGGGTCTAGGGAAGGAGTGACTGATGATGAGTCTGACATTGATACCAGGGAAGAGGACGCTTTGGCAGCTGCTTTGCCAGTACCCTGAGCCTGGGTGAGAGAGGATGAGGAGGAGGGCTTGGTCATCCACTCTACCAA
Source organism: Rana muscosa (assembly GCA_029206835.1). Taxonomy (NCBI): domain Eukaryota; kingdom Metazoa; phylum Chordata; class Amphibia; order Anura; family Ranidae; genus Rana; species Rana muscosa. The sequence goes on from CM055118.1 coordinate 287,109,550, forward strand.
GTCTTCGGCATGATGTGGCTCAACATGTCCAGCTGCCGAAAAGAAGGACAAGCGTGTCCCATGGCCATGTGCTGATGACAATGCACCGCGTCCATGACCAGCACTGTTGCCCCCAGACACAGAGCCTGCTTGCCCTCTTTTATTGCCTCCTGACTGTCTGCCTCTCCTTGTTTGCCTTCCAGACATTCTAATAGATGGCCTGCAGGGAGATGGGAAAAAAGCAATAAGGGCTACCTTCAGGTGTCCTTCTCTGTCCCTTTACTTAAGGATTTCTAAATATGGTTGAGGATGATTGCTTTTGCACAGAATAGCACAACGACAATTTCCCTGACTGTCCAAAAAACAAGGATTTCAAAGATGGTTGATGAGGAATGCTTTAGCACACTATAGCACAAGGAGAATTTCCCTCACTGTCCTTCCCTGTCCCTAGAAACAAGGATTATCACAGTGAAAGAAACTGACACTCTTCCTACCTATAGTTTTCTGTCCCTAGAAAAAATGTTTTTTTAAAGCACACTATAGCACAAGGAGAATTTCCCTCACTGTCCTTCCCTGTCCCTAGAAACAAGGATTATCACAGTGAAAGAAACTGACACTCTTCCTACCTATAGTTTTCTGTCCCTAGAAAAAATGTTTTTTTTAAAGCACACTATAGCACAAGGAGAATTTCCCTCACTGTCCTTCCCTGTCCCTAGAAACAAGGATTATCACAGTGAAAGAAACTGACACTCTTCCTACCTATAGTTTTCTGTCCCTAGAAAAAATGTTTTTTTAAAAGCACACTATAGCACAAGGAGAATTTCCCTCACTGTCCTTCCCTGTCCCTAGAAACAAGGATTATCACAGTGAAAGAAACTGACACTCTTCCTACCTATAGTTTTCTGTCCCTAGAAAAAATGTTTTTTTAAAGCACACTATAGCACAAGGAGAATTTCCCTCACTGTCCTTCCCTGTCCCTAGAAACAAGGATTATCACAGTGAAAGAAACTGACACTCTCCCTACCTATCCTTCTCTTTCCCTAAACTAAAGGAATCCAGGTTAAGCAATAAAAAATAAATGTCACTGTCCCTGCCTATGCTTCTCTTTCCCTGCTCCGGAACACACTACACTAGGCCGCCGTGCTGGCGGCCTTTTATAGTGTGGGGCGTGTACTAAACACCCTCAGCAATAATTGGCCACAGGCATCCTGCCTGTGGCCAATCATTGCTCTCCTCGCTGCCGGCGCTGTGATTGGCCAAGCATGCGGGGTCACAGTGCATGCTTGGCCAATCACAGCGCCTGGATGACACTGCGATGGCGTAGTGCATTGTGGGCCGTTCGCGTCACTCGAATTAGGCGCGAACGGCCCAAATCGTTCGATCTTCGTCGAACGATCGAACAGCCGATGTTCGAGTCGAACGTATGTTCGACTCGAACACCGAGCTCATCCCTAACGACAGCCACCAGACACTACAAACCAGCCGAATAAGACCCCATACAAATGATTCTCCCCCCAGATACGAGACAACGCTCTGTATTCAAGTTCCAAAACAGGGAATGACTTTATTTTCAAAACACATGGTAACACATTTCTCTTCAAAACCCTCCCCTCCCATCCTTTGGGAAACAGGGCGGGTTAAACTGTCCAATGACAATGGTGATACAGGTCAGGTGTGTTCAAACTTCTCCTTTGATAAACAGTCTTAGGCAGAAGGGTTGATTCCCCCCCCCCTCCTCACAGAAGACACTTCCACATCCCATAATATGGAGCCAGACGGTTTACTAAGCTCCAATCCACATCATCACAATGAAAGGGCCTGTAGCATAGGTGAGGCTCATTAGCATTACACAAGGAGACAGGAGACATATCAGCCTCTCTTAATTTAACCTGTTGAGTTCATAAAACAGTAGATAGTTCTTTACAGATATCCTGGGGAATATGGTGGATAAAAATTACAGACCCATTTTAAGCAATCCAAGCCATATTCTCAATGTCCATTGTTTCCTGGCTCACCCTGTGTCCAAAGTGACCCCCATGTCACACATCTCCCCTTTCGGCAGGAGACTAACAGAGGAGGGGACCCCAGACGGGTTGACTCCGAAGTTAGTCCATAGGTCCATTCCTCCAATGCCGGTATCCCCACAGTACCCCAAATCAATTGTTCCAAGCAGAGCATTACTTACCCAGCCAACCTCTGCCTCTCTTAGAGAACATACCCGCCGCTGGGGAGAGGCCTGGACTGTCCCTTCTCCCTGGAGTCCTTTCAGCCGCTGGAGAGGAGACAGGGTGACTGGGCTCAGTCCGTCATGCTGTTGGGGATCTGGGCCGACTGCCCAGCCTCCCTGGGGTATACAAGTGGAGACTGAAGTCCCATCCACTTGTGGTAGGTGAAAATCCCCCAGTGCTTGCAAAGCAAGTCTGACATTCTCCTGTCCCAGTGTCCCACCATTTTCTGGGGTTGTGTCAGTGAGGACTGAAGTCCCATCCAGTACCACAGGAACTCCCTCTTCCATTAGTTGAGAGCAGAGGCCCGCAGCACTCTGCTCTGTTGCCAGCTGTTCTGCTGGGTTGCTGTGAGTGGAGGCCGCAGTCCCATCCACCGATATCAGCTAAAGTTGCAGTTGTGTGCAGCGGCCAGTAGCATTCTGCCCTGCTGCCAGTGATTCAGCTGGGAGTAACAGCTTTACTACCTTAGCTGGTTGCTGGGGAGAGGGGCCAACTTCCCCGGCTCCCTGAAACTCCACAGTTGTTTCCGGTGCTGGGCAGAGGTTGCCATCACTCTGCCCTGTTGCCAGCACTTCTGCTGGGGACTCCACACCATCTGCTCTGGCTAACTGTTGGGGAGGGAAAATGGCTGCTTCTCCTCCCTGCATCTCCGAAATCCAATCGGAAAGAGGAACCATCACCTTCTCAACTCGGGCCTCCAAAACTGCCACGGGTGTAGAGCAGGGGTCTGCAATACTTTGTTCTGCTGCCAGTACTTGAGCAGGCGATGCATAATCCATAACATCCTCTGAACAATCTCTTAAGTCCATACCTTCTGTAATCTGTGGCTGGGGAGATGAGCTAAATGCTGTAGCTCCCTGGAACTCCATATCATCCACTTCGGCTTTAGGGATTGCAATCTTCAGATTTTCCACTGCCGATTCTTCAGCCAGGATTTCATAGTTGTCAACTGGTATTTCCCGATAGTCCCAGGCAAAGGGGGCCCCACCCTGCTGCTGAGCCGAGTCTAGCAGCTGTCTGTAGGCAATCTCCAGTTCCCATTCCTGAACGGCCAGAAACTCCAAATCTTCCTGTGCCCAGTGCCCTTCCGAGACATTCAGTCTTTGCTCTCTGTGCTCCATTATTTCCTCCAAACGCCACTCCCGATCACTCCCAAAGTCAGGGTCACTGGACAGCCTCCAATACAACAATCCCAGGCCATCATAGTCAAAGCCTTCCGTGGGGCTGTCATTCGCTGACCATGGGCACTCTTGGGCTACATACCACCGGAGGGCTCTGTAGCTCTCGTCCAACCGCATCTCTGCCCGGATCAGCCTGCTTAACTCAGTTGTCCACTCCTGCTTTGGTTGTTCCCCCAATAACGGCATTCGTACATCATACTGCGACCAGTACCTTACATAGATGGGAGAACCTTTCCCTGGTGTTGCTGCTCGAGAGCAAGCGCTTTCTTCCAGAGTTCGCAGCGGATCGAATCAGACCATCCCAGCAGGACCTCCTGTGATACTGGTCCTCTATGCTGTATCTGCATCTCTTGTAACCTCCTTCTGACTTCCTCTTCCATGGCAGCTGGTATCTGTACCTCTCCTCTCCTTGCAGTTGGTGCTGCTGTGACTTCTGCTGCTGCAGCACCTTTTTGATGTAGCCAATTTGCGTCCACAGCCGCTATAACTAGGTCTATGATCTCCGCTGGAGGGTTAGGACCATACTGTGCCAGTCTTAGTTTAACAGCCCGATCAAAACTTGTCTCTTCGGGTGTCCTGTCTGTTACGCTGGGCCTTTCGGTTCCATCCATTTCGACTAGTTCTCTGATAATGTCCCTCTTCTTACGATTGTTGGCCGGTCTTCCCCGGTTCTCCAGTAAGTCTTTGAGGGTGGAGAGCTTTAGCCGTTCATACTGTGCCTCCATTGTCCTGTGTCCTCTTGTAGCTGTCCTTCTGGCTGTGGGGATCAATCCCACTGCTTGCCAACAATTGTAACGGCACCCCAAGTATGAAAAGGGTTAACGCCGTTAGGATATTCCCTTTCCAACCACACGACAGCCACCAGACACTCCAACCAGCCGAATAAGACCCCATACGAATGATTCTCCCCCCAGATACGAGACAACGCTCTGTATTCAAGTTCCAAAACAGGGAATGACTTTATTTTCAAAACACATGGTAACACATTTCTCTTCAAAACCCTCCCCTCCCATCCTTTGGGGAACAGGGCGGGTTAAACTGTCCAATGACAATGGTGATACAGGTCAGGTGTGTTCAAACTTCTCCTTTGATAAACAGTCTTAGGCAGAAGGGTTAATTCCCCCCCCCTCCTCACAGAAGACACTTCCACATCCCATAATATGGAGCCAGACGGTTTACTAAGCTCCAATCCACATCATCACAATGAAAGGGCCTGTAGCATAGGTGAGGCTCATTAGCATTACACAAGGAGACAGGAGACATATCAGCCTCTCTTAATTTAACCTGTTGAGTTCATAAAACAGTAGATAGTTCTTTACAGATATCCTGGGGAATATGGTGGATAAATATTACAGACCCATTTTAAGCAATCCAAGCCATATTCTCAATGTCCATTGTTTCCTGGCTCACCCTGTGTCCAAAGTGACCCCCATGTCACAATTGGTATCACAATATCCTGCATTATATACGAGCTTGGCGTTCGTAGGATTGATGTCCACGCTCACTAGTTTCATGTAAGTGTGAGAATACATCTTTTGGTCACTAGGTTGCTGGACGCACAGAGTTATGCTATAAATTTCCTTTTGTGTTTATGTATTTTTATGCATCCGTGTAAGTGAGAGCCCATTTCCATGCAAGATTGTTGCATCGCTGTCAGCATTTGAAATCCCAGTGCATGCTGTCTCTTCCCAGCAGGAAGGTAAGCTGCTAGTGAACACTGGGTGGATTTGCACTGCGTTTTTTCCTTCCAAGCACTTTATTGGTGACGGGACTTTCCATATATTGGACTTTTGGTTATTATCCCCTGGATGAGTTCACTGTGATAATTTGTGTCAGACTTTTTATTATACACTGTCATTTGATATTGTTTTTGGTTTATTTTACTGTTTTTAGTTCTGTGTCATATACTTTATTATTATGATCAATATTATCTCATTGTTGTCAACATAGAGTTATAGTGTCTGGCCTTATACTCTATGCACAGGTTTTTATCTAGAGTGATACACGCTTTGACATACATCATTATTTGTTCACTGTTGGTTACACATTTACCAGACGCACAGGTGCGATTTATGTAGTTTATGCACATACTATTTATGTCACACATTGGTTGTTAATACACCATTGCATCTGGTTGGTCGTTATTAGATTTATTTATTAGGCTAGCATTAGATAGTTTCTCTCTTTTAGACCCCCCCCCGCCCTACCCCATCACCACCCCCCCTTCCCCCCCTCCCTTCACTAGCGTTAATCACAGCGCAGCCACCATCACCCTTCTTTCAGTTGCCAGATAAAGGTATTGATAATTCCCTGGAGTTTTCTTAATTGGGCTTGTACCATGGAAAGAGGAATTGTTCGAAAAATATACAGGATATGTGGAAGCAAATACATTTTAGCCTGAGCAATTCTGCCCACCCAAGAGGTTGGGATGCTAAGGATCTCTTTGGACAGACGCATTAGTTTGCCTACGAGGTCTTCAAAGTTAGTTCGTAGTAAGATACTGCTTGGGAATGTCAATTGAATTCCCAAGTATGGTAGGAAGGAATTGTGTGCCCATGCAAAGGAGGTTTCGGCCGATATAGAAGTAATAGTTTGGCGGTCTAAACCTAGGTTAAGCATAAGGGATTTGCTGTGATTTAGTTTATAGAGGGAAATTGCACTGAATAAGTCCAAGATGCGTTGGTCCTGATATTCCAAATTTGCGGAGAACTTCTTCCATATATGGCCAATGTACTCTATCGAACGCCTTCTCTGCATCCAAAGAAAGGAAGAGAGAAGGCATTTGAGTGTTCTCCGTCCACTGTATGAGATTGATGAAGCGTCTGGTGCCATCTGATGCTTGTCTGCATGGGACAAAGCCTACTTGGTCTGGGTGGATGATTTGGGGAATGACTGTCGAAAGACGTTGAGCTAGGAGTTTGGCATATATTTTTGTGTCCGTGTTGAGGAGCGAGATTGGGCGGTAATTGGCGGGGTTGTCCGGTGATTTTCCCGGTTTCGGGATAGTAACTACTAGTGCTTCAAGGGATTCTTTAGGGATATCGCCAGTGGAAGCAAATTGATTGTAGGTATTACACAGATAAGGGACAAGTTGCTTGGCAAAATTTTTGTAATATTCATTGGGAAGGCCATCGGGACCCAGGGCTTTATGTAGAGGGAGTTGTTTAATGAGCTTATGAACCTCTTCGGGTAAAAAGGGTGTAGAAAGAAGGTCAAGTTGCGCAGGTGAAATGGAAGGTAGGCGAATAGATGATAAGAAACTCTTTATGTCTTCCTGATTGGGAGGGGGTTGGGGGCCTGTTTCTGTAAGATTATAGAGTGAGGAGTAGAAATTACTAAATTCGTTTGCGATATCAAGTGGATTGGTTATACGTTTGCCTTGAGGGTTTGTGAGGAATGAGATTTTTTTGTGGGATAGTTGTCTCTTGAATTGTTTAGCCATGAAAGCACCAGGCTTGTTGGCTGAGGAGTAATATTGTAATCTGAGACGTTTAATGTAGTAATCAAATCTGTCTCGAAGATGTTCGCTGAGTTGGTATCTAAGGTTTTTTAGGTCTGAGGATGTGGTAGCAGATGGGCACTGTTTATTTGCGAATTCTAGGGTGCAAATTAGTTTTAACAGGGACTCAGTGATGGAAGACTGAAGTTTTTTTTGTGTACGCGCCTAGTTTTATTAAAAGACCTCGCAGGCAAGCTTTGTGGGCATTCCACAAGATGGCATGATCATCCGTGGAGTTTTCATTGTTTAGGAAATAATTTGTTATCTCAGATTGTATTTGTGATTCAAACAAGGGGTTGTTGAGAAGGGAAGGGTTTAATCTCCAAATAGTATGTCTGGGCGAGTGGGAAAGTGGGGATAATTTGATTGTGACTGGAGCATGATCGGACCATGATATTGTTCCTATACGTGAATCGGTTATGGACTGTAGTATGTGTTTATCAGCGATAATTAGATCAATCCGTGAGTAAGATTGGTGTGGGAAGGAGAAGAAGGTATAGTCTCTCTCCATGTCATGTAAACACCTCCAGGAGTCATAGAGGTCTTCTCTTTTGAGTAAAGCAGCAAGTGCTGAGGGTCTGCGTTTTGTTGGATTAGATGTGTCCAGTGAAGGGTCAACAATTTTGTTAAAATCTCTGCATATGATCAAGGGTGAGGATCTATAGGGGGCCAGTTTAGAAATGAGGTAGGAGTAAAACTTTCTCTGTGCTGTGTTGGGGGCGTATATGTTTACTTTGGTGAGGGGGCGGTTATCAATTGTGGCTGAGAGGATTAAATATCTGCCCTCCTCATCGGTTTCGCTATGATGCAGTACAAAGTTTACTGCTGCGCTAATGGCGATCATTACACCTCTATTTTTTTTGGGAGCATTAGCAAAAAAACAATGAGGGTAACGTTTGTGACTGCAGGAAGGTGGTTTAAGCTTTGAGAAATGGGTCTCCTGCACACAGAGAACATCAGTGTGGAGAGCCAAAGCTTCTTTCCAAAGAAGATTGCGTTTAAAGGGGGAATTTAGGCCTTTGGCATTTAAGAAAGTGATCGTAAGGGCCATAATGGCAATTTGTGTGTGGGGTAGTAGGCGGAAGGATAGAGACTACACCTTCTGGCTATATCAAACAATTATTATATAAAGAGTAAGGCAAGTTATGCAATAGAAAAATGTACACGGTGTATAGTGTAGCAGTTAGAACACAGTGAAATAGTTATAAATAGTGTTTGAGTAAACCGTATAAACAACAAATAATGCAAGTTGGTGTGCTTAGCACGCTATAACCTGGGGGTGGAGAGAAAGAAACGAGAAAAAAAAGAAAACAACAGAGTAAATACCGTCCATGGTGGATTGAAGTGGATAAGAGGACTGGGCTTGGTCATGATCTGGGAGGGGTGCTGGACTGTCCAGTGTCCCTAGCGGCAATGGGGAGGGAAACCCCAATTTGTCAGCTTTTTGTATCCATCCTTAGGAGTGAGGATGGGGACAATCTGTTGTTGATGTGTGACTAGCAATTTTGTTGGGAAACCCCATCTATAGACTATTTTATTCTGTTGGAGAAAATAAGTAATGGGTGTGAAGGCTCTGCGCATTTCCATTGTAGCAGGAGATAGGTCAGTGAACAGCTTGACTTTGGTATATGGGGCCGGTAGTGGTCTTGAGGCTCTGGCGGCGGAGAGGATCTGCTCCTTGATGTGGAAAAAGTGGATCCGAGCAAGGATATCTCTTGGGATGTCATCTGGTAAATGTGATGGTTTAGAGATTCTATGGGCCCGGTCGATCAGGATATCACGGGTGTTGAGGCGAGGGAGCAAAGTTGAGATAAGTTGCTGCAGATAGGGAGTTATTTCAGTCGATTTGATTGATTCTGGAATTCCTCTGAATTTTATATTATTGCGCCTGGAGCGATCCTCTAAGTCTGCTAACTTAATTTTTATGTGGTGAATTTCTCCAGTGTGATGCTCATGTGCATCCAATAGCTCATTGTGCGCTTTAGAATAATCCTGCATGTTTTCTTCCATAGCGTCTGCTCTCTCTTCAAGGCAGTCTATCTTGTCATGCATCTGGGATATGGAGATTTGCAGCTCCCTATGTAGGTCTTTTTGCAAAGTCAACAGCATGGTTTTAAGTGTTGCCTCAGATACTGTATTGTCCGTGACAGGGACAGAGGCAAGGGAGGGAGCTTGCTCTGTGTTGTGTGTGCCTGCAGCCACATCTGACCACAGCTGCTTTTTAGCTTGGGGCTGTTTATAAGGGGAGTTAGCAGGGGAGGTTGCCAGTCATTTACCTCTGTCCATATGCTGTCCCCCTAGGGCATCATTTGGAGGTGGCAGGGTGTCCATGCTGTCCCTTTGAGAGCTGTTACTGGAGGTGTCTACCGAGTGTGGTAGTGGCATCTGGACACAGACAGGCAGATTATTTGTGTCCGCGTGTTGTGAGCCTTCAGGGCCGGCGCCATCTTGGGCTGTCTGCATAGCCACGGTGGAGGGATAGTAGTATGTCAGGCGGCGCGGTGCAAGCGGCTTATTTCTCCTCCTGGACATGCCCCAGGTTGTCCTCAGTCCTTCCCCTCGCAGGATGTGCGATAGGGGGGAAGGAAGGTTGCGGATTGTTGCTGTAATCCAGGCTGTGGAACGGAGCGCTGGGTTCAGGCAGCCATTCCGGTCCGCAGCAGGCCACGCCCCGAATATATTTGAAGAATTTTTGGGGGTTTGTCCTACTATCTTTTGCAATCTGTCGTTCATTTTGAATTTTTGACATCCTTGATTTCCTTTTTACATATCCTGTTATATTCTTTGTAACATTTAAATGACACTAGTGTTCCCTCATTTTTATATTTTTTAAAAGCTCTTTTCTTATAGTTTATAGCTTTTTTAACTTTGGCAGTGAGCCACATAGGTTTTATTTTTAGCCTTTTAAACTTATTGCCCATGGGAATATACTTTGCAGTGAGTTCACAAACAGTCTTTTTGAAGAATTCCCATTTCTGTTCTGTGCCCATTGATGCCAATATTCCCTCCCAGTCTAAGTCCTGGCGATATGATATGTAATTTATGATATAAGAGCACAGTTCCTTTGTTTCTTTTTCACAGCGGTCACATGATCACAAACACCGCCCCACCTCCCGGCTTCTGAAACCTCTTAAAGGGTCGAGAGGTGCAAAGGGTTTAATTAATTTAGACTGAATGTTTAAATGGGTTTTAAATATGTATTTGTACATTTTAAATTATATGTAAAGAGTAAAAAAAAGATATAAAAGATTTGTTTGAAAACATACTCTATAAATTTAAAAATGAAAAATTAAATTTGTAGCAAACCATTATAGTTTCCTTTTAAAATAGTAAATAAATATGGAAGAGCAACGGGACTAACTTAGATTTCTGAGCTATTAATTTAAACCCTTTTCAGTTGACCTCATGGTTCTTTTAGAAAATAAAAACGTAGTAACATTGTTTCAAATGCTGCTATTCCCCGAGTGTCTTTGCAATGAAGTGCAGACTTATTGTATAATACAAGGCAAGGTCAACACGTTCAACGAAGTGTATTTAGCCAACTATACAAATGCTTTACTCAGAGGCAGAACTTTTATTCTAAAAACATTTTGATATTTTCAATTTAAAAATCAAGGACTGAACATGTTGACAGGCGATTGTTCAAGGATGAGCATAATGGACATGATCTAGAGCTGCTCAGAAAACATTCTATTACAGTTTGTGGATCTGTAAATTGAGCGCTTGCATTGTTTTCTTAGTGCACACATGAGAAATAATGTTCAGAACTCACAAAGTATGATTTGGCAGATGCAAGTAATTTGCTTGATTCACAAATGTTACATACGGTTATATTGCTTGATTACCAAATATTTTAGGGTTGAATATATTTTTATTGGTAGAATAGACAGAACACTAGAAACACAATTGACACATTGTTCACAGAAAAGCGGCATCGAGCGTGCCAAATGGCTATCGCCTACAGCAGCGCTCGCGCCTGGGATGTTGCATACAATCACATATTCAATTTGTGTCAAACAGTAAAATAGCATAAGGGAGAGAAAAAAGTAGGAAAGAAGATAGAGAGAAGAAGGGATCAGAGGAGGGGGAAACGGGGAAGGGAGAGGGTCTGCTGGGAGAGACAGGGCAGGAGAGGCGTGTACTTGGCGAATGAGGAACCACCAATGAGTTGAGGCATTGGTCAGGGTCTAGGTGAAAACGAGCTCGGGGAGGCAGGAAGCATGCCAAGCAGAGTATCTGAGGAGGAGAAGTGCCGCCAGACAGACCACAAAGTCTGATATTTGTCATATGTGTTATTATCAAGCGCCAGCATCTCCTCCATTCGCATGATGTCATACATAGTGGAGACGCAAAGAGATAGCGGGGGAGTTGTGGTTGTTTTCCAAAAAAGGGGAATGAGTTGTCGAGCCGCTGAGAGAAAAAAGCGTAGTAGACCTTTTTTTTGAGAGGCTATTGATCCCGGGAGCATGGAGAAAAGAGCTATCTCAGGAGTCAGTTGCAAATATTCTTCATACATGTCATTATATACCTAAAATACCTGATTCCAGAAGGGTCAAATCTGGTCACACTCCCACCAGACATGAAGGTAAGTGCCTGTGGCTGCATTGCATCGCCAGCAGGAGGCCGAGGTAGCTGGAAATATCTTATGTAGTGTGGCAAGTTCCCTGTACCACCTGGACATGATCTTGAAGTTCTTCTCCTGTGAGTAACTGTAAAGTGGAACGCAACCTGCCACTTGTGTGTAAAGTGGAACGCAACCTGCCACTCCGCTCTGGAGAGGGTCTTTCCCAAGTCTGCCGACCACATTCTGGTGTAAGTGGGTAGGTAATTTTGGGTGAGGGCTTGAATCAAGCTGTAAATGTGGGAGAGTAAGTGTCTAGGTAGTTCCTGAAGGGAACTTAGATGTTCGAATTCAGACAATGGGCTGTGGATCTGCGATGAGAGGAATAAATGTTTTGTGAAGGTTGTTAGATGTAGGGCAGTGAGCCAGTCCCGATTTCCCTCTATGACGATTGGGGTCCCATTACCTGAGTGAATGAATGTGTGTGCCTGCGGCCAGGAGGAGCGGTGAAAGGAACCAAGTGTGTGGGACCCTATGCCCTGTGGGAAGGCCGGATTGTCAAATAGAGGTGATAGGTGTGAGGAGAGAATCTCGCACAATCCTCTCCTGTACCAGAGCATAAGGACAGCTATGGTTAGAGGTGAAGTGGATGATAGGTCAGGGAAGTTGCCCTTGTAACCCCAGAGGAGAGCCAGTAGATCGACAGGGGATAGATCTTGTTCGACCATCACGGAGGCTTTCTGGAAAGTCCATGGGAACCATTCCAGGGCACGGGCAATGAGTGGCTTTGTAATAAAGCTCAAAGTCTGGTAAGCCTGTGCCACCCTGTAGTTTCGGGTGTGTGAGCAGCTTGTATTTAACTCTGGAGAGTCCCTTATTCCATCTAAAACATATAGAAAGGGAGCGTAGGGCAGAGAAAAAGGTTTTGGGAATGGTGACCGGAATGGTTTGGAAAAGATAAAATAATTTGGGTAGGGTATCCATCTTGAGGGTGTTATTGCGGCCAAACCAGGGTAAAGACGAACCCCCCCGGGAGGCCAGATCCTTCTGGAGGTGGGAGAGGAGGGGGATATAATTTAATGTGAAGAGATTGGAGAAATTTACGGGGATCGTAGGTAGGAGATGCCTCTGGTCTGCCATTGAAAAGGAATAGTTGGAACGCAGCGAGGACATGGTGGATGTGGATAAGGAGATGTTGAGGACCTCTGTCTTAGAGATGTTGAATTTAAATTTGCTCAGTAGGCCGAAGCGTTTAAATTCCGAGAAGAGCAAGGGGAGAGTTATGTGGGGCTGTCGGGCATAGATTAATAGATCATCAGTGTAGAGAGATAGTTTATGGTGTTCGGAGGGTGTTTGGATACCGTGGATTGACGTATTTTGGTGTATGGCACAAGCCAGGTGCTCGTTGACGATAACAAACAGGAGCGGGGAGAGGGGGCACCCTTGGTGGGTGCCATTAGATATGTCAAACGCTTCCGATGATGTGCCATTCACCAAAACCGACGCGGAGGGGTGTGAGTAAATGGACATGATTTTGGAGACGAAGGAGGATCCGAGACATATTTGTTCCAGGGAAAATTGCAGGAAGCGCCAGTTGACCCAGTCAAATGCCTTTTCTGCATCAAAAGACAGGAGGCATGCCTGTTGGTGGTAACGTTGGATATATGAGATGAGGTGTATAGTTTTAGTCGTATTGTCTCGGGCCTCTCTGCCCGGGACAAAACCGACTTGATCCCTGTGTATTATCCCTGGCAATAGTGGGGAGAGGCGGTTGGCGAGGACCTTTGCGAACAGCTTGAGGTCAATAGTTAGTAGGGATATGGGGCGGTAGCTACTACATTGTGAAGGATCTTTACCGGGTTTCAAAAGGATAGATACATTGGCTGAAAGGAGATTTCTGGAGGGGAGGGGATTGCTATCGATGGCATTGAAGGCCTTGGCAAGGAATGGTGTTAGCAAAGGAGCGAATGTTTTGTAAAATCTCTTGGTATAGCCACCTGGGCACGGACATTTACCCAATTTCAGTCCCTTGATGGCACCTAGAAATTCCGGTTCCTCCAAGGGTCTGTCAAGGTCCGAGGATTCCTGTGGATCAATTGTGGGGAGAGCTGTTTCTGTGGTGTAGTCCTGCATTGGGTTATGGGAGGAGGATGAAGGGCTGTGTGGGGCAGTCTTTGCGAGATTGTATAACTGGGAATAATAGTCCCTGAATGAGGTAGATATGCCTTTTGTGTTAAAGACCTTTGTCTGGTCGGTCTTAGTGATGAAGGGGATAGGAGGGCGGGGGGGTCTTGGGTGAATGACCCGAGCCAGGTGTTGGCCACATTTATTGGATATGGAATAATGGTAGTTACGGGCTCGGTCCCTAGCAATCAGGGAATGGGAGTCTAGTAATTGGAGGAGGTCACGGCAAGCGTTTGAGAGGGTGACAAAGGTGGTTGGATCTAAGGTTCATTTATGAAGGGATTCCAAATCCGAGATGGTGGTCAAGAGGCGTCGGATATCGTCCGATCTATTCTTTTTTAACCGAGAACCATTTCGGATAATGACGCCTCGGATCACACACTTCAGGGCCTCCCACTGAATGAGAGGGGTGGTGGTATCGGAGGAGTGATCAGACCTAAAATTTTGGATTGCCTTAGTGACTTCCGCAATACATACTGAATCTCTAAGCAAATTGTCATTGAGACGTCATGACGTCCCCCTATGAGATTGTGGGGGGCAAGCAAAGGATAGGTATATGGGGGAGTGGTCGGACCATAGAGCATGTCCCATAGTGGTTTTGTAAGGGGGTGTCTAGGAGGGATTGTGAGATTAAGAAGTAATCCAGTCTACTGTAAGAGTTGTGGGCTATGGAGAAATAACTGTAGTTCCATTCCATGGGGTGATGTATGCGCCATACGTCAACTAAGTGATGGGAGTGTAGTAGGGATTTAATGTGGGAGAGTGAGGTTGTGGAAATGGACGACTTACCAGAGGATGCGTCAGCAGACGGGGACAGAGTGACATTAAAATCACCTCCGGAGATGACACAGGAACCTCCGAAGGTGGATAGTCTGATGAGAGTGATGGACAGGAAGCGAGCCTGGTCCACATTTGGAGCGTAGATATTAGCCACTGTAAAGAGAAAATTATTGAGTTTCAATTTGAGAAATATAAAACGACCATTATTATCAATACAGTAATCAAGTACTTCAGGATGAAAGGATCTATGGAATGCAATGGAAACCCCTTTAGACTTAGCTAAGGGGTTAGAGCTATGTAACCAGGTTGAATAGTGATGGTTACGTAGTGTGGGAGTAGAGTCAGTGCGGAAATGCGTCTCCTGCAATAGCAGGATGTTAGTTAGTTGTTTGTGGAAGTGGTAAAGGATCTGGTTGCGCTTCTCCGGGGTGTTAAAGCCCCTGCAGTTGTATGATGCTAACTTAAGAGGTGGTGTGACTGCCATAATGGAGAGGGGGGTTAAGGGCGATACAATAAAGGGTAATGATTGTCTCTCGGTGTCCAGTCTCCACCAGCAGAGGGGGGTTGGAGAGGAAGGGGGGGGGGTGAGAGGGAAAGCAATAGAACGAGGTAGTTGGGGGAAAAGAGAATGTGAAAGTATAGATTGAAAAAGAGAGTCCCAGCCTCCAGGGTCGACAGAGCAGTAATATAGTGTGTCATGGTATAGTCAAACAAAGGAGGCTGAAGCCCTGACTGTAGAGGGTTGATGGAGTAACATGAATCGGCCACTAGGTGACACCAATTGGTCAGAAGTGTGTAAATACAGTATACATAAAAATGCATAGTAAAAACTAATTGTCAGAATCAAGAACGGCGTTAGGAACGTGCACGGAGTATGCCTAAGGGGGGGTTAGTGGGAGGCATGGAGAGGCCCCCGGGATCCCGGGCTCCACAGGGCAGGATATAGGTAGGAACAAAATAACCTGTCATAGGGGAAGAGGTTATAAACAATAAAATAGAACGCAAAAACATAACATGGCATAGGGGAACTAAGCTGCAGTATGCTCTTGCCAGGAGGGTGTTCATGTATTATAAAGAAGTGCGTGTCCCTGGGAATAAAATGTGAGAGTCCAGTGTGCAAAACTATAAATGATAATGAAGGAGTTCGCAGGGGAACAGGTAAAAAACAAAAACAAGGGATTGGTTGCAGGGGTCCGGACTGTTGAACAGAAGTGAGTCCGCATCTGGGTATTGTGAGTCAGTCGTCCCAGTTCTGAACAGGAACACCTTGTGTCTTCCATTGAACAGACCCAACGTGGGTATGTGGTGACGTCCTTCCATAGAAGAAATAACCGCTAACAGTAGCAACCTTTTGGAAGGTATTCAATAAAGAGAAGAACAGCAGGTAAAACATATGAGAGTTAGACTCAGTGAATCCCAAGCCAACGCAGGAGGTGGTCCTTTACTGAAAAAAAAATGCAAGTAAGAACAGATGACCAGCCAGCCTAATGGACATCAATCATTGGGATCTTCACGCGAGGAGGATCCGGGTCGCCTCTTGCGGCTTTGTTTTTGTCACTGAGGAAGATATGGCAGTCCTGGGGTGGTGGGTGTGAAGGGCCAATCCGGGATAGAGACATGAGGCAAGTCCAGTGTGCTGAGAAACATGGGGAGGTCTCCAAGAGTATGAAAAATGGACGTCTTGCCATCATCATGCAGCTGGAAGGGAAATAGCCATTGGTACTTTAATTGGCGAGATTGCAATAGTTGCGTGAGATGCTTCAGAGCTTTACGCATGGTCAAGGTTTGGCGGGAGAGATCAGGTAGAAGCATCACAGGGATATTGTTGAAGAGAATAGAGTCCTGAGTGCTGGCAGCCCGCATAATAGATTCCTTGATATTATAGAAATGCACTCTGCACAGAGTGTCGCGCACAAATGAGGGGTCAGGTTTCCCGGGGCCAGAGGTCCTGTGGACCCAACCAAGTTCAAGGGGGTTATCTTTGGGTAATTGCAGCAACTGATTGAAAATGGACGTTACTGCCGCCTTTAAATCTTTGGGGTCCACGGATTTAGGGATTCCGTGTATGCGGATATTGTTCCGTCTGTTCCTATTTTCGATGTCATCTTGCTGGTATGCCAGTTGCTGCAGCATGACAGTGTGGGTATTAAGTATTTACTCATGGGACTGCACAGTGGTATGAAGACCTTCAGTGGTGTTTTCTATGTCCCCAAAACAGACCCCAATGTCTTTTTTAAGCTCAGTGATCTCTTGCCTGTATGCTTTTTCAATACGGTCAACACAGTGTTCAAAATCAGCCTTAGTGGGGAGAGAGCGCATGTAGCTGCTCAAGGATCTATTTTGGGATTCTAAGTCCCATCCCATACGTCCCAGGTATGTGGTTGAGTGGCTCCTGGGTCGTCTAGAGGGGCGATCCTGTGTCCCAGGGAAGGAATGGCGTGCTTGGGAGACAGCGAGGAAGTCCAGGGCTGACTCAGAGCGGGCCGGGGACGGAGGCGCCGGCGCCATCTTGGATTCCGGCCGGCGCTGTGCTGCGGCCGAAGAACGGGTGAAAAAGTGCCCTAAATCCCCCCCAGGACGGGATCCCCCTGTCCCCTTCTGCTCCTTGTACTTATCCTTCCCCATGTGGGCTATTCCGGTGGCGATCTGCGGAGTGGAGAAGCCCTGTAGAGCCGAGGGATCCGGGAGCTGAGACACTACACGTCTGCCAGCTCCATGCGTCAGGCCACGCCCCCTCCCAAATATTTTAGGAGACACACAGGTAGAAAGCTATGCTGACCTGTTAGAAATTCTGATCAGTGCTGAAGAAAGCAAGTTGAATAAAAATATATCATGCAAATTAGCCCCTGATGTGGTAGGTCTTCTCTAAGAAAAGTTCCCATTGGGGTTTGGTAGCTTTGCATTTAGGGGAGTAGATAAGGGGGGGGTTATGAGGATCCACCCCCTTCCCCCCAAAGCATCCTGGTTGGTGGTCACTTTAGGGGTTGCACAACCCAGGTATTCTTCTGTGTCTCAAAATACACTGTATGTGCAAATACATAATCTATTTAGATGCAACAATATACATTAAAATGTCCATGTAAAAACAGTTGAAAACAAATGGAATATGCCACCCTAGATTAGATTTCCTTTCCATGAGTCTTTTAAATTTCAAAAAGAACACATCTAGCCCTACCTCTGTTTTGACCTGAGGGGTATATGAGTCTTGGATGGTATCTAGGAATTTTTCCCATACTGGTCCTGAAAATTGCGACATATAGGGAGTGGGGAGAAGAAGGAGAGAGGAAAAACGACCACAGTAGATGATACTTGGATATATATTGACCTATACCACTAAAGCCAAAGACAATTTATACAAAATGCTAATTTGTTTACACAGCCATGGATACTAAAAGTACACATGAGATCAATCTATAAAATATAAATTACCTTGAACTGGAAAGTATCCAAAAGAAGGGATGGGGTTGTAAACCCCGGTTATTAAATTTAAATAAGAAGTTAATTGGATAGTTTCCAGAACCAAAACAATACCATCTCCCAGTCCCAATATAAACTAGAAAGAAAAACCAAGGAGAGAAAACTCTCGCCAAATGGGATTTTGAGGGGAGATGTGTAAGGTACCTGTGATAGGTAGTGTCCGAAGTGGAACTTGTGTGCTGAGGATTCAGGCGAAAACGTAGTCAGGCAGATTAGGTTGGCAACAGATCAGGCAAAATGGTACACGATCGAAATCCAGAGAGTGGTCAGGCAGGCAAAGGTCATACACGAGCTGGCAGTGAAGTACAAAATCAGCAGGCTGGAGAGTAGTCAGGAATTCAGGCAGAAGTTCAACACGAAAATCAGGATCAAAAAGCAGTCACAACACCCAGGGAGCTATTCCACACAAACGGGCGCTGAGAGATAGCATCACTTCCTTTTTAAGGGCTGCTTTGATTGAAAATTGTCCACAGCTGGCAGTAGGTGGGGCTGGTGAGTCCAAGGTAATGTTTAACACTGAGAGGACATTTCCAAAAGTCTAGATCTGCTCAGTAGCGCAACAGGTAAGGCTGCAGCTTTGGGACCAGGAAGATCCCGGTTCAAATACACCCAGGTACATGACAGGGCCCCCTCCCCAGTGGACCCCTCCGGGGGCCTAGCGGGGCTTAGTGGGAAAGGAGGCATGGAAGTCTCGAATAAGAGAAGGGGCATGCAGATCTTTGGCTGGAACCCAGGAACAGTCTGTGACAGGATATCCCTTCCAATGAACCAGATACCGAAGGCCACGACCCTGTCTTCTAGAATCAAGAATCTTGGAGACTTCAAACTCATTTTGTCCATCAACAAGAACAGGAGGAGGTAGCTGTTGCGTTCTGGAGTAGCGATTGAAAATTGCTTTTTTGAGGAGGGAAACGTGGAACACAGGATGAATCCGGAGAGAGGAGGGTAATTTCAACCGATAGGAGACTGGCCCGACTCGAGCAATAATTCTGTAAGGACCAATGAATCGAGGGCCCAATTTGGTAGAAGGTTGTTTCAGTCTCACATATTTGGTTGATAGCCAAACTCTGTCCCCCACCACATATGGAGGTATATGGCGTCTTCGTTTGTTGGAAAAAAGTGCATACTTGCCTGCTGACTTCCGTAGTAATAAGCGAATCTTTTTCCAATGTAGCAGAATATTTTTAGCCCGCTGATCTGCTGCTGGTACACCAGAAGAAGGCTGAAGTAGGGGAAAAGTCTGAGGGTGATAGCCTAGGGCTGCGTAGAATGGTGTGGTATGAAGAGCACTGTGCCAACGGGAATTAATGGCGAACTCAGCTAAAGGCAAATACTCAGACCAGTTGGAGTGTAAGGCATTGACATAATGTCGAAGATAGGTTTCTAGGGTCTGGTTCATGCGTTCGGTTTGACCATCTGTTTGAGGGTGATGTGAGGTAGAGAGTGAAAGCGTTACTCCCAGTTTCTTGCAGAACGCTCTCCAGAATCGGGAAACAAACTGGGATCCGCGGTCTGAGACGACATTGGTAGGTATGCCATGATATCTCACAATATGGGAAAGGAAGAGAGTAGACAGTACTTCCGCTGTAGGTAATCCCGGGAGCGGCACAAAATGAGACATTTTTGAAAAGCGATCCACTATGACCCATATAGCAGTCATGCCCTCGGACTTGGGTAAGTCTGTAATGAAGTCCATAGTCAAATGGGTCCAAGGCTGACGAGGTGCCGAAAGTGGTTGTAACAGTCCAGTAGGCAATGTACGGGGTACTTTATTAGCAGCACAAGTTGGACAGGCAGCCACATAGTCAGTAACATCCCTTTTCATATGAGGCCACCAGACATGACACTGCAAGGTCTTAAGAGTGATGGTGACACCAGGATGACCAGATAAAACACCATCATGTGCCCAGAGGAGTACAGGTTTTCTGAGGCTAGGGGCTACGAACAGGCGACCTGGTGGTATCTTCAAGCCTTGGGGAACACAATTCTGGGTTTCTTGTAACTGTTGGGAAAGAGCCGTAGAGATCTGTGCGACAATTTTGTGAGGTGGGATTATATACTGCTCGGTAGGTTGGTCTTCTTCAGAGGTAGCAAACTGTCTGGAAAGAGCATTGGCTTTCTTGTTTTTATGCCCAGGAACATAAGAAAGAACAAAATTAAAACGGGAGAAAAACAGAGCCCATCGAGCCTGACGTGAGTTCAAACGTCTTGCAGTCTGAAGGTACAGTAGGTTTTTATGGTCAGTGAGGATAGAAAAAGGTTTGGGAGCCCCTTCCAGAAGATGTCGCCATTCAGACAATGCCAATTTGATGGCCAGTAGTTCTCGATTCCCAACATCGTAATTCATCTCCGCTGGAGAAAACTTTCTAGAAAAAAATGCTACTGGATGGATTCTACCAGACTTAGGCTGTCTCTGGGAGAGCACGGCACCTGCTCCTACCTCAGAGGCATCAACCTCAACTATGTACTGGAGATCGGGATTTGGATGCTGAAGAATTGGAGCTTTGCTGAACATGTCTTTTAATTGCTGGAAAGCCGATTCTGCTTCTGAGGACCATACCTTGCAATTTGTACCTTTCTTAGTCATAGCAGTAAGGGGGACCGCAATGGAGGCAAAACCTTTGATGAAGCGTCTGTAGTAATTTGCGAACCCTAGAAAGCTTTGGAGCCCTCTTAAAGTGGTCAGTTGGGGCCATTGCAAGACAGCGGAAAGTTTTTGAGGGTCCATTTGGAAACCGGCAGCACTTATAATGTATCCAAGGAAAGGAATACGGCTTTGATGGAAACTGCATTTCTCAATCTTCGCGTAAAGATGGTTTTCTCTCAGTCGCTGCAATACCTGCTTTACATGCGAGATGTGCTCTAGATGAGTCTTGGAAAAGATTAAAATGTCGTCCAAGTAGATGATCACAAAACTGTTGCTGAAATCATGAAAAATTTCATTCATGAAACGTTGGAAGACAGAAGGGGCGTTACACAACCCAAATGGCATAACCAGATATTCAAAATGTCCATTACGAGTGTTGAATGCTGTCTTCCACTCGTCCCCGTCTTTAATTCGAATTAGATTATAAGCCCCTCGTAGGTCTAGCTTGGAGAAGATAACAGCCCCCTTAAGTACATCAAACAGTTCAAGAATGAGAGGCAAAGGGTAGGAGTCTTTTACAGTGATTTGATTTAACCCTCGATAGTCTATGCATGGTCGAAGACCCCCATCTTTTTTTTCAACAAAGAAAAAACCTGCCCCTACTGGAGAAGAAGAGGGTCGGATAAAACCTCTTTCCAAGTTGTCTTTTATGTATTCCTCCATGGATTTTTGTTCAGGCAAAGACAGGGGATAGGTCCTTCCTTTGGGAAGAGGTGCTCCAGGAATCAATTTAATTGCACAGTCAAAAGAACGATGTGGAGGTAAAACCTCTGCCTTTTGCTTGCAAAATACGTCTGCAAACGCATGGTATTCATGAGGCAAGGTAGGTGGGACGGCCACGGAAGCCAACATACAAGCAGGAAGTCTTTTGGGTTGAGACAAACAGTTTGAATGACAGAACGACCCCCAAGAGGTTAGTTCTCCATTTTCCCAATCAAAAGAAGGGTTATGTTGTTGTAACCATGGGTAACCAAGGATAACAGGCAGAAGTGGAGAATCAATAAGAGACAAGACAACTTCCTCTTTGTGGAGTACGCCTACCTGAAGGGTGATTGTCATAGTCTCAAATTTTACAATGCCATCTCCCAAGGGTTGTCCATTCACGGTGGTAATGTTCAGGGGTCTAGATTTTGGAACAAATGGGATATTATTTTTTTTAGCAAAAGTGTAGTCCAAGAATATGCCAGCAGCTCCAGAATCCACAAAAGCCTCACAGGAGACAAGTTTAGAGGGTAAATGGATAATTGCAGGAATGGTAATCTTGGTCTTGGAGGATATACCTGTAAGGTCTAAGCCAGCTCCTCCAACACTGGTTAGACCCTGCCTTTTACTGGACGGGAAGGGCAGACAGATAATAAAAGTCCTTTAAGTCCACAGTATAGGCATAGGCCCAATGCACGCCTCCTTTGTTTCTCAGACTCAGTTAGGTGGAGACGGCTTACATCCATGGGTTCCACAGGTTTCTGGGGTTCAACTGAGATTTCAGGTTCTGGCTGAGGTGGTGCTTGGAAGTTAGGGGCCAAACGGTAGACTGGCCGAGGAAACTTGCGAGTTCTAAGTCTCTCTTGGCATCTTTCATGATACCGGACATCCAGACGAACACAGAGCTCTATGAATTTCTCTAGGTCTTCTGGGGAATCCTTATAGACTAATTCGTCTTTGATGCGATCTGCAAGACCTTTTCGGAAGGCTGCACGTAATGCCCTTGAGTCCCAAGTAGTCTCAGCAGCAAGGGTACGAAACTCAATAGCATATTGTGCCACAGACCTGGTGCCTTGTTGCATGTCCAAGAGTGAGTACTCAGCTGCAGAAGCTCTATCTGGCTTGTCAAATACAGTCTGGAGAGAAGCCAGAAATTTGTCAGCGTCTTGCAGCACAGGATCATTGCGTTCCAGATAAGCAGAGACCCAGGCCAGGACCTTCCCCTTTAACAAGGAAATTACAAAAGTCACTTTGGCAGAAGAAGTGCTAAAGGTCCCAGGGTTGTTGCGGAAATGCAAACAGCAAACATTTAAAAAGCCTCTGCAGTCCTCAGTATCACCACCAAATTTGTCAGGCATAGGAAGTTTGGGTGGTACAGAAGAGGTGGGTTGGATCAAAGCAGGAGTAGGATCCAGAGTCTGGACCGTTGCAGAGGAAGCAGGCAAACAAGATTTAAGCATAGTACAAAGTTCATCTAACTTGGCGTCCACGGAAGAAAGATGCTGTTCATGAGCTCCAATCAATTGTTCCTGACGTGAAATCGCCTTAACAATCTCAGCAGGGTCCACTGTCATTGTGGCCCGTTTGTAATGTAAGGTACCTGTGATAGGTAGTGTCCGAAGTGGAACTTGTGTGCTGAGGATTCAGGCGAAAATGTAGTCAGGCAGATTAGGTTGGCAACAGATCAGGCAAAATGGTACACGATCGAAATCCAGAGAGTGGTCAGGCAGGCAAAGGTCATACACGAGCTGGCAGTGAAGTACAAAATCAGCAGGCTGGAGAGTAGTCAGGAATTCAGGCAGAAGTTCAACACGAAAATCAGGATCAAAAAGCAGTCACAACACCCAGGGAGCTATTCCACACAAACAGGCACTGAGAGATAGCATCACTTCCTTTTTAAGGGCTGCTTTGATTGAAAATTGTCCACAGCTGGCAGTAGGTGGGGCTGGTGAGTCAAAGGTAATGTTTAACACTGAAAGGACATTTCCAAAAGTCTAGATCTGCTCAGTAGCGCAACAGGTAAAGCTGCAGCTTTGGGACCAGGAAGATCCTGGTTCAAATACACCCAGGTACATGACAAGATGTTGGTTTGGTTAAAGGTGAATACACTTGAGACGATAATTATATAGAAAAATAAATTTATTCATAACATCTAAAAATTACACTTGATAATACAAAATAAAAAACTTTGAAACAAAGAGTTTAGACTGTGCAGTTAGCCAACATGTTTCGCACACAACTGTGCTTCGTCAGGGCTTAGCACTTCTCTGTTGTCTCATCAAGTCTATAAGACACAAAGATTTGTAATTAGTATCAAACCAATATACATTATCAATACATATATATATATCTGTTACATCATGTATCTTTAGTGCATGATAACAAACTTACAAAAAGATTTTTTATATTTATTATTACAACTGTGCTCACCTATTTTATTCCAAGAAGATCACATAGAAACGCACCATAGCGGACTCAGGCATCAACGGACCAACGACCAACACACACCGTGATGTAGCTAACCCGATAGATACCAAATCCAACGGGGTGAAATATGAGGATTTGTTTGACCATGTAAGCTGACCAAATATTATCAATATGTAGTAATCTAAAATAAAATAGAAAAGAAAAAGGAAAACCCATATAGTAAACAATATAAAAGATATATGTATATATATATATGTGTGTTTTATCCCAACAGGCTTCAGGGTCTACTGCTAAATTAACAGAGATACATGCCCCATGAGGCCTGCTATACTGTACATAACTATAATGATATCAAAAATATATATATAAAAAATAGGATATCCATACCAGCAGAGTAAAACTTTGAATCACCCGGTGAGGCATCAATGGGAACAAAGTCCATTCTATAGCCATATTATGACCACAGTGTGTCTTCACCAGATGATATAGAAGGTACTTAATTAACGAAGGGTAAGGACAATAGAAACTATATGTACAGGCATGTAAGCTATTAGCATGAGATAATAAACTAAGCAAAATGTACTAGTTGATAGTTAGAATGGCCGAAGGGCAGACAGTATATTCCCCATAAATACAGTAAATAGCGGTCCCCATGTGTATAACGGCCAAGCCGTAGAAAGAGAGAGAAAATAAAATAAAAATAAAACTAATTTGGTTCAATTATGGCCTCAGTACCTGCTTCGCATTTCCCTCCTATCATATGCAATGCTACAGAGCGAATCCTTCGCCAATTAATAAACAATAACTGGCATTTTCTCTCTGAGGATCCAATAATATCTAAATATGTAGCTGATAGACCAGAAATTGTGTATCGCAGATCCCGATCAATTAGAGATGGTCTTATCCACAGCCATTATACATCAGAAACGGTGGAAATTGGGGCCACAATCGGTAATGGTACACACAGATGTGGCAACTGTGATCAATGCCCGTGGATCAAAGAAGGCACAGGGTGCCACTTGCCACGGGGTGGTTATCATAGATCCACACAATATGCATATTGTGGCACTATAGGAGTTGTGTATTTGGCAACATGCCTATGTGGAGCCTTCTATATAGGCAAAACAAAATGCCCCTCTCTATTATCTTGATGCGGGGCTGCTATACACCCCTATCTGCAAGCACATAGGTCTTAATCATAGCTATGACCCTTCTTTTGTTTCATTTTTTGTTTTGGAAGTCATTTCTGAACCCCCAAGAGGAGGGGACTTTGATAGGAGAATCCTCCAGCAGGAGGCTAAGTGGATCTTTAACCAAAGGGCCACTTATTTCGCTGGCCTCAATACGGCCATATCTTTCAAACCATTCCTCTAAAAAATGTATGACTATATTGTATATATACTCATTATATGCAATTAATGAAATTGATCTATTTTGCTATGTTAAATAAATAAGTACCTAGTAAACAACTGAATGTAGGTATATGTATTGGCTCAAACATGCAATGTAATGTTTAATTTGATTGTTAATTTAGTTGTTCTCACCATTCTGTCTTTATGCAATTTGTTAAATGCTAATGTACCACATTACCAACCTACTATGGATATGTTTAAACACATATATACAGAAACACAATATGCGTCAACAATAGATTAGTTCTCTCTATGAACTAATTGTTAATATATATAGCACCCTTTGTAATTTAGAATCTGCTAATATACATATACCTTTTTTACCAATTCTTATGTTTCATTTTTCATGCCTATCTGTGGCTGCTAATATATTTTTTGAGATCCAGTTATTTATTTATATATATTTTTTCTGTTGCTTTGTTTCAGGTGGATCGCATGGTTGCACACCCTGTGGACATTATGCATTATTGCCCGCTGCCTTCCCATTTCCTCTTGTGGCTTTGAATTATATGAGGATTTCCGTGTGTCCTATGCTGTGGATTAGGGGAAATTTCTTTCCCCTTCTCCCATCCTCCGTCCGACACTATGGACGGCAGATCACGTCTGCGTGGTGCGTCGATACGCCCACACAGGTGTGACGCAGGGACGCCCGGACCGGAAGTGATACCAGGGGTCGTTTTCGACTCATCACTTCCGGGTGACTATGTACACTTAAGATGGTGCAGTCGGCAGCAGCGGACGTGCACCATCTTGCTGCATCGACTGACCGCAGGATTTCAGACCAGGAACACGTACGAGGATTCGCTCTGTAGCATTGCATATGATAGGAGGGAAATGCGAAGCAGGTACTAAGGCCATAATTGAACCAAATTAGTTTTATTTTTATTTTATTTTCTCTCTCTTTCTACGGTTTGGCCGTTATACAAATGGGGACCGCTATTTACTGTATTTATGGGGAATATACTGTCTGCCCTTCGGCCATTCTAACTATCAACTAGTACATTTTGCTTAGTTTATTATCTCATGCTAATAGCTTATATGCCTGTACATATAGTTTCTATGGTCCTTACCCTTCGTTAATTAAGTACCTTCTATATCATCTGGTGAAGACACACTGTGGTCATAATATGGCTATAGAATGGACTTTGTTCCCATTGATGCCTCACCGGGTGATTCAAAGTTTTACTCTGCTGGTATGGATATCCTATTTTTTATATATATATTTTTGATATCATTATAGTTATGTACAGTATAGCAGGCCTCATGGGGCATGTATCTCTGTTAATTTAGCAGTAGACCCTGAAGCCTGTTGGGATAAAACACACATATATATATACATATATCTTCTATATTGTTTACTATATGGGTTTTTCCTTTTCTTTTCTATTTTATTTTAGATTACTACATATTGATAATATTTGGTCAGCTTACATGGTCAAACAAATCCTCATATTTCACCCCGTTGGATTTGGTATCCATCGGGTTAGCTACATCACAGTGTGTGTTGGTCGTTGGTCCGTTGATGCCTGTGTCTGCTATGGTGCGTTTCTATGTGATCTTCTTGGAATAAAATAGGTGAGCACAGTTGTAATAATAAATATAAAAAATCTTTTTGCAAGTTTGTTATCATGCACTAAAGATACATGATGTAACAGATATATATATATGTATTGATAATGTATATTGGTTTGATACTAATTACAAATCTTTGTGTCTTATAGACTTGATGAGACAACAGAGAAGTGCTAAGCCCTGACAAAGCACAGTTGTGTGCGAAACATGTTGGCTAACTGCACAGTCTAAACTCTTTGTTTCAAAGTTTTTTATTTTGTATTATCAAGTGTAATTTTTAGATGTTATGAATAAATTTATTTTTCTATATAATTATCGTCTCAAGTGTATTCACCTTTAACCAAACCAACACCTCCCCTCAAAATCCCGTTTGGCGAGAGTTTTCTCTCCTTGGTTTTTCTTTCTAGTTTATATTGGGACTGGGAGATGGTATTGTTTTGGTTCTGGAAACTATCCAATTAACTTCTTATTTAAAAGCCCAAAGCTCCAAAGTTATTGGAGTAGGGTTCTTTCAACACTCAATCAGGTTTTTCAGGCGACCGTACCGTTAGATCCAATCTGCTATGTAATAGGTGTCCTTGAGGAGGTGATTCCAGAGGGAATGGTTAGAATTGCTCAAATTACCCATGACTAGGGGACAGTAGCTTGAATGCAAACTGGGACTCTCTTTATTATAAATTCACATGCAATATATAGCACAGAAGATCAGGTAAAACCTGATCACATTACCCTGACAATGCAAACTGTAAACATGAATATAATTAACATAGCTAAGGAACAGCCAACATAAACATAAATATAAAGCTAATTAAACAACTAGCCACCTGAGTGACTCAGTGCCCACCCAGACCGTTCAGCACCAAGCCCACAACCCTGGATACAAAGTACATTACACATTATCATAAGCATAAACATCCCACAATGGTTTGATAACAAGGTAAAGTGGTCACAAAATAATCTCCAGAAGATGACCAGACAGACAGAAACAATATGTGACTCAATTAACAATGGGAATTCACACCTACAGTAGTAGGCACACAATGGGAGAGACATACTCAACAATAAACTCTTAATAAACAGACTATAGCAGAAGACCCCAGTATCAGGTTGCTTTGAGCTGATCATATTAACATGTGCTCTGAGTCTCACAGTCTAAAGCAGTCATTGCTGGTTTAGGTACAAAGACCCAAATCTGTGTGTTTCGGGGAGACATGGGCCCAACTACAAAGCATGGCCACTCCAAGAGTCCCCAAGGCATTCACCTCCCAAAGAGTAGTGTTCCCTTAAAAGCCAGGGCCTGTAGTCTGTAGGCAAGACACCACCCTGCAGTCTCCTCCAAAAGCCTCTGTCCTGGTTGGGTCTGTCACAGTGCCTGTATGTTTGCATTTGGACATATACCGTATTTATCGGCGTATAACATGCACAGGCGTATAACACGCACCCTAACTTTAAGAGGGAAGTTTCAGGAAAAAAAACTTTCCACAGCCCCCTGCGTATAACACGCAGGCATAGTTTACCCTCCATTTTCAGGGTAAAAAAGTGAGTGTTATACGCCAATAAATACAGTAGTTCTATTTATTTCTCCTTTTTTTTTTCTCTAGTTCTCTTTTTACATACAAACCATTTATCTGTCATGCTATTGCCTAAATCATATGTGATGAAATAAAATATTTGAAAATTAACCGCAGTATGGGAGTCTTTATTTAGTGTCAGTTGAGGTCAATTTGGCCCTACCACAGGTCATGTACGTGTGAACATTTCCCTTCAGGGTACAGTGGTTGCTTCAGAGCCCGTATAAGCATAATGAAGCAAGACAGGTAAAGAAAATATGTTTTGCTTAATTTTTTTCACAAGATCGATCTACAATGTCAGATGTGTCGGAGAACTGGAGTTACATTTTTGCAGGACAATTTGTATGTTTGTTTATAAGCTAGCTCATTTCTAAATTTAGAATTAACAATGTAATTATAAATCATGATGGAGCAGAGTACTCCAAGCCCCTCAACAGCATGTCCTACTTTGAGATCCAAGTCACTGTGCTTCCTAGAGACTCTGGAAAATAATCGCCAGAAATATCCATATTTATTTTACTGGCTGTTGGATGGAGAGAGTTGCACTATCAGTCAGACAAGATATTTTACATGTGCTCCCTCGGTGAGGCTTTTAATCATCATTTTCTCACAGAACAGCCAGTGCGCAGGGATTATCATGACCAAAAGCTGTTTTAGTGTGGTTAGAATAACTTAATCAGCCAAATACGCAGCAGGGCCCCCACTCCACACTTCCACCTCCGCGTCTACGCTGTATAAGAGCCTGAGACATATTTCTTGCTGTTTGCTTCATTATTTGTTAGCTTTCGGCCAGATAAAAGAGAACAGCCCAGCTTAATTCCAGAGACAAATCCGCAGTGGATATTTAGCTATGGACATGCTGCCGCTCTATTTTTTTATAATAAGGGTCACTTAAAGACCCTGGATGGACAAGGAGAACCATTCGTATTTGTGATTTGGTTCCTGGCACTCTGTAAGATGATAAAAACAAAAGCCTAACCTTTCTCTGTGTATATACTTTGCAGTACATCCAGCCCCTGGCTGCTAGCTACATAATAAGTTGTTAAAATGTCCTTCTTTTACTCGATCACAATGCAAAAGACATGATCTGCATTATCAGCACACCACAATTCCCAGGATTCCCTTTAGTGCATCAAAACCTGGGGTATGTTCATTGTAAACACATACTGAATATGTCAACAGGTAAACCAGCCAGGGCATTAAAATAAGGCCCCTTTGGTGGTCAGTGAGAAGCGTCCCCTTATAATGGTGGTCATGGGAGAAATGTTCCCTTATATGGGTGGTCAGTAGAGATGGGCCGACCATCCCTCTGTTTGGTTCGCAGCAGAACAGGGAAATAATTCTGCCCCGAACAGTGAACTGCATTGAAGTCTATGGCAACCGAACATGATTAATCAAAAGTGCCCATTTTGAAGGCTTATATGCAAGTAATTGGCCCTAAAAGGGGTATAGGGGTCGGGTACTGCCCTGGGGGACATCTACCAATGCAAAAAATGTTTTAAAAACAATTTTTTTAGGAGCAGTGATTTCAATAATGCTTAAAGTGCATCCCCCCTTTCCTGGCCTCCAAGGCTGCATGCTCGGATAAGGTTCTGGTATGGATTTTGGGGGGGACCCCACGCAGTTTAAAAAAAAAATTGGCATAGGTTTCCCCTTTAAATCCATACCAGATCTTAAAGGGGGGGACTCACCTTTTTTTTTTACCGGCAACTGTTTTTTTTTTCTTATTCGGCTGTCAGCATGGAAGCTCATTGACAGCTGGTTACTCATCGGTTGCTAAGGACGGCGAGGCCGGATTCCTGGGTCTGCTCCTTTACATCCAGATTTTACTGTTCCCTGATTGGGCAAAGCTTCCTGCAAAGAGTCCTGCAAATTTGGGTGTTCCTTAAATGGGGCAAACAGCCAATGTTTGGCCTGAACTCATGCTCAGGCCGAACTGTTCGCCCAACACTGGTGGCCAGTAGAGAAGGCCTCTCTTTAAAATTGTGGTCAGTGAAGTGTCTATTTACACTGGTGGTTCATGTAGTGCCCCCTTACATTGGTGGTCAGTGGAGAAATGCCCTCTTACATTGATTGTCAGTGAGGTGCTCCCCTTCTTTCCTATTACATTGGTGGTCACTGTAAAGTCTTTTGGTGGTATGTGGTAAAATATCCCTTACCCTGAGAAATAGGCTCAGACCAGCCACTGCCCTTTTTTTTTCTGTGGAGTTAGCTGTATCACTAGACTGACTTGAGGGACATCATTAGATGAACAAAAACAATTACTGGGTGTGATGGTGCATTAGTGTGGGCTAATGTTTGTTATATGCTTAAATCAGATCTTTTTTATATTCCAGTTAGGTACTAGAGATGAGCCCAACTTATTCCTGTGGTTGGCAGAGAAAAATTTGGATGCTCAGAAGTAGAACATTGGTCTAGGATTGTTACCCTTAGGGAAATTAATTTTAAGTCAGAATATGTAATATTTTCCAGCATGCCAAAGCTTTCAGGAAAGAAAGTGTAGCTTAGTTTCTTTACTGAGAAAAGCAAGCCGAGGCACTTTGCAAGGCTAATACAATTTCTCTAGAACATTTAGGAAAACAATACAAAATAATATTTAAAATATATTCCTTTATAAAAAAATATTTGCTTATAGAAATATATGTGCTGCCATTGCTGACCTCCATCTTAAAATAAAAGCTGCCTTGCAACCATGATAATGTCAGGGTGAAGTCTGAAATCCTTATGGAAATACTTGTCTCTGGTCAGAGACTCAAAGTATCAAAGTCATTAGCTCCTTCTAACACCAAGGGGACCACAAATCTCATACAGAATGATCAGAAAAGCATACTACCTTATTTTTCTCAGCACCGATTTGCTTAACCCTTTGACTGTCAAGGACATGTACTACACATCATGGCAATCCCTCCCTTAGATAGCCAAAGGCATGAAGTACACATCATGACAGTCATAATGGTTAAAAAAATTAGAGACTTGGATGGTGGACTTAGGTGAGTATAGCTTACTTCACAAGGTACGAAAAAAAAGTGAAGAATGGGTTAATATTTGCTTAGAGATTGGCTTCAGAGTGGTCCTATCTCCAAAACAAAGTAAAAAATAATAAGCTGAATATTTACCTCTACTGCTGCCCATGAACACTGTAATGCCGCATACACACGACCGTTTTTCACGACGTTAAAAATGCAATTTTTTTAATTGGGCACTAAAAACGACCGTGTGTAGGCTCCAGAGCATTTTTAACGACGTGAAAAATGGGCAAAAAAAATGAGAACCTGCTCTATTTTTTCACGTCGTTTTTCACGTCGTTTTTTTTAACGACGTGAAAAACGGTAGTGTGTATGCTTTTACGAGGGGAAAAAAATGTGCATGCTCAGAATCAAGTATGAGACGGGAGCGCTTGTTCTGGTAAAACTAGCGTTCGTAATGGAGATAGCACATTCGTCACTCTGTAACGGACTGAAAAGCGCGAATCGTCACTCAACAAAGTTTACTAACATGAAGGGTGGCGCCATTTGAACGCAACTTCCCCTTTATAGTGCCGTCGTACGTTTTGTACGTCATTGCGCTTTGCTCAAGCGTTTTTTTTAATGAACGTGTGTATGCAAGACAGACTTGAGAGAAAACAAGAAAAATCACGTTGAGAAAAACATCGTTTTTGAAAATGACATTAAAAACGATCGTGTGAACGCGGCATAAGGCTCCGTTCACACTTGAGCGTTTTGTAGCTTGTAGTTCGAAGTTCAAAAACGCACAACTGGCTAAAAACGATTCTTTTCAATAGCCCTTGTTCACATCTGAGCATCCTGTCACGCGCCTGTTGCTCAAAAAAGTACATGAGCTACTTTTCAGACAGAATTGAGCGTTTTAGTCCCTATAGAGTTCATTGGAAATGCCTGAAAAGCGCGACATGAGCTTTTGTTGAACTTTTTTTTTCAAGTGTTTTCTGCTCAAACAGCAGCTCTCTTGCCCTTTTTTAGAAGCACTCCACACCTTTTAGTTGAAAAATGCCTGAAAAAAACACCTGACAAAAGCTGGAAAAATGTGCAAGTCTGCTCCATAAAACACTTGAAAAAATGACTGATAACGTGACACTTAGGTGTGAATGTTGTCAAGCTCATTTTGAAATGGTTCCCCCGAAGTCTGTTGGGAAACTGACATTTTGGGAGTGTTGATCTCCTGTGAACTGAAAAGGACATAGTTTAAATTGCCTTATCAATGTGCTGTGTTGGGACTGGGTTGAGCAACGCTGGGATAATATCAACATGTACAAATACATAAGTGGTCCATATAGTGAACTTGGTGTTGAGTTATTCACTTAAAGGTCCTCACAGAGGACACGGGGGCACTCTTTATGCCTAGAGGAAAAGAGATTTCATCTCCAAATACGGAAAGGTTTCTTCACTGTAAGAGCTGTGAAAATGTGGAATAGACTACCTCCAGAGGTGGTTCTGGCCAGCTCAGTAGATTGGTTTAAAAAAAAAGGCCTGGATTCTTTCCCAAATGTACATAATATAACTGGGTACTAACATTTATAGGTAAAGTTGATGCAGGGAAAATCTGATTGCCTCTCGGGGGGGGATTAGGAAGGAATTTCCCCTGCGATGTCCCCCCGCTGTGTGTGTGGGCTGTGTCCTCTGCTCCATCTGTCACTGTGCCTGGCTCCGTTCCCTGCGAGCGTCACAACCCACGGGGACAGGGCCCAGTGCCAAATTTAAAAAGTGCAAAAAGCATAACACAATAGCCGTGTACACACGATCAGTTTTACCGATGAAAACAGTCCGATGGACTGTTTTCATCAGACAAACCGATCGCGTATGGGACCCATCGGTATTTTTTCCATCGGTTTTAAAAAATAGAACATGTTTTAATTTTTTCCGATGGATCCAAAACCGATAGCAAATTCTGATCGTCTAAGGGCAAGTCCATTGGATAAAAAACCCACGCATGCTCAGACTGAATTAGGAGACGGGAGCGCTCGTTCTGGTAAAACTAGCGTTCCTAATGGAGAGAGCACATTTATCATTCTGAAAGTTATTGCCTCGTTTAATGCAGCGCATTGTTTTTTCCTTTAGAATGGTGTTTAAAATGTCTTTTTTGCTGCAGATATTTATCCCGAGTTCTGACAAACTTATGTCTTTCTTGTTTCTTGTGATCTTCTGAATAATTTGATTAATTATTAAAGCCAGACCTCACTAATTATTTTCTTTTTGGCTTTTTTTTTGGTGTCAATTTTTCACAACAACATATGTTTCTTTTCTTTTTCCCTCATGGTGGTTGGTGTCCCTTGTTATTAATTACACATTGTATTTATGAAATGTTATTGCTACTCACAATAAAAACACATCAGGCAAGTATTTTGGCTGAAATTAAATCTCCATTTATTCTGGCAAAATATATAAATAAACACGAAGGGCAACAATTGGAAAATTAGCGGAAAATATGAAGACATTGGACCCCAAAGGCAGACATGACTATGATGAACAATAAGATAAACAACAGCATGAAATCAGGAGCAGCAGCCAAAGACATACATCATCCCAAGCTGTGGTACTCCATCAAACTGCAACTTCTGGAAGAGCAGCTTGAAGCCAGGTAATCACCTTCTGCTCTTCCCTGTACACTTCCCTCCATGCGTCCTTGCAGTGTTCCCTCCACGCTTCTCTGCAGCGTTCCTTCCACGGCCCCGTCCACGCACCCTTGCAGGCTGGGCCACTCTCATGGTAATGTGGCCGGAGGAGGAGGAGAAGGAGGAGAAGGATTGGCCTGATGAGAGAGATGTGTGGCCTCAGTCAGCTGCCCCCTCACCTCCATGTGTATGGCCGTGTAGATAAGGTGCTCACAGAGGGCACATTGTCCCGCCTCCATTTGTAGCAATTTTTCAGAGAGATAGGTACTAAACCCCTCAACAGGGTTGAGGGGGGCCCTCATGATGGCAGCAGCGTCACGGATAATCTTAAGTGACTCCTCCTCCACCTGTGTCATCCGCCAATGTTTTTTCAGTCTGACGTGGAGGGGAGCCACTTGTGACACTGTGCTGCCACTAGGCCTGGGGACCTGCTGTGTGCCACTTGGCCCTGCCTCCTCCTGGCTGACACTCACCCCTGCCACATTCCTGAGCCTCTACCTCCTGGCTGGCCTCATCCTGTGTAGGAAAAAGGGACAAAGTTTGATATTTTGGGGAATCAATCACACACAATTTTTATCTCATGACTGTTGCAATTTGCTTGTTATAAAAATAGAAAAGTGTTTCATTCTGTCCCTGTTCTTTTTAGATACTTTACCAATCATTTATGTTCCTTTTTTTATTTTTTTTTATTTTTTTTGGGGGGGGGGGCTAATTTTATCATTTGTTGTGAAAAAATCTAGTTCATCACAACTACTAGTACTTTGAGGCCAATAATTATGTTATAAAATACTATACCTGGCTGAAGATGCGCAGATCCGACTCTTCAAGCACAGGTGGCTCCTCCTCCCCCTCTGCAGGGGTGGAGGGAAGGGTGGAAGGAACGCTGGAGGGAAGGGTGGAAGGAGTGCTGGAGGGAAGGGTGGAAGGAAGGGTTGAGGGAAGGCTGGAAATTGATTCCCTGGCATCAATCTGGTTCTCCAGAAATTGAAGATGTTTGTAGTACCACAGCTTGGGCTATACTACATTGTCTGCTGCTGCTCCTGATCTCATCGAAGCGCAGACTGCTGTGTATTTTTTTTTTATAAGCATTCCGCATGTTGTTTATCTTATTGTTCATCATACTGTAGTCTGCCTCTGGGACCCAGGGCTTCATACAATCCGCAAATTTTTCAATAGTTGCCCGACGCACACCACTCTTATGGTAAGCTGAATGTTTGAGCTCCCACAGGTTGCGCAGTTCTTTATACTTTTCTATGAACACCAACATTATCTCCGGCTCCCTTAATTTATGCATTTGAATGTCTGCAAGTTAAAACACAAGAAAAAAACAGTAGAGGTCAGATTCCATTCTCCTAATCTTATCCCAATATTGGCCTTTACAATCATGAACCATTATAGGCCATTGCAGGCCCAAGTTCCCTTCTTACCTTAGTTGTTGTCTTTTCTGCACTTCCGGTTGTTCTGACTCCGCGCAACCCTAATAACTTCTTCCCCATTTTTATACCCTGCGCATGCGTGTAACTCCGCCCGCGTCGCCCGCCCATGACGGCCTTTTTCTGCATTTCCCCGCCCCTTCTCATTCGGCGCAAAGTGGGAGATGACGACATGTCAGTGACACAGGTGGCTTCTTTATTAGAAAGTACCGACGAGGAAAGCCCGGAGGCGGGAACGTCCCGATCCAGGACTAAAAGATACAAGGCGACTAATATGTAATTTGCTGAGATGGCGGAGATGGTGGAAAGATTACGATGGGACGCATGGGCCATACGACACCCCTAATCTCAGGAAGTCGCAAATAATGGACAAAGTGGCGAGGAGTCTCTATCAGAAATATGGGGTCAGGAGATCCAAGGAGCAGCTCCGTAAAAGGTGGTCTGACCTGAAGCTGAGGGAGCCGGAGCAGTATAGGAAGCTTATCAAAAGCATAGAAAAAAGTAAGCTTTTATTTTTACTGTGTTCTTTCACATTGTAATATGTATTCTTGCATGTTTTGCTCCATGTGCTTGGATTGACTGGTTTCACATTGTAAAATGGCAACTTTTATGTTAAGTTGAGTGTCCACTTATTTGGTAATGTTTCGTAGTAAAAACATGTTTTGCACATATATACACGTAAACCACATGTGGTCATGCCTCTTTTTAATAAAACAACGTTTCTACACATTGTTGGCTAGATGATGTGTTGTAAGTAAAGTAGAATGTGAATGAAAGGCTAAACTGGATTCTGTGTAAAGGAGATGACAGACACTCAAGCAGTTGGTTACACAGCTGTTTACTCAGGAGCACTATACTATAGTGTGTGCCACATGAACAACTTTTTAAGGGTGTCACACACCGGTGCTCCAGTGGATACCTTGGTGTGTCTCCAAGTGTGTTTTTTTAGGCCCCAAAAAAAATGTATTCCAGCTTTGTAGAATTCTCAAGATCTCATGTGTTCATCTTGGAACTCAGGCCCAAATATCAATTGTACCCCACTTCCAAGCAATGTTTACAATTTCTGCCCTTAAATCTCTGTGTGCTAAAGGATACCTTTTGTTTTTTGCATTCTCATAGGGGAGAGGAGACTGGGAGGACACCAATCTGAGGAGCCTAGGAAGCACAGACCACATAAACACCCCCAAGATCCAAAAGCACCCCAAGATAAGCATGTGGAGGGAGCGGAGGTGGAGGAAGGAGAGGTGGAGGAAGGAGAGGTGGAGCTTATCACCACAACAGGTCAGTGTCTGTCACCACAACTTCAAGGTAAATACAGATGTAGGCCTGCATATTTCTAAATTTCTCTTTTTTTTAGGGGATGGACGTGGTGGTATGTCAGGAACTCCAAATCCTCCATTCTCAAGTGCTAGTGCCAAAATAATTATTCAAGAAATAATGGAATGTAGTAGCGAAATGGACATTATGAGGAATAGAATGAATGGGATTGAGCAAAAATATAAAAACATTATAGATATTTTGGGGTGAATAGTCTGACCCCCCCCCCTGTTTTTAGGTGTTTTGTCTCCTAACAAATTTGCACTGGTATTCCCGCCAGCCAAAATGTGAAGATGCACACAGTGTGTCAACATGTGCTATCTGCCGACACAGGATATCTATGTCCCTGTTTTGCGGGCGCAACCTCTTCCTCCCTACTCAAGTAGGTGAGAGGAAGGGTTTGCACACCCAAAGCACGTCCATTGATCCCCCATGATGGCAGATAGCACATGTTTACTTTAGCCATGGGATCATTTAGAAAATACCCATTTGAGCCACAAAAATCAGTGGGGATCTTCACATTTGGGATGGATCAGGGGTGACATCACCCCATCTCAGGTTTCTCGTTTTCATATTGAATTTTTATATTTCCATTGTTTTCAAATGTTTACTATTTTGACCCATGCATGTTTCTGCAAAACAAACCTAAAAAAAATAAAAAAAATAAAAGTGTGGAGGTAAAACTTTCGACATTGTATTTCTTTAAAAAAAAAAAAACTGTGGTGCACAGAGTAAAAACTATCTTGGACACTCAAAAAGGTGTGGCTTGTTCTTTCTATGCTCAATAGCAGTTCAGAAAATGCTAAAGCCATGTTTATAGTGACAATTGTGGCTATTTACTAAAGACAAATACACTTGGCACTACAAGAACCTAGAAGACACATAATAAAAAAAAAAAGAATGACAAAACAAGATTTGAAAATATATAATTATCTTTTATTTTCTTTATAAAAAGGTCAAATATGGTCTGGCATTGCGATGGCCCCCCTACCCGTGAAGTACTCAACGTATTTATCACGTACTTCACGGGCACTTTGGGGGGCCAAGCCAGTACGGGCAGTGTCCAGGCCGGTCAGAATGTTCATCTCAGATGGACCGGCCTCAGGCCAAATTGTAGAAACATATGTAGCTGAGAAATGTCTTAAAAAATTGTGAAAAATGCAGCAGCAGTAAATTATATGGTTGAGCTTGTATTCCGCCATGTGGATAGCTGTCTGAAACAGGCGGAACCGGCTGGCCATTATCCCGAAGGCATTCTCCACAACTCTCCGGGCTGTGGCCAGCCGGTAATTAAAAACCCTCCTCTCCGGGGTGAGGGTGCGTTGGGGAAACGGCTGCATCAGGTGTGGTCCCAGTCCAAAGGCTTCATCCGCGATAAAAAACAAAGGGTAGTCCATCCACGTTGTCTGCATCTGGAGGCAGTGCCAGACCACCAGACTGCAGACGGTGAGAGAACTTCGTCTGAGCGAACAATCCGCCATCGGACATCCGGCCGTTCTTCCCCACGTCCACATACAGGAACTCATACCGTGCTGACACCACCGCCATTAACACTATACTATTAAAACCTTTATAATTAAAATAGTATGACCCCGAATGGGGTGGTGGCACTATGTGGACGTGCTTGCCATCAATTGCCCCTCCACAGTTGGGGAAGTCCCACCGCTGGGCAAATTGATCAGCCACAGTCTGCCATTCCTGTGGTGTGCAAGGAAACTGTGGAGTCAAACAAAAAGAATACATTAGTACATTTTCACTTTACATTGCAAACAGATTACACAAAGACATTGTTGACCAACATCAGTATAACATTTATTATTTTAAGGAGTATTTAAACACAAAAATAGAAGGCCCACTTATCAGATGACTCACCCCCGCTGAGGGGACATTAGAAAATATTCTATGGGGGGGGGTGTTTAAGGTGATTTTGGGGGCCCCAAATAAAGGCTCTACCACTCTGCTGAACTTGAATGAGAACTAAAACTTTTGGACACATTTTAGGGGGGTGGGGTTCAAAACTACTATGGCACTGACCAAAAAAAACGGTAGAAAAAAATAGGCTAGCTGTGTTTGGGCACAGGATAGCATGCTGGAGAGGTTAGTGAAGGGAAATAGGCATGTAGGCCCCAAAAAAGGCTATTAGAAGTAAAAACATGCATGGGGAGAAAGGGGACATTCCCAGCATATTACAATCAGGGTAATTTGGGAACGAGGAAAGAAATAAAATACATTCGCAAACAATCAAAACATATAATGTGATGTTAAAGGAGCAAACTTACCTTCATATAGTCCTTCTGCAGGACCTGAATGATGGCAGGAAACGTTTCAGGGATAATGATCCCCAGAGCCTGGGGGGAGATGCCTGTTGTGAACTTGAGGTCCTGCAAGCTTCTCCCAGTCGCCAGGTATCTCAACGTGGCAATAAGCCTCTGCTCGGCAGTGATGGCCTGGCGCATCACAGTGTCCTGCCTCATGATATAGGGGGATAGCAAATCCAACAGATGGTGAAAAACGGGGTCCGTCATCCTGAGATAATTCCTGAAATCATCAGGAATATTCTCATGGATTTCCCGCAGCAGAGGCATATGACAGAATTGGTCCCGCTGGAGCAACCAATTCTTGGTCCATGAACTCCTCCTCACCCTGTTCACGGACTGAACTCGGGTTACAGTGTTAACCGCAACACCAAGTCCATAGCCAGCACGAGCTCGAGAACAAGAACGCACTTCAAACATGGTCTTAAACCGGTCGGCTGGTCAGAACGAACTCAAACAGAACGCACCGTGGAACAGCAAGGCCTGAGAAGAACGACCTGAAAAACAGTAAACGAACAGCCAAGAAGGCACTGCAAAACAGTAACGACCTGACTGCACGCACTGAATAACAAATAAGAACCCACAAGCACAAACTGAACACCAGGAAACGATCTGCAAAGCACGGAGACTGAAAAGCGCAAATCGGCTCTCACCAAACATTTACTAACACGTGGTAACACGAAATCAGCAAAAGCAGCCCAAGGGGTGGCGCCATTAGATTTGAACTTCCCTTTTATAGCGCCGTCGTACGTGTTGTACGTCACGTCGTTTTGGTGCAGTCGGTTTTTTGACTGATGGTGTGTGGGCAAGACTGATGGAAAACAGTTTCATCGGATTTCCGATGGACAAATCCATCGGACTAAAATCCATAGGAAATCCGATCGTGTGTACAGGGATATACAGTACACTGTAATCTTAGAGCCGGTTCACACAGGGGCGACTCGTCAGGCACCTGGCAAGTCGCGTCTCATTCTGTACAATTGAACCGTTCTAATAGGAGCGACTCAAGTTGCTCCGACCTAATAAAAGGTTCCTGTACTACTTTGGGGGCGACTTCAGGGTGACTTCCATTGACTTCTGCAATACAGAAGTCATTTTGCAAGTCGCCTCTGAAGTCGTCTTCAGATCGCCTTGCCGAGTCACGCGGCAAGTCGTGCCGCCCCCAGTGTGAACCGGCACTTACAGTTTACATTACTGTATCAAATTGTTTCACCTCTCTTTTGTCCCTAGTGCTTTGTCCAGTGCCCTGCATGCAGTTTTATATTTTATATAAACTGTTCTTTCTGCCTGGAAACTTGAGAATGTCCATGGCAACCAAAAAGTGTCCCTTTACAACAAAAGTGGTTTTAGATCAGCTAGAAAACAGCGATAGTGAATTAGAACACTTGCAGAATTGAGCGATAGCGATTTGTGGGGAAATTTGTCATCAAACACTGAAAGTAATGACAGCGACAATTCTGCAACTGAGCAAATTTCAGTGTTTTTGATTTGATTACATTAGTGAATAAATGTAATTATTATTATTTGTTATAATTATTTATAGTTATTTATTATAATTGATGATTTTGTGTTTCAAACTTTATCATACCCGGGATGTCTACTAGACTCTTGTTTGGGCAGATTTAAGTGAGTTATTTCTAAGAATTACAGGCCTACAATATAAAACACCAAATTTCCATGCAAAACAATATACTGCTTTCAGCATAAAAAATCAGACATAATCTAGGGAGGTTAAACTAGAAGAAGGGGGGGCGTGGCCTGGACAGGCATGTGAGCGGTCGCACAGCACGGAGCTCCCGCTGACGATCCTCTATTGATCCTCTTCCCGCACCGATCCTGACCCGGCACTCGATCCAGGGACAAGGCACCGCAGCACTGTCCTCGGCGGAGGTAGAATCGGCTCTGGCGGAGCCCTGCATGACCCGCAAAGGGACAAAGAGCGCTGCAGCAGCGGCGGCCATGGACGTCCAAGATGGCGCCTGCTCCCCTCTCCCTCAGAGAGCGACGCGTGGAGCGGGGGATAAGCCACAGGACCCGAGCAGTAAGCCGCCCAAGGCAAACAAACAGCAGGGGAGGGAGCAGCCCAGAGACATGCTCTACTATGCCCAAAAATTACAGGGCCCTAGCTGCTCTCTTCCCCCACCACCGCTGATGCCTGTGCAGGGAGCCTTAGAGCAAAATGGCGCTTCTGCCCTGGATGACACTGTGCCCCTAGAATACTCGTCTGACCACATCAATGACATCTTTGACGAACTACAGGAGGATGCACCCCAGCCCACACTGAGTGAGATCCTGCGAGCTGTACACCGCTGCACCACCTCAGTGACAGCCTCTGTGGACAGTTTAAAGGTACAGTTTGGGGCACTTACTGAGACGGTATCCCTTATTAGACATGACCTCCAGAAAATTAGAGAGAGGACCACGGCGGTGGAGGGTAGGATTAGTGAAGTGGAGGACCAGCTCCCACCCCTCACCAGAGATGCCAGATCTGCGCTGCAGCAATCTGCGCAGGCGAACGCAAAGACCGACGATATCGAGAACCGTCTAAGGAGGAGCAATGTCCGTATAGTGGGGATCCCTGAGAAGGTGGAGGGCAGGGACCCCACGGCCTTTACAGAAACATGGCTCCAAGAAATCTTTGGTAAAGAGGCATTCACCACGCTGTTTGCGGTGGAGAGAGCGCACCGCACACCACCCAGACCCCTCCCCCCGGGCAACCCACCCAGATCAATGCTTGCCAGGCTCCTGAACTATAAGGACAGGGAAATTATACTTAGACTGGCACAGGAAA
Organism: Rana muscosa; assembly: GCA_029206835.1. NCBI lineage: Eukaryota > Metazoa > Chordata > Amphibia > Anura > Ranidae > Rana > Rana muscosa. Next base: position 287,151,252 of record CM055118.1, read on the forward strand.
GGGGAGCTGTGCATTACAATGGAGCTAGGATCTCGTTTTACCCGGATTTCTCTGCTGAAGTGCAGCATAAGAGGGCTAAATTCGCTGATGTAAAGAAACGTCTGCAGAGGCTACAACTTACATATGCCATGCTGTATCCTGCCAAGCTGCATATCACAGTCCGGGGTCAAGCTTCCTTCTTTGAATCCGCTGCGGAGGCGGCGGAGTGTCTGGATCGCAATGAACAGGACCTCTGGGGACGCCGGGATGCTGATGTGGGCGACTGAGGCCCTGGATCAACACATGTGAAGTCGGTATGTTACCTGCAGGCCAGTTGAGTCTGCCTTACCCATAGCGGGACATTTCACCCTTTTCTCAAATGTTAGCGATTAATGAGAGCGTTTGGAAGACTACACTTTGTTTACCCTGGCTATTGCGCCACAGAGGGGGTTGCATGCCCCGTCTGCCACGTTTGACTATCTGAAGTCCCAGTTGTGGGGACATGTTTATCAGTGCCCGGTTGGCACGGGTTCCCTGACAGTCCTTGGAGCCGGGGATGAGTGGGGATGGCCTGCCCCCTCCCCGAGCGGGTACGTTATTCGTGCTCGAAGAAGCTGTTCAGAACTGTTTAAAAGTTATCTCTTGCTCACAATGTCGCGGTGCTTGCTGAACTTTCCTGCTCTGACCCCTTCCCCGCACCCGTTGAAGATCTGCCCACTGGTGATGACCCCTCTCCTATCTGACTCTATTGCCTGGATGCCCAGAACTCTTGTGCCGGAGCCTTTGGCCCCCGGCGATGACCACTTTTTCCACTCACCATGGCCACCACCCCGGTAGTGACTTGGAACGTTTGAGGGGTTCATGATCCGTTGAAACGCACAATGCTTAACTCGTGTTTAAAAAAGTTCCACCCTGCTATTGTGGGCCTCCAGGAGACCCACCTCACAAAAGATACGGTTGGTTGTTTGGGATTTGCTTGGGTGGGCACGTCATACCACTCCACTCACACCTCATACTCTAGGGGGTTGAGTGTACTGCTACACAAGTCCCTGGCTTTCCAGGAACTGGATGTGGAGGTAGACCCCCATGGGAGATATGTTTTTGTGCATTGCAAAGTGTTTACTGTGATGATAATTCTTGCCTTTGTGTATATACCCCCTCCCTTTTCTAGGGAGGTTTTGCAATTACTACTGTCTTATCTAGTTAACAAACCCGATGTCCCCATTATGATTATGGGGGATTTCAATGGATGCCTTGACCCCAGGTTGGATAGACATCCACCGGTTCAGCCACCGCTGGGGGGTAGGGGCACTGTTTTGAGCTGCCTGCTGGCGGAGGTGGGCTGGGTGGATGTGTGGAGGGCCAGATACCCGACTACCAGACAATTTTCATGTTTTTCCAAAACCCATGGTTCATTATCTCGCATTGATCTATGTGTGGGGTCCCAACAGGTTGTGCATATGGTCCCTAGGATAGGATACTTCCCTAGGGGGGTGTCCGACCACTCCCCGCTGGCGGCTCACTTGGTTACCCGTCCCGCTTCCTCCCTGCCCAGGGCACCGTGGAAATTGAATGCCTACTGGCTAAAACTTTTCACATCCCATGACCGGGTCACTTGCCAGATTGATCAGTACTTTTTAGACAACCACCATGGGGAGAACTCAGCGGTGGGCTGGGATGCCTTTAAGGCCTGTTTGAGGGGTTCCTTTATCGCTGAAATCACGGCCATCAAACGCAACTCGTCTGCGCTTCTGGCGCAGGTCGAAGACCAGGTGAAACAATTGGAGCTTGCATTTGTAGTGGATCCAACTGATTCCGCGAGGGAGGCTTGGATATCGGCCCAGGATTCCCTGGACCGGTTGAGAACCTCCGCTGCGGAAAAAAAGAGGTTCTTTACTAGTCAGGCCTTCTATGAGGAGGGGGAGAAGACGGGCAGGCTTCTGGCTAGGATTGCCAGGTCACAGCAGGCCTCTACGGCGATTGCAGCGATCCGAGACTCCCGGGGACGACTGGTGAATGACCCTGAGCAGATTATAGCGAAATTGGCGTCCTTCTACAGCGATCTCTACAGGCCATGTGATGATTATACAGATGAGGACCTATCACAATATCTGGAAACGGTGGGGCTTCCACTCCTGGGCGGGCAGGCCCACGCGGAGATGGAGGACCCGCTCACTCTGGAGGAACTGAGAGAGGCGGTTGCATCTTTCCCCACATGCAAGGCCCCGGGAGATGATGGGATCCCCATGGAGGCCTATGTCCAATATGGCGAGGTGATTCTGCCCAGGCTGCTTGCGGTGTTCAACACCTCCTTCAAGTCCGGAGCATTGCCCCCTTCCATGAATAGAGCTAATATTATACTGTTGTTAAAGGCAGGCAAGGATCCCTTGGATCCCGGCTCGTATAGGCCCATTTTACTGCTGCAGAGCAACGTTAAAATTCTGGCTAAGGTATTGGCTATGAGGGTTAACAAAATTATCTTGTCCATTATTCACCCAGATCAGGCGGGGTTCATGCCTCGCAGCTCCACCGCAACTAATCTTAGGCGGCTATACTTGAACATGCAGACCCCCTCGGAATCCGTCGGCCACAGGGCACTGTTGTCTCTTGACGCCAATAAGGCATTTGACAGTGTTGGCTGGCGGTATCTCTGGGCTGTACTGGCCAAGTTCGGGTTCGGACCCCGGTTCCTAGGGTGGGTGAGGCTGCTGTACGGCTCGCCGCAGGCGGCCATACGATTGTCTGACAGGATGTCTCACGCCTTTGCGTTGGGCAGGGGGACCAGGCAGGGCTGCCCCCTGTCCCCCCTGCTCTTCGCTCTGGCCATTGAGCCCCTGGCGGCTCTGGTGGGAGACTGCCGGTCGGTCAGGGGCTTCCGCTATGGCAATATACATGAGAAAATTATGCTATACGCCGATGACATGCTCCTCTTTCTGGAAGATGTGGATGAATCACTGGCTCAGGTCATGGCCCTTATCACAGAGTTTGGCCGTTTCTCGGGCCTTACAATTAACTGGTCCAAGTCGGCTCTGATGTTCCTGGATGGGGCCCCCGCGCTAGGTGAGGGCCCTCCTGCCCGGTCCCCATAGTATCCTCATTTAAGTACTTGGGTGTATTCATCTCCCCGGTGATCACAGAATTCTGTCAGCTGAATATATACCCCTTATTGACTAGATTCTGGGATAAAATACAGATATGGAACAGACTGCGGATGTCCCTGGCCGGCAAGACGAACCTTATTAAAATGATACTAATGCCCCAGCTGCTGTACCTGCTACACAATGCTCCTGTTGTTATCACGCTTAAAATCTTCAGGGTCGTCAACTCCCTCTTTAGACAATTATTGTGGCACAACAAACCCCCCCGGATCAAATTGGAACAACTACAGCGACCAAAGGAGGGGGGGGCCTTGCCCTCCCCAACCCTTGGATATACTATCTGGCAGTGCAACTACAGCACCTGATAGGTGCCATGGTACCGGCTCCTGTGGGCTCCTCGGCTAGGCTGATGCTGCTTGGCTCGGGGGCCGACACGGTGCCGGAGGGGCTGGAGGCTCAGCGGTTTCAGAAATCAATTAAAAAGATGCCCACTTATTCGCTCCTTCAGAAGGTGTGGAATAAGGCCAAACAACTCCAGAATGTCACGGGGTTCACTAGGTACAGCCCGCTATGGGGGAACGGCAATTACACTGAACTGGCCAAACTTCAGCAGGGCCCTAAGTGGAGATCACTAGGTATAACCCACCTGAGACAAGTGTTTCATAATGGGGCCTTACTTCCTTTTCATGTACTTCAATCGAGATTTGCGCTCCCGTCCAATATGCTGTTTTACTACCTGCAGCTGCGACATGCTGTCAGGGCTCAGGGGGATGCAGTGGAGTGGGTTCAGTCCCCCACCCCTGTCTTTCACATGCTGCAGGACGCCTGTGAGACCAGGGGTGTCATCTCTCAGTGCTATAACATGCTGCTGTCCTCGTTTTTGGAGGGACACCCCATGAAAGTGGTGAGCCAATGGGAGGCGGATGTTGGTCCTATAGAGGGGGAGCTCTGGGAGGAGGCAATGCAGGCGGTAAACGCCTGCTCGCTTAATGTGGCACAAAAGGTATCCCAACTATATATACTACTGAGAGTACATTTTACACCGGTAAAGCTATTCAAGATGGGAAGACTGCCCGATCCGCTATGTGGTAGATGTAGGGCGGTGCCTGGAGATCTGATTCACCTCCTCTGGTGTTGCCCCAAACTCCATAGATATTGGACGGAGGTACTGTCTACGCTTAATTTGGTGTTCCAGACCAACGTTCCTTCTGACCCCTTATGTTGCTTGTTAGGAATACTGGAGGGGGAGATCCCGGAGGAGGTGACTCGAATGGCAATTACTAGGGCATTGTTCCAGGCGAGAAAAACTATTCTACTACTGTGGAAGTCTGCGAAGCCGCCTACGGTCCAGCTGTGGATACAGCAGATGGGTAAAACGCTTTTGATGGAGAAATACATATACCAGCACAGGGGCAACGCGGGAAAGTTTGATAGGCTCTGGGATGCATGGCTTGCTGTACCGGGTTTAAGTCCCATGGAATTGGTGAGGATGAGGCTGTTGGGAGGTGTGTAGCATGCTCCCACCGGCAACAGGTGGGCGGGTGGGAGGGGGGATAGTCTGATGGGATATGTACAGTTCACCCTATGCTATTTGAAATTCTGAGCGGATTGTTTAATGTATGTGATTTTAGATGTGACCAAGGAATGTCAAAAACCTATATTGCTACTTGTAAAAGATATAATATGCTGCATATTTTTGTACCTCGTATTTTTTTTTGTGAGCAATAAAAACCGTTTGATTTAAAAAAAAAAAAAACTAGAAGAAGACCAAGGGGTTGATTTACTAAAACTGAAGAGTGAAAAATCTGGTGCAGCTCTGCATAGAAACCAATCAGCTTCCAGGTTTTTTTTTGTCAAAGCTTAATTGAACACGCTGAAGTTAGAAGCTGATTGGCTACCATGTACAGCTTCACCAGATTTTGCACTCTCCAGTTTTAGTAAATCAACCCCCAAGTGAAGACAATTCCCTGAGTAGCCAATCAGATTTTAGCTCTCATTTTACAATAATAAAAAAAAAACATCTATATGGTGCTGGGCATTACCTGCGTTTGTTATTTCCTTAATTTAAATGATAGCAGGCTCAGTTAGCACAGGGCCACATTTATAAAATGTCAATGCAAAGAACTTTCGTTATTGCTCTCAGTCCCAATCAGATTCAACTTTCATAAGCCAACTGTCATGTTCCAGGGCAGACTAGAATGTGATTTGTGTCTGCGGGGAATTACCAGTTCTTTATGCTGACAGTTTGATACATGAGGCCCGGTACTGGAGAAGCATTGCCCTTTTTGACTTCCAGGTCAGTAGATTCCTTGTAATGGTTATTCATATGTATGCTATGCTTGGCAGTAGAAATGAATACATTTCTTATATTTGTATTCACAAGCTTGACAAAAGGCTTGACAGCATACATATGCATGCATACTTATGGATTTATAATGCATCTAAAACACCTATTTTATTCTGTTAAATAGTGCCAACAACTTCTGCGTTATTTTTTATATTGTACATAGAACAATTCACATCAGCTTCCCTTCCACTTGGGAATTGCAAGCTTTTGTTTCTTCTACGGTCCTACAGACACACAAGGTCCAGTTTGGGTCAAATTTCCATTTTTTTGGACTGGGGAGCTGATATATTTTGGGATTAGTAAATTGGTTCTATGCACCACTTATAGGAAGATGATCTTGCCTCACAATCTCATGTGTCTTCCACAAGCCAGTAAAAGGAAATCTAGGGTCAGATAATAAAGGCCATGGGTTAAAGTGAACTTATTTCTGAACTTATTTCTGGACTTGGGTCCACCAACTTGTAGGTGTGGCCCAGGCTCACTGCCCACAGGGAAACTCACACAGAGACTGGTTGATGCAGCGAAGTGTAATAACGCAATCATATGGAAAGCGAACAGCAAACTCTGCAGACACAGCCACACCGGACCGGAACAGTTACAATGAACCAGACAGACAGTAGGATTCACACTGGAGACACCTGACAGCATATTGCAGGGAAGGCAGCTGGAAGGCAGACCAGGAACCAGGCCAGACACAGGAAGACTGCTAATGGAACACATCAATAGTCCCCGCTCTTTCCCTTATTTACCAGAACCTGATCATATGTCACTCCAACTGTCCCTAGCAAGCAGGGGATCTTTCCCCGTCCTACCCACTATGCACTAACCTGAAGGGGACAGTGCTTTCTATAAGCACTGCCTACCTCAAAGATGGCTTCAAGGTCAACCAGGGCAACAGTGTCCAATAATATATTTTGTTTCACGTGTGATGGTCGGAGTTCTAGACCACCAAGCTCTTGCTAGACTCAGGGATCCCTGAGGAAGTCACGTGACCAGTGACGCAACGCATTGGGTAGAGCCTTGTGACATCAGTTCCGGTGGTGTTTTACGGAAGTATGGTGAGAAGGCGAGTGTGTCACTACTCCCATCGCTTTTTACTGCGGTTTTTACCCTTACTTGATGTAAGCAGTTTCTTTTACTAAATACATTTACTTTTCATTTGGCAATATTGCACTATGGCTGTTCTTTGTTTCCTTCGAGTGCCATTTATACAAGAAGTGTAATTTCTTGGAGCGAGCTGTTTCCTCTATATATGGAATTACCCAAGATGTTTTGATGCCAAGTTTTGGACGTAGTCCTCGCCTGGGACCTGGATGTCTTTACAGATCCATCAGCAGTAGTGATGAGCCGAACACCCCCGGGTTCGGTTCGCACCAGAACCCGCGAACGGACCGAAAGTTCGCACGAACATTAGAACCCTATTAAATACAATGGATGCAAACGTTCGAATTCTAAAGTGCTAATTATAACGACTATTATGCATGTTATTGTCCTAAAAAGGGTTTGGGAACCCGGGTTCTGCACCAGGGGACATGTATCAATGCAAAAAGAAGTTTTAAAAACGGACGTTTTTCGGGAGCAGTCATTTTAATGATGCATAAAGTGAACAAAAAAAAGTCAAATATTCCTTTAAATATCGTACCTGGGGGGTGTCTAAAGTATGCCTGCGAAGTGCCACGTGTTTCCCGTGTTTAGAACTGTCCCTGCACAAAATGACATTTCTAAAGGAAAAAAAAGCCATTTAAAACTGCTTGCGGCTTTAATGTAATGTCTGGTCCCGGTAATATGGATGAAAATCTTTAAGAAAAATGGCATAGCTACTCTTGGTGGGTGCTGGAACGCCCTGCTGTCAACTATTATATCAGGAATTGTAATTACATATAATTGTTGAACAGTGGTAGTAAAAATTGGGCCTTTGATGGTGGTGCTGGTGCCACAACACTGTAAGGCCTGACAGTTACTCTTGGTGGGCTCAGCAATGGGCCCTGCTGTGAATTATTAGATCAATAATTATAATTGCATGCCCCTGTTGAACAGGGGCTGAAAAATTGGGCCTTTGGTGGTGGTGGTGGTGTTGACACAACACTGTAAGGCCTGACAGTTACTCTTGGTGGGCGCAGCAATGGGCCCTGCTGTGAATTATTAGATCAATAATTATAATTGCATGCCCCTGTTGAACAGGGGCTGAAAAATTGGGCCTTTGGTGGTGGTGGTGGTGGTGGTGGTGGTGGTGGTGGTGGTGTTGACACAACACTGTAAGGCCTGACAGTTACTCTTGGTGGGCGCAGCAATGGGCCCTGCTGTGAATTATTAGATCAATAATTATAATTGCATGCCCCTGTTGAACAGGGGCTGAAAAATTGGGCCTTAGGCACTGGTGGCACAACACTGCAACCCCTCACAGATACTGTACTTGGAGCACAGCAATGAGCCCTGTTGCAAAGTATTGCATCAAAAATTGTAATTACACGCCCCTGTTAAACAGGGGCTGAAAAATTGGGCCTTAGGCACTGGTGGCGGCACCCATAAACAAAAATGATCTTCCAAGCTATCATCATCAATCGGATCATTGAGGAGGAGGAGGATAGCCAGTCAACATAACAGCACAGGCACTCAGCTTCAGCATCAGTCTTGAAGGGATGTGACATTTTAAAATCAATTAGTCTGTTAAATCAGCATCAGGTGTGTGGTAGCTGGTGGTGATCCAAGACTGGTTCATCTTGATGAAAGTCAGTCGATCAACCGAGTCGGTGGACAGGCGCACCCTGTGATCCGTGACAAATCCTCCAGCAGCACTGAATGTGCGTTCTGAAAGAACGCTGGATGCAGGACAGGCCAGTAGCTCAATTGCATACTGTGCAAGCTCTGGCCAGTGATCCATCCTCAAGACCCAGTAAGCCAGAGGATTTTCGGTGGGGAAGGTGTCCAAGTCTGACCTTGCCCCTAGGTATTCCTGCACCATGTATATCAGACGCTGGCGATGGTTGCTGGAACCGATCATACTTTGGGGCTGCGGACTAAAGAACTGTCTGAACGCATCGGTCAGACGGCCACCTTCCCCACCGCTCCTTCTTTGACTGACCGAAGCCTCAGCAACTCGTTGTCCAGGACCAGGAGTTTGTAACCTCCCAGTCTCTGGGAACGCGTTGCACAGACCTTTCTGCAAGGCCTCCCGGAGTTGTCTCATCCTCTGCTCCCTCTGCGACGGTAACATAAGGTCCGCAACCTTACCCTTGTACCGTGGATCAAGGAGAGTGGCCAGCCAGTAATGGTCCCTCTCCCTGATCCGAAGAATACGAGGATCCTTCCGCAGACTTTGCAGGATCAGGGAGGCCATGCAGCGTAGGTTAGCTGAGGCATTCAGTCCGGAGTCCTCTGGGTCACTAAGGACGACATGATCCGCAGCCACCTCCTCTCAGCCACGTACAAGTCCACTGGTTTCTTGGGACTGTAAATCATCCCTAAAAGACTGCTGCTGATGATGCTGAGTGCCAGGCTCCACCTCCATGCTGACACAATCCTCCTCCTCCTCCATCTCCATCTCTTCCTGTGCGATGGGTGGGACAGAAGGAACACTGTCTGGGTAAAGGGGGCCTTGAGAGGCAAGGAAGTCCTCCTCTTCCTGCCTCTGTTCTGCCTCAAGTGCCCTGTCCATTATTCCACGCAGCGTGTGCTCCAACAGGTGGACAAGAGGTACAGTGTCACTGATGCATGCACTGTCACTGCTCACCATCCTCGTGGCCTCCTCAAATGGTGCCAGGACAGTGCATGCATCCCTGATCATGCCCCACTGGCGTGGTGAAAAAAAACCAAGCTCCCCTGACCCTGTTCTGGTGCCGTAGTCGCACAGGTACTCATTGATGGCCCTCTGCTGCATGTGCAGCCGCTGCAGCATGGCCAACGTTGAGTTCCACCTGGTGGGCATGTCACATATAAGGCGGTTCTTGGGCAGGTTCAACTCCTTTTTCAGCTCAGCCAGGCGAGCACTGGCATTATAAGATCTGCGGAAATGCACACAGACTTTTCTGGCCTGCCTCAGGACATCCTGTAAGCCCGGGTACCTGCCCAAGAACCGCTGCACCACCAGGTTAAGGACGTGAGCCACACAGGGCACATGGGTCAGTTTTCCCTGTCGGAGGGCGGAGAGGAGGTTGGTGCCATTGTCACAAACCACCATTCCTGGCTTAAGCTGGCGTGGCGTCAACCACCTCTCGGCCTGCCCCTGCAGAGCAGACAGGACCTCTGCCCCAGTGTGGCTCCTGTCCCCCAAACACACCAGCGCAAGCACAGCATGGCATCTTTTTGCCTGCGTACTTGCGTAGCCCCTTGAACGCCTACGGAGCACCGCTGGTTCCAAGGACAAAGCACAGGAAGAGGCCATGGAGGAAGAAGAAGAGGAGGGGGTGGAGGAGAGAGGCGTGTCACAACCAGTAGTAGCATTTTGGAGGCGTGGTGGTGGAACAACCTCCAACACTACTGCACCTTGTCCTGCATCCTTCCCAGCTGCCAAAAGAGTGACCCAATGGGCCGTGAAAGAAAGGTAACGTCCCTGTCCATGCCTGCTGGACCATAAGTCAGCGGTAATATGCACCTTACCGCTGACCACCCTGTCCAGCGAGGCCAAGACATTGCCTTCCACATGCCGGTAGAGAGCCGGAATCGCCTTCCGTGAGAAAAAGTGGCGTTTGGGAACCTGCCACTGAGGAACCGCACATTGCACAAACTCACGGAAGGGGGCCGAGTCTACCAACTGAAAAGGCAGCAGTTGAAGCGCTAGCAATTTAGCCAAGCTAGCATTCAACCGCTGAGCATGTGGATGGCTGGGAGTGAACTTCTTTCGACAGTCCAGCAGCTGGGGCAGGGAAATTTGCCTGCTAGAATCGGACGTCGGTGTACTGCTAGCAGAGTGGCCGCAAGTACTTGGCTGTGACACACCTAATTCTACACCTTCATTCCTCTCAGTGCAGGTTTCAGAGAGGACTGAAGGTATAGTGGGGTTGGAGATCCCAGCTGATGCGGTGCAAGGAGAGGTCCGCTTTGTTCTTTGGTGTGGGTCTTTAAGGTAGGCTTGCCAACAAGTTGCATGGCAGGTCAACATATGTCTGGTCAAGCATGTGGTGCCCAAGCGGCTGATGTTTTGGCCACGCGATATACGCTTGAGACATATGTTGCAAACAGCAGCTGTGCGATCTGATACACTCGCCTCAAAAAAGGCCCACACCAAAGAACTTTTTGAATGACGGGCAGAGGCAGCGCCCTGCACAGGCGGAGCTCTGCGGTGTGATTCCGTCGGTGTGCTGCCCTTACGCTGGCCACCCAAGGGCATCCTGCCTCGTTGGAGATGTGCCTCCTCCTCATCCTCCTCCTCCTCCTCCTCTCTCCTATTAGGCACCCACGTGGAGTCAGTGACCTCATCATCCCCTCCCTCCTCATCACTGGAGCCAATCTGGCAGTATGCTGCAGCTGCTGGAGCATGACTGCCAGATTGGTGTCCTTCTTGAGCATCCCCTCTCTCTGCTCTTACGCTACTGCCTTCCTCTAGCTGGGTATCATCATCAGACCCTTCGAAACGCTGGGCATCCTCCTGGAGCATGTACCCAACACTGTGCTCAAACAGTTCGGGGGACTCCTCAGGAGGAGGACATGGTGGGTCTAGGGAAGGAGTGACTGATGATGACATTGATACCAGGGAAGAGGACGCTTTGGCAGCTGCTTTGCCAGTACCCTGAGCCTGGGTGAGAGAGGATGAGGAGGATGAGGTGGGCTTGGTCATCCACTTTACCAAGTCTTCGGCATGATGTGGCTCAACATGTCCAGCTGCCGAAAAGAAGGACAAGCGTGTCCCATGGCCATGTGCTGATGACAATGCACCGCGTCCACGACCAGCACTGTTGCCCCCAGACACAGAGCCTGCTTGCCCTCTTTTATTGCCTCCTGACTGTCTGCCTCTCCTTGTTTGCCTTCCAGACATTTTAATGGATGGCCTGCAGGGAGATGGGAAAAACAGCAATAAGGGCTACCTTCAGGTGTATACTGTGCAGGAGGCTTAGCAACAATGACACTGACACTGTCCCCTGCCTATCCTTCTCTGTCCCTAAACACAAGGATTTGCAATATGCTTCAGCAAGATTGGTTTAGCACAGAATAGCACACTGACACTTTCCCTGAGTGTCCTTCTCTGTCCCTAAACTCAAGGATTTGAAATATGGTTCAGCAAGATTGGTTTAGCACAGAATAGCACACTGACACTTTCCCCGAGTGTCCTTCTCTGTCCCTAAACTCAAGGATTTGAAATATGGTTCAGCAAGATTGGTTTAGCACAGAATAGCACACTGACACTTTCCCTGAATGTCCTTCTCTGTCCCTAAACTCAAGGATTTGAAATATGGTTCAGCAAGATTGGTTTAGCACAGAATAGCACACTGACACTTTCCCTGAGTGTCCTTCTCTGTCCCTAAACTCAAGGATTTGAAATATGGTTCAGCAAGATTGGTTTAGCACAGAATAGCACACTGACACTTTCCCTGAGTGTCCTTCTCTGTCCCTAAACTCAAGGATTTGCAATATGCTTCAGCAAGATTGGTTTAGCACAGAATAGCACACTGACACTTTCCCCGAGTGTCCTTCTCTGTCCCTAAACTCAAGGATTTGCAATATGCTTCAGCAAGATTGGTTTAGCACAGAATAGCACACTGACACTTTCCCCGAGTGTCCTTCTCTGTCCCTAAACTCAAGGATTTGCAATATGCTTCAGCAAGATTGGTTTAGCACAGAATAGCACACTGACACTTTCCCTGAGTGTCCTTCTCTGTCCCTAAACTCAAGGATTTGAAATATGGTTCAGCAAGATTGGTTTAGCACAGAATAGCACACTGACACTTTCCCTGAGTGTCCTTCTCTGTCCCTAAACTCAAGGATTTGAAATATGGTTCAGCAAGATTGGTTTAGCACAGAATAGCACACTGACACTTTCCCCGAGTGTCCTTCTCTGTCCCTAAACTCAAGGATTTGCAATATGCTTCAGCAAGATTGGTTTAGCACAGAATAGCACACTGACACTTTCCCTGAGTGTCCTTCTCTGTCCCTAAACTCAAGGATTTGAAATATGGTTCAGCAAGATTGGTTTAGCACAGAATAGCACACTGACACTTTCCCCGAGTGTCCTTCTCTGTCCCTAAACTCAAGGATTTGAAATATGGTTCAGCAAGATTGGTTTAGCACAGAATAGCACACTGACACTTTCCCTGAGTGTCCTTCTCTGTCCCTAAACTCAAGGATTTGAAATATGGTTCAGCAAGATTGGTTTAGCACAGAATAGCACACTGACACTTTCCCCGAGTGTCCTTCTCTGTCCCTAAACTCAAGGATTTGAAATATGGTTCAGCAAGATTGGTTTAGCACAGAATAGCACACTGACACTTTCCCCGAGTGTCCTTCTCTGTCCCTAAACTCAAGGATTTGCAATATGCTTCAGCAAGATTGGTTTAGCACAGAATAGCACACTGACACTTTCCCTGAGTGTCCTTCTCTGTCCCTAAACTCAAGAATTTGCAATATGTTTCAGCAACATTGGTTTAGCACAGAATAGCACACTGACACTTTCCCTGAGTGTCCTTCTCTGTCCCTAAACTCAAGGATTTGAAATATGGTTCAGCAAGATTGGTTTAGCACAGAATAGCACACTGACACTTTCCCTGAGTGTCCTTCTCTGTCCCTAAACTCAAGGATTTGAAATATGGTTCAGCAAGATTGGTTTAGCACAGAATAGCACACTGACACTTTCCCCGAGTGTTCTTCTCTGTCCCTAAACTCTAGGATTTGAAATATGGTTCAGCAAGATTGGTTTAGCACAGAATAGCACACTGACACTTTCCCTGAGTGTCCTTCTCTGTCCCTAAACTCAAGGATTTGAAATATGGTTCAGCAAGATTGGTTTAGCACAGAATAGCACACTGACACTTTCCCCGAGTGTCCTTCTCTGTCCCTAAACTCAAGGATTTGAAATATGGTTCAGCAAGATTGGTTTAGCACAGAATAGCACACTGACACTTTCCCTGAGTGTCCTTCTCTGTCCCTAAACTCAAGGATTTGAAATATGGTTCAGCAAGATTGGTTTAGCACAGAATAGCACACTGACACTTTCCCCGAGTGTCCTTCTCTGTCCCTAAACTCAAGGATTTGAAATATGGTTCAGCAAGATTGGTGTAGCACAGAATAGCACACTGACACTTTCCCCGAGTGTCCTTCTCTGTCCCTAAACTCAAGGATTTGCAATATGCTTCAGCAAGATTGGTTTAGCACAGAATAGCACACTGACACTTTCCCTGAGTGTCCTTCTCTGTCCCTAAACTCAAGGATTTGCAATATGCTTCAGCAAGATTGGTTTAGCACAGAATAGCACACTGACACTTTCCCTGAGTGTCCTTCTCTGTCCCTAAACTCAAGGATTTGAAATATGGTTCAGCAAGATTGGTTTAGCACAGAATAGCACACTGACACTTTCCCTGAGTGTCCTTCTCTGTCCCTAAACTCAAGGATTTGAAATATGGTTCAGCAAGATTGGTTTAGCACAGAATAGCACACTGACACTTTCCCCGAGTGTCCTTCTCTGTCCCTAAACTCAAGGATTTGAAATATGGTTCAGCAAGATTGGTTTAGCACAGAATAGCACACTGACACTTTCCCTGAGTGTCCTTCTCTGTCCCTAAACTCAAGGATTTGAAATATGGTTCAGCAAGATTGGTTTAGCACAGAATAGCACACTGACACTTTCCCCGAGTGTCCTTCTCTGTCCCTAAACTCAAGGATTTGAAATATGGTTCAGCAAGATTGGTTTAGCACAGAATAGCACACTGACACTTTCCCCGAGTGTCCTTCTCTGTCCCTAAACTCAAGGATTTGAAATATGGTTCAGCAAGATTGGTTTAGCACAGAATAGCACACTGACACTTTCCCTGAGTGTCCTTCTCTGTCCCTAAATTCAAGGATTTGAAATATGGTTCAGCAAGATTGGTTTAGCACAGAATAGCACACTGACACTTTCCCTGAGTGTCCTTCTCTGTCCCTAAACTCAAGGATTTGAAATATGGTTCAGCAAGATTGGTTTAGCACAGAATAGCACACTGACACTTTCCCCGAGTGTCCTTCTCTGTCCCTAAACTCAAGGATTTGAAATATGGTTCAGCAAGATTGGTTTAGCACAGAATAGCACACTGACACTTTCCCCGAGTGTCCTTCTCTGTCCCTAAACTCAAGGATTTGAAATATGGTTCAGCAAGATTGGTTTAGCACAGAATAGCACACTGACACTTTCCCTGAGTGTCCTTCTCTGTCCCTAAACTCAAGGATTTGAAATATGGTTCAGCAAGATTGGTTTAGCACAGAATAGCACACTGACACTTTCCCTCACTGTCCTTCTCTGTCCCTACAAACAAGGTTTAGCACAGAATAACACACTGACACTCTCCCTACCTATCCTTCTCTGTCCCTAAACACAAGGAATCCAGGATTAGTAAAGAAAAAAAATGACACTGTCCCTGCCTATGCTTCTCTTTCCCTGCTCCGGAACACACTACACAAGGCCACCGCGCTGGCGGCCTTTTATAGTGTGGGGCGTGTACTAAACCCCCTCAGCAATAATTGGCCACAGGCATCCTGCCTGTGGCCAATCATTGCTCTCCTCGCTGCCGGCGCTGTGATTGGCCAAGCATGCGGGGTCACAGTGCATGCTCGGCTAATCACAGCGCCTGGATGACACTGCGATGGCGTAGTGCATTGTGGGCCGTTCGCGTCACTCGAATTTGATCATTCGATATTCGACGAACGATCGAACAGCCGATGTTCGAGTCGAACCTATGTTCGACTCGAACACCGAGCTCATCCCTAATCAGCAGGATTCCTTATCTGACTATCTGATGAGCTTGGTTTGACCCTTGGGTCATTGTTGGAGGTGAGAGTCCAATTCATAAATTTAACAGTCAATGTTTGGATTAATGTTTTGTCTGTTTTTTCTTCTTTCAAGTTATCCCTATGAGATTTTTACCTTTATATGAACTGACTCCTACCATTGGGCTTTAGTTGGACTTTTATTCACATTTTTTTATTTGTATGTTTGGATACTCATCATATTCATTCTTTGAGTATATTACTTTATGGCACATTATTGAATAAGCTCACCATTCTCATCTTTTTCTTTTACATTATTTATGCAGTGTTTTTTGAGTACACTACTAAGTGTTTGCAGCTAATTCACGGTCACTATAGATGTACTATACTGAGTTTATTTTCACTATGTTCACTGGAGGCTGATAGTTTGTATTTGCTTAAAAATTAGAACATAGTAGCGTGCAAGTTTTTCCCTTATAACACATAAAAGTCAACAGCTTAAAGTGGTTGGGAGTACATGCATAAGGTTTTATATTCCTATAAGAGTTCAAAGGGGTTTTTAGAGATACTAGCTCCTAGGACAGTATAGATTAGTTTGTAGGCAGGATCAGTATGGCCTTCCTGCAAGGGTGGCACTATCCAACTGCTTCCCTAAAGAGACCTATGGAGGCCTCGGGGTTCCCCCTTGTCCTCCACCCTCTCTGCACAGTGGCTGCTGGATAGCGCCACCTTTGCAGGGAGGCTGCAATGCGCAGGCGCGGGTCTGGCATGTAGTGATAGGAGCCATTCCTTACATCACTTTCCTTGAGTGGAATGCATGCCGGATCCTGTTGTCAGTGAACTGGATAGGACCTTTCGACTGGGGAAACTGCACATGTCTTATGCTCTTATGTTCCTGTAAACATGTGAGAGGATACAATTGCAATTACAATTTTAATGTATTACTTTTATTAAACAATATCACACTATATACGTCCCTTTTGTGGTCCATTTTAAAGCCCTTTTACAGTGCTAAAATTGGGGAAGAGGAGTTTGGAGATTTAGTGTAGGAATTGCCTATTATCTTTAAGAAGGGGAATTATATATACAGTATATACAGTATATGTTTGATGGTCACGCGATGGCCGAATAGATCTGGTGAGCGCATATTTTTTTTTGCACTTTGGGTGAAGCACCTTTATGAAGACTGGAGCACTTATCACAGTATACTCACTGTTTAGGAACACGGTGACTGGACACATATTTTTGAAGATTTCATTTTTTTTTTTATAGACTTATTTACTATATGAATTTGCATCTGATATTTTGTAATAATTGATGTGTTATTTTTACTATATTGCAATTTATTTATAGGTAGCGCTCTTTCTTTTACTATTGATATAATAGTAGTGTTTGTCACTGTCAAAGGAGCAGCAACCTAGGTCTTTAGATCTTTTGGGGTTTTGTGATCATATTGTTGGAGCCCCTATTAGTGTATGAGTAGTTCATAAAGCTTTTCTCACTACAGGAAAATTTGTATCCATTCATTATGTTTTTTTAACCACACGCCGACCGCCCGCTGTCAAATGGCAGAATAGCTCCCCTGCACGAATCGCCGTAGCTGTACGGCGGCCACTTTAAGGGGTATAGGGGGCGCGCGCGCGCCCCGTCACTGAAGAGCCAATGCACGTACCCGGTGGCCGCAATGTCTGAAGGGCACCCGCGATCGCTCGTGACAGAGCAGGAACGTGGATCTGTGTGTGTAAACACACAAATCCATGTCCTGTCAGGGGAGAGGAGACAGATCGTGTGTTCCTAGTATATAGGAACACCGACTGGTCTCCTCCCCCAGTCAGTACCATCCCCCCACAGTTAGAACACACAGTGAGGGAACACATTTAAACCCTTAATTGCCCCCTAGTGTTAACCCCTTCACTGCCACTGACATTTATACAGTAATCAGTGGCTATTTATAGCTCAGATCGCTGTATAAATATCAATCGTTTCAAAAAAGTGTCAAAAGTGTCTGATCTGTCCGCTGCAATGTCACAGTCCAGATAAAAATTCCAGATACCCACTGTAAAAAAAAATAATAATAATAAAATGCCATGAATCAATAACCTATTTTGTAGGCGCTATAACTTTTGCACAAACCAATCAATACGCTTATTGTGATTTTTTTTTACCAAAAATATGTAGATTACATATCGGCCTAAACTGAGGAATTTTTTTAGTTATTTGGATATTTATTATAGCAAAAGTAAAAAAATATTGTGTTTTTTTAAACATTGTCACAATTTTTCTGTTTATAGCGCAAAAAATAAAAACCGCAGAGGTGATCAAATACCATAAAAAAAACTCTATTTGTGTAAAAAAAAGGACGTCAATTTTGTTTGTGTACAGCGTCGCATGACTGCGCAATTGTCAGTTAAAGCGACGCAGTGCCGTATCGCAAAAAAATCACGGTCAGGAAGGGGGTAAATTCTTCTGGGGCTAAAGTGGTTAATTACAAATTCCCTATTTTTACAAATTCCTTGTACCCAGAGACTGCAAGCACCACAATTTTACATCCTGGGTACACACACGCTTACCCTATGAAATACATAGTCCACTATATACAGTATGGCTGAGCAGGCTCCACACAGAAGTCTACTTTTAATAAGATTAAAAAAAAAATAATTGAGTTCACTTGTTCATCTTTTTCCAGCTAAAAGCTCATACTAAGAATTAATACGACAATTCAGAGTGCCTTGTATAAGCTCTTGCTATAAACCAGCGGATCATTTTGATGAATGTACCTGTGTTCCTGTAGGATTACGCATAAATCCTTTTTTGCAAACTGCGTCTATGGTTTATAATATCCCAACCCTTCCTCCTGCTAGAAAATAACATGACAGTGATGAATTTTCTGGATAATGAGGTCAAAGCCTCACAGGAACAAAATAATAACAATGACGGGTTATGGGAGACAAGAACACAGCAATCTCTGGGCAGTATTTAATTTAGAATGATGGCACTGCAACTAGAACATGTGGAACAGCTATTCAAATTCCTATCCTGTATATACATCCTAGGATCGATCTATCTGTCTATCTATCTATCTATCTATCTATCTATCTATCTATCTATCTATCTATCTATCTATCTATCTATCTATCTATCTATCTATCTATCTATCTATCTATCTATCTATCTATCTATCTATCTATCTATCTATCTATCTATCTATCTATCTATCTATCTATCTGTCTGTCTGTCTGTCTATCTATCTATCTATCTATCTATCTATCTATCTATCTATCTATCTATCTATCTATCTATCTATCTATCTCTCAGTTCAGGAGGGCTCTGTACAGCAAGTCCAAAGCATAAAGTCTCATGCACACTGGGCTTAACCACTTGAGCTTCGTGAAGTTTTACCCCCTTCATGACCAGGCCATTTTTTGGCGATTTAGCACTGGTAATTGTGTAGTCATGCAACGCTGTATCCCAATCAGTGTATATTGATTGGTTCAGTAAAAGTTACAGTGCCTACAAACCAAGGTGTATATATATAGCAGACTCAAGTGGTTGTCTGTATATACATCTGCATATTTCCTGTTTTTGTACTTGTCTAAACGTATATATGCATCCCATTGTGACTTTTTCATTAAGTCATTTATCTATTTTAACTTTTCTAATACAAAATATATATTTTCTATAATATTTTTTTGTCAAGGAGTTTCTGCCTTTCAAAGTCCCACAGAGGAATTAGCTCTATTAGGTATATATACTGGAGCTTTTTTTTATTTATTTATATTAATACTGCTAATGCAGCGACTTATCATGGGACTGTGATAGTGCGGCAGGCAATCCAAAACTAACTGACGCTGGTGGAAACTGACTAACTGCCACTGTCATCACCTGTAACACTACAGTAATCAGTGCTAATAACATAAACTGTCACTGTAATGACACTGGCTGGGAGGAGGTTAACATCTAGGGCAATCAAGGGGTTAAGGGTGACAGTGACAGAGGGATGGTGGTGGGGGGTGGAATCAGTGGCAGAGGGATGGTGGTGGGGAAAGGGATGGGATCAGTGGCAGAGGGATGGTGGTGGGGGGGTGGGATCAGTGGCAGAGGGATGGTGGTGGGGGGATGAGATCAGTGGCAGAGGGATGGTGGTGGAGGGGGAATGGGATCAGGGGCAGAAGGATGGTGGTGAAGGGGGTATGGGTTTAGAGGCAGAGGGATAGTGGTGAAGGAGGGTGGGATCAGTGGCAGCAGTGGGGGTGGTGAAGGGAGGTGTGATCAGTGGCGATGGTGGGGGTGAATGGGGTGGGATCAGTGGTGGTGGTGAAGGGGGTGGGACCAGTGGCAGTGGTGGTGGCGAAGGGGGTGGGATCAGTGGCAGTGATGATGGTGAAGGGGATGGCATCAGTGTCAGCAGGAGTGGTGACATCAGTGGATCAGGGGCAGCAGTGGTGGTGAGGTAGTGGGGTCAGTGGTAGCAGTGGTGGTGAGGGGGTGGGATCAGTGGCAGCGGTGGAGGTGTTAAGGGGGGTGGGGTCAGTGGCAGTGGTGAGAGGGGGGATCAGTAGCAGCAGTGGTGGTGGTGAAGGGGGGTGGGATCAGTGGCAGTGGTGAGGGGGTTGGGATCAGTGGCAGTGGTGGTGCCATCCTCCCCCACCACCACTGCTGCCTCTTACTGATCCCATCCCCCTTCACCCCAACCACAGATCTCATACCTATCCCCCCTATCACCTTGGTTGCAGAGGTGATGGGGGCATAGTGATGAGATCTGTGATGGTGGTGGGGAGGTGGGATCGCTAGGAGGCAGCGGTGGTGGAGGATGGAATCAGTTGCACTGATATCTGGCAATTAGTCACTTATTCAGTCAGTCAGTCGATTTCCCCTCAGTATTCACGTGTCTGCCGCTGTGTCATGGGGTCTCCTCGCAGAGGAAAGAGCTCCTTCCCTTAACTCTATTGATCGTCAGCTGGTCAGCCGTTGCCTTGCTTTCAGCCTTTCAATGCTCACTGCTTAGCCTCCCCTCAGCAGCTGAGCGAACGAGCGGACGGGTCCCTAACAGTGGCACAGCCAGAACGGGCCCCCCCACAGTGTCAGAACTCCAGGGTCCAGTCGCAAGTGCAACTGCTGCGACCCCGGTAGTTCTGCCACTGTTTCTGGTATTTAGAGGAGAAAAGAAAACACCCTTTGTGCATGAGGCCTAAATTAAAATAAAGTAGCTGCTTGTCTGAGCAACCAGCTAAAGTTAGGTCAATTCCTGACTAAAAGAGTGCCCCTAGTGGGTTCCTCAAACATACAGGCAGCACATATACCTTTATTAGTGTTTGGTCAGCAGTCAGCCTTTTCACTCAGCAGAAAACTCTTACAGCAGAGAGAGAGAGCCATGAACATCAGTCAGCTCACATCGATATATAAAAGCCTGTGCAAAGCAGAGACTAACAATGGGATTTGGCTTTCAGGTAAGAGGTGTACCTAGGAATGGGGCAGGAGACAAAAGTCTGAATGCTAAAAATGTGCTACATCTCCTAGCTCCTTTATGTATCTGTTCTGGAGATGTCCAAAACTATATTGGTACTGGAAGGAAGTGATATGTTAAATTTCGTATATGACACTGTGTTGATTCCAGAACACGTTCTATGCCTTCTATGGTTAAACAACCTGGTCAATGACCAAGTAGTGGCTATTGCGAGATCACATATCATGGCACACAAGTTGATAGCCTGAAGCTAGATGGTAATGAATCCAAAGTGTTGCTGTTATTGCCTTGTGAGTAAATTATTATTA
Source organism: Rana muscosa (assembly GCA_029206835.1). Lineage (NCBI taxonomy): Eukaryota > Metazoa > Chordata > Amphibia > Anura > Ranidae > Rana > Rana muscosa. Next base: position 287,172,333 of record CM055118.1, read on the forward strand.
TTTTTTTAATTTATTTTTTGCACTTGTGTGTTTTCATTTTGTTTATTCATTCTAAAGCTTTATAAAAATAAAATCTGATAAAAAAGAAGAGTGGCACCTAATAGATAGGTGCACTGGCAAAAAAAAAAAATTTGTTTCATCGATCATGGGTTATGATCGAAATTCATAGATTCATAAATTCGAAAATTCATAAATTCGGAAATTCGAAAATTCAAAAATTCGAAGAATCGGAAATTCGGAAATTCGAAACTCCGAAAATCCGAACATAAGAAAGAAAATCCGAAAATTTTAAAGAATGAAAATCCGAAAATTCTAAATAATAACTAACTAACTAACTAACTAATGATAACTAACTATTAAATTATAAGTATTGGAATTTCCTTTCAAATTTGGCTGTTAATCAACGTAACGAATATGAATTCATCCGAAGTTATGAATTATCTGAAATAATGAATGCCGTATCTTAAACAAATGGAAGGGAATGAATTAATGATAATAATAATAATAATAATAAAACGTTTTTATTATTATTATTGTTATTTATTATTATTAATTTGTTACGTTCCATTCGTTAAGATGCGGCATACTTAATTTCGGATAATTTGTAACTTCGAATAAATTCGTATTCGTTACATTCTCTAACAGCCAAATTTAAAAGGAAATTCCAATACCTATAATTTAATAGTTAGTAATAGTTAAGCTATTATTAGTTAATTATTATTTCAGACTTTCAAATGGGGTTTTCAAATTTTCGTTCTTGTTTTTTGGATTTTCTTTCTTTTGAATTTTCGTTCTTATTTTCGAAATCTTCAAATTTTTGGATTTTTAAATTTCCGAATTTCCGAAAATTTGGATTTTCGAATTTGGAATTTCCAAATGTTCAAATATCTAAATTTTAGAATATTCAAATTCTCGAATATTAGAATTTACAACATTTTGAATATTCAAATTTATGAATTTTCGATTATTCAAATATTCAGAAAAATTAGTTAAAGCGGAGTTCCACCCAGATTAACAACTTTATTTTATCCCCTTCAGCACACTGCCGACATGTTCACTCGACAATTTATTTTTTTTCCCTCTGTAAATACCTTATTCTTGCCGTTTGCAGATTGACTTCCTGGACTTGACTCCCGCGGGAGTAGGCGTGGCTACTGTATTACCCGGCGCCGCGATGACTCTTGGGAGCTTGGTGTCACGCTTCCCAGGAGTCATTGCGGTACGCCGTACTAGGATTTCCATCACAACGGGGCGTGAACATTCAAAGACGCCGCCCGTTGTGATGGCAACAATCAGCATACAGGAAATCATTGCTTGTGGGCTTCAACATGCCCACAAGCAAAATGGGAACTGCTGTGCTCGCATTTTTAAAGTTCTTATTTTGCCGGAAAAGGGACATGGGATAATTCATAACCTCAAACGAGTGAGTGATTATTTATAATGCGAAAATCTATTCAATACCAGGAAAAAAAAAAATATTTGCCGCAGAACCTCCGCTTTAAACAGGTTTTTGTTAATTTGGGTATTTACGAATTAACGAATTTGTCAGAATTAGTTAAGAAACGAATTTGTAACGTAACAAATTGCACTTGGTGGCAGTCAAGCTAAGCAGCAGCAGAAACCGATATAAGGTAGAAACAGCCTTTTGGAAAACCAAAGTGGCAATAATTAAGCTGAAACATGTATTCAGCTCACAACGTCTGAATTCAGAAAATTTGGTCTGAATCTAACATCATCTGAATTTCAGGATCAACTCTACAGAACATATGAAAAGTCATTAAGAAGTAGACTTCACTTGTAATAATAGCTTTCTCGCATCTACATCCATGTTGTTTCTTGCTTCCTTACAGCGTGTTTTTTTGCAGCCCTTTTCTCGTTGTTTGTATAACGTTACAGCCAGTATATTGCTCATATCACAAAAAGATATCTGCCATATTTTCTTTTACAATGATCACCACTGGAGAATGACACACTTGGATTCAGAAATTCTCCGGACCCGTGTCTTTTATCTGGAGAATGCAGGCATCAGTAATGTACCAACCCAACACTCTGATAAATGGACTGAAGAGGAGTGCTCATTGTATCAGGAAAGTATATATGGTAGAAGTTCTGCCACTTGACCTTCTTAGTAATGTTATCTTTTCTATTCATCTTTATTACATGTATGTTATGTTATGTTCACCGAATGCTGCCAAGAAAAATGACCTACATACATTTTATATGTCTGCATACTGCAGTCATTTGTGCATAGTTATTTTTATTTTTTTCTACAATAAATTTTATTTGTATTAAATGACATCCCTAATGCAAGTGAGATGTGCCTGTTTGTTTTTAACTTTTTTATGATTATTTTCCTAAAAAAATATATTGGTTCCACACTGTCAAAGAACTGGAGCTGTAAGCTTTTGAACCTGCATAATTTGTCGGGACGCTCATAATAAGCAAACGCAATTCTGTCTACTAGCATCTAATGATGGTAAGTGTCTTGCTATGTTCCCCAAAATGCAAAAGCAGACTTCAAAGCCTTTGTAAATAACACGTAATCACTTTGACAGGTTGACACTAGGGATGAGAAATTGTGAGTTTTCTCTCTGCCGAAATTCCTTCTCAATTGAGACCCTTTTCATTGAAATTTTGCCATTAGGCAAAATAAAAGATAATACCAGTGAGTTGAAGGGGACCCCACAATGCATCCATATCCAATTAGTCAACAAAGCAACAATAGTCACATCAAACGAACTTTGGAGGACATCATTGTGAGGCAATCAGAATAATTATCACAAATTGATTAACCACTTCACCCCCGGAAGAATTTACCCCCTTCCTGACCAGAGCACTTTTTGCGATTCGGCACTGCGTCACATTAACTGACAATTGCGTCGTGCGACGTGGTACCCAAACAAAATTGATGTCCTTTTTTTCCCCACAAATTGAGCTTTCTTTTGGCGGTATTTGATCACCTCTGCGTTTTTTTTTTTCTCGCTATAAACAAAAAAAGAGCGACAATTTTGAAAAAAAACAATATTTTTAACTTTTTGCTATAATAAATATCCCCAAAAAATAAATAGAAAAACTAATTTCTTTCTCAGTTTAGGCCGATACGTATTCTTCTACATATTTTTGGTAAAAAAAATTGCAATAAGCGTATATTGATTGGCTTGCGCAAAAGTTATAGCGTCTACAAAATAGGGGATAGTTTTATGGCATTTTTATTATTATTATTATTTTTTATATTAGTAATGGCGGCAATCAGCGATTTTTATCATGACTGTGATATTATGGTAGACACATCGGACACTTTTGACACTATTTTGGGACCATTGTCATTTATTCAGCAATCAGTGCTATAAAAATGTACTGATTACTGTGTAAATGACACTGACAGGGAAGGGGTTAAACACTAGGGGGCGATGAAGGGGTTAAGTGTGTCCTAGGGAGTGATTCTAACTGTGGGGGGGTGGGCTACAAGTGACACGACAGTGATCACTGCTCCCGATGACAGGGAGCAGTAGATCACTGTCCTGTCACTAGGCAGAACAGGGAAATGCCTTGTTTACATAGGCATCTCCCTGTTCTGCAGCTCCGTGACACGATCGCGGGACACCGGCGCACCCGCGCGGCAGCAAATTCAAAGCAATGTACAGGTACGTTGCTTTGCGCAGCTGTGCCATTCTGCCGACCTATATCGGCTTTAGCCGGTCGGCAAGTGGTTAAAACTTCCTAATATTTTATTAGATCTGCTTAACATTCAGTACAAATTTATTAATTTAGCACCAAACAGCCTTATTATACTCATCACTTAGTAGAGATTTCTATGTCATGTGCCTTTGTACAATGTGTACATCAATGTCTTTTAAAAAATGTAGCCATACCCCCGTTGGGATTGCTGAATGTAGTGGTTCACCTGTCACCCTGCCCAGCCAGACATCCATTTCTCAGTCACTCAGAGACATAGAACAGTCCATAGCTTTGTGTTGGTTTTGTTTTTTTTATTGCAGGGAATAAACTTGGATTGGAAATTGGGAAATATGGAATGCTCAGAAATATTCAGTGCAAACTTGCTTGGGACTTCTATATACACTCCAGTATATACACTCCAATCTACTCTCCAGCACAAACACTTGCTGCACACCATTTCTCCTCCAGCACTTCACTTGCTGCAGCCTGTTACTCCTCCGGACTAGCTAGCACCACATGGTTAGGCCTGACACTGCTTCAGCCAGGTCTCAATGAACTCCTTTTTGCGGGCAGGGACCTCGGGCCCCTGTGATGTAGAAATAGTCCAGGTGCTAGCTATACTCTATTCAGCTACCACTCCCAGATGGCTCTCTTCAGGTCCTGCCAGCCAGCCTGGCTGCAATGACCTCTCTCCACTGCCCTTCCCACAGTCCTCTTCTGGTTCTGCACCCATCTCAAACTGCAATCTCCCAGTTCTCTTAGGAGTGCCTCCCCAGTCCTCCCGACTGTGCTCACTCACCAGTCCTCCCGGCTGCGACCAGTAATCCTCCCTGGAGACTCTAATGCCCCATACACATGAGAAGAATTTCCGTCTGAAAAAAGTTGGATGGAATTCCGCTCAAGTTTGGCTTGCATACACACGGTCACACAAAAGTTCTCTGAACTTTTGAGCGTTAAGAATGCGGTGACATACAACACTATGACGAGGCGAGAAAAAGAAGTTCAATGCTTCCGAGCTTGCGTCAAATTGTTTCCGAGCATGCGCGTTTTGGTCCCCGTCGGAATTGCATACAGACGAACGGATTTGCCGATAGGAATTTTTTCCGTTGGAAAAATAGAGAACCAGCTCTCAATCTTTTGCTGGCGGAAATTCCGACAGCAAAAGTCCGATGGAGCATACACACGGTCAGAATTTCCGACGAAAAGCTCACATCAGACTTTTGCTGGCGGAAAATCCGACCGTGTGTACGCGGCATTTGAAGTGTTCTCTCCCGCTCTCTCATGTGCCTTTCCTTCCAGGATCTCGTCACTCCTTCTGGATGCATTCGAGTCCCAGCCCAGGGTCACCTCTCCCAAGACTGGGGAGCTCCCTGTGGGCCCCGACAGCCTCCACACTCCCTCACTCCAGCTCTTCCACTCAACAACCTCTCCCCAGCTGAGCTGACACAAGGTATTTAAGGAGGCCTGCCCTCTGCCAATCCAAGTTGGGGATAGGTCAAGGCTCCTTACTGTAGAATACCCCAGGGAGCTCCACCTCTCCTCCCCTCCTCTCCTTCTAGAAAGAAGAGGGAGAGGACAGTGATGCTACCTGTGAGTCGCCTGCTGCTGCCCTGAGCCACTACCAGCTCAGAATGTAAACAAATAGGCCTAGCAACTGGCTAGGCCTGCCTAAATTTACCTACTCTACCAGAAAATCCTCACTCTAGCACCTCCCTAACTAGAGGGTGCTACAAACATATTATGCAACAGTTACATACAGCCAGGTCCATAAATATTGGGACATCGACACAATTCTAATCTTTTTGGCTCTACACACCACCACAATTGATTTGAAATAAAACAAACAAGTTGTCTTTAACTGCAGACTTTCTGCTTTGATTTGAGGGTATTTACATCCAAATCAGGTGAATGGTGTAGGAATTACAACAGTTTGTATACGTGCCTCCCACTTTTTAAGGGACCAAAAGTAATGGGACAGATTAACAATCATAAATCAAACTTTCATTTTTTAATACTTGGTTGCAAATCCTTTGCAGTCAATTACAGCCTGAAGTCTGGAACGCATAGACTTCACCAGACGCTGGTTTTCATCCCTGGTGATGCTCTGCCAGGCCTCTACTGCAACTGTCTTCAGTTCCTGCTTGTTCTTGGGGCACATGCCCTTCAGTTTTGTCTTCAGCAAGTGAAATACATGCTCAATCGGATTCAGGTCAGGTGATTGACTTGGCCATTGCATAACATTCCACTTCCACTTCTTTCCCTTAAAAAACTCTTTGATTGCTTTCGCAGTATGCTTCGGGTCATTGACCATCTGCACTGTAAAGCGCCGTCCAATAGGTTCTGAAGCCCGAAACACTTCAGAATTCATCCTGCTGCATTTGTCAGCAGTCACATCATCAATAAATACAAGAGAAACAGTTCCATTGGCAGCCATACATGCCCACGCCATGACACTACCACCACCATGCTTCACTGATGAGGTGGTATGCTTTGGATCATGAGCAGTTCCTTTCCTTCTCCATACTCTTCTCTTCCCATCACTCTGGTACAAGTTGATCTTGGTCTCATCTGTCCATAGGATGTTGTTCCTGTGAAGGCTTTTTTAGATGTTTGGCAAACTCTAATCTGGCCTTCCTGTTTTTGAGGCTCACCAATGGTTTACATCTTGTGGTGAACCCTCTGTATTCACTCTGGTGAAGTCTTCTCTTGATTGTTGACTTTGACACACATACACCTACCTCCTGGAGAGTGTTCTTGATCTGGCCAACTGTTGTGAAGGGTTTTCTTCACCAGGGAAAGAATTCTTCGGTCATCCACCACAGTGGTTTTCCGTGGTCTTCCGGGTCTTTTGGTGTTTCTGAGCTCACCGGGGCGTTCTTTCTTTTTAAGGATGTTCCAAACAGTTGATTTGGCCACACCTAATGTTTTTGCTATCTCTCTGATGGGTTTGTTTTGTTTTTTTCAGCCTAATGATGGCTTGCTTCACTGATAGTGACAGCTCTTTGGATCTCATATTGAGAGTTGACAGCAACAGATTCCAAATGCAAATAGCACACTTGAAATGAACTCTGGACCTTTTATCTGCTCCTTGTAAATTGGATATTGAGGCCATGGAACAGCTGAGCAGCCAATTGTCCCATTACTTATGGTCCCTTAAAAAGTGGGAGGCACATATACAAACTGTTGTAATTCCCCCACCGTTCACCTGATTTGGATGTCAAAAAGATTAGAATTGTGTCGATGTCCCAATATTTATGGGCCTGACTGTGTAATCTCATATCATGTAATAATTTCACTAAATGATAAATGTCATCTTCTTATCCTATATGTCAGTTCTGATGCATTTTGCAGTAACAACCACTTCTTCAGAGAATATGCAGATGGTGCATTTTAGTAAACAAGAGGTAAGAGTATTAATGAATGTATGCACACAAACATCATTAACCACTAGCCCAACGCCTGCCGTCATATGACGGCGGGATGATGAGCCTCTCGTTCTGGGCGGACGTCATAGGACGTTGTGCCTTCCCGAGCTACTAGGGGTTGCGCGTGCCCGCCGCGTCATTTGGAAATCTGATGCGCGTGCCTGGCGGCTGCGATGTCCGCCGAGCACCCGCGATTACCCAGTAACTGAGCAGGACCGTGGATCTGTGTGTGTAATCATACAGATCCACGTCCTGTCAGGGAGAGGAGACCGATGGTATGTCCCTTGTACATAGGGACTCCGATCGGTCACCTCCCCCAGTCAGTCCCCTCCCCCCACAGTAAGAATAACTCCCTAGGGAACACATTAACCCCTTGATCGCCCCCTAGTGTTAACCCCTTCCCTGCCAGTCATATTTATACTGCAATCAATGCATTTTTATAGCACGGATCGCAGTATAAATATGAATGGACCCAAAAATGTGTCAAAAGTGTCCGATGTGTTCGTCGCAATATCACAGTCACGATAAAAAACGCAGATCGCCGCCATTACTAGTAAAAAATTTATAAATAATAAAAAGGCTATAAAGCTATCCCCTATTTTGTAGCCACTATAACTTTTGCGCAAACCAATCAATATACGCTTATTGCGTTTTTTTAACCAAAAATATGTAGAATACATATCGGCCTAAACCTGAGGAAAAAAAAAATAAAAAAAAATTGGATATTTATTATAGCAAAAAGTAAAAAATATGGTGTTTTTTTCAAACTTGTCCCTCTTCTTTTGTTTATAGTGCAATAAATAAAAACCGCAGAGGTGATCAAATACCACCAAAAGAAAGCTCTATTTGTGGGAAAAAAAATGATAAACATTTAATTTGGGTCCAGTGTTGCATGACCCCGCAATTGTCATTCAAAGTGTGACAGCGCTGAAAGCTGAAAAATGGCAAAAGAACAGCTTGTATAACAGTATCAATTTGTGGTCCCCTCAAAATAACTCAACACACAGCCATTAATGTCTAAACCGCTAGCAGCAAAACTGTGTACACCCCTAAGTGGAAATGTCCAAATTGGGCCCAAAGTGTCAATATTTTGTGTGGCCACCATTATTTTCCAGCACTGCCTTAACCCTCTTGGGAATGGAGTTCACCAGAGCTTCACAGGTTGCCACTTCTCCATGACAACATCACGGAGCTGGTAGATGTTAGAGACCTTGTGCTCCTCCACCTTCCATTTAAGGATGCCCCACAGATGCTTAATATGGTTTAGGTCTGGAGACATGCTTGGCCAATTCATCACCTTTACCCTCAGCTTCTTTAGCAAGGCAGTGGTCGTCTTGGAGGTGTGTTTGGGATGTTAGCATGTTGGAATATTGCCCTGCGGCCCAGTCTCACGCATGAAGCCACAGACCATGACACTCCCACCACCATGCTTGACTGTAGGCAAGACAAACTTGTCTTTGTACTCCTCACCTGGTTGCCGCCACACACGCTTGACACCATCTGAACCAAATAAGTTTATCTCGGTCTCATCAGATCACAGGACATGGTTCCAGTTATCCATGTCCTTAGTCTGCTTGTCTTCAGCAAACTGCAGGCTTTCTTGTGCATCATCTTTCGAAGAGGCTTCCTTTTGGGACAACAGCCATGCAGACCAATTTGATGCAGTGTGCGGCATATGGTCTATGCACTGACAGGCTGTCCCCCACCTCTTCAACCTCTACAGCAATGCTGGCAGCACTCATACGTCTATTTCCCAAAGACAACCTCTGGATATAACGCTAAGCACGTGCACTCAACTTCTTTGGTCGACCATAACGAGGCCTATTCTGAGTGGAACCTGTCGTGTTAAACCACTGTATGGCCTTGGCCACTGTGCTGCAGCTCAGTTTCAGGCCTAGACCATCTTTATGTAGAGCAACAATTATATTTTCCGGTCCTTTTTTCAGTCCTCAGAGAGTTCTTTGCCATGAGGTGCCATGTGGAACTTCCAATGACCAGTATGAGAGAGTGAGAGCGATAATACCAAATCTAACACACCTGCTCCCCATTCACACCTGAGACCTTGTAACACTAATGAGTCACATGAAAATGGCTAATTGGACCCAATTTGGACATTTTCACTTAGGGGTGTACTCACTTTTGTTTCCAGCGATTTAGACATTAACCACTTAACGACCGCCCACTGTAAATATACGTCAGCAGAATGGCACCGACAGGCAGAATCACGTACATATACGTGATTGCCTTTGTATAGTTGTGGGGTCCGATCGGACCCCCATTCTTTACAGTGGGTGGTCGTTTTACCTTCGGGAGCGATCCGGCATGAGGGGACGGCCGTTCGATTCCGGCCACCCCCTCTCGATCGCTCCTGGCGAATGAGAGAGCTTCCCCTGCCTGCCAGGAAGGAGGAAGTGATGTCATCTCTCCTGGGGCGCTCACATATACCGAGCGCCGTACAGGAGAAGATGCCAGGTTAGTACACAAAACAGCACACTGACACCAGGACACATAGGCACATAAATCGCCCCCCAGGCCCCCCCAGACACCCCCAGATCACCCCCACCCCCCCCCCCCAGCCCCCAGTCACAGTGTCACTGATTGCAGTGACCATTTATTTAGTGATCACTGCAATCAGTGACATTTGTGACTGTAAAAGTGTCACTACATTTAGTTTTAGGTCCAGTGTAGCCCCCTAACCCCCCTAATAAAGGTTTAACCCCCTGATCACCCCCCAGATAACCCTTTCACCCCCTAGCACCGCCGTCACTAAGCAATCATTTTTCTGATCGATGTCTTAGCGTCGGTGATGCTGATCGGTAGCCAGTAATTTTTTTTAGGTTCGCCGCAGGTTTTTATAGCGTCGGGTACCCCCATATATTACCTAATGAAGGTTTAACCCCCTTGATCGCCCCCCAGGTAACCCTTTCACCCCCTATCACCACTCTCACTAAGTTATAATTTTTCTGATCGATGTCTTAGCGTCGGCGATGCTGATCGGTAGCCAGTAATTTTTTTTAGGTTCGCCGCAGGTTTTTATAGCGTCGGGTACCCCCATATATTACCTAATAAAGGTTTAACCCCCTGATCACCCCCCAGGTAACCCTTTCACCCCCTATCACCACTGTCACTAAGCGATAATTTTTCTGATCGATGTCTTAGCGTCGGTGATGCTGATCGGTAGCCAGTAATTTTTTTTAGGTTTGCCGCAGGTTTTTATAGCGTCGGGTACCCCCATATATTACCTAATAAAGGTTTAACCCCCTTGATCGCCCCCCAGGTAACCCTTTCACCCCCTATCACCACTGTCACTAAGCGATAATTTTTCTGATCGATGTCTTAGCGTCGGCGATGCTGATCGGTAGCCAGTAATTTTTTTTAGGTTCGCCGCAGGTTTTTATAGCGTCGGGTACCCCCATATATTACCTAATAAAGGTGTAACCCCCTTGATCACCCCCCAGGTAACCCTTTCACCCCCTAGCACCGCCGTCACTATGCGATAATTTTTCTGATCGATGTCTTAGCGTCGGTGATGCTGATCGGTAGCCAGTAATTTTTTTTAGGTTCGCCGCAGGTTTTTATAGCGTGAGGTACCCCCATATATTATCTAATAAAGGTTTAACCCCCTGATCACCCCCCAGGTAACCCTTTCACCCCCTATCACCACTGTCGCTAAGCAATCGTTTTTATGATCGTTGTCTTAGTGTCGGTGATGCCGATAGGTAGCCAGTAATTTTTTTTTAGGTTCGCCGTCAGGTTTTTATATAGCGTCAGGTACCCCCATATATTACCTAATAAAGGTTTTAACCCCCTAATTGCCCCTAGTTAACCCTTTCACCAGTGATCATCATATAAGTGTTACGGGTGACGCTGGTTAGTTAGTTTGCTTTTTATAGTGTCAGGGCACCCGCCGTATATAACCCAATAAAGGTTTAACCCCCTGATCGCCCGGCGGGTGATATCAGTTAGGTTTTAGCATCAGAGAGGGTCTGCGTCACACCCCAGGCAGCGTCAGGTTAGTGCCAGTAGCGCTAACACCCACACGTGAAGCATACACCCCCCTTAGTGGTATAGTATCTGATCAGCTCAATATCTGATCTGATCAGATCTATACTAGCGTCCCCAGCAGTTTAGGGTTCCCAAAAACGCACTGTTAGTGGGATCAGCCCAGATACCTGCTAGCACCTGCGTTTTGCCCCTCCGTCCAGCCCAGGCCACCGAAGTGCAGTATCGATCGATCACTGTCACTTGCAAAACACAACACACATAACTGCAGCGTTCGCAGAGACAGGCCTGATCCCTGCGACTCCAGTGCTGTAGGAGGTGATTTCACCACCACAGTTAAAAAAAAAAAGCATATATGCCGAAGCATTGGGGCAGCAGGGGCGGAGGAGCGATTTTGCTCCTAATGCCGCGTACATACGGTCGAAATTCCGACGGAGGCTTGCCCGTCGAAAAGTCTGACCATGTGTACGCGGCATAACTTTTGCGAGAAGATGCCCCCATGCTTCGGCATATATAAATGGTGCATGTATGCCCATCATTAGAAGTGGGTGGATGAAGGGCGGTATTCTAATGGTGGGCATACCCACCGATCAATCTTTTTTTTTCATGCAGCCAACAGGCTGCATGAAAAAAAAGATTACAATACATGTCCAACAAGGACCAGCAACGTACTGGTATGTTGCTGGACTTTGAATGTTTATACCAGAATAATGCCTGCGGGTTTAGGTATCATCTTGGTATCATTCTTTTCAGCCAGCGGCCGGCTTTCATGTAAAAGCAATCCTAGTGGCTAATTAGCCTCTGGTCAGATGCTTTGAGGGCAGAGGAAAGATCTAGGGTCCAATAGACCCCAGTTTTTTCAAAAAAGAGTACCTGTCATTACCTATTGCTATCATAGGGGATATTTACATTCCCTGAGATAACAATAAAAGTGATAAAAATAAATAAATATGGAAGCAACAGTTTAAAAATAAAATAAAAAAGCAAAATTAATAATAAAAAAAAAAAAAAAAGCACCCCTGTCCTGCCCTGCTCTTGCCCAATGGCGAACGCAAGCGTCGGTCTGGCGTCATATGTAAACAGCAATTGCACCATGCATGTGAGGTATCACCGCGAAGGTCAGATCGAGGGCAGTAATTTTAGCAGTAGACCTCCTCTGTAAATCTAACGGGGTAACCTGTAAATGCTTTTAAAGGCTTTTAAAAATGTATGTAGTTTGTCGCCAAGGCGCGTTTGTGCGAAATTTTAAAGCATGTCGTGTTTGGTATCTATGTACTCGGCCTAAGATCATCTTTTTTATTTCATCAAACATTTGGGCAATATAGTGTGTTTTAGTGCATTAAAATTAAAAAAGTGTATTTTTTCCCAAAAAAATGCGTTTGAAAAATCGCTGCGCAAATACTGTGTAGAAAAAAAAATGCAACACCCACCATTTTATTCTGTAGGGCCTTTGCTTTAAAAATATATATAATGTTTGGGGGTTCAACATAATTTTCTTGCAAAAAAAAATATGTTTTCATGTAAACAAAAAGTGTCAAAAAGGGCTTTGTCTTCAAGTGGTTAGAAGAGTGGATGTAAGCTTCCTAATGTTGTGTATAAAATGCCAGAACAGTTCAAAACCCCCCCAAATGACCCCATTTTGGAAAGTAGACACCCCAAGCTATATACTGAGAGGCATGTCGAGTCCATGGAATATTTTATATGTTGACACAAGTTGCGGAAAAAATAATTTTTTTTTTTTTTTTTTTGCACAAAGTTGTCACTAAATGATATATTGCTCAAACATGCCATGGGCATATGTGGAATTACACCCCAAAATACATTCTGTTGCTTCTCCTGAGTACGGGGATACCACATGTGTGAGACTTTTTGGGAGCCTAGCCGCGTACGGGACCCCAAAAACCAAGCACCGCCTTCAAGCTTTCTAAGGGTGTCAATTTTTGATTTCACTTCTCACTGCCTATCACAGTTTCGGAGGCCATGGAATGCCCAGATGGCACAAAACCCCCCCAAATGACCCCATTTTGGAAAGTAGACACCCCAAGCTATTTGCTGAGAGGTATTGTGAGTATTTTGCAGATCTCGCTTTTTGTCACAAAGTTTTGAAAATTGAAAAAAAAAAAGAAAAAAAAAAAAAATGTTCTTTCTTCATTTTCAAAAACAAATGAGAGCTGTAAAATACTCACCATGCCTCTCAGCAAACAGCTTGGGGTGTCTACTTTTCAAAATGGGGTCATTTGGGGGGGTTTTGTGCTATTTTGGCATTTTATGGCCTTCAAAACTGTGATAGGTAGTGAGGAGTGAAATCAAAAATTTGCGCCCTTAGAAATCCTGGAGGCGGTGCTTGGTTTCCGGGGTCCCGTACGTGGCTAGGCTCCTAAAAAGTCCCACACATGTGGTATCCCCGTACTCAGGAGAAGCAGCAGAATGTATTTTGGGGTGCAATTCCACATATAACCATGGCATGTGTGAGCAATATATCATTTAGTGACAACTTTTTGTAATTATTTTTTTTTTTTTGTCATTATTCAATCACTTGGGACAAAAAAAAAAAAATATTCAATGGGCTCAACAGGCCTCTCAGCAATTTCCTTGGGGTGTCTACTTTCTAAAATGGGGTCATTTGGGGGGGTTTTGTGCTATTTTGGCATTTTATGGCCTTCAAAACTGTGATAGGTAGTGAGGAGTGAAATCAAAAATTTGCGCCCTTAGAAATCCTGAAGGCGGTGCTTGGTTTCCGGGGTCCCGTACGTGGCTAGGCTCCTAAAAAGTCCCACACATGTGGTATCCCCGTACTCAGGAGAAGCAGCAGAATGTATTTTGGGGTGCAATTCCACATATAACCATGGCATGTGTGAGCAATATATCATTTAGTGACAACTTTTTGTAATTTTTTTTTTTTTGTCATTATTCAATCACTTGGGACAAAAAAAAAAAATATTCAATGGGCTCAACATGCCTCTCAGCAATTTCCTTGGGGTGTCTACTTTCTAAAATGGGGTCATTTGGGGGGGTTTTGTACTGCCCTGTCATTTTAGCACCTCAAGAAATGAGATAGGCAGTCATAAATTAAAAGCTGTGTAAATTCCAGAAAATGTACCCTAGTTTGTAAACGCTATAACTTTTGCGCAAACCGATAAATATACGCTTATTGACATTTTTTTTACTAAAGACATGTGGCTGAATACATTTTGGCCTAAATGTATGACTAAAATTGAGTTTATTCGATTTTTCTTATAACAAAAAGTAGAAAATATCATTTTTTTTCAAAATTTTCGGTCTTTTTCCGTTTATATCGCAAAAAATAAAAATCGCAGAGGCAATCAAATACCATTAAAAGAAAGCTCTATTTGTGGGAAGAAAAGGACGCAAATTTTGTTTGGGTACAACATTGCATGTCCGCACAATTTACAGTTAAAGCAGCGCAGTGCAAAATTCTGAATTCACCTCTGGTCCTTTAGCTACCAAATGGTCCGGGGCTTAAGTGGTTAATGGCTGTGTGAGTTATTTTGAGGGAACAGCAAATTTACACTGTTATACAAGCTGTACACTCACTACTTTACATTGTAGCAAAGTGTCATTTCTTCAGTGTTGTCACATGAAAAGATATAATAAAATATTTACAAAAATGTAAGGGGGGTACTCACATTTGTGAGATACTGTATATATATATATATATGAGCTGCTCTGGAACTTTTTTAGCTCAATCTGTCCAGCTATCTCCTACTTTGGCTGCCTTTAGGCGATCCCTGAAAACTCATCTCTTCAGGGAGGGCCATCACGCCTCTAACTAATCTTAATCTTTTGTACCACTTGCGCCACCCTATTAGATAGTAAACTCTTTTGAGCAGGGCTCTCTTAACCCTCTTGTATTTTATTGTATTGTAACTGTACTGTCGTCCTTTTTATATTGTAAAGCGCTGCGTAAAGTGTTGACACTATATAAATCCTGTGTAATAATAATAATACATTTTTTTTTGCAATATTGTAGCTTCTGATGTGCTTTCTCATTGAGAAAAAAAACATAGTGTTTTGTGAATCATGTGTCATGGGTGTACATTGGGTTTTATTTAAAAATAAATTTAAATTAAAAAAAAACATTTTTTTGTCTGAAATTGTAGTTGAGGTACCTGTCGAGGTCCTGGGTCTTCTTTTTTCCGGTCTGTGGTATGAGAGGGTCTCCCAGTTGATGTTTTTTTTCCAGAGATTGGCTTTAAAGAAGGCATATTTCATACTGGAGGGCACAGCGCCACAAACCAGAAAGAAAAAAAAAAACAGAACTACCTTTAGCAAGCTGCAAAGTGAAAAACTGGCAAAAAAAAAATTCTGGCTGTAAAGAAAAAATTATCAAAGTACAAGAAAATTTGAATATTTTAAATGGTTTATTTTCAATCATCTACACAAGAGAATAATCTTTTGCCAGTTTATCCTATTTTCTTAACCTTGTTTCTTGGGAGATAAATTAGTGCATTTTATGATGAATTACATCTGCCGGTATGTAGGCTAATGAGCAATAAATAGTCTAGTCTTCATTATCTATGGTAATAAGGGGCAAGCTACACCATGTCCAAGTCATTAGAGTTTTTCTATAATTCACAGGGTCTTACTTTTTAGATTTTGTACCAATATTAACTGTAAAGCTAAAGCTCCCATTAAAGGAGATTTTTATCAGATTTTTAACACACATCTTCTTTTCCTTTATGACCCCTCTTTGTAGAACCCCATGTAATACAACAGCAGGGCCATTATCACAATTCTTTCAGACTGGAGGTCAAACAATTTAAGTATATGTAGAGCCAAATATTTTTTTTTCTTTTAGATTTGGGTAGAGCAAGGAAGAAATAGGAACCTGACCTAGATCTCATTTAAAAATTCCCTTTAAAGTGGTGCTAAAGGATGAAGGTTTTTTACCATTCCATGCATGAAGTTAAAAATACCTTCTGTGTGAAGCAGTCCCTCCAGCTCCCCTAATACTTACTTGAGCTCCCTCTCAATCCAGCGTTGTGCAGGAGGAACATCAGCTCTCGGGGACTCTCCCTTCTCATTGGCTGAGATAGATGTGGGAGCCATTGGCAATGACTTTGGCAATTGTCAATCACAGCCAGATAGCTAATGAGGAAATAGAGGGGGTGGGGCCGAGCCGTGGCTCCTTGTCTGAATAGACACGCAGAGCAGCGGCTCGGGAGCACACCTGCTTGGGTGCCCCCATTGCTAGCTGCTTGCTCTGGGGGCACTCAGCAGGAGAAGGGGCCATGAGTGCTGGTGGGGGACCTGAGAAGAGGGGGGTTGTTGTTGTTAGTTTTTGCCTTTAATATCACTTTAAAGTGTAGGTAAACCATAGCAATGAACCTTTCTTATTTGCCCACTTTTAGATTGTTAAATATACCATTGAAAGTGTTTAATCATAACTGTTGGATAATTTCTTTTAAATAAACCAATCCCTGGTGATCCCACCCGAAATGTTGCAAGCTGGTAACTTCCTGTGCCCAATCCTATCAGTTGCATGTTACGAAGGTAAAAGAAGTGAATTCAGGTGTGAGTGGGAGACATGAATTCCGCCAGGGAGAAGAATATTAGGGCCAATCGGTTTTCAGCAGGTAAGACACGACAGCAACCATACCATAGAAAGGGACAAGGCCTCAACAGGGCAGGATAGAATAAGATCATAAAGGAGGAAGAAACAAAGGTCAGAATTCAGGCCAGTGGCAGGCAAGCTAATCCAAAATGAGAATCATGGTCGGTACATGAGAAGTCAGAGCAAGATGAGCAAGCAGAAAGCAAGCACAGTAGCAGACAGCAGTCTTGCTTGGGGGCCAGTCACGAGCATGCGGTTTAAAAAAAAAAAAAAAAACCTTTAAGAAACACAACATCATTAGCCACAACACTACAGACAAAACCCTAAAAGGACCACACTGGTGCAGATAGAGAAAGAGCTTGGTGCAAGAGCAAGAAAGGTGACATTACGTTGTTTCCAGCATTCTCTGTGAACTACATAACACCCACCTTAGCACTAGGGATGAGCTCGGTGTTCGAGTCGAACATAGGTTCGACTCGAACATCGGCTGTTCGCGCGTTCGGCGAACAACGAACGATTTGGGCCATTCGCGCCAAATTCGAGTGACGCGAACGGCCCACAATACACTGCGCCATCGCAGTGTAATCCCGGCGCTGTGATTGGCCAAGCATGCACTGTGACCCTGCATGCTTGGCCAATCACAGCGCCGGCAGTGAGGAGAGCAATGATTGGCCACAGGCAGGATGCCTGTGGCCAATGATAGCTGAGGGGGTTTAGTACACGCCCCACACTATAAAAGGCCGCCAGCGCGGCGGCCTTGTGTAGTGTGTTCCGGAGCAGGGAAAGTGAAGGATAGGCAGGGACAGTGTCAAATCTTGTCAAATCTATTATTTGCTAAACCTTGTGTGTAGGGACAGAGAAGGATAGGCAGGGAGAGTGTCAGTGTCATATACTTTGATAAACCTTGTGTGCAGGGAGAGAGAAGGATAGGCAGGGGACAGTGTCAGTGTCATATTCTTTGCTAAACCTTGTGTGCAGGGAGAGAGAAGGATAGGCAGGGAGAGTGTCAGTGTCATATACTTTGATAAACCTTGTGTGCAGGGAGAGAGAAGGATAGGCAGGGGACAGTGTCAGTGTCATTGTTGCTAAGCCTCCTGCACATTATACACCTGAAGTTAGCCCGTATTGCTGCTTTTTCCTGGTGTGTTACACCAACAGGATTTTGCGGCACTTACAGCGGGCGGAGTGTACCTCCTGACCATATTACACCTTAACTTAGCCTGTATTGCTGCTTTTTCCTGGTGTGTTACACAAACAGGATTTTGCGGCACTTACAGCGGGCGGAGCGTGCCTCCTGACCATATTACACCTTAACTTAGCCTGTATTGCTGCTTTTTCCTGGTGTGTTACACCAACAGGATTTTGCGGCACTTACAGCGGGCGGAGTGTGCCCCCTGACCATATTACACCTTAACTTAGCCTGTATTGCTGCTTTTTCCTGGTGTGTTACACCAACAGGATTTTGCGGCACTTACAGCGGGCGGAGTGTACCTCCTGACCATATTACACCTTAACTTAGCCTGTATTGCTG
The DNA here is from genome assembly GCA_029206835.1 of Rana muscosa. Taxonomy (NCBI): domain Eukaryota; kingdom Metazoa; phylum Chordata; class Amphibia; order Anura; family Ranidae; genus Rana; species Rana muscosa. Next base: position 287,190,544 of record CM055118.1, read on the forward strand.
CTTTTTCCTGGTGTGTTACACCAACAGGATTTTGTGGCACTTACAGCGGGCGGAGTGTGCCTCCTGACCATATTACACCTTAACTTAGCCTGTATTGCTGCTTTTTCCTGGTGTGTTACACCAACAGGATTTTGCGGCACTTACAGCGGGCAGAGTGTACCTCCTGACCATATTACACCTTAACTTAGCCTGTATTGTTGCTTTTTCCTGGTGTGTTACACAAACAGGATTTTGCAGCACTTACAGCGGGCGGAGTGTGCCTCCTGACCATATTACACCTTAACTTAGCCTGTATTGCTGCTTTTTCCTGGTGTGTTATACCAACAGGATTTTGCGGCACTTACAGCGGGCGGAGTGTACCTCCTGACCATATTACACCTTAACTTAGCCTGTATTGCTGCTTTTTCCTGGTGTGTTACACCAACAGGATTTTGCGGCACTTACAGCGGGCGGAGTGTGCCTCCTGACCATATTACACCTTAACTTAGCCTGTATTGCTGCTTTTTCCTGCAGTGTTACACCAACAGGATTTTGCGGCACTTACAGCGGGCGGAGTGTGCCTCCTGACCATATTACACCTTAACTTAGCCTGTATTGCTGCTTTTTCCTGGTGTGTTACACCAACAGGATTTTGCGGCACTTACAGCGGGCGGAGTGTGCCTCCTGACCATATTACACCTTAACTTAGCCTGTATTGCTGCTTTTTCCTGGTGTGTTACACCAACAGGATTTTGCGGCACTTACAGCGGGCGGAGTGTGCCTCCTGACCATATTACATCTTAACTTAGCCTGTATTGCTGCTTTTTCCTGGTGTGTTACACCAACAGGATTTTGCGGCACTTACAGCGGGCGGAGTGTGCCTCCTGACCATATTACACCTTAACTTAGCCTGTATTGCTGCTTTTCCAATTCCCTGCAGGCCATTAGAATGTCTGGAAGGCAAACAAGGAGAGGCAGACAGTCAGGAGCCAAAAAAAGAGGGCAAGCAGGTTCTGTGTCTAGAGACAACAGTGCTGCACATCAGCACGTGGCCATGGGACACGCTTGTCCTTCTTTTCGGCAGCTGGACGTGTTGAGCCGCATCATGCCGAAGACTTGGTAGAGTGGATGACCAAGCCCTCCTCATCCTCCTCATCCTCTCTCACCCAGGCTCAGGGTACTGGCAAAGCAGCTGCCAAAGCGTTCTCTTCCCTGGTATCAATGTCATCATCAGTCACTCCTTCCCTAGACCAACCATGTCCTCCTGAGGAGTCCCCCGAACTGTTTGAGCACAGTGTTGGGTACATGCTCCAGGAGGATGCCCAGCGTTTCAAAGGGTCTGATGATGATACCCAGCTAGAGGAAGGCAGTAGCGTGAGAGCAGAGAGAGGGGATGCTCAAGAAGGACACCAATCTGGCAGTCATGTTCCAGCAGCTGCAGCATACTGCCAGATTGGCTCCAGTGACGAGGAGGGAGGGGATGATGAGGTCACTGACTCCACGTGGGTGCCTAATAGGAGAGAGGAGGAGGAGGAGGAGGATGAGGAGGAGGCACATCTCCAACGAGGCAGGATGCCCTCGGGGGGCCAGCGTAAGGGCAGCACACCGACGGAATCACACCGCAGAGCTCCGCCTGTGCAGGGCGCTGCCTCTGCCCGTTATTCAAAAAGTTCTTTGGTGTGGGCCTTTTTTGAGTCAAGTGCATCAGATCACACAGCTGCTGTTTGCAACATATGTCTCAAGCGTATATCGCGTGGCCAAAACATCACCCGCTTGGGCACCACATGCTTGACCAGACATATGTTGACCTGCCATGCAGCTCGTTGGCAAGCCTACCTTAAAGACCCACACCAAAGAACAAAGCTGACCTCTTCTTGCACCGCATCAGCTGGGATCTCCAACCCCGCTATACCTTCAGTCCTCTCTGAAACCTGCTCTGAGAGGAATGAAGGTGTAGAATTAGGTGTGTCACAGCCAAGTACTTGCGGGCACTCTGCTAGCAGTACACCAACGTCCGATTCTAGCAGGCAAATTTCCCTGCCCCAGCTGCTGGACCGTCGAAAGAAGTTCACTCCCAGCCATCCACATGCCCAGCGGTTGAATGCTAGCTTGGCTAAATTGCTAGCACTTCAACTGCTGCCTTTTCAGTTGGTAGACTCGGCCCCCTTCCGTGAGTTTGTGCAATGTGCGGTTCCTCAGTGGCAGGTTCCCAAACGCCACTTTTTCTCACGGAAGGCGATTCCGGCTCTCTACCGGCATGTGGAAGGCAATGTCTTGGCCTCGCTGGACAGGGCGGTCAGCGGTAAGGTGCATATTACCGCTGACTCATGGTCCAGCAGGCATGGACAGGGACGTTACCTTTCTTTCACGGCCCATTGGGTCACTCTTTTGGCAGCTGGGAAGGATGCAGGACAAGGTGCAGTAGTGTTGGAGGTTTTTCCACCGCCACGCCTCCAAAATGCTACTACTGGTTGTGACACACCTCTGTCCTCCACCCCCTCCTCTTCTTCCTCCGTGGCCTCTTCCTGTGCTTTGTCCTCGGAACCAGCGGTGCTCCGTAGGCGTTCAAGGGGCTACACAAGTACGCAGGCAAAAAGATGCCATGCCGTGCTTGCGCTGGTGTGTTTGGGGGACAGGAGCCACACTGGGGCAGAGGTTCTGTCTGCTCTGCAGGGGCAGGCCGAGAGGTGGTTGACGCCACGCCAGCTTAAGCCAGGAATGGTAGTTTGCGACAATGGCACCAACCTCCTCTCCGCTCTCTGACAAGGACAACTGACCCATGTGCCCTGTGTGGCTCACGTCCTTAACCTGGTGGTGCAGCGGTTCTTGGGCAGGTACCCGGGCTTACAGGATGTCCTGAGGCAGGCCAGGAAAGTCTGTGTGCATTTCCGCAGATCTTATAATGCCAGTGCTCGCCTGGCTGAGCTGCAAAAGGAGTTGAACCTGCCCAAGAACCGCCTTATATGTGACATGCCCACCAGGTGGAACTCAACGTTGGCCATGCTGCATGCGGCTGCACACGCAGCAGAGGGCCATCAATGAGTACCTGTGCGACTACGGCACCAGGACAGGGTCAGGGGAGCTCGGGTTTTTTTCACCACGCCAGTGGGGCATGATCAGGGATGCATGCACTGTCCTGGCACCATTTGAGGAGGCCACGAGGATGGTGAGCAGTGACAGTGCATGCATCAGTGACACTGTACCTCTTGTCCACCTGTTGGAACATACGCTGCGTGGAATAATGGACAGGGCACTTGAGACAGAACAGAGGCAGGAAGAGGAGGACTTCCTTGCCTCTCAAGGCCCCCTTTACCCAGACAGTGTTCCTTCTGTCCCACCCATCGCACAGGAAGAAGAGGAGAAGGAGGAGGAGGAGGAGGATTGTGTCAGCATGGAGGTGGAGCCTGGCACTCAGCATCATCAGTAGCAGTCTTTTAGGGATGATTTACAGTCCCAAGAAACCAGTGGACTTGTACATGGCTGGGAGGAGGTGGCTGTGGATCATGTCGTCCTTAGTGACCCAGAGGACTCCGGACTGAATGCCTCAGCTAACCTACGCTGCATGGCCTCCCTGATCCTGCAAAGTCTGCGGAAGGATCCTCGCATTCTTCGGATCAAGGAGAGGGACCATTACTGGCTGGCCACTCTCCTTGATCCACGGTACAAGGGTAAGGTTGCGGACCTTATCTTACCGTTGCAGAGGGAGCAGAGGATGAGACAACTCCGGGAGGCCTCGCAGAAAGGTCTGTGCAACGCGTTCCCAGAGACTGGGAGGTTACAAACTCCTGGCTCTGGACAACGAGTTGCTGAGGCTTCGGTCAGTCAAAGAAGGAGCGGTGGGGAAGGTGGCCGTCTGACCGAAGCGTTCAGACAATTCTTTAGTCCGCAGCCCCAAGGTATGATCGGTTCCAGCAACCATCGCCAGCGTCTGATATACATGGTGCAGGAATACCTAGGGGCAAGGTCAGACTTGGACACCTTCCCCACCGAAAATCCTCTGGCTTACTGGGTCTTGAGGATAGATCACTGGCCAGAGCTTGCACAGTATGCAATTGAGCTACTGGCCTGTCCTGCATCCAGCGTTCTTTCAGAACGCACATTCAGTGCTGCTGGAGGATTTGTCACGGATCACAGGGTGCGCCTGTCCACCGACTCTGTTGATCGACTGACCTTCATAAAGATGAACCAGTCTTGGATCACCACCAGCTACCAAACACCTGAAGCTGATATAACAGACTAATTTATTTTCAAATGTCACATCCCTTCAAGACTGATGCTGATGCTGAGAGACTGTCCTGTTATGTTGACTGACTATCCTCCTCCTCCTCAATGATCCGATTGACGATGATAGCTTGGAAGAACATTTTTGTTTCTGGGTGCCGCCACCAGTGGCTAAGGCCCAATTTTTCAGCCCCTGTTCAACAGGGGTGTGTTATTACAATTTTTTATGCAATGCTTTGCAGCAGGGCTCATTCCTGCACTCCAACTAGAGTATCTGGGAGTGGTTGCAGTGTCGTGGCACCAGCACCAGTGGCTAAGGCCCAATTTTTCAGCCCCTGTTTAACAGGGGCGTGTAATTACAATTTTTGATGCAATACTTTGCAACAGGGCTCATTGCTGTGCTCCAAGTACAGTATCTGTGAGGGGTTGCAGTGTTGTGGCACCTGTGCCTAAGGCCCAATTTTTCTGCCCCTGTTTAACAGGGGCATGTAATTACAATTCTTGATCTAATAATTCACAGCAGGGCCCATTCCTGCGCCCACCAAGACTAACTGTGAGGCCTTACAGTGTTGTGTCAACACCACCACCACCACCACCAAAGGCCCAATTTTTCAGCCCCTGTTCAACAGGTGCATGCAATTACAATTCTTGATCTAATAATTCACAGCAGGGCCCATTCATGCGCCCACCAAGAGTAACTGTGAGGGCTCACAGTGTTGTGGCAACACCAACATATAAGGGGCAAATTTCAGCTGAGTATATACGGCAGGCCCCTACTTTCAAACATCCAACTTAAAAACGACTCCTCCTTGCAAACGGAAGGATACAACAGGAAGTGAGAGGAAATCTACCCCTAGGAAGGCAAATTCTCTCCTGTAAGAGTTAATATGGGAAAAAAAGTGTCTCCTCTCCACTGATTCTTTATCACCAATTCTTGTTTCGATAAAAACCCCAAATTTTCAAAAAACATTTGTCATTAGGACGGAAAGTGAGGTGAACTGTTCTGAACAGGTGCATACTGCACAGACAGCAAAACAAATGTTACAGGGGTGATAACCCTTCCCTATGTTTTCCAAAAGGCTTAAAAATAGATTTTTTGGCTGGAGCTACACTTAAACAATGTACCTGTTCAAAATTACAAACAGATTCTACATAAGAACAAACCTACAGTCCCTGTCTTGTATGCACCGCCTGTATACGGCTGTTCAGAGTATATAGGGCCTTTTTTATTTTGTGTGCGGGGTTCCCCTTAATATCCATACAAGACCCAAAGGGGCTGGTAATGGGCTGGGGTAGGGGGGGGGTGATGGGGTAGCTTTGCCATTTTTCTTAAAGATTTTCATCCATATTACCGGGACCAGACATTACATTAAAGCCGCAAGCAGTTTTAAATGGCTTTTTTTCCTTTAGAAATGTAATTTTGTGCAGGGACAGTTCTAAACACGGGAAACACGTGGCACTTCACAGGCATACTTTAGACACCCCCCAGGTACGATATTTAAAGGAATATTTGACTTTTTTTTTTTTTCACTTTATGCCTCATTAAAATGACTGCTCCAGAAAAACGGCTGTTTTTAAAACTTCTTTTTGCATTGATACATGTCCCCTGGTGCAGAACCCGGGTTCCCAAAGCCTTTTTAGGACAATAACATGCATAATAGTCGTTATAATTAGCACTTTAGATTTCGAACGTTCGCATCCATTGTATTTAATAGGGTTCTAATGTTTGTGCGAACTTTCGGTCCGTTCGCGGGTTCTGGTGCGAACCGAACCCGGGGGTGTTCGGCTCATCACTACTTAGCACCCCCGAAACACTCCCTGTTGTAGGATAACACTGCTTCGCCATAGAAACAATACCATGAGTGAAGCCTCGTACACACGGCCGAGAATCTCGTCAGGAAAAAACTTGTCGTTTTTCTTGACGAGATTCTTGGACAAGAAACTTGTCCCGGCCGAGTGTACACACGCTCGATTCAAATAACCTGCGGTTCTTTGAATGGAGCGAACGCGGTGACGTAATCGACAACGACGAGTGTGCGCACGTCACATTCGATGCCGTCGTCGCCATCTTGCTACACCCTACCTATGCCTAGGAAGCTACCGCGCATGCGTCAAAGTCATTTCGAGCATGCGCGGGTTTCCACGGCGACAGGTAAGTGTACACACACACACTTTTCTCGTCAAGAAACATGCTGACGAGAATCTCGACGAGAAAATGGAGAATCCTGACGAGAAAATAGAGAGCAGGTTCTCTATTTTTCTCGTCGAGATTCTTGTCGGTTTTCTTGACGAGAAACCTGATAGCCGCGTACACACGACCGATTTACTCGGCAAGAAAGCTCTGCCAGCAAGTTTCTTGTCGTTTTTTGACGAGAAACTCGGTTGTGTGTACGAGGCTTGAGTGTTGTCACCCTAGGACAGGAAGTGTATTACTCACAGGATGACCAGGTGAAAATAAAAGAAAAGATGGGAGCACCACTCTAGGTCGTACAGGCCATAAAAGATTTTGTGCTGCAACAAATCCGGACCTGGCCACCCCTGTATACAACAGTTCACTCTCATCCTCACTGGATGCACTTGCTCCTCTAGCTATACGCAGAATCAGGCCCCGATGACCATTACAACAATAGCAAACAGACAACAACAGAAATCTCAAGAGACATTGCCGTGCTCTTAATTGACACAGAGCCACAGTTTGGCCCCGCCCCATCTCTCTACTGATTGGCTAACTGACTTTGATTGACAGCACTGCTGTGTCTCAGCCAATCAGGAGGGAGAGTCCCGGATGGCTGAGGCACTCGTGCACATCGCTGAATAGAGATGGGGCTCAGATAAATATTAGGGGGGCTTTTGCACACAGAAGACACACATAGAATGCATTAAGATAAAAAAAAAAAAAACTTCTGCCTTTATAACCACTTTAAGTAAAATACAAATACAGTGGAACCTTGGATTACGAGCATAATCTGTTCCAGGAGAATGCTGGTAATCCAAAGCACTTGAATATCAAAGCGAGTTTCCCTATAGAAGTCAATGGAAACAAAAATATTTCTTTCCGCATTGACTTCTATGGCATGCAATACCGCATGTGGCCAGAGGTGGGGGTCGCCGAAGAGCCTTGGAAACACTCGGAAAGGCTCGGGGACAGCTATCATCATCAAACCCTCCCCTCATGTCAGGGTACTAGGTGTAACCCTAGACTCTGACCTGTCCTTTCAGCTTCAAATCCAATTGTTGTCAAAGGCTTGTAGACTTCAGCTCTGTAACATCTCTAAAATACGCCTATTTTTTAACTAATTCACTCCATTGTCATCTCTCACATTAGACTATTGCAACTCTCCCCCCCATAGGCCAACCTCTTCATAGGTTATCTCCTCCTCAATCCATCATGAATGCTGCCACCAGACTCATTTACTTTACTTTCATTTACCTTACCAACCGCTCAGTGTCTGTCACCCCTCTCTGCCAATCCCTACACTGGCTCCCAATCGCTCAGTGAATCAAATTTAAAATACTAACTACAACATACAAAGCCCTTCACAACTCTGCCCCGAGCTACATCACCAATTTTATTTTCAAATATCACCCATGAACTGCACTGCAAGATGCTCCCATCTTTTCATTTTTTTGTATTCTCCTCTAGGGTCCAACAAGACACCACAGTGGTTGATGAGCAGCCTCCAGGACCACAGACTACATATAATGTCACAAAAAATCATCACAAGGTTCAGAGCACCTGTGTCACAAAAAGACGGCAGGTGAAAATAAAGGAAAGAAAAGTAATGTAGCCACCACATCAGCCACAATTCTAGGACAAAGAAGATAATGAACCACACATGTGTGCAGGCTTTGGAGCTCGCTCCTGTGATGGTGGGGTGGGCAGTGATGGCTGGGAGTGTCTTAGCAATGTCCTAGGAACAAATTAGAATGGGATAATGCCATCTTTGGGAGTTTTTCCACAAGGCTTTGGGGGTACATAAATGGCCTACACCTATAGCAAGGGCATTATACAACATTATTTAAGCTGCACGGTTTGTTTTTATCTACAGATGTCCCTTGTCTGCAAAGGAAGTTTTTTGGTAATTAGATACAGTACTTATATAGAACCATCAATTTACGCAGCGCTTCCCATATATATTGTACATTCACATCAGTCCCTGCCCTCAAGGCGCTTACAGTCTAAGGTCCCTAACTCACAATCATAAAGGTGGTAAAAGTGAACTATGCCTTTAGGTGTTTTTTTCTTGGGTTTTGTAGCACCCTCCTAGTTAGGCTGCTAGGTAAATGTAGTTTTTGATTTCTGCTGTAATCATGGGAGCAATGATTGTTTGGTCTGGTCTAGTCAGAGCTTCACATGCAGTTTGATTACTTCCCCCTGCCACTGGAAGAAATTTTTAGAGCTTAGGGAGAAAGAATTAAAATGTGCAGCCTGGATATTGAGCAGGACCTAGCCAATCCCTGAAGAGGTGTGCCCAGATGGTGGCTGTGCTGCTCCTAAATAATTCCCTGCATTGTGGAGAGCGTGTGGGTGCCTGGCGGACATCGTGGCCGCCGGGCACGCACACGCTCTCCACAATGCAGGGAATTCCGGGACGTCATATGACTATATGGCGGTATGGAAGTGGTTAATAATCAGACACTCACCTGTCCCATGGTCCAGCGATGCGGGTGCAGGAAGCCCCGCTCCTCTCCCCCTCCTCTCCAAGGCGCCGGCATTCTAACTGTGAAATTCTAACATTCTAACACGCGCATGCTGCACTGAGCGCTGTGAATGGCCGGGCAATCATCTGGGACCTGTGAAGTGTCCCAGAAGATTGCAGGGAGTGAGGAGGGAGAGGTGAACTTCCTTCTGGTGCCGTGGAGCTAGGGGAGGAAATGGGAGCTGGATGCCCGTAAAAACCGGGTACCCGCTCCTCCCCCAAAAAAATGGCATGCTAAATGTGGCATGTCAGGGGGTCACCTGCACTTAAAGCGGAAGTTCCATTTTTGGGTGGAACTCCGCTTTAACATTTTGGAGTATCCTATACCCCTTTATACCGTTTTAAAGTTTCTCAGCAAAAAAAACACCAAATAGACAAATCCCTAGACTGTTCATTTGAGCCAGAGTGGTTGAACTTTTGCTGTGTGCCTGGCTGCCTCTGCACTATTTGAGAAAGAACCGTTGGAACCTAGCGGCCCCTACGGGTATAGCGCTACACGTTAATCAGTTATTGCTTATTAATACAAGATCTACATAAATTGATTCAGGGAGTAGTCATGATGAAACCCTCTTTAGAATTGACTAAATCTGTCCCACAAATGTTCTTCTTCACTGCTTCCGCACAATGAACAATGAACTTTATCTTTTATGTTGCCAAGAATTATAATCTGGGAAAAATTGTATAAACAGAAGATCATTAGCATTTCTCTGATATTGTTAAACAAATTAACTGATAATTAAAACGGATAATGAATTTAGAGAGATTTACACTTTTAGGAAGAAGAAAAACAAATATACTGTACTCCCACGTTCAGTAAAACATGCACAGAGCTAATGAGAGCAAATGCGGTCTGCGGAGGAATGAAGACGCAGTTCTGGTCATATGCCCCTTTGTTGTCAAAGCAAAACTTTGTAAAATTGGTCGCCCAAGTAACAAAGCTTATTTTAATACCTACCTAATATTCCAACCTGTACCTGATTTATTTCATAATTTCTAAAGTAGACCTTTGGAATTCATTAACAATTCTGTAAGCAGATATAAATCTTTACTGGATCCTAAGTTTCATGGTCTCGAGTCTTCCAACTCGAGCTTTTCCGTCTGTGTTTAGATTGCAGATGTCCCGCCGTCTGTTGTTTTCAGGGAGACATCTGTCCATTCTAATTCTATAATTGGGTAAATTCAGATTGACTGAAAATAATACAATCTCTAGGTAGCTAACCCTGTAATTGATTTTATTTCAACAGTTGATGAGAATGTATGCTGATTGCCCTGTGCAATGTACATATAATTACTAGAGAAAAAAACAGATTTGTATATTTAATAAATCAAGAAAAAATATAACACAATTAGCATAAAAAACACAACTTTGGGTAAACCTCAAAGAAGTCAAAATGTATATTCATTGAAAATGTATTCTCACTAAAAATACACCATAGTAGATGGCACTTAATGTAAATATGTACTAAGAGAAATACAGAGGCTGTCACTGCTGAATTTATTTTGTGTCAATGCAAACAAAACATGTGTTACTAAGCTATTTTCTTTCCAGGCCAGATGTTCTTTATTCATAAGAATAGCGTGAATCAGAAAAACACCACATTATGGCCCCTAGATGGAGCTGGTAAGTATAGGAAATAAATACGTGCTTGCTTGAATTATTTGATATTTTCATAATTCATGCTACGTTCTGTGCGCATTTCCACGCTCCACGTTCAAAACGCACTGGGTGATGGTCCTGCTACAGGTGTAAATGTATTCCTAATGGCTCTTCAAATGCAGATTGCGAATGCCTGCACTGAATTACATGGTACTTGTGTATGTATGGGCTGAAAATTGCATTGCACTAAATTGCACAAGAATGCGGACCTGCCTAACTGGATTTGGGCTTTAATGTATTTATGTAATTAATTGTTTTTAAGTAATGTCTTTTACTTAAAGTGGTTCTAAAGGCAGAAGTTTTTTTTTCTTAATGCATTCTATGCTTGAAGATAAAAAACCTTCAGTTTGCAGTAGCCCCCCTAATACTTGCCGGAGCTCATCTCGATCCAACGATGTTGCATGAGAGCCTTGGCTGTCCAGGGCTCTCTGTCCTGATTATCTGAGACACAGCATTGGGCCTGCTCCCTACTGTCAATCAAAGTCAGTGAGCCAATGAGGAGGGAGAGGGGGTGGGGCTGAGCCACTGCTCCATGCCTGAATAGACACACAGAGCAGCGGCTCAGCTCGGGTGCCCCCATAGCAAGCTGCTTGCTTATGTTGGCACTCGGCACAAGGAAGGGGCCAGGAGCGCTGGCGGGGGGACCCGAGAAGAGGAGGATCGGGTCTGCTCTGTGCAAAACCACTACACGGAGCAGGTAAGTATAACATGTTTTTTTTTTTATTATTTATTAAAAATAATAAAACAAGACTCTAAAATCACTTTAAAGTCCATTATAAAACTGCAACTTTGTCTAGGACTATCCTGTCCAGAGGGTGAGTCCTGATGTGTGATTTTACTGCAGAATGAACAGACAATACAATTATATTAGAGAGCGCATTGTAACATAAATTGCTGTATTAATGTTAGTGACAAACTGCATCATATATGTTATTTTTGATAAGATTGGTCTAAAGCTGGTCACACACATAACAATACATTTTAATAAATATAAAGCAAAATTATGAGTGGCCAGTTTACTTTACACCTGGACAGCTTTCCTTTGAAGGGCCGTGAAAGGATGTTAAAGGCCTCTGGAAGCCCAATATCCTGGTGTGAGAATTCAAACCAACCATGTGAATTACACTTATTAGCGAATGTGACCATTCATGAGCATGTCACAAGACTAGCAGTGAATTGCCTGCTGGCTCTTATAGTTTAACTAAACTCTCCTATGCTTTACAGCCAAGGAAGCTGCCATCTTGGCCTTAGTTTAATCTGTAGTTACAATGGTATTGCACACGTGATTGTTTACAACATCAGCTATTTGATGGCTTGACAGTTCAGTTGACAGCACATGCACCTGTGACAGTTATCAATCACGGCATGCCTTGAATTTAACTGTTTTGGCAAAACATTAAATTGTTGGGTTTAGTTCCCCTTTAAGGGTTTGTTTACACTAGTGTAAATCCTCTAAATAAGTGAGTTGTGGTAGATAATTCTGTTGAGGTTGTTTGACAGGTGGTGAGGAGGCGATATGTCACCTTCTCACCGCCTGTTTTATCCCCTAAAAGCCTGCACCACAGTGCCTCAACTACATGCATTACACGTGGTTGTGGTGCGGATCAATTCAAGAAGTGTCTTGTTTGGTGGATGGTATTGTTCAATGAACTGGACAGGGGGTTTAATTCTTGTCAAGGACTGCAAAGCAAAGCATCAAAGCCATGGCATGTGTAAACCCTCATCGACTGCCTTTGCAGCATAAGGGGGAGTAGTTGGGGGTCCATCAAAATGGATTTCAACCGCTTTTTTTTTACTGCTCCTCAACCGCAAGTGTACATCAGTCCTAAAAGAGTCAAATATCACCACAAACCTTTGTTATCCTTTACTAGATTCACCTGATGGGTGAATACAACTCAAGTGTGGTGCCATCTTTGATCCCTTTTCTCCCCTTAAAAGGGACCAATAGCTATTGTTTTTGATAATTAGAGATTGCATATGGGTGCAACACTGCATGAATTATTTGTCACAGGTGTTGCTTGCAATGCTTCCATGGCTTGCTTTTATCTGGTTGTGTGTACCCTTCCTAAAAGAAACTGTAATGGCTTGGGAGCCTTTTTTAATATTAGAATTCTGTGGATATTTTCTTACTTTTTGTATAAAATATTTGTTTCCTAAACAACCATTTGAACTACAATCCCAGATTCAGAGCATTTTGTATTTTCCTTTTCTAGGGACCAGCCATTGCGGATAATTTTCATTTTATCTTTTGAATTCTTTATTTAGTCATACCACAATTGACAAATAAGTCATATATCCTGAGATGTTGTACAATAAACGGAATTCTCAGACAAGTCTTGTAAATGTAAATCATAAAATGTAGTAGCACAGAGAGAGGAAAGTAATAGTCCCTGTGAATTGCTAATAACGTATGCATACAGTGGTATCTCAGTATAGTTATAGTCAATGTGGGCCAACATTTCTTTCGGAACAGTAGCGTGAGGGACAGGGAGGGAGGGTATGTTACTGGGGGGGGGGGGGGGAATTAAGGAATAGTATGGGAAATGGAAGTATAGTGAGAAAACAAGGGTCTCTTCTCCCAATCACTTCTTTCAGTAGTTGGAAATAATTTATCAGAAACACAGTACCTCCTATACAGAAATAAGATGGAACCCAATGCTGGGTTAGGAATAGGTGCGTTAAGTGAGCAGAATTCATGAATTAAAAGTGATTCCAATAGAAACATGTAGAACGAAATTTGACTTCTTAACCACTTCAATACAGGGCTTTTTATAGCACTTCCACACCGGGCCTATTCTAGCACTTCTCTCCTACATGTACAAATCATCATTCTTTTGCTAGAAAATTACTCAGAACCCCGAAACATTATATACGTTTTTTTAGCAGACACCCTAGGGAATAAAATGACGGTCATTGCAACTTTTTTTCTTGCACGGTATTTGCGCAATAATTTTTCAAACGCCTTTTTAAAAAAAAAAAATGGTTTCATGAATTAAAAATCAACAAAACTGTAAAGTTAGCCCATTTTTTGGGGAAAATATGAAAGATGATGTTACGCCGAGTAAATAGATACCTAACATGTCACGCTTTAAAATTGCGCACACTCATGGAATGGCGCCAAACTTCGGTACTTAAAAATCTCCATAGGCGACGCTTTACATTTTTTTACAGGTTACCAGGTTAGAATTACAGAGGAGGTCTAGTGCTAGAATTGTTGCACGCGCTCTAACGCACGCGGCGATACATCACATATGTGGTTTGAACGGCGTTTACATATGTGGGCGACTTACGTGGGCATTCGCTTCTGATCGCGAGCTACCGGGGACAGGGGCGTTTTAATTTTTTTTTTTTTTTTTTTTTACTTATTTTTTTTTTTTTTTAAACTTATTTTCCTTTTTTTTTTTTTTTTTATCACCATTATTCCTATTACAAGGAATGTAAACATCCCTTGTAATAGGAATGTGTGTGACAGGTCCTCTTTATTGAGAGATGCAGGGTCAATAAGACCCCACATCTCTCCTCCAGGCTGGAAAGCATGAGATCAGTGAAAATGTTTTTACTGATCTCATACTTACTAGCCGCAATGGCAGCTTTGTTTACATTTGAGGACCCGGGCGTGACGTCATCACATCGCGCCCAGGCCTCCGACAATCATAGAGATGGCTGGTCATCTTTATGCCCGTCACGTGACCCACCACCAGCGCCGGAAGATTCTCTCCAGGTCCCCGATCGCACGGGAGAGCCCGGAGAAGCACCGGATGGCGGCGGGAGGGGGGGTTGTCCCCTCCCGCCGCCTATAAGAACGATCAAGCAGCGGAACCACCGCTATGATCATTCTTATAGTGCACAGAATCGCCGGTACTTTAAAAGGATATCTGAATGATGCCTCTAGCTGCAGGCATCATTCAGATATCCCCCTACAAAGCCGAGGACGTCATATGACGTCCACCCAGGATGGGAGATCCCATCTGTGGACATCATTTGACTATGGCTGGGTAGGGAAGTGGTTAATGTTTAATTGAGGCAGTGAGATCTTCCATACATTTAATCTTGTTAACTCGAACATCGGCTGTTTGCCGAATTGCGAATATTATGGGCCGTTCGCGCCAAATTTGAGTGGCACGTCACAGCCCATAATTCACTGCGGCATCGCAGTGCATTGCTGGCTGATGATTGGCCAAGCATGCACTATGACCCGCACGCTTTGGCCAATCACAGTGCGCAAAAAACGGAGAGCCATAATTGGCCAAAGCCAGGGGATTTAGTACATGCCCCACACTATATAAAGTCGGCCTTGTGTAGTGTGTTGCGGTGTTGGTTAAAATACAGACGGAGAGAGAGAGAGACAGTGTATTTTGATTTGAGTTAGACAGAGCAGGCAGGAGAGTCAGTTAGCTGCAGTTACAGTGTGTAGAGGATATATACCGGTATGCATCCTAGGTGTTGTATATATATTTATACACTGTATTCAGTTTAGCTAGATCCATTCCTGTTATTCTCTATACTGTGACAGGCAGGCAGGTGATTGTGCTAGCTGCAGTGTTTCACTTAGTGTACTGTGTCCTTTGCATAGCATTCACCTAAAGCTTACCTGAATACAATTAGTGGTGTTCTCATAATAAAACCACAGGTAGGGAGCTGCATTTATTTCATTTAGTGTACTTCTGTCCTTTGCACAGCGTTCACTTAAAGGAACCTGAATACAATTGGTGGTGTTCGCATAATAAAACCACAGGCAGAGCCAGAGAGCTATAAAAGTGAAAAAACTGTGCTAAACTAAAAGTATAAGCTGCTGACACTCAAACAAACAAAGTATAGGCAAATATCAACAAAATAGTGCAGCGCTCTTTTTTTCTCATGACTAGAGCCAGAGAGCTGCAAGTATTTTCAGTTAGTGTACTGTGTCCTCTGCACAGTGTGCACCCAAAACTAACTGAAGACAATTGCTGCTTTTCTCATACTAATACCACAGCAGGCAGTTGATTCTGATAGCTGCATTATAATCAGTATAGAGATATATACTGTATATATATATATATATATACATCCCACCTTTGTGCAGCTACATCTCACTGCAGGTCATTAGTATATCTGGAAGGCAAACAAGGAAAGGCAGACAGTCACGAGGCAATAAAAGAGGGCAAGCAGGCTCTGTGTCTAGAGGCAACAGTGCTGGTCGTGGACACGGTGCATCCTCATAAGCACATGGCCGTGGGACACGCTTGTCCTTCTTTTCGGCAGCTGGCCATGTTGAGCCGCAACATGCCCAAGACTTGGTAGAGTGGATGACCAAGCCATCCTCATCCTCCTCATCCTCTTTCACCCAGGCTCAGGGTACTTTGTCTGGCAAAGCAGCTGCCAAAGCGGCCTCTTCCCTCGGCTCAATGGCATCAGTCACTCCTTCCCTAGCCCCACCATGTCCTCCTTAAGGAGTCCCCCGAACTGTTTGACCACAGTGTTGGGTACATGCTTCAGGAGGATGCACAGTGTTTTGAATGCTCCAATGATGGAACCCAGCTAGAGGAAGGCAGTAACGTGAGCCCAGAGAGAGGGGGTAGTAACGTGAGCCCAGAGAGAGGGGGTGCCCAACAAGGACAGCTATCTGGCAGTCATGTTCCCCCAGCTGCAGCATACTGCCAGATTTGCTCCAGTGATAAGGAGGGAGGGGATGATGAGGTCACTGACTCCACATGGGTGCCTGATAGGAGAGAGAAGGAGGAGGAGGAGGCACATCTCCATTGAGGCAGGAGGCCCTCCAGGGGCCAGCTTAAGGGCAGAACACCGACTGCATCACACCGCAGAGCTCCGCATGTGCAGGGCGCTGCTGTCTCTGAGTGTTTTTCCAAAAGTTCTTTGGTGTGGGCCTTTTTTCAGACGTGTGCAGCAGATCGCACTGTTGCCAGTGGCAACATATGTCTGAAGCGTATCTCGCATGGCCAAAACATCAGCTGCTTGGGCACCACGTGCTTGACCAGACATATGTCGACCTGCCATGCAGTTCGTTGGCAAGCATACATAAAAGACCCACACCAAAGAACAAAGCGGACATCTCCTTGCTCCTCATCAGCTGGGATCTCCAACCCCACTATACCTTCTGTCCTCTCTGAAAAGTGCACTGAGAGGAATGAAGGTGTAGAATTAGGTGTGTCACAGCCAAGTACTTGCGGGCAATCTGCTATTGGTACACCAACGTCAGATTGTACCAGGCAAATTTCCCTGCCCCAGCTGCTGCACCGCCGAAAGAAGTTCGCTTCCAGCCATCCACATGCACAGCGGTTGAATGCTAGCTTGGCTAAATTGCTAGCACTTCAACTGCTACCTTTTCAGTTAGTAGACTCTGCCCCGTTCCGTGAGTTTGTGGAATGTGCAGTTCCTCAGTGGCAGGTTCCCAAACACCACTTTTTCTCACGGAAGGCGATTTCGGCTCTCTACCGGCATGTGGAAGGCAATGTCTTGGCCTTGCTGGACAGGGCGGTCAGTGGTAAGGTGCATATTACCGCTGACTCATGATCCAGCAGGCATGGACAGGGACGTTACCTATCTTTCACTGCGCATTGGGTGACTCTGCTGGCAGCTGGGAAGGATGCAGGACAAGGTACAGTAGTGTTGGAGGTTGTTCCACCGCCACAACTCCAAAATGCTACTACTGGTGATTCTGACACACCTCTCTCCTCTACCCCCTCCTCTTCTTCTTCCTCCATGGCCTCTTCCTGTCCTTTGTCCTCGGAACCAGCGGTGCTCCGTAGGCGTTCAAGGGGCTACGCAAGTACGCAGGCAAAAAGATGCCATGCGGTGCTTGAGCTGTGTGCTTGGGGGACAGGAGCCACACTGGGGCAGAGATTCTGTCAGCTCTGCAGGGGCAGGCTCAGAGGTGGTTAACGCCATGCCAGCTTAAGCCAGGAATGGTTTCCGACAATGGCACCAACCTCCTCTCCGCCCTCCGTCAGGAACACCTGACCCATGTGCCCTGTTTGGCTCACGTCCCTAACATGGTGGTGCAGCGGTTCTTGGGCAGGTACCCAGGCTTACAGGAGGTCCTGAAGCAGGCCAGGAAACTCTGTGGGCATTTCCGCTGGTCAAATAATGCCAGTGCTCGGCTGGCTGACCTGCAAAAGGAATACAACCTGCCCAAGAACCGCCTAATCTGTGACATGCCCACCAGGTGAAACTCTACGTTGGCCATGCTGCAGCGGCTGCACACGCAGCAGAGGGCCATCAATGAGTATCTGTTGCAATATGGCATCAGGACAGGGTCAGGGGAGCTTGGATTTTTTTCCCCACGCCACTGGGCCATGATCAGGGATGCATGCACTGTCCTGGCATCATTTGAGGAGGCCACAAGGATGGTGAGCAGTGACAGTGCATGCATCAGTGACGCTGTCCCTCTTGTCCACCTGTTGGAGCACACGCTGCATGGAATAATGGACAGGGCACTTGAGGCAGAACAGAGGCAGGAAGAGAAGGACTTCCTTACCTCTCAAGGCCCCCTTTATCCAGACAGTGTTCCTGCTGGCCCGGCTATCACACAGGAAGATGAGGAGGAGGATTGGGTCAGCATGGAGGTGGAGCCTAGCACTCAGCATCAGCAGCAGTCTTCAAGAGATCAATTACAGTCCCAAGACACCCATGGACTTGTACGTGGCTGGGAGGAGGTGGCTTCGGATCATGTCGTCCTCAGTGACCCAGAGGACTCTGGACCAAATGCCTCAGCAAACCTACGCTGTATGGCCTCCCTGATCCTGCAAAGCCTGCAGAAGGATCCTCGTATTCGTGCGATCAAGGAGAGGGATCATTACTGGCTGGCAACCCTCCTTGATCCACATTACAAGGGTAAGGTTGCGGACCTTATCTTGACGTCGCAGAGGGACCAGAGGATGAAGCATCTTCGGGAGGCCTTGCAGAAAGGTCTGTGCAACGCATTCCCAGAGAGAGGAAGGCTACAAATTCCTGGTCCTGGACAACGTGTTGCTGAGGCTTCGGTCAGTCAAAGAAGGAGCGGTGGAGAAGGTGGGCGTCTGACCGATGCCTTCAGACAATTTTTTAGTCCGCAGCCCCAAGGTATGATCGGTTCCAGCAACCATTACCAGCGTTTGGTTTACATGGTGCATGAATACCTAGGGGCAAGATCAGACATGGACACCTTTCCCACCAAAAATCCTCTGGGTTACTGGGTCTTGAGGATGGATCACTGGCCAGAGCTTGCACAGTATGCAATTGACTGGCCTGTCCTGCATCCAGCGTTCTTTCGGAACGCACATTCAGGGCTGCTGGAGGCTTTGTAACCGATCACAGGGTGCGCCTGTCCACTGACTCGGTCGATCGACTGACCTTCATAAAAATGAATCAGTCTTGGATCGCCACCAGCTACCAAGCACCTGATGCTGATGTAAAGGAATAATTTTTTTTGAAATGTCAGATCCCTTCAAGACTGCCTATGCTGATGCTGAGTGACTATCCTGTTATGCTGAGTGACTATCCTCTTCCTCCTCAATGATCTTGCTGATAGCTTGTAAGAACATTTTTTGGTTCTGGGCACCGCCACCAGTGGCTAAGGCCCAATTTTTCAGCCCCTATTTAACAGGGGCGTGTATTTACTATTTTTGATGCAATACTTTGCAGCAGGGCTCATTGCTGTGCTCCAGCTACAGTATCTGCGAGGTGTTGCAGTGTTGTTGCACCAGCACCAGTGCCTAAGACCCAATTTTTCATCCCCTGTTTAACAGGGACATGTAAATACAATTTTTGATGCAATACTTTGCAGCAGGGCTCATTCCTGCGCTCCTAATAGAGTATCTGTGAGGGGTTGCAGTGTTGTGGCACCAGCACAGTGCCTAAGGCCCAATTTTTCTGCCCCTGTTTAACAGGGGCGTGTAATTACAATTTTTGATGCAATACTTTGCAGCAGGACTCATTGCTGCGCTCCAAGTACAGTATCTGTGAGGGGTTGCAGTGTTGTGGCACCAGTGCCTAAGGCCCAATTTTTATGCCCCAGTTTAACAGGGGCATGTAATTACAATTATTGATCTAATAATTCACAGCAGGGTCCATTCCTGCGCCCACCAAGAGTAACTGTGTGGGCTTACAGTGTTGTGGCAACACCACCACCACCAAAGGCCCAATTTTTCTGCCCCTGTTCAACAGGGGCATGTAATTACAATTCTTGATCTAATATTTCACAGCTGGGCCATTCCTGCACCCACCAAGAGTAACTTTGAGGACTTACAGTGTTGTGGCACCAGCACCGCCACCACCACCATCAAATGCCCAATTTTTCAACCACTGTTAAACAATGGCATGTAATTACAATTCTTGATATAATAGTTTACAGCAGGGCATTCCAGCGCCCACCAAGAGTAACTGTGAGGGCTTACAGTGTTGTGGCAACACCAACACCTAAGGGCCAAATTTCTGCAGAGTATATACGGCAGGCCCCTACTTTTAAACATCCAACTTACAAACGACTTCTACTTGCAAATGGAAGGAGACAACAGGAAGTGAGAGGAAATCTACCCCTAGGAAGGGAAATTCTCTCCTGTAATAGTTAATATGGGGAAAAAGGTGTATCCTCTCCACTGATGCTTTATCACCAATCCTTGTTTCAATAAAAACCCCAAATTTTCAAAAAACATTTGTTATTGGGACGGAAAGTGAGGTGAAATGTTCTGAACAGGTGTACAGACAGCAAAACAAATGTTACAGGGGTGATAACCCTTCCCTATGTTTTCCAAAAAGCTTAAAAATAGATTTTTTGGCTGGAGCTACACTTAAAAAATGTACCTGTTCAAAATTACAAACAGATTCTACTTAAGAACAAACCTACAGTCCCTGTCTTGTTTGCACCACCTGTATACTGCTGTTCAGAGTATATAGGGCCTTTTTTTCATTTGGGTGCGGGGTTCCCCTTAATATCCATACAAGACTCAAAGGGGCTGGTAGTGGGCTGGGGGTGGGGGGGGTGGGGGGGCACCCAGGCCATTTTTCTCAATGATTTTCATCCATATTGCCGGGACCAGACATTACATTAAAGCTGCAAGCAGTTTTAAATGACTTTTTTTCCTTTAGAAATTTCATTTTGTGCAGGGACAGTTCTAAAACACGGGAAACACGTGCCACTTCACAGGCATACTTTAGACACCCCCCAGGTACGATATTTAAAGGAATATTTCACTTTTTTGTTTTTCACTTTAAGCATCATTAAAATCACTTGCGGATTTTCACTTGCGGATTTAGGCTCATCCCTAGTATAGAGATGTTTGTTATTTTAAAAACATCCTTTACAATGACTTTAAAAAAAAAACTTCAGGGAAAATGCAGTATTAATGTAATGTACCCAAAAACAACTTAAAGTTCATAAACCATAGACATCAGGTTCACATTACAGTTTTCTCTTAAAAGTTTGTTTCCTTTCACCCATCAGTTTATAAAAACTTTGGTACAACCTATGTACGTGTAATCAGGGTTTTTTTTCTCAGAAAAAAGGTGCAGGAACTCTCCCCCCCTCCTAGGTCACGCCCCATACCCGCCCATAGAACTGCCCCTCCTTTGCCACGCCCCTAGAACCGCCTCCCCTCCCTAAAACCACCCAGTCCAGCAAGAGACAGCCCAGTCCAGCAACAGTTAACAGGAGACTAGTGAGAAGGAGGATAGGCTACCTACCCACACCAGCCATCCAGGGCCATCTTTAATATTGATTGTACCCTGGGCGAAAATTTTCTTTGGGCCCACCCGCATGCAACTTCGCTCTCCACCTGCTGTAAACTTACAATAAATAGCAGCTAAACTCAGTTTAGTGTAGCAGATTAGGCAGCAATTGTGATTGGTTGCTAGAGGTTACAGCATAACATTACCACTCACTGATTAGTTGGTAGAGGCAGTGCTTGGGAGGTGGGGGATCAGTAGCAGTGCTTAGAAGGGGGGGGGGGTGAAACAGTAGCAGTGCTAGGGAGGGGGGGGAATCAGTAGCAGTGCTTTGGGAGGGGGATCAGTAGCAGTGCTTGGGGGGGGGGATCAGTAGCAGTGCTTGAGAGGGGGGGGATCAGTAGCAGTGCTTGGGAGGGGGGAATCAGTAGCAGTGCTTGGGAGGGGTGGAATCAGTAGCAGTGCTTGGGAGGAGGAGAATCAGTAGCAGTGCTTGGGAGGGGGGGATCGGTAGCAGTGCTTGGGAGGAGGGGGGGGGGAATCAGTAGCAGTGCTTGGGACGGGGAGATCAGTAGCAGTGCTTGGGAGGGGGGGAGATCAGTAGCAGTGCTTGGGAGGGGGGAGATCAGTAGCAGTGCTTGGGAGGGGGGATCAGTAGCAGTGCTTGGGGGGAAATAAGTAGCAGTGCTTGGGAGGGGGGGGGAATCAGTAGCAGTTCTTGGGAGGGGGGAATCAGTAGCAGTACTTGGGAGGGGGGGATTAGTAGCAGTGCTTGGGAGGGGGGGGGGTCAGTAGCAGTGCTTGGGGGGGAGAAACTGTAGTGGTGCTTGGGAGGGGGGAATCAGTTGCAGTGCTTGGGAGGGGTGTCAGTAGCAGTGCATGGGGGGGAATCAGTAGCAGTGCTTGGGGGGGGGGGGGAATCAGTAGCAGTGCTTGGGAGGGGGGGAAATCAGTAGCAGTGCTTGGGAGGGGGGAATCAGTAGCAGTGCTTGGGAGGGGGGGGGAATCAGGGTCAGTAGCAGTGCTTGGGGGGGGGGAATCAGTAGCAGTGCTTGGGAGGGGGGGGGAATCATTAACAGTGCTTGGGAGGGGGGTCAGTAGCAGTGCTTGGGAAGGGGGTCAGTAGCAGTGCTTGGGAGGGGGGAACCAGTAGCAGTGCTTGGGAGGGGGGGATCAGTAGCAGTGCTTGGGAGGGGGGAGATCAGTAACAGTGCTTGGGGGGGGGAATCATTAGCAGTGCTTGGGGGGGAATCAGTAGCAGTGCTTGGGAAGGGGGAGATCAATAGCAGTGCTTGGGAGGGGGGGTCAGTAGCAGTGCTTGGAAGGGGGGGATCAGTAGCAGTCCTTGGGGTGGAGGGGGATCAGTAGCAGTGCTTGGGGGATCAGTAGCAGTGCTTGGGGTGGAGGGGATCAGTAGCAGTGCTTGGGGGTGATCAGTAGCAGTGTTTGGGGGGATCAGTAGCAGTGCTTGGGGGGATCAGTAGCAGTGCTTGGGGTGGAGGGGGATCAGTAGCAGTGCTTGGGGGGAAATCAGTAGCAGTGCTTGGGGGGGGGGGATCAGTAGCAGTGCTTTGGGGGGATCAGTAGCAGTGCTTGGGGGGGTTAGTAGCAGTGCTTGGGGGGGTTCAGTAGCAGTGCTTGGGGGGGATCAGTAGCAGTGCTTGGGGGGGATCAGTAGCAGTGTTTGGGGGGTATCAGTAGCAGTGCTTGGGGGGGGATCAGTAGCAGTGCTTGGGGGGGATCAGTAGCAGTGCTTGGGGGGGATCAGTAGCAGTGCTTGGGGTGGAGGGGGATAAGTAGCAGTGCTGGGTGCAGATCAGTGACACTCACTTGTCCACTCAGTTCCCCCTGCCTGCATGTGAGAGAGAGAGAGAGAGGTCACAGAGGGAGGGGGGAGAGGGATGAGAGAAATACACAGTACCTTCCATAAGAGATTCATGCTGACCAGCAGCGGGCTGGGCCCATTCTCTTTCTGGGTGAGGTGCTCTGCTCCTTCCAGCAGAGTCCAGGACTGCATGCGCCTCCCGCCGGTCCTCGGGGAGCTTGATCCACCTGTCCTCCAGCCCCCTGTTAGTACTGCAAGTGAAGAGGAGGGCGGATAGCAGTCCCTAGCCGCCCCGAACATCGCTCACACACTGAGTTCTGGCGGAGGTGCCCCAGCAGCGGGGAGTTCTCTGGCGGAGGTGCCCCAGCGGTGGGAGTTCTCTGGCAGAGGTGCCCCAGCGGCTGGGAGTTCTCTGGCCAAGGTGCCCTAGCGGCGGGAGTTCTCTGGCAGAGGTGCCCCAGCGGCGGGGAGTTCACTGGCGGAGGTGCCCCAGCAGCAGGGAGTGCTCTGGAGGAGGTAGCTTAGCGGTGGGGCCGTGCTCTGGTGGAGGTGCCTCTGCGTTCCGCATTTGATCCCTCCACAGCCGTCAGTGTCTAATTACAGGCGGCAACGCAGCAGGCTTCACAGATTTGGACACTGGATTTCTCTGGCGGAGGTGCCGGAACAGTGTTCCGGCACGTTCCGGCAGAAAAAAAGCCCTGCGTGTAATGTACAATAGTGATGGTCATCTCCATCCAGCAGCCAACGTGCACACTACTTAGTTCAATGTTATTCCACTAGAGTGAGAAATTCCAAGAATCTGCAAGGGGGCCCCAAGGCTGTGACTGCCTAGGGACCTCCACAGAGTTTAATCTGGCACTGGGATAGGGGTCTATACACTTACTATTCGATGGAATACAAGATCTTGCTGTGTTATGAAGATGAATCATAGAAATGGACCAAACGACCCCCTGTTCAATTTGTACCAGAACTTTCGAACATCGGGAAAGTTCAGAACTGAATAACGAACCCTATTTAAGTCTATGGGACCCGAACGTGAAAAATCAAAAGTGCCCATTTTGAAGGTCCAGGTACTGCCCCGGGGGACATGTATCAAAAACTTCATTTTTAAATGAGCAGTAATTTATTGATGCTTAAAGTGAAAGTATAAAAATGAAAAATTCCTTTCAATATTGTGCCGGGGGGGGGGTCCCCTAATCCACCTGTAAAGTGGCACATCTGCACTGTGTAAAAAGGCTGCTGCAGCATTAATTGCATTTATAAAGCCCAACAATGACATTTTCCCTGCAAGCTTTCTTTATTTTGTACGTAACGGCTTGGGGAGCCAGTCTGTATGATGAGACCACAATGTAGTGCATGGGGAACAAGATTAAAGATGTTTTGGATAAATTCTTGTGTCTCTACCACAGACTTTGGATTTCTACTTCTGTAACAGGTGTGGAAAGATTGTTCTTTGGGTGTTGGTGGCGCCTTCACATCGTAACCCTATAGAGGTACTCTTGATAAAAGCAAGAATTGGCCTTGCTGTCAAAAATTTTTATATTATGCACCTGTCAAACAGGTGTGGAAAAATTGGTTTTTGGGTTTTAATTGCGCTCATGAAACCTTCACCAAAAACATTCTTCCAGATGAAATCAACACCCACAACACTAGGCAGCCTAGAAGTTCTGCAGAGATTCCACATCCCAAAAACACTTAATCAGCGACATCGGCATCAGGGGCTTCATAGCTGCTGGTAATCCAGGACTAATTCATGTTGATAAAAGTCAGACTGACCACTGAGTCTGTGGACAGTCACGTTCTATGATCACAAAAAACACAGAATGTACAAGCTCAACTTACCAACCAATCAGCAACCAACCGAATTCACCTGTCTAACGGTGCGTTTAAAAACAGGGGTTTAGTTGCACGCATTTGCGTTCTATGATCAGTAACAAAACCTTCATCAGCACTGAATGCCCGTTCGGAAAGCATGCTGGATGCAGGGCAGCCCAGCAGCTCAATAGCATACTGGGCAAGTTTTGGCCAGAGGTCTATTCTCATGACCCAGTAAGCCAGTGGATTGTTGACTGGAAAGCTCTCCATCTCTGTTTTCACCCCCAGATAAATGTCCACTATGTGATGCAGATGCTGCCTATGGGATGTGGAAGCTCACAGCCCTGGGTGGCGAGGACTAAACCAATTGAGAAATGCATCACTTAAGCGGCCGCCTTCTCCTCCGCTCCTCTCTTGACCAACAGAAGCCTTAAAATGACGTTTTCCATGACACTGTAACCTACCAGAGTTGGGAAAAGCGTTCCTATAAATTTCTCTTTAAGGTGTCCCCAAGAGATTTCATCTTCTGCACTCTCTGTGAGGATGGAATGAGTTCTAACACTTTTCCCTTTTAACGGTGGTCAAGGATGGTTGCCAACCAATTGTGATCCTTCTTCTTTATGGCACATATTCTTGGGTCCTTACGCAGGCTTTGAAGCATGAGGGAAGCCCATGCATCGCAAATTTGCAGAGGCATGAAAAGCAGACACCTCTGGGTCACTGAGGATTATCTGAAACTGCCTCCTCCCAGCCACGTACTACTCCCAAGGGTTCTGCAGATGGAAAACCATCTCTTACTGTTTGATGTATGTCTTCCTCTGCTTCCATGCCCCTGAAACTAACAGAATCCTCCTCCTCCACCTCTCTCTCCTCTTGTGTGTCCTATGGCATAAAGTGGTGTCTACATAAAGTGGGCTTTCAGAGGAAAGGAAGTCCTCCTCTTTCTCCCGCTGCTCTGCCTCAAGTGTCCTGTCCATATTGCCACGCATAGTCTGCTCAAGAAGGAACACAACAAACAGGGATTGTGTCACTGATGTATGCATTGTTACGGCTCACCCTCCTTGTGGCCTCCTCAAATAGTGACAGTATAGTGCATGCATCCTTTATGAGCAGCCATTGGTGAGGGGGAAAAAAAGTCTAGCCGTCCTGAGCCTGTCGCTATACTCACACAGGTACTCATGGACGGCCCTCTGCTGCAGGTGCAGCCGATGCAGCATTGCCAAAGTTGAGTTCCACCTATTGGGCATGTCACAAATCAGCCGGATTTACAGGCAGGTGGAATTCCTGCTGAATTTCAGGCAACCGCCTAAAATGGCTACACACTCTTCTGGCCTGCTTTAGTAGATATTCCAACCCTGGGTACCTATTTAGGAAATTCTGCACCACCAAATTAAGGACATCGATTCGATTCCACGATGCATCACGATTACTGACGAGCTCTCACTTCCGCTTGGGCCGCCTAGGCGGCCCTTCCTCCCTGCAATCTTCTGGGACACATCACAGGTCCCAGAAGATTGCCCGGCTATACAGGACAGCGCAGTGAGACATGTGCACCTGGCTGTGAAGCTGCAAGCAGAATGGAGGGTTTGGGTGGCCCCGTCGCTGGATTGTGGGACAGGTGAGTGTCTTTTATTAAAAGTCAGAAGATACACTTTTTTTGTAGCTGCTGACTTTTAATAAAACAAAAAATTTACTGAACTCTGCTTTGAAATAAAAATAACCTCACTCCCTTAAAGTGGAGTTCCACCCAAAAGTGGAACTTCCGCTTTAAGCACTCCTCGCCCCCTAACATGCCACATTTGGCATGTCATTTTTTTTGGGGGGGTGTCCTCTTTTTAGTGGGACTTCCTGTCCCGGTCGCCTAGGTGACGCCTCCTTTCGCCCTAGGTAGCCCCTCCCTGCCAGCGATCTTCTGTGACACAACACAGGTCCCAGAAGTTTGGCTGGCCAATGGCAGAGCACAGTGCACGCCCGGCCGCAAAGCCGTAAGCTATCATGGCCGGGTGCCCACAGTAGATATGACGGCATCGAGGAGAGGAGCGGGGAAAGGTACGGGGCTCCGTGCGGCCGCATCGCTGGACTGTGGGACAGTTAAGTGTCGGTTTAATAAAAGTCAGCAGCTACAATTTTTGTAGCTGCTGACTTTTAATAAACAAAAAAACTGTGGAACTCTGCTTTAAAAAGTGCACTACAGGGTACAGGCATTCACGCATGTGGCTGGTTGGAGGTCAGGAGGGATTAGAATCCACAGCAAACAGCCCTGTGAAGTTCCCTTTACTGTCTCTGTGCTGAAATTTCTCTGGGTGGGTTCCCACGTTTGCACATTCCAGCACACTAGGAGTTAACACAGTGGAATGTGCAAACGGAAAGCCGGGGAAATCTCAGCACAGAGCACGTGTAGGAGGTGAAAGTATACTGCTGTTAAAATACCCGTTTTGTAATAAATGCCGTTATAATCCATTAAGTGGCCACCGCTGTATGTGCTTTTTTAAAATATATGCAGCTTCATACCTGCATTTCTGTCTGTGTATACAACTGTATATGCCGCTCATGTGACTCTGTCCGTTTCGGCCCGCCTCTCTCCTCTCACGTCTTACGTCTCTCGTCTCTCCTCTCGCCTGACGTCAGTGGAAGTTCTCAGCCCCGCCCACCGACTGTAGCTATCAGATCAGAAGAGAGGCGGGCGGGGCTGATAGCAGGAGAGACGTGAGGGGTGAGAGGCGGGCCGGAGTGAACAGTCACATGAGTGGCATATACAGAGAATACAGACAGAAATGCAGGTATGAAGCTACATATATTTTAAAAAGCAAATACAGCGGTGGCCACTTAATGGATTATAACGGCATTTATTACATTTTAACAGGCACGCTCGGAGCGCTCTCCCGGGAGGGGCAGGGCAAGTCAGGATGACGTCACTCGACATCGATTATTGGGGTCACACGCATCGATGCCGCATCGGGGACCCCCGAATCGCGATGCATCGATGCAACGATTAAATTCAGCACCCCTAATTATCACAGACCACCATTCCTGGCTCCAGCTGGCATGGCGTGAACCACCTCTGGGTCTGTCCCTGCAGAGCTGCAACAATCTCTGCTCCGGTGTTGGTTCCTGTCCCCTAGACACACCAGCTAAAGCACTGCATGGCACCTTTTATCCTGACTCATTTAATAGCCCTTTGAACGCTTAGGGGGTAATTGAGGTTCATAGGACAATTCAGCAGAGGAGGGCATGGAGGAGGAGGAGGATGGGGTAGAGCTGACAAATCTGGCATCATCACCAGCTGTATGGAGACTTGGGAGTATAACAAGCTGCAGCACTGAACCCCGTCCTGCAACCTTCCGAGTTGTAAGCAGAGTTACCCAGTGTGTTGTGAACAAAATATATCATCCCTGCCCATGCTTGCTGGACCATGTGTCTGCAGTAACTGAGGTAGAATAACAAAGTTTCGAACCAGGCAGGACTTCAACAATGCAGGTTTATTAACAGCCGGTAACATTCAGGTTTATGTTCAAAGTATTACAAAATATAGGTCTAATTTATACAATTTCTTACAATGCAAGAATATTAGATATTGGTATTCTTATCCTATAACCAAATTGAAAACATTTGTGAACTGTTCTCACCTTGAACCAGAATAAGTATTTTCTGACAATTCTTGGAAACCTGTTACCTGATGGGGACCAGTTGGTCGACCGGCTCGACCGAGTTTGTAAGGGAAATTCACCTGAGACCACACTCTGGAACAAGTTAGGAAGTTTTCCCCATTTGACTCATACAGAAGACAAGTTACAACAAAAGGACAGATATTTGCCTACTGGTTCTAACCGCTTGCCACCCGTGCAATAGAGCTGCATAGACAAACAGCTAGCCTGATAGACGCCTATCTGAACAGATAATTGCCCACTGATTCTGCTCTCTATGACCCGTGCAATAGGGCAGCATACATAGAGGTCAGCCTTGTAAGCTCCTATCTGACTTGTCTACCTAACAATTGTAAAACTTGCACTTATATACCCTTAGAAGCCTTACCTCAGCCATCTCTCCTAGATGTGATTGGTTGCTAAGATCTACGTCAATGTAACACCTGTCCTACAACCAGACAAACTTAATTATTGCAAGAATTCCTTTATGTTCATTAAAAATGATTTATACTGGTTTTGTCCAATTAAAAACACCTGTGTAGAGACAGTCTGGCACCCAGCTGTGTTAGCCACAACTTCAAGGATGACAGATTTATGACTTTCGGAGAATGAACTTTCAATAAACCCACCTTATCTGTTATGTCTTACTAATTCTATGTGTATGTATTTATATATTTGGTTCCATAAAAGGTACTCTATTATTTGTATTATATATAATTATTTTAAACCACCTGTATCACTATCTTTGGTGCTTATCTCATTAGCTATGTTTCAACTGATGTCAGAATGTTCCTTTGTCTAATTAGTTGAACTTAGAATGAACTGTCTTCAGTGCACTTTCACCTAGTTATGACTGTCTTAAGAATACCAGCTGAAGTTCAGTACTTAAAAATAAGGACATTCTGTATTTTTATAGAATAATAGAATAACAGTGTACATTAATAAAGATTTAATAACTATTGCTTTACTATTGAATAATAATATTGATAAGACCACTACATAATAATAATAATAATAATAATAATAGTAATGAATAATAGTTAATTTATCAATAAAACATATGCAAATCAATATGAATAATATGAAAGAATAATATGAAATACATTGGCTAATATGAGATTCTACAACATAACTTGGACTTTGCGGATGACTGTCTTGCCCAACGATGTCACAGCATCGCCTTTCACATGATGGTAGAGAGATGGAAGGGCCTTATGTGAAAATAAATATTGACTGTGAACCTGTCTTTGTGGTACAGCACATTCTGCAAATTCACAGGAAGGGGGCTAAATTCACCAGGCGGAAAGGTAGAAGTTGTAGAGCCAGCAACTTTGACATGCTTGCATTTAGACACTGGGCATGTGGGTGGCAGGGGCTGTATTTTTTTTTCCGCTGCAGCAGATGGGGCAGAGAAATTTGCCAGCTATAGTCTACAGCTGGTGGTGGGCTGACGGCTGATATGCTAAAAGGACCTGGGACAACCTGTGCTATACCATCATCCCTGTCAGTGGAGATCAGGAGGTATAGCAGGGACAGATTTAGGTGAGTAAGGAGGAGGGTCAGAAGTGTGGCTTTTAGGTGCTCTTGCCAAGTAGTGGGAGGTAAATGCCTTGTCAAGCATGTGGTACCCAAATGGCTTGTCTTCTTGCCACGCTTGATGCGCTTGAGACAAAGCTTGCAAATAGCATCAGTGCCATCGGCTGCACAGGAGTTTTCGCCGTAACGCGTAGGATCTAATATACACACAATTGAGTGTTTTATATACATGTCTACATTGTGAACATCACTTGTATGGTTGTTTTTGTCCCTGCATGTCGTGTACTTTGTATGATCCAGTGACCATTCCAATTTAGGAATTTTTGTCCCAGCTTGTATTGTTAAGCTCTGTCAAACCACATGTCTATTTCATTTTTGTATTAAAATAATTTTATCGTACTATACCCCTATATGGTTGTTATAATTTATGCTTTTAAAGTACCGTCTTTGAGGGGAAACTCTCCCATATTCTTTAGTTAGGGATGTTGGCTACATCACAACAGATCTGTTCTATACAACCTCCTATTTTTTGATATGGGAAGTTGGCCAGGAGATTACAGCTCCACAATGGGGTGGCTGCTCTCTACCCTTCCATGATGGCTGCCTCGTTGTTTTTTTTTTTCCTTCCTCACTTTCCTCCTCTGCTCTATCCGGCACCCAAGTCGAGTCAGTAACCTCATCATCATCATCTCCTCCATCCTCTTTACCACTGGGGACAACTTGGCAATATGGTGCGGCTGGGGGAACATGACTGCCAATTTGTGTACCAGTGTTCTCCCCTCTCTGTAGGCTTATGTTCCTGCCTTCCTCAACCTCAGAACCAACATCTGTATCGAGCAATGGCTTTGCATCGTCAAGGAGCAAGTGGCTGACGCTGTGTTAAAATAACTCCGCTGACTCCTCCATGCCTGATGCTGGGGCTATGACAGGAATAGCTGTGGACAAGGAGGCATGCTTTGCCACTCTGGCAGCTGCAGGGGACTGCACACTAGTCTCTACTTGGGTGACGGAGGATGAGGAGGATGAGGATGATTTAGTAAGCCAGTCCACCACCTCCTCTGCATGCTGTGGCTGGTTAGCACGGGCAACATCACTAAACAGAGGGAATGATGCCCTGACTGACCACGTCCACCTTTGCCTGTGGACACATACACTGCTGGCCCCCTTACAGTGCCATGGGAACATCTGCCTCTCCTTGCTGTCCTCCCAGACATGATGGGGGGGGGGGGGGTGGGGGGGGCTTATTAACAAAATGTAATAAAGATGTGTAAACGTGTACATGGATGCACTTTAATCAATGGAAAGTGGCATTTGGTGCACTTTAATTTGAGTATTCATGACACACTCCACAGAAACACTATAATATTGCAGTAACGCACAGAACTATATGGAATTAAACTTGCAGTAACACAATTAAATATATGGCATTTAACTTGCAGTAACGCACATAACTATATGGCATTAAACTTGCAGTAACGCACATAGCTATATGGCGTTAAACTTGCAGCAATGCACAGAACTATATGGCGTTAAACTTGCAGTAACGCAATAAAATATATGGCGTTAAACTTGCAGTAGCGCAATGAAATATACAGCGTTAAACTTGCAGTAACGCACATAATTATATGCCGTTAAACTTGCAGTAACGCACAGAACTATATGTCATTAAACTTGCAGTAACGCAATTAAATATACAACGTTAAATTTACAGTAACGCACAGAACTATATGGCGTTAAACTTGCATTAACGGTCACTACACTCAAAGTGACTGAGCTATCCCTACATTTACACTAATGTAAAGATAAATGGTGGTCGCACTACACTCACAATGACTAAACTATCCCTACATTGACCCCAATTATAAAGATGAATGGTCGCACTACACTCACTGAACTATCCCTACATTGACACTAATGTAAAAATGAATGGTGGTCGCACTATACTCACAATGACTGAACTATCCCTACATTGACACCAATGCAAAAATGAATGGTCACACTACAGGTACACTCACAATGACTGAACTATCCCTACATTAGCACTAATGTAAAGATGAATGGTCACACTACACTCACACTGAACTATCCCTAGATGTACACTAAACTGATATTCTACTGATAATAAAATCAGAATAGCACACTATAGCACACTAACTGTCTAATAGCACTGAACAGAGCCCTGTTCTATCTCTCTCTACGCCGCTATCGCACTACAAATGGCCGCTATAGAAAGAATACTTTTATAGTGTTGTGGGGCAGGATTAAGAGCAAATGAGCCATGACTGGATACAGTCATCATGACAGCGTTCTGTCAGTGCTTTGTTCCCTGATTGGGAAAAGCTTTCATTGCTTCAGCCAATCAGGGCTTTCAATGCACTGTGTAGCTGCGCAGTGCACTGTGGTCGTTCGGTGGGCCACAATTAATTAGGTTTTTCGGAGAACTTCCGACCAGCCAATGTTCGGTCCGAACTCATGCTCAGTCCGAACCGTTCGCCCATTCTTAATGAATGGGTAAGACATTTTTTATTGTTTCCTGGGTAATGGAGTTAAATGAAGGAAAAAAGGTAGCTGGTTTATCCCCAAGTGATATTCCTGTGAGTTAAATAATATATTTTTTTTTTATCTCTTCCCAGTAGGGTCGTAAAAGTATACATTCCCTGAAAATATGCAGCAATATCCCCCTGTATCGATTACATTATTTATTTATTTTTTTAAAGGTGAACTTATCCTTTTAATATCAGTTTAAAATGATCAACTATAAAAATAAAAACAAAGTAAAATAAAATTGATTCAAAACTATTATAGCTATTCTTTAATGTTTTATTTGACAGGAAAGAATATTGTCCTATCATTGGTCATATTTAATATATGAAGTTCATCCTTGCCACCTATTCTAATATGCAAAAAGAAAAATGTATTTAAAACTGTCTGCGGACTAAAACTGTAGTCCCTGCCATGGTGCATATTTAACCAGTAGTCTCTAGAAAGGTAATTAGAGAATATCATCCACTAACAGCCCTAGAAATAGACTCTGTCAGCTATCATCACAACTCCCTATAGGTACAACGCTGCAAAGTTGTCTGGATTGTAGGAATTGAATATTATAAGTGGAAATTATACAAAGGAACGCTTCCCCATTATCATAATGCACGGATGTCTCATGTGCTTTTGTTCATGACATTAGTGTAAACTTTGCCTGCAAGGAACCAAGAAGGTAGAATATATGTGTCAGGAAGTTGCGTGTTTTATAGACTTGATGAAGTAAAATGCACTAGAATAGTGAGGTGAATATGTGTGCTTATAGGCACGTATAACCTTAGTATTAGCACAGCTCCACCAACCATATGCGGTCAGCCATTTTGGACTGAAGACTGGCACACTGTATTGTATTACTAAAACTAGGTCATCACGGGCGCCTCTGCTTAGGGCCAGGACAAGGGATGGGCAGGAGGGGTGGCTGCCCTGGGTGCAATGGTTTACTGGGGGCACCTTCCTTCTGTTGCAAGGCTGACAGGAGTAGTGACAGCTGCAGTGATTTTGACAAGCAGGTGACTGCTGGGTGTAGGATCCCCTAAGCCAGAGGCGTACTTACAGGGGTCGCAGAGGTCACAATTGCAACCCGGTCCCATGTTACAGGGGGCCTGTGTGGCTCCCCTGTACATCTGGATAGGTGAAGCTGTGGGGGCGGCCTATTGAGAAACTGATGCCTCTTGTAGTTCTTCAACACTGAGCTCCCGGTCTCTCACTAGACCCTCTGATTCACTGACTCTGAATTCCTTGAGCTCCTCCAAGGTTTGCAGTGGTATCCCCTCAAGCATCACCCATGCTTCCCTGCTGGGTCCCTAGCTTGGCACTCCAGATAGTTCTAAAACTTCACCCCTGCTAACAGGTGAGGTCCCTGGCTTGACTCACAAGGCTGCTCTGCAAGCGTCTCCTCCGCGGGTTGGGTCCCTGACTTGATCACCGCCTGAAGTTTCCCGATTCTCCATCATGCCCATTCAGGGAGAATGTGGTTACGGTACTTGCTTCAGTTACTCACTGTGGTCCCTGGTAAAGGTGATTGGTCCCTTTGTGGTGACAGCTTCCCTTCCACCTCCGATCACTGACAGGTTCTCTGGCCGGCAGAACCGTCACTTCTAGTTGGACCGCAAGCCGCAATACCAACCCTGCACTGCACTCTTACTTCTGGACAGGCCCTAACACAGCCTAGCAGCCAGGTGCCCCCGGGATAGGCCCAATCTTTGGCCTAGCAGCCCAGGGGCGTATGACACCCAGACAGCCATCCAGGTGGCACAAAACATAGATCAGCTGACCTCACCTGAGGCCAAGGGATTCAAGAAAACCCCTGCCCATTGGCTGAGATACCCCATATACTCATAACCTGACCTTGGGTTGCCCTTCTCATATCTAGTACCACCACCAAGTACCCGGTCACCTCGTGGTAGAAGAGAAAAGTGCAACAAGGCCAAACTTAGGGAGAAATCAATAGATCTCTATCAATCGACCAAGATAACTACTCTTGGCAAGTAAATTGGGTGCTACATATGTATATACAATACCTGTGGGATCCCTATGAAAGCTAGAAATAACTGTAGTAGGTAGGGATGGGCTGAACACCCCCCCCCCCGGTTTGGTTCGCACCAGAACATGCGAACAGACAAAAAATTTGTGCCAACATACAAACCTTAAAAGTCTATGGGACGCATACATGAAAAATCAAAAGTGCTAATTTCAAAGGCTTATATGCAATTATTTGCCATAAAAAGTGTATGGGGACCTGGGTACTGCCCCAGGGGTCATGTATCAATGGAAAAAAAAAAGGTTTTAAAACCAACGTTTTTTCAGGAGCAGTGATTTTAATAATGCTTAATGTGAAACAATAAAAATTAAATATTCCTTTAAATATCGTGCCGGCGGGTCCCCTTAGTCTGTCTGTAAAGTGGCACATCTGTCTGATGTGTTTTACAGTGCCGCAGCAAAATTACATTTCTAATGCGGCGTACACACGATCGTTTTTCATGCCATTTTTTAAACCAACGTTTTTCTCGTCGTTTTTTTTCATGTTTCCTCTCAAGCCTGTCTTGCGTACACACGATCATTTTAAAAAACGTTCAAGCAAAGCGCAGTGACGTACAACACGTACGACGGCACTATAAAGGGGAAGTTCCGTTCGGATGGTGCCACCCTTCATGTTAGTAAAGTTTGTTGAGCGACGATTCGCGCTTTTCAGCCTCCTGCTTTTCAGTCCGTTACAGCGTGACGATTGTGCTATCTCCATTACAAATGCTAGTTTTACCAGAACGTGCGCTCCCGTCTTATACTTGGTTCTGAGCATGAGCGGTCTTTTTCACCTCGTCAAAGCATACACACCATCGTTTTTCACGTCGTTAAAGAAAACGACATGAAAAACGACGTGAAAAAATAGAGCATGTTTGAAATTTTTAATGCCCATTTTTAACGGCATGAAAAACGATTGTGTGTATGGGGCATAAAGGAAAAAAAAATATTTAAAATTGCTTGCGGCTGTTTATTGCCGGCTCCTGGCAATAAAAATCAAGGAAAAAAAATCGACATGCCCCCCCCCCCCCCCAAGTCCATACCAGACCCTTTGGGTCTGGTATGGATATTAAGGGGAACTCCACGGCAAAATGTAAAAAAAAAAATGGCACTGGGTCCCTTCCAAAATCCATACAAGACCCTTATCTGAGCAAGTACTTTACGTGTTTTCAGACACGCATTTTTGATGCTTTGTTTTCTTTTTTATTGGCCAATTTGTTGTTGGGCAGATTCAATAATGCAAAACACATCAAAAACGTGTAAAAAAACATGATAAAAATGCACTACATGCTTTTCTGCAGCATCTTCATTGAAGTCTATTTAACCAAAAAAACTAAAGAAGCTGTGTTTTGTGTTTAAAAAAGTCCCTGACCCTTTCCAAAAAGAGGCCCAAACATGCATTCATGTGAACTTGTTCCATATGAACCCATGTTAAAAAACATGTCCTGCATTTCTAGAAAAAGCATGAAAAAAATGCATTGCTGTGAACCGAGCCATCTGTGTCCCCATCTGTGTCCCATTGCAGAGATTTCCCTCCTTTTCCTGTCCCATAGCCAAACAGGAAGTGAGAAGAAATGCCTACAAATTAAGGGAATTCCATGGTGACCCCCAGGTCATCAGAACTAGCTTTCCTATTGGAAGATTTCCTTTCTATTACTTTTCTGGGGAGAACCCCAAATTTTGGATTTTCTTTTACTTTCAATGATAATGGCAAACAGGACAAATAGAGGAGGGTGAATTTAACAGGGACACAGACAGCAATAAAAACTGACATGTGTTCTAATCCATTTATACCTTATCTAAAACTAAAAAAAGAAAAGCTTTGCCTTTATATGTACTTTAATGGTACCTGTGCCAAGTGAGCCACCTTCTTTGTTTAGTAAGCAGCAGGACAGCCACTTGGCATGGAACCAGGAAGCTAGTGGAAATTGCTGTAGTACTAGTGTCCAGCTTCCACACAGATCCCAAGTATGGCACATACTGTACATCCTTAAGTTGGTCCAAGCTGGGCCAATGTAACTATGGAAGAACTGCCATACATAAACTTCAGCTTTAAAGTGTAAATCTAGGCTTACTCAAATCTACCTCCAAATCTCCCTCTCCCTTTTAAAGCATACCCCATTTTTTTCCCCTTTAACCACCTCCCTACCGTGCACAAAAACCCCCTTCCTGCCCAAGCCATT
Source organism: Rana muscosa (assembly GCA_029206835.1). NCBI lineage: Eukaryota > Metazoa > Chordata > Amphibia > Anura > Ranidae > Rana > Rana muscosa. Next base: position 287,227,299 of record CM055118.1, read on the forward strand.
TTTCAGCTTTCAGCACTGTCACACTTTGAATGACAATTGCGCGGTCGTCCGACGTGGCTCCCAAACGAAATTTGCGTCCTTTTTTCCCCAGAAATAGAGCTTTCTTTTGATGGTATTTGATCACCTCTGCAGTTTTTATTTTTTGCGCTATAAACAAAAGAAGAGCGTCCAGTTTGTAAAAAAAATACTATTTTTTACTTTTTGCTATGTAGCGGGGTATTCCCCTTTAATACAGAGAGACTACATCTCCCAGTACATCTTGCAGCACCCAGGGTGCATTGCTCCGGAACAGAGACTGCTGGGGCAGACTTTATAAAGGGGAGGTGGAGTTTGTTCTGCCTCTTTTGGACACCCCCTCTCCTAGCAAGAAGATCTCTGTGCTGAACTGCTGTATGCACAAGGCCTGAAGCCTGGGCCTTGTGCTCTTTTCCAAAGAGCCCTCTGCCAGCCTAGCTGAACCTGAGAGACATCTTCTCCTCCTTGCTGCAGTACACCAGAAGAATTGAAGACTTGGATGTTGGTGGATTCCTGTTCCTAGACGAATCGGCGGAGGAAACGGACTGGGACTTGTCCGGGTGGTGAGAGCTGTTTAAAGACAGATACTTTATCTTTACTATTCGTTGGGATTACAAAGTTGTTCTTCAAGTGCACCACCGAAAGATTTCTAGCGAATATTGTTTCACTGAACTTCCATTTAGATCAGTCAGGCCTGACTGCATAGGTAGACATTGCTGGGTGTTAGTCTGCCCATGAGGGGAAGTAGCTGTAAAAGGGCAGCGCTAGAGTTGCATAGCAATACTTTATTATTCTGATTACTCTGTTTATCTTTATTACTGTTTATTGCAGGGATCTGCAACTTGTTATACTGTTGTTTATTACTTGCCCATTAGCCTCAGTAAAATATCTGGGTCAAGTACATTGGTGTCAGTTTCACTTACTTTAATAGAAGTTTTAAAGTATATCACTGTGTGTGTTTGCCATAGGACTGCGTCACCTAGAGTTGCGGTCACGCGGTCCTATCTCCCCTTACTAGCTGTGCCACGGGAGGTTAGAGCCGATTGCCAGGGGTTGACAGCGGTGCAGTACAGGGCCCAAAACAAAACCAGTGGCTCTCTTAACTGGGGGTAGCGCTACACGTGGGGGCTCGAGTCCGGGATCCTTGTACGTTGCATGCTGCAATCAAGCCGGTCAGAAGTACCAGCATGGACCCGCTAGCAATGTCACAGTGGTGCGCAGCGATTGGCGCCGATCCAACCGCGGCGGTAGGAAGAGGAGATAAAACAGCTCGTATTGTTACTGTCTCCGAGCCACAAAGCATGGGTGATGGATTTTAGGCCAGATCCAGTGATCTTGTTTACATACGCACTGGTAGAATGGAAGAACGAAATCCCAGAGCATTTTAAAAGTCCGAGTATACAAGCCATAGATAATCAGACCTATCACTTGATACATACGCTGCCAGTGAAGGAAGAATGGTTTCAGACACCAAAGCCATCACCCCCGCGATTATCTCCACCACTATCCCCTAAAGCAGAAAAGCCTAAGGAACTATTAAGCCCGGGATCACCGCTGGCCGCTATAGGGCCTGAATTGTTGAATTCTCTAGGAGACCTTGTAATTAAGTGCCAGAAAAGCAGTACGGTGCATGTGGAGGCCGGTTACCGGAAGCTTAGCACCTTCTCAGGGAAGCAACCAGTGCCTGCCGGAGAAGAAGAATTTGACACCTGGATTGAACAGGCCATGCAAGCGGTAGAAGGATGGGAGGTACCAGAGGCGCAGAAGAAGCAGCGCATCAGCGAAAGTCTAAAGGGCGCTGCTGCTGAAGCTGTAAAGAACCTCAGGCTTAGCAACGCTACCTGTACCGCAAACGATTATCTGGCTATGCTGGAGGAGGAATTTGGCCAGCTGGAGAAGGCGACTGAACTGATATACCAGTTTAAACATACCCTCCAACAGCCGGGAGAGAAGTTATCCGAATATGTGCGGAGGCTAAACCGGAAGCTGTGCCAAATTATCCTAAAGAAGGGAATACTACTGCAGGTCATAGACGCAACCCGAATGAAGCAGATCCTGAGGGGAGCCCTGCATTCAGATCCAGTTTGGCTCTACTTGAAGACCTCTGAAGGAGTGATGACTTTGAGTTACCCAGATCTTTTACGAATCATAAGAGATGAAGAAGCCCTCTTAAATGAACAGCAAGGGGCTGAGAAGACCACTACCCTCCCCGCGGTGGGAGTCAGATCAGTTACGGCTGCGGAACGGGACTCAGAAGTGGAGATCCTGAAGACTCAGATGTCCAAAATAATGGAGATGGTGACTGGGTCACTGGATGTCAGGTCTGAGATAGACACACTGAAGGTGCAAGTGTCCCAGCTGGCGGAGATGATGAACAAATTTATGGCAGAAAGTACTGGATTGTCCGCCCAAAAGCCCACGAAGCAAGACATCTGTCGAAACTGTGGAGGTGTAGGTCACTACCAGCAAGTATGTCCAAGTCCAAGAATGGAGGGAAGATCCGGGCCTTCAAAAATAACTTTCTCTGAATCTGCGAGAGAGCGGTGGAGGACACCTGCAGTTTATGCCGTCTCCGTGAACAAGGCTTATCAGCCTTCCAAACAACGCCAGAAACGGCATTCCCAGCGCTGGAAGCTGAAGAGAGCACAAGTCCAAGTATGCCAGTCTGCTGTTACAGGTGTTTCCAAAAGGACTGCTGCCCAATTGGTAGGTCCTCTACCTGTAGTGCCTGTTCTGATCGAAGGGATCTACACCAGAGCCATCCTTGATACAGGTGCTCAGGTTACCCTGATGACCAGAGACTTTTACAAGAAGTACCTATCATACCTGCCCCTGGAAGAGTTGGGAGACACCAAGATTCAGGGTATTCAAGCAGAAGAGTACTCTTGTGATGGATGTCTGCGGATCAAGTTGTCGTGTGATCCATTGAGGGCTGGGGAGCCCCAGAACTTTGAGACACTGGCCATTGTCTCTCCCTGGCTGCCAGGGCCCTCAAGAAGCTCTCTCATCGTTGGGACCAATACCGATCTGGTGAAACGGCTTTTAGCCCCTGCTGTCCCCAGATGTGATCCCTTACCCTCACTGCCAGAAGAAGGATCCATAGCAGTAGTGGAAGAAACCAATCTGCAGGAGGCAGAAGTACTCAAAGAGGCTAGTGAGCATACCATGTCTGAGCCAGTAGAACAGAGAAAGCGAAGAGTTAAGCATCCTCTCAAGAGACCGACTTGTGAAGTGATGGGTGAGAGCACCGAAGAAGTTATCTTCACCCCTCAAGAGTTGCCAAGAGAGACTGACCTTCTCACCACAGATTTGGTGAAGGGCAACCCCAGCTCACTTCCTGGCACAGTTAGACAGGTCACCCCCACTGAAGCGACCTGTGGACAGGACAGCTCCCCATCATATGATGATTGGTGGGAGGCTCCTCTGTCAATCCTATGCAACCGCATTGAAGCTAAAATGTTTTGCAGATCTAAAAATGTTAGATGTCTTTGGGGACCAAAGATTCAAAGTGGGGGGAGTGTGTAGCGGGGTATTCCCCTTTAATACAGAGAGACTACATCTCCCAGTACATCTTGCAGCACCCAGGGTGCATTGCTCCGGAACAGAGACTGCTGGGGCAGACTTTATAAAGGGGAGGTGGAGTTTGTTCTGCCTCTTTTGGACACCCCCTCTCCTAGCAAGAGGATCTCTGTGCTGAACTGCTGAATGCACAAGGCCTGAAGCCTGGGCCTTGTGCTCTTTTCCAAAGAGCCCTCTGCCAGCCTAGCAGAGCCTTAGAGATATCTTCTCCTCCTTGCTGCAGTACACCAGAAGGATTGAAGACTTGGATGTCGGTGGATTCCTGTTCCCAGACGAATCGGTGGAGGAAACGGACTTGGACTTGTCCGGGTGGGGAGAGCTGTTTAAAGACAGATACTTTATCTTTACTATTCGTTGGGATTACAAAGTTGTTCTTCAAGTGCACCACCGAAAGATTTCTAGCGAATATTGTTTCACTGAACTTCCATTTAGATCAGTCAGGCCTGACTGCATAGGTAGACATTGCTGGGTGTTAGTCTGCCCATGAGGGGAAGTAGCTGTAAAAGGGCAGCACTAGAGTTGCATAGCAATACTTTATTATTCTGATTACTCTGTTTATCTTTATTACTGTTTATTGCAGGGATCTGCAACTTGTTATACTGTTGTTTATTACTTGCCCATTAGCCTCAGTAAAATATCTGGGTCAAGTACATTGGTGTCAGTTTCACTTACTTTAATAGAAGTTTTAAAGTATATCACTGTGTGTGTTTGCCATAGGACTGCGTCACCTAGAGTTGCGGTCACGCGGTCCTATCTCCCCTTACTAGCTGTGCCACGGGAGGTTAGAGCCGATTGCCAGGGGTTGACAGCGGTGCACTACAGGGCCCAAAACAAAATCAGCGGCTCTCTTAACTGGGGGTAGCGCTACAGCTATAATAAATACCCAGTTTTTTTTTCAAATAAAATTTTCCTCAGTTTAGGCCGATACGTATTCTTCTACATATTTTTGGTATAAAAAGAAAATCGCAATAAGCACGTATTGATTGGTTTGCGCAAAAGTTATAGTGTCTACAAAATAGGGGATAGATTTATAGCATTTATTTTTATTTTTATTAGTAATGGCGGCGATCTGCGATTTTTATTGTGATTGCGATATTGCGGCGGACACATCGGACACTTTTGACACATTTTTGGGACCATTCACATTCATACAGCGATCCCTGCCATAAAAATGCATTCATTACTGTATAAATGTGACTGGCAGGGAAGGGGTTAACCTCTAGGGGGTAGGAAGGGGTTAAATATGTTCCCTCAAAGTGTTCTAACTGTGGGGGGAGGTGACTGACTGGGGGAGGTGACCGATGGTTGTCCCTATGTACAAGGGACACAGCATCGGTCCCCTCTCCCTCACAGGACGTGGATCTCTGTGTTTACACACAGAGATCCACTTTCCTGCTCGTTTCCCGGGCAATCGCGGGTGCCCGGCAGCAATCGCGGCCGCCGGGCACGCGCATCGGGTCCTTGGAACGCGGCGGGCGCGCGCCGCCCGTGGCTCGCCCGCGCCCCCTAGCTCGTTTTAAAGGCAGGACGTCATATGACGTCCTGTCAGAACGAGAGTGTCCTCTGCCCGCTGTCAATTGACAGTGGGCGGGGGACAAGTGGTTAATTTGTTTCTAGAAATAGCTTTTATTCCTGTGATATCAGTACTAGGCTTGCGAAATAATTCTTGCAGGGAGCTTATTTCCAATTGACATAGGCCTACATTCAGAACTACATCTCCAGATCAGGACTCAGGAACAGACATAAAAAAAATAGAATTTAAAGAAAATGTATTTTAGTCAAGTGCAAATTAAAATGTTAATTCCAAGGTTCATAGTCCATGATGATACAAACCTTTTTTATCTTTTTTTTTATCTCCCTCGGCAGGATCTCAAAAAGGCTGCCAGTTTTCCCCCAATGGAATTGCTTTCTCTGTAGCTACACCTTATAGAAGTACACATAGAATTTTTACATTTTTCTTATATATTTGTGTTTTTTTTTTTTTTTTTTAATATACCTTTTTATTGGACCAAGATTTTCAGGTATTTGTTTTTGTTTTTTTACCTCTCATTTTTCCATTTAGTTCACTTTTATCTGTACACTTAGCTGGTTTTATTATTAGCAGGTAATATTCTTATTATTTTTACTGATGATGCTTTATTTAGAACCATTTATTGCCATCAATCATTTACACTGTCGTGTCAAGAGTTCTTTATTGTATATACTGTGCATCTCGACAATTTTCTAGATGTTTGTTTATATCCAATAAAGGAAAAGACATGAATGATTGTCAATGCGGTAGATTCCTTTCTCTGCTCTTCTAGGAGAAAAAAAAACTGAACCCCATAATACCCTCTAGTTGTTTTTGATTTTCATGCTACAATTTAGTCCACAGGAGATGACAATAGAGAACTGTCCATGAAAAGATTCACACATAAGTTAAAGGTAATGGAACATAAAACATAGAATCGTACACACTATTACCCCATGCCACAATATAAATAACAAATAAAAATAATACATTACCTGACATACAAATATGTAAAAGTTTGGCCGTGGCAATTTATTGGGGTTTAATTCAACCTTTGCTTAAAGGGGTTATAAAGGTTAGTTTTTTGATATTCTAAATAGGTTCCTTTAAGCTAGTGCATTGTTGGTTCACTTACCTTTTCCTTCGATTTCCCTTCTAAATGTTTTTTTTCTTTGTCTGAATTTCTCACTTCCTGTTCCTCCTTGCCCCCTACCTTGGGACTACGTCCCTGCGGGGAGACGCTGTGTTCTCCCCGCAGGGATGTAGTCCCAAGGGAGGGGGAGAGCACGCTGACTAACCCCCAGCCAGAACGGCTCGGATGATGGGGGCAAGCTTACAGAGGAGGAACAGGAAGTGAGAAATTCAGAAAAAGAAAAAAAACATTTAGAAGGGAAATCGAAGGAAAAGGTAAGTGAACCAACAATGCACTAGCTTAACCACATAAGGACCGCCGCATGACGATATACGTCAACAGAATGGCACGCCTGGGCACAAGGGCGTACAGGTACGTCCCCTTTAAGATCCCAGCCGTGGGTCGCGCTCGTGACCCGGCCCGAAGCTCCATGACCGCGCCCGCGGGACCCGCGGACCCAATCGCCAACAGTGTCACACGCCAAGCCATGCCCCCTACAGTAAGAATCACTCACTAGGGCACACTTAACCCCTACAGCGCCACCTAGAGGTTAACCCCTTCACTGCCAGTGTCATTTTTACAGTAATCAGTGCATATTTATAGCACTGATTGCTGTAAAAATCACAATGGTCCCAAAAATGTGTCAAAAGTGTCCAATGTGTCCGCCAAAATGTCGCAGTCACGATAAAAAATTGCTGATCGCCGCCATTATTGTAAAAAAATATATATTAATAAAAATGCCATAAAACTACCCCCTATTTTATAGACACAATAACTTTTGCGCAAACGATTCAATAAACGCTTATTGCAATATTTTTTACCAAAAATATGTAGAAGAAGACGTATTGGCCTAAACTGAGGAAAAAAATTGTTTTTTTTATATATTTTTTGGGGATATTTATTATAGCAAGAAGTAAAAAATATGTAATTTTTTTCAAAATTGTTGCTATATTTTTGTTTATAGCGCACAAAAAACAAACCGCAGAGGTGATCAAATACCACCAAAAGAAAGCTCTATTTGTGGGGAAAAAGAGAAGTCAATTTTGTTTGGGAGCCACGTCGCATGACCGTGCAATTGTCAATTAAAGCGCTGAATCGCAAAAAGGGGCATGGTCCTTTAGCAACAAAATGGCCCGGGGCTTAAGTGGTTAAAGGAACCTATTTAGAAAATAAAGATCGAACCTTTACAACCCCTTTAAATTTTATTATTCCTTAACAATAAACCACATAAAACCATAAATTTTAGTCTTTAAGACTCAAGCATCATAAATCAAATATAATAAAGAAAAAAAAAATTGATGCGTTGTCAAACCTACTTTGCCTCCTACTCTGTGTCAATAAACCAGGAATAAAAAAGCTGCTGCGAACACCAACTTGTGTATTCCCACATCTAATAACAATATAAAAAGTGAATAAATAGTGCCAGACCGAAAGTGGCATCACCCAGCTCCGCAGCCAAAACCAGAAGTGTGGTTCTAGCTGTACATCTTATGCTGTAATAGAGTCTGTGATTCTTTTTTAACTTGTGAGCGCATGTTTTCCAATATTTTAATGCTATATTGAATACATTTATTGTACTATGGAGTGATTTTCCTCTTCTTTTGAGCACCATTTCTGACTAGTGGTAACTGCATTATTGGGAAATAAAGGGACCCACAGTCTATTTTCCATCTTGGGCACAAGAGTTCTGGGAGCTGTGGAAGAAAGACTTCACTTATTGAAACAAGCGTATTTAGACCTGTATATAGGTCTAAATTGGACATGAGCTAGCATTTCATGTGGTGGTAGAGGCACTGTTCTATTATAATGGTGTATTATAAGCAAGTGCACGTATGATTACAAAGAAAGCATTGGCACATCAAGATTCTGTGTGGATTACAATTGTATGATTTATGTTGGAATATATAAAAAATATATATTATATATTTTATATATTTTTTTAAATTTATTTGCACAATGTGAGCATTATTATTGATATTAAGTATGTTATAATGTTTATTGATATAGGTCATATTGATACAGCTAGAGTGCAGGGGTACAGATCACTCTGTGTAGACTCTGGTCTGCTCAACCACCACCCCCACAATAAACGCCTCTCCTCCGGGTGGAGGATAAGTCGGAGGCGTTGGGGAAAAAATATATATATATTTTTGGGATAGAAGTCAGATCCGGAATCGTATCTAGACATCTACCCCAGAAGGGCATGGGGGGGGGGTGTTGGGGTGTTTTTTTGGGGTGTTGGTTTTTCTTTTTTCCTATTCTCTCGGTTTTTGCCCTGCTCCTTCCTCCCCTCGCTACCGAAACTGTTGACTATAGATATGACGGAGATAATGTTTATGTCGTACAATATTAGAGGACTAAATATCCCAGAGAAACGGATAAGACTCATGACTGAATTAGGGAGATCCAAAGCCCAAGGGATTTTTATACAAGAGAAACACTTCAAAAGGGAAAAATTCCAAGAGTTACAAACCACAGATTCCCGATAGTATATCATAGTACATTGCAGACTTTGAAAAGTAGTGGGGTTTCTATCATAATCTCAAAACAGATACCATGGACAGAATCTGGGGTGATTACAGATGATGAAGGACATCTCTTGATAGTAAAAGGAACCTTGGGCCATCAAAAGATCACATTGGTGAATGTATACTTACCAAATATAGACCAAGTAAACTCCTTGGAGTTATACTTACAGATGGTACAACAACAGAGGGAAGGGAGTCCTGGTAATAGGGGGCGACCTCAATATGGCCTTAGACCCATTGAGGGATGCATCGAAGGGGACCTCTCACCTATCGTATGTCAGACTGAGAAAATCAAAGAAACTCTTACAAGATCTGCAAGTGGTTAATAGCTGGAGGGCTGTCCACGCACGGGACAAGGATTACACGTTCTTTTCTGCAAAATATAAGACATACACCAGAATTGATTATGTTTTGATATCTCAAAATATGGTCACCTCTCTGAAAAGAGCTATCATAGGGCATTTTACCCTCTCAGATTACGCACCCACAAGTTGTATGGTTGAAATAAGAGGAATAGAGGCTAGAGAGTGGCATTGGAAGATAAACAAAACCCTCCTAAAGAGGAAGAATATGAGGAAAAATTGAGACAGGAATTAGACTCTTTCTTCGAAATTAATGATAATGGGGAAATAATGCCTTTTGTAATATGGGAAACACATAAATGCGTAATGAGAGGTATGTTCATATCCATAAGGGCCCATAGGAAACGGAAATTAAACAAACAGGTAGACACAATGCTTAAACGAATTGGTGAACTAGAAACAATACACAAAAAATCCCAGGCAGAAGCCACAGGACAGGAATTAGAGGAACTACATGAAAAGCTCAATCTCTTGCTCATCGACAAAGCAAAAGCTAAATTAACACGAGGAAGACGGACGTTCTATGAATTCGGGAACAAACTGGGAAGAATGTTAGCAAATGCTCTCAAAGAAAAAAATATGCGAAATCAGATTAAACAAATACGCAAAAAGATGGAATGGTTAATACTCCCCAGAAAATCACACAGGCTTTTAAGGAATATTATGAGAATTTATACCAAATAGAGGGGAAACCTACCCCAGAAAAAGCGCAAAAAAAATGGGAGGTGTCGATGGGATATATCAGAGAAACAGAGATGCCAAGGCTGTCAGAGGAAATAATCAGAGAACTAGATATCCCAATCTTTATAGATGAGTTTAAAAGCGCATTAAAACTTTTGAAGGTTGGGGAAGGCGCCAGGTCCAGATCAATATACCCTGTCATACTATAGATTGTTCGATGAGAGACTGGCTCTGAGATTTATAGCGGCTTATAACTCACTACGCAAAGGGAAAGATATGCCAACAGAAACATTTCTAGCACATATAACAGTGATCCCTAAATAAGGGATAGATCCCTCCCAGTGTTCTAGTTACTGCCCGATCTCTCTGCTTAACGTAGATCTTAAAATATTCACAAAGATTCTTGCCATGAGACTAATAAATCATATCCCGGGATTGATACATCCAGATCAGGTGGGATTTACTCCTGGGAAGGAGGGAAGAGAGAATACGCAGCGGGTGGCGAACGCAATTTATTTAGCTTAAAAACAGCAGAGACCAATGGTACTAGTTTCCGCAGATGCGGAAAAAACGTTTCATAGAGTAGATTGGCTGTTTTTGAAAGCAACTTTGCAACATATAGGCCTGGGAGAAGGGATGATGAGCTGGTTTACGGAATTATACTCAAATCCTACAGCTAAGGTAAAGGTGGAGGATAGGATCTCTGAGCCATTCTCCATTTATAATGGAACACGACAGGGATGCCCACTCTCGCCCATTATTTTTATTCTGACAATAGAAACCTTTCTGAGGAAAATACAGGCAAATCAAAGCATTAAGGGGCTACCCACAAAGGAAGAAGAACAGAAACTTGCGGCTTACGCTGACGATTACATTTTTTTCGTAACTGCCCCAATTATATCTCTACCGTCACTGTTAGCAGAGTTGCGTGAATATGGGGAAAGTTCCAACTTTAAAGTAAATTATGGGAAATCGGATGCAATAGGGATTGAAACAAATACGCACTTACTACAGCTGATTACTACACAATTTGATTTCAGATGGACTGAGTCCCATATAAGTTACTCAGGAACTTGTCAGAAACCATGAATCAGACCGAGACAGAAGTGCAGTTAAATCACACTAGTTTAATAATAAATAATAAAAAGGTAAACAGAGTAAGCATGGTCAAAACATAGGCAGAGTTCAGTAACTGGATCGGGTAGTCACCAAGCCAAAGTCCAAGAGCCAGCGATAAAGGTAATAGAACAGCAAGCAGGATCCATAGCCAGAGGGGACAGCAGTCAAGCAGGTCTTCAACTGGAACGCAGGAGAAAGTCTCTTGTGTTGTTAACACAGGCAAAGGCGAAGAGCAAATTAACTGGAAGTCCCGCTCGTCAGCTTTGCCTACTTAAGATTATCAACAGGTGGATCACTGTGGAGAGATGGAAGCTGGCAATTAGCTGACAGCTGAGCTGCCAGCACAGAGAAGGAAGGGCTGAACCCAGCCCTGACAGAACTAAAATACCCAAGAATCTGACTAAGCTATTTGAGCTTAATTACATATCAATGGCAAGACAGATTAAATTGGACTTTCAGAGATGGGATAAATGAATTTTTACCTAGTTTCGAAGGCTTCTATATCTTATACAGACGCTGCCAATTAAGATCCCCACCAAGTTTTCTAAGAGATCTGAGATCGAGGTTTCTAAAATTTGGGTGGGGAAACCAGCAAGAATTCGTAGAACTATTTTAACACTTCCAAATGTAAAAGGAGGGATTGGGATTCCGAACCAAGTAAGATATCAAGAAGCCTCCCATTTAGTTAGAGTAGTGGAGTGGTGTGGGACAGGCCGGGAGAAACCATGGATACAAATGGAGCAGGCAACTATAGATATCCCCTTAGAGGGTCTGGCATGGATACCAGAAGTAGAGATACCAAGGGAAGTAAGAAAACACCCAACAGGTATTAAAAAAAAAAAAACATCTCAACATACCCCAGCCCGATGACCCCGATTTTAGATACACCGGCATTTCAGCCAGGCCTTGAAGACCCCAGATTTAGAGCATTACATCAAAGAGGTATTAGTAGGATTGTTAATTTTTCTATAAATAATCATCTAATGACAAAAAAAGAGATTGAACGAGAGATAGCACCAGAATTTGATTTTTTAAGGAAGATGCAACTAGATGCCTTTATTAGATCTAAGATAAATACATATGCGGAATTTAGGCTACCAACCGGGTTCGAGGAGTTATGTTTGCAAGGGGAATTATTAAAACACTTGCTGTCATACTTCTATGCTATATTAACCAGCTTGGAAACCTGGGAGTAACATTCTCTCAGGAGCAGAGAAACAGGATCTTGGTATATAATCAAAAAGCATCAGTGGCGAGTAGATACCAAGAGGGGGATATAAAATTCTCACACCAATGGTATTACATCGAATATACCCCCAAATATCAGAAATTTGTTGGAGATGTAAGGAAGTGGAAGGTACCATATTGCATATTTTTTGGGAATGTGCGAAAATCAAAGAATTTTGGAGAATGGTAGCTGAAATCATTGAATTAATAACAGGAGAAAATCCGGCTACATATCTATTATTTGACATTCCTATCTCAGTGGAAAAGTATAAAAACTCTCTACTGAGACATCTGTTGGTTCAAGCGAGGGCGTGCATCTCGGTCCTGTGGAAATGTGAAAGCCCCCATCAAGAGTTGCAGAAATTCAACAAATGGAGAATCTTACTCTGACAATGAAGGATCAAGATGGGAGGTACCGAAAAACATGGGCCCCTTACATGGCGTATAGGGAAGAGACAAGAGTCGAGGAGTGAGAAAATATGACGATAGTTGGGGAGGGGGGGGGAGGAGCGAGGCACTGTAGAGGATGTTTTTTTTTTGTTTTTTTTCCCCAAGTTATGGGGAGGGGGGTGGGAGGGGAAGGAAAGGGAAAGAGGAGTTCATAATAAGCTAAGTAGTACCGTATTTGCCGGTGTTTAAGACGACCCCCCTTCCGAGGCTCCCGATGCCTCATATTTCTTCCTTCTGGAGCCATATTCTTCTTCATTCTTGCTGGAGCTGGAGCCATATTCTTCTTCATTCTTGTTGGAGCTGGAGCCAATCACGGCGAGCGATGTATTCTATTAATGAATACAAAGCCTGCTTGGATTGGCAGAGGCTGTAACATCATCAGCCCACGCCTCTCTGACTCTCAAAGCCAATCCGAGCAGGCTACTGTATGTAGCCTGCTCGGATTGGCAGAGGTTGTTACTCCAATCCGAGCAGGCTCTGTATTCATTTGAATACATTGCTCACCGGGATTGGCTAAGCGGTATATACTGTATGTAGCCGAAGCTAGATCCAGCAGGCATCCCGAGCAGCTGACCCGGTGTATAAGACGACCCCTGCTTTTTGGCCAGTTTTTTTAAGTGTAAAAGGTAGTCTTATACGCCAGCAAATACAGTAACTTAGGAAATAATAGAATGTACACAATTAATAGAATGTAATATAAATGTAATACTAAGACTATGTAAGATTACCTGGAAATGTGTTAAGAAACTTAAGAAAAATAAAGAATTTGTAAAAATAATGTTTATTGAATGCATTTATTTTATTTATTATTATAAAGATTATTAGATTGGATAGAGGTGTAAGAGCACTATTTATAAATCAAATAAAACTAACCCTTTAAAACCACTGCCCACCCAAAATGGGTGACATTACCCAACCATGAGGCTTTTCAAAAATGTAAATCAAACAGAATTGACCATCATAAATTATGTGAAACACTGTCCAACCACAAATGTATCCCCAATGAAGATACATTGCAACAGGATAGGTGGACGGGCAGCTCTTAGCTTGCTGTTGTAGATGATAATGCTACAAGCCATTGCTTATAGCTCTGGGTAAAACTAAGGGCATTTCATTGTTGGATGTTAACTTTCTTGCCAAAACGTGACCATCACCAATCCGGTGATCAGCACAGCATTGTCCACTCTCAACTTCTCCCCAGAAACTCCAGGCAGACTTAAAGTGGTTGTAAACCCTCACATATACCCAGTGAAGTGACTAGCCTCAGATGTTACACAGAGATGAAACAAATCTTCCTACATAAGTTTTTCTTGTATATCTGCTGTCTTCCCCTTTCTACACTCTTTAAAAAATGCAGATTTTGTTAAAAATCTTTTTTCACCTTTCAGCATTACATAGGGGTGGGTGGAGAGACTGAACATACACTGTGTGAGAGCTGATTGTAGGAAAGGGACCCCCCCCCCATATAGGCAGAGGAACGAAGGAACATGCAGAGCTGTGTTCTGAAAAGCACCAGAGAGAATTGACACTTGGGGGTTATTTACGAAAAGCCAAATCCACTTTGCACTACAAGTGCAAACTACAAGTGCAAAGTGCACTTGAAATTGCACTGAAAGTGCACTTGGAAGTGCAGTCGCTGTAAATCTGAGGGGTAGATCTCAAATGAGGGGAAGCTCTGCTGATTTTATCATCCAATCATGTGCAAGCTAAAATGCTGTTTTTTTTTATTTTCCTTGCATGTCCCCATCTACAGCGACTGCACTTCCAAGTGCACTTTCAGTGCAATTTCAAGTGCACTTTGCACTTGTAGTTTGCAAAGTGGATTTGCCTTTAGTAAATGACCCCCTTAGAGCTTTGGGGAGAAACGAGTAAACACTACAGATACAGTGCCTTAAAAAAGTATTCATACCCGTTGAAATATTATACATTTTGTCATGGTAAAACCAAAAACTTAAATAAATTTTATTGGTATTTTATGTGAAAGTGGAAGGAAAATGATAAATGGTTTTCAATTATTTTTACTAATCAGTATCTTAAAAGTGTGACGTGCATTTGTATATTCTACTTTGTAGAACTACCTTTTGCTGCAAATACAGGTGCAAGTCTTTTCACCTAGAGAGTGACATTTTTGCCCATTCTTCTCTGCAAAATAGCTCAAGTTCTGTCAGATTGGATAAAGAGAATCTGTGAACAGCAATTTTCAAGTCTTGCCTCAGATTCCCAATTGGATTTAGGTTTGGACTTTGACTGGACCATTGTAACACATGAATATGCTTTGATCTAAACCATTCCATTGTAGCTCTGGCTGTATGTTTAGGGTCATTGTCCAGCTGGAAGGTGAACCTCCGCCCCAGTCTCAAGTCTTTTGCAGACTCTAATGCCGCGTACACACGACCGTTTTTCATGACGAGAAAAATTCCATTTTTTTATTTGGTCATTAAAAACGATCGTGTGTAGACACCAGAGCATTTTTCGTGATGTGAAAAATGGGCATTCAAAATTTGGAACATGCTCTATTTTTTCTCGTTGTTTTTTACGTCGTCGTTTTTCTCGTCGTGAAAAACGGCCGTGTGTAGTCTTTAATGACATGAAAAAAACGCGCATGCTCAGGAGCAAGTTATGAGACGGGAGCACTCGTTCTGGTAAAACTAGCGCTCATAATGGAGATAGCACATTTGTCACGCTGTAACGGACTGAAGAGCACAAGGCTGAAAAGCGCGAATCGTCTCTCAGCAAACTTTACTAACACGAGGATCAGCAAAAGCAGCCCAAAGGGTGGCGCCATCCGAATGGAACTTCCCCTTTATAATGCCGTTGTACGTTTCGTACGTCACCGCGCTTTGCTCAAGCATTTTTTTTCACGATAGTGTGTAGGCAAGGCAGGCTTGAGAAGAATCACGTTGAACAATGGAACCCGACAGGGGTGTCCTCTGTCACCGCTACTATTTGTACTAACGTTGGAACCCTTATTAAGGAAAATCAGGCAGGATCCGGAGATAAGTGGGATAGGGGTGGGTGAGGAGCATAAGCACGCAGCTTATGCTGACGATGTCTTATTTTTCATCACTCACCCTAAAGTAACCCTACCCAAGATCCTAAAAACCATCAATGAGTTTGGGGTGATGTCTAATTTTAAAATAAATCGGACCAAATCGGAAACACTGAGTATGAATATTAATAAGATCGATAGGAATAAATACCAAAAAGCTTATTCATTTAAATGGGGGAATAGAGCACTTTCGTATCTTGGAGTTAAATTAGCCGTTGATACCGAGACAATTTACAGAGAGAATTTTATCCAACTACTGAATGAAATTAGGGTAGAACTGAATAAAATCGCACTGGGGCAACTATCATGGATTGGGAGAATAGGAATTTTGAAGATGATCATTCTTCCCAAAATAATCTATAAAATGCAGATGCTTCCGAACCCATTATCTAGGGCCTTCTTAGATAAATTAGAATCATTGTTCTCGGTTTTCACGTGGTGTGGGAAAAAACCACGTACCAAGTGGACGACACTCACAAAAGAGAAGGGCCAGAGAGGATTAGGGGCACCCAATATTAGAAATTATTATAACGCGATAGTAACAGCGCGGATAATGGAATGGGCTAACGACAGCACAGAGAAGAGTTGGGTGAAAATGAAGAGTAGAATTAGTAATGTATCATTAGGGAAGGTAATCTGGATACCGCCACAACATCAAGAATTGGGTACAAATACACATGAGATCACTAGAAACGCACTAAAAATTTGGGAACAGTTGCACAAAAAAGAAAACTGGCAGTATAATTCGCCTCTTATACCATTAAAGGACACAAGTTATTTTACACCAGGAAGGGAAAATATTTTTGGGAAATGGATTTTGAAAGAAAATACACAATTAAAAGATGTTATGGTCCAAAATAAATTAATTACTTATCAGGAATTAAAAAAAATAATGGAGTGGAGATTGATCGATGAATGGCAGTATATTCAGTTAAAACATTTTTTTGATAAACTACCTAAACCTATTAGAGCTAAAGACAATTTAAGGCCACTGGAGAAAATATGTGAGAAAAAGAAGATGAAAGGAGTAATGTCTAGGATTTATAAGGTCTTAAACAATACACAAAGAAAACCGGAGAAATTTACATTTATTAAGAAGTGGGAAGAGGAATTGGGAACAAAAGTACGAGAGAGTGAGATTAAACAAATAATTAACAGGGTTCATTTAACTTCCGTGAACTGTAATAAAGTTGAAACTAATTATAAATGCCTTGTCAGATGGTATTTAACGCCGGATCGGGTACATAGGATCGCAAAGGAAAAATCACAGCTATGTTGGCGTGGGTGCCAGGAAATTGGGACAATGGCCCACATATGGTGGACTTGTCCAAAAATTAAAAAATATTGGACAGAGATAATGAGAACCATCAGAGACATAACTAATACAGAAATACCGGATGATCCGTGGGGATGCCTATTACATGGAATCCGGATGTCGAACAAATTATACCTTAAAAGTTTGATTCCACACTTATTAAACGCAGCTAAGAGCCAAATCCCTAAATACTGGCAAGAACCAGATAGTCCTAACCTGAAGGGATGGTGCAATAGAGTAGACAAAATTTTTAATTTGGAATACTTAAAGATCTCGCGACATGGACTCATTGGTTGCATTTGAAGAAAAGTGGAAGGTGTGGACGGCTTTCAAATACACACTGGGTTATGCAGAAATAATGGGTGAATAACATAACACAATATAATATAATTATATAAACAGACAATAATAAAAAAAAATAAAAAAAAAGAGAAGAATCACGTTGAGAAAAACGTCGTTTTTTCAATGACATTAAAAACGGTCGTGTGTACGCGGCATAACAGGTTTTCTTCAAGGATTGCCCTGTGTTTGGCTCCATCCATCTTCCCATCAACTCTGACCAGCTTCCCTGTCCCTCCTGAAGAAAAGCATCCCCACAACATGATGCTGCGACCACCATGTTTCACAATGGTGTGTTCAGGGTGATGTGCAATGTTAGTTTTCCGCCACACATAGCGTTTTGCTTTTAGACCAAAAAGAAAAATTTTGGTCTCACCTTCTTCTGCATGTTTGCTGTGTCCCCCACATGGCTTTTTGCAAAATCCAAACTAGACTTCTTATGACTTTCTTTCAACAATGGCTTTCTTCTTGCCACTCTTCCATAAAGGCCAGATTTCTGGAGTACACGACTAATAGTTGTCCTATGGATAGATTCTCCCACCTGAGCTGTGGATCTCTGCAGCTCCTCCAGGGTTACCATGGGCCTCTTGGCTACTTTTGAGATTAATGCTCTCCTTGCCCGTCCTGTCAGTTTAGGTGGACGGCCATGTCTTGGTAGGTTTGCAGTTGTGCCATATTATTTCCATTTTCAGATGATGGATTGAACAGTGCTCTGTGAGATGTTCAAAGCTTCGGATTTTGTTTTTATAACCTAACCCTGCTTTAAACTTCTCCATAACGTAATCCCTGACCTGTCTGGTGTGTTCCTTGGCCTTAAAGTGGAAGTAAACCCTCCTATCATTTTCAGGCAAGGAAGCTGCCATCTTGGCCTCTGTTTAATCTTCAACTGCCATGATGCTGCACATGTGATCAGTTAAGACACCAGCCATTGGATGGTTTGACAGTTTGGTTGATAGCACAACCAATGTGACAGTTAGCATTCCCGGCATGCCGGGAATGTAACTGCTTTTTGAAACTGTTAAATCGATGGGTTTACTTCCGCTTTAATGATGCTGTTTGTTCACTAAGGTTCTCTAACAAACCTCTGAGGGCTTTACATAACAGCTGTATTTATACTGAGATTAAATTACACACAGGTGGACTATATTTACAAATTAGATGACTTCTGAAGGCAATTGGTTTCATTAGATTTTAGTTAGGGGTATCAAAGTAAAGGGGGCTGAATACAAATGCACGCCACACTTGTCAGATATTTATAAAAAAAAAAAATTGAAAACCATTTATCATTTTCCTTCCACTTCACAATTATGTGCCACTTTGTGTTGGTCTATCACATAAGATCCAAATAGAATACATTTACGTTTTTGGTTGTACCATGACAAAATGTAGAATATTTCACGGGGGAATGAATACTTTTTCAAGGCACTGTATATGTGCTTAGTTCAAATTTCATGAATGGGGTTTACAACTCCTTTAAGCCTGGTACACACTTTAAGTGATCTCCCCGCTGAGCTTTTGTGTTTTGACAGGGGATTGCCCCCCACCAGAATACACAGGTCAGATAGCGCTGATTAGATGCTGATCGGATATTGGTTTCCCAGCATGCCCATTCAACAGAAACCGGACGTTTGCCCGGCATGCGTCGGACAGGCTGATATATACATGGGCTGAATGTCAGCCTGTTATCGTTGAACTGGACGATATTTGGCACATGTGTACCAGGCTTTAACACTGAAAGAAAAATAGGACAGTATTGGGTGGGGCCAGAAGGTTGGTACCCAAGTTGGAAGAATGTCACGCAGAGCGCATGGAAAGGTTGCACAATTCTTATTTTGCTGAATTGTAGGTAAACAGATAGCAAACAGTCTCAGAGCAACAATCAGCAATCACCAGCACTAGTAATGTGGCTGTAGCAACTGCGGCAAAAAACTTGATATAACAGTCCCAAACAATATGGTATCATCAAACACAGTGATTCTGGCAACACAGGTGCGGTACGCTAATAGTAAACTGTAGTGTTCACAGCAATGTAAGCAGATTTCCAACATCAAGGTTGTAGCTTTGGCATAGCTTACATTACTGGAGCAGCATCTGCATAGGGGGTGGCTGATAAGCAGAGCAGCAGTGCAATTGGCACTTAGAAAAACGGTGAAGGTCATAGAACTGGAGACTGGAGGATAGAAAATAAGACAGTGGTGCCCCTAATATATCCCTCCTTGAACAGGAACCTTTCCATAAGGCTAATTCACTGTCCCTAACAATCATGGTTCCTATCCCCACTCTAGCCACTCTGAGAACATCACCCAACTACAGCAGGAACCTGCTATTTATTTGCATTGTCCAATCTATGATGGCCAATAAAGGTCACTCAGTGTTGCAGCGTACAATCAAACCACTGCTCCCCTGATAACACCTACAGAGTCTGCAGAGGAACAACGTTCCTCCCATCCTCCCTTCTATCCACAGTGCCACCTACAAAACAGAGGATAAACTGCATCTGCCTACAAGTAAACCAGCCAAATTCCTAACTTTCTTATATTTTATACTATAAATTCAATTAAAATAAAGTTGTTAAAGAAAAAAACAAGATGAAAAAACAAGATGAGGTGGGGGCTGGCAATCCCACAGGGCCACTTCATTATTTTTGGCCCTGACAAAACAGTGTAATCAAACTTTAATATTGCACTTTAGATACAGGAATACAAATTAGTATACATCTGTGTGTGTGTCTCTTGTTATTTCATTAACATGGTTAGCATCAACCATGCTACGCCAGAATGATGTACGATAGATCCCAGGCTCTTAGCTCACTGATTCCCATGGCAACAATTCCATGTGATAAGCACGAGTCACATCCAATGAGGAACACCATACGCCAGTGAAGCCAATAAAAGCTTTATTCCGTAAAGGAAATAGGCAGTAATTGCATATGTGGATAGAGATCATTTTCTCATGGATCTAACAATACATCCTTTTTAATGACAAGTATTTGAAATAAGCAGACACATGGCTTGGATAGATGCCCCACTGTAATATAAAGGGATTTATATGAAGCTTAAAGGAAATCTGTCACCAAGAAAAGAGTGATTTAACATGCAACAGTCAACTAATTAAATGCAGCAGCACATTTTCCCAGTCTGTCAGTGTCCCAATGAATGTTCTAATGTATGTCCAGGCTAATGCTAAAATGTAAAACAAAATCCAGTCTGTTGTACAACTTTTGGATATTAATCAGGGACAGTGTGGTTTATTTGCTAAAACTGGAGAGTGCAAAATCTGGTGTAGCTCTGCATAGAAACCAATCAGCTTCCATGTTTTCTCGGTCAAAGCTTAATGGAACAAGCTGAAGTTAGAAGTTGATTGGCTACCATATACAACTGCACCTTATTTTACACTCTCATGTTTTAGTAAATCAACCCCAGTGTCAAATACCTGACTGTGGAGCCCAAGATGACAATGGTGGCCTCTTGCGCAATGCCCATCCAAGCCCCTCTGATATTGGAGACAGGGGCCGCTAGTGCAGTGGAAGAGTGCAGGTGCCAAGAAGCTGGAGTAGTGAATTGGAGCTTGGAAACACAAATGTCCTTCCAGTTTCATCAGTTTTCTCTGGGGATCATGATGTGCAACCGGCTTTCCTCTGGGCCCCTTGCTCAGCTCCCGGGATGAACATTTTAAGCAGCCACCAGTTTTCATGTTCGCATGGTCTAGACTTAATTGACATGTAAGTACTTAGTGGGAAGAGTTCATTTCTCCCCTCCTTTACATATATAGTCTCCATTGTGTTTGGGTGTAACATTGGATCATATCATTTTATTTATGCTTTTTCACAGAAATTGGTGCACTCGCCCCTGATGATGTGGTAGGAAACCACGAAATGTGCGTCGGGCCAATTTTGATGCACAATTTTCTTTTTAGATTGTTTAATTTCATCCAGTCCCACGTTACCCCACCATGTTTCTTTTCAAGCAATTCTTTATGATGGACAATGTTCATCTCCAAGTTTCTATAATTGTTTTTATGAATATCTGGTTAATAATATGTGATTGTTATGCTTATTTGCCTTGCATGTACTCATTTTGCTATGTCATGTTTTTTAATGTATTGAATAAAACATGTCTTCTTACATTGACTCATCTTTTAGCCATGCTAGACCTACCTCATTTAAAGTCCCAAACCCTCTTTTTCTTGATATTGGAGACAGGGGCAGCTAGTGCAGTGGAAGGATGCAGGTACCAGGAATCTGTAGTAGTGAACTGAAGCTTGGAAACACAGAAGTCCTTCCAGTGATATTATGGAATCTAGCATAAACTATGTTCAGCAGTAGGAAGGTCAGAAAGAAGGTATGTAGACCTTCAGGAACTAGGAATACAGGCAGTAGAGGTGAAGACAATAAAACATTATGGTCAGGCAGACTCTCAGTTTAAATATAAATTTAAATTTAAAAAAGATGGAGCGCTAGAAACGCAGCTAGTGTGATATGGAAATAGTTCAAAGGTCCAGGTGTGCCAGTAGGCAAAGTTCATTCACTGCTGAGACCAGGGGCAGATCCAGGGGGGGCAACGGGGCAGTTGCTCTCCCTGAGAAAATATTACAGACTCTGAGGCTGAGCGTGCCCTGGGAAATCAGAGCCACGGTCAGGACTACTCACAGCCATTCTCACAGCACCTAAGAATTACTGCCCAGACAAATTGGGACTGGACTCTCCGCCCCCTGGACTCTCCGCCCCCTGTACCTCCCCTAGCAGTTTTCCAGCCTCTCTCCTGCAGGCTGCTGCTTGAGTAGGCGGGAGCCTCCTTGCTTCTGCTGCTTGAATGTGCGGGATGACAATGTGCCTGACCCCAGAGATTGCGCCCGTCTGGAAGAGGGAGGTGTGAGCAGCTAAGCAAAGTGACTCGAGTGAATGTGAACTTCCTGGAGGTAAGCTCAACTAGCAGTACATCGTTATCGTGGGTTAGTTTACAGGCACCTCTATTCTAAGTCTGCTGAGTTACTGCAGCTTGGCATAGAGGTGCTATTAGCTGACAAATGGGATTGCATCTCCTTTTCATGTAGCACAGTGAGGAATTGTGCTCAGCATCGTGACTGCCCCCTGGTGTGTCCTCTCCTGACCCCCCCCAATGTGTGCCCTTCAAACCCCCCCAATGTGTGCCCTTCAGACCCCCCCAATGTGTGCCCTTCCAACCCCCACAGTGTGTGCCCTCCCAACCGCTCCCCCGGTGTATGCCCTCCTGACTTCCGCGGTGTGTGCCCCCCTGATCCCATACTGTGCCCTAACTTTAGTAGACCCTATCCAAAATTAAAAATATAAAGTTTTAGGTTTAAATATAATTTAGGCTGCAATAGTTTTTGAATTTTAAATAATTATTCAGTAATTAATAAAAATCAACATAATTCATATTATTTATCAGTTATATAATTTTTTGGTATATATTACTTTTATAATCATTCATTTATTCATTCATACATTATTAATATGTTACTAACTAGTGCTTTACTATGAATAAATTAGTTCAAACTTATTCAATAATCAGTTTAATTATTTTAATAATACATTTTAATTCCAATAAAGTTTTTTCCTAGTTGTATTCCCTTTAGCTCGTGGAAAATGATCATATATGCCACATACAGATAAATGTATCTAAAAAGTATAATTTTTCTATCATTTTAAATGTTGCAAATCTTAAAAATGCAAACAAAAAAATGTCATGAGTAATTCACAATTTGCATTTAGAGACTCATTATTCCAAAATGCCAATAACTACAGAGGTGAACAAGGGCTTGTTTTAGAGTCGTTGTACTGCTTGTTCGGAATATGTAATTAAAATAATGTACATGGTCTAGACATGTGAATTTGTTTTGCTACAAAAAATTTTTCGGACAAAATTCTGTATATTTGTTTATTCGGAAGCATCCGAATGAACGAAAGACTCTTTTGACGAGTGCATACAAATTTTTTTTTCAGAAAATCCAAAAGAATGAAAACCCAAAATAACAAAAATGCGAAAAAACGAAAATTTAAAAATACTAAAATCTGAAAAATGAAAAACGATTCAACCTACGAGATTAACAAATAAATTACATTCGGATCATTTAATTTTTTGTATTTTCAATTAAAATATAATTAAATTATTAACTATTATTATAGTTTTTATTATTATTATTATTTATTATTATAAACTATTAAAATTATAGGTAAAATAGCTGAAGTCAGTAATTCTTCTATTTAGGTCTCTGCGCCATAGCAGCAAATTTGAGACAGATTCGATTTATATTTTTATTGGAATTTCTTTTCAAACTTGGCTAAAATAACTGCTAGTGAACGTAACGAATACGAATGCATCCGAAGTTACGAATTTTCCAAAGTAACAAATGTCGCATCTAAACGAATAGAACGGAACAAATACGGAACAAAAACTAATGCATCCGTAGTTACGAATTCGGAAGTAACGAATGCCGATCATAACGAATGATCCGATAAACTGAAAAAAAAAAAAATGAGACATGGTCTGGGCACAAATTGACTTTAAGAAGCTTACATTTAACAAACCAATGAACATTGATCTGCAAACAAATACTGTAAATTTACAACATGAAAACAAAATATTGGGCAATGATAAATCAAAGTGACTCATTCTTTAAAAATCTACATAAAATATTATATTCTGGATCATGGTTATATTTAGTCCTTGTTTGAATGGTTTAGGACACTTACTTATTCTAAATAAGCAATGTTTATTAATCTCTACCACTAAATATATAGAAAAAATTAAGGTAAAGCTTGCTGCTCTTGCTTCTAAGTTAAGTTCAGGTCAAATGTAAGGTCAATTATAGACAGAGTAAAACCAATGCCGGTTCTGTTCAGCACCTTGTGGTTTGGGGGTCAGTTTGGCTTAAAATTATTCTAGAGCTTTCATCAATATCTCATGTTGCAGAGTCAAAGAGTAGAAAGTCTTGAAGCCTATTTGAAGTCACAGAAATAGATTTGCGATTTAGCCCATCAGCATTAAATCACTGTGTTTTTGGGTGCTTGGGATGCATTCAGCCTGCTGTCACCAGCCTGTCAAACTCTATGCAGACTAAAATAAGCAGTAGCTGGACAATAGAGCAGTAGGCATTCAGGGACAGGAATTGGGGGGGGGGGGGATAAAGGACATTAAAGATATAAAACTGTCAGGGAATTGCTCGTAGAAGAACTGGCAATGTTGCCAATATCTATCATGGGCGCATCTGGCGAATTTTCATGCACAATGGCACATGCACGCCGTGACAGATGCTGGCGCCCACTGGCCTATTTAATCCTGCTGCTGTGACCACTAAATTGTTGGATTATCATTCCCCTGTGTTTGCTGTGCTCCTGTGTATCCTGATCCTTGGACCTCCAGTTACCAACCCAACTTGCCTTGACCTACTTATCCTGATCTCCTGGTTTGACCTCTGGCTTGTACTTCTGACTCTTCTCCTGTCTGCTCCATTGTGTTTGACCCCGGCTTGGCTCCCCGTCTCTGCTTATACCCGTCTAACAGTGTATGGCTCGTTCCAGTTGTATGACTCCTGGCCTGGCTCCTGGTCCTGTTTCCGGTCTGCTCTGCTTCCAGGTAGGCCTGGTGCCAACCAAGCACACCTTCCCTACAGTGCATCCTGCTTGTTCCAGCTACCTTCTGGTGATCAGCTCATCAAACCACAGCAACTGACAAACTGTGCTTCTTTGGGCACTGCATTGCCTGTACCACCTTTAGGGGTGCGCTGCACTTAGCTGCAAGGGGAGCCCACTCAGCACCTCTGCCTTGCACCTAGTGTGTGACAAAAGCTGTGAGACTTCAATTTATCTTTCCTTTAATAAGGTGTCACTATTCACATTTAAAAGACCACTACTAGAAAAAATATTTTATTGTGACAGTTAGTATTCAGCACAGTGAAAAAAGGGGGTACTGATGCGCCTACCACTCAGTGTATCTCTAAGTAAATAAATACATAGTGCTATTAAAAATATTATAAAAACAATGGTCAAATAACGCCAGGCAAACAAAAACGCTATTAGAGTACAAGCACTTCCGGTCACGGGCGTAAACCGGAAGTCAACGTCACTTAGCTCCTCCTCCCGACACGCTACGTCACTCCTCACGTGACTTGATAAAGTCACGTGAGGAGTGACGCAACGCGTTGGGAGGAGGAGCTAAGTGATGTTGACTTCCGGTTTACGGGCGTGACCGGAAGTGCTTGTACTCTAATAGCGTTTTTGTTTGTCTGGCGTTATTTGACCATTGTTTTTATAATATTTTTAATAAACGCCTATACCTGCTTTTTAAACGTACTTCACCATGGAGTCCCTCTCTTTTTGTTCTTGAGCTGTGGATCGAAGGGACTTTAGACCTCAGGTACATACTGGTGGCAGTGGTGAAAGAGCCTGCAGTTATCCTCTGTGGAGCTAATGCTGGAGATCGGTGAGAGCTTTGTCTGACCCCTCTGGGTCCATCAACAAGACTGGCGGAAGTGGTGAAAAAGGCTGCGGTGATCTTCTGTGGAGCGTATGCTGGAAATTGATCAGAGCTTTGTCTGACCCTTTTGGGACAATCAAAAAGGTGAGAGGCTGGTATCTCCGGGGGAGGATTGTGGAATTATACCTGCATTATTGGCTTTCAATTTGATGTGAACATTGGGACTCCCATACCTGTTCTTCTCCCTCTCCTTTTTTCTTGTCCGCCCGGAATATTTCATCTCTTCTGGGAGATTGTGATTGTTTATATGAACTATATGATTTTACATCTAAATAATTTTTTGAAAACACAACGTTTGGACTTATATATATATTTTTTCTACATATACAGTCATGGCTGAAATTGTTGGCACCCCAGAAATTTTTCCAGAAAATCAAGTATTTCTCACAGAAAATATTGCAGTAACACATGTTTTGCTATACACATGTTTATTCCCTTTGTGTGTATTGGAACAAAACAAAAAAAGGGAGGAAAAAAGCAAATTGGACATAATGTCACACAAAACTCCAAAAATGGGCTGGTCAAAATTCTTGGTACCCTTTCAAAATTGTTTGAAGCATGTGATGCTCCTTTAAAGCGGTTGTACAGTCACAAACAGTTTTTTTTTCTGTCACCTGCAAGGGAAAGGCATAATGAGCTAGTAGGCACCGCATAATAGCTCATTATGAAATACTTACCTTAGAACGAGGCATCGTTAACTCACCTGGTCCACGCCGAGGGAGATGACATCTTGCCTTGGCGTGTCTTCCGGGTATCGCGGCTCCAGCGCTGTGAGTGGCTGGAGCCGCGATGTCTCACTCCCACGCATGCGCGCGGGAGACTTCGTTCCGGCGAGGTCCGGCGTCTGCCGAGCCTTCAGCCCGAGAATCCCCTGTGCGCATGTGCCGCTGCTGTCAGCGGCGCATTGCGAGGAGAATATCTCCTAAACCGTAAAGGTTTAAGAGATTTTTTTTTACCTACAGGTAAGCCTTATTATAGGCTTGCCTGTAGGTAAAAGTAAAAAAAAAATAACTTTACAACCGCTTTAAGGTTATAGGAAGCGACTGATTTCAGTTATTTTTTCCAAAGGGTGTGCAACCAATAATTAAGTTAAGGGTGCCAAGAATTATGACCAGCCCATTTTTGGAGTTTTGTGTGACATTATGTCCAATTTGATTTTTTTCCTCCCTTTTTTTTGTTTTGTTCCAATACACACAAAGGGAATAAACACGTGTTACTGCAAAACTTTTCTGTGAGAAATACTTGATTTTCTGCAAAAATTTCTGGGGTGCCAACAATTTCAGCCATGACTGTATATGTTTTGTCTCTTTTGATGCACTTTAGATTGGATGATACATATTATTATTATTATTTTTAGACACATTGATTATATATGTGTTTTAGTTATCATACTTTTATGTCATATTGAACCATTTATTAGCGCATTACACTTTGTTTGTTCCTTAGCAAATTGCACTTTGACTATTAGTGCTGCTTCAACATTTTTACATAGTATTCAGCACAGAAATTCCATTTACATGCCCATAAATAATATATAATATACAGTATTTAGAAAAAAAAACTTCCAGCAGGCTGCAGGACCAGTCTTACAGGACATGCAATCTCATGCGCGAGTAAACGGGAGCCAGCTGTGAGACGTCACGAAGTCACAGCCGGCTCCTCCATCCAAGATGACAGCACCGGGGATCCAAAGCCTGGTAAACAATTAACTCCGGTGAAGACAGTGCTGGACTCCTGGGCTGGTAAATACCTGTTTGTTAAAAGTCAGCAGCTACAGTATTTCTAGCTGCTGACCTGTGTGCTGCATCTTTGGTGCTCTTTCAATAAACCCTACAAAAACACGCAACCTAATAGTCTATGGGACTGTGGCTAACACCACCACTGCGGCCAAACCACAGCACTGTGCATTACAGGCCACATCAGACCATCCAGAGTGGCTAAATCTGTATCTGTGTATCTGTATGCTTAAATAATGCATTACAATTTAACTAAATCCATTCGATTTTAGTCTACTAAATTGATTTTAGTCAACTAAAATGTACTGCAGATTTAGGCTGAGTTCACACTAGGCTGCGGTTTCCCCGCATTCAATTTGCATGATTGTGACCGGCTCTCTATGGAGTCGGTTCACACATCTCTGCAGCGGTTCCGAAGCAAATTGCACAGGAGTCAGAATTCAGACCTGAAACAGTGAAAAGGGATGCACCAGACACCTGCTGTGAGTCGCTCCGTACTGCGGTGTGAACCCAACCTCAGATGAACTAAAATGGGACTAAAACTAAAATGAAATTTTAGTCAAAAGACTAAAACTAAATTGGAATTTGCTGCCAAAATTAACACTGCTGCAGACTTTTTTTTTTTTTTTAAACAGAGTTGAAGTTCCTTTAACCACTTAAGCCCCGGACCATTTGGTAGCTAAAGGACCAGAGGTGAATTCAGAATTTTGCACTGCGCTGCTTTAACTGTAAATTGTGCGGACATGCAATGTTGTACCCAAACGAAATTTGCGTCCTTTTCTTCCCACAAATAGAGCTTTCTTTTAATGGTATTTGATTGCCTCTGCGATTTTTATTTTTTGCGATATAAACGGAAAAAGACCGAAAATTTTGAAAAAAAATGATATTTTCTACTTTTTGTTATAAGAAAAATCGAATAAACTCAATTTTAGTCATACATTTAGGCCAAAATGTATTCAGCCACATGTCTTTAGTAAAAAAAATGTCAATAAGCGTATAATTATCGGTTTGCGCAAAAGTTATAGCGTTTACAAACTAGGGTACATTTTCTGGAATTTACACAGCTTTTAATTTATGACTGCCTATCTCATTTCTTGAGGTGCTAAAATGACAGGGCAGTACAAAACCCCCCCAAATGACCCCATTTTAGAAAGTAGACACCCCAAGGAAATTGCTGAGAGGCATGTTGAGCCCATTGAATATTTTTTTTTTGTCCCAAGTGATTGAATAATGACAAAAAAAAAAAGAAAATTACAAAAAGTTGTCACTAAATGATATATTGCTCACACATGCCATGGTTATATGTGGAATTGCACCCCAAAATACATTCTGCTGCTTCTCCTGAGTACGGGGATACCACATGTGTGGGACTTTTTAGGAGCCTAGCCACGTACGGGACCCCGGAAACCAAGCACCGCCTTCAGGATTTCTAAGGGCGCAAATTTTTGATTTCACTCCTCACTACCTATCACAGTTTTGAAGGCCATAAAATGCCAAAATAGCACAAAACCCCCCCAAATGACCCCATTTTAGAAAGTAGACACCCCAAGGAAATTGCTGAGAGGCCTGTTGAGCCCATTGAATATTTTTTTTTGTCCCAAGTGATTGAATAATGACAAAAAAAATAAAAAAATACAAAAAGTTGTCACTAAATGATATATTGCTCACACATGCCATGGTTATATGTGGAATTGCACCCCAAAATACATTCTGCTGCTTCTCCTGAGTACGGGGATACCACATGTGTGGGACTTTTTAGGAGCCTAGCCACGTACGGGACCCCGGAAACCAAGCACCGCCTCCAGGATTTCTAAGGGCGCAAATTTTTGATTTCACTCCTCACTACCTATCACAGTTTTGAAGGCCATAAAATGCCAAAATAGCACAAAACCCCCCAAATGACCCCATTTTGGAAAGTAGACACCCCAAGCTGTTTGCTGAGAGGCATGGTGAGTATTTTACAGCTCTCATTTGTTTTTGAAAATGAAGAAAGAACATTTTTTTTTTTTTCTTTTTTTTTTTCAATTTTCAAAACTTTGTGACAAAAAGCGAGATCTGCAAAATACTCACAATACCTCCCAGCAAATAGCTTGGGGTGTCTACTTTACAAAATGGGGTCATTTGGGGGGGTTTTGTGCCATCTGGGCATTCCATGGCCTCCGAAACTGTGATAGGCAGTGAGAAGTGAAATCAAAAATTTACACCCTTAGAAAGCCTGAAGGCGGTGCTTGGTTTTTGGGGTCCCGTACGCGGCTAGGCTCCCAAAAAGTCTCACACATGTGGTATCCCCGTACTCAGGAGAAGCAACAGAATGTATTTTGGGGTGTAATTCCACATATGCCCATGGCATGTTTGAGCAATATATCATTTAGTGACAACTTTGTGCAAAAAAAAAAAAAAAAATTGTATTTTTTCCGCAACTTGTGTCAACATATAAAATATTCCATGGACTCGACATGCCTCTCAGTATATAGCTTGGGGTGTCTACTTTCCAAAATGGGGTCATTTGGGGGGGTTTTGAACTGTTCTGGCATTTTATACACAACATTAGGAAGCTTACATCCACTCTTCTAACCACTTGAAGACAAAGCCCTTTTTGACACTTTTTGTTTACATGAAAACATGTTTTTTTTTGCAAGAAAATTATGTTGAACCCCCAAACATTATATATATTTTTAAAGCAAAGGCCCTACAGAATAAAATGGTGGGTGTTGCATTTTTTTTTTCTACACAGTATTTGCGCAGCGATTTTTCAAACGCATTTTTTGGGAAAAAATACACTTTTTTAAATTTTAATGCACTAAAACACACTATATTGCCCAAATGTTTGATGAAATAAAAAAGATGATCTTAGGCCGAGTACATAGATACCAAACATGACATGCTTTAAAATTTCGCACAAACGCGCATTGGCGACAAACTACATACATTTTTAAAAGCCTTTAAAAGCATTTACAGGTTACCCCGTTAGATTTACAGAGGAGGTCTACTGCTAAAATTACTGCCCTCGATCTGACCTTCGCGGTGATACCTCACATGCATGGTGCAATTGCTGTTTACATATGACGCCAGACCGACGCTTGCGTTCGCCATTGGGCAAGAGCAGGGCAGGACAGGGGTGCTTTTTTTTTTTTTTTTTTTTTTTATTATTAATTTTGCTTTTTTATTTTATTTTTAAACTGTTGCTTCCATATTTATTTATTTTTATCACTTTTATTGTTATCTCAGGGAATGTAAATATCCCCTATGATAGCAATAGGTAATGACAGGTACTCTTTTTTGAAAAAACTGGGGTCTATTGGACCCTAGATCTTTCCTCTGCCCTCAAAGCATCTGACCACACCAAGATCGGTGTGATAAAATGCTTTCCCAATTTCCCAATGGCGCTTTTTATATCCGGGGGGGGACATTCCCTCCCACTGCTTGTAAAAGCAGTCCAGAGGCTAATTAGCCACTAGGATTGCTTTTACATGAAAGCCGGGCGCTGGCTGAAAAGAATGATACCAAGATGATACCTAAACCCGCAGGCATCATTCTGGTATAAACATTCAAAGTCCAGCAACATACCAGTACGTTGCTGGTCCTTGTTGGACATGTATTGTAATCTTTTTTTTTCATGCAGCCTGTTGGCTGAACGAAAAAAAAAGATTGATCGGTGGGTATGCCCACCATTAGAATACCGCCCTTCATCCACCCACTTCTAATGATGGGCATACATGCACCATTTATATATGCCGAAGCATGGGGGCATCTTCTCGCAAAAGTTATGCCGCGTACACATGGTCAGACTTTTCCATGGGCAAGCCTCCGTCGGAATTTCGACCGTATATACGCGGCATTAGGAGCAAAATCGCTCCTCCGCTCCTGCTGCCCCAATGCTTCGGCATATATGCTTTTTTTTTAACTGTGGTGGTGAAATCACCTCCTACAGCACTGGAGTCGCAGGGATCAGGCCTGTCTCTGCGAACGCTGCAGTTATGTGTGTTGTGTTTTGCAAGTGACAGTGATCGATCGATACTGCACTTCGGTGGCCTGGGCTGGACGGAGGGGCAAAACGCAGGTGCTAGCAGGTATCTGGGCTGATCCCACTAACAGTGTGTTTTTGGGAACCCTAAACTGCTGGGGACGCTAGTATAGATCTGATCAGATCAGATATTGAGCTGATCAGATACTATACCACTAAGGGGGGTGTATGCTTCACGTGTGGGTGTTAGCGCTACTGGCACTAACCTGACGCTGCCTGGGGTGTGACGCAGACCCTCTCTGACGCTAAAACCTAACTGATATCACCCGCCGGGCGATCAGGGGGTTAAACCTTTATTGGGTTATATACGGCGGGTGCCCTGACACTATAAAAAGCAAACTAACTAACCAGCGTCACCCGTAACACTTATATGATGATCACTGGTGAAAGGGTTAACTAGGGGCAATTAGGGGGTTAAAACCTTTATTAGGTAATATATGGGGGTACCTGACGCTATATAAAAACCTGACGGCGAACCTAAAAAAAAATTACTGGCTACCGATCAGCATCACCGACACTAAGACAACGATCATAAAAACGATTGCTTAGCGACAGTGGTGATAGGGGGTGAAAGGGTTACCTGGGGGGCGATCAGGGGGTTAAACCTTTATTAGATAATATATGGGGGTACCTGACGCTATAAAAACCTGCGGCGAACCTAAAAAAAATTACTGGCTACCGATCAGCATCACAGACGCTAAGACATCGATCAGAAAAATGATCGCATAGTGACGGCGGTGCTAGGGGGTGAAAGGGTTACCTGGGGGGTGATCAAGGGGGTTACACCTTTATTAGGTAATATATGGGGGTACCCGACGCTATAAAAACCTGCGGCAAAGCTAAAAAAAATTACTGGCTACCGATCAGCATCGCCGACGCTAAGACATCGATCAGAAAAATTATCGCTTAGTGACAGTGGTGATAGGGGGTGAAAGGGTTACCTGGGGGGGCGATCAAGGGGGTTAAACCTTTATTAGGTAATATATGGGGGTACCCGACGCTATAAAAACCTGCGGCGAACCTAAAAAAAATGACTGGCTACCGATCAGCATCACCGACGCTAAGACATCGATCAGAAAAATGATCGCATAGCGACGGCGGTGCTAGGGGGTGAAAGGGTTACCTGGGGGGTTATCAAGGGGGTTAAACCTTTATTAGGTAATATATGGGGGTACCCGACGCTATAAAAACCTGCGGCGAACCTAACAATAATTACTGGCTACCGATCAGCATCGCCGACGCTAAGACATCGATCAGAAAAATTATAACTTAGTGACAGTGGTGATAGGGGGTGAAAGGGTTACCTGGGGGGCGATCAAGGGGGTTAAACCTTCATTAGGTAATATATGGGGGTACCTGACGCTATAAAAACCTGCGGCAAACCTAAAAAAAATTACTGGCTACCGATCAGCATCACCGACGCTAAGACATCGATCAGAAAAATGATTGCTTAGTGACGGCGGTGCTAGGGGGTGAAAGGGTTATCTGGGGGGTGATCAGGGGGTTAAACCTTTATTAGGGGGGTTAGGGGGCTACACTGGACCTAAAACTAAATGTAGTGACACTTTTACAGTCACAAATGTCACTGATTGCAGTGATCACTAAATAAATGGTCACTGCAATCAGTGACACTGTGACTGGGGGCTGGGGGGGGCTGGGGGGTGATCTGGGGGTGTCTGGGGGGGCCTGGGGGGGCGATTTATGTGCCTATGTGTCCTGGTGTCAGTGTGCTGTTTTGTGTACTAACCTGCATCTTCTCCTGTACGGCGCTCGGTATATGTGAGCGCCCCAGGAGAGATGACATCACTTCCTCCTTCCTGGCAGGCAGGGGAAGCTCTCTCATTCGCCGGGAGCGATCGAGAGGGGGTGTCCGGAATCGAACGGCCGTCCCCTCATGCCGGATCACTCCCGAAGGTAAAACGACCACCCACTGTAAAGAAGGGGGGTCCGATCGGACCCCCCAACTATACAAAGGCAATCACGTATATGTACGTGATTCTGCCTGTCGGTGCCATTCTGCTGACGTATATTTACAGTGGGCGGTCGTTAAGTGGTTAAAGCGGAGTTCCGCCGAAAAAATAATAATATTAAAAGTCAGCAGCTACAAATACTGCAGCTGCTGACTTTTAATATATGGACACTTACCTGTCTAGGGTGCCCGCGATGTCGGCAGCCGAAGCCGATCTGTTCCTCAGTTCTCGAGTGCTGCCGCCATCTTTGGTAAGGGAATCAGGAAGTGAAGCCTTGTGGCTTCACTTCCTGGTTCCCTACTGCGCATGAGCGAGTCGCGCTGCACGATCCCACTGGTCCCTGCTGTCTTCTGGGACCTGTGTGTCTCCCAGAAGACAGCGGGGGGGACAGAGGAGGCGCCAGATGTGGCGTTGATCACTGCAGTGATCTATGCCCAGTAGTGGGAGCAAATACCTGGATTACACAGGTATCTGCTCCCTCCTCCCCCTTGAAAGGTGTCAAATGTGACACCGGGGGGGAGGGGAATCCAAAAAGGGGAAGTTCCATGTTTGGGTGGAACACCGTTTTAATAGGTAAACACACTCCTGCCTTTTTTTTTATTCCTTATGCCATGACCATTCCCCTGTCCAATCCCTCTCTTTCTTCTCCTCCTACCTCCTGTCTGTCCCTCGACTATTTTAATGTCTACTGATGCTCCTTATCTTATAAATTCACATTTCATCTGAAGCAGAAAACACGATACATGTTATTTTCCTAGTCTACAATATACCGTATTTATCGGTGTATAACACGCACAGGCGTAGAACACGCACCCTAACTTTAAGAGGGAAGTTTCAGGAAAAAAACTTTCCACAGCCCCCTGCGTATAACACGCAGGAAAAGTTTACCCTCTATTTTCAGGGTAAAAAAGTGACTGTTATACGCCAATAAATACAGTATATAAACACCATTTAGACAAAGAATAACTGTGGCAATCTGAAGAGAGGAGATGGATGGAGAGTGAACTCTTCATTGTTGGTGTATACTGTATATCCTACATACTGTATATAAGGGGTCTCCAAACTTTATCAAGTAATAAAGTAATTCAGATGACAATCAGCACCACATTCCGAAAAGGATTATACAAGAAACAACAAAATATTGGGACTTTAAAGGTGCTGAAACCTCCTCCTGGAATAATAGATCTTACCACGTGATATTTAAAATTTCATTTTTTTAAGATTTACAAATGGTTAAAATTATATCTATACCAAATAGACATTAGGTACAAAGATTTTAGCAGCAAACTCTATATGGAACAAACATCCCCTAATCAAAGTCCACTAATTCCTCTGTAATCATATATGAACACTAGTGATGAGCCGAACACCCACGGGTTCGGTTCGCACCAGAACCCGCGAACGGACCGAAAGTTTGCACGAACATTAGAACCCTATTAAATACAATGGATGCGAACGTTTGAATTCTAAAGTGCTAATTATAACGACTATTATCCATGTTATTGTCCTAAACAGAGTTTGGGAACCCGGGTTCTGCACCAGGGGACATGTATCAATGCAAAAAGAAGTTTTAAAAACGGCCGTTTTTCGGGAGCAGTCATTTTAATGATGTATAAAGTGAAAAAAAAAAAGTCAAATATTCCTTTAAATATCGTACCTGGGGGGTGTCTAAAGTATGCCTGCGAAGTGCCACGTGTTTCCCGTGTTTAGAACTGTCCCTGCACAAAATGACATTTCTAAAGGAAAAAAAAGCCATTTAAAACTGCTTGCGGCTTTAATGTAATGTCTGGTCCCGATAATATGGATGAAAATCTTTAAGAAAAATGGCATTGCTACCCCATCACCCCCCCCCCCCCTACCCCAGCCCATTACCAGCCCCTTTGGGTCTTGTTTGGATATTAAGGGGAACCCCGCAACACAAAATAAAAAAGGCCCTATATACTCTGAACAGCCGTATACAGGCGGTGCATACAAGACAGGGACTGTAGGTTTGTTCTTAAGTAGAATCTGTTTGTAATTTTGAACACGTACATTGTTTAAGTGTAGCTCCAGCCAAAAAATCTATTTTTAAGCTTTTTGGAAAACATAGGGAAGGGTTATCACCCCTGTAACATTTGTTTTGCTGTCTGTGCCCCTGTTCAGAACATTTCACCTCACTTTGCGTCCCAATGACAACTGTTTTTGAAATGTGGTGTTTTTATTGAAACAAGGATTGGTGATAAAGCATCAGTAGAGAGGAGACACCTTTCTCCCATATTAATTCTTACAGGAGAGAATTTTCCTTCCTAGGGGTAGATTTCCTCTCACTTCCTGTTGTCTTCTTCCGTTTGCAAGTAGGAGTCGTTTGTAAGTTGGATGTTTGAAAGTAGGGACCTGCCGTATATACTCTGCAGAAATTGGCCCCTTAGGTGTTGGTGTTGGCACAACACTGTAAGCACTCACAGTTACTCTTGGTGGGTGCTGGAACGCCCTGCTGTCAACTATTATATCAGGAATTGTAATAACATATAATTGTTGAACAGTGGTAGTAAAAATTGGGCCTTTGATGGTGGTGCTGGTGCCACAACACTGTAAGGCCTGACAGTTACTCTTGGTGGGCGCAGCAATGGGCCCTGCTGTGAATTATTAGATCAATAATTATAATTGCATGCCCCTGTTGAACAGGGGCTGAAAAATTGGGCCTTTGGTGGTGGTGGTGGTGGTGGTGGTGTTGCCACAACACTGTAAGGCCTGACAGTTACTCTTGGTGGGCGCAGCAATGGGCCCTGCTGTGAATTATTAGATCAATAATTATAATTGCATGCCCCTGTTGAACAGGGGCTGAAAAATTGGGCCTTTGGTGGTGGTGGTGGTGGTGGTGGTGGCGGTGTTGACACAACACTGTAAGGCCTGACAGTTACTCTTGGTGGGCGCAGCAATGGGCCCTGCTGTGAATTATTAGATCAATAATTATAATTGCATGCCCCTGTTGAACAGGGGCTGAAAAATTGGGCCTTAGGCACTGGTGGCACAACACTGCAACCCCTCCCAGATACTGTACTTGGAGCACAGCAATGAGCCCTGTTGCAAAGTATTGCATTAAAAATTGTAATTACACGCCCCTGTTAAACAGGGGCTGAAAAATTGGGCCTTAGCCACTGGTGGCACAACACTGCAACCCCTCACAGATACTGTACTTGGAGCACAGCAATGAGCCCTGTTGCAAAGTATTGCATCAAAAATTGTAATTACATGCCCCTGTTAAACAGGGGCTGAAAAATTGGGCCTTAGCCACTGGTGGCGGCACCCATAAACCAAAATTATCTTCCAAGCTATCATCATTAATCGGATCATTGAGGAGGAGGAGGAGGATAGCCAGTCAACATAACAGCACAGGCACTCAGCATCAGCATCAGTCTTGAAGGGATGTGACATTTTAAAATCAATTAGTCTGTTATATCAGCATCAGGTGTGTGGTAGCTGGTGGTGATCCAAGACTGGTTCATCTTGATGAAAGTCAGTCGATCAACCGAGTCGGTGGACAGGCGCACCCTGTGATCCGTGACAAATCCTCCAGCAGCACTGAATGTGCGTTCTGAAAGAACGCTGGATGCAGGACAGGACAGTAGCTCAATTGCATACTGTGCAAGCTCTGGCCAGTGATCCATCCTCAAGACCCAGTAAGCCAGAGGATTTTCGGTGGGGACGGTGTCCAAGTCTGACCTTGCCCCTAGGTATTCCTGCACCATGTATATCAGACGCTGGCGATGGTTGCTGGAACCGATCATACTTTGGGGCTGCGGACTAAAGAATTGTCTGAACGCATCGGTCAGACGGCCACCTTCCCCACCGCTCCTTCTTTGACTGCCCGAAGCCTCAGCAACTCGTTGTCCAGGACCAGGAGTTTGTAACCTCCCAGTCTCTGGGAACGCGTTGCACAGACCTTTCTGCAAGGCCTCCCGGAGTTGTCTCATCCTCTGCTCCCTCTGCGACGGTAACATAAGGTCCGCAACCTTACCCTTGTACCGTGGATCAAGGAGAGTGGCCAGCCAGTAATGGTCCCTCTCCTTGATCCGAAGAATACGAGGATCCTTCCGCAGACTTTGCAGGATCAGGGAGGCCATGCAGTGTAGGTTAGCTGAGGCATTCAGTCCGGAGTCCTCTGGGTCACTAAGGACGACATGATCCGCAGCCACCTCCTCCCAGCCACGTACAAGTCCACTGGTTTCTTGGGACTGTAAATCATCCCTAAAAGACTGCTGCTGATGATGCTGAGTGCCAGCCTCCACCTCCATGCTGACACAATCCTCCTCCTCCTCCTCCTCCTCCTCCTCTTCCTGTGCGATGGGTGGGACAGAAGGAACACTGTCTGGGTAAAGGGGGCCTTGAGAGGCAAGAAAGTCCTCCTCTTCCTGCCTCTGTTCTGCCTCAAGTGCCCTGTCCATTATTCCACGCAGCGTGTGCTCCAACAGGTGGACAAGAGGTACAGTGTCACTGATGCATGCACTGTCACTGCTCACCATCCTCGTGGCCTCCTCAAATGGTGCCAGGACAGTGCATGCATCCCTGATCATGCCCCACTGGCGTGGTGAAAAAAACCCGAGCTCCCCTGACCCTGTCCTGGTGCCGTAGTCGCACAGGTACTCATTGATGGCCCTCTGCTGCGTGTGCAGCCGCTGCAGCATGGCCAACGTTGAGTTCCACCTGGTGGGCATGTCACATATAAGGCGGTTCTTGGGCAGGTTCAACTCCTTTTGCAGCTCAGCCAGGCGAGCACTGGCATTATAAGATCTGCGGAAATGCACACAGACTTTCCTGGCCTGCCTCAGGACATCCTGTAAGCCCGGGTACCTGCCCAAGAACCGCTGCACCACCAGGTTAAGGACGTGAGCCATACAGGGCACATGGGTCAGTTGTCCCTGTCGGAGGGCGGAGAGGAGGTTGGTGCCATTGTCGCAAACCACCATTCCTGGCTTAAGCTGGCGTGGCGTCAACCACCTCTCGGCCTGCCCCTGCAGAGCAGACAGGACCTCTGCCCCAGTGTGGCTCCTGTCCCCCAAACACACCAGCGCAAGCACGGCATGGCATCTTTTTGCCTGCGTACTTGCGTAGCCCCTTGAACGCCTACGGAGCACCGCTGGTTCCGAGGACAAACCACAGGAAGAGGCCATGGAGGAAGAAGAAGAGGAGGGGGTGGAGGAGAGAGGTGTGTCACAACCAGTAGTAGCATTTTGGAGGCGTGGCGGTGGAACAACCTCCAACACTACTGCACCTTGTCCTGCATCCTTCCCAGCTGCCAAAAGAGTGACCCAATGGGCCGTGAAAGAAAGGTAACGTCCCTGTCCATGCCTGCTGGACCATGAGTCAGCAGTAATATGCACCTTACCGCTGACCGCCCTGTCCAGCGAGGCCAAGACATTGCCTTCCACATGCCTGTAGAGAGCCGGAATCGCCTTCCGTGAGAAAAAGTGGCGTTTGGGAACCTGCCACTGAGGAACCGCACATTGCACAAACTCACGGAAGGGGGCCGAGTCTACCAACTGAAAAGGCAGCAGTTGAAGCGCTAGCAATTTAGCCAAGCTAGCATTCAACCGCTGGGCATGTGGATGGCTGGGAGTGAACTTCTTTCGACGGTCCAGCAGCTGGGGCAGGGAAATTTGCCTGCTAGAATTGGACGTCGGTGTACTGCTAGCAGAGTGGCCGCAAGTACTTGGCTGTGACACACCTAATTCTACACCTTCATTCCTCTCAGTGCAGGTTTTTAGAGAGGACTGAAGGTATAGTGGGGTTGGAGATCCCAGATGATGCGGTGCAAGGAAAGGTTCGGTTTGTTCTTTGGTGTGGGTCTTTAAGGTAGGCTTGCCAACGAGCTGCATGGCAGGTCAACATATGTCTGATCAAGCATGTGGTGCCCAAGCGGCTGATGTTTTGGCCACGCTATATACGCTTGAGACATATGTTGCAAACAGCAGCTGTGCGATCTGATGCACTCGCCTCAAAAAAGGCCCACACCAAAGAACTTTTTGTGTTTCAATCTTTTTATTCAAGTTTTGTCATACAAAATGTATAAAAGTCGCCACATAACATTGTACAGTCACAATCAACATTTGGGGTAACACAATGAAGATCACCAAGTGTAGGGGTCCTTGGAGTAGTCCGAAGCTCCGTAGAGCCGTTAACCCCTATTAGCATCGCAGATCATATCTGAACCGCCCACCCAGATGAGCCGCCCCCCCATCCATCTATCGGGGGGGGCGCAACTCAGCCGGCCGTGTGGGCAGCCCAGAGGTCTGATCAGACTGACAATGGTCCCGTAGGAGCTGAGAAAACAGGGAGCAGCACAAACCTCTAAGGTCTGGATCTGACTCCAAAAATAAACAATAAACAAATTTCAAAAGAGAGGAAAGAGGACAGTGACAAAGAATAGAAGGAAGGAGACAGAGTAAGGAAAGGACAGTTGAGGAGGGGGGAATGGGGGGAGGGAGGGGGGGGGGAGGAGCCCCGATTCAGCATCCAGACATCTCAACCTAATCCCCTAGGCTATGCTGTAAACATCCCCGGGTCATTAGTTAGGTAACGAAGCCATGGGTCCCAAACTCCATGAAACAGTTTCATTTTATCTTGGGCCAGAGCGGTCAAGCGTTCGTTTAGCATCAACCAAGACAATTTGCCTTTAAGCTGATCGAATGGTAGAGCTGCCGATTTCCAGTTCCTAGCAATAGTGATTTTGGCTGAAATAAAAATAAATGTCAAGAGCCTCTTGCAGGACTTGGAGGCTTCCACATCCCCTCCCCCCAGTAGTGCTTGCTTAGCCGATTTAGTTAGGTTTAGTTGGGTAAGGGAGTAAACTAAATTATACACCCTGATCCAAAACCTCCGGACCTTTGGGCATGTCCACCAAATATGATAGGTGGTGCCCATCTGGCCACATCCTCTAAAGCACAACGGGGTAGCTCCTGAGACAAAAGTTGCCAGTCTGACCGGCACCATATACCACCTCAGTAGAACCTTATAATTGGCCTCAATTATTGAAGTATTGACGAGCGAACGAGATGCTGTCTCGGCTATCCTATGCCATTCGTCCAGATCCAGGGTTTCCTGCAAGTCGGTCTCCCATTGGACCATATAAGTCAGCTTTGTCGATACACTCAGCAATATCGAATATATAGCAGATAAATGTCCTTTAATTTTATCATAATTTTTGCATAGATGTTCCATGGGAGTTTGGGTTGCTAGGTTGCTCTTGCGAGCCAGGGTTTGTACATAATGTGAGATTTGGGCGAACCTATAACCCTCCGCTGGAGGCATTTGATGTCTGTCAGCCATAGTCCGTTCGGTCAGCATACCTCTATGATCGCACAAGTCAGCAATACACTTAAAACCCTTATTAGTCCACCATTCGAACGCTAGTGGAGTGAGACCCGGGGTGAATGCTTTATTTTGAAGCAGAGGTGTCAGTGGAGAATGAGGAGATTTGAATTTGTGAGATCTGGAGAGTCTGTCCCATAGTTCCAGTGACATGGATAAAGTAGGGCAAAGTATAGGAGGTCGCTCCTTGATAGGGAGCCATAAAATATAAGAAATAGGTTTGGGACGGCAGGAATAAGATTCCATAGCCATCCAAATGGCCTGTGCCTGTTGGGAGTGAAACCTTGTAAGTTGTGCTATCTGGGCAGCATAAAAATATTTTAATAAGTCTGGAAGACCAAGTCCTCCTCTCCGTTTCAACGTGTATAGAGTGCTCCTATTCACCCTGGGTCTCTTATCACCCCAAATAAACTGTAGTACTTTATTCTGGAATCGTTTAAGGTCATCACGGGCCAATGAAACTGGCAAGGTACGGAAGAAATACAATAATCAAGGTAGAACATTCATTTTAATTGAGTGAAGTCTGCCAAACCACGATGGCGGGTGAACCTGCCACTTAGCCATGTCAGCTGTTAGCCGTTTGAAAAGGGCTGGATAATTCTCTTTGTACAACTCACCAATAGATGAGGTCAGCTGTATGCCTAAATAAGGGAGAGCTGTGGATTCCCATCGGAATTGAAATGATTTTTCAAGCGTAGCCTGAGTGGAGCTTAGCAAAGATAAGTTCAGTGCTCTTGACTTACTATGATTAATTGCCAACCCGGAAATGTTGGAGAAAGGCTGCAAAATAGCATACAAGTTAGGCAGGGATGTGATCGGTGAGGTCAAGGTCAGCAACAAGTCGTCCGCAAAGAGTAAACATTTGTGTTCATAGTCTCCGCAATAAATGCCCTGTATATCTCTGCAGGCGCGAATTTTGAGCGCTAGTGGTTCAATCGCCAGGGCGAATAATAGTGGCGACAACGGGCAGCCCTGTCTAGTTCCTCTCTTGATAGGAAATGTTTGGGATGTATATCCTCTGAGCATTAGCGAGGCACTGGGGGAATCATATAATATGTGAAGGAGATCCAGAAAGCGTCTCCCAAATCCAAAGCGTGTAAGAACATCAAAAAGATAGTCCCAGGAGATAGAATCGAACGCCTTCTGGATATCCAATGAAAGTAACATTCCCCTCCTAGTCCCCTTTCCATCCCAATCAGACCGAACCGCCGAGATAAGGTTAATTATCCGGCGGGTTTGGTCCGATGCCTGTCTTGTCGGGACAAAACCTGCTTGGTCAGGATGGATATAACACTGAAGAAAAGTATTAAGTCTCTGGGCCAGTATTTTGGTTAGAATCTTAAGATCCGTATTGATCAGAGAAATTGGGCGATAATTGGAACAGTCTGTATGGTCCTTTCCTGGTTTCGGGATAACACTTATATAGGCTACATTTTCATGGCTGGGGAGCTTGCTGCCGCTTCTCAGGTCATTAAAGTAAGTACAGAGATGTGGGGCCAGAAGATCGTGATATTTCCTATAGTAGTGACCCGGGAATCCATCTGGCCCAGGGGCCTTGGTAGGGTGTAGGGTTTTGATTGCAGCCCTGACTTCAGGCTCTGTAAGAGCACCGTCCATCAGTTCCGCATGGGCTTGTGTCAATTTAGGCAGCTGTAAGTCGCGAAAGAATGTGCTCGCTTCAGATGAATCGAACTTGTCCTGCACTCCATACAGCTTAGCATAAAATTTGTGAAATTCTCCAATTATCCGTTCGGGGTTCTGGGAGGTTAGGCCCGTGGATAGTCGTAGTTTAGGCAAAGTCGGTGTGTACGGTCGAGGAACCAGTTTTCTAGCTAACATTGTGGTAGGTTTATCACCCATCGTATAGAACCTGTGCTTAGACCAACTAATATCTTTCTCCGCTTGAGTAGTCAAGCTAAGATTTAGTGCTAGTCGAGCCTCATCAATTTTATGCCTTATATCTACCAGGGGATTTCTGTGCTGTTCACTAAGTAAGTTATCTAAGTTAGTTTCCAGAATCTTATTTGCCTGTTCCCTATTGCGTTTAATCCTGGCTGCCACTTGTAACAATATGCCCCTAATCGCTGCTTTATGAGCTACCCAGTTAATTGCGGGGGATGTGTCCGATGCCTTATTAAGTCTAAAGTATTCCTGTATTTCCTTTTGAATCTCTAAAAAGATTGTAGGGTCATTCAGCAAGCTCACATTAAGTCTCCACGGGGAGGGTCTAGATTTAGTCCATAGCCCTGAAGTAGAGAGTTTTATCGGGGAATGATCAGACCAAGGGGTAGATAAAATCTTAACCGACTTAATAAATGGTAGCAAAGGCGTACGTACTAGAACGTGGTCTATCCTCGAGTAAGTGTGATGGGCTTGTGAAAAGTGTGTAAAGTCTCTGACCGTAGGGTTATTTTCTCGCCAGGCGTCGATGAGGTCATAGAAATGAAACAGACGTGCAACCTTGCTGCTTCAAGTCGGTGGGCGTTTCAATGTTGGTCTAGAGGAGTCCGATTTATCCATAATTCTGTCCAAGGGAATATTACTATCGCCTCCCATAATGACCTGACCCTGGACTTTGGGCATAAGAATCTTCAGCATTTTGCTAAAGAATTCCGGCTGTCCAGTATTCGGGGCATAGTATGATATAAAGGACACCTCCTGGTCATGGAGCCGCCCCACTGCCATAATATATCTACCTCTCTTGTCCTTAACGATAGCGATGGGGGTAAAGGGGGTCCGTTTCGAAAAGCAGATGGCTACACCGCCCTTCTTTTCCCGACCCCCTGCCAAGTAAAACTGTGGATACTTCCCATTGAGGTAACGGGGCGCTGAGACATTGGAGAAATGAGTTTCCTGTAATAGCAGGACTTCAGCCTTCTGTTTATGATAAAACTGGAAAGCCTTAGTTCTTTTAGTAGGGGAGTTAAATCCATGTACATTATGGCTAACTATCGAATAGTCTGTGTTATATGTGGTGGCCATCGTGGTGGGGCAGAGCACTCTTACCTTGCATAATGAATGAAGCGAGAAGGGTCCCGATAATGATGACTGTTCGGCTATGTGACCTCTCAGACCATGACATAAGGGAAGGGCGCTGAACCGAGGCTCCGAAGAAAGAGGGGGAAGGGAGAGAAGGAAAAGGCATTAGAGAAGAAGAGAAACAAAAATAAAAGCAAAAAAACATATACATAGGCCTTAGGCCCAAACAACCAATATAACTCAATCCTAGCTGATGAATGAAGGAATGGGGAATAACCCCTGCCGGAGACAACATCCGGCAAATTAGGTGCAAGGGTACCATCCTTGTCGTAGGACAGGTAGTCTTGCAGTTGGGTGGCAAGCATGACCACCCCGACCCAAATATGATTACACTCTGTACGAGCAGGCCATTCGAGGTCATATCGGAAATGACAAAATCAATCAATACAGTTTTAACATAACAGGCTGTCTATAGGAACATGCATTCCCAAGGCCAGTGGCGCCGGGGCCGGAAGGGTCCCCATCGGTCGTTCCGGCCCCCGAGCCACAGCCCAACAGGGGAACACATTGCGGTCCGACTAAGGCCCCCAGACTGCTAAAAAGCAAAAAGCAAAATTTCTTCGACCAGGTTGGGCCCGTCGGGGTTGTAAAATATTCGGCTGGCAGCCAGTCCGAAGAACCAGGAACTCCAGTAACTTTGTAACCCGTGACTTTGTAACCTGTGAACTGTGAACGGTAACGATGGCCCCATCAGGCCCATAGTCCACCATGGGCCCAGGCCA
Organism: Rana muscosa; assembly: GCA_029206835.1. NCBI lineage: Eukaryota > Metazoa > Chordata > Amphibia > Anura > Ranidae > Rana > Rana muscosa. Next base: position 287,271,938 of record CM055118.1, read on the forward strand.
AATCCGTGCAATCAAGCACTAACAGTTCCCAAAAGGGGGCAAAAAAGCAAAAAGAGAGAAGAGCAATAATACTCAGGTATTCCGGCGAGCATTTCTGGCCTGTGAGCGTGTGCGATCCTGCCATATCGGGGAGAGGGGACGATGATCCAGACGAGGGGGAGATGAAATCGGAGTCGGAGAGTCCCGTGCAATGATGCCGAGACTAAGCAGTAGGTCTTCGCCTGCTTGGAACGTGGAAAAGGAGTGGGACTTTCCGTTGTAAGTGAATGATAACTTAAAAGGGAACGACCATCGATACTTAATCTGTTTGGCCATAAGTTGCTGGAGTAATGGCCGTAGGTTTCTGCGTTTCTGGACCGTTGATGGCGCCAAATCTGTAAAGAGCTGTATTGGTGTTCCAAATAGCGACAGGTCCGGCCTGTTGCGAGCCGCAAGCATCATCTTGTCCTTAATGCGGTAGTGATGTGGCTTAACAATAATGTCTCGTGGTAGGCCGTCGGCCCTTGGGGCTGTCAGTGCTCGGTGAACGCGATCAACTTCCATGTGGTGGTTGGCTATATCAGGGATAAGGGTTTTCATCAGGTCTTTTACAGCCCCCTCTAGATCTGTGTGAGTTTCAGGGAGGCCACGCACGCGGATATTGTACCTACGAGAACGATTCTCCAAATCTTCAATTTTTGTGAATGCCTCTTCTAATCTATCCTGGAGGTCTGTCACCATGGCTGAGTTCTGGTTGACCCTTTTGATGGCTCCATCCACTTTGGTTTCAATTAGCTCAAAACGCTCTCCCAAGCTATGGATGTCTTTTTTCAGGTCAGTGGTGATTAATGTGCAGGCCTTAGAGAGCTCCTGCTGCAGCATGGTGGAGAATCTGCCCAACAGTACAGCATCAGGGGAATAGTGTGAGAGCTGGGGAATTGGCATATCCTGGCTGGATTGGCTGGATTGGCTAATGAGGACTTCTGCTAAGTCTGCCATGTTCCTATCCATGGAGGAGGCAGGGGAGGCAGGGGAGTTTGGAGAGTCATGTCTATCAGCGTATATGGCTGGGGATGGGGGATGTGATAGTGACTCACCCCGCTGTCCGGTCTCCACCTCTCCCGAGGATTGTGAGGAGAATGGATCCCTAGTTGGCTCCAGATTTAGCTGCCTGTCTCCTCTCTGTGTAGCGCCGTCGGATCTGGCTGCTGCCGTGCTGCCTCGTGTGTCTGGCTTACCCGGCGCCATCTTGGATCGCGGCTGTGCTGTAGGGGAAGGCCCTGCTCTCTTCTGGGCTGTAGTTTGCGTATCGTGTCCTTTCTGCGGCTGCCCCTGTGCCCTACGGTTCATCGCCACTTCGGGGCTGGTGTGGGATCGGTCCTGGCTCACGGACCTCAGTGCCTGCGCTATCGTTAGCTCTGGTGGGTCGGGGTGCCGGGAGCTCGGTCAGCACACGTCCTTCTCCGAGTCCCCGCGCATGCGCCTCCCAAAGAACTTTTTGAATGACGGGCAGAGGCAGCGCCCTGCACAGGCGGAGCTCTGCGGTGTGATTCCGTCGGTGTGCTGCCCATACGCTGGCCACCCAAGGGCATCCTGCCTCGTTGGAGATGTGCCTCCTCCTCATCCTCCTCCTCCTCCTCTCTCCTATTAGGCACCCACGTGGAGTCAGTGACCTCATCATCCCCTCCCTCCTCATCACTGGAGCCAATCTGGCAGTATGCTGCAGCTGCTGGAGCATGACTGCCAGATTGGTGTCCTTCTTGAGCATCCCCTCTCTCTGCTCTCACGCTACTGCCTTCCTCTAGCTGGGTATCATCATCAGATCCTTCGAAACGCTGGGCATCCTCCTGGAGCATGTACCCAACACTGTGCTCAAACAGTTCGGGGGACTCCTCAGGAGGAGGACATGGTGGGTCTAGGGAAGGAGTGACTAATGATGACATTGATACCAGAGAAGAGGACGCTTTGGCAGCTGCTTTGCCAGTACCCTGAGCCTGGGTGAGAGAGGATGAGGAGGATGAGGTGGGCTTGGTCATCCACTCTACCAAGTCTTCGGCATGATGTGGCTCAACATGTCCAGCTGCCGAAAAGAAGGACAAGCGTGCCCCATGGCCATGTGCTGATGAGAATGCACCGCGTCCACGACCAGCACTGTTGCCCCCAGACACAGAGCCTGCTTGCACTCTTTTTTTGCCTCCTGACTGTCTGCCTCTCCTTGTTTGCCTTCCAGACATTTTAATGGATGGCCTGCAGGGAGATGGGAAAAACAGCAATAAGGGCTACCTTCAGGTGTATACTGTGCAGGAGGCTTAGCAACAATGACACTGACACTGTCCCCTGCCTATCCTTCTCTGTCCCTAAACACAAGGATTTGCAATATGCTTCAGCAAGATTGGTTTAGCACAGAATATCACACTGACAGTTTCCCTCACTGTCCTTCTCTGTCCCTACAAACAAGGTTTAGCACAGAATAGCACACTGACAGTTTCCCCGAGTGTCCTTCTCTGGCCCTAAACTCAAGGATTTCAAATATGGTTCAGCAAGATTGGTTTAGCACAGAATAGCACACTGACACTTTCCCTCACTGTCCTTCTCTGTCCCTACAAACAAGGTTTAGCACATAATAGCAAACTGACAGTTTCCCCGAGTGTCCTTCTCTGGCCCTAAACTCAAGGATTTCAAATATGGTTCAGCAAGATTGGTTTAGCACAGAATAGCACACTGACAGTTTCCCTGAGTGTCCTTCTCTGTCCCTAAACTCAAGGATTTCAAATATGGTTCAGCAAGATTGGTTTAGCACCGAAGAGCACACTGACAGTTTCCCCGAGTGTCCTTCTCTGTCCCTAAACTCAAGGATTTCAAATATGGTTCAGCAAGATTGGTTTAGCACAGAATAGCACACTGACAGTTTCCCCGAGTGTCCTTCTCTGTCCCTAAACTCAAGGATTTCAAATATGGTTCAGCAAGATTGGTTTAGCACAGAATAGCACACTGACACTTTCCCTCACTGTCCTTCTCTGTCCCTACAAACAAGGTTTAGCACAGAATAGCACACTGACAGTTTCCCCGAGTGTCCTTCTCTGGCCCTAAACTCAAGGATTTCAATATGGTTCAGCAAGATTGGTTTAGCACAGAATAGCACACTGACACTTTCCCTCACTGTCCTTCTCTGTCCCTACAAACAAGATTTAGCACAGAATAGCACACTGATAGTTTCCACGAGTGTCCTTCTCTGTCCCTAAACTCAAGGATTTCAAATATGGTTCAGCAAGATTGGTTTAGCACAGAATAGCACACTGACAGCTTCCCCGAGTGTCCTTCTCTGTCCCTAAATTCAAGGATTTCAAATATGGTTCAGCAAGATTGGTTTAGCACAGAATAGCACACTGACACTTTCCCTCACTGTCCTTCTCTGTCCCTACAAACAAGGTTTAGCACAGAATAGCACACTGACAGTTTCCCTGAGTGTCCTTCTCTGGCCCTAAACTCAAGGATTTCAAATATGGTTCAGCAAGATTGGTTTAGCACAGAATAGCACACTGACACTTTCCCTCACTGTCCTTCTCTGTCCCTACAAACAAGGTTTAGCACAGAATAGCAAACTGACAGTTTCCCCGAGTGTCCTTCTCTGGCCCTAAACTCAAGGATTTCAAATATGGTTCAGCAAGATTGGTTTAGCACGGAATAGCACACTGACAGTTTCCCCGAGTGTCCTTCTCTGTCCCTAAACTCAAGGATTTCAAATATGGTTCAGCAAGATTGGTTTAGCACAGAATAGCACACTGACACTTTCCCTCACTGTCCTTCTCTGTCCCTACAAACAAGGTTTAGCACAGAATAGCACACTGACAGTTTCCCCGAGTGTCCTTCTCTGGCCCTAAACTCAAGGATTTCAAATATAGTTCAGCAAGATTGGTTTAGCACAGAATAGCACACTGACACTTTCCCTCACTGTCCTTCTCTGTCCCTACAAACAAGATTTAGCACAGAATAGCACACTGATAGTTTCCACGAGTGTCCTTCTCTGTCCCTAAACTCAAGGATTTCAAATATGGTTCAGCAAGATTGGTTTAGCACAGAATAGCACACTGACAGTTTCCCTGAGTGTCCTTCTCTGTCCCTAAACTCAAGGATTTCAAATATGGTTCAGCAAGATTGGTTTAGCACAGAATAGCACACTGACACTTTCCCTCACTGTCCTTCTCTGTCCCTACAAACAAGGTTTAGCACAGAATAGCACACTGACAGTTTCCCCGAGTGTCCTTCTCTGGCCCTAAACTCAAGGATTTCAAATATGGTTCAGCAAGATTGGTTTAGCACAGAATAGCACACTGACACTTTCCCTCACTGTCCTTCTCTGTCCCTACAAACAAGATTTAGCACAGAATAGCACACTGATAGTTTCCACGAGTGTCCTTCTCTGTCCCTAAACTCAAGGATTTCAAATATGGTTCAGCAAGATTGGTTTAGCACAGAATAGCACACTGACAGTTTCCCCGAGTGTCCTTCTCTGTCCCTAAACTCAAGGATTTCAAATATGGTTCAGCAAGATTGGTTTAGCACAGAATAGCACACTGACAGTTTCCCCGAGTGTCCTTCTCTGTCCCTAAACTCAAGGATTTCAAATATGGTTCAGCAAGATTGGTTTAGCACAGAATAGCACACTGACACTTTCCCTCACTGTCCTTCTCTGTCCCTACAAACAAGATTTAGCACAGAATAGCACACTGATAGTTTCCACGAGTGTCCTTCTCTGTCCCTAAACTCAAGGATTTCAAATATGGTTCAGCAAGATTGGTTTAGCACAGAATAGCACACTGACAGTTTCCCCGAGTGTCCTTCTCTGTCCCTAAACTCAAGGATTTCAAATATGGTTCAGCAAGATTGGTTTAGCACAGAATAGCACACTGACAGTTTCCCCGAGTGTCCTTCTCTGTCCCTAAACTCAAGGATTTCAAATATGGTTCAGCAAGATTGGTTTAGCACAGAATAGCACACTGACACTTTCCCTCACTGTCCTTCTCTGTCCCTACAAACAAGATTTAGCACAGAATAGCACACTGATAGTTTCCACGAGTGTCCTTCTCTGTCCCTAAACTCAAGGATTTCAAATATGGTTCAGCAAGATTGGTTTAGCACAGAATAGCACACTGACAGTTTCCCCGAGTGTCCTTCTCTGTCCCTAAACTCAAGGATTTCAAATATGGTTCAGCAAGATTGGTTTAGCACAGAATAGCACACTGACAGTTTCCCCGAGTGTCCTTCTCTGTCCCTAAACTCAAGGATTTCAAACATGGTTCAGCAAGATTGGTTTAGCACAGAATAGCACACTGACACTTTCCCTCACTGTCCTTCTCTGTCCCTACAAACAAGGTTTAGCACAGAATAGCACACTGACAGTTTCCCCGAGTGTCCTTCTCTGGCCCTAAACTCAAGGATTTCAAATATGGTTCAGCAACATTGGTTTAGCACAGAATAGCACACTGACACTTTCCCTCACTGTTATTCTCTGTCCCTACAAACAAGGTTTAGCACAGAATAGCACACTGACAGTTTCCCTCACTGTCCTTCTCTGTCCCTACAAACAAGGTTTAGCACAGAATAGCACACTGACACTTTACCTCACTGTCCTTCTCTGTCCCTACAAACAAGGTTTAGCACAGAATAACACACTGACACTCTCCCTACCTATCCTTCTCTGTCCCTAAACACAAGGAATCCAGGATTAGTAAAGGAAAAAAAATGACACTGTCCCTGCCTATGCTTCTCTTTCCCTGCTCCGGAACACACTACACAAGGCCGCCGCGCTGGCGGCCTTTTATAGTGTGGGGCGTGTACTAAACCCCCTCAGCAATAATTGGCCACAGGCATCCTGCCTGTGGCCAATCATTGCTCTCCTCGCTGCCGGCGCTGTGATTGGCCAAGCATGCGGGGTCACAGTGCATGCTTGGCCAATCACAGCGCCTGGATGACACTGCGATGGCGTAGTGCATTGTGGGCCGTTCGCGTCACTCGAATTTGGCGCGAACGGCCCAAATCGTTCGATCTTCGTCGAACGATCGAACAGCCGATGTTCGAGTCGAACGTATGTTCGACTCGAACACGAAGCTCATCCCTAATGAACACAGTAATGGATAACCATGGCATACACCATTATCCATGACTGTGCATATATGATTACAGAGGAATTAGTGTACTTTGATTAGGGGGATGTTTGTTCCATATAGAGTTTGCTGCTAAACAATTTTGTACCCAATGTCTATTGGTATAGATATAATTTTAACCATTTGTAACTCTTAATAAAATGAAATTTTAAATATCACGTAAGATCTATTATTCCAGGAGGAGGTTTCAGCACATTTTAAAGTCCCAATATTTAGTTCTTTCTTGTTGGTCTCCAAACTTTCTAAACAAGAGCCACTTTATTGTCCTTCATATGTTACGGGCTGTACTGTGGCCAGTGGGAGTAGAACATGCCCCAATGTCAGTGGGAGTAAAAAATGCCCCATAATTGATATTAGGGGGTAGAAAAAGTTCCCCATCATTGGTGTCAGTGGGAGGAACTGTGCCCCCATCATTGGTATCAGTGGGAGGAACTGTGCCCCCATCATTGGTATCAGTGGGAGGAACAGTGCTCCCTACATTGGTGTAAGTGGGAGGAATAGTGTCCCATCATTGGTATCAGTGGCAGGAATAGTGTCCCATCACTGGTGTCAGTGGGAGGAATAGTGCCCCATCATTGGTATCAATAGGAGGAATAGTGCCCCATCATTGGTGTCAGTGGTAGAAATAGTGCCTCATCATTGGTGTCAGTGGTAGGAATAGTGCCCCATCATTGGTGTCAGTGGGAGGAACTGTGCCCCCATCATTGGTATCAGTGGGAGGAACAGTGCCCCCTTCATTGGTGTAAGTGGGAGGAATAGTGCCCCATCATTGATGTCACTGGGAGGAATAGTGTCCCATCATTGGTGTCAGTGAGAGGAATAGTGTCCCATCATTGGTATCAGTGGTAGGAATAGTGTCCCATCACTGGTTTCAGTGGGAGGAATAGTGCCCCATCATTGGTATCAATAGGAGGAATAGTGCCCCATCATTGGTGTCAGTGGTAGGAATATTGCCCCATCATTGGTGTCAGTGGGAGGAATAGTACACCATCATTGGTATCAATAGGAGGAATAGTGCCCTATCATTGGTGTCAGTTGGAGGAATAGTGCCCCATCATTGGTGTCAGTGGTAGGAATATTGCCCCATCATTGGTGTCAGTGGGAGGAATAGTGCCCCATCATTGGTGTCAGTGGGAGGAATAGTGCCCCATCATTGGTGTCAGTGGGAGGAATAATGCCCCATCATTGGTGTCAGTGGGAGGAATAGTGTCCCATCACTGGTTTCAGTGGGAGGAATAGTGCCCCATCATTGGTATCAATAGGAGGAATAGTGCCCCATCATTGGTGTCAGTGGTAGGAATATTGCCCCATCATTGGTGTCAGTGGGAGGAATAGTACACCATCATTGGTATCAATAGGAGGAATAGTGCCCTATCATTGGTGTCAGTTGGAGGAATAGTGCCCCATCATTGGTGTCAGTGGTAGGAATATTGCCCCATCATTGGTGTCAGTGGGAGGAATAGTGCCCCATCATTGGTGTCAGTGGGAGGAATAGTGCCCCATCATTGGTGTCAGTGGGAGGAATAATGCCCCATCATTGGTGTCAGTGGGAGGAATAGTGTCCCATCACTGGTTTCAGTGGGAGGAATAGTGCCCCATCATTGGTATCAATAGGAGGAATAGTGCCCCATCATTGGTGTCAGTGGTAGGAATATTGCCCCATCATTGGTGTCAGTGGGAGGAATAGTATCATTGGTATCAATAGGAGGAATAGTGCCCTATCATTGGTGTCAGTTGGAGGAATAGTGCCCCATCATTCGTGTCAGTGAGAGGAATAGTGTCCCATCATTGGTATCAGTGGTAGGAATAGTGTCCCATCACTGGTTTCAGTGGGAGGAATAGTGCCCCATCATTGGTATCAATAGGAGGAATAGTGCCCCATCATTGGTGCCAGTGGTAGGAATATTGCCCCATCATTGGTGTCAGTGGGAGGAATAGTAAACCATCATTGGTATCAATAGGAGGAATAGTGCCCTATCATTGGTGTCAGTTGGAGGAATAGTGCCCCATCATTGGTGTCAGTGGTAGGAATATTGCCCCATCTCTGGTGTCAGTGGGAGGAATAGTGAACCATCATTGGTATCAATAGGAGGAATAGTGCCCCATCATTGGTGTCAGTGGGAGGAATAGTGCCCCATCATTGGTGTCAGTTGTGGAGGAATAGTGCCCGATCATTGGTGTCAGTGACAGGAATAGTGTCCCATCTCTGGTGTCAGTGGGAGGAATAGTGCCCCATCATTGATATCAATAGGAGGAATAGTGCCCCATCATTGGTGTCAGTGTGCCCCACTGTAGCTGACAGTGGGAGGAATAACAACAAGAGCGAGATAAAAGCAGGCAAAGGGCCGCAGTTTGGAGAACGATACTGTATATGTTTGGTTTGCAGTGTAGTATGATGTATTGTATATTGTATTAAACAGGGTGGTGTAACATTGTGTGACACCCTCTTCTGTACTTAAAATTTTTAAATAAAAAGTGGCAAAAAATAGGTAAATACAAATGAGGTTTAGGTTAAAGAATAGAATAAATGTAAAACTGGGATTCTACTTTATCACTAGACATATTTTTGAAAAACAAACAAGTTCTCGCTATTAGTTGACTTGCAAGCTGACCTAATTAATTTCAAAGGTATCATATTTTATGGCTGCTAAGAATTACATTTTAACCTGTTTTATTAAAAGCATTATATTATGTATCTGTTGATAGTTTTATGACTGCTTTGTTGTTGCCTAAACAGTAGCTTAACAGCAAAAATAGTTTAACAAGCAATGATCTATTAGCATTAGAAATCCAGACAAAAATCTAATTACACAGTTTAAATACATCTTCTGTATATTTCTTCTGATTTGTGCATTCTCTGCATTAAGGTAAAAAAACATCTGTAAAGTTGCTCCCTCCCAGTCACCCCTAAAAACATACCTGAACCTGAGAGTTGCGGCTCTCTTGGCTCTCTCCCCCCTCAAAGGGCAGATTGATAGAAGTGGGAGGCATTGGCTCCTGCTGCTGTCAATAACAGCCTGTGACGTGGGAGTGGGGATGGGGTCAAGCCAAGCTGTCTGTGTCTATAGATGCAGGCAGTACGGCTCGGGATTGAGCTTGCATGAGTGCCCCCACGGAAAGCCACTTCCTAAGGGGCACTTACAGAAGAGTTAGAGCCAGGAATGCCGTTGGGGACCCCAGAAGAGAAGGACCGGGGGGGAACCATTACACAGAGCAGCGAAGTATGATGTGCTTATTATTTGTTTAAAAAAAAGACAGTGAGATTTATGATCACTTTAAGTTATGCTATGTTATGCTATGTGAACGGGGACATGTAACAAATATAATGTAGGTGTTATCCCAATTTGGTTTCAAATATGGAAATACACTTTCAAAGCAGCCCTGGAATATTAAAGAGTACAATTCATACTTAAGCATGTACATGAATCTGAATATTCAATATTACATTCTAACTGAACATTATTATGCCGCGTACACACAATCGGAAATTCCGACAGGAAAAGTCAGATGTGAGCTTTTTGTCGGAAATTCCGACCGTGTGTATGCTCCATCGGACTTTTTCTGTCGGAATTTCCGCCATCAAAAGATTGAGAGCTGGTTCTCTATTTTTCAGACGAAAAAAAGTTTCTATCTGAAAATCGGCTCGTCTGTATGCAATTCTGACGTGCAAAAAAAAACGCATGCTCGGAATCAAGCAGAAGTGCCAAACTGCCTAATGAACTTCATTGATCTCGGCTCGTCGTACGTGTTGTACGTCACCGCGTTCTTGACGGTCGGAATTTCCGACAAGATTTGTGTGACCGTGTGTATGCAACACAAGTTTTAGCCAACATTCCGTCAGAAAAAATCCACAGTTTTCTTGTCGGAATTTCCGATCGTGTGTACGCGGCATTAGAATTCATGGTGTATATTTATGTTTTCCAGATTTACAGATTCTGAAGTTGACAATTGAGGTCAGGCAGCTGACAATTTAGAAAGAATCAGGCTTTAAGTGATTTCTAACACAAGGTGTAGAGTCATGCTTAGAAAAAAAAATAACGCTAAATAAGTAAATCTACACAATTAAAAAAATATTGTTTTACTTACCTATCCACAAGCATGACTGGTTCTCGTCAATCACTTGAGTTTAAATGCCATTTTAAAACACCTGTGTTTGGAGCATAGTCCCTGAATGCATAGGACCATAAATACAAATAATACTATTTTCAGTGTTCAGCCCCATTCTGCCACAGGTGCAGGCTGGACTCTGCACCTGAACCTCCCGGGCATGCTAAAACACTGGTATTGAATGCATGGGGGCTAGATGTCCAGTGTTCAAGTGTAACTGAACTCCACTCACCAGAGCCCCCATGCTACATATATATATATATATATATATATATGTATATATATATATATATATATATATATATCCCAGGCTACAGCAATGCTGTTGGATGGTCTGGACTGGATAATACACTATAATGTCAAAAATATCGGGGCACCTGCATTTACTCACACATGAAATTCAATGGCACCCCAGTCTTAGTCCGTAGGGTTCAATATTGAGTTGACCCGCCTTTTGCAGCTATAACAGCTTCAAATCTTATGGGACTAGGGGTAAATCAGCATCCACATGCATGGACAAGGAATACAGTAGGTGACCGCGATATTGTGTCAATCTCGCTGCTTTTATCGGCGAGATTGACCACCTACGAGCCCTGTCGCGGGAGCCAGCGCTGAGCTGGCTCACCGGGAAAGGAAAAATGTGTTGAAGCCGACATATGTCGGACTTTCAATGAACGGGTATCCAACTTGGATTCCCGCCAATACCAGGCACTGTGTTTGGTATGAATCATGAGGGGGAACTCCACGCCAAATTTTAAATAAAAAACTGGCATGGGTTCCCCTCCAGGAGCATGCCAGGCCCTTAGGTCTGGTATGGATTTTAAGGGTAACCCCTACGCCGAAAAAAAGGCGTGGGGGTCCCCCCAAAATCCATACCAGACTCTTATCCGAGCACGAAGCCCGGCCAGTCAGGAAAGGGGGTGGGGACGAGCGAGTGCCCCTGCTCCTGAACCATACCAGGCCACTTGCCCTCAACATGGGGGGTGGGTGCTTTGGGGCAGGGGGGCGCCCTGTGGCCCCCCATCCCAAAGCACCTTGTCCTCCTGTTGATGAGGACAAGGGCCTCTTCCCGACAACCCTGGCCATTGATTGTCGGGGTCTGCGGGCGGGGAGCTTATCGGAATCCAGGAGCCCCCTTTAATAAGGGGGCCCCCAGATCCCGGCCCCCCACCCTATGTGAATGTGTATGGGGTACATTCACCTGGAGGAAAAAAGTGTCAAGAAAAAAAAACACACTACACAGGTCTTTAAAGTCATTTATTAGGCAGCTCCGGGGGTCTTCTTCCGACTTCGGGGGTCTTCTTCCAACTTCAGGAGTCTGCTTCCGACTTCGGGGGTCTCTTCCGACTTCTCCGCTCTCTTCTCCCGCTCTCCGGTGTTGTCTCTGCGCTCTCTGGTTCTTCTCGCGCTCTCCGGTGCCTTCTACCTTCTGCTAGGCTCCTCCGCTATCTTCTTACAGCTCTTTTACTAGTGTTGGCCCGGTCTTCCCCGTTGTCTTCTTCCCTCTTCTCTTCTTCGATGTTGACACAACACTCTCTTCCGCTGTAATGCCGTGTGCTCGGTGCGCAACGATTTATATAGGCATGGGGCGGGGTGACCCTGCCTCTTATGACGTCACAGTCCCATCATGCTCCGGGTGGTGACCACATAAGGGGCGGAGTCACCGGGTGACATCACCCGGTGACCACACCCCATGCCTATATAAATTGCAGCGAGCGCGAGATGAACAGTACCCTGTCGCCGAGAACCAGCGCGATGGGATCGCGCTGGAAACACATTTTCGCGGGCAGGTACTGTATGATGAGAGAAAATACAGTAAGAGCAGAGAGATGACTTTATCAGTCTGTTCCTGTTCCTTCACTGTCCTGGCTGGGGGTAGGGAGGTAAGCTGTATGACTTAAAGGGGTTATAAACTCTCGTGTTTTTTCACCTTAATGCATCCTATGTAGGGTTGAGCGAACCCGAACTGTAAAGTTTGGGTTTGTACCGGACTTTGGGGTTTTTGGGTCCCGGATCCATACCCGAACAATTGACTGTATGTTCGGGTTCGGGTCCGGTGTTCGGCGATGTAATGGCGCATTTTTAAAAGCTGCAGGACAGCCAATCAACTTTTGTTTAACTGGTGTGCCCTTAGAAGCCATAACAGCCATGCCTACTAATGGCATGGCTGTGATTGGCCAGTGCAGCATGTGACCCAGCCTCTATATAAGCTAGAGGCACACAGCACAGCACGTCACTCTGCTTTAGACAGTGTAGGGAAAGGTTCCTGGCTGCTGTTGCTGTGAGGGAGAGAATTACATGATAGGAGTCAGTCCTGATTCTGAAATGTATTCTAATTAGTCAGCGATCTACATAGATTTAGTTGTGTGGGTGCAGTGCACAAGCTTTTTACACTGCACTGAGAGAAAAGATAGACAGTGTAGGGCAAGGTTCCTGTTGCTGCTTTTAGGGAGAGAGAATTATCTAGGAGTCCAGATTCAGAAATCTATTCTAATAACTCAGCGATCTACATAGATTTACCTGGTTGGGTTGCAGTGTACAGTCTTTTTACACTGCCATGAGCCCAGTGCCAGAGAAAATATAACTTTTATCTGCAAGCTCAGTGCACCAGCACTGCATATGTTACTGTGAGATACACCCTGTACATACTGTGGGTGTAATCTGCTCTTCCAAATACACCCATTTAGGGCAAAAAAATAATAATTTTGCAGTGTTTTCTGCATATCTACAGGTGTGAGATACACAATTTATATATTTTTCTTCTATTGTGCTAGTCAAATAATTTTTTTTTAGGGCAAAAACATTTTTTTTGAATAGCATGTTCTGCATTTCTGTAGGTTTTGAGATACACCGTTTACATACTCTGGGTGTATTCTGCTATTGCAAAAACACACATTTAGTGCAAAAAAATAATAATTTTGCAGTGTTTTCTGCATATCTGCAGGTGTGAGATACACAATTTATATATTTTTCTTCTATTGTGCTATTCAAATAAAAAAAATTGACGGCAAAAACATTTTTTTTTTAATAGCATTTTCTGCATTTCTGTAGGTGTGAGATAAACCGTTTATATACTCTGGGTGTATTCTGCTATTGCAAAAACACACATTTAGTGCAAATTTTTTTTATTTTGCAGTGTTTTCTGTATATCTGCAGGTGTGAGATACACAATTTATATATTTTTCTTCTATTGTGCTATTCAAATAAAAAAATTTGACGGCAAAAACATTTTTTTTTAATAGCATTTTCTGCATTTCTGTAGGTGTGAGATACACCGTTTACATACTGTGGGTGTATTCTGCTATTGCAAAAACACCCATTTAGGGCAAGATCCTAAATTTGGAAAATATGAGGAGATCGTCAAAGAAGGGATGTGGCCCCGGTCGTGGTGCTGCTGGTGGAGCTCCTGTTGCAGGGAGAGGACGTGGTCGATCTGTGCCAGCTACACGCACAAGTGGAACACCTTCCTCAGGTGCGAGTAGGCGACAGAGCCTGCAGCAGTATTTGGTCGCGCCTAATGAGGCTGTACAAATGTTGAGGCCAGGACAAGTACAGGCGATAGTAGATTGGGTTGCTGACAGTGCCTCCGGTTCCTTCACATTGTCTCCCACCCAGTCTCCTGATGAAAGATCAGAGTTGGAACCTGCAACCGATGTCCATGAGTCTTTCACCTCACCCCCTTGCAAATCAGCCAAGCAGTCTGAGCCGCAAATCATGCAGCAGTCTCTTCTGCTTTTCGATTACTCTGTTAGCAGGGTTTCCCAGGGCCATCCACCTAGCCCTGCCCCAGAAGTGGAAGAGATTGTGTGCACTGATGCCCAACCACCTATGTTTCATGATGAGTACATGGGAGGACCATCGCAGCACGTCTCGGATGATGATGAAACACAGGTGCCAACTGCTGCTGCTTTCGCAATTGTGCAGACCGACAAGGAGGGCAGGGGTGAAGACTGGGTGAAAGATGATGTGGAGGATGATGAGGTCCTCGACCCCACATGGAATCAACTTCATGCAGGTGACCAGTGTAGTTCGGAGGAAGAGGCGGTGGTCGCACAGAGCCACCAGCACAGCAGAAGAGGCAGCAGTGTGCAAAAGCGGAACGTCCGTCCCCTAGACAGTATGTCTGCTACTGCCCAACGCAGCAAGGGACTGAGCACACCAAAGCCAGGTCCAAGGAGTTCCCTAGCGTTGCAGTTCTTCAGACAATGTGCTGATGACAAGACACGAGTGGTTTGCACGCTGTGCAATCGGAGCCTGAAGCGAGGCATAAACGTTCTCAACCTGAGCACAACCTGCATGACCAGGCATCTAAGTGCAAAGCACGAGCTGCAGTGGAGTAGACACCTCAAAAAACAAGAAAGGTCTCTGGCTCCTCCTGCTTCCTCTTCTGCTGCAGTCTCGGCCTCTTCATCCACCTCTGTAGTGACAGTGGCACCTGCCAACCCTCAAACAGAGGATCTGCCAGCAACACTAGCACCTGGGTCACCAACCATCTCCACAATGTCCCATGGAAGCGTTCAGCTCTCTATCTCCCAAACACTGGAGTGGAAGAGGAAGTACCCCCCTAGCCACCTGCGATCCCTGGCCCTGAATGCCAGCATTTCAAAAATCCTCGCCTTTGAAATGCTGTCATTCCGTCTGGTGGAGACGCAGAGTTTTAAAAGCCTGATGGCATTGGCTGTCCCACAGTACATCGCACCCAGCTGCCACTACCTTTCCAGGTGAACCATCCCTTCCCTGCACAACCAAGTGGGGGACAAAGTCAGGTGTGCACTGCGCAACGCCATCTGTGGCAAGGTCCACCTAACTACGGATGCGTGGACCAGTAAGCACGGTCAGGGACGTTATATCTCCCTAACAGCACACTGGGTAAATGCAGTGGCGGCTGGGCCTGAGGCAGATAGCAGTTTGGCGCATGTCCTTCCACCACCGAGGATTGCAGGGCGCTTCAGTTTTCCTCCTGTTGCTAATTCCTCCTACTCCGCTTCCTCATCCTCTACCGCCTCCTCATCCGGTCAGCGTAACACCTTCACCACCAACTTCAGCACAGCCAGGGGTAAACGACAGCAGGCAGTTTTAAAACGTTCCTGTTTGGGGGAAAAACCCCACACCGCGCAGGAGTTGTGAAGGGACATGGAAAAACAGACCGATGAGTGGTTGGTGGCAGTGAGCCTCAAGCCCGGCCTGGTGGTGTGCGATAATGGGCAAAATTTCATAGCAGCTCTGGGCCTAGCCGGTTTGACGCACATCCCTTGCCTGGCGCATGTGCTGAACTTGGTGGTCCAGAGGTTCCTGAAAAATTACCCCGATATGCCAGAGCTGCTGCAGAAAGTGCGGGCCGTCTGTGCGCACTTTCGGTGTTCTCACCCTGCTACTGCTCGCCTGTCAGCGCTGCAGCGTAACTTCGGCCTTCCCGCTCACCGCCTCATATGTGACGTGCCCACAAGGTGGAACTCCACCTTGCACATGCTGGCCAGACTGTGCGAGCAGCAGCAGGCGATAGTGGAGTTTCAGCTGCAGCACGCACGCTTGAGTCGCTCTGCGGAACAGCACCACTTCACCACCAATAACTGGGCCTCCATGCGAGACCTGTGTGCCTTGTTGCGTTGTTTCAAGCACTCCACCAACATGGCCAGTGCCGATGACGCCGTTCTCAGCGTTACTATCCCAGTTCTATGCCTCCTTGAAAAAACGCTTCGGGCGATGATGGAAGAGGATGTGGCACAGGAGGAGGAGGAGGAGGAAGAGGGATCATTTCCAAGGCTTTCAGGGCAGTCATTCACAAGTGGCTCCGAGGGTGTGTTCCTGCACCAACAAACGCCAAGTACACAATTGTCCAGCAAGGGCACAGTTTTGGAGAATGACGAGGTGGAGGATGAGGAGGAGGATATGGAGGAGGAACCATGTTCACAGCAGGGTGGCACCCAGACTAGCTCATGACCATCAATGGTGCGTGGCTGGGGAGATACAGAGGACACAGACGATACATCTTCCACATAGGACAGCTTTTCGTTGCCTCTGGGCAGCCTGGCACACATGAGCGATTACATGCTGCAGTGTCTCCGCAACGACCGCCGAGTTGCCCACATTCTAAGTGGTGATGATTACTGAGTGGCCACCATGCTGGATCCCCGTTACAAGGACAACGTACCATCCTTAATTCCCTCACTGGAGCGTGATCATAAGATGTGCGAGTACAAGCGCACGCTGGTAGATGTGCTGCTGGTGGCATTCCCACCTGACAGCGGGGGTACGGTGGAAGCACAAGACGAAGGCAGAGGAGGAGAAAGAGGTCGCCAAGGCAACCGGGGCACCGCCAGCACCTCAGCAGGCAGGGTTAGCATGGCCGAAATGTGGAAAAGCTTTGTCAGCACGCCACAACAACCAGCACCACCAGCTGAGATGGAACGTCTTAGCAGGAGGCAGCATTTCACCAACATGGTGGAGCAGTATGTGTGCACACGCCTACACGTACTGAATGACGGGTCTGCCCCCTTCAACTTCTGGGTCTCCAAATTGGGCACATGGCCTGAGCTTGCCCTTTACGCCTTGGAGGTGCTGGCCTGCCCTGCAGCCAGTGTATTATCTGAACGTGTATTTAGCACGGCAGGGGGCGTTATCACAGACAAGCGCAGCCGCCTGTCCAGAGCCAATGTGGAAAAAGCTCACGTTCATTAAAATGAACCAGGTATGGATCCCACAGGACTTGTCCGTACCTTGTGCAGAATAGACATGTATACCGGTGTTCTGACAAAAACTGTCCGGCCATCGGATAGTGTCCGGCCCGTACTGCGCAGTACGGAGGACAAGGAGATTCACAAAATCTCCAAAGATGGCGCCGTGAGTGCAGATTCAAGCCCCACCATCCAAGTGGACATACGGTAGCACATAGTAACAGGGCCCCACACGGGCTCGCTTCGCTCACCACGCTTCGGGCACGGCCTCGCTTGGCTCAGCTTGAACCTCGGATGGTGTGGCTTGAACCTGGACTCACCGCGCAGGCGCCGTTCGTCTTCTGAGATTTTCGAAATCCCCTTGTCCTACGTACTGAGCAAGTGCAGTACAGGGCGGACACTATCTAACGTGGGACAGAATTCGACACATCACCAGCCTTACCCAGCCATTTTTGTATTTTTGAACCAGTGTTGGCTACCTCGTCCTCCTCCACTGCCGCTTCCACCTACACAGCCACATCCACCGCCACCTCAACCTCCTACTCCATATGGACCTCGTCCTCCTAGGTCAAGATTATAAGTTTTAATTTTTTTAATTTCAAAGTATTTTATTTTTCCACTAGCTTATCCATTAAATTGAATAATTTTTTACAGAAAGGGCGTATTCTGGGGCATTCCCACCATATGTGTGGCATTGTGCCGTTGAGTTTCTGAGGTTCTTAATGACTTCCTGTACCTCTTCTGCTGAGAAGGGGGCCTCCAGCATATTATTATTTTATTTTTATATTTTTTATGTTATTTTAAGTTATTTCCCTATCCACATTTGTTTGCAGAGCACTTGCCATGCTCTTAACAACATTTTGCTGCCATTTGCAGCCCTCTAGCCCTTTCCATTACTTTTTTAGAGCCATTTTAGTCCTCAAAAGTTCTGGTCCCCATTGACTTCAATGGGGTTCGGGTTCGGGTCAAGTTCGGGTCAAGTTCGGTCCCGAACTTGAACTTTTTTCCGAAGTTCGGCCGAACCCGTCGAACCCGAACATCCAGGTGTCCGCTCAACTCTAATCCTATGCATTAAGGTGAAAAAACACCTGCAGTGTCCGGCCCCCCAGCTCCCCCGTTTAACTTACCTGAGCCTCGAATTTCCGTGGGCGCGATCCCACGCCGCTCTCTCCATGGTTTCTTGGCTCTTCATTGGATAGATTGATAGCAGCGCAGCCATTGGCTCCCGCTACTGTCAATCAAATCCAATGATGCGGTCGCGGGGCCCAGTTATACACTCGGCGGCTATGGATGCCGAGTGTATGACACGGGAGCGTGCCCGCAAGGTAACCCCCTCGGGAGAGAATTTCCCAGAGCGGGTTATCTAATGCGGGGAGGACCCCAGAAGAGGACAATCGGGGCCACTCTGTGCAAAACGAACTGCGCAGTGGAGGTAAGTATTAGACTTGTGCACAACGGAAAAATTCGTTCCGTTTCGGTTCGTTTCTTTCCGGTCCTGTTGATTCGTAATCATTCGTAATTTTGCTAGACGGGATTTTTCGTGTTCGGACTCATTCGTATTTTTGCAAGCGACATTTTTCGTTGAATTTTTTGTAGCTTTATAATTCGTACTTTCGGTATAGTACGTTGTTTTTCGTTGATTCTGGACACAACTCCTACTTTCGTAACTTTTTTTGGGTTCGTTGATTCGTAATTTTCCGTGTCTCTCTCACAACGACGCTGCCTATTATGCCTAATGTGCTTCGAATGGATTTGTACTTTTCTAAATACATAGCGGTTATTTGTAACGATTCGAAATCTCGTATTTTACTTTCGTTTTTTACATGCGACTATAGGCTCCGCCCCTGTACACCATTTTGAGAGGGTTCAGCACGGTGAGGGAGAAGCAGAGAGCAGAGCAGAGTGAGTGTTATTGTGCTTCGAATGGATTCGAAATCTCGTATTTTACTTTCGTTTTTTCATGCGGCTATAGCCTCCGCCCCCTGTACACCATTTTGAGAGGGAGTTCAGCATGGTGAGGGAGAAGCAGAGAGCAGAGTGAGTGTTATTGTGCTTCAAATGGATTCGTACATTCGTAACTTTTTTCATAACGAATTATGCCAAAGACCTTCGGGCATTCGCTATTTTGCGGTATAATTTATTTCGGATTCGGTTTTATTCGTAATTGCTCTGTTCGGAAATTCGAATGCTTCCGAATGTCCGAAAGTTGCTAAATTCGGACGAATTTCGATTCGTTACGAAACGAATTGCACAAGCCTAGTAAGTATAAGCTGAACCTTTACAACCACTTTAACATACTTTTCAGGTGTCATTTTCATAAATACCTCCTTAGGATGCCCAAAGCTGACATAATGTGATCTTTCACCATCTCAGCCTCTCCAGTGCTACCCTTAGCAGTCCCCGTCATTAAACATACCCCTGTCACTGGCTGATTGCCATTAGTCAAGGTTTCCCTGTAATCTGCTAAACATCAAAGGGTCTAACTGGATAAATGGATAAAATGACTCTGTAAACAGCAGAGAGAGAGTCTAAATTGCATTCTGACACTATCTGCGCAATAATCTGGCAAATGAGATATTACAATTTGATTTATGGTACCTAAAAATGCTGCAGAGCCCAGTGTGCAGATTAGATATTTGATCAGATAGAAGATATTAATGTTGCTATTTTACAGGCTGTTACACCAAGAAGGAGGCAAATCAAGGTTAAAAGATAACAAGGACCTCATGAATCAAGCCTATGTCTGGTGCTGGAAAAACCTTTAATAAACCTGATTTATACTCCTGTCCAGCTTGGTATTTTATTTGAAGAAGACAATTAACTCTTCTGCTGTGAAAGAATGAGACTGTCTGCAAACAGCTAATCGGAGAGAGGAGGGGGTGAGAGTTTTAGGTGCAACTGTACTATGTCCAATCCAGCCATAGCCAAGTACCTCTGCCTTGTACTGGCAACTCCTCGAATACTAATTATATCCAAAGAAAGAACGACAGAAAGAATGAAGTAGTGAAAGAAAAGCGGGCCATTCCTTGCCATCAGAGGCATAAACCAGTGTAAACATTGCATTGTTTGCATTAAGTTTGTCTTCAGTGTGCACTGTAATTACAGACTAGGAATAAGAACAACCAGAAGGGACTAAGAACAACCGGAAAGATCTCTTCTCCCATGCCTGTGTCTATCTTCTGTGCCTGGAGCTACTGAACAAACAGGCCACCAACTGGGAAGAAGCTAGCAGAAGCTTCACCATGTTTTTGAGATAAGTCCTAAAGATATAGGGAAGACATTAGGAGTATGATGTGTATTCTACTTTCAATTATTGAAATTACATGGGACAGGACAATGAGCCTCCAGAGCTTAGATAAATGTATATATAGCTGCCTTGCTATACCATTCTTCCATGGCTCTTGGCATTGAAGAAATATACTAAAACTGGAATATGGTAGCAGATGGATTCCTTGTTTGCACTGATAGTGCAGTTGGACTGCTTTTAGATAAACTGAGGCCTTGGGCAGGAATCAAGCTGGAGGGCTTCTCTTGAATGGAATACTGATGGAACTCTGGCATGAACCACTTCATAGTGTGCAGAATACTTTATGACTGTCTACCTCTCTGACTTAAAACACTTAACAGTTGAATACATTTTTTGCAAGAATTAATTAAAGTGGTTCTAAAGTCAGAAGGTTTTCTAAGTTATTGCATTCTCTGCACCCCTTTTACACTTACCTGAGCCCGACCTCGATCCTGCGATGTGCCCGAGATCAGCGTCTCTCTCTCTCCTCACAATCACAACCAGTGAGTAGAGAGCAGGGAGTGGGCTGAGCCATGCTCTGTGTGTCAATGGACATAGAGAGCACAGCTCGGGATCAAGCCCACATGAGTGCCCCCATAGCAAGCATCTTACTATGGGGGCACTCGGCAGAGGGGAGGACCCAGGAGCACCAGTGGGAGACCCAAGAAAAGGAGGACCATGGCTGCTCTGTTCAAAGTCATTGCACAGGGCAAGTAAATATAACATGTCTGTTATTAAAAAATTTAGGTTTACAATCACTTTAAGAGGAGCTAAAAAGCAGAGTGCCCTCTTATCAAGGTTAAGGGTCTTGTATGGATATTGCGAGGGGACTCCACATCATTTTTTAGTTTGTTTTTGCATGCCCCCTCCTGAAGCATACCAAGCCACATGCACTGCAGGAAAAAAATGCTACGATGATAAAGAGAGGAAAAGATGAGTATCATTATGGATATTGGTGGTGAATGAGATGAGCAGTGTTACGAAGAGTATCGTAGGTGAAGACGAGTTGTGCAATGAATAAGGGGAGGTAGATGAGAGGAACATTGCTAGGGAGTGGGGAGGTGGAGAATATGAGCAGCATTAATGGACTGAGAGATTTAGAAGATAAGCAGCTCTAAAGAGAGGACAGGTAGAGGAGACAAACAATGTTATGAGGTGTGACAATTTGGGGTTTTGCTGCTCAGTGGTAGTGCCAAAACAGCGAGTTTACTCCACACCAAAGTTTTGAGGGCTTTCCTGCCCACTTTTATTTAACAGAAAGTAAAGTTCACACAGGTGCGTTTTCCCACACATGAGGTTCTCACCATCAATACAAAGTAAACATAATACTCAGCCTCCTGGCTCTCTGGCAAGCTTTACTGCTCAGATTAGTACCCTTTGGCCCTCCGGACCATCAAACATCCCAGTCTTCATGACAGTCCATCAAACGTCCCAGTGTTCATGCACAGATGCTATACCTCAGCTTTGTGTCTTTCCTTGCAGCTCCCAGCTGTTTTGTCCCTCATGGACTCTATCTCAGGCTCAGGCCTTGGTCTGTGTTGATCCAGACAGCATGGTGCAGATGAGTACCTCTCACTGCTCCCTTCACACACTGAAGGGAGGGTGGGGCACTGACCTCTAACTCTGTCTCTCATATTGTAAAGATTTAATATGAAGGATAGGCAGACAGCATAAGCTTGAACACGAGCTTGGTATTTATTCAGTAGCCTCCATCTTAGAACTAACCACAGCTCCCCGCCCCCAGATCACATGACCAAAACTGTTAACTGTTTCCTAACATGCATAAGGAACTAGGCATAACAATTGAACTTGAATTATAACATAAAGCATACACATCATCACATCTTCCCTCTCAAGTATAAAGCATTTAATATGAGACAAAGTCCCTCCATATCTTTGGTTTAATAGCTCGACCATAGCGAGAGAAAGTAACCGCTGGCTCATCATCCGTAGGATTGGTGTCCAGTTGAGAGTCATTTCCAGCATTATGATATGCTGATACGTTTATGCTGTCCTCTGTATCCTCAGTAGACTCAATATCCATGTTTAGGACTTCTGTGCCATCATGGGCTTGTTCTTCATCTCCATTGTCATGCGGTTCCTCTAATGATGTATCCGCTGCAGTGTCTGGACGAAGATGACACCTGTTTCGTCTCAGATTCTGGTCATACTTGGTCTCAATTATATATGATTTTGGTGAATTGGCTTCTTTGACAATTCGAGCACTCTGTGTCGCACAGCTTGTCCAGCACAGAGTTGATGAAGGGATTTTGTAGATTTATCAAAATACACAATACAAAATACAGTTTTTGCCTTTTCATGTTTATGATCCTCTGAGCTCTTACTCGATCCTGTGGAATAGACTGAGGCTGCAATTTCTGTGGTGCAATATTCACTGTGGTCCTCAGTGTTCTACCAATTAGCAGCTGTGCAGATGAGCATAAACCTTCAATAGGTGTTGCACGATAGTTTAACAGTCCTAGGTACACATCCTGCCCTGATGATTGCGCTTTCAGTATAATGGATTTGGCTATGCCAACTTACTTCTCTGCTAGACCATTGGCCTGTGGGTGATAGGGGCTTGTGGGTTTGTGCCTGATTCCCCATTCACGCAGGAAGCACTGAAACTCAGAACACGAGAATTGTGCGCCATTATCGGACACAAGTTCTTCACACACTCCATGTTTTGAAAGTATTGTTTTGAAAGCCCATATGACTATTGCTGCTTTTAAATTTCTCAGCTGCACTAGCTCAAAGTATTTGCTGTAGTAATCTACTACTATCAGGTAATGGTTGTCCTCAAAATGAAAAATATCTGTAGCCAGTCTCTGCCATGCCCGTGAAGGAGCATTCCACGGTGTAAGAGGTTCTTTTGCATTGTGTCTTTGAAATGTCTGGTAGGTTTCACACTTCTTCACAAGTGTCTCAATATCAAAGTCCAAATTAGGCCAGTAGACCAACTCCCGCGCTCTGCGCTTACACAGAGTGATGCCCAAATGCCCCTGGTGGATTTGTTTCAGTACTTCTGCCTGTTGTGACTTAGGAATGAGAATACGGTCACCCATAAATATGATATCCGAATTAATGTATAGCTCATCTTTCATAGGCCAGAATCCCTGTAGTTCAGGACACAACTTCTTTTGTTTTTCTGGCCTGCCATTGCACATGACACAAGTTAGTTTTTCTAGGACTTTATCCTGTTTGGTGTCTTGTCTTATCTTCTCCAGCCATACATCCGATATTGGAATGTTCGCTAGTACTGTATGTACCTGTTCTTCCAACTCAGGTTCATCCCGTGCTTCATGTCCTTCTAGAAACACCCTAGACATGGTATCTGCCTTTGGAATTTCCTTTCCAGGTTTATACTTTACTGTGAAATCATACTGCTATAATTTCATAACCATCTGCTGCAGACGTGGAGGTATAGAAGCTAGTGATTTCTGTAGGATGTACTCCAGCGGCTTGTGGTCTGTTTCCACAACTACCGGGCGACCATATATGTACTGGTGAAATTTCTCACATCAATATTGCCTTTCGTTGGGGTCAGTGCTCGTGAAGTATATGCCACAGGACGTCCTTGTTGAGTCAGTACAGCACCTAACCCAAACTGGGATGCATCCACTTGAAGTACAGTGTCACAGTTTACGTCAAAATATTTCAGTATTGGCCCTGGATGTTTAGTGATCAGTTTTTTCACTTTGTCGAAAGTCTTTTCCATGTTTGCAACACCAACACCAAACAGCATCCTTCTGTAGCAGTGTACGTAGCGGTGCTATCTGTTGAGCAAGGCCCTGAGAGAATTTGGATAGATAGTTGAAAATACCTAGTGATGTCTCCAGCTCCTTTCTGGAGGTTGGGGCCTTCATGTTAAGAATTGCTGTAATCTTCTTTGGATCAGGCCTCAAACCCTCTTTGGTTAGTAGGTGTCCAAAATATGTAACTTCTTCTACCCCAATTTGCATTTTGTTTGGATTGAGTGTGAGATTCTTCTCAGGACACCGATTGAGCAAAGCAGTAAGGTTTTTGTCATGTTCCATTTGATCCTTTCCATAGACCAGCAAACCATCAACTATTACTTCAACACCCTGTAGACCAGCAATCAATTTGTGTGATTTCTTTTGAAATATTTCCTGTGCAGATGCTATGCTGAAAGGTACCCTTGTGAAGCGCCATCGACAAAAAGGGAGTTAAAAGTGGTCAAGTAACTGCTGGCTTCATCAAGACGCAATTGGCAGTAACTAGAATGGGCGTCTAGTACACTGAATACTGTTGCTCCTACTAGCTTGTGCGCTATATCCTCTATGGTGGGGAGTTTGTAGTGTTCTCTCATTATGACTTTGTTCAAATCATGTGGGTCAATGCATATACGAATTGCACCTGTGTTCTTCTTCTCCACCACAACCATAGAACTGACCCATTTCGATGGTTCTGTGACCTTTTTTACTACTCCCAGCTTCTCCATCCTAGTGAGTTCTTGTCTGACCACAAGAGTTAAAGGTATTCTCCTTGGGGCGTGAATGACAGGGTGTGCCCCCTCTTTTATACGTATGCGGCTTACACCCGGGAGGCACCCCAGGCCCTTGAATAGATCACAGTACTCACATTTAATGTCAGCCTCTGTCAGACCTCTGTGCCCATTACTTTCAGCTTTTCACCCTCATATCCCATTAGGGGAAACAGACGTGCAGGGGGGTACAGAGGGGGAACAGATGTATGTGGGGGGAGGGGGAACAGATGTGCATGGGGTACAGAGGGGGAACAGATGTGTGTGGGGGAGGGGGAACAGACGTGCATGGGGTACAGAGGGGGAACAGATATGTGTGTGGGGGAACAGACATGCAGGGGGTACAGAGGGGAAACAGATATGTGTGGGGGGGCAGACGTACAGGGGGGTACAGATATGTGTGTGGGGGGAACAGACGTGTAGGGGGTACAGATATGTGTGTGGGGGGAACAAACGTGCAGGGGGGTACAGAGGGGGAACAGATGTGTGTGTGGGAGGGTGAATAGACTTGCTGGGGGGTACAGAGGGGGAACAGATGTGTGTGGGGGGAGGGGGAACAGAAGTGCAGGGGGGTACAGAGGGGGAACAGATGTGTGTGGGGAAGGGGGAACAGACGTGCAGGGGGGTACAGAGGGGGAAAAGATGTGTGTGGGGGGAGGGGGAACAGAGGGGGAACAGATATGTGTGTGTAGGAACAGACATGCAGGGGGTACAGAGGGGAAACAGATATGTGTGTGGGGGGGAGGGGGCAGACGTGCAGGGGGGTACAGATATGTGTGTGGGGGGACAGACATGCAGGGGGGTACAGAGGGGGAACAGATATGTGTATGTGCAGGGTTTACTGAGGGGGAATAGATATGTGTGTGGGGGGGTTTGAGGGGAACAGAGTCGTGGAGAGGGGGTGCAGAGGGGAAAGGGCATTCAGGGTGATACAGTGATTTGAGGTGTGACGGTGGAAGAATTGTGGTGATCTGAGACTTGAAAATACAGGAATTGGGTTGATTTGAGGTGTGGAGGTTCAAGTCCACTTTGTATAAAAAATAAATAAATGCAGATCTATTTGCTGGTACAAAAATGTGCATTTATTATTATTTTTAGTAGGAGCCTGTAAAGCATTGTCAGTGTATCTGTCTGCTCTTACAGACAGGCAGTTACACAGTTAGCCTCTCTGTATACTGCCCTAGCCTGTGGACCACGGCTGGCGCAAGGAAGCGTGCTGGTGCCATCTACTATTTGTCTTTGGGCCGGGTTCAGAGGCACAGGTGCAGGGGAGGGCTGGCAGCCTTAGGCCTTGGGGGCAAGTCCAGTCAAGTGGCCCATAGAACCATCAATGCCCATCAACGCAGCCTCATCAGTGCGGACAGTGCCCATTAGTGCAGCCTCGCCAGTGCATAACAGTAAAAAATGGAAAGAGTGCAGTGCTATGTGGTTGATAACATATGTGAAATAAATGATAAACCTTAGACTATAAACAAATAATATATGAAAAATTTGTTAAAAAGAAAACGAATGCAGAGTCCAAAAAAGACACAACACAGTCCGTGGAGGGTTAAATCCAAGAACAAATCCATGATGGGTTAACTCCCAAAAAGAGACAAATTGCTTGCCAAGAAAGTGAAGATAAAGTTTGGTGAGTAGTAAAATCCCAAAATAAACCAGGGTATTGCCAAGAAAGTAGTGAATGATACAAATCTTCCCAAGAACAGCGTGATTTTTCAGGTGTGACATCCAAGTGATTGATATCCTGCTTACCAGATAGAAGTGACTGTGATGCACAGTCTCACCTAACTCAGGGAATGAGGTTTCCCCATAACCTATAGATCTCCGTAGCGATGGTTGCTGATCCAGTGTTACTCAAAGATAAAAGATGAAAGCTTCCATAGTGTAGTATGTATGATCATTTCATTAAATAAAGGATTAAAATGCACTTACAGAATCGTAGGCAAGTATTCAGCTGTAAAATAAAGAGAGCCGCGGAGAGGCACTCTCTCACCAGTGCAGTGCCAGTGCCCATCATCAGTGCCTATACAGTCTCACCAGTCCAGTGCCCATCATCAGTGCCCATACAGTCTCACCAGTCCAGTGCCCATAAATGCAGTCTCACCAGTGCAGTGTCAGTGCCCATCATCAGTGCACATAAATGCAGTCTCACCAGTGTCAGTGCCCATCATCAGTGCGCATAAATGCAGTCTCACCAGTGCAGTGCCAGTGCCCATACATGCCGTCTCACCAGTGCCAGTGCAGTACCAGTGCCAGTGCCCATCATCAGTGCCCATAAATGCAGTCTCACCTCACCAGTGCAGTACCAGAGCCCATCATCAGTGCCCATAAATGCAGTCTCACCTCACCAGTGCAGTACCAGTGCCAGAGCCCATCATCAGTGCCCATAAATGCAGTCTCACCTCACCAGTGCAGTGCCCATCATCAGTGCCCATGGAAGTCAGCTGGGGGTGACAAGGTGGTCTGGGTCTGTCTCGCAGCCAGGTCCTTGCATGTGCACGGCCTTCAGTGGGGGGTGAATCTCTAGGCCCGTCTTCTCTTCTCTCTGCAGCCATGCCCACTCCTCAAGCCAGCACCCGTGCGGTATTCTCGACAGAACAACAGCCCCAGCCCACGTCCTATTTGATTACACGTGACGATCTTGACGCGTCCCCTCCCCTGGCGTGCCACTCGCCCTGCCTCTGAGACTCCTGGGAGGTGGGAGTTGTAGTTTGCTGCGCTGCTAAGTTCCTCCCACCACCAGGAACTTGAGCGCGGCCGCACTACAACTCACAGAGTGCAGTGCAGCAGCAGCCAGACAGTCGGCGGCTGCCTTATATTGTAACCCGGGCACCGACCAGTCACACTGAAAAAAAAAGTAACACAGGCTGACGCAGCGCAGCGGGCGGCCGTTTTAACAAAAAGGTAGGCGGCCTGGGGGGAAATCTCCACCCTGCCTCCCGGCCCAGTCCGCCCCTGCACAGGTGCAAACCTGTGGACCACGGCTGAAAGAAATAGGTGAAGAGGCACCGCAAAAATCTCAGTGAGGGGCGGAGCCAATGTGGGGGGGGGGGGGGCGGCAAAATTAGGTTTCACCTAGGGTGTCAAAAATCCTTGCACCAGCCCTGCCACCATAATAAATAGTGGCACAAGCTTGCCCTGACACAGAGGGTAAGAAGAGTAATGACACTATAGAGATGGGCGCTATATTGGTGTTATGGAGATATGATGCAGAGGAGGTGAAAGGCACTACAAAGAGAGAAAGTGGAGGAGATGAGCTGCTCTATAGATAAAGTAGAAGCTATGAAGAGGGAAGAGACAGTGGATGGACCACTGCTGGTAGGTACAACTGGCACATTTTTTATTAAGGGGCAACAACAATAATGACAGTGACAGATTTTCTTATTTGCTTAACCACTTAATGACCGCTAACTGTATATATACGTCGGCAAAATGGCACGGACAGGCACAATCACGTACCTGTACATGCCTGCCTTCGATCGGACCCCCCTCCGGTACAGTGAGCGGTCGGTATCACTCCGGGAGCGATCCGTGATGAGGGGGTGGCCATTGGTTTCTGGCCACCCCCTCGCGATCGCTCCCGGTGAATCAAATGCTTCCTCTGCCTGTGTAATGTATACACAGGCAGGAGGAAGTGATGTCATCTCTCCTGCGGCGCTCACATAGACCGGAGCGCCGTAGAGAGAAGACATCAAGTAAGTGCACCAACAGCCCACTGACACATAGGCACACATAGGCACACGATCGCCCCCCCAGGCCCCCCCAGATCACCCCCAGATCACCCCCCAGCCCCCAGTCACAGTGTCACTGATTGCAGTGATCATTTATTTACTGATCACTGCAAACAGTGACATTTGTAACTGTAAAAGTGTCAGGGCAGTTCGTTTTAGGTCCAGGGTAGCCCCCTAACCCCCCTAATAAAGGTTTAACCCCTTGATCACCCCCCAGGTAACCCTTTCACCCCCTAGCACCACTGTCACTAAGCAATCGTTTTTCTGATCGCTGTATTTGTTATGCTGGTGCCGCTAGGTAGTCCGTTATTTTTTTTAGGTTCGCCGTCAGGTTTTTATAGCGTCAGGTACCCCCACATATTAGCCTCCGTTCCCAGTTGATGCCATTTTTGGGGAAACGCGTCGGGTGGAGCATACATCCCTAAACGTCATCACGTATTTGTTCATTGATGCAGTCAGTGTTTGTTCTCTGACTGATATTCGGATATTTTCTATTTTTTACCTCCGTTTTTTTGTTGTTTTTGTTCCTGTTCTTATATATATAGCTTTTTTTATGAATTGTGGATTGGATGTGGACTTGTCTTGGTTTTGTAGTGATTTTTTTAATAAATCAATTGGAATTTCTTTGAAATACTGCACCATGAAGTCTTTTTCATTCAATCCCTTCCTGCTGAGTTGAATAAACTCCTAGGAGTACACCCGGAGCAATCTCTATCTTCGCTTACCTTGGATCCTGTGTGCTGGACATCTGATCGGCTGGTGGAGCGAGGAGAGATCCCTTGGGATAAGGAGCAGGTGGATACCTTCGGTGCCGGCAGGCAGATGCACACGCTTTTGAGACCTCTGTAATCCGAGGTCCCATCGATGGGGTAAGCAGCTTTATGATTATCCCCTATCATCAGAATTATATGGAATAAGAGCTACCCTTGGATATTTTCCTACCCATACGAAAATTTGTGGAGCTGATCATCTATAATCATCTATAATCAATTTTTTGGTGGACACTTTCACACACACTCGTTAAATGGACATTGGTTGGAGATTCCTTGTAATAGAAGGTTCTCTATATTAACTCCTTTCTACACATTTTTTATATATATCAATATATATATATATATTTTTCATTTTTTTACTAATTTACTCTGTTGGATTGATGTTTTAATTTATGGTGATTACGCGCTTGTTTTTTTGTACATGTCTGTTGAGCTTTAGTATTTTTAGCTTTTTACTTGTAGCAGCATCACAGTCTTTTTCTGCTCACATATTTTATCAATTTTTCCTTTAATAAATTTTTGGTTTAGCGCAGGTTTTTTCCAAAATATATACCCCCATATATTACCTAATAAAGGTTTAACCCCTTGATCGCCCCTAGAGTTAACCCTTTCACCAGTGATCACCGTATAAGTGTCACTGGTGACACTGGTTAGCCAGTTAGTTATTTTGTTATTTAGGTTCCCCGTCAGGTTTTTATATAACGTCAGGTACCCCCATATATTACCTAATAAAGGTTTTAACCCCCTGATTGCCCCTAGTTAACCCTTTCACCAGTGATCACCGTATAAGTGTTACGGGTGACGCTGGTTAGTTAGTCTGCTTTTTATAGTGTCAGGGCACCCGCTGAATATAACCCAATAAAGGTTTAACCACCTGATCGCCCGGCGGGTGATATCAATTAGGTTTTAGCTTTAGAGAGGGTCTGTCTCACACCCCAGGCAGCGTCAGGTTAGTGCCAGTAGCGCTAACACCCACGCGTGAAGCATACACCTCCCTTAGTGGTATAGTATCTGAACAGATCAATATCTGATCTGATCAGATCTATACTAGCGTCCCCAGCAGTTTAGGGTTCCCAAAAACGCAGTGTTAGCGGGATCAGCCCAGATACCTGCTAGCACCTGCGTTTTGCCCCTCCGTCCAGCCCAGGCCACCCAAGTGCAGTATCGATCGATCACTGTCACTTACAAAACACAGCACACATAACTGCAGCGTTCGCAGACAGGCCTGATCCCTGCGACTCCAGTGCTGTAGGAGGTGATTTCACCACCACAGTTAAAAAGAAGAGCATATATGCCGAAGCATGGGGGCAGCAGGGGCGGAGGAGCAATTTTGCTCCTAATTCCGCGTACATACGGTCGAAATTACAACGGAGGCTTGCCCGTGGAAAAGTCTGACCGCGTGTACGCGGCATAACTTTTGCGGGAGGATGCCCCCATGCTTCGGCATATATAAATGGTGCATGTATGCCCATCATTAGAAGTGGGTGAATGAAGGGAGGTATTCTAATGGTAGGCATACTCACCGATCAATCTCTTTTTTTCGTTCAGCCAACAGGCTGCATGAAAAAAAAAGATTACAATACATGTCCAACAAGGACCAGCAACGTACTGGTATGTTGCTGGACTTTGAATGGTTATACCAGAATGATGCCTGCGGGTTTAGGTATCATCTTGGTATCATTCTTTTCAGCCAGAGGCCGGCTTTCATGTAAAAGCAATCCTAGCGGCTAATTAGCCTCTGGACTGCTTTTTCAAACAGTGGGAGGGAATGTCCCCCCCCGGATATAAAAAGCGCCATTGGGAAATTGGGAAAGCATTTTATCACACCGATCTTGGTGTGGTCAGATGCTTTGAGGGCAGAGCAAAGATCTAGTTTTTTTTTTAAAAAGAGTACCTGTACCTATTGCTATCATAGGGGATATTTACATTCCCTGAGATAACAATAAAAATTATGAAAAAAAAAATATGGAAGGAACAGTTTAAAAATAAAATAAAAAAGCAAAATTAATAAAACAACAAAAAAAAAAACATCCCTGTCCCGCCCTGCTCTTGCGCAAAGGCGAACGCAAGCGTCGTTCTGTCGTCATATGTAAACAGCAATTGCATCATGCATGTGAGGTATCACCGCGAAGGTCAGATCGAGGGCAGTCATTTTAGCAGTAGACCTCCTCTGTAAATCTAATGTGGTAACCTGTAAAGGCTTTTAAAGGCTTTTAAAAATGTATGTAGTTTGTCGCCACTGCGCGCTTGTGTGAAATTTTAAAGCATGTGGTGTTTGGTATCTATGTACTCGGCCTAAGATCATCTTTTTTATTTCATCAAACATTTGAGCAATATAGTGTGTTTTAGTGCATTAAAATTACAAAAAGTGTATTTTTTTCCCAAAAAATGTGTTTGAAAAATCGCTGCGCAATTACTGTGTGGAAAAAAAAAATGCAACACCCACCATTTTAATCTGTAGGGCCTTTGCTTTAAAAAATATATATAATGTTTGGGGGTTCAATGTAATTTTCTTGCAAAAAAAAATAATGTTTTTATGTAAAGAAAAAGGGTCAGAAAGGGCTTTGTCTTCAAGTGGTTAGAAGAGTGGATGATGTGTGACATAAGCTTCCTAATGTTGTGTATAAAATGCCAGGACAGTTCAAAACCCCCCCAAATGACCCCATTTTGGAAAGTGACACCCCAAGCTATTTGCTGAGAGGCATGTCGAGTCCATGGAATATTTTATATGTTGACACAAGTTGCGTAAAAAAGATTTTTTTTTTGCACAAAGTTGTCACTAAATGATATATTGCTCAAACATGCCATGGGCATATGTGGAATTACACCCCAAAATACATTCTGTTGCTTCTCCTGAGTACGGGGATACCACATGTGTGGGACTTTTTGGGAGCCTAGTCGCGTACGGGACCCCAAAAACCAAGCACCGCCTTCAGGCTTTCTAAGGGTGTAAATTTTTGATTTCACTCCTCACTGCCTATCACAGTTTCGGAGGCCATGGAATGCCCAGATGGCACAAAAAAAAAAAAATGACCCCATTTTGGAAAGTAGACACCCCAAGCTATTTGCTGAGAGGTTTGGTGAGTATTTTGCAGATCTTGCTTTTTGTCACAAAGTTTTGAAAATTGAAAAAAAAAAAAAAAAAGATTTTCTTTCTTCATTTTCAAAAACAAATGAGAGCTGTAAAATACTCACCATGCCTCTCAGCAAATAGCTTGGGGTGTCTACTTTCCAAAATGGGGTCATTTGGGGGGGGGGTTTGTGCTATTTTGGCATTTTATGGCCTTCGAAACTGTGATAGGTAGTGAGGAGTGAAATCAAAAATTTGCGCTCTTAGAAATCCTGAAGGCGGTGCTTGGTGTTCGGGGGTCCCGTACGCAGCTAGGCTCCTAAAAAGTTCCACACAAGTGGTATCCCCATACTCAGGAGAAGCAGCAAAATGTATTTTGGGGTGCAATTCCACATATAACTATGGCATGTGTGAGCAATATATCATTTAGTGACAACTTTTTGTAATTTTTTTTATCATTATTCAATCACTTGGGACAAAAAAAAATAATATTCAATGGGCTCAACATGCCTCTCAGCAATTTCCTTGGGGTGTCTACTTTCCAAAATGGGGTCATTTGGGGGGGGGGGGTTGTTCTGCCCTGCCATTTTAGCTTCTCAAGAAATGAGATAGGCAGTCATAAATTAAAAGCTGTGTAAATTCCAGAAAATGTACCCTAGTTTGTAAACGCTATAACTTTTGCACAAATCAATAAATATTGGCTTATTGACATTTTTTTTACTAAAGACATGTTGCTGAATACATTTTGGCCTAAATGTATGACTAAAATTGAGTTTATTCGATTTTTCTTATAACAAAAAGTAGAAAATATCATTTTTTTTCAAGATTTCCGGTCTTTTTCCGTTGAAATTGCAAAAAAAAAAAATCGCAGAGGCAATCAAATACCATTAAAAGAAAGCTCTGGTTGTGGGAAGAAAAGGACGCAAATTTCGTTCGGGTACAACATTGCATGTCCGCACAATTTACAGTTAAAGCAGCGCAGTGCCAAATTGTAAAATCAGCTCTGGTCTTTATGCTGCGTATTGGGCAAAGTTCCAGACTGATAGTGAGAGCTGCAAGTAGCAGCTTATTTAGGTATAGGAGAAACTGGGGGAAAGAGGGAGGATGCTCCTGGGGCCCTGAAGAATGTGAACCCACACCCTTCCCCAGCCCCTATCAAATGCCTGCTATGTATCATAGACTGTTGTTTAAAGTGGTTGTAAACCCATAAACCTTTTTTTTTTTTTTTTTTAGCCCACCTGCAAGACAAAGCTATAATGAGCTAGTATGACTAGCATACTAGCTCATTATGTACCACTTACCTTAGATCGGGCCCCCAAAGCTGTCCGTGTCCCTCTCTCCAGCCGGAATGTTACTTCCGGGTATCGCCGCTCCAGCCAATCACAGCGCCACTCCGGCGCTGTGATTGGCCGGAGCGGCGAAGACGTGACTCCGCACATGCGCACGGGAGCCGTCAAATTCGGCTAAGCCCAAGCATTGCTGGAACTTAGCCGAATTTGTGAATGGGATTAACCCCATGAATGCGCCGTTGTCTACGGCGCGCATGCGCCGTAGACAGCGGCGCCTGTGATTTTAGTAAATATCTCCTAAACCGTGTAGGTTTAGGAGATATTTCTTGCACCTACAGGTAAGCCTTAATCTAGGCTTACCTGTAGGTGCAAGTTGCAAAAGTGGGTTTACAACCACTTTAATGGAAACAATGCAAAGCTTATACTAGTTTGGGCCTGTACTGAGAGTACTGCAAGTTCTCAAAGCATAGGGAAAGAAATTGCAGAATCAAAAAGGTATGTTTGCAAAGATTACACAAGGGGGAAATGAACACAGGTAAGGTACTTCCTAGAGCTAACAAATGTTTCTTTATAGGCCAGAACACTAGTATTAGATATCATATTTGTTCATATTTGTTTTAAATTGTTTCTTACAATCAAATTATACTTTTAAGGACAAAAATTAACCAATTTCAGTCTTTTTTGCTGTCAGTGTGCCACTGGGATAATTTTCTTTCACTTCCTGTGCTGGTGACACAACAGGAAGTGATAGAAAACATTTTCAAATTGAGGGGACATCCCCTCTCAGACACTGGAACAGATGTCCCTATTGGAAGATCCCCCCCCCCCCCATCACGTTCCTGCTGAGAAGGGTCACCAGGATAAATAAAGAATCTTCCCAGCTGGTACACAGATTGCAGTAAAAAAACTGATAGATGTTTGTATCCTTCCCCACTCCATGCAAAAAAAAAATGGCTTTATATACATTTACATATTTTTTTTTGTAAGATTTATGTTTCCAAGATATGCTGAAATTAGCTCACCATAGTGGTGGTAGGCAGGTAACAGGACTCAAGTGATATATGGTGAAATTGTGATAAGTAAAAAGCTTTCAGCTTTTAGCACTCCTTTTTTCCCCATAACTATTTTTCAAATAATAAACCGAAGAACTAAAATATAAAGTCAGATAAGGTAATATGTCTGTTAGAATTTCTAACATCCACTTAGAAGAGCTGACTGTGCAGCAATGTACTTTTCCTGTAGGAACAATACAAAAGATATCGCACTATAGAGACAGACATGTTTTTTTTGGCAGATGTAGCAATTATTTCCTTTCTCGATAAATACCATTGAGTCACCATAGATCACACTAATGACAAAGTCTCTTTTCTTCTCCATTGTTTTATTTTTTTTATCAAATAAATAAAATGTAACACTTCTTACCAGAACTATATAAAATCATTCCCTAGCATGTCTAGGATAGAAATGGTCCTTAATGGTGCCAGTTTGTCCCATGCTCTGGTCTAGACAGCATGTGAATTTATGAGGGTGTTTTGTTTGATTTCTTTTCTCAATGCAAGGTGACTGTGGCACATTTTTTGGACCTGATCAGACTTGTAAGAAGGTGTATGTAAATGGATACAAGTCTGTTTTTGAGGTAGTAGTAAAAGTGCCCTGGACATGGATTTTCAAGTTACCAAAATTCAGACAAAGTAATTGCTTAAGCACAATTGCCCTATATTTGGCAGCTCACCACAAAAACGCTATCCCCCCAGGAGAGGATATTTACCCAAGCTGAGAAATCCAAGTGTAATAGGTCAAAGAGAGCCAAATGGAAAATCCTTTGGAGTTCAAAGTCAACTGGTTACAACAAGCATGGCAAAAGATATCCAATGCGATATCCAGTGGCGATCGGTGGTGCGGCGTGGCAGTCTGACACACCGCTTCACTGATCTCGGTAAAGAGCCTCTGATGGAGGCTCTTTACTACATGATCAGCCGCGTCCAATCAGCGTCCAATCACGGCTCATCACGATGTTAACAGGCAGAGCTGTTTATCTGACAGTCGCGAGTAGAGGAGAGCCAATTGGTGGCTCTCCTGACAGGGGGGGTCTTTGCTGATTATTTATCAGTGCAGCCCCCCGCAGATGCCCACCCAGGACCACCAGGGATGCCGTCAGGACCACCAGAGATTTCCATAAAGGACGCCCACCAGGTATGCCACCTTAGACCCAAGGGCGTACCAGGTGGGGGGTGGGGGGCGGTCCGCCCCGGGTGCCACACATTGGGGGGTGTCAGTGGCTGGGTGACATTGCTATGGGGGTGCACTCTGCACCCAGGTCGGGTGACACTGTCTGACATAATCCCGAGGGCATCCCTGGCTCTGGCTGCTCTGTTTAGTATTTTTTCTGTTAGCTGGAACACCCCCAGCGCTGCGGCCGAAATGGTATGGTCTGGTTACTGTTTTCCCCTGCTTGCTCCACCCACCACTGCTGAGCAGCCGAGCTGAGTGTGTCATCATTCATCATTCTCCGCCGGGGCGGCTGCTGTTACACACTGTGTCCACACCATCTTCTGGAGTCCAGACCTCCCCAGCTGAAGCTGAGAGCCCGAGGTGAGCTGGTGTTAGGGGGTGTGTGGGTTGTGAGAAGAGGCTGGAGAAGTGTGTCTGCCCTGCCATCCTGACTGTGCTGGTCTGATAGAGAAGGGGGGATTGCTGTGTCCACCACCACCCAGGTATAGTGTAGCTGACCTTATAAGGGGGGGGTTGCAGAAGGCAGGCATGTGCTATGTACAAGTTGAAGAATGCAGGCATGTGCTATATACAGGTTGCAGAATGCAGGCATGTGCTATATACAGGTTGCAGAATCCAGGCGTGTGCTATGTACAGGTTGCAGAATGCAGGCGTGTGCTCTGTACAGGTTGCAGAATGCAGGCATGTGCTATATACAGGTTGCAGAATGCAGGCGTGTGCTATGTACAGGTTGCAGAATGCAGGCATGTGCTATGTACAGGTTGCAGAATGCAGGCGTGTGCTATGTACAGGTTGCAGAATGCAGGCGTGTGCTATGTACAGGTTGCAGAATGCAGGCGTGTGCTATGTACAGGTTGCAGAATCCAGACGTGTGCTATGTACAGGTTGCAGAATGCAGGCGTGTGCTATGTACAGGTTGCAGAATGCAGGCATGTGCTATGTACAGGTTGCAGAATGCAGGCGTGTGCTATGTACAGGTTGCAGAATGCAGGCGTGTGCTATGTACAGGTTGCAGAATGCAGGCGTGTGCTATGTACAGGTTGCAGAATCCAGACGTGTGCTATGTACAGGTTGCAGAATGCAGGCGTGTGCTATGTACAGAATGCATATGTGTGCTGTATATTGCTGTGTGACCACCACCCAGACCGCTGGTCTGATAAAGGGGAGGGGGTGTCTGCAGCCCAGGTGACATACATTGACCTACACCCACATCTTGCAGCCATCTGATCTGTCCGCGGTCCAGAAAGCTACACGCATGTCAGCAGGTTAGTTCCAAAATCCGAATCAAATCATCAATGCCAATGATGCCATTGTCTGCTGTCCCCAGGGACAGATCTGATCCAGAGATCACCATAAAGTGGGATCTCTGGATCAGATCTGTCCCTGAGGACAGCAGATAATGCAAAGTATGGTCTCCCACCCGGAGACCTGAGCCACCAGCCGGCTGGCTGGAGACCGCATTTGCCTCTTCAATGTAGAAACCCGAAAGCGACACTTCCGGTTTACTTGGCAGCCAACAGCGCCATTAAAAAAAAAAACTGAATTCAATAACACTGATCTTGGCAGAGGAGGGTGTTTTCTTGTGGGTGTTTTTACAGTTGGGGGGGGGGGCAGATATAGGATGGGCCCCGGGTGCCAAATGCTCTAGGTACACCCCTGCCTAGACCACCGGGGACATGCCAATTAGTGCCCAGGCAGCTGCCAATCCGTGCCCAGGCAGCTGCAAATCAGTGCCCAGGCAGCTGCCAATCAGTGCCCATTAACAATGCCTGCAGGTGACATCAGTGATGCCTATCATTACAATCTATCAGTGCCAGCCATCAGTGTCCATCGGTGCCCTTCAGTGATGCCTATCAGTGCCCAGCAGCGCTGCCTATCAGTGCCACCCATAAGTACCCATCAGTGCAGCCTTTCAGTGCCCAGCAGTGTCGCCTATCAATGCCCATCAGTGCCCACCAGTGCCACCTATGAGTACCCATCAGTGCCGCCTATCAATGCCCATCAGTGCTGCATATCAGTGCCACCCATCAGTGCCGCCTATCAGTGCCATCTCATTGGTGCCACCTCATCAGTGCCGCCTTATCAGTGCCCAATGGTGCAGCTTATGAGTGCCTATTAGTGAAGTAAAAAACTTACTTTTTTACTAAATTTTATAACAGAAACCAAGAAATACTTTTTTTTTGGTCTTTTTTTATTTGTTTAGCAACAAATAAAAACCGCAGAGGTGATCAAATACCACCAAAAGAAAGCTCTATTTGTGGGAACAAAATTATGAATAATTTGTTTGGGTACAGTGTTGCATGACCGCACAATTGTCATTTAAAAAGTGACAGCTCTTAAAGCTGAAAATTGGCTTGGGCAAGAAGGTGGGTAAGTGCCTGGTATTGAAGTGGTTAAACAGCTATAGCAGGCGCGGGAAACCAATGCACGTGGCTGGCGGTCGTGTGACCACTGGCCACGCGCTATAGCGGGCACGAGAGCCAGAATGTGGATTTGTGTGTGTAAATACACAAACCCCTGTTCTGTCAGGAGAGGAGAGACAGATCGTCTGCTCCTACTAAGTAGGAACAGCGATATGTCTCATCCTCTAGTCAGTCCCATCCCCCCACAGTTAGAAACACTCATGAGGAAACACATTTAACCCCTTATTGCCCCCTAGTGTTAATCCCTTCCCAACCCGTGACATTTACACAGTAATCAGTGCATTTTTATAGCACTAATCGATGTATAAATGTCAATGGTCCCAAAGATGTGTCAAAAGCGTCCGATCTGTCCACCACAATGTCACAGTCTTGCTAAAAATCACAGATTGTAGTAAGAAAAGCCGGCAAAACTGTAATCCATGAAGTGTCGTTTGTTGGTACATCAGAGTGACAATAAAACAAAAAGCTGACGCGTTTCGTCAATAGTCTTAGTCGTAGCGAGGTGAAAATCACAGATTGCTGCCATTACTAGTAAAAAACGAATAATAATAAAAAATGCCATTAATTTATTCCCTATTTTGTAGATGCTATAACTTTTGCGTAAACCAATCAATATACGCTTATTGCAATTTTTTTTACCAAAAATATGTAGAAGAATATAAATCAGCCTAAACTGATGAAACAAATAGTTAAAAAAAATGGTGGATATTTGTTATAGCAAATACTAAAAAATATATATATTTTTTTAAATTGTTGCTCTTTTTTTGTTTATAGCGCAAAAAATAAAAACCGCAGAGGTGATCAAATACCCCCAAAAGAAAGCTCTATTTATGGGGAAAAAAGGATATAAATTTTGCTGGGTACCACATTGCGCGACCACGCAATTGTCAGTTAAGGCAACACAGTGCTGTATCACAAAAAAATGGCCTGGTCATTAAGGGGGCAAATCCTTCCGTGCTGAAGTGATTATTAATAAAAAAATAAAGCTTTTACACTATGAAGACTTCTCTTTTCATTCACATTGTTTCATGCTGGGAGCTGATTATCATTATTAATGAGCCAAGTGATGCTGCTGTTTGTTGCCAAAAAAGGGGACCATGGAATTTTCTTTGCCTCCCAGCCATATATAAATATAAAACAGCTCTAAAAAGCCACATGTATGAGAGGTGGAGTCATTGTCATACAAACATTTGTAAAGGGGAGGGGTTAGTAAGATGACCACGCCCATGTGGGGGTGCCAGAAATATTTCTGCACCCAGGCCTCTGTGACACTCGGATCGGCCCTGTCTGTACCTGTCCAATTGTTGCTGACTTCTGCCTACCTGACCACGCATCTGAGATCTTGCATCTGCTAGCTACCAGTTTGCCAGCTCCATCCAGGTCTCCTACAGACACCTATGCCACTCTGTGTCCTGTTATACTCTGAAATCAAGCCCAGGGGAAACTGGAGAAGTGATGAAAGGAAAACCCTCTCATCAACTCTGTTTCGACCAGGTACACGACCATTATACTTTAGGTATTTAATCTTTTCTTCTTTCAATATCCTGCAGATACTGCATTTCTCGATGATTTGACAGGACTCGGAGTACTAAATGATATATAGCCATTGTTGTGTGTAAAGCTTAGCTATCTACAGGGTGAAAGTCAACTATATTTCCTACTTCATTATGTTGGCAGCAGCTGGATTTATGCTTGTAAAATGCATTAAGCTTTGGCACAATTTCTACTACTGTATTACTCAAGAAAAACAGACGTTTGAAAATCCTGAGTAATCTTTAATTACTTTCGTAGGTAAAATTAATATCATCCCTTTCCTTGTCTGGCTAAACTTTCAATGTACTTAACCGGCCAGCCTATATGTTTTAAATGTATTTCTCACTTAATTTCGATATTTTAAAATGCGTTAACTTAATTGGACTTCATGACCTCTATTAATAATATGCAAAGTTTATATTTTCTTTTAAATTCTTATAGCGGTACTTTATTGCATATGGGGACACCAAATACTTGCACGATATGATGCACTTTATCCTTCCGTTTGACCTCCTCTAGAAATAAAACATCTGTGTTCCCCATCATCACTTTGTCACCACCAATGACATCTTCTCATGGGCTGCTTATTGGCACTAGGGATGAGCTTCGTGTTCGAGTCAAACTCATGTTCGACTCGAACATCGTCTGTTTGGCCGTTCGCCGAATTTCGAACAATATGGGCCGTTCGCGCCAAATTCGAGTGGCACGTCACGGCCCATTATTCACTGCGTCATCGCAGTGCATTGCTGGCTGATGATTGGCCAAGCATGCATTGTGACCCGCATGCTTGGCCAATCACAGCGCCATCAGTACAGAGAGCCGTAATTGGCCAAAGAAAGGGTGCCTTTGGCCAATCATGGCTCAGGCAAGTAGGTACACGCCCCACACTATATACACTCAGGCGAGTAGGTACACGCCCCCCACACACTGTGTGTCAGCCTTGTGTAGTGTGTTGCGGCGTTGTGACTTGTGAAAATCTGAGAGAGATAGAGAGAGAGTCAGAGTGTCATTTCATTTCAGTTAGATAGAGCAGGCAGGCGATTCAGGTAGCTGCAGTCAGTGTATTTAGTATATATATGCATCCTAGAAGTTGTGTGTATATATATATATATATATATATATATATACACTGTATTCAGTTTAGAAAGATCTCACTTCAGAGTGTTCCTGTTATTCTCGCTGCAGTATATTAAGTCAGTGTAGTGTATACTGGGCTCAGTGTGCACGTAAAGCTGACTGCAGACTATTGCCTTTCTATTACTGATAATACAAGCAGTTGATTGAGCTAACCTGCAGTTTCTTAAGTTAGTGTAGTGTATACTGGCCACAGTGTGCACGTAAAGCTCACTGCAGACTATTGTTGTTATGTACAGAACGTACCTGATCGTGGAGCCTGACTTTGTAGGAGGAGACCTCTCTTACAGCCCTGGCTCAGGAGTCACTGGAGTGAGGACAGTGACCTCGAGAGCGCAGTGAGGTAGGAGTGCCTGAGGTAGATGTAGTGGTTGGCACCGTGGCAAGGTGGTGATCCTCCAGGGATGGGTGGAACTGTAGGTAGCAGAGGAGGTGGTTGCAGGTCAGCGACCCAGGAGCTGGCGGATACAGGAACAGCGGAAGCTGGAGCAGGGTGAGACAAGCCTGGTTAGGTGCACACAAACAGCAGACAGCAGGAGGGTCAGACAAGCCGGGTCAGAGTAGGTAATCAGACGTGTGGTTCGGCAGGTTTAAACGTAGTCAGAGATACAGGCAAGGTCTGGCCGCAGGTAGGCAGGTAGGAGACAGAGCAGGGTCAAGGCGAGCCGAGGTCAGGATTGGAGATATCGGGTGGTCGAGGAAAGCCGGGTCGGTACAGGTAACTGGTAACAGGTGTGCAGGTTTACAGGTTTCAAAGCTGCAGATCAGACAGCAATGCATTATTGCAACTGCTGGCTTTTTAAAGGCATAATG
This sequence comes from Rana muscosa, assembly GCA_029206835.1. Lineage (NCBI taxonomy): Eukaryota > Metazoa > Chordata > Amphibia > Anura > Ranidae > Rana > Rana muscosa. The sequence goes on from CM055118.1 coordinate 287,313,650, forward strand.
GCGCCATATCGTTTAGCGCGCACACGGCACACGTGCAATTGGCACGCGCCGGCGCACAGGTACAGCGGGAAGCAGGAAACGTCTTCTATTTCTGGCAGGTCCCTGACATTGCCCCCCCCAAGGGGCAGCCCCTGGATGCCTAACCGGGCTTCTTTCTCAGGATGGGCAAGAAAAAAGGCACGGATTAACCTCTGGGCATGGATGTTGCCTTCAGGTTCCCAGGAGTTGTCCTCCGGACCGTACCCCTTCCATTTGACTAAGAATTGAGTTAGCCCTTGCTGTTTCCTACAATCAAGGATGGCCTCCACCATGTATTCCTCGAGACCGTCAACCAAAACTGGTTCTGGTGGTCTGGCTCCCCTGTCAGGAAAGGGGTCAGGTACTGCAGGCTTCAACAACGAGACATGAAACACTGGGTGAACCTTTAGAGTGTCAGGTAAGGATAATTCGTAAGATACCTCATTGATTTTCCTTCTTAATGGGAAGGGTCCCATGAACTTGGGTGCCAGCTTCTTGGATGGGCAGGCCAACTTGAGGTTGTTCGTAGAAAGCCATACCTGAACACCTGTTTGAAGGTCCAGCTCTCCTCTCCTCTTCCTGTCAAAGGCTTTCTTGCTGTCTGCTTGGGCCTTGGTTACTGCTTCCTGCAACACCCGGTTGTTGTGGCTGAGGAAATCCATCGTGCTCTGTACTGCTGGGACTGAAGATTCTGGAAGAAAATCAGGTAAAAATGTTAAATGAAAGCCATAATTAGCAAAGAAGGGGGATTGCCCAGTGGCCGAATGGTTGGCATTATTGTAGGCAAACTCTGCTAAGGGCACTAGGGACACCCAATCATCTTGTGCAAAGGACGTGAAACATCTGATATACTGTTCAAGAGCAGGGATGAGCCGAACACCCCCCTGTTCGGTTCGCACCAGAACCTGCGAACAGACAAAATGTTCGTGTGAAATTTAGAACCCTATTAAATACAATGGACTCGAACGTTCGAAATCTAAAGTGTTAATTATAAAGGCTAATATGCAAGTTATTGTCCTAAAAAGTGTTTGGGGACCCGGGTCCTGCCCCAGGGGACATGTATCAATGCAAAAAAAAGTTTTAAAAACGGCCGTTTTTTCGGGAGCAGTGATTTTATTAATGCTTAAAATGAAAAAATAAAAGTGAAATATTCCTTTAAATTTCGTACCTGGGGGGTGTGTATGATTTGCATGTGAAGTGGCGCATGTTTCCCGTGCTTAGAACTGTCCCTGCAAAAAATGTCATTTTTGAAAGAAAAAAGTCATTTAAAACTGACTGGCGGCTATTAATGAATTGTCGGCTCCCGGCAATACATTCAAAAGTCATTGATAAAAAAAAAAAAAAAAAGCGTGGGGGTTCCCCAGAATTCCATTACCAGGCCCTTCAGGTCTGGAATGGATATTAAGGGGAACTCCGCCACAAATGTAAAAAAAAATTAACGTGGGGTTCCCCCAAATATCCATTCCAGGCCCTTCAGATCTGGCATGGATTTTAAGGGGAACTCCACCCCAAATTTTAAAAAAAATGGCGTGGAGTCCCCCTAAAAATCCATACCAGACCCCTTATCCGAGCACGCAACCTGGCCGGCCGCAGGGGAAAAGGGGGGGACGGGAGAGCGGCCCCCCCTCCCTCCTGAACCGTACCAGGCCACATGCCCTCAACATGGGGAGGATGTCCCCATGTTGATGGGGACAAGGGCCTCATCCCCCACAACCCTTGCCCGGTGGTTGTGAGGGTCTGCGGGCGGGGGGCTTATCGGAATCTGGAAGACCCCTTTAACAAAGGGGACCCCCAGATCCCGCCCACCCCCTATGTGAATTGGTAAGGGGTACAGTTCTAAGCACGGGAAACATGCAGGGACAGTTCTAAGCACGGGAAACATGCGCCACTTTACATGCATATCATACACACCCCCCAGGTACGAAATTTAAAGGAATATTTCACTTTTATTTTTTCATTTTAAGCATTATTAAAATCACTGCCGTTTTTAAAACTTATTTTTGCATTGATACATGTCCCCTGGGGCAGGACCCGGGTCCCCAAACACTTTTTAGGACAATAACTTGCATATAAGCCTTTATAATTAGCACTTTAGATTTCTCCCATAGATTTTTCGAATTTGCTGCGAACACCCCAATTTGTTCGCTGTTCGGCGAACGGGCGAACAGGCAATTTTCGAGTCGAACATGAGTTCGACTCGAACTCGAAGCTCATCCCTATTCAAGAGTCTGATTTGTCCTCTCAGTTTGTCCGTTGGTTTGGGGGTGATAAGCTGAGGACATGGCAAGTTAAATTTCCAAGATTTCGCACAGAGCTCTCCAAAAACATGAGGTAAACTGGACTCCCCTGTCTGACACAATTTTTGAAGGGACTCCATGTAATCTGACGATTTCCCTAATGAAAACACGGGCAGTCTCAGCAGTGGACGGGGTGCCCTTTCTTCGGGTAGCAGGGCTGGTCGCATTATCCCAAGTTGCATGGGTTTAGAGGTGTCTGGACTGGGATTGGCAGGATTTAAACAGGTGGGTGGCAGGTAACGGGAAGCAGGCATGGGAGCTCTTGTGGTCATCCATACTGGGCGACTTTGCTGGGAGGAACGCTCTGCCCGGTGTTCACGAAGTCTGCGATCAATCTGGATGGCTGTGGTAATCAAAGCTTCAAGGGTCTCTGGTACCCCCACTCGGGCGAGTTCGTCCTTCAGACCCTCGGAAAGGCCCAAGCGGAATTGGTGACGCAGGGCTGCGTCGTTCCACTGAGTGTCTGCGCTCCAGCGTCTAAAGTCCGTAACATAGTCCTCGGCCGCTCGGCGACCTTGCTGGAGCGCAAGCAGGGCAGACTCAGCGGTGGCAGTCCGTTGAGAATCATCATAAAGCTGGGCCATGGATTGGAAGAAGGATAGCAGGGATTGAGTCTGAACATTCTTTTCTCCTAGTAGCCGATGGGCCCAGGTCTGGGGTTCACCCTGGAGTAACGAGATCACAAATCCCACCTTAGTGGCCTCTAAGGAGAAAGTCCGGGGTTGTAGGGCAAAATAAAGCATTACGGAAGGCCTGGAATTTTGTTCGGTCCCCTGAAAACCTCTCTGGGACAGGAGCTCTGGGTTCGGGTGGAAGCATCACCACTGAAGGAGCAGAGGCAGTTGATGAAGGCCTGGCAGGGGGTGCAGGGGCCGCATCACCGGAGACAGGGAGGTTCTGAACTTGTCCTTCCAGCAGGATGTAGCCTTTCTGTAGACTCTTCACTGCTTGTGTGAGGGCTGCCAGGTGTTTGCAAATCTCCTCTACGGGAGGAACTTCTCCTGCAGGCTCTGTCATGGCTGTCTGATACTGTTATGTACAGAACGTACCTGATCGTAGAGCCTGACTTTGTAGGAGGAGACCTCTCTTACAGCCCTGGCTCAGGAGTCACTGGAGTGAGGACAGCGACCTCGAGAGCGCAGTGAGGTAGGAGTGCCTGAGGTAGGTGTAGTGGTTGGCACCGTGGAAAGGTGCTGATCCTCCAGGGATGGCTGGAACTGTAGGCAGCAGAGGAGGTGGTTGCAGGTCAGCGACCCAGGAGCTGGCGGATACAGGAACAGCGGAAGCTGGAGCAGGGTGAGACAAGCCTGGTTAGGTGCACACAAACAGCAGACAGCAGGAGGGTCAGACAAGCCGGGTAAGAGCAGGTAATCAGACGTGTGGTTCAGCAGGTTTAAACGTAGTCAGAGATACAGGCAAGGTCTGGCAGCAGGTAGGCAGGTAGGAGACAGAGCAGGGTCAAGGTGAGCTGAGGTCAGGATTGGAGATATCGGGTGGTTGAGCAAAGCCAGGGCCGGTACAGGTAACTGGTAACAGGTGTGCAGGTTTACAGGTTTCAAAGCTGCAGATCAGACAGCAATACATTATTGCAACTGCTGGCTTTTTAAAGGCATAATGGCGCCATATCGTTTAGCGCGCACGTGCGCGCACACGCCGTGCACACGCAATTGGCGCATGCGCGCGCGCAATTGCCGCACGCCGGCGAACAGGTACAGAGGGAAGCAGGAAACATCTTCTATTTCTGGCAGGTCCCTGACAATTGCTTTTCTATTACTGATAATACAAGCAGTTGATTGAGCTAACCTGCAGTTTCTTAAGTCAGTGTAGTGTATACTGGCCACAGTGTGCACGTAAAGCTCACTGCAGACTATTGCTTTTCTATTACTGATAGTACAAGCAGTTGATTGAGCTAACCTGCAGTTTCTTAAGTCAGTGTAGTGTATACTGGCCACAGTGTGCACGTAAAGCTCACTGCAGACTATTGATTTTCTATTACTGATAATAAAAGCAGTTGATTGAGCTAACCTGCAGTAGGGATGAGCCGAACAACCACCAGAACATGCGAACAGGCAAAAAATTAGTTCGAACACGCGAGCACCGTTAAAGTCTATGGGACATGAACATGAAAAAAAAGTGCTCATTTTAAAGTTTAATTTGCAAGTTATTGTCATAAAAAGTGTTTGGGGACGCGGGTCCTGTCCCAGGGGACATGTATCAATGCAAAAAAAAGTTTTAAAAACTGCAGTTTTTTCGGGAGCAGTGATTTTAATAATGCTTAAAGTGAAACAATAAAAGTGAAATATTCCTTTAAATTTCGTACCTGGGGGGTGTCTAAAGTATCCCTGTAAAGTATCGAATGTTTCCCGTGTTTAGAATTGTCACTGCACAAAATGTAATTTCTGAAGGAAAAAAAGTCATTTAAATCCACTCGCGGCTATAATGAATTGTCGGGTAACCCCGGCGATACAGAGAAAAGTCATTGAAAAAAACGGCAGGGGTCCCCCCCACAGTCCATTACCAGGCCCTTTGGGTCTGGTATGAATATTAAGGGGAACCCTGACATTTTTTTTAATGACTTTTATCTGTATTGCCGGACCCAACAATTCATTAATAGCTGCGAGTAGTTTTAAATGACTTATTTTCCTTCAAAAATGACATTTTGCGCAGGGAACCAAAATTTTAAAAAAAAAATGCGTGGGGGTCCCTCCAAAATTCCATTACAAGTCCCTTAAGGGGAACCCCGCACCAAAATAAAAAAAAAAATGGTGTGGGGTCCCCCCAAAAATCCATATTAGACCCTTATCCGAGCACGCCACCTGGCAGGCCACAGGAAAAGAGGGGGGGATGAGAGAGTGCCCCCCCTCCTGAACCGTACCAGGCCACATGCCCTCAACATGGGGGGGAGGATGTCTCCATGTTGATGGGGACAAGAGTCTCATCCCAACAACCCTTGCCCGGTGGTTGTGGGGGTCTGTGGGCGGGGGGCTTATCGGAATCCCCCTTTAACAAAAGGGACCCCCAGATTCCACCCCCCCATGTGAATTGGTAATGGGTACATTGTACCCCTAGTGAAAAAAAAGGGGGTAATACTGCGCCAACCTCAAGTGATAATAAATGTGAAAAACTAGCAGCCGACACAACAACCAGACAAGATGTGTAATGCCGCGTACACACGATCATTATTCACGGCGGTTAAAAAACCGCCGTGAATAATGACAGGAAAAACGAGGGAACCGCTTGGTTCCCTACACACGGTCGTTTTTCCCGTCATTTTTTCTCTTGACGAGAAAAACGACCATCTGTGGGCTCCGCGGCAGTGTTTCCCTATGGGAAAACTGCCGCGGAAAAAAATGCTGGAAAAAACGACGAGAAAATTTAGAACATGTTCTAATTTTTCTCGTCGTTTTTTATGCCGTTTTTCTCGACGAGAAAAACGACATAAAGCCCACAGATGATCGTTTTTCTCGGCGAAATTAAAAAATTCAGTTTTTCTCGTCGAGAAAAGCGGTCGTGTGTACGCGGCATAAGAATAATATATGTAAAAAGTGTGGCGCTAAAGTAAATAGGAATCCTATCCTATTATAGGTGGACTCAAAAGAGTGCCATACATCAAGCTGAAAAGCTCAATGTTAGAGTGTGGACTTCAATAATGAGAAAAATGTCATCCATTCATAGTGAAATATAAACATAAAATCATAAACTAAATACAAACGTATTCTACAAGTAATCTTGCCTTCTGTGAAACAACAGATAAATAATGAAAATAACTCAAAGTGAAAAAATCATGATAATAAATAACCTAGAGAAAAAAACATATGAATAAAAGTCCACAGAGTTCAGTAATGCTTGACTCTGAAATGTCGTTCAATGGGCACCAAAGCTAAAAACCACATCTAATACACATCACATATATAGATTAGTGGAGATCTTGTCCCAAATAATTCTTTAGAGTGGACACAATGGGATATACGTTCTGAATACAACACCGGGGAGTGCCTTCACCGTTGGATCAGTGGGGAATGAAAAAAGTGGTCAAATGTGCTTCTTAGCCCTCGGCTAAGAAGCACATTTGACCACTTTTTTCATTACAAGGGTCAACTATTTGTGGTGGAGGATCACTTCCCGTTTTTTATTTCCATGTTTGATGCTATCCACATTTGGAGATTTGGTTTCTATATGGTGACTTCTTCATATTTGGAGAGGGTGTCACGGCTGAAAAGCGCTGCTCGTCGGGAGAGGACAACAGCCTTGGATTTCCATTTGTGAGTCCCTGAAAGTGGACACAAGTTCGATAGATCCACCACCATATGGTGAGCTGGGTCCACAACGCTCGGTAAGAGTATTCATTTCTTTCCCCACTGATCCAACGGTGAAGGCACTCCCCGGTGTTGTATCCAGAACGTATATCCCATTGTGTCCACTCTAAAGAATTATTTGGGACAAGATCTCCACTAATCTATATATGTGATGTGTATTAGATGTGGTTTTTAGCTTTGGTGCCCATTGAAAGACATTTCAGATTCAAGCATTACTGAACTCTGCAGACTTTTATTTATATGTTTTTTTTTCTCTAGGTGATTTATTATCATGATTTTTTCACTTTGAGTTATTTTCATTATTTATCTGTTGTTTCACAGAACGCAAGATTACTTATAGAATACGTTTGTATTCATATATCAATAGTGTAAAATCTAAAAAGAAACCACACAGTGGCGCTAGAGAACAATATTCTAGCGTAATATTGTCCTTAACACATAACACCCTGTGACATATGTGAATATGTGCACAACTAGTGTTGAGCGAACCCGAACTGTAAAGTTCGGGTCCGTACCGAACTTTAGCTTTTTCCCGAACCCGAACCCGAACCCGGACTTTGCCCAAAAGTCCGGGTTCGGGTTCGGGTTCGGCAATCTAATTACGCATTTAGAAATGCTTCAGGGGCCAGCCAATCACCTTTTGATTAGCTGGTGTGCCCTTAGAGGCCATCATAGCCATGCCTACTAATGGCATGGCTGTGATTGGTCAGTGCAACATGTGACCCAGCTTCTATATAAGCTAGAGGCACACAGCACACATGTCACTCTGCTTCAGAATAGATAGGGAGAGGATCTAGTCTGCTGCTGCTGCTTTTAGGGAGAGATAGAAAGATAGATGAGGTAGTCCTGATTCTACAATCTGAGGGAAAAGATAGAGAGATAGTGTAGTGTAGGGCCAGGTTCCTGTGTTGGTGCTTTCAGGGAGAGAGAATATTATATAGGAGTCCAGATTCAGAGATTAAAATCAGCGATCTGCATAGGTTTACCTATTTGTGTTGCAGTGCAGTCTTTTTACACTGCCATGAGCCCAGTGTCAGAGAAAATCTAACTTTTAGGGGAAAAAAAAGGCACTTTATTGTGCTCTTTTCCAAAAGACCCATAGGGCAAAAAAAAAAAAAAAAAAGCATTTTATTTTGCTCGTGCAAAAAAAGGCCCGTTTAGGGCAAAAAAAAATAAAAATTTGCACTTTAATGTACGCTTGCAAAAAACGCCGTTTAGGGGCACAAAAAAAAGTTTGCAGTGTGTTATACATATTTTGAGGTGTGTGAAATAAACAATTTCTATATAGTTTTCTCCTACTGTGCTATACTAAAAAAACTAAATTTTTTTTGAATAGCATTTTCTGCAGTTCTGTAGCTGTGCGATTCAGCGGTTACGTACTGTGGGTGTGTTCTGCTCTTCCAAAAAACGCCGTTTAGGGGCACAAAAAAAAGTTTGCAGTGTGTTATACATATTTTGAGGTGTGTGAAATAAACAATTTCTATGTAGTTTTCTCCTACTGTGCTATACTAAAAAAACAACATTTTTTTTGAATAGCATTTTCTGCAGTTCTGTAGCTGTGCGATTCAGCGGTTACGTACTTTGGTTGTGTTCTGCGCTTCCAAAAACACCCATTTAGGGCAAGATCCTAAATTTTGAAAATATGAGGAGAAGGTCAAAGGGACGTGGTGGCCCCGGTCGTGGTGCTGCTGGTGGAGCTCCTGTTGCAGGGAGAGGATGTGGTGGATCTGTGGCAGATACACGCACAAGTGAAACACCTTCCTCAGGTGCGAGTAGGCGACCGAGCCTGCGGCGGTATTTTGTCGCGCCTAATGAGGCTGTACGAATGTTTAGGCCAGGACAAGTACAGGCGATAGTAGATTGGGTTGCTGACAGTGCCTCGGGTTCCTTCACATTGTCTCCCACCCACTCTTCTGATGAAAGAACAGAGTTGGCACCTGAAACCCATGTCCATCAGTCTTTCACCTCACCCCCTTGCAAATCAGCCAAGCAGTCTGAGCCCCAAATCATGCAGCAGTCTCTTCTGCTTTTCGATGACTCTGTTAGCAGGGTTTCCCAGGGCCATCCACCTAGCCCTGCCCCAGAAGTGGAAGAGATTGAGTGCACCGATGCCCAACCACTTATGTTTCATGATGAGTACATGGGAGGACCATCGCAGTACGTCTCGGATGATGATGAAACACAGGTGCCAACTGCTGCTGCTTTCGCAATTGTGCAGACAGACAAGGAGGGCAGGGGTGAAGACTGGGTGGAAGATGATGTGGAGGACGATGAGGTCCTCGACTCCACATGGAATCAACGTTATGCAGGTGACCAGTGTAGTTTGGAGGAAGAGGCGGTGGTCGCACAGAGCCACCAGCACAGCAGAAGAGAGAGCAGGGTGCAAAAGCGGAGCGTCTGTCAGCTAGACAATATGTCTGCTACTGCCCAACGCAGCAAGGGACCGAGCACACCAAAGCCAGGTCCAAGGAGTTCCCCAGCGTGGCAGTTCTTCACACAATGTGCTGATGACAAGATACGAGTGGTTTGCACGCTGTGCAATCAGAGCCTGAAGCGAGGCATAAACGTTCTCAACCTGAGCACAACCTGCATGACCAGGCATCTAAGTGCAAAGCACGAGCTGCAGTGGAGTAGACACCTCAAAAACCAAGAAAGGTCTCTGGCTCCTCCTGCTTCCTCTTCTGCTGCAGTCTCGGCCTCTTCATCCACCTCTGTAGTGACAGTGGCACCTGCCACCCCGCAAACAGAGGATCTGCCAGCAACACTACCACCTGGGTCACCAACCATCTCCACAATGTCCCATGGAAGCGTTCAGCTCTCTATCTCCCAAACATTGGAGCGGAAGAGGAAGTACCCCCCTAGCCACCCGCGATCCCTGGCCCTGAATGCCAGCATTTCAAAACTCCTGGCCTTTGAAATGCTGTCATTCCGTCTGGTGGAGACGCAGAGTTTTAAAAGCCTGATGGCATTGGCTGTCCCACAGTACGTCGTGCCCAGCCGCCACTATTTTTTCAGGCGAGCCATCCCTTCCCTGCACAACCAAGTGGGGGACAAAATCAGGTGTGCACTGCGCAACGCCATCTGTGGCAAGGTCCACCTAACTACGGATGCGTGGACCAGTAAGCACGGTCAGGGACGTTATATCTCCCTAACAGCACACTGGGTAAATGCAGTGGCGGCTGGGCCTGAGGCAGATAGCAGTTTGGCGCATGTCTTTCCACCACCGAGGATTGCAGGGCGCTTCAGTTTGCCTCCTGTTGCTAACTCCTCCTACACTGCTTCCTCATCCTCTACCGCCTCCTCATCCGGTCAGCGTAACACCTTCACCACCAACTTCAGCACAGCCAGGGGTAAACGACAGCAGGCAGTTTTAAAACTTTCCTGTTTGGGGGAAAAACCCCACACCGCGCAGGAGTTGTGGAGGGACATGGAACAACAGACCAATGAGTGGTTGCTGTCAGTGAGCCTCAAGCCCGGCCTGGTGGTGTGCGATAATGGGCGAAATCTCGTAGCAGCTCTGGGCCTAGCCGGTTTGACGCACATCCCTTGCCTGGCGCATGTGCTGAACTTGGTGGTCCAGAGGTTCCTTAAAAATTACCCCAATATGCCAGAGCTGCTGCAGAAAGTGCGGGCTGTGTGTGCGCACTTTCGGCGTTCTCACCCTGCTGCTGCTCGCCTGTCAGCGCTGCAGCGTAACTTCGGCCTTGCCGCTCACCGCCTCATATGTGACGTGCCCACAAGGTGGAACTCCACCTTGCACATGCTGGCCAGACTGTGCGAGCAGCAGCAGGCGATAGTGGAGTTTCAGCTGCAGCAATCACGCGTGAGTCGCTCTGTGGAACAGCACCACTTCACCACCAATAACTGGGCCTCCATTCGAGACCTGTGTGCCTTGTTGCGCTGTTTCGAGTACTCCACCAACATGTCCAGTGCCAATGACGCCGTTCTTAGCGTTACTATCCCAGTTCTATGCCTCCTTGAAAAAACGCTTCGGGCGATGATGGAAGAGGATGTGGCACAGGAGGATGAGGAGGAGGAGGAGGAAGCGGGATCATTTCAAAGGCTTTCAGGGCAGTCTTTCACAAGTGGCTACGAGGGTGGGTTCCTGCACCAACAAACGCCAGGTACAAAATTGTCCGGCAGAAAGGGCACAGTTCTGGAGGATGACGAGGTGGTGGAGGAGATGGAGGAGGAGGAGGAGGAGCCATTTTCACAGCAGGGTGGCACCCAGACCAGCTCGTGGCCATCACTGGTGCCTGGCTGGGGGGATACAGAGGACACAGACGATACACCTCCCACAGAGGACAGCTTTTCTTTGCCTCTGGGCAGCCTGGCACACATGAGCGATTACATGCTGCAGTGTTTCCGCAATGACCGCCGAGTTGCCCACATTTTAACTGGTGCTGATTACTGGGTGGCCACCCTGCTGGATCCCCGTTACAAGGACAACGTACCGTCCTTAATTCCCTCACTGGAGCGGGATCGTAAGATGCGCGAGTACAAGCACACGCTGGTAGACGCGCTGCTGGTGGCATTCCCACCTGACAGCGGGCGTACGGTGGAAGCACAAGGCGAAGGCAGAGGAGGAGGAAGAGGTCGCCAACGCAGCCGGGGCACAGGCAGCACCTCAGAAGGCAGGGTTAGCATGGCTGAAATGTGGAAAAGCTTTGTCAGCACGCCACAACAACCAGCACCACCAGCTGAGATGGAACGTCTTAGCAGGAGGCAGCATTTCACCAACATGGTTGAGCAGTATGTGTCCACAGGCCTACACGTACTGGATGACGGGTCTGCCCCCTTTAACTTCTGAGTCTCCAAATTGGGCACATGGCCTGAGCTTGCCCTTTATGCCTTGGAGGTGCTGGCCTGCCCTGCAGCCAGTGTATTATTTGAACGTGTATTTAGCACGGCAGGGGGCGTTATCACAGACAAGCGCAGCCGCCTGTCCAGAGCCAATGTGGACAAGCTCACGTTCATTAAAATGAACCAGGCATGGATCCCACAGGACTTGTCCGTACCTTGTGCAGAATAGACATGTATACCGGTGTTGTGACAAAAACTGTCCGGCCATCGGATTGTGTCCGGTCCATACTGCGAAGGCGCAGCGCTTGCGCAGTACAGAGGACAAGGAGATTCACAAAATCTCTGAAGATGAACGGCGCCTGCGCTGTGAGTGCAGGTTCAAGCCCCACCATCCAAGTGGACATACGGTAGCACATAGTAACAGGGCCCTTCACGGGCTCGGTTCGATTGCCACGCTTCGGGCACGGCCTCACTTGGCTCGGCTTGAACCACGGATGGTGTGGCCTTCACCTGAACTCACCACGCAGGCGCCGTTCGTCTTGGGAGATTTTCGAAATCCCCTTGTCCTACATACTGAGCAAGCGCAGTACAGGGTGGACACTATTTGACGGGGGACAGAATTCGACACATCACCGGCCTTACCCAGCCATTGTTGTATTTTTGAATCAGTGTTGGCTACCTCGTCCTCCTCCACCGCCGCTTCCACCTACACAGCCACATCCACCGCCACCTCAACCTCCTACTCCATATGGACCTCGTCCTCATAGGTCAAGATTATTATTTTTTATTTTTTTATGTTATTTTAAGTTATTTCCCTATCCACATTTGTTTGCACAGCAATTGCCATGCTCTTAACAACATTTTGCTGCCATTTGCAGCCCTCTAGCCCTTTCCATTACCTTTTTAGAGCTTTTTTAGTCCTTAGAAGTCCGGGTCCCCATTGACTTCAATGGGGTTCGGGTTCGGGTCCGGGTTCGGGTTAAAGTTCGGTCCCGAACCCAAACTTTTTTCCGAAGTTCGGCCGAACCCGTCGAACCCGAACATCCAGGTGTCCGCTCAACTCTATGCACAACCTAAACAAATGTAAAGGGAAGAAAGTCCACACAATGTATAATTAAATCCAGTGCATAAATTCTTCCAATCTTCCACCACACACAGTGTTCAGTGATCCCTCTCCCGTCAGATGGACACTCACCACAGCAAGTTGCCTCACACTTTCGTGTTTGGCGTGAAAACGTAGACAAGGTCTTACAACTTAGTGTAGTCAATCTTCCAATTTCCAGTCAAGTGATTTAGAGAATTCCTCCATATGCAAATATATAAAGAAAGCTCCAAATAGTGTGATAACGTAAACCACTTTAATAACACACTTAAAAACCACTCCAAATATTGCACTCACATGTAGCTCATAATTCTTGAGTATTAAACACTGCAAATACACTGCATCCAAAAACGAGTGTATAAGTCGTGGCAGACCCTCGGTGTAACAATGATCTCTCGCCGCCTTCCCGCTGCCGTCCGCTCGTATTCCACTGCTTGATTCAACCCTGTGACGTCACACGTTCCGTCAGACGATTTCCGCACAGCCATTCCCCGACATGTTTCGTCGTAAAGACTTAATCATGGGATTGGCTGTGCGGTGCGACAACTCCTCCTTTTATCTCTCCCTAGTCCGGGCGGAAGTTTCGACGTGCATCCGTCCAAATTGGGCGGAAATGAGTCGTATCCCCACGACTAGAATCTCCTCCCACCTTCCTAGCCCAGCAAAGGGCGGACGTTCGTCATCCTCTTCTCGCACCATAGGCGGAAATCAGATGCCGATCCGAGCAGAAATAGTTGTGGGACATACAAAAGTCCAGTACTTGTCCTAAGAAACGTTTCTGCATATCCGGAATGTCATCTCTCCTGCTCAAAGCCCAGTTTAATGCAAGAGCTGCATCTTCATGCTGTATGATGGTGTACAAGGCTGATACATCTGCTGTGACTAAATAAGTCATAGAATCACCCTTAATTTTTACCTTTTCCAATAATTGCAATAAATCAGATGTATCTTTTAAGTAGGCCTTTGTATCTCTTACGCTGGGTTGCAGGAACTTGTCTAAGTATTCACCCAGTCTGGACATCACAGATCCTATTCCATTCACCATTGGACGAGCTGGTGGGTTCAGGGCATTTTTATGTATTTTTGGCAATGTATAGATTACCGGGATTCTACAAGCTGAGGGGACCAAATATCTTTTTTCTTTCAGATTCAAAGCATTGGTCATATACCCCCATTCAACCAAAGCAGCCAGCTGTGTCCTATATGCTTCTGTTGGATCCGATCCCAATTTCCTATGTGTGATCTGATCTCCCAATAGTTCCATCAGTTCATTATGGTATGTAAATTTATCCATTACCACAATAGCCAGACTATACTCTTTGTCTTGATCTAGGGTCTGTGAGCACATTTAATGAGTGATTGTGCGATACAGACTAAGGTGTTCAGTATTAATTTTATTTCCTTCATCTACTCATATTTAATTTAGATGTAGGCCTTGGGTTATGGACAGACATGTCCGATCTTTTACATATTATCTTATACAATTTTATATATGTATATCTGTGAGCCGTCCTTATTCATATACTATGGTGGAATTTTCTGATACAGGATGTTAATAACCTATATATTGATAGGTATGTTGGAGGATTCTTGAATATAATATATGTATTAATAAACTTATGGATTTTCGTCCAAATTTAGTGGTAATCTCTCATAGTGCCAAATGTGTTTTTTTTTTATATATACATGCTTTTTTAGAATATATGTTTAGTTACTGTGTTTTACCATTGCATGTTTTTAAATATGTATGAATAACACTTAGAACACAATCTGAAGATAAAACGCACCATATTACTATTTACTGCTATGATGGTATAAGCTATGATATAGTAGATGTATCCTGAAAGGATTCAACGTTACCACTAGCGAGTGTATGGTGTTAGCAATGACACTCGAGTGATATGCTCAGATCGGCATCTGACTTCCGCCTATGGTGCGAGAAGAGGATGACGAACGTCCGCCCTTTGCTGGGCTAGGAAGGTGGGAGGAGATTCTAGTCGTGGGGATACGACTCATTTCCGCCCAATTTGGACGGATGCACGTCGAAACTTCCGCCCGGACTAGGGAGAGATAAAAGGAGGAGTTGTCGCACCGCACAGCCAATCCCATGATTAAGTCTTTACGACGAAACATGTCGGGGAATGGCTGTGCGGAAATCGTCTGACGGAACGTGTGACGTCACAGGGTTGAATCAAGCAGTGGAATACGAGCGGACGGCAGCGGGAAGGCGGTGAGAGATCATTGTTACACCGAGGGTCTGCCACGACTTATACACTCGTTTTTGGATGCAGTGTATTTGCAGTGTTTAATACTCAAGAATTATGAGCTACATGTGAGTGCAATATTTGGAGTGGTTTTTAAGTGTGTTATTAAAGTGGTTTACGTTATCACACTATTTGGAGCTTTCTTTATATATTTGCATATGGAGGAATTCTCTAAATCACTTGACTGGAAATTGGAAGATTGACTACACTGAGTTGTAAGACCTTGTCTACGTTTTCAAGCCAAACACGAAAGTGTGAGGCAACTTGCTGTGGTGAGTGTCCATCTGACGGGAGAGGGATCACTGAACACTGTGTGTGGTGGAAGATTGGAAGAATTTATGCACTGGATTTAATTATACATTGTGTGGACTTTCTTCCTTTTACATTTGTTTAGGTTGTGCACATATTCACATATGTCACAGGGTGTTATGTGTTAAGGACAATATTACGCTAGAATATTACTCTCTAGCGCCACTGTGTGGTTTCTTTTTAGATTTTACACTATGGATATATATTTATTTAGAGTGGATGTTTTTTCATTATTTAGGTATTGTATTTCATATTTTTTCACAAGCGCAGTGGTGGTACATAGGAAGGGCACAGTTAAGGGGTACCGGTTTCTCACACTTCTTACGTTTGTATTCAGTTTATGATTTTATGTTTATATTTCACCATGTAAGGATGAAATGTTTTCATTATTGAAGTCCACACTCTAACATTAAGCTTTTCAGCTTGATGTATGGCACTCTTTTGAGTCCACCTATAATAGGATAGGATTCCTATTTACTTTAGCGCCACACTTTTTACATACATTGTACCCCTACCATTTCACAAAGAAAGTGTAAAAAATAAAAAAATAAACACACAGACACAGTTGGGATAAGTCCTTTATTAAAAAAAAAAACATTCCAGCGATGTAATCCAGTCTGTCCAGCGTTGTTCTCTGTGTCCCACGGTGATCCGATGTCCAGCGATCCTGCAGTCTCCTCCAGTCTCCACTCCACACGAAACCCCCATGACGTAAGAGGGGGCGGGGTCACCGTCACATCATAGGGTAAGCCCTGGCTTTCCCCGCATGCCGCGGAATACCCTATGACGTAGGCGGGTGACCCCGCCCCGTGACGTCACATCATTGGGTATTCCCTGCTTGCCGGGGAAAGCCTTGGCTTACATATGACGGGTGACCCCCCCCTCTTTTACGTCATGGGGGTTTCATGTGGAGTGGAGACTGAGACTACAGCATCGTGGACATCAGATCACTGCAGGACATAGGGACACCGTAGAGCTCCGCATGTGCAGGGCGCTGCTGTCTCTGCGCGTTATTCCAAAAGTTCTTTGGTGTGGGCCTTTTTTGAGATGTGTGCAGCAGATCGCACCTTTGCTATTTGCAACATATGTCTAAAGCGTATCTCACATGGCCAAAACACCAGCCGCTTGGGCACCACATGCTTGACCAGAT
Source organism: Rana muscosa (assembly GCA_029206835.1). Classification (NCBI taxonomy): domain Eukaryota; kingdom Metazoa; phylum Chordata; class Amphibia; order Anura; family Ranidae; genus Rana; species Rana muscosa. Next base: position 287,329,909 of record CM055118.1, read on the forward strand.
ATATGTCGACCTGCCATGCAGTCCGTTAGCAAGCGTACATAAAAGACCCACACCAAAGAACAAAGCGGACCTCTCCTTGCTTCTCATCAGCTGGGATCTCCAACCCCACTATACCTTCAGTCCTCTCAGAAACCTGCACTGAGAGGAATGAAGGTGTAGAATTAGGTGTGTCACTGCCAAGTACTTGCGGGCAATCTTCTATCAGTACACCAACGTCAGATTGTATAAGGCAAATTTCCCTGCCCCAACTGCTGCACCGACGAAAGAAGTTCGCTCCCAGCCATCCACATGCCCAGCAGTTGAATGCTAGCTTGGCTAAATTGCTAGCACTTGCACTGCTGCCTTTTCAGTTGGTAGACTCTGCCCCCTTCCGTGAGTTTGTGGAATGTGCGGTTCCTCAATGGCAGGTTCCCAAACACTACTTTTTTCACGGAAGGCGATTCCGGCTCTCTACCGGCATGTGGAAGGCAATGTCTTGACCTCGCTGGACAGGGCGGTCAGTGGTAAGGTGCATATTACCGCTGACTAATGGTCCAGCAGGCATGGACAGGGATGTTACCTATCTTTCACGGCGCATTGGGTGACTCTGCTGGCAGCTGGGAAGGATGCAGGACAGGGTGCAGTAGTGTTGGAGGTTGTTCCACCACCACACCTCCAAAATGCTACTAGTGGTGATTCTGACTAGGGCTGGGCGATTTCCCCCCCCCAAAAAATCTGCGATTTTTTTATAAAAAACTCGATTTACGATTCGATTTTTTTTTATTATATTAATTAAAGTGCATCAACAAACAAAATTGCAAAGGCAAACCCTTTCTCGAACTGCAAAGTCAGTGTGCAGTGTGCAACAAAGATTGTTAAACATCCAAATTATTAATACTGTATTTCGATTTAGCTAATAAAACAACAAAAAATCCTGAGGTTACTCTTAGTTGAATTGAACTGTGCCCATGCCTCACTGTGCTCATGCTTCACTGTGCCCAATGCCTCACTGTGCCCGTGCTTCACTGTGCCCATGCTTTAATCACTGTGCCCGTACCTGATGCAGATTTTCATGGGATACGGATTATACTGCTACACCGGCGGCCATTCCAGTATTCAAAAGCCGCGCCTCCTCCTCGTCTGTGATAGGCAGAACACTCAATTTCCCAGCATTCAGTGTTCCGCCTATCATGAACATCCGCTCATCCTCATAACACAGACGAGGATGAGAGGATTTCCATGATAGGCTGAACACTTCCGGCTGTGAAATTGAGTGTTCCGCCTATCACAGATGATGAGGACTCGGGAGGCAGGGCTTTTGAACACTGCAATGGCCGCCGTCTTTCTGCATGACACGCTGATCAGGTAGGCAGACGGCGGCTTGCGGTTAGTGTTACATTACATCTACTCGCGGTGGCTGCGGCAAGTAGATGTAATTGGGGTAACGCCACCCAGTGCCATTCCGGATACGCCCTCTGCAGTCCTGCTACGGAAACTTTCAAGGAAAAAAATAATAATAATAAAAAAAATAAAAAAAAATCGATTTTCTTCAAATCTGAATCGATTTGAACTCAAAACTCGATTCAAGATTAAAATCGATTTTTTTCCAAGCCCTAATTCTGACACACCTCTATCCTCCACCCCGTCCTCTTCTTCTTCCTCCATGGCATCTTCCTGTGCTGATTTGTCCTCGGAACCAGCGGTGCTCCGTAGGCATTCAAGGGGCTACGCAAGTATGCGCGCAAAAAGATGCCATGGGGTGCTTGAGCTGGTGTACTTGGGAGACAGGAGCCACACTGGGGCAGAGATTCTGTCAGCTCTGCAGGGGCAGGCTCAGAGGTGGTTGATGCCACGCCAGCTTAAGCCAGGAATGGTGGTTTGGGACAATGGCACCAACCTCCTCTCCGCCCTCCGACAGGGACAACTGACCCATGTGCCCTGTTTGGCTCACGTCCTTAACTTAGTGGTGCAGTGGTTCTTGGGCAGGTACCTGGGCTTACAGGATGTCCTGAGGCAGGCCAGGAAAGTCTGTGTGCATTTTTGCCGGTCATCTAATGCCAGTGCTCGGCTGGCTGACCTCCAAAATGAATTTAACCTGCCCAAGAACCGCCTAATCTGTGACATTACCAACAGGTGGAACTCAATGTTGGCCATGCTGCAATGGCTGCACACGCAGCAGAGGGCCATTAATGAGAATCTGTGCCAATATGGCACGAGGACAGGGTCAGGGGAGCTTGTTTTTTTTTTTGCCACACCAGTGGGTCATGATCAGGGATGCATGCACTGTCCTGTTACCATTTGAGGAGGCCACGAGGATGGTGAGCAGTGACAGTGCATGCATCAGTGACACTGTACCTCTTGTCCACCTGTTGGAGCATACGCTGCGTGGAATAATGGACAGGGCACTTGAGGCAGAACAGAGGCAGGAAGAGGAGGACTTCCTTGCCTCTCAAGGCCCCCTTTATCCAGACAGTGTTCCTGCTGGCCCACCTATCACACAGGAAGAGGATGAGGAGGAGGAGGAGGATTGTGTCAGCATGGAGGTGGAACCTAGCACTCAGTATCAGCAGCAGTCTTCAAGAGATCAATTACAGTCCCAAGAAACCCATGGACTTGTACGTGGCTGGGAGGAGGTGGCTGTGGATCATGTCGTCCTTAGTGACCCAGAGGACTCCGGACCGAATGCCTTAGCAAACCTACGCTGCATGGCCTCCCTGATCCTGCAATGCCTGCGGAAGGATCCTTGTATTCGTGGTATCAGGGAGAGGGATCATTACTGGCTGACAACCCTCCTTGATCCATGTTACAAGGGTAAGGTTGTGGACCTTATCTTGCCATCGCAGAGGGAGCAGAGGATGAAACATCTTCGGGGAGGACTTGCAGAAAGGTTTGTGCAATGCGTTACCAGAGCCTGGGAGGTTAAATTCCTGGTCCTGGACAACGTGTTGCTGAGGCTTCGGTCAGTCATAGAAGGAGCGGTGGAGAAGGTGGCCGTCTGACCGATGCCTTCAGAATTTTTTTTAGTCCGCAGCCCCAAGGTATGATCGGTTCCAGCAACCATCGCCAGTGTCTGGTTTACATGGTGCAGGAATATCTAGGGGCAAGATCGGACTCGGACACCTTTCCCACCGAAAATCCTCTGGTTACTGGGTCTTGAGGATGGATCACTGGCCAGAGCTTGCACAGTATGCAACTGAGCTACTGGCCTGTCCTGCATCCAGCGTTCTTTCGGAACGCATATTCAGTGCTGCTGGAGGCTTTGTAACCGATCACAGGGTGCGCCTGTCCACCGACTCGGTCGATCGACTGACCTTCATAAAAATGAATCAGTCTTGGATCACCACCAGCTACCAAGCACCTGATGCTGATGTAACCGAATATTTTTTTTTGAAATGTCAGATCCCTTCAAGACTGCCTATGCTGATGCTGAGTGACTATCCTGTTATGCTGAGTGACTATCCTCTTCCTCCTCAATTATCATGCTGATAGCTCGTAAGAACATTTTTGGTTCTGGGCACCGCCACCAGTGGCTAAGGCCCAATTTTTCTGCCCCTGTTTAACAGGGGCGTGTAATTAAAATTTTTGATGCAATACTTTGCAGCAGGGCTCATTCCTGCACTCCAACTAGAGTATCTGTGAGGGGTTGCAGTGTTGTGGCACCAGCACCAGTGCCTAAGGCCCAATTTTTCAGCCCCTGTTTAACAGGGGCGTGTAATTACAATTTGTGATGCAATACTTTGCAGCAGGGCTCATTCCTGCGCTCCAACTAGAGTATCTGTGAGGGGTTGCAGTGTTATGGCACCAGTGCCTAAGGCCCAATTTTTATGCCCCTGTTCAACAGGGGCATGTAATTACAATTCTTGATCTAATATTTCACAGCAGGGCCCATTCCTGCGCCCACCAAGAGTAACTGTGAGAGCTTACTGTGTTGTGGCAACACCACCACCACCACCACCAAAGGCCCAATTTTTCTGCCCCTGTTCAACAGGGGCATGTAATTACAATTCTTGATCTAATATTTCACAGCTGGGCCCATTCCTGCGCTCACCAAGAGTAACTGTGAGGACTTACAGTGTTGTGGCACCAGCACCACCACCAAAGGCCCAATTTTTCCTACCACTGTTCAACAATGGCATGTAATTACAATTCTTGATATAATAGTTCACAGCAGGGCCTTCCAGCGCCCACCAAGAGTAACTGTGAGGGTTTACAGTGTTGTGGCAACACCAACATCTAAGGGCCAAATTTCTGCAGAGTATATACAGCAGGCCCCTACTTTCAAACATCCAACTTACAAACGACTCCTACTTGCAAACCGAAGGAGACAACAGGAAGTGAGAGGAAATCTACCCCTAGGAAGGGAAGTTCTCTCCTGTAAGAGTTAATATGGGAAAAAGCTGTCTCCTCTCCACTGATGCTTTATCACTAATCCTTGTTTCACTAAAAAACCCAAATTTTCTAAAAACATTTGTCATTGGGACGGAAAGTGAGGTGAAATGTTCTGAACAGGTGCACAGACAGCAAAACAAATGTTACAGGGGTGATAACCCTTCCCTATGTTTTTCTAAAAGCTTAAAAATAGATTTTTTTGGCTGGAGCTACACTTTAAAAATGTACCAGTTCAAAATTACAAACAGATTCTACGTAACAACAAACCTACAGTCCCTGTCTTGTTTGCACCGCCTGTATACTGCTGTTCAGAGTATATAGGGCCTGGGGGCCCCACGCCTTTCCTTTTTTTAATTTGGGTGCGGGATTCCCTGTAAAATCCATACAAGACCCAAAGGGGCTGGTAATGGGCTGGGGGGGGGGGGGGGGGTTACCCATGCCATTTTTCTCAATGATTTTCATCCATATTGCCGGGACCAGACATTACATTAAAGCCGCAAGCAGTTTTAAATGACTTTTTTTCCTTTAGAAATGTCATTTTGTGCAGGGACAGTTCTAAGCACGGGAAACACGTGCCACTTCACAGGCATACTATAGACACCCCCCAGGTACGATATTTAAAGGAATATTTCACTACTTTTTTTTCACTTTAGGCATCATTAACCACTTAACGACTGCCGCATGTACATATACGTCGGCAGAATGGCACGGACAGGCACATCAACGTATCTGTACGTGCCTGCCTTCCCGCGGGTGGGGGGTCCGATCGGACCCTCCCCCGGCACATGCAGCGTTCGGTATCGCTTGAGGAGCAATCCGGGATGAGGGGGCGGCCATTGGTTTCTGGCCACCCCCTTGTGATCGCTCCCGGCGAATGAAATGCTTCCCCTGTCTGTGTAATGTAAACACAGGCAGAAGGAAGTGATGTCATCTCTCCATACGGCGCTCTTTTTGTCCAGAGCGCAGAGGAGAGAAGACATCAGGTTAGTGCACCAACAGTACACTGACACTAGAACACATAGGCACATAAATCACCCCCCCAGTCACCCCCAGACCACCCCCCAGATCACCCCCCAGCCCCCAGTCACAGTGTCACTGATTGCAGTGATCATTTATTTACTAATCACTGCATTTAGTGTCATCTGTGACAGTAAAAAGTTGCAGGGCAGTTAGGTTTAGGCCCCTTTAGGTCCAGGGTAGCCCCCTAACCCCCCCTAATAAAGGTTTAACCCCTTGATCGCCCCCCAGGTAACTCTTTCACCCCCTATCGCCAGTGTCACTAAGCGATCGTTTTTCTGATCGCTGTATTAGTGTCGCTGGTGCCGCTAGGTAGCCAGTTATTTTTTTAGGTTCGCCGCCAGGTTTTTATAGCGTCAGGTACCCCCATATACAACCTAATAAATGTTTTAACCCCCTGATTGCCCCTAGAGTTAACCCTTTCACCAGTGATCACCGTATAAGTGTCACTTGTGACACTGGTTAGCCAGTTAGTTATTTTGTTATTTAGGTTACCCGTCAGGTTTTTATATAGCGTTAGGTACCCCCATATATTACCTAATAAAGGTTTTAACCCCCTGATTGCCCCTAGTTAACCCTTTCACCAGTGATCACCGTATAAGTGTTACGGGTGATGCTGGTTTGTTAGTTTGCTTTTTATAGCATCAGGACACCTGCCGTATATAACCCAATAAAGGTTTAACCCCCTGATCGCCCGGCGGGTAATATCAATTAGGTTTTAGCGTCAGTTAGGGTCTGCGTCGCCCCAGGCAGTGTCAGGTTAGTGCCAGTAATGCTAACATCCACGCGCAAAGCATACACCTCCCTTAGTGGTATAGTATCTGAACAGATCAATATATGATCTGATCAGATCTATACTAGCGTCCCCAGCAGTTTAGGGTTCCCAAAAACACAGTGTTAGCGGGATCAGCTCAGATACCTGCTAGCACCTGCGTTTAGCCCCTCCGCCCAGCCCAGCCCAGCCCACCCAAGTGCAGTATCGATCGATCACTATCACTTACAAAACACAACACACATAACTGCAGCGTTCGCAGAGACAGGCCTGATCCCTGCGATCGCTAACAGTTTTTTTGGTAGCGTTTTATACATTTGCTGACAGTCAGGTGCTTTTTTACCTGTGGATCCTTACTAGTGTACCACTAAATTTAGAGTACAAAATGGCAAATCGAAGATACACTAGTAAAGAGGCCTACGAGATTCTGAGCATGACAGATAGTGAAGAGGAGGTCACGCATCTGTCAGATTCCGGCTCAGAATACAACCCCGTAGACAACGAAGATGAGGTCCCTGCTAAGGTCAGGCGTACCCGATCCTGATCTTCTGATGTTGTTGAGAAGCAAGAACCGCAGGGCTCTCGTATTATGGAGCAGAGAAGTACTAGCGCTGCTATTCCTTCTGGTGAACTGGCAAGCACCAGTGGCCTAGTACACCCTGGACATACATCCAGCACTGCAGTAACACTTGGTGACGTGGCGAGTCCCATAGGTGCAGTTTAAGCTGGCGAGGTAGCAAGCACAAGTAGTGTCCCGCTGCCACCAAGAAGAAGACAAAGGCAGGCCCATCGTGCCCATAGTGCCCTTCCTGCAGAATTTGCCTATCCTGATTGGGTGCCCAACACTTCTGCAGAACCCGTACTTCCCCCATTCACTGGCCAACCCGGTATTCAGGTGGAAACAGCTGATTTTACGCCACTTAATTATTATTCGCTGTTTTTCACGGAAGATCTCTATAGATCTATTGTGGACCAGAGTATTTTATATGCTGGTCAATTCATCGCCGCTAATCCCCAGTTGCCTTACCTTGCCAGAGATTGGAAACCAATTACGGTTTCCGAATTTAAAACCTTTCTGGGCCTTTCCCTCAACATGGGCACACATAAATTCTCGTCATTGCGCGCCTATTGGTCCACGCGCCCAATTGACCATATGCCCGTGGTTCTCTGCCTCCATGTCCAGGAAACGATACGAGCAGATCTTGCGGTTCATGCACTTCAACGACAATGAACTTTGTCGTCCACGTGGAGACCCTGAATACGATCGGCTCTACAAAATTCGGCCCCTCATAAACCACTTCAATGAACGTTTTGCAGCCTTGTTTACTCCTGATCAAGTTGTCTGTGTTGATGAGTAGGGATGAGCTTCGTGTTCGAGTCGAACATACGTTCGACTCGAACATCGGCTGTTCGATCGTTCGACGAAGATCAAACTATTTGGGCCGTTCGCGCCAAATTCGAGTGACGCGAACGGCCCACAATGCACTACGCCATCGCAGTGTCATCCAGGCGCTGTGATTGTCCAAGCATGCACTGTGACCCCGCATGCTTGGCCAATCACAGCGCCGGTAGCGAGGAGAGCAATGATTGGCCACAGGCAGGATGCCTGTGGCCAATTATTGCTGAGGGGGTTTAGTACACGCCCCACACTATAAAAGGCCGCCAGCGCGGCGGCCTTGTGTAGTGTGTTCCGGACCGGAGTAGGGAAAGAGAAGCATAGGCAGGGACAGTGTCATTATTTTTCCTTTACATAATCCTGGATTCCTTGTGTTTAGGGACAGATAAGGATAGGTAGGGAGAGTGTCAGTGACAGTGTGCTATTCTGTGCTAATCCTTGTTTGTAGGGACAGAGAGGTACAGTGAGGGAAAGTGTCAGTGTGCTATTCTGTTCTAAACCAATCTTGCTGATCCATATTTTCAATCCTTGAGTTTAGGGACAGAGAGGTACAGTGAGGGAAAGTGTCAGTGTGCTATTTTGTGCTAAATCTTGTTTGTAGGGACAGAGAGGTACAGTGAGGGAAAGTGTCAGTGTGCTATTTTGTGCTAAATCTTGTTTGTAGGGACAGAGAGGTACAGTGAGGGAAAGTGTCAGTGTGCTATTCTGTTCGAAACCAATTTTGCTGTTCCATATTTTCAATCCTTGAGTTTAGGGACAGGGAAGGAAAGTGTCAGTGTGCTATTGTGTTCTAAAACTATTTTGCTGAACCATATTTTCAATCCTTGAGTTGAGGGACAGAGAGGTACAGTGAGTGAAACTGACAGTGTGCTGTTCTGTTCTAAACCAAATTTGCTGTTCCATATTTTCAATCCTTGAGTTGAGGGACAGAGAGGTACAGTGAGGGAAAGTGTCAGTGTGCTATTCTGTTCTAAAACTATTTTGCTGAACCATATTTTCAATCCTTGAGTTGAGGGACAGAGAGGTACAGTGAGTGAAACTGACAGTGTGCTGTTCTGTTCTAAACCAAATTTGCTGTTCCATATTTTCAATCCTTGAGTTTAGGGACAGAGAGGTACAGTGAGTGAAACTGACAGTGTGCTGTTCTAAACCAAATTTGCTGTTCCATATTTTCAATCCTTGAGTTGAGGGACAGAGAGGTACAGTGAGGGAAAGTGTCAGTGTGCTATTCTGTTCTAAAACTATTTTGCTGAACCATATTTTCAATCCTTGAGTTGAGGGACAGAGAGGTACAGTGAGTGAAACTGACAGTGTGCTGTTCTGTTCTAAACCAAATTTGCTGTTCCATATTTTCAATCCTTGAGTTTAGGGACAGAGAAGGACACTCGTAGAAATTATCAGTGTGCTATTCTGTGCTAAATCTTGTTTGTAGGGAGGGACAGAGTAGGACAGTGAGGGAAAGTGTCAGTGTGCTATTCTGTTCTAAAACTATTTTGCTGAACCATATTTTCAATCCTTGTGTTTAGGGACAGAGAAGGATAGGCAGGGGACAGTGTCAGTGTCATTGTTGCTAAGCCTCCTGCACAGTATAAACCTGAAGGTAGCCCTTATTGCTGTTTTTCCCATCTCCCTGCAGGCCATCCATTAAAATGTCTGGAAGGCAACCAAGGAGAGGCAGACAGTCAGGAGGCAAAAAAAGAGGGCAAGCAGGCTCTGTGTCCAACAGTGCTGGTCGTGTACGCGGTGCATTGTCATCAGCACATGGCCATGGGACACGCTTGTCCTTGTTTTCGGCAGCTGGACATGTTGAGCCACATCATGCCGAAGACTTGGTAGAGTGGATGACCAAACCACCTCATCCTCCTCATCCTCTCTCACCCAGGCTCAGGGTACTGGCAAAGCAGCTGCCAAAGCGTCCTCTTCTCTGGTATCATTATCTACATTAGTCAATCCTTCCCTAGACCCACCATGCCCTCCTCCTGAGGAGTCCCCCGAACTGTTTGAGCACAGTGTTGGGTACATGCTCCAGGAGGATGCCCAGTGTTTGGAAGGATCTGATGATGATACCCAGCTAGAGGAAGGCAGCAGCGTGAGAGCAGAGAGAGGGGATGCTCAAGAAGGACACCAATCTGGCAGTCATGCTCCAGCAGCTGCAGCATATTGCCAGATTGGCTCCAGTGATGAGGAGGGAGGGAATGATGAGGTCACTGACTCCACGTGGGTGCCTAATAGGAGAGAGGAGGAGGAGGAGGATGAGGAGGAGGCACATCTCCAACGAGGCAGGATGCCCTTGAGTGGCCAGCGTATGGGCAGCACACCGACGGAATCACACCGCAGAGCTCCGCCTGTGCAGGGCGCTGCCTCTGCCCGTCATGCAAAAAGTTCTTTGGTGTGGGCCTTTTTTGAGGCGAGTGCATCAGATCGCACAGCTGCTGTTTGCAACATATGTCTCAAGCGTATATCGCGTGGCCAAAACATCAGCCGCTTGGGCACCACATGCTTGATCAGACATATGTTGACCTGCCATGCAGCTCGTTGGCAAGCCTACCTTAAAGACCCACACCAAAGAACAAAGCTGACCTCTTCTTGCACCGCATCAGCTGGGATCTCCAACCCCACTATACCTTCACTCCTCTCTGAAACCTGCTCTGAAAGGAATGAAGGTGTAGAATTAGGTGTGTCACAGGCAAGTACTTGCGGGCACTCTGCTAGCAGTACACCAACGTCCGATTCTAGCAGGCAAATTTCCCTGCCCCAGCTGCTGGACCGTCGAAAGAAGTTCACTCCCAGCCATCCACATGCCCAGCGGTTGAATGCTAGCTTGGCTAAACTGCTAGCGCTTCAACTGCTGCCTTTTCAGTTGGTAGACTCGGCCCCCTTCCGTGAGTTTGTGCAATGTGCGGTTCCTCAGTGGCAGGTTCCCAAACGACACTTTTTCGCACGGAAGGCTATTCCGGCTCTCTACAGGCATGTGGAAGGCAATGTCTTGGCCTCGCTGGACAGGGCGGTCAGCGGTAAGGTGCATATTACCGCTGACTCATGGTCCAGCAGGCATGGACAGGGACGTTACCTTTCTTTCACGGCCCATTGGGTCACTCTTTTGGCAGCTGGGAAGGATGCAGGACAAGGTGCAGTAGTGTTGGAGGTTGTTCCACCGCCAAGCCTCCAAAATGCTACTACTGGTTGTGACACACCTCTCTCCTCCACCCCCTCCTCTTCTTCTTCCTCCATGGCCTCTTCCTGTGGTTTGTCCTTGGAACCAGCGGTGCTCCGTAGGCGTTCAAGGGGCTACGCAAGTACGCAGGCAAAAAGATGCCATGCCGTGCTTGCGCTGGTGTGTTTGGGGGACAGGAGCCACACTGGGGCAGAGGTCCTGTCTGCTCTGCAGGGGCAGGCCGAGAGGTGGTTGACGCCACGCCAGCTTAAGCCAGGAATGGTGGTTTGCGACAATGGCACCAACCTCCTCTCCGCCCTCCGACAGGGACAACTGACCCATGTGCCCTGTATGGCTCACGTCCTTAACCTGGTGGTGCAGCGGTTCTTGGGCAGGTACCCGGGCTTACAGGATGTCCTGAGGCAGGCCAGGAAAGTCTGTGTGCATTTCCGCAGATAATGCCAGTGCTCGCCTGGCTGAGCTTGAAAAGGAGTTGAACCTGCCCAAGAACCGCCTTATATGTGACATGCCCACCAGGTGGAACTCAACGTTGGCCATGCTGCAGCGGCTGCACACGCAGCAGAGGGCCATCAATGAGTACCTGTGCGACTACGGCACCAGGACAGGGTCAGGGGAGCTCAGGTTTTTTTCACCACGCCAGTGGGGCATGATCAGGGATGCATGCACTGTCCTGGCACCATTTGAGGAGGCCACGAGGATGGTGAGCAGTGACAGTGCATGCATCAGTGACACTGTACCTCTTGTCCACCTGTTGGAGCACACGCTGCGTGGAATAATGGACAGGGCACTTGAGGCAGAACAGAGGCAGGAAGAGGAGGACTTCCTTGCCTCTCAAGGCCCCCTTTACCCAGACAGTGTTCCTTCTGTCCCACCCATCGCACAGGAAGAGGAGGAGGAGGAGGAGGAGGAGGATTGTGTCAGCATGGAGGTGGAGGCTGGCACTCAGCATCATCAGCAGCAGTCTTTTAGGGATGATTTACAGTCCCAAGAAACCAGTGGACTTGTACGTGGCTGGGAGGAGGTGGCTGCGGATCATGTCGTCCTTAGTGACCCAGAGGACTCCGGACTGAATGCCTCAGCTAACCTACGCTGCATGGCCTCCCTGATCCTGCAAAGTCTGCGGAAGGATCCTCGTATTCTTCGGATCAAGGAGAGGGACCATTACTGGCTGGCCACTCTCCTTGATCCACGGTACAAGGGTAAGGTTGCGGACCTTATCGTACCGTCGCAGAGGGAGCAGAGGATGAGACAACTCCGGGAGGCCTTGCAGAAAGGTCTGTGCAACGCGTTCCCAGAGACTGGGAGGTTACAAACTCCTGGTCCTGGACAACGAGTTGCTGAGGCTTCGGGCAGTCAAAGAAGGAGCGGTGGGGAAGGTGGCCGTCTGACCGATGCGTTCAGACAATTCTTTAGTCCGCAGCCCCAAAGTATGATCGGTTCCAGCAACCATCGCCAGCGTCTGATATACATGGTGCAGGAATACCTAGGGGCAAGGTCAGACTTGGACACCTTCCCCACCGAAAATCCTCTGGCTTACTGGGTCTTGAGGATGGATCACTGGCCAGAGCTTGCACAGTATGCAATTGAGCTACTGGCCTGTCCTGCATCCAGCGTTCTTTCAGAACGCACATTCAGTGCTGCTGGAGGATTTGTCACGGATCACAGGGTGCGCCTATCCACCGACTCGGTTGATCGACTGACTTTCATCAAGATGAACCAGTCTTGGATCACCACCAGCTACCACACACCAGATGCTGATATAACAGACTAATTGATTTTAAAATGTCACATCCCTTCAAGACTGATGCTGATGCTGAGTGCCTGTGCTGGCTATGTTGACTGGCTATCCTCCTCCTCCTCCTCCTCAATGATACGATTAACGATGATAGCTTGGAAGATCATTTTGGTTTATGGGTGACGCCACCAGTGGCTAAGGCCCAATTTTTCAGCCCCTGTTTAACAGGGGCGTGTAATTAAAATTTTTGATGCAATACTTTGCAACAGGCCTCATTGCTGTGCTCCAAGTACAGTATCTGTGAGGGGTTGCAGTGTTGTGCCACCAGTGCCTAAGGTCCAATTTTTCAGCCCCTGTTCAACAGGGGCATGCAATTATAATTATTGATCTAATAATTCACAGCAGGGCCCATTGCTGCGCCCACCAAGAGTAACTGTCAGGCCTTACAGTGTTGTGGCACCAGCACCACCATCACCACCACCACCACCACCACCAAAGGCCCAATTTTTAAGCCCCTGTTCAACAGGGGCATGCAATTATAATTATTGATCTAATAATTCACAGCAGGGACCATTGCTGCGCCCACCAAGAGTAACTGTCAGGCCTTACAGTGTTGTGGCACCAGCACCACCATCACCACCACCACCACCACCACCAAAGGCCTAATTTTTCAGCCCCTGTTCAACAGGGGCATGCAATTACAATTCTTGATCTAATAATTCACAGCAGGGCCCATTGCTGCGCCCACCAAGAGTAACTGTCAGGCCTTACAGTGTTGTGGCACCAGCACCACCATCACCACCACCACCACCACCAAAGGCCTAATTTTTCAGCCCCTGTTCAACAGGGGCATGCAATTACAATTCTTGATCTAATAATTCACAGCAGGGCCCATTGCTGCGCCCACCAAGAGTAACTGTCAGGCCTTACAGTGTTGGGGCACCAGCACCACCATCAAAGGCCCAATTTTTACTACCACTGATCAACAATTATATGTTATTACAATTCCTGATATAATAGTTGACAGCAGGGCGTTCCAGCACCCACCAAGAGTAACTGTGAGTGCTTACAGTGTTGTGCCAACACCAACACCTAAGGGGCCAATTTCTGCAGAGTATATACGGCAGGTTCCTACTTTCAAACATCCAACTTACAAACGACTACTACTTGCAAACGGAAGAAGACAACAGGAAGTGAGAGGAAATCTACCCCTTGGAAGGAAAATTCTCTCCTGTAAAAATTAATATGGGAGAAAGGTGTCTCCTCTCTACTGATGCTTTATCACCAATCCTTGTTTCAATAAAAACACCACATTTCAAAAACAGTTGTCATTGGGACGCAAAGTGAGGTGAAATGTTCTGAACAGGGGCACAGACAGCAAAAAAAATGTGACAGGGGTGATAACCGTTCCCTATGTTTTACAAAAAACAAAAAAAAAGGAATTTGCCATGGAGCTCCACTTAAGCAATGCAGCTGTTCAAAATTATAAACAGATTCTACATAAGAACAAACCTACAGTCCCTGTCTTGTATGCACCGCCTGTATATGGCTGTTCAGAGTATATAGGTCCTTTTTTATTTTGTGTGCGGGGTTCCCCTTAATATCCATACAAGACCCAAAGGGGCTGGTAATGGGCTGGGGTAGGGGGGGGTTGATGGGGTAGCTATGCCATTTTTCCTAAAGATTTTCATCCATATTACCGGGACCAGACATTGCATTAAAGCCGCAAGCAGTTTTAAATGACTTTTTTCCCTTTAGAAATGTTATTTTGTGCAGGGACAGTTCTAAACACGGGAAACACGTGGCACTTCACAGGCATACTTTAGACACCCCCCAGGTACAATATTTAAAGGAATATTTGACTTTTTTTTTTTTCACTTTATGCATCATTAAAATGACTGCTCCCGGAAAACGTCAGTTTTTAAAACTTCTTTTTGCATTGATACATGTCCCCTGGTGCAGAAGCCGGGTTCCCAAACTCTGTTTCGGACAATAACATGGATAATAGTCGTTATAATTAGCACTTTAGAATCCGAACGTTCGCATCCATTGTATTTAATAGGGTTCTAATGTTCGCTGCGAACTTTCGGTCCGTTCGCGGGTTCTGGTGCGAACCGAACCCGGGGGTGTTCGGCTCATCAGTATTGATGAGTCCCTGATTAAATTTTCTGGCCGCTTGTCTTTCAAACAGTACCTTCCCAGCAAGCGTGCCAGATATGGGGTCAAGCTCTATAAGTTCTGTGACAGGGCAACGGGCTATATATGTAGCTTTATGGTTTATGAGGGAAAAGACAGTCACGTAGAGCCGGAGAACTGCCCAGATTACATAGGGAGCGCTGGCAAGATAGTGTGGAACTTGGTGTCACCCTTATTCGGAAAGGGGTACCACTTGTATGTGGACAATTATTGGGGTGCAATTCCACATATAACCATGGCATGTGTGAGCAATATATCATTTAGTGATATATATTTAAAAAAAATATATTTTTTTTTTTCTCATTATTCAATCACTTGGGACAAAAATAAATAAATATTCAATGGGCTCAACATGCCTCTCAGAAATTTCCTTGGGGTGTCTACTTTCCAAAATTGGGTCATTCGGGGGGGGGGGGGGTTGTAGTGCCCTGACATTTTAGCACCTCAAGAAATGAGATAGGCAGTCATAAATTAAAAGCTGTGTAAATTCCAGAAAATGTACCCTAGATTTTAGACGCTATAACTTTTGCGCAAACCAATAAATATACGCTTATTGACATTTTTTTACTAAAGATGTGGCTGAATGCATTTTGGCATAAATGTATGACTAAAATTGAGTTTATTCAATTTCGGCCTTTTTCCGTTTATATCGCAAAAAATAAAAATCGAAGAGGGAATCAAATATCATCAAAAAAAACCTCTATTTGTGGGAAAAAAAGGACGCAAATTTTGTTTGGGTACAACGTTGCATGACCGCGCAATTACCAGTTAAAGCAGCAAAGTGCAAAATTGTAAAAACACCTCTGGTCTTTGAGCTGCATATTGGTCCGGGGCTTAAGTGGTTAAAATCACTGCTCCCAAAAAATCATCAGTTTTTAAAACTTTTATTTGCAGTGATACATGTCCCCTGGGGCAGGACCTGGATCCCCAAACCCTTTTTAGGACAATAACTTGCATATTAGCCTTTATAAATAGCACTTTTGATTTCGAACATTCGAGTCCCATCGACTTTAACGGGATTCTAAAGTTCGCGTAAACTTTCAGTCCGTTCACAGGTTCTGGTGCGAATCGAACTGGGGGGTGTTCAGCTCATCCCTACTGCCTATGCTGATGCTAAGTGACTATCCTGTTATGCTGAGTGACTATCCTCTTCCTCCTAAATGATCATGCTGATAGCTTGTAAGAACATTTTTGGTTCTGGGCACCGCCACCAGTGGCTAAGGCCCAATTTTTCTGCCCCTGTTTAACAGGGGCGTGTAATTACAATTTTTGCTGCTATACTTTGCAGCAGGGCTCATTCTTGCGCTCCAACTAGAGTTTCTGTGAGGGGTTGCAGTGTTGTGGCACAAGCACCAGTGCCTAAGGCCCAATTTTTCTGCCCCTGTTTAACAGGGGCGTGTAATTACAATTTTTGCTGCTATACTTTGCAGCAGGGCTCATTCCTGCAATCCAACTAGAGTTTCTGTGAGAGGTTGCAGTTTTGTGGCACCGCCACCAGTGGCTAAGGCCCAATTTTTCTGCCCCTGTTTGACAGGGGCGTGTAATTAAAATTTTTGATGCAATACTTTGCAGCAGGGCTCATTCCTGCGCTCCAACTAGAGTGTCTGTGAGGGGTTGCAGTGTTGTGGCACCAGTGCCTAAGGCCCAATTTTTCTGTCCCTGTTTAACAGGGGTGTGTAATTACAATTTTTGCTGTAATACTTTGCAGCAGGGCTCATTCCTGCGCTCCAACTAGAGTATCTGTGAGGGGTTGCAGTGTTGTGGCACAAGCACAAGTGCCTAAGGCCCAATTTTTCAGCCCCTGTTCAACAGGGGCATGTAATTACAATTCTTGATCTAATATTTCACACCAGGGCCCATTCCTGCGCCCACCAAGAGTAACTGTGAGGCCTTACAGTGTTGTGGCAACACCACCACACCGTCCACCACCAAAGGCCCAATTTTTCCGACCCTGTTAAACAGGGGCATGTAATTACAATTCTTGATATAATATTTCACAGCAGGGCCCGTTCCTGCGCCCACCAAGAGTAACAGTGAGGGCTTACAGTGTTGTGGCAACACCAACACCTAAGGCCCAAATTTCTGCAGGGTATATAGGGCAGGCCCCTACTTTCAAACATCCAACTTACAAACGACTCCTACTTGCAAACGGAAGGAGACAACAGGAAGTGAGAGGAAATATACCCCTAGGAAGGGAAATTCTCCCTGTAAGAGTTCCTTGTTTAAAAACCCCAAATTTTCAAAATCCAATTGTAATTGGGACAGAAAGTGAGATGAAATCTTCTGAACAGGTGCACAGACAGCAAAACAAATGTTACAGGGGTGATAACCCTTCCCTATGTTTTCCAAAAAGCTTAAAAATAGATTTTTCAGCTGGAGCTACACTTTAAAAATGTACCAGTTCAAAATTACAAACAGATTCTACTTAACCCTTTCCATACAGGGCTTTTTATACCACTTCCATACCGGGCCTATTCTGGCACTTCTCTCCTACCTGTACAAATCATCATTCTTTTGCTAGAAAATTACTCAGAACCCCCAAACATTATATATGGTTTTTTTTAGCAGATACCCTAGGGAATAAAATGACGGTCGTTGCAACTTTTTATCTTGCACAGTATTTGAGCAATAATTTTTCAAACGCCTTTTTTTGGGGGAAAAAAATGGTTTCATGAATTAAAAAATAACAAAACAGTAAAGTTAGCCCAATTTTTTTGTAAAATATGAAAGCTTATGTTACGCCAAGTAAAAAGATACCTAACATGTCACGCTTTAAAATTGCGCACACTCATGGAATGGTGCCAAACTTCGGTGTAGGGCTGCAACTAACAATTATTTTCATAATCGATTAGTTGGCCGATTATTGTTTCGATTAATCGATTAATCGGTTAACCACTTAACCACCGCCCACCGCCGATTTACGTCGGCAGAATGGCATGGACAGGCAGAATCACGTAGATCTACGTGATCGCCTTTGTGCAGTTGGGGGGTCCATCCGGACCCCCCTTCACTGCAGTGAGCGGCCGTTAAGTGTTCGGGAGCGATCAGGCATGAGGGGGCGGCCGCTCGATTCCGCCCCCCCCCTCGCGATCGCTCCCGGCCAATGAAAATGCTTCCTCCGCCATGTGATGTAAACACAGGCTGGAGGAAGTGATGTCATCTCCCTCGCCGCGGTCTTTTTGTTCCCGGAGCCGAGGAGAGAAGACAGAGGTTAGTGCTCCAACAGTCCACTGACACGTAGGTACACATAGGCACACAAATCACCCCCCAGTCACCCCCAGATCACCCCCCAGGTCACCCCAAAGCCCCCAATCACAGTGTCACTGATTGCAGTGATCATTTATTTTACTGATCACTGCATTTAGTGTCATCTGTGATTGTAAAAAGTTGCAGGGCAGTTAGGATTAGGCCCCTTTAGGTCCAGGGTAGCCCCCTAACCCCCCCCCCTAATAAAGGTTTAACCCCTTGATCACCCCCCAGGTAACCCTTTCACCCCCTAACTTCAGCGTCACTAAGCGATTGTTTTTCCGATCGCTGTATTCGTGTCGCTGGTGTTTTAGATAGGCAGTTATTTTTTTTTTAGGTTCGCCGCAGGTTTTTATTAGTCTCAGGTACCCCCATATATTATTTTAACCCCCTGATTGCCCCTAGAGTTAACCCTTTCACCAGTGATCGCCGTATAAGCGTCACTGGTGTCACTGGTTAGCCAGTAAGTTATTTAGTTATTTAGGTTACCCGTCAGGTTTTTATATAGTGTCAGGTACCCCCATATTTAACCTAATAAAGGTTTTAACCCCCTGATTGCCCCTAGTTAACCCTTTCACCAGTGATCACCATATAAAGGTTACGGGTGACGCTGGTTGATTAGTTTGCTTTTTATAGCATCAGGGCACCCGCCGTATATAACCCAATAAAGGTTTAACCCCCCTGATCGCCCGGCGGGTGAGATCAATTAGGTTTTAGCGCCAGAGAGGGTCTGCGTCGCCCCAGGCAGTGTTAGGTTAGTGCCAGTAACGCTAACACCCACGCGCAAAGCATACACCCCCCTTAGTGGTATAGTATCTGATCAGATCTATACTAGCATCCCCAGCGGTTTAGGGTTCCCAAAAACGCAGTGTTAGCGGGATCAGCCCAGATACCTGCTAGCGCCTGCGTTTAGCCCCTCCGCCCAGCCCAGCCCAGCCCAGCCCACCCAAGTGCAGTATCGATCGATCACTGTCACTTACCAAACACAACACACATAACTGCAGCGTTCGCAGAGACAGGCCTGATCCCTGCGATCGCTAACAGTTTTTTTGTAGCGTTTGATATATTTGCTGACGACAGTCAGGTGCTTTTTTTCCTGTGAATCTTACTAGTGTACCCCTAAATTTAGAGCCCAAAATGGCAAGACGAAGGTACACTAGTAAAGAGGCCTACGAGATTCTGAGCATGACAGATAGTGAAGAGGAGGTCACGTATCTGTCAGATTCAGGCTCAGAATATCTTCCCGTAGAAGACAGTGACGTCAGCGGCCCCACGTCAGATAGCTCTGACGACGAAGTTGAGGTCCCTGCTAAGGTCAGGTGTACCCGATCCCGATCTTCTGAGGTTGTTGAGGAGCAAGAACCGCAGGTCTCTCGTATCATGGAGCAGAGTAGTACTAGCGCCGCTATTCCTTCTGGTGAACTGGCAAGCACCAGCGGCCTAGTACAGCCTGGACGTACATCCAGCACTGCAGTAACACTTGGTGACGTGGCGAGTCCCATAAGTGCAGTTCAAGCTGGCGAGGTGGCAAGCACAAGTAGTGTCCCACTGCCACCAAGAAGACAAAGGCAGGCCCGTCGTGCCCATACTGCCCTTCCTGCAGAATTCGCCTATCCTGATTGGGTCCCCACCACTTCTGCAGAACCCGTACTTCCCCCATTCACTGCCCAACCCGGTATTCAGGTGGAAACAGCTGATTTTATTCCAATTGATTTTTATTCGCTGTTTTTCACGGAAGATCTCTATAGATCTATTGTGGACCAGAGTAATTTATATGCTGGTCAATTTATCGCCGCTAACCCCCAGTTGCCTAAAATTGCCAGAAATTGGAAACCAATTACGGTTTCCGAATTTAAGACCTTTCTGGGCCTTTCCCTCAACATGGGCACACATAAATTTCCGTCATTGCGTGCTTATTGGTCCACGCACCCAATTGACCACATGCCCGTGTTCTCTGCCTCCATGTCCAGGGCACGATACGAGCAGATTTTGCGGTTCATGCACTTCAACGACAATGAACTTTGTCGTCCACGTGGGGACCCTGAATACGACCGGCTCTATAAAATTCGGCCCCTCATAAACCACTTCAACGAACGTTTTGCAGCTTTGTTTACTCCCGATCAAGTTGTCTGCGTTGATGAGTCCCTGATTAAATTTTCTGGCCGCTTGTCTTTCAAGCAGTACCTTCCCAGCAAGCGTGCCAGATACAGGGTCAAGCTCTACAAGTTCTGTGACAGGGCAACAGGCTATGTAGTGAACTTTACGGTTTATGAGGGAAAAGACAGTCAGATTGAGTCGGTCAACTGCCCGGATTACATAGGGAGCGCTGGCAAGATAGTGTGGAACTTGGTGTCACCCTTATTCGGAAAGGGGTACCACTTGTATGTGGACAATTATTACACGAGCGTGCCACTGTTTAGTCACTTGTTTGATCATCAGATTGGAGCATGTGGCACCGTGCGACCTAATCGCCGGGGCTTTCCCCAGCGGCTTGTAGATGCCCGTCTTAGGCTGGGGGAGAGAGCCTGCTTGAAGTGTAAAAACTTGCTCGCTATGAAGTGGAGGGACAATAAGAATGTTTTCCTTCTTACCTCCCTTCATGCAGACACGACAGTCCAAATTCGTACGGCGACTGGTGTTGTGGAGAAACCCCTCTGTGTCCACGAATATAGCCAAAATATGGGAGGGGTGGACCTCAACGACCAGTTGATGGCGCCGTATCTAATTGACCGTAAGGCGAGACGCTGGTACAAAAAAGTGTCTCTATCATTATTCCAATTGGCTTTGCTGAACGCTCATGTGCTATACAGAGCTTCAGGCGGGACGTTATCTCTTCTAAAATTCCAGAATGAGATAGTCACAGAACTCCTGTATCCAGGCGGTTCTGCACCTCACCATCCCCAACCAAATGCAGTAAGCCGGCTGCATGAGAGGCATTATTCGTATGTCCTCCCGAGTACCCCTACCCAAAGCCACCCCCAAAAAAGATGTCGTGTCTGTAGCAAGCGCGGATTTAGGCGTGACACCCGTAGTTTTTGTCCACTCTGTCCTGACAAGCCTGGTCTTTGCCAAGGTGAATGTTTTGAACGCTACCACTCAAAAGTGAAGTTTTAGCGTAGGGTACAGCATTTCACAGACAAGGACACACTTACACAGGGTCTCCCAAGATGCCATTACATTTTGAGAGACCCGAACCATTACAGTTGTAAAGTTACAAAAAAAAGTGTAAAAAAGAAAAAAAAACGTAAAAAACAAAACACAAAAAAAATATAAAATAAAAAAAACAAAAATAGTTGTCGTTTTATTGTTCTCTCTCTCTCTATTTTCTCTCTATTGTTCTGCTCTTTTTTACTGTATTCTATTCTGCAATGTTTTATCATGCTTGCTTTTCAGGTATGTAATTTTTTGTTTTCAGGTGCGCCATTCAACTGCAGCGCGGAATTATTTATCTTGACAGCAACAGCGTTTGCTCCCACGATACATAAAGCCGTGACTCCAGTGCTGTAGGAGGTGATTTCACCACCACAGTTAAAAAAAAGAGCATATATGCCGAAGCATGGGGGCAGCAGGGGCGGAGGAGCGATTTTGCTCCTAATGCCGTGTACATACGGTCGAAATTCCGATGGAGGCCTGCCCGTGGAAAATTCCGACCGTGTGTACGCGGCATAACTTTTTTGCGGGAGGATGCCCCCATGCTTCGGCATATATATATTTTAGGCACAGGTTGCGTTAAAACATTTTTTTATTTTTTACTAGGTTTTGTTTTGGTATTTGCTTTGCAGGTATGGCATGGTAAGGTCTTACTGTTGTACTGTAATGTTACTTTGTTTTAATGTTTACCACCATTTGCTTAGCAGGTACGCCATTCAGTTGCAGCGCGGATCTATTTATCTTGACAGCAACAGCGTTTGCTCCCACGATACATAAAGCCGTGACTCCAATGCTGTAGGAGGTGATTTCACCACCACAGTTAAAAAAAAAGAGCATATATGCCGAAGCATGGGGGCAGCAGGGGCGGAGGAGTGATTTTGCTCCTAATGCCGCGTACATACGGTCGAAATTCCGACGGAGGCCTGCCCGTGGAAAATTCCGACCGTGTGTACGCGGCATAACTTTTTTGCGGGAGGATGCCCCCATGCTTCGGCATATATATATTTTAGGCAGAGGTTGCGTTAAAACATTTTTTTATTTTTTACTAGGTTTTGTTTTGGTATTTGCTTTGCAGGTATGGCATGGTAAGGTCTTACTGTTGTACTGTAATGTTACTTTGTTTTAATGTTAACCACCATTTGCTTAGCAGGTACGCCATTCAGTTGCAGCGCGGATCTATTTAACTTGACAGCAACAGCGTTTGCTCCCACGATGCATAAAGCCGTGACTCCAACGCTGTAGGAGGTGATTTCACCACCACAGTTAAAAAAAAGAGCATATATGCCGAAGCATGGGGGCAGCAGGGGCGGAGGAGCGATTTTGCTCCTAATGCCGCGTATATACGGTCGAAATTCCAACGGAGGCTTGCTCGTAGAAAAGTCCGACCGTGTGTACGCGGCATAACCTTTTATGCCGCGTACATACGGTCGAAATTCCGACGAAGGCTTGACCGTGTGTACGCGGCATAACTTTTTTGCGGGAGGATGCCCCCATGCTTCGGCATATATGCCCATCATTAGAAGTGGGTGGATGAAGGGAGGTATTCTAATGGTGGGCATACCCACCAATCAATCTCTTTTTTTCGTTCAGCCAATAGGCTGTATGAAAAAAAAGATTACAATACATGTCCAACAAGGACCAGCAACGTACTGGTATGTTGCTGGACTTTGAATGTTTATACCAGAATGATGCCTGCGGGTTTAGGTATCATCTTGGTATCATTCTTTTCAGCCAGCAGCCGGCTTTCATGTAAAAGCAATTCTAGCAGATAATTAGCCTCTAGACTGCTTTTACAAGCAGTGGGAGGGAATGTCCCCCCCGGATATAAAAAGCGCCATTGGGAAATTGGGAAAGCATTTTATCACACCGATCTTGGTGTGGTCAGATGCTTTGAGGGCAGAGGAAAGATCTAGGGTCTAACCCCCCAATTTTTTTCAAAAAAAGAGTACCTGTCACTACCTATTGCTATCATAGGGGATATTTACATTCCCTGAGATAACGATAAAAATGGTAAAAAAATAAAATATGGAAGGCACAGTTTAAAAATAAAATAAAAAAGCCAAATAAATAATAAAAAAAAAAAGCACCGCTGTCCCCCCCTGCTCTTGCGCAAAGGCGAACGCAAGCGTCGGTCTAGCGTCATATGTAAACAGCAATTGCATCATGCATGTGAGGTATCACCGCGAAGGTCAGATCGAGGGCAGTCATTTTAGCAGTAGACCTCCTCTGTAAATCTAACGTGGTAACCTGTAAAGGCTTTTAAATGCTTTTAAAAATGAATGTAGTTTGTCGCCGCTGCGCGTTTGTGCGCAATTTTAAAGCATGTCGTGTTTGGTATCCATGTACTCGGCCTATGATCATCTTTTTTATTTCATCAAACATTTGGGCAATATAGTGTTTTTTAGTGCATTAAAAATAAAAAAGTGTGTTTTTCCCCCAAAAAATGCGTTTGAAAAATCGCTGCGCAAATACTGTGTGGAAAAAAAAATGCAACACCCACTATTTTAATCTGTAGGGCCTTTGCTTTAAAAAAATATATAATGTTTGGGGGTTCAACATAATTTTCTTGCAAAAAAATTTTTTTTTTCATGTAAACAAAAAGTGTCAGAAAGGGCTTTGTCTTCAAGTGGTTAGAAGAGTGGATGATGTGTGACATAAGCTTCATAATGTTGTGCATAAAATGCCAGGACAGTTCAAAACCCCCCCAAATGACCCCATTTTGTAAAGTAGACACCTCAAGCTATTTGCTGAGAGGCATGTTGAGCCCATTGAATATTTTTTTTTTTGTCCCAAGTGATTGAATAATGACCAAAAAAAAAAAAAAATGTACAAAAAGTTGTCACTAAATTATATATTGCTCAAACATGCCATGGGCATATGTGGAATTACACCCCAAAATACATTCTGTTGCTTCTCCTGAGTACGGGGATACCACATGTGTGGGACTTTTTGGGAGCCTAGTCGCGTACGGGACCCCAAAAACCAAGCACCGCCTTCAGGATTTCTATGGGTGTAAATTTTTGATTTCACTCCTCACTGCCTATCACAGTTTCGGAGGCCATGGAATGCCCAGATGGCACAAAACCCCCCCAAATGACCCCATTTTGGAAAGTAGACACCCCAAGCTATTTGCTGAGAGGTATGTTGAGTATTTTGCAGATCTCGCTTTTTGTCACAAAGTTTTGAAAATGTAAAAAAAGAAAAAAAAAAGAAAAAAAAATGTCTTTCTTAATTTTCAAAAACAAATGAGAGCTGTAAAATACTCACCATGCCTCTCAGCAAATAGCTTGGGGTGTCTACTTTCCAAAATGGGGTCATTTGTGGGGGTTTTGGGCTATTTTGACATTTTATGGCCTTCAAAACTGTGATAGGTAGTGAGGAGTGAAATCAAAAATTTATGCCCTTAGAAACCTTGAAGGCGGTGCTTGGTTTTTGGGGTCCCGTACGCGGCTAGGCTCCCAAAAAGTCCCACACATGTGGTATCCCCGTACTCAGGAGAAGCAGCAGAATGTATTTTGGGGTGTAATTTCACATATAACCATGGCATGTGTGAGCAATATATCATTTAGTGACAACTTTTTGTACATTTTTTTTTCTTTTTGTCATTATTCAATCATTTGGGACAAAAAAAAAATATTCAATGGGCTCAACATGCCTCTCAGCAAATAGCTTGGGGTGTCTACTTTCCAAAATGGGGTCATTTGGGGGGGTTTTGTGCCATCTTGGCATTTTATGGCCTTCAAAACTGTGATAGGTAGTGAGGAGCGAAATCAAAAATTTATGCCCTTAGAAACCTTGAAGGCGGTGCTTGGTTTTTGGGGTCCCGTACGCGGCTAGGCTCCCAAAAAGTCCCACACATGTGGTATCCCCGTACTCAGGAGAAGCAGCAGAATGTATTTTGGGGTGTAATTTCACATATGCCCATGGCATGTGTGAGCAATATATCATTTAGTGACAACTTTGTGCAAAAAAAAAAAAGTTTTTCATATTCCCGCAACCTGTGGCAAAATATAAAATATTCCATGGACTCAACATGCCTCTCAGCAAATAGCTTGGGGTGTCTACTTTCCAAAATGGGGTAATTTGGGGGGTTTTGTGCTATTTTGGCATTTTATGGCCTTCGAAACTGTGATAGGTAGTGAGGAGTGAAATCAAAAATTTACGCCCTTAGAAATCCTGAAGGCGGTGCTTGGTTTTTGGGGCCCTGTACGCGGCTAGGCTCCCAAAAAGTCCCACACATGTGGTATCCCCGTACTCAGGAAAAGCAGCAGAATGTATTTTGGGGTGCAATTCCACATATAACCATGGCATGTGTGAGCAATATATCATTTAGTGACAACTTTTTGTACATTTTTTTTTTCTTTTTGTCATTATTCAATCATTTGGGACAAAAAAAAAATATTCAATGGGGTCAACATGCCTCTCAGCAAATAGCTTGGGGTGTCTACTTTCCAAAATGGGGTCATTTGGGGGGGTTTTGTGCCATCCTGGCATTTTATGGCCTTCAAAACTGTGATAGGTAGTGAGGAGTGAAATCAAAAATTTATGCCCTTAGAAACCTTGAAGGCGGTGCTTGGATTTGGGGTCCCGTACGCGGCTAGGCTCCCAAAAAGTCCCACACATGTGGTATCCCCGTACTCAGGAGAAGCAGCAGAATGTATTTTGGGGTGTAATTTCACATATGCCCATGGCATGTGTGAGCAATATATCATTTAGTGACAACTTTGTGCAAAAAAAAAAAAGTTTGTCATATTCCCGCAACTTGTGGCAAAATATAAAATATTCCATGGACTGAACATGCCTCTCAGTAAATAGCTTGGGGTGTCTACTTTCCAAAATGGGGTCATTTGGGGGGGTTTTGTGCTATTTTGGCATTTTATGGCCTTCGAAACTGTGATAGGTAGTGAGGAGTGAAATCAAAAATTTGCGCCCTTAGAAATCCTGAAGGCGGTGCTTGGTTTTCGGGGTCCCGTACGTGGCTAGGCTCCTAAAAAGTCCCACACATGTGGTATCCCCGTACTCAGGAGAAGCAGCAGAATGTATTTTGGGGTGCAATTCCACATATAACCATGGCATGTGTGAGCAATATATCATTTAGTGACAACTTTTTGTAAATTTTTTTTTTTTTGTCATTATTCAATCACTTGGGACAAAAAAAAAAAATATTCAATGGGCTCAACATGCCTCTCAGCAATTTCCTTGGGGTGTCTACTTTCCAAAATGGGGTCATTTGGGGGGGTTTTGTACTGCCCTGCCATTTTAGCACCTCAAGAAATGAGATAGGCAGTCATAAATTTAAAGCTGTGTAAATTTCAGAAAATTTACCCTAGTTTGTAAACGCTATAACTTTTGCGCAAACCAATAAATATATGCTTATTGACATTTTTTTTACTAAAGACATGTGGCTGAATACATTTTGGCCTAAATGTATGACTAAAATTGAGTTTATTCGATTTTTCTTATAACAAAAAGTAGAAAATATAATTTTTTTTCAAAATTTTCTGGCTTTTTCTGTTTATATCGCAAAAAATAAAAATCGCAGAGGCAATCAAATACCATTAAAAGAAAGCTCTATTTGTGGGAAGAAAAGGACGCAAATTTCATTTGGGTACAACATTGCATGTCCGCACAATTTACAGTTAAAGCAGCGCAGTGCCGAATCCCAAAAACAGGCCTGGTCCTAATGGCCCGAAATAGTCCGGGGCTTAAGTGGTTAATAACCGTAAAAAAAAAAAAAATTGTAATTTTGCTGCGATTTGCATTTTTACATTTTTTTTGGCCAATTTGTTGTTGGGCAGGTAAAAAAAAACACAAATTGCCACAAAAACACATTATTACATGCTTTTCTGCAGCTTCTCCGTTGAAGTATATTGAACCAAAAAAACAAAATAGCACAGTTTTGTGTTAAAAAAGGTACGTGGCCTTTCCAAATACGCAGCAGCTGAAAAAAATCATGGATGTGAACGTGTCCCATAGGAAACCATGTGAATGATCTGTAGTGTGTTTCTGCATAAAGCACCAAAAAAACACAGAGGTGTGACCCAGGCCTGAGATGTTTAGTAACATAATGGGGTTAAAAAAACAAAAATTAGTACAAAAAGAGCAAATAATCGCTGTAAGGGGTTCATTTTTTACTGTGGGACAGTGAAAGTATTATTTTGGGTAGCGATTTGCTCTTTTTGTACTATAAAGGGCTCATTTTTTTTTTAACCCCATTAGGTTACTGGCCGATTAATCGATTATGAAAATAGTAATCGATTAATTTCATAATCGATTAGTTGTCGATTAATCGATTAGTTGTTTCGGCCCTACTTCGGTGCTTAAAAATCTCCATATTCGACGCTTTGAAATTTTTTAGAGGTTACCAGGTTAGAGTTACAGAGGAGGTCTAGTGCTAGAATTGTTGCACGCGCTCTAACGCACGCGGCGATACCTCATATATGTGGTTTGAACGGCGTTTACATATGTGGGCGGGACTTACGTGTGCGTTCGCTTCTAAGCGCGAGCTGTTGGGGACGGGCGTTTTAAAATATATATATATATATATATATATATATATATATATATATATATATATTTTTTTTTTTTTACTTTTTTTTTTTTTACTTTTTTTTTACACTTTTTTTCGATCATTTTTATTCCTATTACAAGGAATGTAAACATCCCTTGTAATAGGAATGTGTGTGACAGGTCCTCTTTATGAAGAGATGCAGGGTCAATAAGACCCCACATCGCTCCTCAAGGCTGGAAAGCATGAGATCGTGAAAAAATTTTCACTGATCTCATACTTACAGTCGCAATGGCGGCTTTGTTTACATCTGAGGACCCGGGTGTGACGTCATCATATCGTGCCCGGGCCTCCGACGGTCATAGAGATGACTGGTGACCATCTGGTCACCAGTCATCTCTATGCTTATCTCGTGACCCACCACCGGCGCTGGACGATTCTCTCCGGGTCCCCGATGGCACGGGAGAGCCCGGAGAAGCACCGGATGGTGGCGGGAGGGGGGGATGTCCCCTCCCGCCGCCTATAAGAACGATCAAGCGGCGGAAACCGCCGCTATGATCATTCTTATGGTGCGCAGAATCGCTGGCTGAAGACAAGGATATCTGAATGATGCCTCTAGCTGCAGGCATCATTCAGATATCCCCCCTCAAACCCAGGACGTCATATGACGTTCACCCGGAGGGAGAGAGGGTTCCTGCCAGCGTCATTTTACAATGACCCAGTATGGAAGTGGTTAAGAACAAACCTACAGTCCCTGTCCTGTTTGCACCGCCTATATACTGCTGTTCAGAGCATATAGGGCCTTTTTTTAATTTGGGTGCGGGGTTCCCCTTAATATCCATACAAGACCCAAATGGGCTGGTAATGGGCTGGGGGGGGGTCGTACCTATGCCGTTTTTCTCAATGGTTTTCATCCATATTGCCGGGACCAAACATTACATTAAAGCCGCAAGCAGATTTAAATGACTTTCCTGGTGCCTCCATGGCAGCATACCTGTGATAGAGCTCCGCCTCGACTCCTCCTTCAGGACTAGTGAATAGCATAAATTAAAGGCATAGCCCCTCCCCCAACATTCTCCTTTTTTTCCTCATACCTTCTTGTGCTGGTGAAGAGTAGCAGTATGTCCATACCTCTGCAGTCGGCAGCGTCCGCCGGGTTTAGCCTTGCCCGTGCGCAGTCCCTGTTCTTGGGCCGCTCACAGCGCTGATAAGACTGGGAACCCCTCTGTGGATCTGTTGGGGTCATTTCGCAGAGTTTCCTCACAGGAACGCAGTCTGCTATCACATCCATGATGAATGCAGTGGAAGTCGCAAAAGGATCAGCTCCATCTTCCCAGGCTGGTGGTTTCCATTTTTTATTCCAGGCATTTGTGTTTTTCCCCTTTCTTTTCCTCTCTTCCCCTCCCCCTCCCCTTTCCTTTGCTTGTTAGGCTCCTTCAAATGATTGTTATCTTACTTTTTTGTTCCTTTAAAACTGTGCAACTGGATAGGGCAGGTGTCTCTCTGTGCAACAACATTGTGGTGCTTTTTTCCGGGTTTGGGGGGGCTACAGGTGCTCTGTACGTCCCGCCAGGTAGGAGAGTGTCACGGCGCAGCATCCTCGCCGCCGTCTGCGCATGCGCGATTCGGGAGTGATACAGAGCCGTAGTTTCTCGGCTCTCTGTACTGGGTGACGCTGGATCTTCTGCGATTGCGCATGCACAGACGCTTGGTTCAGTGGCGGCCATCTTGGATTCTGGAAAGAAGGCTAGATTTGCCCTTTTTTTCAATCAATTCCAAATGGTGGTTTATGGGATTAGCCCACGCACCTTGAGCCTAATTAGGTTCAGATTCAGGGATGGCTGTCAGTCTTCTCAGCTGTGCCCTGCTAGGTCTCTCTGATGCTGCTTTGTGGTAGGTACTTTTTATTTTCTCAAAAAAAAAATGTTGCCGATCAGAAATG
The DNA here is from genome assembly GCA_029206835.1 of Rana muscosa. Taxonomy (NCBI): domain Eukaryota; kingdom Metazoa; phylum Chordata; class Amphibia; order Anura; family Ranidae; genus Rana; species Rana muscosa. The sequence goes on from CM055118.1 coordinate 287,359,414, forward strand.
TTTATGTTAAAAAAAAAAGAAAGATAACAATATAAAAATGTTTGTTTAAAAAATAAAAACAGATGACGATATAAAAATGTTTATTTAAAAAAAAAAAAAAAAAAGTGACGCCAAAAACTCCTGATTCTTTTCCCTTTCTTACTATATTTCTGGAGCTGATCCTTGTGCCCAACTCCGCAATGAGTCATTCATCTCGCAGCAAAGATCCTCACACTTCTATTAGGTATGTGACCAACTATACGTGAGTATTAAAAAAAAAAAAAAGTGCGCTCACTGGTCTAGCGTGAGTTCCTTACACCGTAGCCCCACCCACTCCAAGGGGTCCCGCTCATCAGGGCGTAGGTCCCATTCTTCACGTCGTAGATCAGAGAGGTCAAGATCCAGAGGACGTGATCAACCCCCCTCTCCTAGGACCTATAGGAAGAAGAGATGCTGGATATGTGGGGCTACACCGCTACCAGACAGAGTGGTCTGTAAGGACTGTTTTACGGACTATGCGTCCAACCGCGAGCTAGAAAATCAGCACGCTGTAGATCTGCTCAAGCGAACAATGAAGGACTCCTTCTCTGAGCTTTTGGCTTCGGTCCTCGCTCAACCACTTCAGCAGATATCCCAGGTTCAGGATATAGAACCTAATCTCCCTGGTCCGTCAGCAGTTAGTACACCTCTGCCGCCGTCAGGCCGACCAGCTAGAGATTCACCACCTGAAGACTCTTCAGGGGACTCTTGAGAAGAGTCAGAACCTTCTGGCTTCAGTCTCTCCTTGGTAAAGCCATTCATCCAGGCAGTCAAAACTGCAATCGCCTGGAAAGACGCAGAATAGCCTCCCCAAGAGTCTACAAGCTACTTCCCATTCCTCAAAAGGAAGCAGGTTCTTTTCCCGTTGATGGGCAAGATTAGTCAAGTCATTCAGAAGGAATGGTCAAAGACTGATAAAAAAAATAATAATTTTGGGGTCGGTTCAATAAACTATATACCCCTTACCAGAGTCGGGAACGCAGTCACCGAACTCCATGCCAGTGGTAGACGCGTCCGTGGTGCGACTCGCAAAAAAACTTACTCTACCAATGGAGGATTCCACTTCCTTCAAAGACCCTCTAGACAGGCGAATCGACCTGGAGCTGAAGAGGAGCTACTTAGCCGCGGAAGCAGCATGTAAGCCAGCTATTTCCCTCACGTCAGTATCAAATGCCATAAGATCTTGGACAGATAATATTGAGATGGCTTTGCATCAGGATGTCCCCATGGAGGATATAATTAAGGCCTTAGAAGAGCTTAGATTGTCGGCAGACTTTGTCTGCGTAGCGGCCATTGACACGATCAGGTGCTCGGCAAGATCCATGTTGCATTCAGTGATGGCGAAGAGGGCCTTGTGGCTGAAACCCTGGATGGCTGACTTATCCTCCAAACAAAATGGGTGCAAAATCCCGTTTGATGGGAAAGCACTATTCGGAGACAAAATGGATAAAGCTATCTCCAGGCTGTCAGGAGGGAAGTCTGGTATGCTTCCACAGGACAGAAGTAGGCGAAGATTCAGGGGTGGTTCCTCTAGGTTCCGCCAGTCAAACCCAAGGGATTTTAGGCAGTCAAGACAGCCCAGAGACAACAAAAGACCTTGGAAAGGTACTCAGGGATCCTTTTTGAACAGGAAGATGAAAGCCCTTCCGGCTCCACAGGAGCAGAAGCAGTCTTTTTGACGCCAGAGGAACCCAGGCACTCCCGGTGGGAGCCAGGCTAAAGTTTTTTTTTACCCCAGTCTGGGCCACCTGCTGCCACAACCCCTGGGTTCTGTCAACAATTCAATGGGGGCACTTTTGGAATTTTTCTCACCCTCCACCTCGGAACTCTTTCAAAGGAACAGAGATTCCATCCTCTCCACTGAAGGCTCAAGCTCTGAAAAACTTCCTAACGTCACTCCAGCTTCAGGGGGCGGCTGTTCCGGCTCCCTTGGCAGAGCGCTTCGCAGGCTTATACTCCACCCTATTTCTGGTCCCAAAGAGGACAGGGGGGTGGAGGCCTGTGATAGACCTAAAGAGGCTCAACCGGTATATCCGCCCCGAAAGCTTCAAAATGGAGTCCCTGCAGACGATTATTCAGGCAGTCCAGCCATCAGATTGGATGATTTTGGTCGATCTGCAGGATGCGTACCTACATGTTCCAATTCTACCTGCATTTCAAAAATACCTGAGATTTGCAGTGGGACGGACCCACCTACAGTTTCAAGCCCTGCCTTTCGGTCTGTGCACCTCTCCCAGGGTGTTCACCAAGATACTAATATCTGCTTTAGTTCCCCTGCGGGAGAGGGGCTTGAGGATATACCACTACTTGGACGACATCCTACTCCTAGCAAGCAATCCGGATCAGTTGGTATGTCACCGGGACATTCTTCTACAGTCCCTAAAAGAGCTAGGGTGGCTGGTGAATTCCGACAAGAGTCAACTAATGCCAACACAGCAGATAATCTATGCACAATGTTCGATACTCAGGAGGGGACAGTGTCATTACCACTGCCGAAGGCAAGGATTGTCATCCAGAGAATGATCAAAGTCATCCAGAGCCCGTATCTGACGGCTTCACAATGCCTGAGCTTCATTGGCACAATGTCTTCCTGTATACCCATGGTTCCTTGGGCACATTGGCACTTGAGGTATTTCCAGACTGGTTTCTTGGCACAGTGGAAGAAACAACGACTATCTCAGACGATCCTGCTGATGGGAAAAATACGCAGGAGCCTTCACTGGTGGACAGTTCCGGAAAACCTCTCCAGGCCTCATCACCTGGGCTCCCTACCTTGGATCACAATTACGTCCGATGCAAGCAGACAGGGCTGGGGAGCCCATTGCGGGCAAACCAGAATACAGGGGAGATGGGCATGCACCACCCAGGGAGTGGTATCCAACATCTTGGAGATGAGGGCAGCCTTCTTGGCACTGACCTCTTTGGCACCCCACATCAGAGGCCAAAGAATACTCCTACGCCTAGACAACAGAGCAGCTGTCGCTTATCTGCAGAAGCAGGGAGGCACTCGCAGCAGGTCACTCCTCAAGGAGGTAGAGCCGATCATGCTCTGGGGGGAGCAGAACCTCCTGGACCTCAGAGCGATGTATCTGCCAGGCAGGTTGAACACGGAAGCAGACACTTTATCCAGAAACTTCCTGGACAATGAGTGGGCTCTCCACCCCCATGTCTTCCTTCAGATTGCCAATATATGGGATCCCCCTCAGGTAGATCTGTTCACCTCCCCGAAGAACGCCAAGCTGGACAGGTTCTTCTCTCGGCTGCCGCATCCACAAGTCGAGGCAGTGGATGCCCTGTCATGTCCCTGGAGGTTCACCACGGCATATGCCTTTCCTCCCAGGCCATTAATATTCAAATTCCTCCTGAGGCTCCTCAGGGAGCCAGTCCAGGTGGTGGCAGTACTTCCGTATTGTGCCTCAGTGTGGGCTCTCCAATCAAGATCCCTCCTTTCCCTCAACTTCTGTCGCAGAGCAGTCTAGTTCATCCAAACCCTCAGAAGTTGAATCTTCGAATCTGGAGGTTGAGAGGCGAAGGTTCGAGTCCCTAGGGTGTTCTCCAGGAGTCATATCAACCCTTCTAAAAGCTAGGAAGCCAGCAACTAATGCCATATATTCAAGAATATGGGACAAGTTCTTGTCGTTTGTTTCCGAAAATGGATTTCATCCAATCCTTCCTTCTACATCTCATGTTCTAGGATTCCTTCAGACAGGACTTGATCTGGGACTTGGTCTGAGCTCTCTCAAAGTGCAGGTAGCAGTAATCTCTGCTGCAACAAATAAGAGATGGGCGGAGGATCCTTCAGTAGTCACTTTCCTCAGAGGTATATTGAAGATTCGCCCTCCTGTCAGACGATCATTTCCTAAGTGGGATCTGTCCCTAGTCCTGGAAGTTCTATCTGACCATCCCTTTGCTCCAGTGGAACAAGTAACAATATGGAACCTGACACTAAAGGCGTCTTTCCTGCTAGCCATTACATCTGGCAGAAGAATCTCGGAACTTCACTCTTTAGGGATAGGTGACGACCACATCTCCTTCTTCACAGAGTGGAACTTCGTCCCCTTCGGGGGTTCACACCAAAGGTTGCTACTCCAAGCCACCTGTTGGAACCCTGGGCACTACCAGTGTTTACAGACATGGATTCAGAGTCTTGTCTCGAACTGGATGTATCCAGAGTGCTCAGGGCCTACCTAGAAGCCACCGGCCCCTTCATAAATTCTGAGAGACTTTTCATCGTACCGTTCGGTAAATACAGGGGCAAAGAAGCTTCCATCAGAACTCTGGCATCTTGGGTTGTAAAGTTAATCCAGAAGGCCTACAGGGTGAAGAATATGGAGCCTCCATCCCGAGTGAATGCTCATTCTACAAGGGCAGTCTCAGCTTCCTGGGCGGCAAGGGCTAATGTTTCGTTGGAGACAGTGTGCGGGGCCGCCACCTGGTCTTCTCACCATACGTTCCTCAGACACTACCATATTGATCCAGGAGCGCTCACGACTGTTGAGTTTGGAAGGAGGGCAGTTCAGGCTGCTATGTCCTCTTATAATTAAACATTTATTGTTAAGCAATTATCCCACCCATGTCAGCTAGTTAGTTATCACAGGTATGCTGCCATGGAGGCACCAGGAAAACGGAAAATTGTATCATACTTACCAGTAATTTTCCTTTCCTGGTGCCTATCCATGGCAGCATACGTCCCACCCTCGGTATTCTATATTACAGAGAATGTTGGGGGAGGGGCTATGCCTTTAATTTATGCTATTCACTAGTCCTGAAGGAGGAGTCGAGGCGGAGCTCTATCACAGGTATGCTGCCATGGATAGGCACCAGGAAAGGAAAATTACTGGTAAGTATGATACAATTTTCCGTTTTTATTCCTTTAGAATTTTCATTTTGTGCAGGGACGCACACGCGCGACTTCACAGGCATACTATAGACACCCCCCAGGTACGATATTTAAAGGAATATTTCACTTTTATTTTTTCACTTTAACCACTTCTCTACTGTGCACGAAAACCCCCTTCCTGCCCAAGCCATTTTTCAGCTTTCAGCGCTGTCACACTTTGAATGACAATTGCGCGGTCGTGCGACGTGGCTCCCAAACGAAATTTGCGTCCTTTTTTCCCACAAATAGAGCTTTCTTTTGGTGGTATTTGATCACCTCTGCGGTTTTTATTTTTTGCGCTATAAACAAAAGAAGAGCGTCCAGTTTGGAAAAAAAACACTATTTTTTACTTTTTGCTATAATAAATACCCATTTTTTTTTTAAAATAACATTTTCCTCAGTTTAGGCCGATACGTATTCTTCTACATATTTTTGATAAAAAAAAAAATCGCAATAAGCGCGTATTGATTGGTTTGCGCAAAAGTTATAGCGTGTACAAAATAGGGGATGGATTTATAGCATTTTTATTTTTTAATTTTTTTATTAGTAATGGCGGCGATCTGCGATTTTTTATTGTGACTGCGATATTGCGGCGGACACATCGGACACTTTTGACACATTTTTGGGACCATTCGCGTTTATACAGCGATCCCTGCTATAAAAATGCATTGATTACTGTATAAATGTGATTGGCAGGGAAGGGGTTAACCACTAGGGGGCGGGAAGGGGTTAAATATGTTCCCTCAATGTGTTCTTACTGTGGGGGGAGGGGACTGACTGGGGGAGGTGACCGATGGTTGTCCCTATGTACAAGGGACACACCATCGGTCCCCTCTCCCTCACAGGACGTGGATCTCTGTGTTTACACACATAGATCCACTTTCCTGCTCATTTCCCGGGCAATCGCGGGTGCCCGGCGGCAATTGCGGCCGCCGGGCACGCGCACCGGGGCCTTGTGAACGCGGCGGGCGCGCGCCGCTGGCGGCAAGCGCGCGCCTCCTAGCTCGTTTTAAAGGGAGGACGTCATATGACGTCCTCCCAGAACGAGAGTATCCTCCGCCCGCCGTCAATTGACAGTGGGCGGGGGACAAGTGGTTAAGCATCATTAAAATCACTGCTCCCGAAAAAATGTTTTTTAAAACTTTTTTTTGCATTGATACATGTCCCCTGGGCCAGGACCTGGGTCCACAAACACTTTTTATGACAATATCTTGCATATTAGCCTTTAAAATTCGCACTTTTGATTTCTCACGGTCGAGCTCCATAGACTTTAACGGGGTTCGAAAGTTGGCGTGAACTTTCGGTCCGTTCGCAGGTTCTGGTGCGAACCAAACATGGGGGTGTTCGGCTCATCCCTAATTGGCACCATAGGGCAGCCACGAATGATGCACCTCATGTCCCCTACAAGCTGGAATCATAGAATTATGGCATCCCTGTCATCTTCTAGATGGCAAGACTGAGCTATTAATGTACTCTACACTGAATAGACACAACAGGCAGTGTATACAATTAAAAAAGAGGAGCAAGAGGAACATTTTTTTGGCAGAGGAGACTCTGTATGTCTCTTCTTCCCAAAACTCTACCTCCTAGCAATTTTTTTTTTTCATGACTTCATGAAAGTAAATATATACCAGTGGGGGGAAAAGGTCAACCAGTGCCCAGGGTGAAAATGTCAAATTGCGCCCCCCCCCCCATCCTTGACGCAAGAATGACCCTCAGCACAGGTGTTTATGGATGCAATAACTCCCAGCATTGATGTCAGTGGATGCATTAATAATCCCCAGCACAGTTGTCAGAGAATGCATTATTAACTCCCAGCATTGGTGTCACTGCACACAGTAAATCCCAGCAGTGATGCCATTGGGCACAATAATAACTCCCAGCACTGGTGTCAGTATTATTAACCCCCTCCCCAACATTGATGATTGGTGGCATTGATATGTAACCGCTCCCATGACTACCAATGTGGGAGGAGGGGGTTAATTTCCCTGACATTACCAAAAAATTGGGGTGGTGGGTTAAAATTTCACTGCCATGAGGATCAATGCAAGGTTGGGGGGATGAGGTGTTAACATTCACTGCCACTGACCACCAATGCAAAGGGGGTCAGTGGAAGTGAAAGTTAAGCCCCCATACCCCACTTGCATTGATGGTCATGCCAATGTTAGCACATTCCATAATTCCAACCTGTCCCAATTCCCCGACTTCCTGTGCTCTGGTGATGGTGGATGGGAACAACTAAAATTCCTAGGTGGACAGGAAACAGACTTATGGCAGGGAGATCTCTCATCTGCAGTATCCAAGACATATAGGAAGCCATAGTCTGATTTAACCATCATATGCTAAATATAACTAAAATATCACTTTTAGTTATATATAGCATTTATTAATAGGTGGACTGACCTATTAATAAATGTAAGAGTGTTACAGCACTATGAACACCTCCTTTTTTCTCAAAGTCTCACCCTTTTTACTATAGGGTGCAAAATAGCATGCTCTTTGTCAACCATCTGGGCACACTGTTACTACAACTTGACAGTAGAAATGCCAACTAATATATTTCTGCTAATATAATTTAAAAAACTGTGGGATAAAAATTGTTATGCTTTCATCTACATGGTGGACATCAGCGTTACTGCTATATTGTTCCTTAAAACTCAATTTGTTTTATTAAAAGTCTAACGTTGCCACCATCCTAATATCCATATTTCACAGATCAGAATTGGTTTGCTGTATTTTGCCTTCACATATCGATCAGGCAGGGACAGCAATCTAGCAGCAGCTTGTCGGAGAGGATTTACGGTGTCAGGATATTGATCTGTGTGGCTCGTTAATTTGCTGGAATGCCTTGCCCCAGGGTCCCTGTGTATTATGAAAATCAAATATCAAGACAGGGAGCAGCAAAGACAGGAAACATTCACAAAAAAGCCTCATCCCATAAGAAACACCTCTGATGTGTTGTCAGGAGCTTCAAAGTATATCTCAGAATTAGATTTCAAGTCTGCAACTATTGCTTGGTGTAAATCTATCTATCTACAGTACATCCTTATTGTATTTATTAAATTACTTGCCTAGAAAAAAAAAAGTTTATACAGTATCTCACAAAAGTGAGTACACCCCTCACATTTTTGTAAATATTTTATTATATCTTTTTATGTGACAACACTGAAGAAATTACACTTTGCTACAATGTAAAGTAGTGAGTGTACAGCTTGTATAACAGTGTACATTTGGTGTCTCCTCAAAAGAACTCAACACACAGCCACTAATGTCTAAAATGCTGGAAACCAAATTGAGTACACCCCTAAGTGAAAATGTCCAAATTGGGCCTAAAGTGTCAATATTTTTTGTGGCCACCATTATTTTCCAGCACTGCCTTAACCCTCTTGCCATTGGAGTCCTCTTCCACTCCTCCATGACGACATCACGGAGCTGGTGGATGTTAGAGACCTTGCGCTCCTCCACCTTCCGTTTGAGGATGCCCCACAGATGCTCAATAGGGTTTAGGTCTGGAGACATGCTTGGCCAGTCCATCACCTTTACCCTCCACTTCTTTAGCAAGGCAGTGGTCGTATTGGAGGTGTGTTTGGGGTCGTTATCATGTTGGAATACTGCCCTGCGGCCCAGTCTCTGAAGGGAGGGGATCATGCTCTGCTTCAGTATGTCACAGTACATGTTGGCATTCATGGTTCCCTCAATGAACTGTAGCTCCCCAGTGCCGGCAGCACTCATGCAGCCCTCTGAACCAAATAAGTTTATCTTGGTCTCATCAGACCACAGGACATGGTTCAAGTAATCCATGTCTTTAGTCTGCTTGTCTTTAGCAAACTGTTTGTGGGCTTTCTTGTGCATCATCTTTAGAAGGGGCTTCCTTCTGGGTTGACAGCCATGCAGACCAATTTAATGCAGTGTGTGGTGTATGGTCTGAGCACTGACAGGCTGACCCCCCCCCCCACCCCTTCAACCTCTGAAGCAATGCTGGCCGCATTCATACATCTATTTCCCAAATACAACCTCTGGATATGACGCTGAGCACGTGCACTCAACTTCTTGGTGAGGCCTGTTCTGAGTGGAACCTGTCCTGATAAACCACTGGATGGTCTTGGCTACCGTGCTGCAGCTCAGTTTCAGGGTCTTGGCAATCTTCTTATAGCCTAGGCCATCTTTATGTAGAGCAACTATTCTTTTTTTCAGATCCTCAGAGAGTTATTTGCCATGAGGTGCCATGTTGAACTTTCGGTGACCAGTATAAGAGAGTGAGAGCGATTACACCAAATTTAACACACCTGCTCCCCATTCACACATGAGACCTTGCAACACTAATGTGTCACATGACACCGGGGAGGGAAAATTACTATTGGGCCCACTTAGGGGTGTACTCACTTTTGTTGCCAGCGGTTTAGACATTAATGGCTGTGTGTTGAGTTATTTTGAGGGGACAGCAAATTGACACTGTTATACAAGCTGTACACACACTACTTTACATTATAGCAAAGTGTCATTCCTCCAGTGTTGTCACATGAAAAGATATAATAAAATATTTACAAAAATGTGAGGGGTGTACTCACTTTTGTGAGATATTATATATATATATATTGCTAATATTATGTTAAAATTTAATTTTTTTTTTTTTTAGTGATGACCCTAATGAAAAAATACGTACACTATTTCCAGCACTGACTTACATTTTCTTTAATTAACATGAACAACATTCAATTGCAGTTGAGAATATATTTTTGCCAGCTTCATAATACACAATATATGTTTCAGCACAGCCTGCTGCAGATGGCTAATTCCTGCATTAGCATGTACACCTTCTGCTATCATGTTTGACCAGGTAACTCACTCCGCAAGGCAGCAGCCTTCACTTGTCTTCAGAGCCAGCCTGATGGCTCAATTAAAACTTGCTGTGTGAAAATGAGGCCGCCAGAGAAACTCTTTATAAAATAATCTGCTGTTTTCACGCTGAATGTATGTGGAGGCGCACGCTGTCACTGAGCCTCCTGCTCAGACTATTGATCTGGAATTTGTGAAATAAACGCTATGTTATTCTCTGTGTCTTTGTGAATATTTTAGATGTAAGGAATGCAGTTTGTTTACATTGGCAAATGGAAATAAATGTAACGCAACTGATTTTTACTATCGTTTTATCTACTGCAGAACAGGAAGAAAAACTTTTAAACTGGGTAGCTCAAATAAGAAATCTCAAAAAAATAAAATAAAATAAGAATCTTATTACCGATTGCTAGTGACTTGCAGAGATGGGTTTTATCGCTACTTTTTTTTTTTTTGGCTTTGTTTGTATTATTTGTTCTATACTGGAGCCATAAAGCCTCAGACCCAGAGGTCTTTCACACCTTTTCTTGTAAACTGTGAGCGCTGGGGAAAACATTTAACAAATACGCTTTAAAAAAATAAATAACAAAAAGTTTACTGGGGAATGTTTATTTTATTTTTGGTTCTCAATCTGTTAAATGAAAAAAATGCTGAAGTTTTAATACTACTGTACCAGTGGCGGTGCGTCCATAGAAGGCGCCGGAGCGCCACCTCCTCTCACTCCTGCATTGCATGAACCTATGTATTGTCTCCGCTGCCGCGCCGCCCACTATTCAGATGGCCGGCCCCCTGATTGAGCCTGAGGGCTCTAATAGGCTTCCGAATAGCTAATTAAGAGGCGCATCTCAGCCAATCAGATTCACTGGATCTGATTACAGTAACCTGATTGGCTGAAGCGACATCGAGGGCGGGAGAAGACATCGAGGACGGAAGAAGACATGAGGGAGCGTGGAGGAGGACGGCGCTGACCCGAGGAAGGTAAGTGCGGGCTGGGGACAAACTGGCTGCATTTGGGGACAAACTGCCTGCATTTGGGGACAAACTGCCTGCATTTGTGGACAAACTGGCTGCATTTGGGGACAAACTGGCTGCATTTGGGGACAAACTGCCTGTATTTGGGGACAAACTGGCTGCATTTGGGGACAAACTGGCTGCATTTGGGGACAAACTGCCTGTATTTGGGGACAAACTGCCTGTATTTGGGGACAAACTGGCTGCATTTGGGGACAAACTGCCTGTATTTGGGCGTTTAATGGGAACAGTGGCGGCAATTGATGTTTTCTTTTATTTTTCAGTTTGTTTGCACTCCCATAAAAAATTTGGAGCACCAGCCGCCACTATACTGTACAGTTAGAAAGCTACATAGTAGCATAGCTCCCAACTGTCCCTGATTTGGAGCAATGTCCCTCTGTCCCTTTCCTCCACATATGTCCCTCATTTTGGTCTGATCTATATAGTTGTATAAAAATTGCACTTTTTATCTTTCAAAAGGTGTTTCCCAATGCTGAACCTTGCATCAAAGCCAATAAAAAAGAATAGTAGTGTTAAAAAAAGCCCTTGTAGATTTAATTAACCTTTTTTTGGGGGGTTAATTCTCCTTTAAGGGGGCATGTCCTATGCCTACATACATTTGCTAGTAGGTGTTCCTCATTCCCATCTTAAAATGTTGGGAGGTATGTAGTAGGTAAGGTTGGAAAAATACATAGATCTATCCAGTCCAACCCAATTGTGTGTGTTTAGGTTTTTAATTTTAGGAGTATACAATTCCCTGTATATTGTGCTCAGCGAGCAAGACATCTAGAAGTTTTTTTAAATTTGTGAATACTCCCAGCTGATATCACTTCCGGGGGATAAAACCTAATTTCTTACAGTACCTGCCGCCGATATTGTGTCAATCTCGCCTCTTTAGTACACACGGCCGAGAATCTCGTCAGGAAAAAACGTGTTGTTTTTCCTGACGAAATTCTGGGCAGATTTCCCAACGAGAAACCTGAAAGCCTTGTACACAGCAAGAAAACTCTCCCAGCAGTTTTCTTGTCGTTTCTTGCCGAGAAAACCGGCCGTGTGTACAAGGCTTTAAAGTAGAACTATAGGCAAAACTTTTTTTTTTTTTTCATTGTGGATAGAGTAAGTTTATGTTTGGCATCTTTGTCTCATTTGGGGCGATTTCCCTTCACTTCCTGTCTCATAGCCAAACAGGAAGTGAGGGTATATCCCTACAAATTAAGGGGATTTCTTGGGTACCCCAAGGTCACCAGAACTAGTGTCTTCATTGGAATATTTCCCTTCTATTACTTTTCTGGGAACAACCCAAAATTTGTGATTTTCTTTAACTTGCATTTTCAAAGATTATTATTATTATTATTATACAGGATTTATATAGCGCCAACAGTTTGCACAGTGCTTAAAGCGGTTGTATAGTTAAAATTTTGACTTTACAGTTATTTATGCATGCCATTATTTTAAATCGTTTGCTATGAGCCTTTTTTTTATTTACCTGTGTAATTCTGAAGTTATTGCTGCATTATCGAGTGTGGACGTTTACCGCGCATGCGCCGGACCCCCGTCCATTCCGGCAAACAGAGCCTCCGCTGGATAAATTCATTGTTTATGTCGGGGCACGTAATTTCCTCATGTAGACGTCAGCCCCGACATCCCGCGATGGTTCGTCAACATCCAAGAGCACGTGACCTACACGTCACAAATGACAAGAGAGAAAGAAGGCGCGCAAGTTTAACTGAGGGACGGAAGCGAAGAAGATGCTTGAATATAGTGACCTTACTGCGCACGGACGGGATTGCACATCAGAAGAAACTGTGGGCGGAAATACAAATCAAATTAAACGTGGAAGACCATAACTGTGATGGCGCGGACTTACCACACAAATTACTCTTCACAAGATCTCCAATATCACAGTAAGACAAACATTGTGGACATACACATAGCGCTCAATCGATGTATAACTGTATGGTCTTTAAAACATGTAAATTGTTACGATAGTACCGGAGGGTATACAACCGCTTTAATAAAATTAAGGGAAACATTACAGTTACATTACAATTTGGTACAAGAGGAATCAGAGGGCCCCGCTCATTAGCGCTTACAATATAGATAATGGTAAACAGATAATGGTAAACAGGACAAATAAAGAGAATTAATCTCCCTAATGGGGGCACAGACAGCAATACAAATTCACAGATGTTCTAGTCCTTCTCCACTTTATCCAAAACTAAAAGAACTTGTTTCCTCCCTCAGCAGTGGGTGGGGAGTCTGGGCTTACACTGTGTGAGAGCTGATTGGAAGAAAGGCACACCCCTCTTCCCCGCTCTACTATGGCAGAGGAAGGAAGAAACATACAGAGCTGTTAAATGATTAGAAAAGCTCTCTGCTAATCTTCCTCTAAGCACCCTCCTCAACACAAATTTCCAGATTCTTTTATCTTATGTGTCGTTGAACTTGTTAAAAGCTATCATGCTAATAGAAGAACAGAGCAGCAGAAAGACACGGCACTTAGAACTTTGAAGAGAGATAGGTAAACACTACAGATATATGTGCCTAGGTCAGATTTCATGATTAGGGATTGCAACCACTTTAAATTATGTCTGATGGGAGGGTTTTAATAAACACAAATAGACTGTTTACTTTTCAAGTGCAAATGCTCCAGAGCTTGAGATGAATTGAAGCCTAATTTTGCAAAGAACACCCAATCACATGCATGGAAAATAAAGAAAAACAGCATTTATTTTTTGCACATGATTGGATGATGGAAGTTAGCAAAGTGTCCCCCATTTACTAAGTTCTGGAGCAACTATACTTGCAGAGTGCACAGTCTATTTGACTTTTGTAAATTTTCCCCCCAATGTGTTTGCATCAGAGACCCAAGATTAATCAAGTTGCCCTTCACTGGACTCTTTCTAAGTTTAGGACAACCTTTCTATTGATTGGGGACCAACAATGTGCAGCATATTCAAGATGAGGCTAATCCAGTGCTTTGTAAATGGGAATCAGTTTTAATTTGTCCCTGGAATAAATATACTTTTTAAAGCATGGGAGTATTCTGCTTTCTCTGTTATGGCAGTCTGGCATTGCATGTTATTGCTAGGTCTGTGGTCCACTAGAATCTCCAATTCTTTTTCCATCACTGATTCTTCCTGTACAACCTTTCTTATCTTGCCTGCAAGTTCTTCATAACTTTGCATTTATCAACATTGAAGCTCATCTGCCAAGTCTCTTCCCATTCCCCTCCTCTCTTTTACCCTACTTTTTTCTCCCCTCCTTTTCTTTCTTTTAACCCTGGTTCACACCGGTGCCGCTTTGAAATCACTCTACTTCAGCGCAATTTCAAAGCGCACGTCAGTGCGATTTGCACTACTGACTTCACAGAAGTCTATGCAAGTCGCAATGAAATTGGTACAAAATAGTGCAGAAACCTTTTCCTAATCACTGCATAAAAACAGTTCCATTGCCATGCGATTTGACAGTTACAAATCACATGACAAATTGCACCCTGTGACTTGTCATGCACTTTGGAACTGTCAAATCGCATGACAAGTTGCACTGGTGTGAACGGGGGTGTCACGTACTTGACTGTGGAGCCTGAGATGATGAGGGTGGCCTCTTGCACAATTCCTGTCCAAGCACCCCTGGTAGTGCAGACAGGCACTGCTAGGGCAGTGGAAGGGTGCAGGTGCCTGGCAGCTGTAGGAGTGAGCTGTAACTTGAAGACATAGGAGTCCTTCCAGTGGTGGCGTGGAGTCTGGTCACAAGCCTTGTTCAGCGGGAGCCAGGTAGACAGGTGCAGAATCAGGATCAGTTGCAAGGTCGGGAATAGGCAAAAGTCAGTAACGTTCTGGCGGTGGGGTACCAAATCAGGAGACGGAGCCGTGGTCATAAATCCAAGCCAGGGTCGGTAACATAAAAAAGAAGCGGATATAGCAGGCAAGGGTGAGCCAAGAGAGTTGTCAGACGTAGCCGGGTCAGGAACAAGGTCAGCAGACATGGATAAGAATCAGGAGCACAGGAACCAAAGCTGAAGACCATCCAGCACTGAAGCCAGGCAGACTCTCAGTTTAAATAGGCTTCTGGGCGCCAGAATCTATGGATGAGTGCGCACGGTAATGTGCACGTGCATGCGCATTCCAGTCCTCTCTCATCTTTGTCTGTGACACATGCACATTAGAATTAGCACTTGCTGAAGTGGAATTAGCTGCTCCTGAATGGGAATGAGCACTTACTGCACAGGAATGAGCACCTGCTGCACAAGTTCTCTGACGTGGATTATTCTTCCCTCCTCTTATCCTCTCCTATTTTTTTTCCTTCTCTTTTATTATTTCTTTCCGACTCCACTCCTCCTTTCCCATCTCCTTTTATCTCTCTTCTCCTCATTACACTTTTCTTTACTCCTTAGTGTCACATTCCCTTCTGTTTTCTCCTTTCCCTTCTCCTTTCTCCTCTCTCCATCTCTCCCTTCTCCTCTCCCTTTCACATTCCCTCTTTTCTTCTCTCCTTTCTCCTTCTGTCTTTTCTCCTCTTTTTTCCCCCTCTATTTTCCTTTCCTCTCCCTTTTTTTCCCTCTCTTTTCACTCTTTTCCTTCCTTTCTTCTTTGTCTGCTCCACTCTTCTCCTTTTTCATCACCTCTCTTTTCTTAACACCAGAACAATTTTTTCCCTTCCTATCTTCCTTTATTCCCATACCTAAAAGAAAATGTCTTCCTTCCTACAGCAATTACCCCTTTCACGCCTTCGTTATTGATTTCCGACTTTGATATCTCTCTATTCCTCTCTGTTTTTAGAATTTCTACTTTTGCTCTAATGATCTCCTTTTCAATTCAAATGTCTCCTTTTCTACACCAATTATGTTTTAAACCAGAGTATCTATTAACTTTGATCTATCTTTCCATCTCAAATGTCTGCTTTCCCTTTACAAGTATTTTCTCTATCAATCCCAATTATCTGCTTTTCTTTCAGATGAATCGTTTCCCTTCCTAGAGATCTCTCTTTCTTTTCCAATTACCACTATTACCACTATTCCAATCTTACATTTTCTATTTCCTTTCCAAGTATTCCTATTTTCTTCACAATCTGTTACTAATACCAAACTCCAGGAAAATAGACAAACACACATTTAACTAAACTGTTTTTCCTTACAAAATATGTGTTATTCTGTTTAAGCAGTGCCGTAATTCAGGCACCATGCCAGACAATGTAGCACCAGTCCGGCACTCCCTGAAACATCTCTGTTAGCTTCATTACAGCTGAGCTCTACACCTGAGTTTAGAACCCTTATCCCAGCCTGTGATTGGCCAGTGAAGGAGCAGCAGTACTCTGTTTTCTATTCTTTATCATATGCTCAGGAAGCCTTTAGTGTTTAGTGGCCAGCACTTTGAAGCCTGATTGGCGAGCAGTGTTGTCTTCCCCACTTTCTGGTATGCTGCCTTCACCTTTAACCACTTCCGGACCGCCCCACGTACATTTACTGCAGCAGGGTGGCCCTTCAGTGTGAAATCACGTACCTGTATTTGATTTTGATTTCTGGGTCTGGGACGCGCACGCTGCCAGTGACACTCTCATGCTGTGATTGGACACACTGTTCGTCGGCACCCGGCGATCGTTACAGAAAGAGGCAGAACGGCGGTCTGCCTATGTAAGCAAGGCAACACGGATCTCTATCTTCCCCCAGTTAAAGCACCCCCCCCCCCCACAGTTAGGCTATTTTCACACTGAAGGCGGTTTTTAGGCATTTTAGCGCTATAAAATAGCACCTGTAAAGCGCCTGAAAGCTGACACTCAAGCCTCACCAGTGTGAAAGCCCAAGTGCTTTTACACTGGGGCAGTGCACTTGCGGGAAGGAAAAAGAAGTCCTGCAAGCAGCATCTTTGTGGTGTCGTAGGAGCGGTGTATACACCGCTCCTACACCAGCCCTGCCCATTGGAACGAATGGGCAGCTCTTTAAAAGCGCTTTGGAAGAGCTGCAACGCCGGCGGTTTTAACCCCTTCTTCGGCCGCTAACAAGGGTTAAAAGCACCCCACTAGAGGCCAAAAAGCGCCACTAAAACGACGGTAAAGCGCCGCTGCGGCCGCAGCTACAGTGTGAAAGTAGCCTTAGCAAGCACTCCCAGGGAACACATTTAACCCTTTAATTACCCCTGATGTCAACCCCTTCCCTGCCAGTGTCATTAGTACAGTGACAGTGCATTTTTTTTAGCAATGATCACTGTATTGGTGTCACTGGTCCCCAAAGAGTGTCAATTAGTGTCAGATTTGTCCACCGCAATGTCACAGTCCTACTAAAAATCGCTGATGGCCGCCATTACTAGTAAAAAAAAAAATCAAATAATAAAAGTTCCATAAATATATTCCATGGTTTGTAGACTCTGTAACTTTTGCGCAAATCAATCAATATACGCTTATTAGAAAAAAAAATCCACAAATATGTAACAAATGACATATTGACCTACACTGATGAAGAAATTCGATTTTTTCAGATTTTTCTTATTGGGTATGTTTTATAGCAGAAAGTAAAAAATATATTTTTTTTTTCAAAATTGTCTTTTTATTTTTATTTATAACGCAAAAAATAAAAACTGCCGAGGTAGTTAAATACCAACAAAATAAAGCTCTATTTGTGTGAAAAAATGACATATTTTTTTTTTAGGTACAGCGTCACACAACTGCGCAATTGTCAGTTATAATAACGCAAAAAAATGGCAAAAAATTGCAAAAAATGGCCTGGTCCTGGTCTCGGACCTGAAGAGGTTAAAATACATGCCAACTTTCTATAACTCAAACCGAGCATCAGAATGGGGAAAAAGGGGGATTATGTGACTTTTGAACGTGGCATGGTTGTTGGTGTCAGACGGGCTGGTCTGAGACAATCATCAGGTTTCGCCCCCACAAGATCATTTACCTTTTGCTTTTTGGATCCCTAAAAGCTCCCACTTAAGACCTGCCTAGGTCACAGAACAAAATTATACAACACAATAAAGCTTGGTTCTCTACATGCTACATGGCTGCTAGGAGAGCAATCCTCAAAAAGTGGACATCCTCCCTCCCTCCATCCTAGCATTAAGGAATTAAAAGATGACCTATTGAATCTTCTCAGGATAGAGAAACAGGACCTGGTCTTCTCTAGTTATTGAAAATCAATCAGTTTTCATCATAAATGTGCTCCATTTATTGACAAAGTGATACCATCAGATGACCGACACGTCCTCAATGATTACCATACACTAAGGAGGCCATCAAACCCAACACAATATTCTCCTAAGACCTAGCTTTTTTTAAAACAAACCTTTGCATCTTTTGACATGGTGACTATATACAGTGCATTAAAAAAGTATTCATACCCCTTGAAATTTTCCACATTTTGTCATGTTATAACCAAAAATGTAAATTTATTTTATTGGGATTTTATGTGATAGACCAACACAAAGTGGCACATAATTGTGAAATGAGCTATCCCTTTTGATGTATAGAAGTGACCACAAGATCAAACCTCATCGTGATATTCAGTCGTATTTTCTAATAAGTCAATATGTAAGTTATTGCTATTCCATCACGACTTAGTCTGGGAATCACTATTTACATAGTTTCAGCAGCTTAAACAGAATATTCTTTGTGCTCGATTCACTATTTATTTTACATTACTCAGAAAATCACAAATAATAGTCACTGCAGATCATGGCTTTGGCTGGGGAATCATCTGGGGAGATATCTCTACTGAAGCTCAAAGGAAATGTAAGCAGTACAAAGATAAATCAACAGCCTGCTGAGAGGATGTTGGGTGTCCATCCAAAATAATTAACTCTGTTAGGTATGGAATACTCTGCTCCTGAACTTTCTTCAATCTGTATATAAACATTTTGCACAATGGCCTGGGCATATGGCAGTGTTGCCAACCTATCAGATTGAAATTTACTGACACAACACCCAAAATTTGCTGGCACATCCAAGTTTTTACTGGCAGTTTCAAAAAGTTACAAAATTACAGTTTTATATACAAATAAGTACAATATGCTATTAAAAATTAGATTTAAGGTAGATATTAATGCAAAAAACATATTTCTTATTTTATTTTCGATATAGTAAGTAGGTAGCTCAGCTCAGGGACAGGACATAGGATGGCAAAAAATTAGAATGGGCGGCACACAAACATGAAATTGACTCTCACGGTGACACTGACAGTAGTAAGCAGCAGCACAGATCCCGACACGACACACCCCCCCGGAGTCACAGTGACAGTCTCTCTCCACCCCAGGTGGTCCCTCCACTCCAAACAGCTTTGACAGTCTTGCTCCTGGCTTGCATTGCTCCTGTCCCTCAGACCCGCACACGAGTCTGCATGTGCAGTTCTGAGCCGAGTGTCACAGCCATATTTTTTACTGGCAACCTTTTTTACTTACTGGCATTTACTGGCAGGAGAAAAGTGCTCATTTTTTACTGGCTGCCAGTAAAAATACTGACGGTTGTCAACACTGGCATAGGGGATGTTAAGCTATGTCCCTCCATTGACAGATGACAGCTGACACTGGTGTGGGTCGTTGTAATGAACTAGTATGAAAGTCTGCCAGCAATACCTCTCCATGGTGCTGAAACTGTGTGCATACACTAATGCCACGTACACACGATCGTTTTTCTTGCCATTTTTTTTCTTGCCGTTTTTTACGTAATTTTTTTTCATGTTTCCTCTCAAGCCTGTCTTGCGTACACACGATCATTTTAAAAAACGATCAAGTAAAGCGCAGTGACGTATACCACGTACGACGGCACTATAAAGGGGAAGTTCCGTTCTAATGACGCCACCCTTTGGGCCGCTTTTGCTAATTCCGTGTTACCGTGTGCTAGTAAAAGTTTGGTGAGAGACGATTCGTGCTTTTCAGTCTTCGTGCTTTGAAGATCGTTTTGTGGAGTTCAGTTTGTGCTTGTGGGATTGTATCTGTTTGGCAGGGCTTGTAGTCAGTTCGTACCTGTTTATTCAGTGCGTTCTCGTCTGCTCGGTCCTGTTTTTCAGCTTGTTCTTCATAGGCCTTGCTGTTCTTCCGTGCGTTCTTCTAGTTCATTCTGAGCTTGCGACCGTTATCTAGCCATGTTGCGGCTACGTACTCGTCGTAGAGTTCGTGTTGTAGTTGGTGCAGGGGTTCATGCTGTATCCCGACTCCATGCCATGAGCAGGGGCAGGAGGAGTTCATGGACCAAGAATTGGTTGCTCCAGCGGCACCAGTTCTGTCATATGCCTTTGTTGCGGGAGATCAGGGAGAATAATCCTGATGACTATAGGAATTTTCTCCGGATGTCTGACCCCGTATTTCAGCATCTGTTGGCTTTGGTGTACCCCTACATTACCAGGCAGGACACCGTTATGCGTGAAGCCATCAGTGCTGAGCAGAGGCTCATTGCCACGTTGCGATACCTGGCGACTGGGAGAAGCCTGCAGGACTTAAAGTTCTCCACAGGCATATCCCCCCAGGCTCTGGGTATCATTATACCAGAGACGTGTTCTGCCATCCTCCAAGTTTTGCAGGAGGACTATATTAAGGTAAGTGTTCTTATTTCAAACATCACATTGTATGTATTTTTTAGAATGTTTTTTTGGGGGGGGGTTTCTTAGCAGTCCCTATTTCCCATGATTCTTAGCTGCAGGGAATTTCCCCTTTCACCACATGCTAAATTTTTATTTAAAATTTTTTCATTAGGCCTTAACATTTCCCTTACCTAACCTCTCCAGCATGCTATCCTGGGGCCATACCCACCTTGCCTAGTCCTTTCCATGTATTTTAATCTATGCTCCATCGTAGTGCTTTACCCTAAACGCTCCCTAAAGATTGCCTAGGAATGTAACATTTGTCCTAAAGTCAGACAGAGTGCTCCAGCCTTCATTTGTGATCTCCCCAATTCATCTTCAACCCCCCCCCCAATTTATTTATTTTTCGCTTTTTTTGTTGCTTACTACTAATGTTTTAATTTTTCTGTTTGCCCCAATGTTGGCCATGAATTTTTTTCTTTAATCTGCTTTCAATGTGTCAGTCTCAAAGTATTAATTTATTTTTGATTTCATTACACAGTTCCCTTCTACGCCACATGAATGGCAGAATGTGGCAACGATGGAACTTTCCAAACTGTGGAGGGGCCATCGACGGCAAACATGTTCGGGTCGTCCCACCACCCCATTCGGGATCTTTTTATTGTAACTATAAGGGGTTCCACAGCATCGTCATGATGGCAGTGGTGTCGGCCACCTACGAATTCCTCTATGTGGACGTTGGCAAGAATGGCAGGATGTCTGATGGAGGAGTTTTTGCACAGACGGAGTTTGGGGAACGGCTCCTTTTGGATCAGCTGGCCTTGCCACCAGCGGAGCAGAATGTGGAGGGACTCCTATTTGTGTTTGTGGCGGATGAGGTGTTTGGCCTGGGTCCCCATTTGATGAGGCCATTCCCGCAGCGCACCCTCACCCCTGAGAGGAGGGTGTACAACTATCGGCTGGCCAGAGCAAGAAGGGTGGTTGAAAATGCCTTTGGCATCATGGCCAGCCGCTTCCGCCTGTTCCTCACCTCCATCCACCTTGCCCCTTACAAATGGAACCATGTTGTAATGGCGTGTTGTGTCCTACATAATTATCTCCGGGTGCATTCCACAAATTATCTGACTTTGACTGGGCCTGAGGCCACCTTAATAGAAGCAGAACATCTTGTGGCCCTGGAAGCTGGCCGTCCAGGCTTGGCCCCCCAAACCGGACGTGAGGTCCGTGACAAATATGTGGATTATTTTGTGGGTAGGGGGGCCATTGAAATGCCTGATGACTTTTAACCTTTCAATTTAGAAAAATAAAACATTATTTTTCTCAAAGCTTGGTTTCGTGTCTAATTTTAATAATGGTTTCTGTTTTTCGGAGGTTTACCTAGTGGACTTGTATTGCCATGGGTATTGTGCATTCTTATTTCGCCTTCATTGTCAGTGTAAACACAAAACATTGCTTAGTTCACAGTAGCACAACATTTACATAAATGAAGCCACAACTTCTTGATACCAAAATGCCATTTTTTATTTTAGTATTGGACAAATCCTTTTAAATGTAGATGTCCTAAACATTTTTTGCTTGTTAAAACGCATGAACAGCCATGCATACCAAAAAAATATTAAAATATATATCGGAAAAATTTACATTTACTAGTCCTAAAAGGTTCAATGAAAAACATACCTGCCAAAACACAGCAAGTTCAACGTTAATTTTTTTTAAAACATTAGACACGCCCAAGCACAGCCATGATCTTTTGTAGCCTTTCCTCCACCCGCTTGGTATTTTCCCTGATCTCTATCAAGTCTCCCTTTAATTTTTGAAGGTCACGACAGCAGACCATCAGGTATTGGATCAGGATCTGGGCACTGTGATGTGTCAAATTTTTGGGGTCTTCGGCCAGAACTGCACCTACATTTAAAAAAAAAAACATGTAGTATAGAATATGTAGGCCTACATCTATTAACCTGCATCTGTCTGGTTTGACACTGACCTGTTGAGGTGCCACTTTCAACTTCCACAACCTCACGTTCCTCTCCATCATGTGGGTCTGGGGCTATTGTTGAAGGTGTTGGATTTCGAGGCTCATCTGACGTAGCTTTTTGAAGCCCTATGGAGATTGCAAGAAAAGGTATAGTTTCATTATTAAGGTTGATTTTTGGGAGAAAAATAAAGCATGATAAAATAATTTGCAAACATTCTTTAGAAGTGTGGTCCATTTTTCAATGGACCCCCAGTGACAACAGGAACACATGATTGGATACATAGCCAAATACATAGCATATATTTTTTTCAACAAAGTTTGACACATTGCAACACCCCAAAGTATATACACAGGATCACCTGTGTGTGACACCCTCAAACTTTGGGGCTTTGGGCCCACACTTGTACTACTGCGTTCAGATGTTTCATCAGCTGCTGAGCATTCTCTCCCTTAACATTACCATGCATATCCTTTTTTGTTTCAAAAATGTCCTTTGGATTTGATCCCTAAAAATATTTGGTGACCAAATTTGCTACCCCAAAAAAATAAAAATGGGTGTTCACACTGGATGATCCAAAAACATCGTTTGATGAACTGTACGGAGAATGAGGTTTAATACGTCCGTTTACTTTGCGGACGAATATGAAAGATGGTATCTTTCACTGTACGATATCAAAGACAAACATACACGACATACTACAAGTAATAATCTCTAGCAGGGAAAATAGCACTATAAAACTTACTTTTTCGTATAACTTTCTTGATTCGTTTGTATTGGTCGGCCTCCCGCAACTTCAGATCAGACCATCGTTTTCTGAGCTGTTCCTTCGTTCTGCACACCCCGAATTTTTGGTGAAGACTTTTGACCACTTTGCCCATAATTTTTGACTTGACCAGATTCGGCCTTTTATACGGCCCATGCTTGGCATCATAATCCTCCCTCTTTAAAATGGCGACCATCTCCACCATTTCCTCGAATGGCATGTTGGATGCCTTATATCTTCTGGATCGGGATTTGGCCTCCTCTGGAATTTCATCCTCTGTCGAGGTAATCTCAGCCACCTGTGTCTCCGCCATGTTGCTAAGCACTACGACGAGCGAGAAGGGGTGGGGAAAGTACAATATCGAACGTCAGGGGTGGGGAAAGCGTGCGTAGTTCCACGCATGCGCAGTGTATATCAAGTGCCGATCCATGTGTCGAAAATACGTTCATTTATCCGGGAGAGGGAGTTCGCAACGAACGTGTTGACCAAGGTACATAACATTCTTAAGGATTTTGGGTTCCGCAGAGGAGGAGATTTGGGGCTTTTATATCTGTTCAAAATGCTGATTTGATGATTGTTGCCTGAAACATATGTCTTTTCTTGGTTTTTGATTTTACAGAGAGAATGAATACATTCAAAAACCCGGAGTTCATGGGGGAGTTCATTGACAAATGGAAAGAGCTCCCTATCCTGTGGCAGACCAAAAGTGGGTCCAATAAAAACAAAACAGCCAGGACAGCAGCACTGGAGAGCCTGCTTGCATTTGTCCAAACCCAGATACCCACAACAACTCTCCAAGATGTGAAAACCAAAATTGCTACCATCAGGGCAACATACAGGACCCAGAGGAATATGGTCCTGAAGTCCCAGAGGTCAGGTGCTGGAGCAGATAAGGTTTATAAACCCAGTCTGTGGTACTACAGCAAGCTCTCTTTTCTGGATGACCAGCTGGAAGTGCGGGAATCTCTCTCCACCCTTCCCCCCAGAGGTCAATCCAGCCTTCCTTGTAGCCAGCCCTCCAGCCTTCCTTGCAGCCAGCCCTCCAGCCTTCCTGGCAACCCTGCTCTGGCTTCCTCTGAGGATCAAGATCAGGCCCTTGAGGAGGCAGATTTGGATATATGGAGCCAGGTAAAGTATTGATATCTCCATTTAGATGTTACAAACGTGATGCATTTAAAATGAGGTTAGTATTGTTAGGTATTTTATGTAAAAAAATAAATACATTTAAAGACCAAGATACAGTAGTGGTCAATTTTGATGTGGACAAGGCAACAATATCAGGAGGCGGAATCTGTGAGAATTTTCTAACTTTGCACATTCATGTCAAAAATGTCTGGAGGTGAACAATGTGTGTGATTGATGGTGGCAAAAAAATAATAAAGTCCCTTTCTTGTTTTACAGCCAGAGCAGAGCCAGGAAGAGGGTGATTGTGGGGACCAGGAGGAGGCAGGGCCAAGTGGCACCCAGGAGGAGGCTGGGCCCAGCACAAGAGTTTAGATGCCTCCCCTGGTAATGAGACCACGAGGGCCAAGGAGAGGTAGGCAGGTGGAGGAGGAAACAAGAGCCTTCCTCAAAGAGGCTACTGCGGCCCTCAGAGAGTCACCCTCCGCTGAGGAGGGCTTTGCCGCAGTCCTGGCCAATAAGCTAGGCCAAATGGACCTGCGGCAAAAGCTGTATAGCGAGACCTTCCTGTTGAAGGGGATCAACAAGGGATTGCTCGGTGAACTCACCAAGTTCACCGACATCACAGAGGTTGTCCCTACTCCTCCACCTCCTCCTCCTCCTCCTACTACTCCTCCTGCCACAACCTCTCCTCCTGATCCCCAGCCTCCGAGGAAGAAACCAACCAAGGCTGCAGGGAAGGCTGGAGAGAAGGCTACAAGTAAGAGAAAAAAATAATGCCTGCTGTAGTACCACAGACTGGGGACATATATGACTTTTAGCTGCTGCGGTTCCTGACCTCTGGGAGTTCAAGCCAAGATTGGCCTCCTTTTTGGTTTTCACATCTTGGATGGTTGTTGTGGGGTCCAAGGGATGAACAAAAGCAAGCAGGCTCTCCAGTGCTGCCATCCCCTAATTTGTTATGTTCCGAAATAAAGGATACTTTTTTTTGGCTTTAAATACTAGACTATGTGATTTGTATTTCAAAAGAGAGTTTGCTAGGGAGTAGGGATGAGCTTCGAGTTCGAGTCGAACTCATGTTCGACTCGAACATTGCCTGTTCGCCCGTTCGCCGAACAGCGAACAAATTGGGGTGTTCGCGGCAAATTTGAAAAATCTATGGGAGAAATCTAAAGTGCTAATTATAAAGGCTTATATGCAAGTTATTGTCCTAAAAAGTGTTTGGGGACCGGGGTCCTGCCCCAGGGGACATGTATCAATGCAAAAAGAAGTTTTAAAAACGGTCGTTTTTTCGGGAGCAGTGATTTTAATAATGCTTAAAGTGAAACAATAAAAGTGAAATATTCCTTTAAATTTCATACCTGGGGGGTGTGTATGATATGCATGTAAAGTGGCGCATGTTTCCCGTGCTTAGAACTGTCCCTGCAAAAAATGTCATTTTTGAACGAAAAAAAGTCATTTAAAACTGACTCGCGGCTATTAATGAATTGTCGGCTCCCGGCAATACATACAAAAGTCATTGATAAAAAAAAAAAAGCGTGGGGGTTCCCCAGAATTCAATTACCAGGCCCTTCAGGTCTGGAATGGATATTAAGGGGAACCCCGCCGCAAATTTAAAAAAAAATTGACGTGGGGTTCCCCCAAATATCCATTCCAGGCCCTTCAGATCTGGCATGGATTTTAAGGGGAACTCCACCCCAAATTTAAAAAAAAATGGCGTGGAGTCCCCCTAAAAATCCATACCAGACCC
Organism: Rana muscosa; assembly: GCA_029206835.1. Classification (NCBI taxonomy): domain Eukaryota; kingdom Metazoa; phylum Chordata; class Amphibia; order Anura; family Ranidae; genus Rana; species Rana muscosa. The sequence goes on from CM055118.1 coordinate 287,385,280, forward strand.
CTTATCCGAGCACGCAACCTGGCCGGCCGCAGGGGAAAAGGGGGGGACGAGAGAGCGGCCCCCCCTCCCTCCTGAACCGTACCAAGCCACATGCCCTCAACATGGGGAGGATGTCCCCATGTTGATGGGGACAAGGGCCTCATCCCCACAACCCTTGCCCGGTGGTTGTGGGGGTCTGCGGGCGGGGGGCTTATCGGAATCTGGAAGACCCCTTTAACAAAGGGGACCCCCAGATCCCGCCCCCCCTATGTGAATTGGTAAGGGGTACATTGTACCCCTACCATTTCACGAAGAAAGCGTAAAAAAATGTTTAAAAAAAACACACAAACACCTTGAAAAAGTCCTTTATTTAAAAAAATAAAAATAAACATTCCAGCGGTGAAATCCAGTGTCCCGCGGCGATCCCGATGTCCAGCGCTGTCCTTCATTGGTTGTGCCTGAGCGGACCTGATGGGGAACTCCCTCTCAGTATTTTAAATGTATAGACTTCTTTTTGCATTGATATATGTCCCCTGGGGCAGGACCCAGGTCCCCAAACACTTTTTAGGACAATAACTTGCATATTAGCCTTTATAATTAACACTTTAGATTTCGAACGTTCAAGTCCATTGTATTTAATAGGGTTCTAAAGTTTACACGAACATTTTGTCTGTTCGCAGGTTCTGGTGCAAACCGAACAGGGGGGTGTTCGGCTCATCCCTGCTAGGGAGCAGGCAGGGACATTTCAAATAATATTATTGTTATTAACAAGGGACACAACCCTCCTTGAGGCAAAATGAGACAAATTTTGAAGGTTGGTGTGGGACATTTCCCCAAACATAATTTAAGGAAAAAAAAAAAAAAAGGCACAGAAAAATGAAGAGGCTAACTTAAGTACTAAAAAAAAATGCAAAAAGAACAAAAATAAAAAAAAATGATCTTTACATTTCTTCAGGAATTTATGAGGGAGATGTGGCTTGAAAAGAATATTTTTCTAGCATTAAAAAAAATAGGAATTACTTTAGAAACAAGTTTGGCATAACTCTCAATATCATTATCAAAAGAGGGTAATTGTTCAAGCATTCTCTAAAGAAGAACGGAATGCGCAGCATTAAAACAATGCTATTAATTCAACCGTGACGAATGTGCCATATCGATTTCCAACACTAGCTTTACCAAAACGAGCGCTCCCGTCTCATACTTGATTCTGAGCATGCGCGTTTTTTTCACGTCGTTAAAGCATACACACTATCGTTTTTCACGTCGTTAAAAAAACGACATGAAAAACGACGTGAAAAAAGAGAGCATGTTCGAAATTTTTAATGGCCGTTTTTCACGTCGTTAAAAATGCTCTGGAGCATACACACGATCATTTTTTTTTTTTTTTTTTTGAGAAAAAAAAAAAAAAGTTTTTATTGAACAATTTACATTTGGAACATAATTCTGCAAGTTACAAGGCAATACTGGAGAAATGCATAAAACAAAGAAATGTGGCTTATACATATATAGGCACAGTAGAACAAAAAACTTGTTCAGATTGAACACTGGATTCAGTGACTATCAATAAGTGGAAAACCCTATGTCCACGCTATTCATGGAATTGCACGCTAGAAGGATGTATAATATTACGGACCATCAGTGCATGTGTCTGCGGACTCAAGCCATCGATCCCAGATTTTGTAGTACTTATCTGGACAACCTCTGTTGATGTATATGAACTTTTTGTAGGGAAGAGTGTTATTTATATCTAGTTTCCAATCGTTGAAGCTGGGGGGAGTGGGTCTCATCCACTGTCTGGCTATAATTTTTCTAGCATTAAACAATGTTTCATGCAAGAACGTTTTAGTGAATTTGTCCATCCCAGAGTCGGGGAATATCCCCAGTAAGCATTGTTTGGGGTCCAGGGTCAATGGGGATCCCATGTCATCATGGAGGAAGTCAACAACCTGCTTCCACAGACCCTGAAGGACCGGGCACGCCCAGAGTAGATGGAAGAATGTGCCCGTCGCTTGGTTACACATTGTGCACAAGGTAGAAAACTGTCGTCTAAAGCGGGCGATTCTTAGGGGGGTGAGATACGCTCGGTGCACCACGTATAACTGGGTCAGCCTGTCAGAGAGCTTGGGGGATACAGTCTTGCACGAGTCTAGTGCTTCACTCCACTCCTCATCCTCCAGTGGGCCCACCTCTCTTTCCCATCTTGGTTTAAGGCTGTAAGCTAGCGTGGTAGATGATGGGGTGAGAAGCATGACATAAAAATCAGAGATCAGCTTTCGCGGGTCCACACCCTTAATCACTGCCATAATAACATTGGGCGTAGATTGTGGCAAAGGCTGGGGAAACTGAGCTTGGGCTGCGTGACGCACCTGGAAGAATCTAAAAAGCATAGAATTGGGCAGCAGGAACTCATTTTGGAGGTCCTCAAAGTTTTTAAGTGTGCCATCGGAAATTATGTGGTGCAAATAATATATTCCATATTCGCACCATATCTCTGTGTCAGGGATCAAGAGAAACTCTGAGAGTAGTCTATTGTGCCATAAGGGGGTATAATTGTTGTGTTTAGGGGTCATTAATATTTTAGTGGTGATGTCCCATACGCGCCTATATTGGTACAATAGGGACCCACGGTCTCTATTGGAGTTATTCCCACTATGTCCCACTGCAATTGCAGTGAGTGGGTCAGTGGTCAGTTGTGCCCACCGTGGACAGAGAAGGGTGAGGAATCTGAGTCTGTCGGTTTTATCTATGTGGTATAGTTGAGACAGTTGGGACGCAAGGTAATAAAGATTTAAGTCAGGGAGGGCTGTTCCACCTAGGTCAGTAGGGTTCTTAAGGACTCTCCAGGCCAGCTTGTGTCTGTTGGTACCCCAAATAAATGTCTTGAGTATGGCCTCCATTGACTTGAAAAATTTCAAGGGTAAGTATACGGGTGTGTGCCAGAGTATATACAATATTTTAGGAAATAATATCATTTTAACAATGTTAATGCGGCCCCACACGCCGAGCGGTAGTCTCGCCCATACCTGGGTTCTAGACTTGATGAGATCAAAAAGGGGTTCTATGTTCAGGGATATATAGTCAGCCGGTGTTCTATTCACCAATACTCCAAGATATTTGATAGTGTTCACTCGCTGGAGTGGTAACTGTGCCTGTAGCTTGGGAGAGGGGAAACTATCCATAGGCAATATTTGAGATTTCTCCCAATTAATTTTAAGGCCAGAGAACTGACCAAAGTGTTCAATTGTATGTAACGCCTTCCGAAGCGATGTGGGAGAGTCGGCCAGGTATAGTAGCGTGTCGTCTGCGTATAAGCTAAGTTTTTCAGTCAGGGAACCAAGGCAGAGACCCTGAATCTCGGGGTCCTCTCTAATGGAGATTGCAAGGGGCTCTGCCGCCAAGGCATAGAGGAGCGGAGACAGTGGGCAGCCCTGTCTAGTGCCCCTGGATAAGTCAAATGTCTGGGAGGCCCTCCCGTTGGCCACTACTTTACCCCTGGGTGCCAGATATAATAATTGAACCCACTTAATAAATTTAGGTCCAAAACCAAAGCCACGGAGGCATCCCCAAAGGTACCGCCACTCCACTGAGTCGAAGGCCTTGGCAGTATCCAAAGCCACCACCACCCGGGACCCAACATTAGTATGTGTCGCTTGTAAGTTAATATACAATTTTCTGAGGTTGAAGGAGGTGTTACGCCCCGGCATAAATCCAGCTTGGTCAGCATGAATCAGGGTTAGAATCACTTGGTTAAGGCGTAGGGCAAGTACTTTAGCCAGAATCTTTATGTCTACCTGGAGGAGCGATATTGGTCTATAAGATTCCGGGAGGCCTGGGTCCTTGCCTGGCTTAGGTATGAGGATAATTACCGCCTCGCCCATCGATGGGGGTAAGGTGAAATTGTCAAATAGATGGTTGAAGAGGGACAATAACTTGGGGGCAAGTATCTCGATGTATTGGGCGTAAAATTCTATGGGCAACCCATCTGAACCCGGGGCCTTGGATCTGGCGAAGCTCCCAATCGCTGTGGTTATTTCGTCGAGTGTAAGAGGTGCGTCTAGCATAGCCATTTGGGCATCGTCTAGCTGTGGAAAGATGATTTCCGCCAGTAGATCTTCCAATTGAGAGTCAGTGGTAGAAACCTGGGACGTATAGAGTTGAGAAAAGAAGTCCCTAAATTTAGAAGTGACAGCCTGGGGTTCCGTAATCTTTTCCCCATTAGGACCAGTGAGGGAAATGACAGTAGGGGGTCTATCCTCACTATGTGCTAAGTAGGCCAACAGTTTACCCGCTCTCTCCCCATGTTCATACAATTTTTGTCTGGCAAAGAAAAGTTTTTTCCTGGCCGTCTCGTGTTGTAGCTGATTAACCACCCTGGTTTGTAACCTGAGTCGGGCAGCTCCATCAGGAGAGGGGTTCGACATGTATCCCTGTTCAGAGGAGGACAGATCCCGCATTGCCCCGTCCAGTATGGCTGATGAATTAGCCTTCAGCCTGTTGATAAAGGAGGTCAGAGTCAGACGTGCATGCAGTTTGAAGGCTTCCCATACTACGTCTGGGGATGCAGATCCGTCATTCTCTAAAAAGTAAGTTCTCCAACTGTTACCAAGCTCGTCATCCTCCGACAACAGGGTGAGCCAAAACGGATTCAGGCGCCACGTACGGGGCGGTTTGTCTAATGGGATGGAGAGGCTAATGAAATATGGGCTATGGTCTGAAAGTAATCTGGGGGCAAATTCAGCTCCCTGTAATCTTGGGGCAAGGGTACTAGAAATGAATATAAAATCTATACGGGACATGGTGTTATGGGTAGTTGAGAAACAGGAGTAAGCTCGAGTGAGCGGGAATTTAAAACGCCAGGTGTCAGTGAGATTAAAGGAAGAGATAAGTCGGGAGAATCTAGTGTGGGTTGGAGCTGTAGTAGATAATGGCGAGGGCGACAGTTTGTCTAATGTAGGGTTCAACGTAGCGTTAAAATCCCCCAGCCACACCGCCTGAATCGAAGGATGACGAGTCATATATAGCAAGCCCTCTGTGACTATAGTAGAATTAAATGGTGGAGGTACATAGAATGCCATCAGTAGGAAAGGTTCACCATACAATTTAACCGAAAGAAAGACATAGCGCCCCTGTGGGTCAGACTGAACATCACACAGCTCAAAATGTACCGTCTTGGCAATCAAAACTGAGACTCCGCGGGCGTGGGACGAGTGGGATGAATGATATGCCCACCCAATCCATGGCCGGCGGAGTGCCATCTGGAGCCGACCCTCAACGTGTGTCTCCACTAACACCACAATGTCGGCTCGTTGTTTTTTGAGAAATGAGAAAACTGCAGATCTCTTTACCTTGTCCCCAAGCCCACGCACATTCCAAGTGAGCAGTTTTATCAATGCCATAGTTCAAACATTAAAACATATCGTGGGACAGTAGCATTACATGAATACAAGGTTTGCCATCTATGCAGTATCAATGTTAGCATGCACTTCGTTGTATTGCAGTCCATCAAGAAAAAACAAACCTCCCCCTCCCCCCTCCCCACCCTGCATCTTCCCCAACTGATGCGGGTATGTTCCCAAAACCAAAAGAAAGTAACAACCGGTAGCAGATAAAACCAAAATATCTTGCTGTTATGTAAAAGATCTGCAGCGATCGCCTCACATGGGAGGTGTGGAAGATTCAATGCCCGCAAATAAAGAGCAACAGGCTCTTCTTGTACTGTGAACCAGAAGTACAGTGCGGGGTCGGTGGTATAGAAAGTTCTGCAGTCACATAATAAAGAGATGCGTGTTCCGGTTGCTGGGGGGCGAAAATTCGCTGTGTTAGGCATGTGGAGTGTAGGACTGATTGTGCTCCGCAATTACAGTCTCCAGGGTAGTTACATGGATCAACCAGTCAGTGGGGGCCCTGAGTATGGGAGACCCCCTATGCAGGTTACAATTGAAAGAGGATTATAGCAGGGGAAGGCAAAAGGGGGTCCCAGGGGTAAGGAGCAATAGGGTATGCGCCGCGGGCAGTAAAGGGGAGACAAAAAAAAGGGGGGTAACATACCAGGATTTGCAGACTCCCGCTGCGGCGTATAATGTGCTGGTGATGATGACAGGCAATCAATAGTGCTGATGAACATGCTCGGTCAGGTCACTCCGCCGCCCCTCTGGCGGGCCCCGGACGCTCCAACCAGGCAATGACTTCCTGAGGATCCTCAAAGAAGAACACACGGCCGTCCCTTTCGACTCTAAGACGAGCTGGAAATAGCATAGAGTATTTAAGATGTTGTATCCGGAGCCTCCTCTTCGCCTCCATGAAGCCTTGGCGGCGGCGCTGCACCTCGGCAGAAAAGTCGGGGAAGATAGCGATCTTGGAGTTTCCAAGGTGGATGTTACCTTTTTCCCTGGCCATGCGCAGCGCCGCATCTCTATCTTTGTAATTCAAGAATTTTGCTATAAACGTGCGGGGGGGAGCCCCCTGAGGAGGAGATCTGGCAGGCATACGATGAGCCCTCTCCACCGCCAGGGTGGGGGAGAAGGCCTCGCGGCCATAGGTGTCAACAAGGAGTTTCTCCAAGAAGGTGGTAGGATCTTTGCCCTCAGCTCCCTCGGGGAGCCCGATGAAACGGAGGTTGCACCTCCGGAGCCTATTTTCCATATCATCTTGCTTGCTTAGAATCTGATTGATTTGGAGCTGCATTCGATCGGAGCTGACTTGGAGCGGCGTAACGGTGTCCTCCACCTCTCCGATGCGGGTTTCGGCAGTCGTGACACGCTCACAAAGTTTCTGGAAGTCTTGTCGCATGAGTGAAAGGTCCACCTTGACCCCCTCTATTTGCGCCGTCAGGGACGTCCGGCAGTATGTGATCGCCTCGAGCAGTTTAGCTGTGTCGCCTCCCGTAGCGTCCTGCTCACCGCCTACGGCACCGCCATCTCTTTCCTCCTCCTGGCGGCGGTACTGGTCCAATTTCGCCAGGGTGGCCTTTGGCGTTTTTGGCGGAGTCATGGCAGGTATCCGCTGTGTTCCCTTCCCCCTCCAAAGCAGGCAGCTCAGTCTATACCGAATGGTAGGGAGCTGTAGGGCTGGTGGGCCGGGAAGAGTCACTAGTCAGCAGGCCGGGTGAAGCAAGATGGCCGCCGACCAGCACTAGGCCGAAGCCGGGGCCTTTCCTGAACGCGGCGGCCGCGCAGTCAGAGGCTGATGTATCCGCCTCTGTGGGTGTGAGGGGTCCTCAGGGGGACTCGGTGGGCCCCTGCAGGCTGTTACCTGAGAGCAGAAGGGCCAGGAAGCAGCACAGGCGGCAGGTGGGTGGAGCAAGATGGCCGCCGACTTCCAGGGCTAGGCCGAAGCCGGGGGCTTTCCTAAATGCGGCACCCGCGATCGGGATCGCGGCCCTGCGGAGGCCGCCGTACGAGCGGAGGATGGTGGATTTGCGGCCACGGATGTTCAGGGTCCCCAGGGGGTCCCGCTGGGCTGGTACAGGATGACACTGAAGATCAGAATGGGCTGTACAGGAGTATTGGACGGAGCTCAAATCATGCACGTCCTACTCCATGCTATGTCAGGCCACGCCCCCACACACGATCATTTTTAATGGCCATTTTTTTTAATGGCATTTTTAACGGCATGAAAAACGATCGTGTGTACGCGGCATAAGGCCCCTTTTTTTTTTTTCAGGCAGACATGACTAGAAGCTCCATGCAAATCTATGGATGTAGATATAAAAAGAAAAGGGAGAGCACCTTTAAGTGCAATAGATTATAAATTTAATATGACAATTAACCACATCCCACCCGGCCACTGTACACATACGGCCGGGTGGGCGCTTCCTCCTTCTGAGTGGACATTCAGGAACGTCCCTCAGAAGGTGGGGGATTGCGCGCTTGTGTCACCCGGACATGGTGCATCTCCGATCAGCAGAAGGGCTCTGTGATTGGCCCTCCTGATCACATGACGGCTGTGTCCAATCACAGCCGTCATGTGATGTAAATAGAAAGCCGGTTACTAAGCGATCGGCTCTCCTCTCCTCACACGGAAGTTGTCAGTGAGGAGAAGAGAGCAGATCTCTGCAGCCGGCTGGTGATCAGTGAGTATGAGCTGTTTTTTTACAGATTTTTACACACTGATCACCGGCCCAGTGTCCCCACACATGTCCCCACACAATGTAAACACACAAGTCCCCAAAATAGTGTCCCAAAAAAACCACTGTCCCCACACACATGTTCCCACGCAGTAAAAACAACTGTCCCCCACATATGTAACAGTAAAATAATATGTCCTGTGATCATCTGCACACATATGTCCGTGATCACCTGCGCATATCTGTACATGATCATTTGCGTACATCTGTCCGTGATCACATAAACCAATTATTATACACTTAACAGGATTTTTTTTTTACCAAAGACATGTAGCAGAATACATTTTGGCTTAAATTTATGACAAAATTAAATTTTATTGGATTTCTTTTAAAATAGAACTATTATTTTTTTTTTCCAAATTTCTGCTCTTTTAAATACCACCAAAAGAAAGGTCTATTTGTGTGAACAAAATGATAAAAATGTAATTTGTGTACAGCGTAGCATGACCGTGCAATTTTCATTGAAAGTGCGAGAGCACTGAAAATTGGTCTGGGAAGGAAGGGGGCGAAAGTGCCCAGTATTGAAGTGGTTAAAAAAGCCTCTCACATGTGGTAAGCTAAACCACATGCTCTTTGGTAGGGTGAGCATCTAGGGGTCCCATCAGGGCATTCCTATGATGCTCGTTTGCAGCCGCACAGCCGGGAGGGAACGCTGACCACTCTCTTCAGGGTCACGGGCAGCCAGAGAGCCCTGATGAGACCCCTAGAAGCTCACCTTACTGAAGAGCCTGTGTTTTATCTTACCACATGTGAGTGGCTTTTTTTATTTGTCCTATTACATTTATGATCTATTGCACTTAGAGGAACACTGCCTTTTGTTTTTTCTCTGCATGTCTATATCACTGAGCTGACTTCTTCCCAGATGAGCTAGCACTAAGTGGATGAACTTTTTTCATTTAACCACTTTGCACCCATGCTGTAGCCGAATGGGCAACAGCGCGGGCTTCCAGTGCCGGGAGGGTGTCAATAGATGTCCTCCCGTAATCACGCTGCTCGCACGCCCCCTGGGGCATGCGGGCGGCATGCTCTGTGATTCAGAGTGATTTACTAAGCTCTAGGGAAATTAGTGCAACTGCAATTGCAGAGTGCAATTGAACTTACACTTACAGTGCACATTGTGAGGTTGATTTACTATTGGCAAAACGACTGTGCACTTTGCAGTTGCTCCACAGCTTAGTAAATGAGCAGAAGCTCAGCTGGCTCTCATCATCCAATCATATGCAAGCAAAAATTGTGTTTTTTAAATTTTCCTTGCACGTGATTGGGTATTTTTTGCAAAGTGAAGCTTTACCTCATTTACTATGTCCTGGAGCAACTGCACTTACAGAGTGCAACTGTATTTTGCAAAGTGCACAGTCTATTTGCCTTCAGTAAATCAACCCCTATATTTGCCTTTAGTTAATCCACCTCAAAGTGCAAGCATGATCCACTGGTGTCACTATCAGGAAACATGCCATGAACAATAATGTGCATGTACTGTAGACTGAAAAGACTTGCAAAGAGATTGTGGAAGATCGGCAGCACTGAGTTATTATACTGTTATAATTATGTAGCGAATGTTTTATTTTTGGGGAAGCATCTGGGTGGTAGTGTAACCCAGATGCATTGATTGTCAGGGAATCTGAGACCTTTCTGTGGTTCTTGGAGGACTCTGGTGGTGTGAGGTTCCCTGTGGCCTACGGGTGGCGTTGTCGCCATGGGCCGAGGTTGAACACTCACCACAGGACTGCTGCCTTTTTGTCCTTTCCTGGCACTGGTACGGCAGGGCGGAGAACCTGCTGTGACGCAACGGGCGAGGGGATAAAAGGGGGTGGATGCCCTGACGTGAGGGTCAGATTTGGAGGATGCAGCCGCACCCAGGCACCTTTAGCTTGGGTGCTGGCGTTCCGGAGTTCCGGGCCCAGGTGCCCTTGACCTGGCCGGAGCCCAGAGATGGAGTCCATCTCAGGCACCTTTAGCCTGGGGTGAGGTACTATGGCGGAAGCCTGGAGCTCAGTACCTTCAACTGAGTTCCGCGAGGGTGGAGGAATCCGAGGGGGCCCTAACTCCTTGGGTGCCCGTGTCTGAGGTCGAGAAGACTGGTGAGCGGAACTTCTCTGAAGAGTCCGGCGCAGCATTGCTGGTAGTAAAATAATAGTATTCAGCACTGAAAAAATAAATAAACAAATAACAAATAATGCAGCCAGCACTTGGGGGTAAATTCATAAAAAAACTCAAAAGAAAAATAAATATAAAAGAGTGCAGCACAAAGACAAAATAAGATAAAAAAAGTCCTTTAAAATCAGCAGAAGTCCATAGGGTGAATAGTGCACAATAAGCATGCAATGTGGATCACACACATTGACCAGAAGAAGATCCCTCCACCACACACAGAATGGCCTCTCACCTCTATGCTTCGACCTCCTGGAGGTCACAAGGCATAAGATAGATCATACATGGACAACCGATGACATCCAATCTCTCAGCCTCCCCTCCAAGCAGCATATATCAGCATAGGCAACAAATGACTTGATAAGCCTCCTCCACCGTCATCCAGTTGTGAAAATAAACAGAGGAAACTTCCTAGTGCTCTCTGATATGCAATGATTTATTCATAAAAATACAGAGTAACAAATGGATACTCACATTAAAAAGCAATCATGTGCGAGTGCGGACAGAAAACAGCATGTAAAACGATCAGAAGATCACAGATGCTCGGAGATAATCGCGGCAGCGTCCGGCGTAGGAGCTACGCCGGACGCTGCCGCGATTATCTCCGAGCATCTGTGATCTTCTGATCGTTTTACATGCTGTTTTTTGTCCGCACTCGCACATGAGTGCTTTTTAATGTGAGTATCCATTTGTTACTCTGTATTTTTATGAATAAATCATTGCATATCAGAGAGCACTAGGAAGTTTCCTCTGTTTATTTTCATAACTGGATGACGGTGGAGGAGGCTTATCAAGTCATTTATTGCCTATGCTGATATATGCTGCTTGGAGGGGAGGCTGAGAGATTGGATGTCATCGGTTGTCCATGTATGATCTATCTTATGCCTTGTGACCTCCAGGAGGTCGAAGCATAGAGGTGAGAGGCCATTCTGTGTGTGGTGGAGGGATCTTCTTCTGGTCAATGTGTGTGATCCACATCGCATGCTTATTGTGCACTATTCACCCTATGGACTTCTGCTGATTTTAAAGGACTTTTTTTATCTTATTTTGTCTTTGTGCTGCACTCTTTTATATTTATGCAGCATTGCTGGTGACAGAGAGGCCTCCGGTGAATCCCTTGGATGGATTGCCTTCCCCCGACAGGGGCTGTGCTAGCGAAGGTAATTCACGTTCTACCTCATACAGTCAGTGGCAGTGACTATTCGCCACTGGTGACACCACAGTGGTTAGCTGTAACTAGAAGAATTGTGCCTTGGCCTACTCCCCGCAAATACTGACGTGTTACATGGGTCTCAACCTGTCTGTGCTGTATGACTATTTATTGGGAGGAATAAATACGAGTTGGACCCTTACAGTGTGTGGAACTCTAGTTACTAGGAGCAAAGGGGAGTCAATCCGAGGAGAGGATTTGACTCTGGGACACATACACAAGCCTGATAGTTCTGGCCTTCAGCTCTACGCTTTGGAGGACACGGGCCGTGGTGTATCTCATCCCTCCCCCCAGTGTTAACCCCTAGATGAGACAGACAAGCCGTGAATGAGAAGGGGTGAGAGGGGTGAGGTTGCTACAATTATATTATTTGAAAGAACTGGTAATTATTAATCATACACAGTGCTTTATGAAATATAAGTGTCATTTAGTTAGGGTTTGCATCTACCGTATTTATCGGCGTATAACACGCACTTTTTTCCCCTTAAAATCAGGGGAAAATCGTGGGTGCGTGTTATACGCCGATACTCCGTCGAATTCCCCTGCTGAAAACGAGCGAGAGGAGCGAGCGGAGCCGAAGCCGAAGTACAATCGGCTTTACTCGGCTCCTCTCGCAGTCCCGCCCATCTCTGACTGCGCCGCTGACATAGAGAAAGCCGAGTGTACTTCGCCTAGTCTCGGCTCCTCTCGCAGTCCTGCCTGTGACTGTGAGCAGAGCCGAGTCTAGGCGAAGTACACTCGGCTTTCTCCGTCAGCGGCGCAGTCAGTGGAGATGGGCGGAACTGCGAGAGGAGCCGAGTCCAGCCGAAGTACACTCGGCCCCGCTCGCTCCTCTCCACAGAAATCGGCGCCAAATTTTAAAATCCGCCGGGACTGACACGATCGCAAAGGCACTGGGCACGGCTGCAGATGGACAGATGAACACTGGGCACGGCTGCAGATGGACAGATGGACACTGGGCACGGCTGCAGATGGACAGATGGACACTGGGCAAGGCTACAGATGGACACTGGGCACGGCTGCAGATGGACAGATGGACACTGGGCAAGGCTGCAGATGGACAGATGGACACTGGGCACGGCTGCAGATGGACAGATGGACACTGGGCACGGCTGCAGATGGACAGATGGACACTGGGCAAGGCTACAGATGGACACTGGGCACGGCTGCAGATGGACAGATGGACACTGGGCAAGGCTGCAGATGGACAGATGGACACTGGGCACGGCTGCAGATGGACAGATGGACACTGGGCACGGCTGCAGATGGACAGATGGACACTGGGCAAGGCTGCAGGTGGACACTGGGCAAGGCTGCATGCTGCATTTAAATGTAAGTTTTTTTTCCTTGAATTTCCCTGCTAAAAGTTTTTTTCCTTAAAATTCCCTCCTAAACTTGGGGTGCGTGTTATACGCCGGTGCGTGTTATACGCCGATAAATACGGTACCTTTATTGACATGTCCGAATATATGTACAGGGCCAGTATAAAGATTTGGAATAAAACCTTTTTATCCCAAGGACTGTACAAAGGACAAAGTTGTTTATGGATGAAAGGAGATTTCGCCCTCCATTTAGGAAGGGGTTCTTTACAGTAAGGGTGGGTAAAGATAAAGAGACACCCATTCAGGGCAAAGTGACAATGTCTGTGGAAAGTGCCCCTTTGATTCACTCATATACACCTATCCTGCAATCCCCTGCCATGTCTTCCTCTATCAGAACCAACACAAAATACCCAGTGCTTCAGGGAATTGAAAAACATCTGACCTCCTCCCATGATGCAGTGCTTAGGCCTAGCAGTCAGTTGTACATATGTTGAAGGGGGTGAAGTTTTTGATCCCTCTATGCTCTGTCACCAGCTGACTCTAGGTATTATCCTTTCCATAAATCATTTTGTTTTCCTTTGTAATGTGCCTTGCTAGGACATTTGATTTCTTCAAGAAGCATCAATACTCTAGCACAGCATTTCCCTCTTTGAACATCATAGCCCTCTTCTCTCTGGGAGTGTTTGATGTCTGTGCTGGCCTAGCTCCTCCGCTCCTCCCCTCATCACCCTATATAATCTTTTATGTAGCAGCCGGGGGAAGAGAAAAAGGGAATACTATAGAGTGTCACTTGAGTGACAGCTCTGAGTCTGCCGGGGCTGCAGACTTTGCATTTAGGATGGCAGTACACCATAGAAGTCATAGAGCTTTTCTACATAAGGGAAGCTTTTACAGGTAAATAAAATGCGTTAAATGCATAACCTTTTCCAGAAAATAGGCCTATACAGCATGGGTATTTTAAGGTCACCCATGCTCTGCCCCTTTTTGACAATGTCATGAAGGGGAGGGGCTTAGTCATCATATAAAGCGCAGGTATGCAAAGGTTTCAGAAACCTGATGCAAAAGCTTAGAAGAAGGATCAAGCTGCCATTGTCTGATTAGCAGTCTCTAATCTGTTTTTAAGCCTTACCTTGCCCTGCCCCTAAGTCCGCCCCTAAACACACCCCCAGAAATGTTAAGTGTTTTATGCAGAATTAAGTTCCAATAATAAATATTAACAAAAACTTTAACAATATTAACATAAAGCATATCAGTGCACATCAGTGCAGCCCATTAGTGCCCATAAGTGCAGCCTCATCAGTGCAGCCAATCAGTGCCCCTCAGTACAGTCTCATCAGTGCAGCCTATCAGTGCCCATCAGTTCTGCCTCATTAGTGCCCATCAGTGCAGCTTTACAGTGCAGCCCCATCAGTGCAGCTTATCAGCTCCACCTCATCAGTGGCCATCAGTGCTGCCTCATCAGTGGCCATCAGTGCAGCATATTAGTGGCCATCAGTGCAGCCTATCATTGCCCATCAGTGCAGCATATCATTGCCCATCAGTTTAGTTTATCAGTGGCAATCATTGCAGCCTATCAGTGGCCATCAGTGCAGCCTACCATTGCCCATCAGTGCAGCATATCATTGCCCATCATTGCAGTGTATCAGTGCCCATCAGTACAGCGTATTATTGCCCATCAGTGCAGCGTATAATTGCCCACCAGTGCAGCGTATCATTGCCCACCAGTGCAGCATATCATTGCCCATCAGTGCAGCATATCATTGCCCATCAGTGCAGCATATCATTGCCCATCAAAGCAGCTAATAATTGCCCAACCATGCAGCTAATCATTGCCCATCGGTGCTGCATATCAGTATCTATCAATGCAGCATATCAGTATCCATCAATGCGGCCTATCATTGCCCATATGTGCAGCCTCATCAGTGCCCAGCAATGCATCAGGGAGGAATCAGGATGATCTGCTGGCCGGATGACACAGAGCGGGTATTTCCAGCTTAGACACGGCTTGTATATGAATAGATGCTGCTGTCAAACTAAGTCCCGACTCCTAGAGCGGCTACTCTAATAGACAGCACACTGGTTCAATGCCGGTCCAGGAGGTGGGACTTTGTTTGACAGCGGCCGGCTATTCATTTACAAGCTGTGTCTCAGCAGCAGATCCCCGCTCTGTGTGATCCGGCTGCCTGAGCCTTCTGACAGTTTCCTGGCTAATCGCTTCTGGCAGAAGCAGTGCAGCCTTTTGTACAGGACATCAAAGTGGCACAGGGGCTGGGAGTCCCACTCCGGGCCGATGTGATAGCTCAACCACTTCTGCCAGAAGCAATCAGCCAGGCAACTGTCAGCCCAGTCCGCCCCTGCTCCTTACTCGCCCTCCGCCAAAATGCGAGCAGACGAGTTGAAATTTTAAGGACTGCGTGTGCGGACACTCTACTCCGGGGGGGCACTTGCCCCCATGCGGACGCCCATGCTTTACAGTCATGTGACCCTAGATGGTTTTTCTTATTAAAAAACTATGCAGTTTTGTAAAATGTTCATTAACTTTATTGTAAATCCTGTAGGTAGTTTGGGGGTCACTCCTGACCGAAAAACTCAGTTTGCAATCCCCATGTCATGCCTTGTTGCTAGCATACAAAAACGTTGGTTTTCGCTCCTGTAATGCCGGAGCTGTGACGAAACACAGTATCAGACGCCTGCCGGACTGGCCAATTTTACACCGCGCTGTCACTTACATAACAATGCCATTCTCAGCTGCACCCGGCACAAAAAATTTCCAGCTCACAGGACCACAATCTAGGTGCCAGCAGTCTGAAAGTGATTGTCATTGGGTTAAGTTAATTAAGTAATTAACCCTTTAACTGTCACTACCGACTTTTACAGAAAAGTCAGAACTTCCACAAGATTAGCAATATTAACTATGATTTTAAAATAAACTTCTGTAACACCCACTGTCACCACAGACAGGTATGTTCAGAGGATTCATTCTATACAGTAGCGCTCTTCAAGAGACAGGGATTTGCTTTTGTTTGCATTAAAAGCGTTAGAGACAATTTTAACACTTTTCGATTAGGGTTTAATAATGAAAAGATCAAAATGATGCAAATGAAATATTTACAGAAAAAAGGTTGTTACAAAGAAATAAAGAGACAATAAAACAACAGAGAAATAAAAAAAAGAGTTCAAAAGGAAGAATACTTGCAAATCCTGGTTTCAGCAGAGTCCAGTGAATAAGCAAAAAGGGTACAGTGGCTCTCGCAAGTCCTGTTAGGTGTTCCTTGGTTTGATGTTAACGAGAGCTGTGAAACTGTCCTGGCATTCCCTTTTTCTTTGGGGTGTTGACAGAGACCATCTGACAAATTAAGCGTCTGAGGAGTGGTTTCTGGGATGTGACTATGGTTATGACTATGTCCCAGAGAAAGTTTTCTATAGGTACTCATTTTCTAAATACCTACTGGGTACAGCCTGCTAGCATTCAGATTATTGTCCAGCTTGAATGTAGCTTCGAAGTGAATATAAACTTGACAGGTTTAGGATGCCCAGTTCGCCTAGGATTTGAGTTGGGCTGGTTCTGCCCCCAGTACTCCTAGGGTAGCCGTGTTTGGGCTCAAAACACTATAAATTACCGGGGGAGGTAAATATGATTATATTCTGGCTGTGCTATTATTATTTCATGATCTATGAAACATGCTATGGTTTCAAAGCTATAACTGCTAACCTGTTTGCAAAGATGTGTATTGGCCATCCCCTCCAACTGAGCTATTTAAGACCGATATCTGTTTGTTCTCTGGATGGTTTAGCTTGCGAGGGTGACAGTTTTATTAGAGTTTCTAGACTTCAATTGTGGATTGGGTAATGGAAAGGTCTGTGTGTCTGATCAATGAATTGATGAGGTCCAGGTATCAGTTAACTGTTTGTGTATTGTATAAAGTGAAGGAGGGGGGAAAAGGTCACTGTGACCAGTGGCGGCTGGTGTTTTTTTCCCTGGTCGGTCAGCCAGCCGGTGGCAGCAACCCCCCTGGAGGTCAGTTGGGACATCAAAGCCCTGCACTAACCCCATCTAGGAAGCGGGCGGGCAGTGTGTCCGGCAGCTTTCTTCTGCCTCCTGTGGTGTGGATCACAGCAGCTTCCGCCGTGCATCCCCCTCCACCTCCTTCTCCTAGGCATCCAATAGGATCGCCTGCCCTTTCAGCCAATCGGGAAATGGGTATCAGATCTGTGCTTCCTGATTGGCGGCGAGGCAATTCAGTGTTAGAAAAGCAAATATTCATTTGCTTTTCTAGCACACCTGGGTGGGCTCTGAGCGCAATGCTCTGCGCCATAAGTCCACCCTATTTTAAAGCCCATTAGAGCTTATGGCACTAATCAGGTGCTTCAAAAAAACACCCTGCCACTGTAATTCATGCTCCCTGCGTCCTGGAAGGGGCTGGACGCATGAATAGGGGGTGGCCGCAGCGGTCATGGATAGATTCATGCTATGCATGAATCTCTCTTTCTAATCATATAGGGGGTGGTGTGGATAGAGGGGGCGGCGCTAATGCACCCTTAATGGACGGGCCGCCCCTGAGTGTGGCAATGCATTTTAATGACATAATAGCAGGGGAGACTTGTGACACAAACAAAATGGCTGCTGCACACACAGCTATTAGAGTGCCTGGTACACATGACTATTACAGGAGTATTTAATGATTTTTACATCCTAGCAACAAAGCAGGATGCAGGAGTTGCTAACTGAGAGTTTTTCGTTTAGGCTTCCAGAGGGGTTCAAATGGCTTACGTGTATGGCATTAACATTAATAAACATTTTACAATGCTGCACAGTTTTTATCATATACTGGGGACCTCTGAATCAATGGGTTGTTTTCTGTAAAAGGTGGACTTAACTTTATAATTAAAGTGGTTGTAAACCCTCCTGAAAAAAACAAACAAAAACAAACACCCTGCAAGATAAAGGCATAATGAGCTAGTATGCATAGCATACTAGCTCATTATGAATTACTTACCCGAGAATGAAGCCCCTGCGGCCGTCCTCATCTCCCCCTCCGACCGGCGACATCTATCCCGGAGGTTACTTCTGGGTATCACGGCTCCGGCGCTGTGATTGCCCGGAGCCGCGATGACGCCGCCGGGAACAGCACAGTACAACTGAAGCAACTGCACGTACGTGCCATTGCTTCAGTTGGCTTAAGTGTGCATGTGCCGCATGACGTCGGCACATGCAAATACAGGGATATCTCCTAAACCGTGCAGGTTTAGGAGATATCCAGTGCAGCTACAGGTAAGCCTAATTATAGGCTTGCCTGTAGTTTAAAGTGGTTGTAAAGGGTTTACAACCACTTTAAATGATCTAGAAACAAGGTCCCTTTAAAAACAGACAAGATCATGTTCTTGCAGACAATAACATCCAAAGGTATAATGAAGGGTAGTATTTTGATTCGTGTCATCTATCTGATTTCTCTTGCGAGTGAGAAAGGAATATCTTTTCCTCCTCTGTGGCAAAATTTACAACTGTTGCTTTAGGAAGGAGGGAGCTGTTCTGTCTTTTCTGGAGCAAATTTGCAGAAGTTTTAAAAAATCAGAACTTTTTGGATATCAGTCTTTTGCAATTTTTAGATCATAAGTTTCAATTTGTAAGAAAATGTTAAACTTCATGAACTTTTGTCTTTTTTTCAACTTTGGTATCTATGTATAGCTTTGTAGAACAGAACTCTGTTCAGGCAGAACACAAGTTCAACCAGATAACTATACAAGCAAATATAAAGAAATTATTTCAAGACGTCAGCGGTGAGCATACTACCACCAGACAATTTCCCATAAGAGCATCTGCCTAAATGAGCTGTCAAATGATTGAATTTTAGAGATAAATGAGAGTGGAGGGCTAATGGTGGCATTTAAGCAACTGTCTTCGGAGTGGGTGCGAAAATAATTTTGACATTAATTGTCATGTGAGGGATGCAGTGGGTAAGGAAGGAAATATTAGAAGCTGCAGTCTCGGCATGGTAATGTCTGAGTGTCAATTTGTCATCTATAATCTGATATGAAATAAGTAATTGGTTGGAAAGAAGAAACAAAGAAGGGATAGGGCTGGTGGCTTTTGTACCTTTTACATGATCTGGTACCTTTGTTTTAGCTGAAAGCGTACTGCAGATTGGGAACAATTATATGAAAACGCAAACGCTCTATTTAGTTTCAAAGACAACCAAGTTAGATAAGTGAACTTTGATGTATTCAAATTATATTTCAATTGTTACTAAACCCAGGACACTGCATTCACTATACATGGTATCCCACAGTACACAGAACACAGAGATGCAATTATTTTTGCAAATATAAATACCTATATAGGTATAGGTATACAGTTGTGCTCATAAGTTTACATATCCTGGCAGAATTTATGATTTCTTGGGCATTTTTCAGATAATATGAATGATAACACAAAAACATTTCTTTCACTCATGGTAAGTGTATGGCCATTCTGTCAGGGTATGTAAACTTATGAGCACAACTGTATATACCTTTTCTCATCAGCAGTATATAGCAGTCTTGTGACTTCTATTAGTGTCCGGTTAAAGCTTGTAGGAGGGGTTTTCATTCTCTTCTGACTGTCCTATGAGCCTGCATGACTCCTGACCCTTTGTCTGGACAGTACTGATTAGTCCTGTGCCTATCACATTCACCCTCGCCAAAAAATACACACCAAATACATGCCATTGGCTCCCGCTGCTGTCAATCAAATGCTATGACACAGGAGCAGGGGGTGGGGCTGAGTCCATTGACACAGACAGCGGGGCTCTGGAGCGAGCACACACGGATGCCCCCATGGAAAACGGCTTTTCGTGGGGGCACAAGCCGAAGAGGAGGGGCCTGGAGCGTCGGCGGGGGACCTCAGACGAAGAGGACCGGGGCTTCTCTGTGCAAAAGCATTGCACAGAGCAGGTAAGTATAGACAAGTTTGTTACTTTAAGCAAATAAAAAATGCAGTTTTACTATCGTTTTAAACCTATTAGCAACCTAACTAGGAGGGTGATACAAACAACAATAATTTTACCTTTCATAATTCTGAGGATGGACAGTTGATTGGTGGATACTTAAAGATACTCAGACACCTACATGTGTTGTAACTTTCAGTGAAAAACATATAAAAAGTGTTAACTTAGTTCACAGCCCTGACATCATATCCTTCTTTGCAAAGTCTTTTTACCAAAAACCAAGACAAATGGAATGTTTCAAAATTGGCTAAAGATTACCACACTGATAACATTGTAGACAAACTGATAAAGGGATACCATTCAACATTAGCGGTGGTAGCCTCTGAAACATGGAAAGAAACCCAATTCAAAATAATGCATTGGACATATGTCCCGTTTTTCATCTGCAAACACACTAGACTAAACACAGTCACATCCACGTGCCCAAAGTGTGGCCATCTTAAACCATCCTTGGCTCATTGTCTTTGGACCTGTCCATGAATAGCTAGATTCTGAAATCAAGTAAGAGTGTTTATACTCTGTTACTCATGTTCTCCCACCTTATGACCCTCTTCTTATCTTTTTTGGATACAAGGCCTGCTTCAACCCAATGTCTAATGCCCTGTACACACGATCGGAATTTCCGATGAAACAAGTCCGATGGACTTGTTTCATCGGAAATTCCGATCGTGTGTGGGCCCCATCAGACTTTTTTCCATCGGTGTAAAAAAATAGAAGATGTTTTAAATTTTTCCGATGGAAAAAAAACTATAGGAAATTCTGATCGTCTTTGTGGAACTCCATCAGAAAAAAACCCACGCATTCTCAGACTAAATTAGGAGACAGGAGCGCTCGTTCTGGTAAAAGTAGCGTTCGTAATGGAGATAGCACATTCGCCATGCTGTAACGAACTGAAAAGCACAGAGACTGAAAAGAGCGAATCGGCTTACACCAAACTTTTACTAACACACGGTAACACAAAATCAGCAAAAGCAGCCCAAAGGGTGGCACCGTTGGATTTGAACTTCCGCTTTATAGTGACATTGTACGTGTTGTACGTCACCGCGTTTTGGACGGTCGGAATTTTGTCTGATGGTGTGTATGCAAGACAGCTTTGAACGGAATTCCGACAAAAAATTCCATCGGATTTTAGCCCATCGGAATTCCGATCGTGTGTACAGGGCATAACTCTTCAATCTCTAAATAGACTCATGCCTGCCTCATAGCAGTTAATGCTCCAAACCCAGAAATGGAACTTCCCTTATGCGCCATACATTTCTGATGTAAAAAATGCTATCCAATACATTTACTTAAATGAAAAAGCTTGACGCTGACTTAAATTCTTGCTCTGGATCCTCCCAGTACATGTCAAAATGAGGAGAATATGTTAAGACCTTAAATCTGATTCGTGGACCTGAAAGAAACACTCAGCCTCCTTGAAGACCATAACAATAACCACTTTACTCAATTTACATTTCTCTCTTATCTCAGCCGTATATTCTACATTTCTCCCATGAAATCAAAGCATAAACTTCATTAAAAAGTCAGTACACAAGTCCCAAACATATTATAACTGCAAATAGCTGTGTTCCAATCTTGACAATGTTTATACCCTAAAAAGTCTTTAATAAAATATTATTTAAAAAAACAAAATGTATCTCAAACCACCTTCATGAGCTTTTTTCACCCTCCAAGCTGATGTTTTTTTTTCAAATGGTTTTTTAAAGTGTGGGAGTCATTTATTAATACCTTACCAACTTTATATAAGCAAAAGATTATACACCTTTTCCCTGATATCTCGGAACACTCTTAAAACACTTTCTAATGGCCCCTCCAGTTCACCTTTGACCTCCTCTTGAATTGTTCTTTTAGTGATTGCCTTTGAAGACTTTAAATTGTTGGCTGGCTGCTGCTGGGCAATCTTCTTGTCATTATCTTTCATAAATGTGTCCCATTGTCATCTTGCTGCTACATCATCTTTACATTGACTGTATTGGATTGTAACTTTTGCAATAATCCTTCATTCTCAATATTAAAAAAAAAAAAATACAGTATTTTATAGATTAGAAAAAAATGGCCCATATCAGTCAGCCTTGGCCCTCTCTGACTAGTATTTCTCTGACCCTACTATAGTAAACACCTCACGATAAAGATTCAGTCCTCTCTCCATTTTATCTTCCATCTTGAAGATGTCACATCTTTCTTTCACTGATCAATAACTGCAATAAATGACTGCAGGCTCCTGAACAGTATGTGTGACTTCTTAGAAATGTAACCAAACCCGTGCTTTCCCCATGAGGGGCAAAGAAACAGTCTCACCTTAATGCAGATCTCCTCAGAGGAATATGCTCACCTTTTCTTTTACTCCTCCAAGAGTGACAAAAATACCCCATATTTCAGATACTATGAGTATGGAGGAGAAAGTAACTCACTTCATGTGCCAGCCCTTGGCCCATCATCGAGCGCCAGTGCTGTCAAATAGGGAAGGTCAATAGTCCTTTGTAAGCAGTGATTTGAGTAGACCAAAGAAAAGGAGAGTATGTGCTGATGGAAAACTGGATGATAAATTAAGGATGGTGTTTTGGCCTACAAAGGCAAAGTTTAGGTATCAATCACCACAGCATACACAGTGATTGAAAAGTAACTCCTTATTTTAAAAATCTTATAATTTATTTTTTAATTATTATTTAAAAAAAAATGAAAATGAGAAGAACACACAGAACATGGAGTTTTATTTAAAATTCGATATGTGCACCAGCATTCACTTGCAGCTTCTGAAGCCGCTTCACAGAAACACTTGCGGGATGGCAGAAATAACTTCTCGCAGTCGCCCTTCAAGTTCTTCTAAAGTTTTTGGTTTCATAGAGTAAACTTGTTCCTTCAACCAACCCCAAAGAAAAAAATTGCAGGGTGTTAAATCAGGGCTTCTGGCCGACCTCTTATGAGGACCATCTCCCATGAAAATGTTCATTCAGCCATTCACGAACAATAATAGCAAAATGTGGAGGAGCACCATCTTGCATAAAAATCAAGTCTTCATAATTCTCCCAGGTATTAACAACTGGCCAGATTTCATCTTGCAGAATAGTGAGATACCTTTCGGCATTTATGGTATCGCGAAAGATAAAAGGACCCACAATCCTATCTGAAGTCATGTCATAGATTAAGGTACATACATAAAAAAATTGAGAAAAAAGTAACTTATAAAAAAATTATAAATTTTTTAAAATAGGGAGTTACTTTTCAATCACCCTGTATATTGTGATGATATATATCTTATTACTCACCAATAATTATACATGATTAGTGCACAATTAATTAATAAATATTCCACCAAAATAAACACTTTTCCTATGTAATATATAAATTCCCCAAAAAAAACATCAAACATCACTTGGCAAAATCAATACTTTCTACTTCTTCAGAAAATCATCTGCATTGTATCTGGTCAGAACAGACCCTGTACCTTACAGCAATAAGGTGACAGAGCTTACTCACTAGCTACTGATGAGCAAACTTCTGAAAAATATGATCAGTCATGGTTTAGCTAAACCTTTTAAACTTGGCAAGCTTCTAAAATTTGAAGAAAAATAATAATAGGAGGAGGGACTCATAAGAGAACCCGTCCATCAGCTAAGGTACGGGTCAACAATACTCTGTCGGACGCCCTCCCCATCGGAAATGGCACAAGACAGGGCTGCCCCCTGTCTCCCATCCTCTTTGTACTCACGCTTGAGCCATTCCTCTGTAAACTAACATACAACCCAGATATTCAAGGCATCAGTTCCTCCAAAAGAGAATATAAATACGCTGCTTTTGCAGACGATATTTTGTTGTTCCTGTCGAACCCAATGATCTCCCTGCCAAACCTTCTATCTGAATTTAAAAGATTTCAATCCCTCTCCCACCTTAAAATAAATTTCTCGAAATCCTTTGCTCTTAATATTACACTACCTCAACATATAGTTGATCAATGTAAGGCGAACTTCCCATTCCAATGGAAACAAGACTCCATTACATACCTGGGTATACAACTCCCCTCCAAACTCTCAAACCTCTACGCAAAAAAACCATGTCCCTATTCTTCATAGACTATCCTGCGATCTTGAAACATGGAACAAACCGCTTTTCTCTTGGTTTGGCAGAGCGGCGATCCTCAAAATGAATGCCCTCCCGAGAATACTCTATATATTACAGACTATCCCTATACATGTACCACCGGCCTTTTTTAAATCTTACAGAAACATATGCTCGAAATTCTTATGGGGGAACCGTAGACCCAGAAACAGCTTTATGCAGCTCACCCGACCCAAAAGACTTGGTGGTATAGGCCTCCCCAACCTCCTCAATTATTACACTGCTACACACCTTACCAGGATAGTAGACTGGAACACTCAGTCTCTCCACAAAGATTGGGTTACCTTAGAAGCATCCTTCTCTGCCCTTCCTTTGGAGTCTCTCCCATGGATACTCCCTCCCCACGTCCCTTCTGAATTACGCATACACCCACTAATAGGCCAAACCTTGCAATGCTTTAGAAGGATTTGCTACCAATCTCCCATATCTTCGATACCCAGCCCACTGACACCTATAAAAATAAACCCTGGTTTCCCACCAGGTATGCATGCAAAGTTTCTTACCAATAACTGGACACATAGCCCAAATAGATCACATCAGTTCTTCCTCCGGGGCAAACTCTTGTCTGCATCCCAACTCTCCTCTCGACTAAGTAAGCCACCCATTCCCCCTTGGACATATATTTTAATTGCTCATTATCTAAAATCCCTTGACAAGAATACACAATGTTCCAGAGAACTCACCCCTTTCGAAAAGCTATGTATCCAAACGACACCCCAATCACACTTAGTATCTACCACACATGAACTCCTTTTTGCCGAGATGAAAGCTAATGAGACCTTAGCTTGTAAGAACTAGGAGCTAGACCTCTCTGTCTCTCTCTCAGCGGAACAATGGGAACAAATTTTTCTCAATATACATAAAGGGTCGACGAATGTCTCTACCCAGGAAAACAGCTATAAGATACAATCTAGATGGTATCGCACACCCGCCCTCTTGCATAAATTTAATCCCACTATCCCAGAGATCTGCTGGAGATGTCACCGGGAAAGGGGAACCCTTCTCCATATCTGGTGGTCTTGTCCATCTCTAAAAGATTTCTGGGAAAAGGTATGCCATATAACCTCCCGAGTCACTTCATATCATTTGGATTTCTCCCCTTCTCAATTCCTTCTCCATCACTCACCCCTGTCACACAATTCCTACCACAAATCCCTAGCAATGCACATGATCAATGCGGCAAAACAATGTATCCCTTTACACTGGAACTCAACTCACCAACCAACCCTAAAAGAATGGTTTACCAGAATAAGCAAAATTGAGGAAATGGAAAATCGTATACATATTGCAAGAGATACTCCGACATCATTTAGTAAAAAATGGGCCTGCTGGTCACACTACAAAACGACACCAGAATTTTCAAACTCCCTGAACCCTGACAAAGGATAAACTACTCCTCTGGGAATTACCATGAAAATCTACGACATGCCAGGATCTCCCCTTAACCCTAAATTTCCCATTTGCATCCCTGCTCTCCTATAACTTCCCCTATGCAGATCTGCCCCTACTCTCTCATGACACCCCCTCTGAACACCCCAAGTGGTCGGGGAAGCCAGAGACGGACCCCCTGCCCACGCCATCCCCTCCTGTCTCACTCCCTTTAATCCCCACCCCACCCCCTCTCCCTCCACCACTTACCCCCTCCTACCTACTCATCCATATGCTTCTGTTAAAATACAACCACTAACTTAGCTCCAACCTACACTCCCCCATTCATACACTCTCAATGAAATAAACCTGATGGTAGCTTCTTTTCTCCCTTCCTGCCATATTACACCTGCCATCCCCTCCCTCCCCCATAGACAAAAACTCCACAATGACATATGTGTCCCTACCTAGTTCTAACCTACACAGTCTCTATCTCCGTCAACGGTATCAGACTCTGACTAGGTCCCACACGTACCTTGGATTAAGGTAACCCACCCCAATACAACCTAGCTCATGAAGGATGCACCTGGCCATTTCACTTTCACTACCCACAAGTTGAATTGTCTATGACACATGTATTTCATTCTTTTTGTGGTTGTATTAATGCATTATTGTACTACTATTATCCAAGATATCTGTAAATGCTTATTACGTTTCAATAAACTATTTGAAAAAATAAATAAAAAAATAAGAGAACCCGTACCTCATCAGATAGATAATATGCACAATAAAACCCTAACAACTAGATTTGAAGGACTGTAGCGGTACCAATGGAGTAAAAACGTATCAAAGGTATTTCTTTTTACAAATTTAAATGAATAAAGACATGAAATTGTAAGAATATACCACAAACATAAACATCAAAATATGCCCTTGAGGTATGTGGCAACATATTATTGTGCCATTATACTCATTGATAGATTGAGATTGGCATTAATATTTTTAATATTTCTTATTTTAGTGTTTTGACTGCGACACATTTTTCCTGAATAAGTGGGCTATGCCCCGTGAAACGCAACTACGTTGAAGCTAAAGCAAGTCCCTCATCCCCTACTGCAGCAGGGTTGATGAGAATCAACACTAAGAAGAGCATCACATTGTTTTGATGTTTATGTTTGTGGTATATGTGTACAATTTCATGTCTTTATTCATTTTAATTTGTAAAAATAAATACTTTTGATACTTTTTTACTCCATTGGTAACGCGATAGTCTCCTGTCTTCCAGGAGACAGTCTCTGTCTTTAGCCAGCAGGAGGAGATTGTCTAGTTAATGATGGAGACGGATCCCTCTGGTTCTTAATAGAGCCACAACAGCCAAAAAGACCTTGAGAAGACACGTGGAGATGTCAACAGCCCGAAGGGAAAACCAGAGAAACTGTTGGAAATCTGCTGCCACTTGAACGTGGAAATAAGTGTCCTTGAGGTCTATAGAGAGTGGGACCAGCCAGTCTCCTGGTTCGACTGCTGGATTGTGGACAGTGTCTCCATTTTGAACCTTTCTTTCCTGATGAAACGGTTCAGATGGGTCAGATCTATGACGGACCTCCATGCACCGTTCTTCTTTTGGACCATAAAGAGAGGAGAATACATCCCCATGCCTTGCTGTTCGTCTGGGACAGGAATAGCAGCACGTTGTTCCAATAAAGATTTTACGTAGGCTGATAGAATCTGCATTTTTTCTTCTGAAGCTGGAAGAGACGTGGGAACACACCTGAGCCTGAAAGCGCTGCTGAAAGTCCAGGTGTGACCTGAAGAGACCGTTCTGATGGTCCAGAAGTCCTGGATCAAGGCCGCCCAGACATGCCGAAAGCGGAGAAGACGAGCCCCCACTCGGCCTGACTGGGCGGGCCCAATCTCAAAAAGACTTGGTTGGTTCCCTCTCACCCGTCGAACCGCTCTTAGCAGTTTTATTGAAAGATGACTGTCTTGCCTTCCAAGATCTGGAGAACTCACGGCCTGGCCTGTAACTACGTGCTTCCCTGGCACGCTCCTGGTTCTGTTTCCTTGGAAACAATCTTCTCTGGCCTTGCAGACGCCTGTCCTGAGGGAGGAACCGCGACTTACCTCCGGTGGCACGGGTTATGGAGTTATTAAATTTGTTGCCAAAAAGAGAGGACCCATCAAAAGTAATTCGGCACCACACCTGTTTAGATGCTGGGTCAGCCAGCCAAGGGTAGAGCCACAGGGAACGCTTGGCGGTGACTGCTGAAAGCATAACCCGAGCTACCAGATGGATGATATCAATCGAGGCCTCCCCCAAGAAAGCCGATGCCAACCTCAACTTCTGAATGGGCAAACTCTTGGCCAGTTCCTCCGAGACATTCCTAAGTGTTTCATCCACATTGTCCGTCCAAATTTCCATGGCTTTTGACATTGCAGCCAGAGCCAACTCTGGCTTGCAGGCCATACCTGATGTAAGATAGACCCGTTTTAGGTCAGAGTCTATCCGCCTATCCAAGGTTTCCCTGAAAGAGACCGTATCTTCCAGAGAAAGGGTCACATTTCTGACCAGCCTCATCAAGGCTGCATCCACCAGAGGAGCTGATTCCAATTGCTTAACCTCTTCCTCTTTGAAAGGATAAAGCCTCAGTACCTTTGAGAGCAGGGAGTTCTTTTTCTCCACCTTGCCCCACTCGTCCATGATGACTTCACCCAGCTCAGAAAGAAACGGGAAGTTGACACGTTCTTTCTTAAATTGCTTGAAGTACTTCCTCTGTTTGGCAGGAGCCAATACTGGCTCTTCCCAGTTTAAAATTTCTTTGATGGCTTTAACCAAAGGAGACAGCAGGGCAAAGTCAAATCCAGTGCAGGGATCTTCCCCCTCTGAGTCACTATCTGAGGGGACAGCAGATGGGTGACTTGGCAAAAAGAACTCCCAAGTGTCCTGAACTGATGAGCGTTGAGGCTCCGTAGGCGGTTCATGGGGCTGGCTGGGCTCCATCTCTCTCAGACTCTCCTTAACAACCCTTTCGACCAGAGACTTTAGTTGCTGGTCCATACCACCTCTTTTGCCTGTTGCTTTGGCATAACAGAGGTCACAAAGGGATTTGCCCACAGGTACTTGCGACCTACACCCCCAGCAGACACCCTCAGCTGTACGGCTGAAGTGAGCCATGGAAGGGCAAGGTGGGTCCAGGCTACGGTGTCTCGATCTTGAGGGAGAACCATGGTATCTAGATCTGGAAGAGGAGTGCCGGTGATGAGACCTTGAAGAGTCACTTCCTTTGCGTGAACTGCTCTGCTGGTTGGACCTATAAGGGCTGGCAGAAAAAAAAGAGAACAAGGGACATCTGTGTTTAAGGGAGACAACAGTAATGATGCTTCACCTACCCCCCGGCAGGTGACACCCAGGGAAGACCACTTACCATGTCCCTTCCACGAGAGGGCTGGCCACAGGCAGGCAGTGACGTGTCCATATTCCATCAGGGCTGGAAAGAAGGCAACTAAGTCAGAAAAGGGAACACAAACAGGCTGTACCACCTGTCCCCTTAAAGATCCTTACCTGGTAAAGACAATCAGGGGCTAGGGGAAGTCGCCACTATAAGCCTGCAAGCATTCTCAAGCTTGCAGGCTATTTCCACTGTTTAAAAAGGGCGCCCCATGACGTCATCGCCCCGCCGGCCGCGGTGCTAGTGCGCATGCGCAACCACCGCCATTTTGACGGCAACACGCATGCGCGAACCAAGCCTCGTTCTCGCGCCGGACTTGGGCATGCACGGAGCAGCTGTGAAAATGAAACCAGGAAGTAAACGGCAGCTGGAACGCAGAGGAAACCAGCCGCCATGCCTGCCAGCCACGCTGCACCTGGCAGACGTGTGGGGAACACAGGAAAAGAAAAGTAAAACCAGAGACACACAAAAGAGAGAATGTCACAAAAACTTCCGCCATAAAAAAATTGACCGAACTTACCGCTCCTGCCACGATCGTCACCGGGCCGAGGTAAGATACACAAGCCGGACTTTGTAGGGCGATAGGGACACCCGCTAGTAGCTAGGCTAAACGGCCAATGCGCTGCTTGCCTGCCAGTGGCTAGGACTGTAGCATCTTCAGCGCCTCTTCCATATGCCCACTCCATATCCTGCTAGTAGCTAGGGCTTATTGGAGTATTGCGACTCCTCTTTTCCAGTTTCGGTCGGCTGGTCCTGATCGTAGGAGAAAAATCTTCGGGTAAGAAGACAATCAGCTAGGTCCTTCGGAGGAAGACAAAAAAAGAACACAGCCGCTGGCTGGGAGCAAAGATTTATGGGAGTGGAGTCCTATAGGGTAGTAGTAGAGGCGGGACTAAACCCACACGTTGGCTGCCATGGAGTCTGTCAGGAAAACAATATTTTTTACTTTCTGCTATAAAACATATCCAATAGAAAAATTTAAAAAATCGAATTTCTTCACCAATTTGGACCAACATGTATTCTGCTACATATTTTTGGTAAAAAAAATCCCAATAAGCGTATATTGATTGGTTTGCACAACATTTATAGCGTCTACAAATTATGGGATATATTTATGGAATTTTTATTTATTTATTTATTTTTTACTAGTAATGAACGCAATCAGCGTCTTATAGTGGGATTGCGGCGGACAAATTGGACGCTAAGTGACACTTTTTTGGGGACCAGTGACACTAATACAGTGATCAGTGCTAAATAATATGCACTGTAACTGTACCAATGACACTGGCAGTAAAGGGGTTAACATCAGGGGTGATCAAAGGGTTAAATGTGTCCCTAGAGCAGTGATGGCAAACCTTGGCACCCCAGATGTTTTGGAACTAAATTTCCCATGATGCTCATGCACTCTGCAGTGTAGTGGAGCTTCATGGGAAATGTAGTTCCAAAACATTTGGGGTGCCAAGGTTTGCCATCACTGCCCTAGAGAGTGCTTTCTAACTGGGGGAGGTGCTTGTACTGTAAGAAGACAGAGATCTGTGTTCCTGCTTAGCAGAAACACAGGATATCTGTCTTCTCCTGTCACAGAACGGTGATCTGCCTTGTTTTCATAGGCAGACTGCCGCTCTGTCTGCCTCGGGAACGATCGGCGGGTCCCAGTGGACATCGAGTCATTAGTATAGATATTTGTTATAATGAATTAATACATTTTATTGTTTAATTGTTTAGTTTTCGGATAATTCGTTATTTATGTATGTATATATATTTGTGATAATGATTCGTAGTTCGGAAAGTCGTTTGTTTATTGAATCCATTAACACACATGACAATATCTCTTCTCCTATGCTCAAATACAATACAACACCCTTCTCACTCATTTCTCAGGAATGCACTTTGCCACTAATCCAACCTCCAGCACAAAATAAATCAGTTGAATGGACTGTAAGATTTACTCCAAGTTGACCTTTTATTTCATTAGACCTTTAACAAATTATTGAATAATGCTGAAATAATTGGAATTCGTTATTTTTTTCTTCAGACATGCAACGAATGTCTGAAAGATACAAAATTCGGCCTGAATTTTGATTCGTTACGAAACAAATTGCACATGTCTAGTTTTAAATAGTTGATTCTACAATGCTTTTACCATCAGTTTTATAAGTTGGTGACGGGGTTACTTTAAAGTGTAGCACACCCCGTAGGAGTTCCAAAGTCTGTAGCTTTGTTCGTGTTATTTATTAGGGGTTAATAACTTAACTTAGCTCCTGGCTTGCTTTGCTTCCGTCCCGCAAGACCCGCACATAAGGCTCCGGCCTGTCCGCTCTGCTCCCTTGCACCATGACATCACACAACACGCTCAGGCATCACCTCCGCCAGACCCGCCACCTGAACACACTGTAGCAAGCACTTGGATGGTCTCGGAGGGCTCTGGACCAGAACTTTGCATGCGCAATCCTGAGCCGAGCGGCACAGCCATATTTTTTACTGGCAACCTTTTCCTGTCACTGGGATTTACTGTCAGGAGAAAAGTGCCTGTTTTTTACTGGCTTCTAGCAAAAATACTGATGGCTGGCAACACTGACACCAGTCCACTCGAATGACTCTTCACCAGCCCACCCAACTGACTCTTAACCAGTCCACCAGACTGACTCTTCACCAGTCCACCCGACTGACTCTTCACCAGTCCACCCAACTGACTCTTCACCAGCCCACCAGACTGACATTTCACCAGTCCACTCGAATGACTCTTCACCAGCCCACCTGACTGACTCTTCACCAGCCCACCAGACTGACATTTCACCAGTCCACTCGAATTACTCTTCACCAGCCCACCTGACTGACTCTTCACCAGCCCACCAGACTGACATTTCACCAGTCCACTCGAATGACTCTTCACCAGCCCACCTGACTGACTCTTCACCAGCCCACCAGACTGACATTTCACCAGTCCACTCAAATGACTCTTCACCAGCCCACCTGACTGACTCTTCACCAGCCCACCAGACTGACATTTCACCAGTCCACTCAAATGTCTCTTCACCAGCCCACCTGACTGACTCTTCACCAGCCCACCAGACTGACATTTCACCAGTCCACTCGAATTACTCTTCACCAGCCCACCTGACTGACTCTTCACCAGCCCACCAGACTGACATTTCACCAGTCCACTCGAATGACTCTTCACCAGCCCACCTGACCGACTCTTCACCAGCCCACCAGACTGACATTTCACCAGTCCACTCGAATGACTCTTTACCAGCCCACCTGACTGACTCTTCACCAGCCCACCAGACTGATATTTCACCAGTCTACTCGAATGACTCTTCACCAGCCCACTTGACTGACTCTTCACCAGTCCACCCGACTGACTCTTCACCAACCCACCAGAAGACTGACATTTCACCAGTCCATCCGAATGACTCTTCATCAGCCCACCTGACTGACTCTTCACCAGTCCACCCGACTGACTCTTCACCAACCCACCAGACTGACATTTCACCAGTCCATTCGAATGACTCTTCACCAGCCCACCTGACTGACTCTTCACCAGTCCACTCGAATGACTCTTCACCAGCCCACCTGACTGACTCTCCACCAGTCCATCCGAATGACTCTTCACCAGCACACCTGACTGACTCTTCACCAGTCCACTCGAATTACTCTTCACCAGCTCACCTGACTGACTCTTCACCAGTCCATCCGAATGACTCTTCACCAGCACACCTGACTGACTCTTCACCAGTCCACTCGACTGACTCTTCACCAACCCACCAGACTGACATTTCACCAGTCTATCTGAATGACTCTTCACCAGCCCACCTGACTGACTTTTCACCAGTCCACCTGACTGACTCTCAGGAGATCTCTCAGGGAAAGGTCTGAAGACCTAAGCACACTGCTGTCTTCAAGGGAGACTGGCTACATGTGGCAGTCTCCCCCCTTTGTTAGTCCCCACCAGTGTTGCACTACTCACTCTGTTCTCTCTTGCTCCTGTGCCTCCAGGAAGGTTTAGTTTCCTCCTTTGTGTTATAGCAGGATTCTTCCAGCACCCGAGCCCCCGCCTGAGGCAAGACACCCACCTCCCAGACTAGGGAGTACCCCTCAGGACCACTGACAGCCTCCTCAACACTATCTCCATCTTCCACCTGACTACAACTGCTGCCATGGCCCATGTCTATTTATGAGGTGAACTCAGACACCAACCAGCTCACTACTGGGGGTTGGCGGAGGCCTCCTAAATATTTAAGGCAGCTCCTCCTAGCCCCCACCCTCTAGTTCTAGAAGATTCATCAACCCTCTAGACCAGGGGGAGGCAACAGAGAGCTGCCAGAATGAGTCATCCAACCCTAACCTCTAATAAAACCCTGCCCCAATAAAGACTCACCAGCTTAAATGTAAGTCAGAGTATGGTTTGCTCACTCACTTCTAGCACACACTAGAGGGTGCTACAAAAGTACAAGAGAAATATGTAGGCCAAGCTCTTAATCTGCATATGTGTTTTAGGTCAACATGGCTTAAAAAGAATAGAAAGTTTTTAATCCAGAGTATCAGTATGACAGCCAGGAAACTAGTATTTTTTTTATTTTTATTTTTAGAGACACATTTCTGTCTCCTTTAAAGCTAGCTTGTGTGTTCTGCTTATGTTAAATGTATTAATACTCGTGTGTACTGCCTGCTCAGTGATAGTGAGAACCAGCACAGGGAATTACCTAATCTGAACAGAACAAACACTACACGAATTAGATACTTTAGCAACACACAAGGTCAAATGTAACAAGCCTCCTTTATATTAATGAAAGAATTCCAGTAAGCCTGGAGCCATACTTTGTATAAGCAAGCTAATATAACCGTTGTTTGTTTTTTTATAGACTATCACAATAACCATGGCACTATAGCTTAGTGGGTTCTATTTTTGATTTTTTTCTGCAGTTGAGCTATAAAGAAAAACTCCAGGTAAACAGCTCCTTATACAGTTCAACTACGCATACACTATATTACCAAAAGTATTGGGACACCTGCCTTTACACACACATGAACTTTATTGACATCCCAGTCTTAGTCCATAGGGTTCTATATTGAGTTGGCCCACCTTTTGCAGCTATAACAGCTTCAACTCTTCTGGGAAGGCTGTCCACAAGGTTTAGGAGTGTGTCTATGGGAATGTTTGACCATTCTTCCTGAAGCGCTTTTGTGAGATCAAGTACTGATTTTAATGAGAAGGCCTGGCTCACAGTCTCCGCTCTAATTCATCCCAAAGGTGTTCTATCGGATTGAGGTCAGGATTATGCGCAGGCCAGTCAAGTTCCTCCACCCGAAACTCGCTCATCCATATCTCTATGGACCTTATTTAACTTTTATATGTGCTACTAAGTTTTTAATATTTTTTGTACCAATAAATTATATTTTTTATTAATTTGACATCTATTTAGTGCCTCTAAAGTCCCACCTCTAGAGGGTTTCCTTTCGTATATTTAACAGGGATTTTGGCACTTTACCCACTATAGCCAGAGTTCCCTTTCAGCCATTCACTGGGAAGACCAGTGTATTGCTGTTTCTGCTCCCCTAGCTCTCTAAGATCTGTATGCAGCTGAGAACAGAAAAAAAGTATTTGTAATGATTTGTATATCTATGCACATATTTTGCCTTATATTTCTATTTTAAACTGTATGGGTTGTATTACAAGGTGGGGGTTCACACATACTTTAACCAGTTCCCACCCAGCCTATTACAGATTGACTGCCGGGTGGGACTCTCCTCCATCCGGGTGGACACCATATGATGTCCTCCTGGTCACACCCTTAGTGCACACCCCCGGACACCGAACACAGCTCCCTCGAACAGAGCTTATTACCTATCAGGGTAAAGAGCCAATGACATTGGCTCTTTACCATGTGATCAGCTGTATCCAATCACAGCTAATCCCATGTAAATACATGCTGGTTATCAGCATTTCCTTTTTTCAGCGCTGTGAGGAAAGGAAAGCTGATAACAGGCTTTCCTGTGACAGCAGACATTTACACTGAAAATCAGGGCACTGACTATCAGTGCCCTGATTATCAGTGCAGCCCTATCAGTGCCAGTCAGTGTCCATAAGTGCAGCATATCAGTGCCCATCAGTTCAGCATATCAGTGCAGCTTCATCAGTGCCTATCCATTGGTGCCCATCAGTGCCGCCTCATCATTGCAGCCTCATCAATGCCCATCATTGCAGCCTATCAGTGCCAATCAGTGCAGCTTCATCAGTGCCTCTTCTTTTGTGCCCATCGGTGCCGCCTCATCAGTGCTGCCTCATCAGTGCCCATCAGTGCCTCCTCATCAGTGCCCATCAGTGCAGCCTCATCAATGCCTATTAATGCAGCCTATCAGTGCCAATCAGCGCACATCAATGGAGAAGAAAAATTACTTATTTGCAAAATTTTATAACAGAAAACCTTTTTTTTTCTTCAAAGTTTTCATTTTTTTCATTTGTTTAGCAAAAAAAAAAAAACAGTGGTGATTAAATACCACCAAAAGAAAGCTTCATCTGTCTAAAAAAAAAAACGATAAAACCTTTTTCAGTACAGTGTTGTATGACCTCACAACTGTCATTCAAATTGTGAAAGCCAGGGGCGGCACATCCATTAAGGGCGCATGGGTGCCACCCTCTCTATCACGCCACCCCCCTATATGTAGAATGGGTACATTCATGCATTGCATGAATCTATCCATGGCCGCCGTGGCCACCCCCTATTCAGGCGTCCAGCCCCTTTTCAGATGCCAGGGCAGGGGTGTTTTTTTGAAGCACCTGATTAGAGCCACAGACTCTAATATGCTTAAAAATAGGGTGGACTTGTGGCACAGAGCATTGCGCTGCGAGCCCTCCCAGGTGTGTTAGAAAAGCAAAATAATATTTTCTTTTCTAACATTGAACCGCCTCTCCGCCAATCAGGAAGTGCGGGTCTAATATCCCACACCTGATTGGCTGAAGGCACAGGCAATCCTATTGGACGCCTAGTAGAAGGGAAGAAGCAACACACGGGAAGCATGGAGGACACAGATGCCTTCGCCTGACCCGCTGCCCGTCCTGCAGCTTGTCGCCGTCACCCACTGCCTGAACCGCCACCAAGATATCTGCATATGATGGGGCACAGTGGCTGCATATGATGGGCACAATGGCTGCATTTGAAGGGCACAGTGGCTGCATTTGATGGGGCACAGTGGCTACATATGATGGGCACAGTGGCTGTATTTGATGGACACAGTGGCTGCATTTGATAGGCACAGTGGCTGCATTTATTGGGCACAGTAACTGCATTGGATGGGGCACAGTGGCTGCATTTGATGGGGCACAGTGGCTGCATTTGGTGGGACACAGTGGCTGCATTTTATGGGCACAGAGGCTGCAATTGATGGGCACAGTGGCTGCATATGTTGGGGCACAGTGTCTGCATATGATGGGGCACAGTGGCTGCATATGATGGGGCACAGTAGCTGCATATTATGGGCACAGTGGCTGCAATTTAAGGGCACAGTGGCTGCATTTGATGGGGCACAGTGGCTACATATGATGGGCACAGTGGCTGTATTTGATGGGCACAGTGGCTGCATTTGATAGGCACAGTGGCTGCATTTAATGGGCACAGTAACTGCATTGGATGGGGCACAGTGGCTGCATTTTATGGGGCACAGTGGCTGAATTTAGTGGAGCACAGTGGCTGCATTTGATGGGCACAGAGGCTGCATTTGATGGGCACAGCGGCTGCATATGATGGGGCACAGTGGCTGCATATGATGGGGCACAGTGGCTGCATTTGATGGGCACATTGGCTGCATTTGATGGAGCACAGTGGCTGCATTTGATTGGGCACAATGACTGCATTTGATGGGCACAGTGGCTGCATATGATGGGCACAGTGGCTGCATATGATGGGGCACAGTGGCTGCATATGATGGGGCACAGTGGCTTCATTTGATGGGCACAGTGGCTGCATTTGATGGGCACGGTGGCTGCATTTGATAGGCACAGTGAGGCTGCAAATAAATAAACCACTCAAAATATAAATCAAACTGTCCACTTTCCACACCTTAAAGCGGAGTTCCACCCAAAAATGGAACTTCCTCTTTTCGGAACCCTCACCCCCTCCGGTGTCACATTTGGCACCTTTCAGGGGGGAGGGGGGTTCAGATACCTGTCTAAGACAGGTGTATGCACCCACTTCCGTGAATAGACTCATGCGGGAGTCACGCCCCTTCCCGCACTCCCGCTGTCTCCTGGGAAATACACTGTTCCCAGGAGAGAGCGGGGACCAGTGACCGCGTGCCACGCTACTCGCGCATGCGCAGTAGGGAACCGGGCAGTAAAGCCGCAACACTTCACTTCCCGATTCCCTCACCGAGGATGGCGGCAGGTGCAGCCGATAGACAAGCGATTGCTCGACCTCGGCTGCCGACATTGCGGGCGCGCTGGACAGGTAAGTGTCCATATTTTAAAAGTCAGCAGCTGCAGTATTTGTAGCTGCTGGCTTTTAAAAAAAAAAATTTTGGCGGAACCTCCGCTTTAAATGAAGTTGGTTCAATACAGTGCATAAGGATTCCCACAACCCCTGAATATACTGTATATTTCTCTCTTTTCTGTGCAAAAAAAAGTTTTTGCACATAGAAAAACATAGAGAAATGTATATTCAGGGGCTGTAGAAAACCTTATGGACTGTATTGGACCAACTTCATTTAAGACACGGCAAGTGGACAGCTTGATTTATATTTTGAGTGGTTTATATTAAATTTTTTCACCTGCTCAGTATAGAGTGCTGCACATTTATACTGTATATTATAATTTATTATTTGGTGATTCATTTTCACGTGATAGTGCTGGCCGGTGATAAATTCATTTTAGAAGGATTTGCAGCGCGGAAGACACATAGAAAAATGAGTTTTGTATAGACCTAGCTGTATTGCTGAGTTACAGAATATAAAAGTCAGGTCAGGAGGCTGGCTGTGCTGTGTGGCAGGGTAAATCTCAGGATTGGATGAACAGAAATACAAATCTTCTTCTGGATAAATAAGCTCCAGATACATATATAACCAGGCTTTTTTTCAGCGGGAACGGGGGGAACGCAGTTCAGGCACCTCCAGCAAGCACTGGATGTATGTAATGGCAAAGAGTGCTGGGTTGTGCTGCAAAGTCTATTGATTATGGTTGCAGAGGGATCTATTGCCACTGGAGGGGATCCATTGTTGTTGGGGGATCTGTTGTAGGGGGCTGCTTTATTATAATTAACAAATTCAATACAAATTACTTAGTACCACAAATGTACTTGGTTCTGTATTCTCTAAAAGAAAGAGAAAGAGATAGGGAGGGAAGAAGGATAGAGAAGGAAGGAAAGAAAGGTAGCTAAAGCAGATAAAGATACTCCAAACACCTGGTGATGTCACTTCAATCATCACAGCACCATGGTTATTATGGTGTCAGGATGATTGAAGCAAATTATTTCTTATATTACATTGTAAAATAAAATGAAATAGTTCAACTCACCATATTGCAGAATCAGTGGGAGCCCTGAGTGTGTCACTTGCCACGTCACCTGCTACCAGATGCAGCTTGGCTCACTTGTCACCACTGATACAGCGTGTCACTTGTCACCACAGATACAGCCTGTTACTTGTCACCACAGATACAGCCTGTCACTTGTCACCACAGATACAGCCTGTCACTTGTCACCACAGATACAGCTTGTCACCACAGATAGTGTGTCACTTGTCACCACAGATACAGTTTGTCACCACAGATAGTGGGGCTGATTTACGAAAAGTTTGCGCCATGAGTATTGGCGCATCTGCGTGCGCAATGGCTGTTTTGGTATTTACAAAACATTAGCGCCTGTAGCGCAGCCCTATTTGCCATTTACTATAGTGTTGTCGGCGGACGGGAGGAGGCGCTCAGTGCGCCACTATGGACCTGGCGCACAGCATGTTAAACACTAAATATAAAGAAGCTGGAAGTGAGAATATAATGGGGGTGATGTGGGGTGATGTGAGGAAGTGTAGTGACACATGCCCAAATAACAAACATGCCCAAAATAGAGTGAGAAAGTAACTTTTTCAAAACCAGCCCGCTGCGCCGGCAAGTACGATTCCGGCTGCGGGAGGTTTTTTTGAGCTCAGCGCGGGAATTTCAATGGTTTAAATGCGCCGGTTCACTGCGCCGGCAAAATCTTAGTAAATGTCAAGTCACGTAAGTCAATTTGCATAAGTTGAACAGGCGCAGCTCTGAACTTCCCAGTGCGCCTGCAAAATGACATTTCTAAAGGAAAAAAAAAACATTTAAAAGCAGCCGCGGCTGTAATGAATTGTCGGCTCCCGGCAATATAGAGAAAAGTAATTGAAAGTCATTGCTAACCAAAAAAAAAAAGCGTGGGGGTCCCCCAAATTCCATAACCAGGCCCTTCAGGTCTGGAATGGATATTAAGGGGAACCCTGCTGCAAATTTAAAAAAAAATGGCGTGGAGTCCCCCCAAAAATCCACACCAGACCCTTATCCAAACACGCAACCTGGCCGGCCGCAGGGGAAGAGGGGGGGATGAGAGCGGCCCCCCCTCCCTCCTGAACCGTACCAGGCCACATGCCCTCAACATGGGGAGGATGTCCCCATGTTGATGGGGACAAGGGCCTCATCCCCACAACCCTTGCCCGGTGGTTTTGGGGGTCTGCGGGCGGGGGGCTTATCGGAATCTGGAAGACCCCTTTAACAAAGGGGACCCCCAGATCCCGGCCCCCCTGTGTGAAATGGTAATGGGGTACAAATGTACCCCTACCATTTCACAAAGAAAGTGTCAAAAATGTAAAAAATGACAAGAGCCGGTTTTAACAATTCCTTTATTAATATCTTCTCTTTTCTTCCTTCTTCTTCTTCTTCCATCTTCTTCTTCCTTCTTCTTCTTCTTCCATCTTCTTCTTTTCTCCATTCGGGTTTCTTCCTCCATCTTCCTCTTCATCTTTATCTTCATCCTCATCTTCATCTTCATCTTCATCTTCCTTCTTCCTTCGGTCTTCTCGTCCAGCATCTTGCTCCGGCGTCTTCCCTTCTTCTTTCTTCTCCGGCCGCTCCGTTTGAATTGGAGGTTCCCGCTGTGCGACGCCTCAGTTCCCCACTTGGTCCGCTGCCCCCCGCCCCCCTCTGACACCACGGGGAAAGTCCTCATGAAATCCATGTGCGTCAGAGGGGGGCGGGGTCACCGAGTGTAAGCGGACCCAATGGGGAACTGAAGAACTGAAGCGTCGCACAGCGGGAACCTCCAATTCAAACGGAGCGGCCGGAGAAGAAAGAAGAAGGGAAGACGCCGGAGCAAGATGCGGACGAGAAGTCCGAAGGAAGAAGGAAGATGAAGATGAAGATGAGGATGAAGATAAAGATGAAGAGGAAGATGAAGATGGAGGAAGAAACCCGAATGGAGAAAAGAAGAAGATGGAAGAAGAAGAAGATGGAAGAAAGGAGAAGACATTAATAAAGGAATTGTCTAAAACCGGCTCTTGTCATTTTTTACATTTTTGACACTTTCTTCGTGAAATGGTAGGGGTACATTTGTACCCCATTACCATTTCACACAGGGGGGGGCGGGATCTGGGGGTCCCCTTTGTTAAAGGGGTCTTCCAGATTCCGATAACCCCCCCGCCTGCAGACCCCCACAACCACCGGGCAAGGGTTGTGGGGATGAGGCCCTTGTCCCCATCAACATGGGGACATCCTCCCCATGTTGAGGGCATGTGGCCTGGTACGGTTCAGGAGGGAGGGGGGGCCGCTCTCGTCCCCCCCTTTTCCCCTGCGGCCGGCCAGGTTATGTGCTCGGATAAGGGTCTGGTGTGGAATTTTGGGGGGACTCCACGCCATTTTTTTTTTAAATTTGGGGTGGAGTTCCCCTTAAAATCCATGCCAGATCTGAAGGGCCTGGTATGGATATTTGGGGGGAACCCCACGTCATTTTTTTTAAAATTTGCAGTGGGGTTCCCCTTAATATCTATTCCAGACCTGAAGGGCCTGGTTATGGAATTTGGGGGAACCCCCACGCTTTTTTTTTGTGTAATCAAAGACTTTCAATTACTTTTATCTGTATTGACGGGAACCAGCAATTGGTCCTTGATGATGCCCTGGAGGAGGGGCGAAATGCATTGACAAATTTCCGGTCAACACTAAGAACCAGTGACGCTGCTTCCGGTTCTTGTGGAACGCACGCCGTTGTGAACCCGGAACACACTGACGCTCGGTTATCATTGAAGGCTTGTGAGTTTTCCCAATAACAGCGTATTGTTAATCTGTTCCTAAGCGGTACTTCACAAGTTGCTTTTTCTTTTTATTCCCCACATGGTCCTCTGATCTCTGCTGCTATTGAGCCAACTGTTGAATTTCACCGAACATTATTGGTCCTAGAAGTTGGATGTTGGGTGACTTTTATTTTATTTTAAAGCATTTTTATTTTTATTTATTTTTTTTCCCTTCCTTCTATATTACAACCACTGTTGCAAATGGGACATTATTTCTTTGATGTTGAAAACCATCTGTAGTACTGTGAATTACTCCTAGAGCTATTTGCCTGGTTGTTCAGTTCATTTAATGTTTTGCACAGTATATTTTCTGGTTTTACTTAGTTGATCACTTTTTAGTGGTAACATTTAGTATTACACCCACTGCATTTCTGGTGACACCAATCATTGGTGCATAATCTTTTCACTAATAGTGTGTACCATCATCCCGAAAGGTTTAGATGGTTGACATTCACACATACGTTTGTATTGAGCACATTTATATTCGCTAGCGCTGCATTTTATAATTTTTTATCAGCAATTCATTACAGCCGCAAGGCCTTTAAATGACTATTATTTTACTTTAGAAATGTAATTTTGCTCTCCAACTGTTATAAACATGGAAAACATGTGCTACTTTACAAGCATACTATAGACACCCCCCGGTATGATATTTAGGGCCAGTTCACACCGGATGCAGTGCAGTGCGTTTTTTTGATGCCTGAAAAACGCAAAGAAAGTTGATCACATTAATGCCAATGGCATAGTTCACACCACTGCAGTCCGTTCCAGTGCATTTCAGAAAGCCAAAAAATAATTGGTCATGCTGCATTTTTTAGGTACAGAACTGTACTGGACCGCAGTAAAACACATCAAAAATGCAACGGAACGTACCAAAAATGCACTGGAATGCACCGGAACGCACCTAAATGCACCCAAGACGCACTGCAACACACTTGTCCTAAGTGAAAAGAGGGGGAAAAAAACACCGGACTGCATCAAAAACGCCTCAAAAATGCACTGGAATGTGTCAAAAACGCGCATGCAGAAAAGCACCTGGAACGCACCCAGACTGCGTTTCTATGGTGTGAACTAGGGCCAGTTCACACCATAGAAACGCAATCCGTATGCGTTCCAGGTGCTTTTCTGCATGCAGGTTTTTGATGCGTTCCAGTGCATTTTTGGTACGTTTTTGATGCAGTCCAGTGCTTTTTTCACCCCTCTTTTTTATTAACCATAGATAAGGACAAGTGTGTTCCAATGCGTTTTTGGTGCATTTAGGTGTGTTCCTGTGCGTTCATGATGCGTTTTGATGCGTTCCAGTACAGTCCAGTGCAGGTAAAATGCAGCATGTTCTACTTTTTTGGTGGAACTGGAACGCACTGGAACAAACACTGCCATATAACCAACTTTCCATGCATTTTGGATGCATAAAAAACGCAATGCACTGCATGTTGTGTGAAATGGCCCTTAAGCAATTTGGCATATTTAAAGGCACTTCTCCTTGTTTTGTTTTTGGTGTTTTCCAAATTGGTGACATTGATATATGTCCCTTAGGGTGGGACCTGGGTCCCCATTTCAAGGCCAATAACTATAAGATAAGCCAGCCAAGTGGGGACTAGCAAAATTAACAAGTCAGTTCCCATAGACTGCAATGGTATTTGTTGGGGGGGGGGGGTGATTGTCCCATCTCTAATTTTGTAGCATGCTGGATGATGTGCTTAATTTTGGACGGGGGGAAGGGGGGGTTATTTTTTGCTAGCTGCATTGGTGTTGTTCTGCACATGCCCAGCCAGTTAGTTTTTTTTTTGGGTGCTTTTTGTGTGTGAACAGCACCTGGGTATTTCTGGGCATGCTCAGAGAGTGTTTTGATGGGTTAGTAATTTAACAGGTGTAGCCACTTTGAATTTCAGTCTCTACATTGAGTGAACTTGCATTGGGTGTTTCATGGACTGTGCATGTGTTTTCAATTGCCTCATTAGCACACAAACATATGTTATATAAAGCTCACAGAGCATTGTGTGTGTGTGTGTGTGTGTGTGTGTGTGTGTGTGTGTGTGTGTGTGTGTGTGTGTGTGTGTGTGTGTGTGTGTGTGTGTGTGTGTGTGTGTGTGTGTGTGTGTGTGTGTGTGTGTGTGTGTGTGTGTGTGTGTGTGTGTGTGTTTTAAAATGTACATGTTGGTGTCCTTATCGAGTTTGTAACACATGTATTTTATTTTTTAATTTTTTATGTCTTTGCAAAACAAGTGATTGGTTAACTTTTGGTGTATTTTTTGGTGTGGAGGAAATGTTCCCCTGAAATAATTATGATGTTGTTAATGTGTGTTGTTTGTTCACTTTGATTTAATTGTCTGTGCTGCATTATTTTTGGCCAAAAATTGCTCAAGATGTTGAGTCTGTAACTGTTTCAAATTGACCATGTTTTTTATTTTGCCTTCCCTTTTGTTTTGTTGACCAATAAAATATGATGCAAAGTTTTGATGTTTGTTTTGTGTTTTCTTTGCAACAAATGTGACAGCTGATTGGCATGTCAAAACAAAACAGGTGTAATTTGTCTACCCTGGTGCCTTCATGGTAGTATATGCATGTATTGTGTGCTGCCATGGAGCGTCACCAGGAAAGGAAAAATACAGAGCGGTAAGTATTCAATTTTCCTTTTTTTACTGCAGTGGTTCTCAGCCTCAGTCCTCAAGTACCCCCAACAGGACATGTTTTGTGAATTTTTTTTATCGAGAATTGCTGTCCAAAAATCAAAACCATTGACTGTGATTTAAAGAACATGTGCAAGATGAAGGAAAACCTGCAAACATGGCCTGTTGGGGGTACTTGAGAAGCACTGATTTAGAGCACTGCGCTTAAAAATAGCTCAAGGCTAGTGATGAGCCGAACACCCCCGGGTTCGGTTCGCACCAGAACCCGCGAACGGACCGAAAGTTTGCACGAACTTTAGAACCCTATTAAATACAATGGATGCGAACGTTCGAAATCTAAAGTGCTAATTATAATGACTATTATGCATGTTATTGTCCTAAAAAGGGTTTGGGAACCTGGGTTCTGCACCAGGGGACATGTATCAATGCAAAAAGAAGTTTTAAAAATGGCCGTTTTTCTGGAGCAGTCATTTTAATGATGCATAAAGTGAAAAAAAAAAAAGTCAAATATTCCTTTAAATATCGTACCTGGGGGGTGTCTAAAGTATGCCTGTGAAGTGCCACGTGTTTC
Organism: Rana muscosa; assembly: GCA_029206835.1. Taxonomy (NCBI): domain Eukaryota; kingdom Metazoa; phylum Chordata; class Amphibia; order Anura; family Ranidae; genus Rana; species Rana muscosa. The sequence goes on from CM055118.1 coordinate 287,429,475, forward strand.
CCGTGTTTAGAACTGTCCCTGCACAAAATTACATTTCTAAAGGAAAAAAAGGCATTTAAAACTGCTTGCGGCTTTAATGTAATGTCTGGTCCCGGTAATATGGATGAAAATCTTTAAGAAAAATGGCATAGCTACCCCATCACACCCCCCCCCCCCCCCCTACCCCAGCCCATTACCAGCCCCTTTGGGTCTTGTATGGATATTAAGGGGAACCCTGCACACAAAATAAAAAAGGCCCTATATACTCTGAACAGCCGTATACAGGCGGTGCATACAAGACAGGGACTGTAGGTTTGTTCTTATGTAGAATCTGTTTGTAATTTTGAACAGGTACATTGTTTAAGTGTAGCTCCAGCCACAAAATATATTTTTAAGCTTTTTGGAAAACATAGGTAAGGGTTATCACCACTGTTACATTTGTTTTGCTGTCTGTGCAGTGTGCACCTGTTCAGAACAGTTCACCTCACTTTCCGTCCTAATGACAAATGTTTTTTGAAAATTTGGGGGTTTTATTGAAACAAGAATTGGTGATAAAGAATCAGTGGAGAGGAGACACTTTTTTTCCCATATTAACTCTTACAGGAGAGAATTTGCCTTCCTAGGGGTAGATTTCCTCTCACTTCCTGTTGTATCCTTCCGTTTGCAAGGAGGAGTCGTTTGTAAGTTGGATGTTTGAAAGTAGGGGCCTGCCGTATATACTCAGCTGAAATTTGCCCCTTACATGTTGGTGTTGCCACAACACTGTGAGCCCTCACAGTTACTCTTGGTGGACACATGAATGGGCCCTGCTGTGAATTATTAGATCAAGAATTGTAATTGCATGCCCCTGTTGAACAGGGGCTGAAAAATTGGGCCTTTGGTGGTGGTGGTGGTGTTGACACAACACTGTAAGGCCTCACAGTTAGTCTTGGTGGGCGCAGGAAAGGGCCCTGCTGTGAATTATTAGATCAAGAATTGTAATTACATGCCCCTGTTAAACAGGGGCAGAAAAATTGAGCCTTAGGCACTGGTGCCACAACACTGCAACCCCTCACAGATACTGTACTTGGAGCACAGCAATGAGCCCTGTTGCAAAGTATTGCATAAAAAATTGTAATTACACGCCCCTGTTAAACAGGGGCTGAAAAATTGGGCCTTAGCCACTGGTGCTGGTGCCACAACACTGCAACCACTCCCAGATACTCTAGTTGGAGTGCAGGAATGAGCCCTGCTGCAAAGCATTGCATAAATTTTTTTAATAACACACCCCTGTTAAACAGGGGCTGAAAAATTGTGCCTTAGCCACTGGTGGCGGCACCCAGAAACAAAAATGTTCTTCCAAGCTATCATCGTCAATCGGATCATTGAGGAGGAGGAGGATAGTCAGTCAACATAACAGGACAGTCTCTCAGCATCAGCATCAGTCTTGAAGGGATGTGACATTTGAAAATAAATTAGTCTGTTATATCAGCTTCAGGCGTTTGGTAGCTGGTGGTGATCCAAGACTGGTTCATCTTTATGAAGGTCAGTCGATCAACAGAGTCGGTGGACAGGCGCACCCTGTGATCCGTGACAAATCCTCCAGCAGCACTGAATGTGCGTTCTGAAAGAACGCTGGATGCAGAACAGGCCAGTAGCTCAATTACATACTGTGCAAGCTCTGGCCAGTGATCCATCCTCAAGACCCAGTAAGCCAGAGGATTTTCGGTGGGGAAGGTGTCCAAGTCTGACCTTGCCCCTAGGTATTCCTGCACCATGTATATCAGACAATGGCGATGGTTGCTGGAACCGATCATACCTTGGGGCTGCGGACTAAAGAATTGTCTGAACGCTTCGGTCAGACGGCCACCTTCCCCACCGCTCCTTCTTTGACTGATCGAAGCCTCAGCAACTCGTTGTCCAGGACCAGGAGTTTGTAACCTCCCAGTCTCTGGGAACGCGTTGCACAGACCTTTCTGCAAGGCCTCCCGGAGTTGTCTCATCCTCTGCTCCCTCTGCGACGGTAAGATAAGGTCCGCAACCTTACCCTTGTACCGTGGATCAAGGTGAGTGGCCAGCCAGTAATGGTCCCTCTCCTTCATCCGAAGAATACGAGGATCCTTCCGCAGACTTTGCAGGATCAGGGAGGCCATGCAGCGTAGGTTAGCTGAAGCATTCAGTCCGGAGTCCTCTGGGTCACTAAGGACGACATGATCCGCAGCCACCTCCTCCCAGCCACGTACAAGTCCACTGGTTTCTTGGGACTGTAAATCATCCCTAAAAGACTGCTGCTGATAATGCTGAGTGCCAGGCTCCACCTCCATGCTGACACAATCCTCCTCCTCCTCCTCCTCTTCTTCCTGTGCGATGGGTGGGACAGAAGGAACACTGTCTGGGTAAAGGGGGCCTTGAGAGGCAAGGAAGTCCTCCTCTTCCTGCCTCTGTTCTGCCTCAAGTGCCCTGTCCATTATTCCATGCAGCGTATGTTCCAACAGGTGGACAAGAGGTACAGTGTCACTGATGCATGCACTGTCACTGCTCACCATCCTCGTGGCCTCCTCAAATGGTGCCAGGACAGTGCATGCATCCCTGATCATGCCCCACTGGCGTGGTGAAAAAAACCCGAGCTCCCCTGACCCTGTCCTGGTGCCGTAGTCGCACAGGTACTCATTGATGGCCCTCTGCTGCGTGTGCAGCCGCTGCAGCATGGCCAACGTTGAGTTCCACCTGGTGGGCATGTCACATATAAGGCGGTTCTTGGGCAGGTTCAACTCCTTTTGCAGCTCAGCCAGGCGAGCACTGGCATTATAAGATCTGCGGAAATGCACACAGACTTTCCTGGCCTGCCTCAGGACATCCTGTAAGCCCGGGTACCTGCCCAAGAACCGCTGCACCACCAGGTTAAGGACGTGAGCCACACAGGGCACATGGGTCAGTTGTCCCTGTCGGAGAGCGGAGAGGAGGTTGGTGCCACTGTCGCAAACTACCATTCCTGGCTTAAGCTGGCGTGGCGTCAACCACCTCTCAGCCTGCCCCTGCAGAGCAGACAGAACCTCTGCCCCAGTGTGGCTCCTGTCCCCCAAACACACCAGCGCAAGCACGGCATGGCATCTTTTTGCCTGCGTACTTGCGTAGCCCCTTGAACGCCTACGGAGCACCGCTGGTTCCGAGGACAAAGCACAGGAAGAGGCCACGGAGGAAGAAGAAGAGGAGGGGGTGGAGGACAGAGGTGTGTCACAACCAGTAGTAGCATTTTGGAGGCGTGGGGGTGGAACAACCTCCAACACTACTGCACCTTGTCCTGCATCCTTCCCAGCTGCCAAAAGAGTGACCCAATGGGCCATGAAAGAAAGGTAACGTCCCTGTCCATGCCTGCTGGACCATGAGTCAGCGGTAATATGCACCTTACCGCTGACCGCCCTGTCCAGCGAGGCCAAGACATTGCCTTCCACATGCCGGTAGAGAGCCGGAATCGCCTTCCGTGAGAAAAAGTGGCATTTGGGAACCTGCCACTGAGGAACCGCACATTGCACAAACTCACGGAAGGGGGCCGAGTCTACCAACTGAAAAGGCAGCAGTTGAAGCGCTAGCAATTAAGCCAAGCTAGTATTCAACCGCTGGGCATGTGGATGGCTGGGAGTGAACTTCTTTCGACGGTCCAGCAGCTGGGGCAGGGAAATTTGCCTGCTAGAATCGGACGTTGGTGTACTGCTAGCAGAGTGCCCGCAAGTACTTGGCTGTGACACACCTAATTCTACACCTTCATTCCTCTCAGAGCAGGTTTCAGAGAGGACTGAAGGTATAGTGGGGTTGGAGATCCCAGCTGATGCGGTGCAAGAAGAGGTCAGCTTTGTTCTTTGGTGTGGGTCTTTAAGGTAGGCTTGCCAACAAGCTGCATGGCAGGTCAACATATGTCTGGTCAAGCATGTGGTGCCCAAGCGGGTGATGTTTTGGCCACGCGATATACGCTTGAGACATATGTTGCAAACAGCAGCTGTGCGATCTGATGCACTCGACTCAAAAAAGGCCCACACCAAAGAACTTTTTGAATAACGGGCAGAGGCAGTGCCCTGCACAGGCGGAGCTCTGCGGTGTGATTCCGTTGGTGTGCTGCCCTTACGCTGGCCCCCCAAGGGCATCCTGCCTCGTTGGAGATGTGCCTCCTCCTCATCCTCCTCCTCCTCCTCCTCCTCTCTCCTATTAGGCACCCACGTGGAGTCAGTGACCTCATCATCCCCTCCCTCCTCATCACTGGAGCCAATCTGGCAGTATGCTGCAGCTGCTGGAACATGACTGCCAGATTGGTGTCCTTCTTGAGCATCCCCTCTCTCTGCTCTCACGCTACTGCCTTCCTCTAGCTGGGTATCATCATCAGACCCTTGGAAACGCTGGGCATCCTCCTGGAGCATGTACCCAACACTGTGCTCAAACAGTTCGGGGGACTCCTCAGGAGGACATGGTTGGTCTAGGGAAGGAGTGACTGATGATGACATTGATACCAGGGAAGAGGACGCTTTGGCAGCTGCTTTGCCAGTACCCTGAGCCTGGGTGAGAGAGGATGAGGAGGATGAGGAGGGCTTGGTCATCCACTCTACCAAGTCTTCGGCATGATGCGGCTCAACACGTCCAGCTGCCGAAAAGAAGGACAAGCGTGTCCCATGGCCACGTGCTGATGGCGATGCACCGCGTTCACGACCAGCACTGTTGTCTCTAGACACAGAGCATGCTTGCCCTCTTTTTTTGGCTCCTGACTGTCTGCCTCTCCTTGTTTGCCTTCCAGACATTCTAATGGCCTGCAGGGAAATGGGAAAAGCAGCAATATAGGCTAAGTTAAGGTGTAATATGGTCAGGAGGCACACTCCGCCCGCTGTAAGTGCCGCAAAATCCTGTTGGTGTAACACACCAGGAAAAAGCAGCAGTACAGGCTAAGTTAAGGTGTAATATGGTCAGGAGACACACTCCGCCCGCTGTAAGTGCCGCAAAATCCTGTTGGTGTAACACACCAGGAAAAAGCAGCAATACAGGCTAAGTTAAGGTGTAATATGGTCAGGAGGCACACTCCGCCCGCTGTAAGTGCCGCAAAATCCTGTTGGTGTAACACACCAGGAAAAAGCAGCAATACAGGCTAAGTTAAGGTGTAATATGGTCAGGAGGTACACTCCGCCCGCTGTAAGTGCCGCAAAATCCTGTTGGTGTAACACACCAGGAAAAAACAGCAATACAGGCTAAGTTAAGGTGTAATATGATCAGGAGGCACACTCCGCCCACTGTAAGTGCCGCAAAATCCTGTTGGTGTAACACACCAGGAAAAAGCAGCAATACAGGCTAAGTTAAGGTGTAATATGGTCAGGAGGTACACTCCGCCCGCTGTAAGTGCCGCAAAATCCTGTTGGTGTAACACACCAGGAAAAAACAGCAATACAGGCTAAGTTAAGGTGTAATATGGTCAGGAGGCACACTCCGCCCGCTGTAAGTGCCGCAAAATCCTGTTTGTGTAACACACCAGGAAAAAGCAGCAATACAGGCTAAGTTAAGGTGTAATATGGTCAGGAGGCACACTCCGCCCGCTGTAAGTGCCGCAAAATCCTGTTGGTGTAACACACCAGGAAAAAGCAGCAATACAGGCTAAGTTAAGGTGTAATATGGTCAGGAGGTACACTCCGCTCGCTGTAAGTGCCGCAAAATCCTGTTGGTGTAACACACCAGGAAAAAACAGCAATACAGGCTAAGTTAAGGTGTAATATGATCAGGAGGCACACTCCGCCCACTGTAAGTGCCGCAAAATCCTGTTGGTGTAACACACCAGGAAAAAGCAGCAATACAGGCTAAGTTAAGGTGTAATATGGTCAGGAGGTACACTCCGCCCGCTGTAAGTGCCGCAAAATCCTGTTGGTGTAACACACCAGGAAAAAACAGCAATACAGGCTAAGTTAAGGTGTAATATGGTCAGGAGGCACACTCCGCCCGCTGTAAGTGCCGCAAAATCCTGTTTGTGTAACACACCAGGAAAAAGCAGCAATACAGGCTAAGTTAAGGTGTAATATGGTCAGGAGGCACACTCCGCCCGCTGTAAGTGCCGCAAAATCCTGTTTGAGTAACACACCAGGAAATAGCAGCAATACAGGCTAAGTTAAGGTGTAATATGGTCAGGAGGTACACTCCGCCCGCTGTAAGTGCCGCAAAATCCTGTTGGTGTAACACACCAGGAAAAAGCAGCAATACGGGCTAACTTCAGGTGTATAATGTGCAGGAGGCTTAGCAACAATGACACTGACACTGTCCCCTGCCTATCCTTCTCTCTCCCTGCACACAAGGTTTATCAAAGTATATGACACTGACACTCTCTCTGCCTATCCTTCTCTGTCCCTGCACACAAGGTTTAGCAAAGAATATGACACTGACACTGTCCCCTGCCTATTCTTCTCTCTCCCTGCACACACAAGGTTTATCAAAGTATATAACACTGACACTCTCCCTGCCTATCCTTCTCTCTCCCTACACACAAGGTTTAGCAAAGAATATGACACTGACACTCTCCCTGCCTATCCTTCTCTGTCCCTACACACAAGGTTTAGCAAAGAATAGATTTGACAAGATTTGACACTGTCCCTGCCTATCCTTCACTTTCCCTGCTCCGGAACACACTACACAAGGCCGCCGCGCTGGCGGTCTTTTATAGTGTGGGGCGTGTACTAAACCCCCTCAGATATAATTGGCCACAGGCATCCTGCCTGTGGCCAATCATTGCTCTCCTCGCTGCCGGCGCTGTGATTGGCCAAGCATGCAGGGTCACAGTGCATGCTTGGCCAATCACAGCGCCGGGATTACACTGCGATGGCGCAGTGTATTATGGGCCGTTCACGTCACTCGAATTTGGCGCGAACGGCCCAAATCTTTCGTTGTTCGCCGAACGCGCGAACAGCCGATGTTCGAGTCGAACCTATGTTCGACTCGAACACCGAGCTCATCCCTACTCAAGGCCATACAATTCTAATTGTGGGCATTTTGAGGGAAACAAAGTAAGTGTTAGAACCCCTGCGTGTGTGGTTTTTATTTTAGATTTATTTTTTATTTTTTGTAGTTTGGCTTTTGTGTCTCTTTTTCTTAACATTGGCTTCACCTCCTGTCACACAGCTAAACAGGAAGTGAAGGTAAAACCCTACCAATTTCTTTTCTTGGGGACACACAGATCAATCTAACTAGTGTCCCCATTGAGCAAATTGCACTCTAGCACTTTGTTGTGTACACCCCAAATCATTGGGTAGTTTGGGGTTTAGTAAAGACAAATCCACTCTGCAGTAAAAGTGTAGCTGCTGAAAATCTGAGGGAAACTACTGGTGATTGGATGTTGCAATCATGTAAAAGCAAAGATGGTGTTTTTTGGCTTGCATGTCCCCCTCAGATATACAGCAAGTGCACTTGTAGTGCAAAGTAGATTTGCCTTTAGTAAATAAACCCCACAGTCCAAACTACCTAATAAATTGTGGTGTACCCCGCAATATGCTGGAGTGCAATGTGCATAATGGGGAAAGTATTTAGACTGACCTGTGTGTCCCCAAGGAAAGACATTGTTAGGGATTTTCCCTCACTTCCTGTGTGGCTATGTGACAGGAAGTGAATTATTTGGAAGGATAAAGTGGCCAAATTATTTAGTTTAACTTTTAAAAGACTCATTCCTAAGTTGAATTGTGATGCATGTCAATGGCCCATTTAGACCCTCTTTAATCACTTGAGATCAGCGCTATAACTGATCGACGGCCACAGCATGGTCCTCAATTGCCGGGAGTCCGTCAATAAACGTCCTCCCCTTTGCGCGCGCTGTGGTCACAGAGTCACTGAGACTCAGGTGATGACAGATCCGAGTAAGGGGCCGATCCCTGCCCTTTACCATGTGATCAGCTGTCAGTAAATGACAGCTGATCACGTTATGTAAACAAAAGCTGGGTAATGGTTTTTGTTTTCTCCTTGTGCCGACAGCGTGAGCATAAAAAAAAGGCAATCACCGGCTTATGTGCAAGGGACATGGGGCCCGAAGAGGAAGAGGCAATTCTGCATCATCTGTGACAATTAGTAGCCCCTACCAGTGCCACCTATCAATGCCCACCACTGGTGCCAATCAGTGGCACCTAGCAGTGCTGCCTATCAATGCCCATCACTGCCAACTATCATTGCCACCTAGCAGTGCCACTTCTCACTGCCCACCAGTGCCAAATAGCAATGCCACCTCTCAGTGCCCACTCTTGCCACCTTATCGGTGCCCATCAGTGCTGTCTCATCAGTGTACATCAATTAAGAAGAAAAATTACCTTTTTTAAAAATATTAACCAGTTTCCTACCGCCCACCGTCAAATGACATCCATGGCTTTGTGCGGTGACATCTGAATGATGCCTGCAGTTGCAGGCATCATTCAGATATCATTCTTTTCAGCCGGCGATTCTGTGCACAATAAAAACGATCATAGTGGCAGTTCCGCCGCTTGATCGTTCTTATAGGCGGGGGGAGGGGACGTTCCCCCCCTCTTGCCGCCATCCGGTGCTTCTCCGGGCTCTCCCGTGCCATCTGGGGCTCGGAGAACGATTTGGAGATGACTGGTGACCAGATGGTCATCAGTCATCTCTATGACTGTCGGAGGCGCGGGCACGACGTTATGACATCACACTGTGTACCTGTATGTTAACCAAGCCGTGATCTCGGCTGTCAGCATGAGATTGGTGTTTTTTTTGGACCAATATCATGCTTTCCAGCCTGGAGGAGAGATGCGGGGTCTTATTGACCCCGCATCTCTCCATAAAGAAGACCTGTCACACACATTCCTATTACAAGGGATGTTTACATTCCTTGTAATAGGAATAAAAGTGATCCAAAAAAATAAAAAAAAATAAAAAAAGAGTAAGAAATACAAAAAAGTAAAACAACAAAATAAAAAAAATAAGCAAAAATAAGAAAAAACGCCCATGTCCCCGGTAGCTCGCGCTCAGAAGCGAACACACACGTAAGTCTCGCCCACATATGTAAACGCAGTTCAAACCACACATGTGAGTTATTGCTGTGTGCGTTAGAACGAGTGCAACAATTCTAGCACTAGACCTCCTCTGTAATGCCAAAATGGTAACCTGTAAAAAAAATTAAAGCATCGCCTAGGGAGATTTTTAATTACTGAAGTTTGGTGTCATGCCATGTGTGTGCGCAATTTTAAAGCGTGACGTGTTAGGTATCTATTTACTCAGCATAACAACATCTTTCACATTATACCCAAAAAAATGGCCTAACTTTACTGTTTTGTAATATTTTTAGCAAACAAAAGGCGTTTGAAAATTTATTGCGCAAATACCGAGCGAGATAAAAATTTGCAATGACCGCCATCTTATTCCCTAGGGTGTCTGCTCCAAAAGCATATATAATGTTTGGTGTTTTGAAGTAATTTTATAGCCATAAATTTCTGATTTTTACATGAAGGAGAGAAGTGCCAGAATAGGCCCAGTGCTGAAATGGGTAAAATATCCATTTTTTTTTTTTTAAACTCGGTCTTTTGTATTTATCGAAAAAAATAAAAAATAAAACACAAAGGTGATCAAATAGCACCAAAAGCAAGCTCTATTTGTGTGCCAACAAATAAAACATTTTCATTGGGTTACAGTGTTGTATGAGCGCGCAATTGTCATTAAAAGTGCATCAGCGCTGAAATGTGAAATTTGGTCTGGGCAGTGCGCAAGTGGTTAATATGAGGCTGCATGCACACGGACATTTTTCAAGCCGCTTGTTTGAGCGTTTTTTGCAGCTTAAAAACATCTCTCCATGTTAGCCTATGGCCTCATGGCCACCATGGCGTTTTTGAGCTGTAAATGGCATAGGCGTTTTTAGGCCCCATGTAGACGGGACGCTGGTGCAAAGTGTTCAGAACTAAGGTTGAAAGTGGCGTTTAGAAAGGCGCACTTTGTGGCGTTTGCATGCCGTGTTTTACCACATTTGCGTGTATATGATAAGGAGCCGCCCTAAGCTCCAAAAACAGTATTATTTACGATTTTAGCTATTTAGTGAGACCAGAGTGATATCAGCAGCTGAGAGCAGCAGTGTAGTTGTATTTAGCGTGTCACTTGCCCCAAGTTGTGGATTGTCCACAATGCAATGGAAGCAATTTCTTTTATATATATATATATATTTTATGGTTTTTCATCATTTGCCATAAATTTGGAGTTTATCAATGTAAAAAAATAGGTCACCTTTAAAAACGCTTCTAAACTAAAATGCGGCTAAACGCCGGTACCCGCGTCTGAAACGTGGAAATCTTTGGCGTCTGAAGGCATTTTGAGGGTTTGGTTTGTGAAAAACGATTTTAAACGCAACTGCAGATTTTTTTTGCCAGGTCAAAAACAGTGTTTTGGATGTAGTAGAATTCAATGGACCCGCATCCAAAACGCAAGTAACGCAATTTTGCTGCGTTTTTTTGTTTTACCTGTTTATAGCTGGTTGTTAAAGGAAATGTAAAAAAAAAAAAGGTTAAAAAAATAAATAAATAAAAAAAAACAGCGTGGGGTCCCCCCCCCAGGTCCATACCAGGCCCTTGGGTCTAGTATGGATTCAAAGGGGACCCCCCCAAAAAAATGAAAAAAAAAACTGGCGTGGGGGTCCCCCGGAATCCATACCAGGCCCTTCAGGTCTGGCATGTATTTTAAGGGGAACCCCGCGCCAAAAACAAAAAAAAATTGCGTAGGGTCCCCTAAAAATACACACCAGACCCTTTATCCGAGCACGTAACCTGGCAGGCCGCAGGGGAAAAGGGGGGGACGAGAGAGCGGCCCCCTCCCTCCTGAACCGTACCAGGCCACGTGCCCTCAACATGGGGGGTTTGGTGCTTCGGGGCAGGGGGGCCACCTGCGGCCCTCCCCACCCCAAAGCACCCTGCCCCCATGTTGATGGGGACAAGGGCCTCTTCCCGACAACCCTGGCCGTTGGTTGTCGGGGTCTGCGTGCGGGGGGGCTTATCGGAATCCGGGAGCCCCCTTTAATAAGGGGGACCCCAGATACCTGCCCCCCACCCTATGTGAATGAGTATGGGGTACATCGTACCCCTACCCATTCACCTGGTGGCAAAATAAGTCAATAAAAAAAGACAACACTGGTTTGAAAAGTAATTTATTGGGCAGCTCCAGGGGTCTTTCTGCCGGGCCCCGGCTATCTTCTGCTAGCTCTTTTGCTAGCGGGGGTCCCGGGCTTCCTCGCCGTCTTCGGGGGTCTTTCTGCCGGGCCCCCGCTATCTTTTGCTAGCTCTTTTGCTAGCGGGGGTCCCGGGCTTCCTCGCCGTCTTCTTCCGACTTTGGGGGTCTCTTGTTCTGTTCTCCGGTTCTTCTCCCGCTCTCTGACGTCTTCTCCACGATCTCCGGTTCTTTCTGCCTTCTGCCGGGCCCCCGCTATCTTCTCACAGCTCTTTTGCTAGCGGGGGCTGGTCTTCTTCGTCGCCTTCTTCCCTCTTCTCTTCGCCCGATGTTGCCTCGTCGCTGTCCACCGCCGCAATGATCTGTCCAAGCAGCGGTGCCACTTTTATTGGCATGGCATCCCAGGTCGCCCCCCTGCCCCGAAGCACCAAACCCCCCATGTTGAGGGCATGCGGCCTGGTACGGTTCAGGAGGGAGGGGGGCCGCTCTCTCGTCCCCCCCTTTTCCCCTGCGGCCTGCCAGGTTGCATGCTCGGATAAGGGTCTGGTTTGGATTTTGGGGGGACCCCTACGCCGTTTTTCGGCTTAAGGGGGTTCCCCTTAAAATCCAGACCAGACCTAAGGGTCTGGTTTGGATTTTGGGGGGACCCCCATGCCGTTTTTCGGCTTAGGGGGTTCCCCCTAAAATCCAGACCAGACCTAAGGGCCTGGTATGCTCCTGGAGGGGAACCCATGCCGTTTTTTTCATTAAAATTTGGCCTGGAGTTCCCCTTCATGATTCATACCAAACATGGGACAGCGAGGCTGCCGAGGACCAGCGCGATGACATCGCGCTGGACACATTCTCGGCCGGCTAGTCTCCTCTAGGACACGACTTGAGCGGCTGCTTCACGTGCTCAGGTCGTGTCCAGGTCGCCTGGCAGAGTCGCGCTGTCCCTGTGTCAGCCGGCACACGAGTCGCCCGCAAGTCGGATCCGACTTCCCGGGCGACCTCTATTCAAATCAATGGGCTCCCATAGGGAACCATTCATTTTCAATAGAGCGCCGCTGACATTTCTATTTACTATAACAGTGCGCCGCTGCTTCCTGCGCCAAGTGAAGGAGTTATCAGGCGCACCAATTAAGGTTAGAAGCAGCACAGCGCACTGTTATTAGTAAATCAGCCCCAGTGTGTCACTTGTCACCACAGATGCAGCGAACTTGTCACCACAGATGCAGCTTGTTACCGCAGATACAGTGTGTCACTTGTCACCACAGATACAGCGTGTCACTTGTCACCACAGATACAGCATGTCACTTGTCACCACAGATGCAGTGAGTCACTTGTCACCAAGATACAGTGCACTTTGTCACCACAGATGAAGCTGGTCCAAGCTGCTCTGTATCGGTGATTCAGTCTATGCGCCATTTACAGAAGACCAGCTCTCGTGGAGGCCGAAGAGATTAAAAAAGAGGCGGAGCCTGGGTGTCAATGAAAGTGGCTACCAATAGAAATGGAGCAGCCACCCGAGCTCTGCCTCTTGTTTCTTCCTCAGAAGAGCTGGGCTTCTGTAAAATGGTGTGCCAGAGACAATTCACTAGTGCCAGCCCTGGACCCATAGCAGCAGCTCTGGCGAAAAAGGGGGAAAACCCCAATTTCCTGTAAATTTTCCAGAGACACGGGTCTAAATACCGGGAATGTCCCAGGAAACTCGGGACTGTTGGCAACTATGCAGCAGCCTCCTCTCCAACTGAACCTCTCTCCTTAGAGGTGGGCTGGACTGGAACCCCAAGCCCATGTGCTCCTCAAACTTAAATACAGGCACCCAGCATTCCTTGGCGCACACCCCCTTCTAATTGGCCAGGGCTGTATCTGCATCCATGCTTCCACCTGCTAGGTCTCCTCCCACTGTCCAATATGCCTTCTTGCTTGAATCAGTGTAAAATATCAAGACAGCATGAGCAGCACCAGAGCAGACCTCACCTAAATTTGCCTGTCTGCTTCTCTGTTAAGCAGAAAAGCCAAAAAACAATATATACTTTTTTTATATAAAAGGGGGACCCTTCTGTCAGGGAGCCCAGGCAGTTGCCCCCTTTTGCCCTCTTATAAATGCAGCACTGCCTGTGCCACTGCTGGTTCCTACACTAAGGTGACCAGATTTTTTAAATAAAATCCGGGGACATATTTTTAATTAGTAATGGTGGCAATCAGCGACTCTCTGCCCATCGCCGCCCGCCTCACAGCCTGTCAAGTCTTACTCTCCAGGCCCCAGCTACTACTGGGTGGGGTGCGGAGGAAGATCACTCCACCAGGAAAGGCAAGGAGATAAGCAGGCAGGCGACTGGCCGGGACTTGAGCCAATGCAGAAGAGCATGCGAGTGGGAGCTGAATGGGCATGCACACGAAACTGAAGAAATATTCCCTCCGCTCCGACCAGCACATGATCATCAGAAAGGGGCACAGATAATGGAAAAAAATACACCCCCCTAAGGTAGTAGGTGCGTTGAAGCGGGGGGGGGGTGTAATTCATAATTTTTGTTTTTTTAATTCTGCACTGACTGTCTTTGAAATTGCCCCAGCCCCTGTTCAAATCCAATCCGGGGACAAAACCGGGGACAGACTTATTCCGGGGACAGTGTCCTCAATCCGGGGACTGTCCTCGGAATCTGGGATAGTCTGGTCACCCTATCTTACACGTATAGAAAACAAGGTGCTCACAGTTAAATAACAGTCTTTCCAGACTGACTCACAAATCTGTAATAAAATGCTTATATTATCTAGCTGCTAATGAGCTCATGCTATGTAGATGCTAAGCAAAGCTTGTCATTATTAGTGTACTGCATATGCTATTTGCCGTTTGCTGTGGAAAACGTAGACTGCAAAGGTCCCGGCTAAGAAAACAGTTCGGCCCTTGTCTCCACATTTATCACTTTTGGCTCACACAAATGTCATCGTTTGGTTCCTACATAAAAATAATAATGATGACAGTGACTTTATATTATAAAATGATCAAAGTAGACCTATCATTAAAACTCACGCTTCGCATTAGTCTTTGGCATACATACTCGTATTATGCGATCTCATTATTGCTCTGCCCCATTGTATGACCCACATCTTAGATCTCAGCCTGCCGATGAGCATTGTGGGTGTTTCACAAATAGATGGCAAAGAGTCTCCTGTTTTGAATTATATAGACCCAGTATGGCAGAGAGCTACAGTAGTGAGAGAAGTGAGTCAGCCAACCACAATTAGGAAACACTGTTATCATATGTAATGAGCAAATATGTCTGCCTCTGTGTAACATTATCATTACAAACTATACTGTATGAGGAAACAGCACTCAAACACAATTATGTGGTTATTATTATAAATCATAGGCATGCACAGGGGTGTGCCAGGTGTGCCTGGTTGCACCCTAACCCCTACGTGTGATGACAATACCCCCAACTTCTTGGCCCCCCACCCCGCAGTGCTGCTGGCTTCCCTCTGCTCCCCCCCCCTGCTGCAGGTCGGAGGTTTCAGGATGGAGAGTGGGGGAAGGGGCTAGTAAATATGTAATTTACCAGCACCTTCTTTTTCTATCTGAACACAGGGAACACACTCACTCACTGTGGTCATTCATAACTAAAGCATAGTAAACTGTGTTTACTATGCTTCAGTTTGTGAATGAACAGGAAGCCACTCAGCACAGAGCACTTCCCATTCATTCACTGTCCAGTGCAGCTGAGGCTCCAGAGAAAGGCATGTGTGTTTGATCTTGGGGGTGCACATCCTAATGCAACAGGCTATGGTAACAATAAAGGGCAAGTTTAGGATTTTCTTTAAAAAAAAGAAAAGAAGCTGCCTTCCCTAGACCTCTAAATATGCTAAGCTAAGCTATTCCCCTGCAAGTCTTACTTATCTTCTTAAAGATGGTGGCCTCCCGTATCACCTATATCCAGGCCAGTGAAGACCTAACATCAGAGACTTGAATAGAACATTACTCCTGCAATCCGAAGTCTATGGAACATTAGCGCACAGGGAAGGGGAGCTCACTACTAGATTGTTACCTATTGGGCTGTAGACATTGCGGGAGGTGGTCGCCATCAGAGGTGGCTCAGCTGTATATATTTATAGGTGAAGGAAGTAGGATGTGGTTGTTTTTAGGAAGTCCTAAGATAAATCATTAGAAAAACAATACTTTCTATTTAATTACGTGTATCTAAAGATATTTCTCAGTTTAGATGGAGAAGGGAATGCTTGAAGTAGTTCTAAAGGCAGAAGATTTTTTACCTTAAACCCTTGGCGCCATATGTGGCCTCTCTGCATCTGGTCCTTGCGTGAATTACGATCAATGTAGCTGTGCCAAGAGCACGTGCCCTGTGCACTCCTGGCACAGTTACCGACGCCTAACCGAAAAGCTCCAGAGTTTTTGAATCACGTGACCACCGTGACTGGCAATCACGTCGGTCACGTGATCTTGAGCCCCACCTCCCAGCAACCTAAACCTCTTAAAGGGTGAAGAGGTTAATGTATGTCATGCATTAAGGTAAAAAACCCTTTGGGTGTTGCCTCCTCTATACTTACAAGAGCCCCATCTCGATCCAGCGATGTGCATGAGAGCAGCGTCTCACTTTCTCTCCTCATTGCCTCACACTGCACTTCTGCTGTCAATCACAGCCATTAGGCCAATGAGGAGAGAGCGGAGGAGGGGCTGAGCCACGATCTGTGTGTGAATAGACAATGTCCATTCACAGGAGCACGGCTCAGGAGTGAGCCTGCTTGAGTGTTAACCCCCATTGTTTTTGTTTTTTTGTGTTGTCTTTATGCCATTGGGGAGATTTCCTTCAACTTTTTATCCAATAGACACAACAGGAAGTAATAGAAAAACTTTTTAGTGTGAAGGAAACATCCTCTTAGGGCTTACACTTGCTTCGGCTTCAACACACATTAACGGCTAGTTTACACTTGCTTCAAAACAAGGCTTCGGACACGCTTTGTTTAAGCTCTATGAATGCTAGTCAAAGCTCCTGTCACTAAACAATATGGTTAGTGTTCAGTCCTGTTTACACCTTGCTTTTGCTTTACTTTGATTCGGCTTTGCTTCAAAAATGATACCCCATGTAGCTTTAGTGGGGCTTCAAACATCTTCAAAGCCTCCATAGAAGTCTATGGCAAAGCTCGCTTGAAGCCCCACCGAAACCTCACCGAAGCCCCACAAAGCCTCACCAAAGCTCCACCAAATTCCCACCAAAGCCTCATCAAAGCACCATCGAAGCTCCACCAAAGCCTCATCAAAGCCTCATTGAAGTCCCAAGCAAAAGCAAGGTGTAAACAGGACTGTAAGCTAACCATTTTATTTAGTGACGGGCTTTGACTGACATTCAGAGAGCTTTAACAAAGCGAGTCCGAAGCCATGTTTTGAAGCAAGTGTAAACTAACCGTTAGACAGATGTCACTGGCATACAGTAGGTCTCCCTATTGGAATATTTCCCTTCTATCTCTATTCTGGTGACAAGTCTTAATTTTGGATTTTTCTCTTATTTTTAGTCCTTGTAACAATGGTTACATAGAGAGGAAGAATCTACCCAAATCTACCTAGCAGAGCCACAGACATCAATGCAAACCTGAACAGGGTTGTTTTTAAGGTGTTATCCTTCTATGTGTTTTTTTTTTTTTAATTTGTACATACCTCTCTACACCTATTGACTACACCTATAGTTTATCCCATCTATTTTTTCTCTGAATTATTCAGCAACATTTGTATGATTGGCCTGCACTGGAAGGGGGTGAAAGTGTTTGGACTTGAAATGGTTAAACCAATTTTTAGCTTTCAGCACTGTCACACTTTGGACTTGAAATGGTTAAACCAATTTTTAGCTTTCAGCACTGTCACACATTGACCCTAATGCAGCACTGTACCCAAATCTTTTTTTTTTTGCATTTTTCGAGACAGATAGAGCTATACTTCAGTCGTAATCACCACTGTTTTATTTTTATTTTTTGCTAAATAAAAAAAATGGAACATTTTGAAGTTTTGTGTTATAAAATTTTGCAAATTAACCTCCCTGGCGGTATGATTCTGTCTGAAATTATGTACCAAAAGCGGTACAATTATTTTGCATGGAAATTTAGTGTTATGTATTGTAGGCCTGCAATTCTTAGTAATTACTTACTTAACCACTTAACGACCGCCCACTGTAAATATACGTCGGCAGAATGGCACCGACAGGCAGAATCACGTACATATACGTGATTGCCTTTGTATAGTTGGGGGGTCCGATCGGACCCCCCTTCTTTACAGTGGGTGGTCGTTTTACCTTCGGGAGCGATCCGGCATGAGGGGACGGCCGTTCGATTCTGGCCTCCCCCTCTCGATCGTACCCAGCGAATGAGAGAGCTTCCCCTGCCTGTGTACTGTTTACACAGGCGGGAGGAAGTGATGTCATCTCTCCTGCGGCGCTCACATATACCGAGCGCCGTACAGGAGAAGATGCAGGTTAGTGCACAAAACAGCACACTGACACCAGGACACATAGGCACATAAATCGCCCCCCCCCAGGCCCCCCCCGGACACCCCCAGATCACCCCCCAGCCCCCAGTCACAGTCTCACTGATTGCAGTGACCATTTATTTAGTGATCACTGCAATCAGTGACATTTGTGACTGTAAAAGTGTCACTACATTTAGTTTTAGGTCCAGTGTAGCCCCCTAACCCCCCCCCCCAATAAAGGTTTAACCCCCTGATCACCCCCCAGATAACCCTTTCACCCCCTAGCACCGCCGTCGCTAAGCGATCATTTTTCTGATCGATGTCTTAGCGTCGGTGATGCTGATCGGTAGCCAGTAATTTTTTTTAGGTTCGCCGCAGGTTTTTATAGCGTCGGGTACCCCCATATATTACCTAATAAAGGTTTAACCCCCTTGATCGCCCCCCAGGTAACCCTTTCACCCCCTATCACCACTGTCACTAAGCGATAATTTTTCTGATCGATGTCTTAGCGTCGGCGATGCTGATCGGTAGCCAGTAATTTTTTTTAGGTTCGCCGCAGGTTTTTATAGCGCCGGGTACCCCCATATATTACCTAATAAAGGTTTAACCCCCTTGATCACCCCCCAGGTAACCCTTTCACCCCCTAGCACCGCCGTCGCTAAGCGATCATTTTTCTGATCGATGTCTTAGCGTCGGTGATGCTGATCGGTAGCCAGTAATTTTTTTTAGGTTCGCCGCAGGTTTTTATAGCGTCGGGTACCCCCATATATTACCTAATAAAGGTTTAACCCCCTTGATCGCCCCCCAGGTAACCCTTTCACCCCCTATCACCACTGTCACTAAGCGATAATTTTTCTGATCGCTGTCTTAGCGTCGGTGATGCAGATCGGTAGCCAGTATTTTTTTTTAGGTTCGACGCACGTTTTTATAGCGTCAGGTACCCCAATATATTACCTAATAAAGGTTTAACCCCCTTGATCGCCCTCCAGGTAACCCTTTCACCCCCTATCACCACTGTCGCTAAGCGATCATTTTTCTGATCGCTGTCTTAGAGTCGGTGATGCCGATAGGTAGCCAGTAATTTTTTTTTAGGTTCGCAGTCAGGTTTTTATATAGCGTCAGGTACCCCCATATATTACCTAATAAAGGTTTTAACCCCCTAATTGCCCCTAGTTAACCCTTTCACCAGTGATCATCATATAAGTGTTACGGGTGACGCTGGTTAGTTAGTTTGCTTTTTATAGTGTCAGGGCACCCGCCGTATATAACCCAATAAAGGTTTAACCCCCTGATCGCCCGGCGGGTGATATCAATTAGGTTTTAGCGTCAGAGAGGGTCTGCGTCACACCCCAGGCAGCCTCAGGTTAGTGCCAGTAGCGCTAACACCCACGCGTTAAGCATACACCCCCCTTAGTGGTATAGTATCTGAACAGATCAATATCTGATCTGATCAGATCTATACTAGCGTCCCCAGCAGTTTAGGGTTCCCAAAAACGCAGTGTTAGCGGGATCAGCCCAGATACCTGCTAGCACCTGCGTTTTGCCCCTCCGTCCAGCCCAGGCCACCCAAGTGCAGTATCGATCGATCACTGTCACTTGCAAAACACAACACACATAACTGCAGCGTTCGCAGAGACAGGCCTGATCCCTGCGACTCCAGTGCTGTAGGAGGTGATTTCACCACCACAGTTAAAAAAAAAAAAGCATATATGCCGAAGCATTGGGGCAGCAGGGGTGGAGGAGTGATTTTGCTCCTAATGCCGCGTACATACGATCGAAATTCCGACGGAGGCTTGCCCGTGGAAAAGTCTGACCATGTGTACGCGGCATAACTTTTGCTGGAAGATGCCCCCATGCTTCGGCATATATAAATGGTGCATGTATGCCCATCATTAGAAGTGGGTGGATAAAGGGCGGTATTCTAATGGTGGGCATACCCACCGATCAATCTTTTTTTTTCGTTCAGCCAACAGGCTGCATGAAAAAAAAGATTACAATACATGTCCAACAAGGATCAGCAACGTACTGGTATGTTGCTGGACTTTGAATGTTTATACCAGAATGATGCCTGCGGGTTTAGGTATCATCTTGGTATCATTCTTTTCAGCCAGCGGCCGCCGGCTTTCATGTAAAAGCAGTCCTAGTGGCTAATTAGCCTCTGGACTGCTTTTACAAGCAGTGGGAAGGAATGTCCCCCCCCCCCGGATATAAAAAGCGCCATTGGGAAATTGGGAAAGCATTTTATCACACCGATCTTGGTGTGGTCAGATGCTTTGAGGGCAGAGGAAAGATCTAGGGTCCAATAGACCCCAGTTTTTTTCAAAAAAGAGTACCTGTCATTACCTATTGCTATCATAGGGGATACTTACATTCCCTGAGTTAACAATAAAAATGATAAAAAAAAAAAATATGGAAGCAACAGTTTAAAAATAAAATAAAAAAGCAAAATTAATAATAAAAAAAAAAAAAAAAAAGCACCCCTGTCCTGCCCTGCTCTTGCCCAATGGCGAACGCAAGCGTCGGTCTGGCGTCATACGTAAACAGCAATTGCACCATGCATGTGAGGTATCACCGCGAAGGTCAGATCGAGGGCAGTAATTTTAGCAGTAGACCTCCTCTGTAAATCTAACGGGGTAACCTGTAAAGGCTTTTAAAGGCTTTTAAAAATGTATGTAGTTTGTCGCCAATGCGCATTTGTGCAAAATTTTAAAGCATGTCGTGTTTGGTATCTATGTACTCGGCCTAAGATCATCTTTTTTATTTCATCAAACATTTGGGCAATATAGTGTGTTTTAGTGCATTAAAATTTAAAAAAGTGTATTTTTTCCCCAAAAAATGCGTTTGAAAAATCGCTGCGCAAATACTGTGTAGAAAAAAAAAATGCAACACCCACCATTTTATTCTGTAGGGCCTTTGCTTTAAAAATATATATAATGTTTGGGGGTTCAACATAATTTTCTTGCAAAGAAAAATATGTTTTCATGTAAACAAAAAGTGTCAAAAAGGGCTTTGTCTTCAAGTGGTTAGAAGAGTGGATGTAAGCTTCCTAATGTTGTGTATAAAATGCCAGAACAGTTCAAAACCCCCCCAAATGAGCCCATTTTGGAAAGTAGACACCCCAAGCTATGTACTGAGAGGCATGTCGAGTCCATGGAATATTTTATATGTTGACACAAGTTGCGGAAAAAAGAATTTTTTTTTTTTTTTTGCACAAAGTTGTCACTAAATGATATATTGCTCAAACATGCCATGGGCATATGTGGAATTACACCCCAAAATACATTCTGCTGCTTCTCCTGAGTACGGGGATACCACATGTGTGAGACTTTTTGGGAGCCTAGCCGCGTACGGGACCCCAAAAACCAATCACTGCCTTCAGGCTTTCTAAGGGTGTAAATTTTTGATTTCACTTCTCACTGCCTATCACAGTTTCGGAGGCCATGGAATGCCCAGATGGCACAAAACCCCCCCAAATGACCCCATTTTGGAAAGTAGACACCCCAAGCTATTTGCTGAGAGGTATTGTGAGTATTTTGCAGATCTCGCTTTTTGTCACAAAGTTTTGAAAATTGAAAAAAAAAAAGAAAAAAAAAAATGTTTCTTTCTTCATTTTCAAAAACAAATGAGAGCTGTAAAATACTCACCATGCCTCTCAGCAAATAGCTTGGGGTGTCTACTTTCCAAAATGGGGTCATTTTGGGGGGTTTTGTGCTATTTTGGCATTTTATAGCCTTCGAAACTGTGATAGGTAGTGAGGAGTCAAATCAAAAATTTGTGCCTAGAAATCCTGAAGGCGGTGATTGGTTTTCGGGGTCCCGTACGCGGCTAGGCTCCTAAAAAGTCCCACACATGTGGTATCCCCGTACTCAGGAGAAGCAGCAAAATTTATTTTGGGGTGCAATTCCACATATAACCATGGCATGTGTGAGCAATATATCATTTAGTGACAACTTTTTGTAATGTTTTTTTTTTTTGTCATTATTCAATCACTTGGGACAAAAAAAAAAATATTCAATGGGCTCAACAGGCCTCTCAGCAATTTCCTTGGGGTGTCTACTTTCTAAAATGGGGTCATTTGGGGGGTTTTGTGCTATTTTGGCATTTTATGGCCTTCAAAACTGTGATAGGTAGTGAGGAGTGAAATCAAAAATTTGCGCCCTTAGAAATCCTGAAGGCGGTGCTTGGTTCCGGGGTCCCGTACGTGGCTAGGCTCCTAAAAAGTCCCACACATGTGGTATCCCCGTACTCAGGAGAAGCAGCAGAATGTATTTTGGGGTGCAATTCCACATATAACCATGGCATGTGTGAGCAATATATCATTTAGTGACAACTTTTTGTAATTTTTTTTTTTTTTTGTCATTATTCAATCACTTGGGACAAAAAAAAATAATATTCAATGGGCTCAACATGCCTCTCAGCAATTTCCTTGGGGTGTCTACTTTCTAAAATGGGGTCATTTGGGGGGGGGTTTGTACTGCCCTGCCATTTTAGCACCTCAAGAAATGAGATAGGCAGTCATAAATTTAAAGCTGTGTAAATTCCAGAAAATGTACCCTAGTTTGTAAACGCTATAACTTTTGCGCAAACCAATAAATATACGCTTATTGACATTTTTTTACTAAAGACATGTGGCTGAATACATTTTGGCCTAAATGTATGACTAAAATTGAGTTTATTCGATTTTTCTTATAACAAAAAGTAGAAAATATCATTTTTTTTCAAAATTTTCGGTCTTTTTCCGTTTATATCGCAAAAAATAAAAATCGCAGAGGCAATCAAATACCATTAAAAGAAAGCTCTATTTGTGGGAAGAAAAGGACGCAAATTTCGTTTGGGTACAACATTGCATGTCCGCACAATTTACAGTTAAAGCAGCGCAGTGCAAAATTCTGAATTCACCTCTGGTCCTTTAGCTACCAAATGGTCCGGGGCTTAAGTGGTTAAACCTGACCAAACAAGAGTCTAGTAGACATCCCGGGTATGATAAAGTTTGAAACACAAAATCATAAATTATAATATAAGAAATAACTATAAATAATTATAACAAATAGTGATGTAATTCTAATAAAAATGATTCAATAATGTAATCAAATCAAAAACACTGAAATTTGCTCAGTTGCAGAATTGTCGCTGTCATTAGATTTAGTGTTTGATGACGAATTTCCCCACAAATCGCTATCGCTCAATTCTACAAGTGATTCTGATTTATTATCGCTGTTTTCTAGCTGGTCTAAAACCACTTTTGACATAAAGGGACACTTTTTGGTTGCTATGGACAATCTCCAGTTTCCAGGCAGAAAGAAAAGTTTTTATAATATAAAACTGCATGCAGAGCACTGGACAGACCACTAGGGACAAGGGGGATGTGTAATTATTTGATACAGTACTGTAATCTGTAAGATTACAGTATACTGTATCTATACTGTGTTTTTCACTTTTTAAATTTGGCGCCGAACTCCGTCCCCGTGCGCCGCAACGTCGCAGGGAACGGAGCTCGGCACTCGGCAGTGTGGATCGAGCGAGACACGGCTCGCACACACTGCGGGGAGACATCGCAGGATCCAGGGAACAAGGTAAGTAACTTCCCTGTATCCTGCAATGCCATCCCGAGTCTGGCTCGGGGTTACCGCTCTTAGCATGGAAAACTCACCCCGAGCCTGACTCGGGATTACCGCCAGCGAGGTTAATAATTTTTCTTCATAAAGTTAGGCTAACATGTATTCTGAAATTTTTTTTGGGATAAAAACAACCCAAATCAGTGTATATTATTTAGTATGTGTGAAAGTTATAGGACGTACAAACTATGGTATATTTATATTTGAAAACTGGTCATTCTTGATGTACTGATGGCCTATCTCATTTCTTGAGATCCTAAAATGCCAGGACAGTACAATACCCTCTTTTTGGAAAGTAGACAGTCCAAGGTATTAAAAAGGAAGCATGGTGAATTTTTTGAAGTTGTAATTGTTTTCACTTTTTTGGGGGAAAATGACATTAAATAAAATGTGTTTTATTTTTTTTCACAAAGTCGTCATTTTAGGTTATTTCTCACACACAGCATGGGCATACTTACAATTACCCCAAAACACATTCTGCTATGCCTCCTGAATATGAGGATGTCACATGTGTAATGCCTCGTACACACGATCGATTTTCTCAACGGTGAAAACACAGTTGTGAAAATCGACGGGAAAAACGAGGAACGGCTTGTTTCCCTACACACGGACGTTTTTCCCGTAATTTTTTCTCTTGGTCGAGAAACACGACCGTGTGTAGGCTCCCTGGCAGTGTTTCCCTATGGGAAAACTGCAGCGGAAAAAAATGCCGTGAATCACGACGAGAAAAATTAGAGCATGTTCTAATTTTTCTCGTCGTGATTAATGCCGTTTTTCTCGTTTGGAAAAATGACCAAAAGCCCACACACGGTCATTTTTCTCGTCAAAGAGAAAAAATAAAATTTTTCCCGACGAGAAAAATGGTCGTGTGTACGCGGCATTAGACTTTTTTTTTTTACAGCCTAGATGCATAGAGGGGTCCAAAATCCAAGGAGCACCTTGCATAAATTACGCATCTAATTTCCTGACTACCCATCACATTTTTGGAGCACCAGGACAGTGGAAACATCCACATAATGATCCAATTTTGGAAAGCAAACCTCCGATTTATTTTCTGAAAGGCATAATGAGTCTTTTGAAAATACATTTTTTTGCCACACGTTTTTTAAAAAATGTAGGAAAGAAAATTAATATGTATTTTATTCTTTACACAAAGTTGTCAATTAATAAGATATTTAAAAAAAAAAAAAAAAAACAGCATAGACATACTTGGACATACAGTCCAAAACACATTCTGCTCATAGGCATGTGCAGGGGGTGTACCTGGTGTGCCTGGGCACACTATAATCACCCCTGAGCACCGTAGATTCCCCCTGCTGCCTGAACCCGTGTCATTTACCGGCCGATTCCTTTTCTGAATGAGCACAGTGAGTGATTGGTACAGATCTACAGGTAACGAAACAGAAAATTTGTCCTGGGACTTTAAATGAGATGGGCACAATTTTGCCAATAAGAGTAACAACAGTAATTACAGTATATATTTTTTACAGTAATAATAATACATGCATTAATAACATAAATAAAAGCCAATTCATACAGAATACATATAAATAATAAAATGACAGTACATACGTGTGAGCAATCATGTAGCACACAGGCATCAAGTATATCTGACGCGTTTCGCGAGACCCAGCTTGCTCTTCAGGGGTAGCTGCATGTAAAATGTACCTAGGATGAAAGGATACAAATTGGCAGAGGCGTACTAAGTGGGGGGCGGGCCGCACCGGGGTGCCACACACTGGGGGGGTGTCAGGCCGGCGCCCCCCCGTGACTGAAGCGCAGACAGCATCAGCACCGCGGGACTTAGGCAGCGGCAGTCGGCGGCGATACCGCGATACAAGGGGGAGGGGGGGTGCGGGGTGACACCGCTGCACCATTCATCCCCTCCTTTCACGGCCGCGGGCTGTGAGCAGTGTTCGGCACTTGACCTGACTAACTTCACACAAGCACAGCCGAATGAAGCTGCCTCCCCCTCCTCTCTGTTTATGTGTATGAAGGGGGAGGGGACCCGACCTTCTGTCCATGTGCCGCCGCTGCGCTGGTCTGAGGTACGGAATGGGGAGGGGGAGTTGCACTGAGGGAGGTCTTGCACTGGGGGGATTTGGACTGAGGGGGGTTTGCGCTGGGGGGTCTTGCACTGGGGGGGTTTGCACTGGGGGGGGTCTGCACTGGGGGGTCTTGCACTGGGGGGGGTTTGCACTGAGGGGGGTTTGCACTGAAGGGGTTTGCACTGGGGGGTCTTGCACTGGGGAGGTCTACACTGGTGGGGGTCTTGCACTGGGGGGTTTGCACTGAGGGGTCTTGCACTGGGGGGGGTTTGCACTGGGGGATCTTGCACTGGGGGGTATGCACTGGGGGGTCTTGCACTGGGGGGTTTGCACTGAGGGGGATTGCACTGGGGGGGTTTGCACTGAGGGGGGTCTTGCACTGGGAAGGGTTTGCACTGGGAGGGTCTTGCACTGGGGGAGTCTGCACTGGGGGGTCTTGCACTGGGGGGTTTGCACTGGGGGGTCTGCACTGAGGGGGGTTTGAACTGAGGGGGGTCTGCACTGGGGGGGTTTGCACTGAGTGGGGGGTTTGCACTGAAGGGGTGTCTGCACTGAAGGGGGGGTCTGCACTGAAGGGGGAGGGTCTGCACTGAAGGGGGGTGTGAACTGAAGGGGGTCTGTGTAACATGCAGGGGGCCCAGAGCTGTGGGGGCTGTATAATTTAAAGGGGTCCAGAGGTGCAGGGGGCTGTGCAATGTAAAGGGGTCCAGTGATGCAGGGTGCTGTGTAATGTAAAGGGGTCCAGAGGTGCAGGGGGCTGTGTAATGTAAAGGGGTCCAGAGGTGCTGTGTAATGTAAAGGGGTGTAGGGTGCTGTGTAATGTAAAAGGATCCAGAGGTGCAGGGGGCTGTGTGATGTAAAGGGGTCCAGTGATGCAGGGTGCTGTGTACTGTAAAGGGGTGCAGGGGGGCTGTGTAATGTAAAAGGATCCAGAGGTGCAGGGGGCTGTGTGATGTAAAGGGGTCCAGTGATGCAGGGTGCTGTGTAATGTAAAGGGGTCCAGAGGTGCAGGGGGCTGTGTAATGTAAAGGGGTCCAGAAGTGCTGTGTAATGTAAAGAGGTGCAGGGGGGCTGTGTAATGTAAAAGGATCCAGAAGTGCAGGGGGCTGTGTAATGTGAAGGGGTCCAGTGATGCAGGGTGCTGTGTAATGTAAAGGGGTTCAGTGATACAGGGTGCTGTGTAATGTAAAGTGGTGCAGGGTGCTGTGTAATGTAAAGGGGTTCAGTGATGCAGGGTGCTGTGTAATGTAAAGGGGTCCAGAGGTGCAGGGTGCTGTGTAATGTAAAGGGGTTCAGTGATGCAGGGTGCTGTGTAATGTAAAGAGGTCCAGAGGTGCAGGGGGCTGTGTAATGTAAAGGGGTCCAGTGATGCAGGGTGCTGTGTAATGTAAAGGGGTCCAGAGGTGCAGGGGGCTGTGTAATGTAAAGGGGTCCAGAGGTGCTGTGTAATGTAAAGGGGTGCAAGGGGGCTGTGTAATGTAAAAGGATCCAGAGGTGCAGGGGGCTGTGTGATGTAAAGGGGTCCAGTAGTGCAAGGGGCTGTGTAATGTAAAGGGGTCCAGTGATGCAGGGTGCTGTGTAATTTAAAGGGGTCCAGTGATGCAGGGTGCTGTGTAATGTAAAGGGGTCCAGTGATGCAGGGTTCTGTGTAATGTAAAGGGGTGCAGGGTGCTGCGTAATGTAAAGGGGTCCAGAGGTGCAGGGTACTGTGTAATGTAAAAGGATCCAGAGGTGCAGGGGGCTGTGTGATGTAAAGGGGTCCAGTGATGCAGGGTGCTGTGTAATGTAAAAGGATCCAGAGGTGCAGGGGGCTGTGCAATGTAAATGGGTCCAGTGATGCAGGGTGCTGTGTAATGTAAAGGGGTCCAGTGATGCAGGGTGCTGTGTAATGTAAAGGGGTCCAGTGATGTAGGGTGCTGTGTAATGTAAAGGGGTGCAGAGGTGCAGGGTGCTGTGTAATGTAAAGGGGTGCAGGGGGCTGTGTAATGTAAAGGGGTGCAGGGGCTGTATGATGTAAAGGGGTCCAGAGGTGCAGTTGTGGAGAGGGAGGTACACAGTAGTAACAAAGAGATATTGAAGGATGCAGAGGTATGCAGGGGGCACAGTGGGGTGTTTTTAAATTTTAACGTTGGGGGGGTGCCAGATATTGGATCCGCCCCGGGTGCCAAATGCTCTAGGTACGCCCCTGCAAATTGGATATGTAACGTAGTATTGGTACTGTAGGCACAGGGTAAGAGGGGCCTTATTACAGGAAACCCCATACTTACCACTAGACATGACCGGACCAGCGGATGTATAGCTCCCAGACGGCGGCAGCAGGTGTCTTGCCAGGGAGTTGAGGAGGCGGAGCCAGACAGGACCCCACCCAGGGCAAATGGAGGAGAAGCATGGCATGGATGGAAGATGTGTACCCCTAATGGTCTCACTATGTCATTGAAAAGTATTGGCTGTAAACATAAATATGTATGTCAGACAATCTAAGGTAACAAAGTAGGATAAGCGAGTAGTAAAATATATATATCTATGTGTGAATACAAGGCCTGAGCCAAGGATAGTACGGGTATGGAGACTATAGGGGAATATAGTAAAGAACTGCCAAAGGCTAGCAAGGGTGAGAAGGAAAGGATGAGAGAGGAAAACAAAGGAGAAGAGAAGAAGAAAGTAAAGATAAAGCTAAAGTGAAGTGCAAGTATATGGTAGGGCCTGTAATTACAAAAAACAGGCTGCAGGTGAGTGCTCGGAGTGAGCCATGTGGAAACCATGTTGATATACCTGAGTAGAGTAAGTGTATAAATATATAGGTGGTATGTCGCAGCAGAGGACTTCCACAGGTGTGTGTATCGTCAGTGAAGAAAAAACACAGAGATATCCACGCCATGCTAGACCTCCAAGATATATCCCCGGGAGAGCTTGAGAGGCTCCGCCCCCAACGCCATGTGTGGAGGACTGACGTGCGAGCGCGGAGAGCTCCCATCGTCATCGGAAGGTGCGCAGACACTCCCATAAGTCGTCCAGATGACACAATACATGCAGCCGTAGCAGCGCCGTGAAATTACTGACGTTGCGTGGCTGGCATATGAACATGGCACCGATGTGTAGGTGGCCCCACCTGCTCAAAGAGCAGACGGGGACAGCGGGAGACAAGAAATCCCCCTTTGGTACAAATGGCAGCTCCCAGGCAGAACAAACACCGCCACCAGCAGAGAACAACACACCAGATGGATAGGGATGTCTGCCTTCAATTAGATGCAAATTGTGTGTTGGGAACTACATGGCTAATATATAATAATGATGTAAAATGCATATATAGTGTATGTAATAGCAATGGTGACCACAGACCAGTTTTAGGTGAAAGACACCCAATCAGCCTAAAACTGGTCTGTGGTCACCATTGCTACTACTGTATTTGCCCTGTAATTACTGTTGTTACTCCTATTGGCAAAACGGTGCTCACCTCATTTAAAGTCCCAGGGTGAATTTTCTGTTTTGTTGCATATTTTGGGGATGGAGGTGTGTCACTGGTGACACCAGACCTTTGTTTGCTCGGCTTCAGTTTGTAAATGAACAGGAAGCAGCTCAGTATAGAGCAATTCCCATTCATTCACTGTCCAGTGCACCTGCAGAGAAAGGGGCTGAGGAATCTTGGTCCTCAGTCTCTTTCTCTGTCTCAAAAGTGAGACATCAGGGGTCTGTTTAGACCCCTGATATTTCACCAAGGCTCCCAGTGGGGTTACTAAAAGAATTGTAAATAAAAAATACTGTAAAAGAATAAAAAAATAATAAAAGTAAAAAACTACTGACACTGCCCACTGCCCTTCTGACACCACCCACTGTCCTACTGACGCCGTCTACATTGCAATACATTTTAAAATGTTTGTTTACATTTATACATGTGGGTCTGTTGACACAGTATATAGTTTAGCCTCACAGATCAGGGTATAATGCTCAGCCTCACAGATCAGGGTATATTGCTCAGCCTCACAGATCAGGGTAGACAGCTCAGCATTACAGATCAGGGTATATAGCTCAGCCTCACAGATCGGGGTATATAGCTCAGCCTCACAGATCAGGGTTTATAGCTCAGCATTACAGATAAGGGTATACAGTTTAGCTTTACAGATCAGGGTATATAGCTCAGCCTCACAAATCAGGGTGTATAGCTCAGCCTCACAGATCAGGGTATATAGCTCAGCATCACAGATCAAGGTATATAGCTCAGCCTCACAGATCAGGGTATATAGCTCAGCATCACAGATCAAGGTATATAGCTCAGCCTCACAGATCAGGGTATATAGCTCAGCACAGACCCCCCAGGACAAACCACCCCCCACCATCAGCACAGACACACCCAGGACAAACCAACCCCCCACCATCAGCACAGACCCCCCCAGAACAAACCACCCCCCACCATCAGCACAGACCCCCCCAGAACAAACCACCCCCCACCATCAGCACAGACCCCCCAGGACAAACCACTCCCCCACCATCAGCACAGACCCCCCAGGACAAATCACTCTCCCACCATAAGCACAGACCCCCCCAGAACAAACCACCCCCCACCATCAGCACAGACCCCCCAGGACAAACCACCCCCCCACCATCAGCACAGATCTCCCCAGGACAAATCACTCTCCCACCATCAGCACAGACCCACCCAGGACAAACCACCCCCCACCATCAGAACAAACCCCCCAGTCACTCACTGAGTGAGTGGATAGAATGAGAGGCGAGCAGAGCACTGCAGAAAAGTGCAGGGAAGGGAACCAACTGACTGAGTGAGGGAAGGGTCCAGGCCTCCAGGGATTAGTGCGTGTGGAGCGAAGGGGCGGCTCAAGGGTCGCAGCCACATGCAGACTATTAGAAGCCGTGCCAGCGTCTCTCAGCTCAGGAGTCAGTCAGTCAGGCCTTCACTTAATCAACAGTCACCACACGCAGGTCTGTCTCAGTCCACTCAGTCCAACCACAGTGAGCTGGGAAACTGGAAGTGACGCAGTGCCGCAAAAAGCACCGCCCACCCTCCCCCGGTCCTGGCCAATAAAATAAAAGAATAGGAACAATGACAAATCACTGGAGAGTGGGGGAGTGTTTTCGGGTGCATCGCTTGCTCCCCGAACACTCCCTAAACACGGGCAAACCAGCTTCCCAGCTTGCAATCAGATGATTGCAAGCTGGGAGTATATATATAGATATACACACACACACACACACACACATGCTTGTGTGTTTGAGCTTTGGGGTGCACTCCCTAATGCAATAGTCTGCACACACCAATGATTCGGCTACTATACTATTCCGCTTTCTAGGAGCATCATTTACACATGTAATTTTCTTACAACTTATCACATTTTTGGAGGCCCTGGAGCACCAGGACAGTACAAACCCCCACAAAATGACCCCATTTTGAAGAGTAAATACGCCAAGGTATTTTTTAGGAGACATGGTAAGTCTTTTGAAGACTTAATTTTTTGCCACATGTTTTTGGAAAATGCGGAAAAATAATTAAAGTAATTTTTTTACACAAAATTGACAATTTAATAAGATATGTCTCACACACAGCATGGGCATACTTAGAATTACATCCCAAAACACATTCTGCTGCTCCTCCCAAGTATGGGGTTACCACGCGTGTGAGACTCTTTCATAGCCTAGCCACACAGAGGGGCTCAACATTCAAGAAGCACCTTAAGGTGTTCTAAGGGCATAAATTATTCATCTAATTTTCTGACTATCGATCACATTCTTGGAACCCCTGAAGCACCAGGACACTGGAAACACTCACAAATGTACCAAATTTTGGAAAGAAAACACCCCACATTCTCTAAGAGGCATAATGAGTCTTTTGAAAATGTATTTTTTTTTGCCATTTTTGGGGGAAGACATGGAAAGGCTTTCTAGGGGCATACATTACACATCTAATATCCTGACTACATATCACATATTTGGAGGCCCTGGAGTCTGGAGAAACAGGACAATGGAAACAATTGGGGGAACTGGCTCTGTTGACACTGGTCCTGGTATGACAGTGATCAGGACACTGGTATGACAATGATCAGGACACTGGTGTGGCTGTGATCAGGACACTGGTATAGGCTATGGCTGTGATCAGGATGCTGGTATGGTGTATGGCAGTGATCAGGGTACTGGTATGGGGTATGGGTTAATTTAGGATGCTGGTATGGTGTTTGGCAATGATCAGGATGCTGGTATGGCATATGACAGTGATTAGAATGCTGGTATGAGTTATGGTTGTGATCTGGATGCTGGTATGGCATATGGTGGTGATCAGGATGCTGGTATGGTGTATGGTGGTGACCAGGGTTCTGGTATGGGGGTATGGCGGTGATCAGGACACTGGTATGAGGTATGGCGATGATCAGGATTCTGGTATGGCATATGACAGTGATCAGGATGCTGGTATGGCATATGACGGTGAGCAGGACAGTGGCATGGCATATGGCGGTGATCAGGGCATTGGTATGGCATATGGTGGGGATTGGATGCTGGTATGGTATATGGAGGTGATCAAGACCCTTGTATGAGCTATGGTGGTGTTACTGGCAGCACTGGTCACACTGGGACAGGTTTGACAGGTGACAGGGGCCTGGCTGCACTGTGTATTTGCATTACTCTAGGGGCTAGTGACCAGGGACACTGGACAGGCTGGCACTGTTGTTTGTGAATGCACATGCAGTGTGACAGGCAGAGTACACTCAAAGGCTTTTGTAATTATTCTTTCTCCTCTCACAGGCAATCTCTGTGAGAGGAGAGAGAACCAATGTGACCCGGGCTCCAAGGTGCATGCATTGTGAGCCACGCACAAACCTCTGATGCAGACTGACGTATGGGTACGTCAACCCCCCCATTTACTGTATGTGTTATGGCTGGATGGGAAGCAGTTAATTCCTGATTCTGAGCCTTAGATGTCCAATGTTTGTTTTTTTTTTTTATTGGCGTCTTGAAAAAAAACAGCCTACATAATGTGTCAACTATGCTCATGTAACTTCCTAATATAAAAACATTGCTGTACTCAAAAAATATATTATTTTTAATTTTTACAAGTTTTGTTTCAATACTTCTTTATTAAAATATAAGGATTAGCACAAAGTTACAAATCAGTATTATACAAAATGCTAATGTTTGTTAAAAACAACAATTAGTCATGGATCTAGCAAATAAAATAACGAGTGAGTAGGCGGTTGATTTATTTTTCATTTATTTTTCATTTGTTTTATAATACACTTTTTAAATAAATGTCAACCCCTCCCCCTTCATTTATGCAAATCAAATATTATAATATATTATGTAAATGTAAGAGTTCATCATCCAAATATATTTAACTTTTTTTTTCAGGATCTACACATGAAATTATATGAAAAGTATTCTCTGAGTTTATTCAATTGCAGTAGATGCCAGGAACTGAACCAAGTCATTTCAGGATGTAGAAAAGTGCTATCTTCAAGAAGCTAATTATCTCCTGGAAAAAAATCTTTTAAGGTGTTAAAAAGGCTCTGAGATGCAAAAATAAATCATTTCTTTTAATTTATAATTCATTCTGGTGTTTGGAATTTGCCTTCTGATAAAATTATACTGTTAACTAATTATCACCAAAAGACAGCTAATTTATTTTTCCTGACAGACTCCATGGCAGACTACGTGTGGGTTAACCCCGCCTCCTCTCCACAGCTATAGGACCCCTTACCCATAAATTTGAGCTCACCTCCACAGACAGGTGTTCCTTTTTTGTCCTCCTCACATGGACCCTTCATTATGCAATTCAGGTGCAGTCCAGGATGTCTGTCGGATCAGGTACGAGTTGTGCGGTGCACCCAGGGCCCAGCTATGAGCGGGTGAGTGGTTTTGGGCTGATGGATACCCCTATGGTGGAAGGGATGTGGCCCCAGCGTACCATGACGGACGGTGGATCTCAGCTGGCAAGGTCTGAAGACTTTTTCTATTTCCATGGCAGATAGTTTTTGTTTGTTTGTTTGTTTGTATGTCTTTCTCTGCTGTTTTTTCTCTGTCATACAGCGCCGCTAAGCTTAGTATATGTGTGGAACGCTTTTGCGTTCCAGGATGCCATTCCCTTCCTGATCCCAGCCTGTTGATCGTCTGTGCATGTGCAGAGCCACAGTTAAAACGAGGCTTGGTTTTTGCGCATGCGCAGTATGGCGGAGGGGTCAGGGGCCGCGCAGGCGCAGTAGGTTCGGTCCCTCCGATGCATGCGCACAGCGGGACCGGCCATGACGTCATTCCGGCGGGTGATTTAAACCGCTGAGGAGCCCTATACAGGTGGGATAACCTGTGGGCATATAGCAGCAGCCTCCCGGAGTCTCAATACTACCAGGACGGGGTAAGCACTTCTTGGCAATGTAATGCATGTAATGCTTAGTGTCTCTTAAAGGGACAGTTTAAAAAAAAAAAAAAACTTTTTTTTTCTGCGCTGTTCTTGCATTGATTTGCTTATCCTTAGTCTAGGTAGTGGAGTTACGCATCATTGTGTGTCTTCCTCGTCATGGACTCATCTGCACCGCCGTGTGGCCAGCCCTCCCGCACAAGGTCTGTGTGGAGTGGGTAGGGGGTTGGTGTCTTTGGTGTCATTTTTTTTTTCTGGTGGTTGCTAACGGTTACAACCTGCCCACCTTCCTCCCCCTCCCTTTGTCTGTATTATCTCTTACAGCCCGGCTACATCAGTTCATCGGTCACAGGATAGGGACCTTGCCAGGCTGCACCATCATCATCACCATCATCATCACCATCACCAATCATCCTCCAGGTCCAGACGTGACACTCCGTCTGGGACCCACTATCATAGGGGACGCTCACATTCCCCCTCTAAATATAGGAGATGTTCCCATTCCTCCTCAAGTCACCGCTACCACCACCGCTATGATCGCTCTGATCACAGAGCCTGTTGGGGATGTAAAACTAGAATCCCAGAGGGCAAATCGCTGTGTGACCCATGCTATGCCCGAGCGGTCGGTGAGAAAGAGACCGAAAAATCTAAATCTTGAGTCTCTTATTAAACGTGTGGTACAGCAGTCTATGATGGAAATAGATGTCCCCCCACACGAGGAGCCAGTCCACCACCTTGTCTGGCTCCTTGGCTGACGAGGCCCAGGAGGATTCCGGCCAATTCCAGCCCCATGATTCCTCCCATTATTCCTCGCAAGACGAGATGGAGGGAGATGATTCTGTGATTCCTCCCATGATTCCTCGCAAGACGAGATGGAGGGAGATGATTCTGTGATTCCTCCCATGATTCCTCGCAAGACGAGATGGAGGGAGATGATTCTGTAGTGGGATTCGACTACGCTTTAGTCTCTCCACTGATCAAGGCAGTGATGGAAACCTTAAAGTTGGAAGATACCACTGCCCCCCCCCCCCCCCAGAGAAACAAAGGAACTGTTTAAGAAACTGGGGAAAGAATGTTCCAATTTCACACTGAGCTGAAAGGAGTGTTTAAGGAAGAATGGAGCAAGGGGGATAAGAAGGTTTGGAAAATGCTCCCCTCGTGGATGTAGCAGTAATGCGCCTAGCGAAGCATGTCACCCTCCTGCTAGATGACACTGTATCTTTTAAAGATGGTCTGGATTGAAAGATTGACCAAGACATTAAGAGAATATATAACTTGAACGGTATGGCTTGCAAACCAGCCCTAGCCCTTGCAGTCACCTCCAAAGCAATGGAGGCCTGGGTGGAAAATGTTGACTCCGTTCTGAAAGGTGTCTCGGAGGAATTGGCACAAAGTTCAGCAGTGCAAGAACTTAAACTGGCTATCGCCTTTTTGGGAGAAGCTTCAATTGATCTCATCCGCTTGATGGCTAGATCCTTGCTATCTTCGGTCACAGCCAAACGAGCACTATGGTTGCGCCCCTGGCTTGTTGATCCTGCCTCAAAGCAGGCATGGTGCAAAATTCCGTCTGAAGGAACTTCCTTGTTTGGAAACAAACTGTATAATGCCATTTCAAAGGCTACAGGCGGAAAGTCGGGATTCCTCCCTCAGGACAAACGTCTGTTTAACCAAAGAAAACCTCAGCAGAGACGCAGTACAGAGCGTTCAAGAGAGGCATGCTCCTATAGGCCCGGACGGGATTTTAGGAGAAGCTGGAACTGGAATAGGCAGATATCTTTCCCAAAAATCTGGCAAGAAACAGACGCCCGGTGGGCGCGAGCCAACCAAGTCCTTTTGAGATTGGGCCTGCCCAAGCGGTCGGGTAGGGGCTCGCCTACGTCACTGCCGGCACGTCTGGGTGACCTTGATCTCAGATTATTGGACCATCAAAACGGTCTCAACAGGTCACGCATGGTCCTTCACCAAAGTCCCTCCATGCAGACCAATGCAATCTTCACTGCCTCAATCAGAAGAAAAACAACAAGTTCTTCTTTCATATGTGAATGCCCTGAAAGATCAAGGAGCAGTGGTGCCCATCCCAAAGGACGAGGAATTCCAGGGGGTATACTTCCCCCTCTTCCTAGTACAAAAGAAGAACGGCTCTTGGCGTCCAGTTATAGATCTCACTTTCCTGAACAGGTACATAAAGCACGAGAAATTCAAGATGGAATCACTCTCATCCATCCAAAAAGTCGTTCAACCAGGCGACTGGTTGATCTCAATAGAT
This sequence comes from Rana muscosa, assembly GCA_029206835.1. Lineage (NCBI taxonomy): Eukaryota > Metazoa > Chordata > Amphibia > Anura > Ranidae > Rana > Rana muscosa. Next base: position 287,465,320 of record CM055118.1, read on the forward strand.
GTTAAGGATGCGTATTTTCATGTTCCCGTGGCAGAAGAATTCCACAAATACCTTTGATTTCAGGTCGAACGAGAGCACTTACAATTTATTTGTCTTCCATTCGGACTAACGACCTCTCCAAGGGTCTTTTCCAAGGTACTGTTGGTAATTGTGTCTCTTATCAGAATACAGGGTGTGCGTCTGTATCATTACCTGAACGATCTGCTACTACTGTCCCAAGACAAGCAGCAGCTGCTGATCCACAAAGATCAAGTGATCTCTACATTGATAGAGTTCGGATGGCTCTTAAACCGACAGAAAAGTCAGCCAGAACCGACCCAACGCCTAACCTACCTAGGAGCTCAATTCGACACAGTAGAGAATACCATCTCTCTTCCGGAAGAAAAAATCCCGGTCATTCGGGTAAGAATATCTTTAGCCCTAGACTACTCTAACCTAAGGGCGTCACAGTGCCTGAAGATAATCGGCACGATGGTGGCCACGTTCCCCATGGTCAAATGGGCAATGTGGAGGCTTCGGCCTTTTCAATCAGGATTCCTTCAGCAATGGAAGACAGACGATCGCAATCAGCTGATCAGGACTACTCAGTCAATGAGGAACAGTCTTCTCTGGTGGCTTCAACACAAAAACTTGTTAACATGCCACTCCCTTGCTCCCATCCAATGGATGACTGTTTCATCCGATGCCAGCAATGCAGCCTGGGGAGCACATTGTGGGGCAGAACTGGCTCAGGGCAAATGGGATGCCCATCTCCACATTCCAGGGTCAAACGTTCTGGAATTGCGTGCGGCATGGTGCGCCCTTCAAGCCTTCTCCCACCTTCTGAAAGGGAAGTCGGTCCTACTCAAAATGGACAATACCACCGCCGTGGCATATGTGAAGAGACAAGGGGGCACTCGGAGCCCCACCCTTCTCCAAGAGGTCGAACCTATCATGACCTGGGCTCAGAGGAATCTACAAAATTAACAGCAGTCTTCATTCCAGGGGAACAGAACATTCAAGCGGACTTTCTGTCACGCAGCAACCTAGACAACAACGAATGGTCACTGCATACACAGACATTCAAGTGGATCCTATCGTTGGGAATCGATCCAGAAGTGGATCTGTTTGCATCCCCCTGCAATCACAAAGTAGACAGATACTACACTCGAGGTCGGTGCAGTCAAGCCTTCGGAGCAGATGCATTAATAAGCCAATGGAAATTCAACAAGGCATATGCCTTCCCTCCACCTCCGATCATGCAAAAATTCCTGCAGCGGCTCCAGTTGGAGAAAGGCGAAGTGATAACAATAGCACCATACTGGCCGAACAGGCCATGGTTTCCTCTCCTGAATCTGATGAGCTTTAGGGACCTGCTAGAGTCTCTTGGGTGTGCTTTAGGGGTAATCTCTACCCTTATGAGCTCCAGAAAGCCTAACATGAACAAAACCTACAACAGAATCTGGACCAGGTTTGTCAGCTTCATGACTTCTGCTGGAAAATCTTTCAGAAATCCTGGAGTTCAAGACGTTTTAAGTTTTCTACAATCAGGCTTGGATCTTCCTTTGTACTCTGAGGGAACTGATTGACAAGTTTCAGCCTTATCTGCATTTTCAGGAACATCATGGGCAACTCATCCCCTGGTTCAACAATCCTTTCAGGGGGCTTCGAGAATCAGGCCTCAGAGGAAACCTAGATTCCCCAAATGGGATCTTCTGCTCGTCCTTGATGCTCTTTCAGCACTCAACAAGGATCTTTCTATTAAGGACTTATCAATCAAACTGGCCTTACTAGTGGCCATTACTTCAGCCAAAAGGGTTTCAGAAATAAGCTTCCTAGGTTGTCAAGAACCCTTTTTGACTTTCTTCCCGGACCGAGTGGTCCTTATTCCCATGCTTGGGTCTAAACCAAAAGTCAAGTCAGTTTTTCACGAGAATCAGGAAATAGTCCTTCCTACTTTCAATTCTCCAGAATCAGCAGATGTTCATCCCTTGGATGTAGGTGAGACTCTGAAAGAATATTTGCGAGTCACTTCATCTTTAAGAAGCTTGAACTACCTGTTCTTGTTACACACTGGTAGCAACAAAGGAAAGAGGGCTTCCTCCAGAACAATAGCAGCCTGGATCGTCCAATCTATTCAACAGGCTTACAGGGCAAAGGGCTTAGCTCCTCTAGAGGCGTGACGGCTCATCCCACCAGAGGCATGGCAGCCTCATGGGCAGCAGCTCGACACGTGGCTCCTGAAGTGATATGCAGGGCAGCCTCATGGTCTTCTATTCATACATTTATGTCTCATTATTGTATTGAGCCTGCTTCCCTTTCCTCTGTTAATTTTGGTCGAAAAATCCTGTCAGTTGACGGGAAAGATTAAAATATTTTTTTTGAGCAAGCATACCCTCCCGTGTGGATTGGCTAGTTATTTCCCACACGTAGTCTGCCATGGAGTCTGTCAGGAAAACGGAAAATTTATTACCAAATACTTACCGTAATTTTTCTTTCCTGATAGACTCCATGGCAGACGGAGTTCCCACCCATGAATTAAAAATATGAGAGTTGAAATTTGAGTCGGCTAGTTGCGGAACACCTGTCTGTGGAGGTGAGCTCAAATTTATGGGTAAGGGGTCCTATAGCTGTGGAGAGGAGGCGGGGTTAACCCACACGTAGTCTGCCATGGAGTCTATCAGGAAAGGAAAATTACGGTAAGTATTTGGTAATAAATTTTCCGTTTTACAGTCGTGGAAAAAAACTGCCATCACTGACTTTCAAATCGATACAATCATACTCATATATACTCATCTACAATTAATGTCAGCAACTCGGCAATGCAGTGTAATGTGGTATTTTCTGTATTCGCCTAAAGAAAGTTTTATGTACAGCTCAAGCCAAAACAGATTTTTATGTTATGGATAGACTAGGGCAACTTTTCTCAACTTTTTTTTTTTTTTTTTACATTTTTGCATTTGTGTGCATTGAGCCATTAGGGTTCAATCGGCTTTAGGCTTCACAAAGAATTGAGAGAATTACAAATGTGCTGTGAAATCCTATGTAGTGTCAGAGTCTTCCTTCATAATCCATTTTTTTTTTTGTATAACCTTTATTTATGGAAGACAGGGCATTACAGCACAAGTTTCAAGATCTAAAGGCAAAAACATCAAGTAATGCACCAGTCCTTCCCTTTTTTCCTTTTTTTAAGTTATACCACAACAGAGGTACAGAAACAATAAGGACATAAATGACAAAATTTTGCAAGAGAAAAACGGTTAAATCAGTCATAAGCATAAGGAATGCAGAAAAATAAATAAAAAAATTCAAGTGATATATTAGCGGTGAGGACTCCAACCACCCAGCGAGCGAGCCGAGTCCCCAATCGCCAGGGTGCAAAATATAAGACAACATTTCAACCTCCGAAGAGATGTTAATAATCATCCGGCTAGGCCGGCCAGCTCCCCGGACCGGACCAATAGTGCAGGGCATAGCAAATGTAGAAGGGAGGGTCAGGCGAGCGCGCATGGGAGGAGGGGGGCGACAAAACGCCTCCAACTAACCTCCCCCCACAACACACCCCCGCCCGAGCCCCCCTGATTCGAGGCCCCCTTACCACAGTGACACAAAAGTGTTGATCCCCCGAACTGTCCAGGGGATCCCGCAGAGGGGGTCTTGTGGTGATAAGGTGCCTCAGTCCGTCAAGCCAGCCGGTCATCCAGCTCCGCACCCATCACCTAATGCATATCAAGCGGACCGCCCACCAACAGACAGTCCGTATAGACTGAAACCAAAATGAACCAAGAAAATAAAAGATTAAAAAAAAAGGGAAAAAAAGGGGGGGATACAGACCGAGAAGAGAAAGAGAACAAGATAGAATAGAGCATACCTGGGATCCCGCGTCCAGCTCCGTCTCCGCCCCGGGCCCCGCCAGCCTCCCAGCACATATTTTGTATCCAGAAGGAAAAATAAAAAAAAGGAGGAAAACCACTCGACCTAACTCCCACCATCAGCTAGACAACTATGTGATATTTCAAAAACATTTCAGCCCACCGCTCCCACCTGAGAACCTCGAGGCCGCCATTTGAGGGACGGATCCGCAAGCTCCAACAGGGCCACATTCAAGCTGGAGGACACGTGGCCGGGATCTAGGACATGTGCATCCCAGGTCTACCAGGCAGCAGAGAAGCGATCCCGGGTACCCCTGCAGGTGGAAATCCAATCCTCCGCCTCCCTGATGTCACCCACCTTACGACGCCATTCCTCCCTGCCTGGAATTTGCGGACGCTTCCAGTATATAGGAAGCAACCGCTTAGCTGCGTTCAATAAGTGAGGCAGCACACTTTTCCTGTACCGGCTCACCGGCATGGGAGGAACGTGAAGCAGGAAGTGAACCAGGGAGAGAGGGATGTCAATACCCGTTATCTCTTTGATTTGGGCCCTAACGTCCTCCCAGAAGGGTATAATCACCGGGCAGTCCCACCATATGTGCAGAAGGGTGCCCCTATGACCGCAGCCCCTCCAGTATCGATTCGACATGGATGGGTACATCCTGGCAAGATCCGCCGGTACACGGTACCAGCGTAGCAGTAGTTTATAATTTGTTTCCTGTGTCTTGGAGTCAATAGAGCTAGACCGAGCCAGCTGGTAAAGAAAAGATAATTGGTTAGTCGAAAAGACCAGCTCCAGGTCCCTTTCCCAGGCCCTGATGTACGCAGGTTTCAGTACTGAGGCAGTGGAACCGAGCAGGCGGTAGAGCTCAGAAATCATGTATGGGACCGGTTCCTCGGTAGAGTGGCATTGAGGCGATCCCAGGACCGGAGGGCCTGGACCGTCAGCGGAGAAACAAAATCAGACAGTCCCCTGTGCTCCCGGGCCAACCACAGGGCATAGGATAAGTTCCTGCCCGCCATGTATTTTTCCAGGGAGACGCAAAGTTTGGATTTAGTGTGAAAGCGCCAGTCAAGAATCCTCTGGAGGACGATAGCCCTATAATACCGCTGAATATCCGGGAGGCCTAGACCCCTCACGTCCCTCGGTCGGTTCAACAGTCGGAGCGCTACTCTCGGCCTCCTATTATTCCACACAAAGGTCGAGATCAAGCTGGACATCTGTGTGAAAAATCGCCTAGGCAAGGCTATGGGTATCATTTGCAAGTAGAACAGTATGCGTGGGAGAATGTTCATTTTTATGATACTAAGTCGTCCCATCCAGGTGAAGGCTGTCTTGGTCCATAGGGCCAGGTCATTCCTCACAGTTGTCATCAAGGAAGGGAAGTTAGTCACGCAAAGAGTGTCAAACCTATCCGTCAGCCGTATACCCAAATATTTCAAGGACGATTTAGCCCAAGTGAAAGGGAAGGCAGTTTGTAGCCTGCCCGCCAGAGAGGGCGGCAACTGGATGGGCAGTATTTCTGACTTGGCGTAATTGATCTTGAAATTTGAGATTGACCCGAAGCGTTAAAGTTCCCGCATCAGATTAGGCAAAGAGATCAGGGGGTCCGTCAGGTGGAAGAGCACATCATCGGCGTACACCGAAAGTTTGTGCTCTGTATCACCCACCGTCAGTCCTTTGATATCAGTGTTTGCCCGTATAGTGCGTAGAAACGGTTCCAGCACCAGGGCAAACAAAAGAGGCGAGAGAGGACACCCCTGCCTCGTGCTATTTCTGATCGAGGATCTAGAGGAGAGAAAGCCCTTGACCTTGACCTGAGCACTCGGGTCAGAGTACAAGGCCATGATCTATGCCAACATATGCTTGAGCAAGCTTAGAGCCTCCAGTACAGCGCGCAAGTAAGTCCAGTCCACCCGATCGAAAGCTTTCTCTGCATCGGTGGACAGGATCAAGTAGGGGGGAATCAGGAGCAGCACGAGCCCAGTGAATAAGATGTATGGCCCTAACTGAGTTGTCCCTAGCCTCTCGGCCCGTGACAAACCCCGTCTGGTCCGGGTGTACAATGAGTGGGATTAGGTGTTTTAGCCTAGACGCAAGGATTTTGGCAAGAATTTTTATGTCTACGTTGAGAAGGGATATAGGCCTGTAGCTCTGGGGCACGGTGGGGTCCTTCCCCTCCTAAGGGATGACAGTGATGTGGGCCAGAAGGGCCTCACTAGGGATCGCATTCCCATTTGCTATAGAATTAAAATAACTGCACATTGAATCCGATAGCAGGGGTAAGAACTTTTTGTAGTAAGCTTTGGTGAACCCGTTGGGACCAGGGCTCTTCCCATTAGGCAAGGACTTCACCGTAGCCCCAAGCTCCACAGGCGTAATAGGGGATTCTATCATGGAACACTGGTCGTCAGTCAGCGGGGGAAGTCCAGCTGCGTTCAGGTAAGTTCTGATGTCAGACAGTCTCTCGGATTGGGCCTCAGGGGTCTGCATTGAATCTAGGTTATAGAGGGTGGCATAATAGTCTCGGAACCCAGAGGCAATCTGGGAAGATCTGACCGTGAGTTCACCCGAGGGAAGGTGCAGCTTCTGTACATACATAAGCGCGTGTTTCTCCTGGAGGGCTCTGGCCAACATGCGGCCACACTTGTTGCCATGTTCATAATATTTATGCGACAGGTAGCGTAGTTGTTTACGTGCCTGCCGGTCTAATAAGCGTAAGAACAATATTCTCAACTCTGTCAGTTTCCCCAGAGCCTCCGGGTCTCCGCCATGTTTATGTGCAAGTCCTGCCTGCTGTAGCGCCTGAAGAACCCTAGTAAAGTCCGCTTGTCGGGCCTTCTTAAGTCTAGCGCCCTGAGAGATCAGCTCTCCCCGTACCACTGCCTTATGACCCTCCCTGATGACACCTTCATTCATACCTTCCGTGGCATTTTCCTTGAAATAGTGGGACAGGACGTCCGAGACTCCAGAGACTGCGGCCGCGTCGTCCAACAGGGATTCATTCAGGCGCCATGACCAGGCCCTACGGGTGCTCTGGGCCAGGGCCAAAGTGGCCGTCACCGGGGCATGGTCAGAGATAGTTATATTCCCGATGGACGAGGCCTGCAGCAGCTCCAGAGCCAAGTGGTCCACACATATCAGGTCAATACGGTGTGAGGGGGTTAGCTCGGTAGCGGGTGTGTGTGACCCCCTGGATGGGCTCCCCACACAAAAACAGGCCCAGCAGACGGAGGTTGTGGTTTTCAAGATCAAAAGGTGTGGTTTATTTCTCTATTTACAGTGACAAAAACACAGCAAAGCAAAAAGAAACATAAACAAAATAAATCCTGGTCAGCTTGACCTCTGACTAAACATGCAGGTTTCCCTAACTAACAACTGGGATCAGCCTGGTGCTGTCCTAGTCCCTAAGTCCCTGGTTTAGTAAATGTCCAAACAAATAGCCACACAGGCTTTGTCTCACCGCACAGGGGTTCACTCTCCCTAGACAGTCCACACAGGTCTGGTTCCAGGCATGAGCAAACACCTAATGAAGCTGGGAGTTTTTATAGAGGCCTTAAACGAGCTGACAAGCTTCAGCTGGTCTCATCAACTCCCTGCCTGCACGACGCCCAGCACTCTCCCTAGAGGTATGAATCATCCATGAGCCCACTAGCCTCAGCTGGGCTTCATCAACTCTCTCCCTAGTTGTATAAGTCGGCATAAAGCCTGAATCTGGGAGAAATATACCTACCCCCCTGGATGCAACCAGGTGACTTTACCTTCCTGCTGTCACATACCCCCCCTCTTGTTTTAACCTTGGGGTTGGAACACCAGCAATCAGGCATTCATGTACTCGAGACAAAGCATCCACATTCCTCATTTGAACGCCAGGGCGATGCTTTACTGTGAAGTTGAATTCCTGTAGGGCCAGGAACCACCTATTTACTCTTCTATTTGTCTCCTTGTTTTGAGCCATCCACTTTAACGGAGCGTGATCCGTAACCATGTCAAAGTGCCTACCTAGCAGATAGTACCGAAGGGAATCTAGAGCCCACTTCACCGCTAAACACTCCTTTTCAACCGTGGCGTAATTTACCTCATGGGACTTCAACTTCCTGCTGAGGTAAATGACTGGGTGCTCTTCCCCGTTCCAGACCTGGGACAATACTGCTCCTAACCCCACATCTGACGCATCACTTTGTACGACAAAGTCTTTAGAGAAGTCGGGCGAGTACAACACTGGCTGGCTACATAAGGCTTGTTTCAAGAGTTGGAATGCTGCCTCAGCCTCGGGGGTCCATTTAATCATGACCGACCCTTTCCCTTTCGTCAGGTTGGTTAGGGGCACAGCCTTAGAAGCAAAGTGGGGAATGAAGCGCCGATAATAACCCGCGATTCCCAGAAAGGCTCGTACCTGCTTCTTGCTGTTGGGACGTGGCCAACTCTGGATGGCCTCGACTTTGTTGAGTTGGGGTTTTATTACTCCCCTGCCAATGGTGTACCCAAGATATTTGGCCTCCTCCTGCCCAATGGTACACTTCTTGGGGTTAGCCGTAAACCCCGCTTCCCGGATAGTCTAGGACTGCTTGCACTTTTGGCAGATGTGAGGCCCAATCTGTGCTATGGACAATTACGTCATCCAGGTAAGCCGCAGCATACTTCCGATGGGGCCTCAGTATCTGGTCCATTTTCCGCTGGAATGTGGCCGGCGCATTCTGTAACCCGAACGGCATTCTCTTATATTGGAACGCCCCGTCTGGGGTTACAAAAGCGGTTTTCTCTTTGGCCGACTTGGCCAGGGGAATTTGCCAATACCCTTTTGTGAGGTCAAGAGTCGTCATGTATCGGGCTGTTCCCAGCCGGTCGATCAACTCATCTATACGTGGCATGGGGTAGGTGTCAAATTTTGTAACTTTGTTCAACTGACGAAAATCGTTACAAAATCGCCAGCTCCCATCCGGTTTAGGCACCAACACAATGGGACTAGACCAATCACTTTGGGACTCCTCTATCACCCCTAAGTTCAGCATTTTCTGTACTTCCTCCCGTATTGCCTCCCGTCGGGCCTCTGGGATCCGATAGGGTTTTAACTTCACCCTTTCACCGGGCGGGGTAATAATATCATGCTCTACCCCAGATGTTTGTCCCGGCAGCTCAGAGAACACCTCCTTGTTGCGAAGCACAAACTCCTTAACCTCCTGTTGTTGGGGTTGTGACAAGGTGGCTGCTATTCCAACCTCCGGAATCACGCAACCAGTTTGAGCTGGTGACCAAGTTTCTGCGACTAGGGACTCTCTATCCCTCCAGGCTTTCAACAGATTAACGTGATAGATCTGTTCGGGCTTTCGCCTTCCTGGTTGTCTGACCTTGTAATTCACTTCGCTCACTTTTTCCATTATCTCGTAGGGGCCTTGCCATTTGGCAAGGAATTTACTTTCAACCGTAGGGACAAGTACCAATATCCTATCCCCCGGGGAAAAGGTACGGGTCTTGGCTCCACGGTTGTACACTCTCTGCTGTGCCAACTGCGCTTGGGCCAAATGTTCCTTCACGATGGGCATTACCTGTGCAATTCGATCTTGCATCAGGGCGACATGCTCAATCACACTCCTGTGGGGAGAACTCTCACTTTCCCAAGTTTCCTTGGCAATATCCAACAGCCCTCTTGGGTGTCTCCCATACAGTAACTCAAAGGGGGAGAATCCCGTAGAGGATTGGGGCACCTCCCTAATAGCAAACATCAAATAAGGAAGTAGACAGTCCCAATCCTTTCCATCTCTATCCACCACTTTCTTCAACATTTGTTTTAGGGTTTTGTTGAATCTTTCAACCAGCCCATCGGTTTGGGGGTGATACACAGACGTACGCAATTGCGTCACTTTGAACAATTTACACAGCTCTTTCATAACCCGGGACATAAAGGGTGTACCTTGGTCCGTAAGCAGTTCTTTACAAATACCCACCCGGCTAAAAACAAGAGATAGCTCTTTGGCTATGGTTTTGGCCGAGGTATTTCGGAGAGGGATCGCTTCTGGATAACGGGTGGCATAGTCCATTATAACTAATATGTACTGGTGCCCCCTAGCGGACTTGATTATAGGACCTACCAAATCCATTGCGATCCTCTCAAACGGGACCTCAATGATGGGTAGAGGGACCAGCGGGCTACGGAAATGTGGCATCGGGGCCGACCTCTGACACACAGGGCAGGAGGAACAATAATTTTCTATGTCCTTCATCACCCCAGGCCAATAGAATCTCTGTAATACCCTCTCTCAGGTTTTCTCTGTCCCCAGATGACCTCCAAGAATGTGCCCATGGGCCAACTCCAACACCAACTTCCTGTAAGGTTTGGGCACCACAAGCTGCTCAACGGTTTCTTCTGCCCTTTTTGCCACCCGATACAGTAGGTCCTTCTCTACGCTGAAGTATGGGTAAGTGCAGGTATTATCTGGGTTCACTAACTCGCCATCTATTTCCACTACGTTTTCCCGTGCCTTTATTAGGGCGGGGTCTTTTAACTGTTCTGTGGCAAAATTTTCCCTGTGAACCTCAAGATCAGAAAACTCCACAGACGGTAGGTTTTCGTCTGAGGAGGTGGGCTCCTCTCCAGTTTCTTGAGTCTCGCCTGTCAATACTGACAAGGGAAATTCTGGAGAGTCCTCACCACTCTCAGAGGAGTTCTGGCTATCACCTTCCTGGTACATAGGGGCACCAGTGGGGGGCTCAGGATCATCCCACAGTTCCCAGAACTTCGGAAAATCCCTTCCCACAATGGCATCATGCGGTAATTGAGATACTAACCCCACTGGATGAGAGAGGGTACCTTTGGGGGTCTTGAAACACACTGTAGTCACTGGATACTCTCGGGTGTCCCCATGCACACAAATAACAGCTACCTTGCTATTCCCAGAGACCTCTGTTTTAACTAATTCAGCCTTTATCAGGGTCACAAGGCTACCTGAATCCAGTAATACCACAACATTTCTACCATTAATACACATTTTGCATAAATGTTTCTCAGTTCCCCGAATGGCAGTGCATGCGACTGTCGCACACAGCGACTGACGTCTGTCCGTCAGAAAGTCACATTGCATGGGTTCCTCCACAACCGGGCAATTTGCTGCAATATGTCCCGTTTGCCGGCAGCGGTAGCAAACAATCCTTTTGGCTGCCTCTTGAGCCCCCGACTTCCCAGGCTGTTCTCGCCATACCCTGGGCAGAGCTCCCACCCTCTCACTCTCTCCACCCTCACCCCTTGGAATCATCTTATCCGCCCCTGGGGATGGTCTGGTCTTAGGGTGGAAAGTCCGAGAGTCTCTGGAAGAGGCCGTCAGGTTCTCTGCAGCCAAGTATCTCTCTACACGATCCACAAGTTTACCGGCCGTTTCTGGGTCTCCATGGCTTACCCACTTTTGAATGGCGGTAGGAAGAGCTCTCAAGAAACGATCCATCACAACACGTTCCACAATCTCCGGTGCGGACAAAGTCTCTGGCTGTAGCCACTTCCTGCTCAGGTGAATGAGATCATACATTTGAGACCTGGGGGGTTTTCCAAGCTGGAAAGTCCAGTTATGCACACGCTGAGCCCGGACAGCCAGGGTGACACCCAGCCTTGCCAATATTTCAGCTTTTAGCATCACATAGTCTTTTGCTTGGTCAGGCTCTAGGTCATAGTAAGCTTTCTGCGATTCACCAGTTAACAGAGGAGCCACCAGTCCAGCCCACTGCTCCTCAGGCCACTTTTCTCTTTCAGCAGTCCTTTCAAATGTGGTCAAAAATACCTCTGGATCATCCTCTCCAGTCATTTTTGTCAATAAACGACTCACCCCAAAGGACGCGGTATTAGTGGGACGGCTTTCCTCACTGGTCTGCGGACGTTGCTGCATTACTGCTTCCATCTGTTGTTGTAGTCTCTGCTCTTGCTTCTGCAACAGGTCTATGAAGCGGGCCTCAGATTGCTGCTGGGCTTGTTGCTGGGCTGCGAAGCTCTTTTGCAAACCTGCATTTGTCTGCTGTTGATTGGCATTTGCTAGAGCCAGCTGTTTCAGTATCTCCTCCATGCTGGCTTAAAAAAAAAACTGCCACTGGTTCTCCACCAACTGTGAGGGGGTTAGCTCGGTAGCGGGTGTGTGTGACCCCCTGGATGGGCTCCCCACACAAAAACAGGCCCAGCAGACGGAGGTTGTGGTTTTCAAGATCAAAAGGTGCGGTTTATTTCTCTATTTACAGTGACAAAAACACAGCAAAGCAAAAAGAAACATAAACAAAATAAATCCTGGTCAGCTTGACCTCTGACTAAACATGCAGGTTTCCCTAACTAACAACTGGGATCAGCCTGGTGCTGTCCTAGTCCCTAAGTCCCTGGTTTAGTAAATGTCCAAACAAATAGCCACACAGGCTTTGTCTCACCGCACAGGGGTTCACTCTCCCTAGACAGTCCACACAGGTCTGGTTCCAGGCATGTGCAAACACCTAATGAAGCTGGGAGTTTTTATAGAGGCCTTAAACGAGCTGACAAGCTTCAGCTGGTCTCATCAACTCCCTGCCTGCACGACGCCCAGCACTCTCCCTAGAGGTATGAATCATCCATGAGCCCACTAGCCTCAGCTGGGCTTCATCAACTCTCTCCCTAGTTGTATAAGTCGGCATAAAGCCTGAATCTGGGAGAAATATACCTACCCCCCTGGATGCAACCAGGTGACTTTACCTTCCTGCTGTCACAACGGTTATAGACATCGTGGACCTTTGAGTAATAGCTGTAATCCCTATCTGAGGGGTGAAGCAGCCGCCAGCTATCCAGAAGGCGATGGGACTGCAGGGATTTGCGAAAATGTTTAAGGAAGGCGTGAGAGTGGGAGGGGCGTCGGTGCGAGGTGTCAAGTTGGGGGTCAGGGCTCACATTAAAGTCACCACCTAAAATCAGAGGACCTTCTCTAAAGTCTGTCAGGCTGTCCAGAGAACCGTCTAGAAAGGTAAGTTGATTGGAATTAGGGGCATATATTGTAGCTACTGTAAGCTTTTAGCCCGCTACAACCCCTATTAGGAAAACATACCTCCCCTGAGGATCAACCTTACTCTCAATGACCTGAAGGGGGCAAGATTTATGAATGGTGATAGCCGTGCCTCTAGATTTTGAGACCGGTGAGTTGCTCAAGAACCACTGATTATAAAGATGGGTGGGCAATTTGGGAGTTGACTGGGGGTAAAATGCGTTTCTTGCAAGAGAATCACATGTGCCCCTGAACGCTTCAGTTCCCACCAAAGTTTACTACGTTTGCAGGGGGAGCAGAGACCACGTACGTTATAAGACATTACCTTTAACGATGCCATGGGGAGTCTGTGAGGTAGTCGAGTCGCTTAGTGTGACTGCAGGCGCAGGGCGGGAGACGGAGCCGGAGGCAGATCCTATAAAGAGGCATGGAGAAGAGAGAGAGAAAAAAAACACAGAAAGGAGGGAAGAAAAAACAGTGAGAGACAGGGTAACACACATAAGGCACAAAAGACAGCAATGGTAACAATACCATGACATATAATACCTGGGGGGGCAGGCATCGGGCCCAGCCCTACAGGAGGGGAGCGCCCGAGGCCCATCCCCATTTCCGAACTAGGAAATATACCTAAGAAGGTACGGTCTACGTGGGGAACGTGGACCAACACTGGAGGGAAGGGTGTGGGGGTCAGTCCCCATCCACCGCCATGTACTAACAAGTAGGCAACATACAAGGGGGGGAGAAAGTGCTACAAAAAAAACAACAACATGAAAACCCCTAAAAAGCAAAGTGCAAATCTGAAAGGTAAAAAAGTGAAAAAGTGAAAAATAGTAAACGAGTTCAAGGTATCCGGGAAGTGAGTATGTTGGGACAGGACCGGGGCCACAGCTTCAAGTCCCTCCAAAAAGGACAACGACAGGGGCCTATGATCAGTCACCGCTATAAAGGCAATAGGTCCAGTTGGAGAGCGAACAAACTGTAACACATTGAGTGGCCAGGTCTCAGTTCCAGGCATCGGCGTAGTTAGAGGGCCCGGGTCCCCCTCAGAGAGCAGTTAGGATACCAGTACTGAAGGAAACAGACCTTTCATATAGTCAGAAAAATTAAGGAATACAATTTTTTTTTTTAAAGGGTCAGGGGAAGGGAGCTGCCACTCAGTGTCTCGGCGACACAGGGCCAGAAGGAGAGGCAGAAGTGGGGCGCCTGCGGTTCCTCCTGCGGCTCTTGCGGGTAGCTGACAGCCAGGGCTGGGGGAGCTGCAGGTCAGGGTGATCTTGCGGGGCCCTCCAGTCCGGAAAGTCGACTGGCTCCAGACCCAGGGTGCTCAGAAAGTGTGGGAGGTCGTCTTTGGTGCGTAGTGTGGCTTGTCTGCCCACTTTGGATGCTTGCAAGTAGAAGGGAAATCCCCAGCAATAAGGCAGGCCTGCCTTTTGGACTGCTTCCAGCAGGGGGCGGAGAGCCCTACGTTGCATGAGGGTTCTCCTTGAAATGTCCTGATAGAAATAGAGGTGGGCCCCATCGAAGTCAAAGTATGGCTTTTCTCAACCTTTTTAACATGGACGAATCCTTAAAATAACTTTCCTTTCTTAAGGAACTCCTGCAAAAAATTACAGCTCACGGTACATTAGCATGATGGTCGGTGGAAAGAATTTGCCTTAATTTTGTGATCAGTGGGAACAATTGCCCCTTTAGAGATATCTAAAAAAATTATTGGGTTCAGTGGTTACTTTCCTAAAAGACATTGCTTCTTGCGCAAGGAGACCCTAGAATCCTCTGGAGGTACCCTAGGGTTCCATAGAACCTTGGTTGAGAAAGGTTGGAATAGGGAATGGTTAAAACCCTCATCAGGTTAAACGCCTTCTTAGAATTGGTGTCCCCATGTACCCATGCAGTGGAAGATTTTAACATTATTTAAATTCCTATTACAAATGTAAAATGTTTGATTTATAAAAAAAAGATGGCAACCACCTCAATTTATAACAAGCTTTTGCAGTAAGGTACACATAGAAGGGCAACACACATCATGAAAAATGGAGAGAAGCACTCACAATGACGTACAAGGGACTGAATAGATACTGTGTACTTTTTTTGTATGGTTTTAATTCTTGAACACTGTATTTGTAAGACTTTTTCTTTGCTCAAATAAATATTTTTTGTAATCTCTATTGTTTTCTTGCCTTAAAAGTCCGACCTTGGTTACTTTCCCTTTTAGTAACTTTCTATGTTCCCGGCAACACACATCACAAACAAACCCAAAAATTACCAGCACACTTACCAGCTAGCCTGAAAACAAACCAAATTGACCCGGTTTAACAATTCACATTAAAAACAGAGGGTTGCGTTGCACACATTTGCAAATATATGTGGAAGCCGCAGTACCCACGTCAAGGCTCCTTTGTATACTGCGGTCCAAACTCTATAGTTTTGGGAGTCTCTAAGTTGGAGCATATTGTAAAGTTTGGTGTTGTATAGCTCAAGTGTAGCGCCTGCTAGCGAGTACAGTCCATGCCAGCAATTGTCATTTAAGGGCTTGTTGGCCCACTTGCATTAAAGAAAGTCCAAACAAAGTGCAAGAAAACAAATTTAAAGGGATTCCCTCGCAGGGAGTTTTTACCATCAACACCTAACAACGGTAGATCCAGCCTCGTGGCTTCCACATGCAACATTGCAACTGTGACCTTTCAGAGACAAGCCAGTTTCCTCCTAAATTAGTAACCCCTGGAGCCCGTCAACCTGCCTGGTTGAGAATTCTGGGTTATCACCACCCTGGTGGGTCATCGCCCTGCCACAATATACAGCAGTGGATAGATTAGGGACAGGTTTGCCTGGAGGGATCCCACTCCTCATCAAAGGCATAGGGATACATTGAATGCCCATCAGGAGCACAGTGGAAGCTGAAGGACATATTGGATGTCTTCAGCTGCCATTGTGCCCTTGCTTGGGAGTCCAATGTGTCCTTATGACTTTAAGAAGGAGTGGTCTCCCTCCAGGCAAGATTGCCCTTAATGTATTCACTGCTCTATATGCTCCAACTTGGAAACTCTTATAATCTAAAGCCTCGTACACACAACCGGTTCGTGTGCATGGTTTCTTGTTGAGAAAACTGCCGGGAATCTCGACGAGAAAAATAGAGAACCTGCTCTCTATTTTCTCGTCAGGATTCTCGTTTTTCTCGTCGGGATTCTCGTCGGCCTGTTTCCCGATGAGAAAACCGGTTGTGTGTATGCTTTTCCGAGTCTTAAAAAAACGCGCATGCTCAGAATCTAGTATGAGACGGGAGCTGAAAAAAAAACACGGTTTTCCTGTCGGAAAAACTGATCGTGTGTACAAGTCATTAGTTTCTCAACAATGTGCATGTGCCACTGGCAATAAATGATAATGTTAATGATTACAGTTGCTTGCACTCTCAACTATACTGCCATCAAAATGGCTGGTCTTGTAACTGATCGCATGTGCAGCTTCATGGGCACTGCAGATCAAACAGAGGCTAAGATGGCAGCTTCCTTAATTGAAAAGGATAGGAAGGTTTAGTTAAACTTTAAGAATTAACATTTAATATTTAGCAATTTTATAGCGTCTATGGTATAGCCTACACATAGAACAGAATCAAATTTAGTTTGCATCAAGGGGGAATCAGTTTTCTGTTTCTTATGGTTTCCTACTCAATCATATGACATGCCAAGGAATAGTAACAAATTACACACGTGTGTATCATTCATAACTTTAGCCAAAATTATATATTTTTTAGTTTTGGATGGAGTAGGGAAGAGTTAATATTTCTGATTGTGAACTCCTGGGATAGATTTTCCGTCATTTCATGTCCCTCTGACAATGGTACTAAAATGGGAGGTACAGTTGCCACTAGAACAGGACAGGCACAGAGAGCAATGAAAACATTCTCAGAATTTATAATCTTTCCCGAATTCTACTAAAACTGTTTTTGTTTATATCCCCATATTGAGAGACTTTTCATCATATCCCATTCTTACATTGATGCTCAGTGTCAAGAAGAATGCTGATTACATTAGCATTTAGCGACAGCACCTTTGATTGGTGTTTAGTGGGAGAAAGAATTCCCCTTACATTAGTCCTGATTGGCAGTAAGAATACCACTTACATTGGTGTTCAGAGGGAGAAAAAATGCTCTTACATTGGTAATCAGAGTCAGGAAAAAAGCCCCTTGGAACATTGGTGCTCGGTGGCTGGAAGAATATGCCAAAACTTAGTGCTTATTAGAAGGAAGAATGTCGCAAAATACTTTTTCTTACATTGGTGCTCAGTGACAGGATAAATGACCCACCCGTACAGTATATTCGTGCTCAGTGGCTGGAGGATTATGTCATACATTGGTGCTTAGCAGTGTTAATTTCGTCAATGAAAACATTTGTCAAAATTTTCGTCAGTGACCTTTTTACAATGATGAAAACGAAACAAAAAGTACACCACATTTACGTCCACTGACAAAATCTATGACGGAAATCAATTCCGAAAACGAAATACCCTTACATTGGTGCTCCGTGGCAGGAAGACATTTCCTTACATTGGTGCTCCGTGTCAAGAAGACGTTTCCTTACATTGGTGCTCAGTGGCAGGAAGACTTACCCTTACATTGGTGCTCCGTGGCAGGAAGACGTTTCCTTACATTGGTGCTCCGTGTCAGGAAGACGTTTCCTTACATTGGTGCTCAGTGGCAGGAAGACTTACCCTTACATTGGTGCTTCGTGGCAGGAAGACGTTTCCTTACATTGGTGCTCCGTGTCAGGAAGGCGTTTCCTTACATTGGTGCTCCGTGGCAGGAAGACTTGCCCTTACATTGGTGCTCTGTGGCAGGAAGAATGCTGCTTTTATTGGTGTTCAGTGACAAGAAGACTGACCCTTACACTGATACCAATTATCAGGAAGAATTACCCCTTACATTGGTGCCCATTGGTAGAAAGAATGCCCCCACACTGGTACTCAGTAGGAGGAAAAATGTCCTTCACATTGGTGCTCAGTGGCATGAAGAATTCCCTTTACATTGGTGCTCAGTTGCAGAAGGGTGCCCTTTTCACTAGTTCTCAGTGATAAAAGAATGTCTCTTACATTGGCAATCAGTAGGATGAATAATATCCCTTAAATTGGGGCTCAGTGGCAGGATGAATGTCCCCGACATTGCTGCTCAATAGCAGTCATAAGTCAGGATACAATATAAGACCCAAGGATGGATTTACCCATAATAAGAGCCATTCAGAGCTCTTATAACCCCTCTCCTCTACAAAAAACATTCTTAGGATACCCAGCCACTACCACTTGTATAATTTATATCAGTACAGGAACTATGCAGTCGCTGTTGAGTATTACAGCCATCTACCCAGGCACTGTGTGTGGTATGGACACAAGTCAGGCCCTAGGAATTGATTTATACATAGCCCAGGTTCACACTGGGCTGCGGGAGTGAAGCCGTGCGAGTTTAGCTGAACTCGCACGATTTCACTCTCGCTGGCAGTCCCGATTTCAGCCTCGATTACAAAGACATCTGTGGGAGTTTCTGCACAGATGTCAATGTAAATCGCGGCCGAAATCACAAAAAGTAGTACAGAAACAACTTTTTGAAATCGGTGCAGTGCCGCAGATGCGGCGTCGCATCGATTAGGACGGTGCCATTGCCGTCAATTTGCGGCAAATATCGCCGATTTGACATGTCAAAACGCATGTCAAATCGCACCTGTGAACCAGGGGAATAGAGCCATTTAGGGATCTAATATTGTCCCCATAAACACAATTCACAGGACCGCTAGGCCCACTATGGTGATAGTTTTGCATGTAGTGTATGTTTATCTCAAAAGTATCAAAAGCATCTGTGACCAGTATCAGAAAAAGCACAAATTTTGTGTCCATCTTTGGCTATATTTAGGGACGCAATACTTGTGAACCTGACAACAATGTGCTAATATTCCTAATTGTCTTTTTACAAGGGTCCCTTATCTCAGACTACTATATATTTTATTGTTTAGTTGCCCATGACAGTGGGCTCTGCCTACCAGCAGATGAAATTGCAGCATCATCTTTCTTCCTTTTACAAAGACAGAGAATAGCTTACAAGAAAAAAAAATCCTGTGTAAAAAAATATTATTTTGAAACAGGCCAAACAGATATTGAAATGAATAGCAGTTAAAGAGAGAGGATGGCTTGCATAGTTAAGGCTTCTTTCTCACGGGCCTCCTCTGCTCCATCTCACTAGGGGATTCTAGATTGACCCCCGCTATACCTTTATCTTGTGATGGAAGAAAAAGGGACCCGTGTAATCCCTATGGGTGGCAGGATGCAAATGGACGTGCGCCCGCCTATATCCACCCACATCCAGTGATGTCAGTAAAAGTGGATGTTGACACAAACTTTTTCAGTCTGATGAACCTAAATGGACCTGGATGTGGGCAGATATATACAGGCTAACGCACATCTGCTTATATTCAGCCACCCATAGGGACATATTGCAGTTTTTGAGCCATACAGGTCAGAAATGGACTGACACCCATAAGAAAGGGCTTTAAAATTGAAGAATGGATACATTCATAAACAGGTCTTAATAGGCATTTTCCACCAAAAGGCTCACAGTTTGACCCTATAAAAGTCCATAGTGGTGTAGCGCTCACTCACAAAAGGGCTGCTGATTTGTCTCAGGTTTTCTCCCAAATTGGTGCACTACCAGCCTGGCACACAGCAACATTTACTCCTCTGGCTCAGAAAAACAGTATAGGGGTTGTCTTTTATTCCTGATTAACTTGATTATGACTCAAGGAGTTACGGGATACTCCAGAACACTGAACAGCACTAAAAGGGTTTGCTCTTCTCCCTGCAGCTACTTCTTAGAACAGTCCCTTCAGCAATAGACAGAACAGTGAAGCCCTGTACACACGATCGGTTTAACTGATGAAAACCGTCCGATGGATTGTTTTCATCAGACAAACCGATCGTGTATGGGACCCATCGGTCTTTTTTCCATCGGCTTTAAAAAATAGAACATGTTTTAAAATTATCCGATGGATAAAAAACCGATAGCAAATTCCGATCGTCTGTGGGCAAGTCCATCAGATAAAAAACCCACGCATGCTCAGAATCAAGTCGACGCATGTTTAGAAGCATTGAACTTCCTTTTTCTCGGCTCATCGGAGTGTTTTACGTCACTGCGTTTGGGACGGTCGGTTTTTTGACTGATGGTGTGTAGGCAAGACTGATGGAAGTCAGCTTCATCGGATTTCCGATGAACAAAACCATCGGATTAGAATTCATAGGATATCCGATCGTGTGTACAGGGCTTGACACTATAAGCATTGTACAAAGCCAGAGCACAAGTAGAATTTTCAGTTGGGCTACCTAGAAGGGCAGCAGCCCTTCACACTGGGATCTTCTTCTTCTGCGAAGAACATGCGGCCTCAGGCTCCAAACTATTTATACACTCCCCAAGCCACCATCTGGGCACCCTCCTACAGGGATTGTCTGGAACCACCTAAATATTCAGGTTGCTTATTTGACTCTTCAAACCCACTATATTCTGAAAGCCTCCAAAAGACATGGAAGAAACAATCTGCAGAGCCCAGAACAGCCCAACAAAACCAAAAAAATTTCCAAGCTCGACTTACCAACCATCCTGCGACCAACCAAACTCACCTGTCTAACAATATGCGTTACAAACAGGGGTTTAGTCTTCACACATTTTCAAATACATGTGTAAGCTACAGGCCACGTTAAGGCACTCCATTTTCTGTAGTCCTAACTCCAACTTCTGTGAGTCTCCACGATGGAAGCACATGCTTTTTAATGGATAGGCAAAGGGCAGGTGAGCCTGGAAGCAGCCCATCTCTCCTTAAAGCGGGATTCCACTTGCAATTTTTTTTTTAAGTCAGCAGCTACAAATACTGTAGCTGCTGACTTTTAATAAGGACACTTACCTGTCCTAGGCTCCCGCGATGATGGGCCCCCCCCCATGTAGATCCGGATCATTGCAGGTCCCGGCGCCGCCATCCTCGGTAAGGGAAACAGGCAGTGAAGCTTGCTGCTTCACTGCCCGTTTCCTACTGCGCATGCGCGAGGCTCGCGTCGCTTTGTGAATGGGCGGCTTGCTCTCTGGGATACACACGGTTCCCAGAAGGCAGCGCGCCCCATTCACCAGAAGGAGGATGCGGAAGAAGACCAGCCATGGACTAGGAAGAGGCAGATTAAGAACATCTGCATAGCAACAGGTATTTCGGGTGAGTAAATTTAATTTAATTTTTTCAATTTTTTTTTTCAATTTTTTTGCAGCATTTTCCTGTAATTCTTTTTTCAGGGTGGAATTCCACTTTAAACACCCAGCAAATAGCACTATGGCAAAGCCCAAACTAATCACAAGCTGCTCAGCTGATTACAGGAGAGCCACAAGAACTACATTTCTTTCTCGTACATCACGGGACACAGAGCGACATAGTCATTACTAATGGGTTATATAGATACCGTCAGGTGCTGGCACTGGCAACTTCCAAAACCGGAAGTACCCTCCCCTATATAAGCCCCTCCCATCCGGGAGCACCTCAGTTTTTTGCCAGTGTCTAAGGTGTTGGCCAAGAAGAAACATGTGTTTTTCACTGAGCTTGCGTACAGGTTCTTTTGGGCCTCAGTAAGCTATTCCGGATCCGACCAAAAAAGCTTCATAGCTAAACGGTCGGTACCCGGGCCTTGCAGAGAAGAGCAAGGTTTTGCCTGTAATGCTTCTCTTAGGAGAGCTGGACCCTGGGATCCAGAGCTCTGGTCATACCCACGACCAAGATGTTTTCTGTGCAGGGTGCTATACAGGTCCAGGGGAGTGGAATCCTTGGGAACCCGGTCCCTGAAGGTTTGATTACAATGCCTGCCGTGATAGGTGAAGTTTGGGCTTTTGTGGACCAAACAAAGTCCTGCGGCGGGGAACAGGTAAGTGGGGGCCCCCAGGAACTTGGTTCTATTGGGGGACCCCCAAGCCTAATTTGTCTTTCTGTCTGTTACCTAATGGTATTCCCGCAAAATTCTGTGCATGCCTGTAACTACTAAAAAAATGTAATAATTTTTAATGGTGGTCAAGAAAAAAAAAATGTATATATATATTTTATATATTAGACTGCGGTACCTGTGTTTGTCCACTAGAGGCCGCTGTGGAATGTTTTCTTGTCATGTGGACTAGCTTCTTCTCAGCAGAGCAAAGTCCAGGCAGATGGTGAGTTCTCTTATAGGAAAATGCTTCCTCTGCCATGTTGCAGTGCTCGTCCATCCCCCGGCCTGCGGCAAAGAGGGGCCCTGGCTCCTGTCCCTTGTTACCATTTTTTGAAATTAGCGCCGAAGGCGCACGTGGCCGCGCGCGTGCGCGTGCACGCGCCTCTATATATAGAGGTGAGCCGGGAAAGGGGGCGGAGCCTGGGGGATGACGCTCTGTGCGCGCCGCAGCGCTTCTGCGCATGTGCGGGCGTCCCAGCAGTTTAAAAAAAAAACACAATATTGTAGTGAGCTGGCTATGAAGTACAGAGACAGAGCTGGCAACATTTAAAGGCATACAGCAAGCGGTTGATACAGGCATCCCCTAGAAAGGCACATTAGTAGACACCAACTGTTTCCTATAGCAGCATTTATGCTAGACTATTATCAGTAACTGGTGTATTTTGGCTGGAATACCTCAGCTTTGTGGCTTAGGAATATGCCGTCTAAAAACTCCGGGACTAGAAATTCCAGGAGGAATAGGGGGTCTCCATCGGGCTCTGAGGATCTTGGGCATGCTTTGGCTGCACCAGTCTCCCCTGAAGAATCAGAGGTTAGTGACCGTAGAGCACCCTCAGGAGTACCTGGTACTGTGGCTGTCCTCAGTTCACCTGCTCCTGTGTATGTAACAGAGGAGGTTTTTTCCTCAGCTCTGGGAGGGCTGGAAGAGAGATTGTCAGCATTGATCGCTGCTTCCCTGTCACAGGAGAAAAGCGCTCGATCTCCGTCTCCCCCCTCAGAGTGCCTGTTAACAGAGCAACAGTCCCATACAGAGGTCGACCTACCTGAGGGGGATCAGGATGAGGTCGATTCGGTTGCAGAGGAATCAACAGTGGAAGAGCCGTTCTCAGCATCACATGCTGAAAGGTTATGGGTTCAGTCCCTGACTAATATGGTCCGATCAGCATTTAAAATGCCACTTGCGGAGCCATCCTCCACTTCTGTCTCCTCGTTGGGGTCGCTAAAAGCTCCCCAGACTGTTTGTTCCTTTCCGATCCATCCTTTACTGGAGGGGCTCATTTACCAGGATTGGGAGCATCCTGACAAAATATTTACTCCCCCCAAGAGATTTCCGGTGGTCTATCCCATGGAGGATAAGTTCATCAGAAAATGGAGGGTCCCTACAGTGGACGCAGCCATCTCTTGTGTGAATAAATCACTGACATGTCCGGTGGAAAATGTCCAAATATTCAAGGACCCAATAGATAAAAAATTGGAGTCCTTATTAAAATCTGCTTTTTCTACAGCAGGATTGGTGACACAACCAGCAGTGGCAGCTATTGGGGTCTGCCAAGCAGTGAAGGATCAGTTGAAACAGGTCTTAAGGGACTTGCCGGATCAGCAGGCTCTTGCCCTAGCTGATCTACCTAGAGCCTTATGCTTTGCGGTGGACGCTATAAAGGATTCAATCCATCAGGCCTCCCGCCTTACGCTGTCTGTAGTACATATGCGCAGGCTTCTATGGCTCAAAAACTGGTCTGCTGAAGCTCCCTGTAAAAAATTGCTGGTTAGCTTCCCATTTCATGGGGAGCGCTTATTCGGGGAAGACCTGGACAAGTATATCCAGAGAATTTCCAGCGGTAAAAGTACACTTTTGCCGGTTAAAAATAGAGTTAGAGGTCCCTCTTTTAAGAGGCCGGCTTCTCCAGTCCCTAGGACATCGGCTGTGAAACAGTTCCGACGGCCTCCTCGGTCAAATCCCGGAGGTAGAAATCAGGGACAGTTGCAGGGTAACAAAAAGCCCTGGAGCAGGAGAGGTACAAAACCTCCCCCAAAGTCAAATGCATGAAGGGTTGCCCCCACCCAATCGGGTGGGGGGAAGACTTCAGTTGTTCACAGAGACCTGGCGGGACACGATCCGAGACAGATGGGTGCTCTCCGCAGTAAATCTGGGATACAAATTGGAGTTAAAAAACTCCCCTTCTTCCCGCTTTATAGGGTCAAACGTGCCAAGGGATCCCCAGAAGAGAGGATCCCTCCTGTTGGCACTAGAACAATTATTGCTTCAAGCAGTAATTATAGAGGTTCCCCTGGAAGAGTGGGGGTTCGGGTTTTACTCAAACCTCTTTACAGTTCCGAAGCCAAACGGGGACGTGAGGCCCATACTAAATCTAAAAGGGCTAAACAAATTCCTGCATATCAGGACTTTCCGGATGGAGTCGATCCGATCGGTAGCCACTGCCCTACAAGGGGAGGAATGGTTAGCCTCGATCGACATCAAGGATGCTTATTTGCACATTCCCATCTTTCCAGCCCACCAAAAATTTCTACGCTTTGCGGTAGAAGGCCGCCATTTTCAGTTCAGAGCCTTACCCTTCGGTCTGGCCACAGCACCAAGAGTGTTCACAAAAATTTTGGCCCCATTATTGGCCAATCTAAGAACACGAGGTGTAACGATAATGGCATATCTAGACGACTTGTTGCTGATAGACCACTCAGTGGAAAAACTAGAAGTGGTTGTTCACGAGACAATCAAGTATCTGGAATATCACGGTTGGATTATCAACCGAGACAAGTCAGCCCTAAAGCCAGTCAAAAGTCTGGAATACTTGGGGCTAAGGCTGGATTCAGACCAGAGAAAAATTTTCTTGCCTCAAGAAAAGGGGTCGTCTTTGAGAGATTTGATCCACTTAGTGGGCTCAAAAAGACAGCCATCCATACGCCTGTGCATGAGGCTGCTGGGAAAGATGGTGGCAGCATTCGAAGCAGTACCCTACGGTCAATTCCATTCAAGGAAGTTGCAAAGGGCCATACTGTCAGCCTGGAACAGAAAAGTTCAGGCTCTGGACTTACCAATGTCCTTGTCCCCTTCCGTTCGCAGGAGCCTCCGCTGGTGGTTGGTTCCCCAGAATCTGGAAAGAGGGAAATCCTTCAGTCCGATTTCCTGGAAGGTGGTCACTACAGATGCCAGCCTTGTAGGCTGGGGAGCAGTACTGGAGCAATGGTCTCTCCAGGGCAAGTGGTCAGAAGCAGAAAAGGCCCTGCCCATCAATCTCTTAGAGATACGAGCAGCCCGGTATGCCCTAGTAGCATGGACATCCAAACTCCAAGGGTCCCCTGTCAGAGTTCAGTCAGACAATGCCACAGCAGTGGCATATATCAATCGTCAGGGGGGCACCAGGAGTCGTGCAGCCCAAAGGGAGGTAAATTACATCCTGAGATGGGCAGAAAGATATGTCCCAGCCATATCTGCGGTATTCATTCCAGGGGTGGAGAATTGGAAGGCGGACTTTCTAAGTCGCCAACAATTATGCCCAGGGGAATGGTCCCTTCATCCCGAGGTTTTCCGGACAATATGTCAGCGGTGGGGAACACCGGATGTAGATCTGCTAGCATCCAGATTCAACGCAAAGGTGGACAGGTTTGTCTCTTGGACAAGGGATCCCCTAGCTTGCGGCTCGGATGCCCTAGTGTTCCCTTGGGATCAGTTCAAGCTGATATATGCATTCCCACCGCCACAATTGTTACCTCGATTACTCCGCAGAATCAGGGTAGAAAAGAAACCAGTGATTCTGGTGGCTCCAGCGTGGCCCCGAAGAGCATGGTACGCGGAGATTGTAAAAATGTCTGTGGGGAGTCCTTGGACCCTCCCACATCGTCCGGACCTGCTTTCGCAGGGACCGATATACCACCCTTCCTTACCAGCCCTAGGTTTGACGGCCTGGCTATTGAAGCCCACATTCTAAAAAAGAGAGGGCTCTCTAATGCTGTGGTGTCTACCATGATTAATGCCAGGAAACCGGTATCCAGGCAGATCTACTATAGAATCTGGAAGGCGTACATCGCCTGGTGTGAGGCCAGGAAATGGCATCCACGTAAATACGTAATAGGTAGGATTCTGGACTTCCTACAATGGGCTGTAGATAGGAAGCTTGCCTTGAGTACTATCAAGGGTCAGATTTCGGCCTTGTCAATATTTTTTCAAAGGCCCTTGGCTTCGCATTCACTAGTCAAAGCCTTTATACAAGGAGTGATGCGTATTAGTCCTCCGGTTAATATTCCCATATGTCCATGGGATCTAAACTTGGTTCTGTCGGTTCTACAGAAACAACCATTTGAACCATTACAGCATATTTCCTTGGTGCTTCTCACCAGGAAATTGATTTTTCTAGTAGCCATTTGTTCGGCTAAAAGAGTATCGGAATTAGCAGCTATGTCCTGTAAGGAGCCATATCTGGTTATCCATAAGGACAGAGTAGTGTTACGTCCTCATCCAGCCTTTCTTCCTAAGGTGGTATCGAGTTTTCATTTGAACCAAGATGTGGTTCTTCCTTCTTTTTTCCCCAGACCTACTTCGGTAGAGGAAAAGTTATTGCATTCTTTGGATGTAGTAAGAGCAGTTAAAGCTTATCTAAAAGCCACTGCTCAGATTCGCAGAACGGATACTTTGTTTATTCTGCCGGAAGGCCCCAGAAAGGGTCAGGCAGCGTCAAAATCTACTTTAGCCAAGTGGATTCGACAGGTCATAATACAAGCCTATGGCTTGAGAAGTAGACCGCCTCCGTTCAAAGTTAGGGCGCACTCCACGAGAGCAGTTGGAACTTCATGGGCAGTGCATCACCAGGCCTCCCTGGCTCAAATCTGTAAGGCCGCAACATGGTCTTCGGTACACACGTTTACTAGGTTCTACCAGGTGGACGTTAGAAGTCAGGAGGATGTCGCCTTTGGGCGCAGTGTGTTGCAGGCCGCAAAAGATCCTCATGTCTGATAGCGCTCAGCTTATATATGGTGTATCCCCCCCCTCATTTGGCATTGCTTTAGGACATCCCATTAGTAATGACTATGTCGCTCTGTGTCCCGTGATGTACGAGAAAGAAAATAGGATTTTTATAACAGCTTACCTGTAAAATCCTTTTCTTGGAGTACATCACGGGACACAGAGCTCCCGCCCCTCTTTGGGGACACTAATTGCTTTGCTACAAAACTGAGGTTCTCCCGGATGGGAGGGGCTTATATAGGGGAGGGTACTTCCGGTTTTGGAAGTTGCCAGTGCCAGCACCTGACGGTATCTATATAACCCATTAGTAATGACTATGTCGCTCTGTGTCCCGTGATGTACTCCAAGAAAAGGATTTTACAGGTAAGCTGTTATAAAAATCCTATTTTCCCAAACTTAGATAGCAACCTATGTAAGAGGGTGCTACAGTGGGAACATTTGCAAAAAAAAAATTCTCTACAAAAACGCAATACTGGGATTAACGAGGTGGATTTTTAACACATTTGCTTATGTCTATTTGTGTCCTATTAAGAGGCAGAAAAAAAATGTAATAACAATCCCCATTTACTGAAAAGAGTTTTGACATTCATAAGCTCAGAAACTTCAATGTCACTTTTTCCTTCACTTTTCCTCTACTGCTAATGAGGTCAGCAGGTCATATACTGACATCAACACTTCAGCACAAGACATTGAAATTAATGTATTTACCTTGAAATCCAATCTCACTTATTATATGTTTTCTGCCCAGCCGACAGAACAAACAGAGGAAAGTCATTTGGAAATGGTGGTTTACAGAAAACAGACCTTTACGTAATAATCCAAAAATCGATAGACCATGAGGTCTTATAAAACAACGCACAGCGAAAAACAGCTGCAAAGTAATATTAAAATGACACGGTGCTGCTTACTTACATTATAAATGAACTCCTGTATTCTGGCTTAGAGCAAAGGTACATTCCAATTCTAATTTGCCCTTACTGTACTTCCTACATGAAATTAAAGTGTATCTAAAGCCTAGTTAGAAAGGGCTAGATTCTCTCCTAGGTTTTAATTGTGGTCTGGAGATTCACTCGGTCCATTTGCCCTGGTGACAATTGTCACTAGGTTGAAAGCAAGGAAAATCTAAAATGTTAAAGGGGTACTTAACCACTTTAACACCGGGCTTTTTTTACCACCTCAATACTGGGCCTATTCTGGCACTTCTCTCCTACATGTACAAATCATCATTCTTTTGCTAGAAAATTATTCAGAACCCCCAAACATTATATATGTTTTTTTAGCAGACACCCTAGGGAATAAAATGACGGTCATTGCAACTTTTTTTCTTGCACGATATTTGCGCAATAATTTTTCAAACGGCTTTTTTTGGGAAATTATCAAGAATTAAAAAATAACTAAACAGTAAAGTTAGCCAATTTTTTTTGTAAAATATGAAAGATGATGTTACGCTGAGTAAATAGATACCTAACATGTCAAGCTTTAAAATTGCGCACACTCATGGAATAGCGCCAAACTTCGGCACTTAAAAATCTCCATAGGCGACGCTTTAACATTTTTTACAGGTTACCAGGTTGGAGTTACAGAGGAGGTCTAGTGCTAGAATTGTTGCACGCACTCTAACGCACGGGGCAATAGCTCACATATGTGGTTTGAACGGCGTTTACATATGTGGGCGGGACTTACATGTGCGTTCGCTTCTGATCGCGAGCTACCGGGGACAGGGGCGTTTTAAAAAATATATATATTATTTCTTTTTTTATTTTACTTTTTTTTTTTTTTTTTACACTTTTTTTTTTTTGATCACTTGTATTCCTATTACAAGGAATGTAAACATCCCTTGTAATAGGAATGGTGTGTGACAGGTCCTTTTTATGGAGAGATACGGGGTCAATAAGACCCCGCATCTCTCCTCCAGGCTGGAAAGCATGAGATTGTGAAAAAAAATCACCGATCTCATGCTTACTAGTTGCAATGGCGGTTTTGTTTACTTCTGAGAACCCGAGCGTGATGTCATCAACATCGCGCCCGGGCCTCTGACAGTCATAGAGATGACTGGTGACCATCTGGTCACCAGTCATCTCTATGCTTCACCTCCGGCGCCGGACGATTCTTTCTCCAGGCCCTTGATGGCACGGGAGAGCCCGGAGAAGCACCAGATGGCGGCAGGAGGGGGGGGATGTCCCCTCCCGCCGCCTATAAGAACAATCAAGCGTCGGAACCGCCACTATGATTGTTCTTATGGTGCGCAGAATCGCCGGCAGAAGAGAAGGATATCTGAATGATGCCTCTAGCTGCAGGCATCATTCAGATATCCCCCCAAAAAGCCCAGGACGTCATATGACGCCCACCCAGGATGGGAGATCCCATCTGTGGACGTCATTTGACTATGGGCGGGTAGGGAAGTGGTTAAGTCTCCAGTTTTTTTTTTTTTACCCAAAATAAAAAAAAGATGTTATCTTTACCCGCTCTGTGCAAGGATATGGCACCTAGCAACTCACATGTTACAGCAAGCCACATGTTTGGGCACACTTCCTAGTCAAGCTGTGTGCGTCCATAGACACACACACAGCACAGCGCAGCCCTACCCCTTGCTCCCACCTCACGGAATTTGAATGACAGCAGCAGGAGCCAATGACTACCTGTGAGGGGGGGGGGGAGACAAGCGTTGCTGCAGACGGGCACAGCATAGGATTAATACAGGACTCAGGTAAGCATTTAGAGAGGAGGGTGGGGGAACAGCTAGTGGAAAAAAACTTTTGGCCTTAGAACCACTTGAACTTGTCCCTGAAAAAGGACTGGAGGGAAAATCTTCCAATGGGGAAACTTGTTCCAGTGGCAATTGTTTAAACCCTTAGCTCAGTAATAGCGAACCTTGGCACCCCAGATGTTTTGGAACTACATTTTCCATGATGCTCAACTACACTACAGAGTGCATGAGCATCATGGGAAATGTAGTTCCAAAACGTCTGGGTAGCCAAGGTTCGCCATCACTGCCCTAGCTCAAACTAACTGCTGGTATGACAAAAGTAAATAAATTCAAGTACTCTTTTACTTACGTGAAGACTGCTGCTGGCTCAATCTATCTTTCTTCTTCTGTTTACATCTGGGATCTTTCCTTGGGTTTCCACATCACTGTTTGTGCAATGTGCACTCCTCCTATTGGTGGAGGCTAATAAAAAAGATAAATAGCAGGGGAAAATGCTTGGTTTCTAATGCAGGTTATTAGCTTGGCTCATTTGATCCATTACGCTGCAGGATAGCTTAGAAGGAGCTGTTTGGAATCAAGAAGAGTAAGGTACCTTGACTGCGAGGTCAACTTAGCTGAACATAGTCTTTAATCTCATTAGTTATCATCAGTGCAGGAAATAGAACAATGGTTTCCACTGCATGGGGCTGTGGTGTCCAACCCAATGGCCAGTGGTTTATCATCCATTGGTGCAATGTGTGCGGTGCACATGAGCCCCAAGAGAGGGGGGCCCACACTGTGTCCTCACACATTGCACAACATGGGAAGACGCCAGTTCCCTGTCTTTCTTGTCTAGGCAAGGAAGCAGGCTGCACATAGCAGTTAACCCCCCCCCACCTTCTGGAGGTAAAGCCCAGGGGAGCCGAACTCGACAGCTGCCAGCGACATCTATACTAGGTAACCAGTGGGCGCTAGAGAAGCACCTGTTTCCTTCTATAATGGCAATGATCTATAGCAGTCTCTTGTAACATGTCCCAAGTCTCTGACTGTGCACTGCAGCATGTGTCTAGTTTCCAAACACACCTATAGTACAGTATGTCCACAGTTTCTGACTGTGGAGTGTGGACATATTCAGTATGCTGAATATTATCTGTGGCCCATTAGTGATGTCAGTGGTGACAGCTGAGGCCCCATATGTCACATGAATTTATTCCCACTGGCTTAAGCCTTGAAGAACGACATACAAAGGCTGCAAAAGCTTCAAAAACCAAAATGACTGTGAAAAAATAGAATTATATTAAGGATGTAGCTGCACTGTGAAATACTGTAATGTTTTTGATGCATAGTTGGCCAGGAGAGCGTAAAGGAATGATTTACATGGCTGGTTTATAGCAGAGGTACTTTCTCATTTCTGTTGCCTTTAAGCTTTCATTATAGCCGATTTAAGCTGGTTAATTATCATCACTGCAAAAACATTTTCTTCTTTTTTTTTTTTGTATGACAGTGCTAGTGAAGCCACTTGGAAAAAAATATAAAGCCAAGCTTCAAATATCTATGTTCAAGCTGGATGAAAGTCACTATATTTAATCAGTATTTATGCTATAAACTAGCATGCCTGGTGGAAGACCTGACTACGGGGGCATAAAGGAATCATTTGCATGGGTTTTCTCAGTATTCTGCATTGAGGAACAATATCCTTGTTGTTGGTTTGTGTCATGGAATTGATTCAATGTATGCACTCTTTTCAGATGCAGTTTTAGAGCTACCCACACAGCTGGTAATTTGGATCTGTTTTCTACCACTCGCAGCATGCACAGCCAGGCACACAGCATTGTTGCGCCAATGAATGATGAGGAATGACCTCAACCGTGCAATATAATGAAATAAGTATATGTAAATTTTAAATTAAACACAATATAGTGGTAAATATACCCTGTGACATGTGCATGATATACAATTTCACATGAAAATACCATATAGCATAAAACGATGCTTCATCCACCTGTCTCTACTGACAGTCAGCAGGTGGTGAACCAATAGCTATATCGAGCATTTACAAACAAAACAAAACAAACAAAACTTTTATATAATGGGTATTTCCCAGTAGATGTCTGTTAAGACGAAACCGGTCGGATAATACACCAGCTCCAGCTGACTTGACCACGCTGTCTTCGTTTTTGTACTGCTGTGCTGTGGAGTGTCTTGGCTTTTCTTATATTTGCTTTTTTTATATATTTGCTTTTTAAGAATTTTTACCGAGTGTTCACATTGCTTGAACTTTAAAACGGATGTTTTAATAAATCGTTTTTGGATTTACACCATGTGGAGAATCTTTTCCCTGTTTTTCATGGCTATGACCTATTGAGGTGCTTTGCGATTTGGGATTGGATCTTTCTTGACAAAATAGAAGTGCTGCCAGCTTTAAGAGGAGGCGTTCTACAGACTCCGGTTGTCGCTCCCCTGTCTCTGAAGAGACAAAGCCTGAAAGATCCATCCGCCGTACGGCGCATTGGATCCACCATAGCTGGTAAGAGTATCCCTTTCTCTTTTATGGATCCATGGTGAAGGCACTCCCGGGTGACAGTATATACCTATTGGTCTACTACATCCAATATACTTCCCGGTATACAGATAAGGTCATCCCAAGTCCTTCGGGAGATTCTTTGTTGGAACTTTCCTTCAGTGTATGACCATTATATTGGCACACACTCATCAAAGTTACCCCATATGAACTTGACACCCATTATATAAAAGTTTTGTTTGTTTTGTTTGTATATGCACGATATAGCTATTGGTTCACCACCTGCTGACTGTCAGTAGAGACAGGTGGATGAAGCATCGTTTTATGCTATATGGTATTTTCATGTGAAATTGTATATCATGCACATGTCACAGGGTATATTTACCACTATATTGTGTTTAATTTAAAATTTACATATACTTATTTCATTATATTGCACGGTTGAGGTCATTCCTCATCATTCATTGGCGCCACACTTTTTAAATATTTATTTAACCTTTTCCTGTCTGATTTTGAGTGGTTGGCTGCACATAACAAGTTTTCTATTATAGGATTGGCGCAGTACTACACACTTTTAATATTTACACAGCATTGTTGGCATTCTTGCTCTGGCTCAAAGATCAATCTAGCGGTTATTTTTAGGGTTTTTATTAGAACGGTAACTTGGATAGGAACGGGGATCATGGAATACGCCAGAACTGTAGAACAACTTGAGGACTGCTTGGTTTCTGGCTGCTCTGTACAAAAATGCAAGCTGTATTGCACAATCTCTGGCTGCACTGTACTCTCTTGGTTGTCTTGTACAACTCCAGGCTATCTTGCACAACTCCTGACTATACTGGGAAAACCTCTAAGCAGTATTGCACGCTCCTGGCTATTTTGCACAACTCCTGGCTGCGCTGCACTTGCTTGGGGGTCCAGACCACCCCACAGTCACTTCTGCTCTGTATAGCAGGAACAGTTACTCCCAAAATTATTGGGCTTCCTACCACCAACTCCCTTCAGGCTCTGCTCAGTCTCTGGACACAGCTCTCTTTGGTAAGCCCCCCAGTTAAGCCTAGCTAGGACCTCAATGTCTTTAAAGGCTCCTCTGGCTTGCGCTCAGTCTCTTTCTGCCCCAGGGGTGTTCTCTAAAGGACTGGACCCAGGAACTCTGCAACCTGGCTGCCAGGCCTCATAATATTTCTGGGCACCCCATCCACTTTCTGGGCAGACCTCCACACTGGCCAGAGTTCCATAAATATTAATTGTTAAACAAAAATAAAAAGGTAAGCTCTAAGTATATAGGTGAATGAACAGTATATAACATGAACATAAAATCATATGACCATATAACACTGAGAAAAAAAAAACACATAGGAATCTGAAATATTGGACATATAGCAAGCAAAAGTTTGTTTGTGATAGTGTACCCAACACCAAAAAAACAATATGCTTTTAAATGAAGCTTCTAGTTTTTCCACCACATGTTCTCAATGGGAAGGTGGCAACTCACCAGAGGCGTTTGACCACTTTTTAGGTTAGGTCAAATTGCACATTTGGAATAACAAGTTGATTCCTATTGCCAGCACCACTCCGCTCCAATGGCCCCTCAGGATAAAGCTAGGACAAAATTACTCCACAGGAGATGAAAGTAGAAATCTCATAGTGTAGTATTTTTAATATTGATTTAAAAGTATCGACTGGGTGATATGGCTAATCCTATGGCGATGGCGCGCATTCCGCGTCTCACCCAGGAAGGTAGAGCCTGGTGTGGGGTGACCAAACAGGACCCGGATTCTCCGCTCTGACGTATGTTTTACCCTGATTGGCATCTTCAGTAAGTGACAAAGTGACAACATGCCGCTTCCAGCTTGCTTATATATGTATGGGATGGTTGCTGTTGCCATAAATATTCAGGTTACCTGTCCTGCTCTCCCTCCCACTATACTTCTAGAAGTCTCTAGAAGACCTGGTGGGGGGGGGGTAGGAGTACAGCAGCCTGTGAGACACTGAACAGCCCTAAGTAATCCACCCCTGATCCACAGATTACAGAGGAGGCAACTAAATTTACCTAGCATCCTACTCTGAACTAGGACGAAACATGTAGCTAAGGAGTTTTTTTTGGTCCACCTTAGCATAACCCTTTATAGAGTCCATCATAAGCTGGCCCATGTAAGAATACGATTTTTCTGTTTTAGATATAACGAAAAAAGATTATAGCTTGTCAGTGTTTTATTGTACTTTATGTCTCTGTTGGGGAAACCTCCCCTCAACTGCAGTCAGGACAGGAAGTGATGGGAACTCTCTCTCATGAGGACACCAAAAACAAATATTTAGTAGTGGGAGGAATATGGATGAGTTTAAAGTTTGGACCAAACCTTGGTTGTTTGGGTGTTCAGCAGAACGGCCGAGTATTTACCCATTTGGCGGGAGCCAAGTATCATGTTTAATAGTGCTATTACTACTGCTTTCCAGCTCTCAATTGTTAGGACACTAGCACATGCAGGCACGTCAAATCCTTATCATCCAGTGACATTACCGGTCTCATTCTGGAATTCCTGGCCATGAAAGCAAAGGAGTCAGGCATGGGGGTTCCCCCATGATGCATTCCAAGCCCTTCAGGTCTGGTATAAATTTTAGGGGATCTCACCCAAAAAAAAAAATTACATGAGGTCTCATACAAAAACAATACAAATTGTACAACAATACTATATAATACAACGATACAAAGGGGCTGATTTACCAAACGTTTGCGCCATGAGTATTGGCGCATCTGCGTGCGCAATGGCTGTTTTGGTATTTACAAAACATTAGCGCCGGTATTGCAGCCCTATTTCCCATTTACTATAGTGTTCTCTGCGCCCGGGAGGAGGCGCTCAGTGCGCTACTATGGACCTGGCGAACGGCATGTTAAAATCTAAATATAAAGAAGTTGGAAGGGAGAATATATTGGGGGTGATGTGGGGTGATGTGAGGAAGTATAGGGACACCTGCCCAAATAACAAACATGCCCAAAATAGAGTGGGAAAGTACGTTTTTCAAAACCAGCCCGCTGCGCCGGCAATTCCGATTCGAGCTGCGGGAGGTTTTTTTGAGCTCAGCGCGGGAATTTCAATGGTTTAAATGCGCCAAGACACTGCGCCAGCAAAATCTTAGTAAATGTCAAGTCACCTAAGTCAATTTGCATAAGTTGAACAGGCGCAGCCCTGAACTTCCCAGTGCGCCTGCAAAATGACATTTCTAAAGGAAAAAAAAACCCATTTAAAAGCAGCCGCGGCTGTAATGAATTGTCAGCTCCCGGCAATACAGAGAAAAGTATTTGAAAGTCTTTGCTAACCAAAAAAAAAAGCGTGGGGGTCCCCCCAAATTCCATAACCAGGCCCTTCAGGTCTGGTTCGGATATTAAGGGGAACCCCGCTGCAAATTTAAAAAAAAAATGACGTGCGGGTTCTCCCCAAATATCCAAACCAGGCCCTTTAGATCTGATATGGATTTTAAGGGGAACTCCACCCCAAATTTTCTAAAAAAATGGGGTGGAGTCCCCCCAAAAATCCACACCAGACCCTTATCTGAGCACATAACCTGGCCGGCCGCAGGGGAAAAGGGGGGGACGAGAGCGCCCCCCCCCTCCCTCCTGAACCGTACCAGGCCACATGCCCTCAACATGGGGAGGATGTCCCCATGTTGATGGGGACAAGGGCCTCATCCCCACAACCCTTGCCTGGTGGTTGTGGGGGTCTGCGGGCGGGGGGCTTATCGGAATCTGGAAGACCCCTTTAACAAAGGGGACCCCCAGATCCCGCCCCCCCCCTCTATGTGAATTGGTAAGGGGTACATTGTACCCCTACCATTTCACAAGGAAAGTGTCAAAATGTAAAAAATGACAAGAGCCGGTTTTTGACAATTCCTTTATTAATGTCTTCTCTTTTCTTCCATCTTCTTCCTTCTTCTTCTTCCATCTTCTTCTTTTCTCCATTCGGGTTTCTTCCTCCATCTTCATCTTCCTCTTCATCTTTATCTTTATCTTCATCTTCCTTCTTCCTTCGGTCTTCTCGTCCAGCATCTTGCTCCGGCGTCTTCCCTTCTTCTTTCTTTTCCGGCAGCTCCGTTTGAATTGGAGGTTCCTGCTGTGCGACGCTTCAGTTCTCCACTTGGTCCGCTTACACCTGGTGGCTCCGCCCCCCTCTGTCACCATGGGGAAAGTCCCCGTGAAATCCATGTGCGTCAGAGGGGGGCGGGGTCACGGGTGTAAGCGGACCCAGAGGAGAACTGAAGCGTCGCACAGCGGGAACCTACAATTCAAACGGAGCGTCCGGAGAAGAAAGAAGAAGGGAAGACGCCGGAGCAAGATGCTGGTTGAGAAGACCGAAAGAAGAAGGAAGATGAAGATAAAGATAAAGATGAAGAGGAAGATGAAGATGGAGGAAGAAACCCGAATGGAGAAAAGAAGAAGATGGAAGAAGAAGAAGGAAGAAGATGGAAGAAAAGAGAAGACATTAATAAAGGAATTGTCAAAAACCGGCTCTTGTCATTTTTTACATTTTTTACACTTTCTTTGTGAAATGGTAGGGGTACATTTGTACCCCATTACCATTTCACACGGGGGGGGGGGGGATCTGGGGGTCCCCTTTGTTAAAGGGGTCTTCCAGATTCCGATAAGCCCCCCGCCCGCAGACCCCCACAACCACCGGCAAGGGTTGTGGGGATGAGGCCCTTGTCCCCATCAACATGGGGACATCCTCCCCATGTTGAGGGCATGTGGCCTGGTACGGTTCAGGAGGGAGGGGGGCCGCTCTCTCGTCCCCCCCTCTTCCCCTGCGGCTGGCCAGGTTATGTGCTCGGATAAGGGTCTGGTGTGGATTTTTGGGGGGACTCCACGCCATTTTTTTTTTAAATTTGGAGTGGAGTTCCCCTTAAAATCCCTGCCAGATCTGAAGGGCCTGGTTTGGATATTTGGGGGGAACCCCACGTCATTTTTTTTTTAAATTTGCAGCGGGGTTCCCCTTAATATCCATTCCAGACCTGAAGGGCCTGGTTATGGAATTTGGGGGAACCCCCACACATTTTTTTTTTGGTTAGCAAAGACTTTCAATTACTTTTATCTGTATTGACAGGAACCAGCAATTCATTACAGCCGCAAGGACTTTTAAATGACTATTATTTTACTTTAGAAATGTCATTTTGCTCTCCAACTGTTATAAACATGGAAAACATGTGCTACTTTACAGGCATACTATAGACACCCCCCGGGGATGATATTTAGGGCCAGTTCACACCGGATGCAGTGCAGTGCGTTTTTTTGATGCCTGAAAAACGCAAAGAAAGTTGATCACATTAATGCCAATGGCATAGTTCACACCACTGCAGTCCGTTCCAGTGCATTTCAGAAAGCCAAAAAATAATTGGTCATGCTGCATTTTTTAGGTACAAAACTGTACTGGACCGCAGTAAAACACATCAAAAACGCAACGGAACGTACCAAAAATGCACTGGAATGCACCGCAATGCACCTAAATGCACCAAAGACGCACTGCAACACACTTGTCCTAAGTGAAAAGAGGCGAAAAAAACGCTGGACTGCATCAAAAACGCCTCAAAAATGCACTGGAATGTGTCAAAAACGCGCATGCAGAAAAGCACCTGGAACGTACCCAGACTGCGTTTCTATAGTGTGAACTAGGGCCAGTTCACACCATAGAAACACAATCCGGATGCGTTCCAGGTGCTTTTCTGCATGCACTTTTTTCATGCGTTCCGGTGCATTTTTGGTAAGTTTTTGATGCAGTCCAGTGCTTTGTTTTCACCCCTCTTTTTTATTAACCATAGATAAGGACAAGTGTGTTCCAGTGCGTTTTTGGTGCATTTAGGTGTGTTCCTGTGCATTCCAGTGCGTTTATGATGCGTTTTGAACGCACTGGAACAAACACTGCCATTTAGAACCATATAACCAATTTTCCATGCATTTTGGATGCATAAAAAACGCAATGGACTGCATGTGGTGTGAAATGGCCCTTAAGCAATTTGGCATATTTAAAGGCACTTCTCCTTGTTTTGTTTTTGTTGTTTTCCAAATTGGTGACATTGATATATGTCCCGTGTGTGTGTGTGTGTGTGTGTGTGTGTGTGTCAAAATGTACATCTTGGTGTCCTTATCGAGTTTGTAACACATGTATTTTATTTGTTATGTCTTTGCAAAACAAGTGATTGGTTAACTTATGTGGATTGTATATTTTTGGTGTGGGGGAAATATGTTCCCCTGAAATAATTCTGATGTTGTTAATGTGTGTTGTTTGTTCACTTTGATTTAATTGTCTGCTACATTTTTTTGGCCAAAAATTGCTCAAGATGTTGTGAGTCTGTAACTGTTTCAAATTGACCATGTTTTTTATTTTGCCTTCCCTTTTGTTTTGTTGAACAATAAAATTAGATGTAAAGTTTTGATGTTTGCTTTGTGTTTTCTTTGCAACAAATGTGACAGCTGATTGGCATGTCAAAACAAAACTGGTGTAATTTGTCTACCCTGGTGCCTTCATGGTAGTATATGCATGGATTGTGTGCTGCCATGGACAGTCACCAGGTAATGAAATACAGAGCGGTAAGTATTCAATTTTCCTTTTTTACTGCAGTGGTTCTCAGCCTCAGTCCTAAAGTAACCCCAACAGGACATGTTTTGTGAATTTATCTTATCGAGAATTGCTGTCCAAAAATCAAAACCATTGACTGTGATTTAAAGCACATGTGCAAGATGAAGGAAAACCTGCAAACATGGCCTGTTGGGGGTACTTGAGAAGCACTGATTTAGAGCACTGCGCTTAAAAATAGCTCAAGGCCATACAATTCTAATTGTGGGCATTTTGAGGGAAACAAAGTAAGTGTTAGAACCCTTGCGTGTGTTTTTTTTTTTTTAATATATTTTTTTTAGTTTGGCCTTTGTCTCCTTTTCTTAACATTGGCTTCACTTCCTGTCACACAGCTAAACAGGAAGTGAAGGTAAAACCCTACCAATGTCTTTTCTTGGGGACACACAGATCAATCTAACTAGTGTCCCCATTGAGCAAATTGCACTCTAGCACTTTGTTGTGTACACCCCAAATCATTGGGTAGTTTGGGGTTTAGTAAAGACAAATCCACTCTGCAGTAAAAGTGTAGCTGCTGAAAATCTGAGGGAAAGTACTGGTGATTGGATGTTACAATCATGTAAAAGCAAAGATGTTTTTTTTTTTTGGCTTGCATGTACCCCTCAGATATACAGCAAGTGCACTTGTAGTGCAAAGTAGATTTGCCTTTAGTAACTAAACCCCACAGTCCAAACTACCTAATAATAATTTGTGGTGTACCCCGCAATATGCTCGAGTGCAATGTGCATAATGGGGAAAGTATTTAGGCTGACCTGTGTGTCCCCAAGGAAAGACATTGTTAGGGATTTTCCCTCACTTCCTGTGTGGCTATGTGACAGGAAGTGAATTATTTGGAAGGATAAAGTGGCCTAATTATTTAGTTTAACTTTTCAAAGACTCATTCCTAAGTTGAATTGTGATGCATGTCAATGGCCCATTTAGACCCTCTTTAATCACTTGAGATCAGTGCTATAACTGATCGACGGCCACAGCATGGTCCTCAATTGCCGGGAGTCCGTCAATAAACGTCCTCCCCTTTGCGCGCGCTGTGATCACAGAGTCACTGAGACTCGGGTGATGACAGATCCGAGTAAGGGGCCGATCCCTGCCCTTTACCATGTGATCAGCTGTCAGCAAATGACAGCTGATCACGTGATGTAAACAAAAGCTGGGTAATGGTTTTTGTTTTCTCCTTGTGTTGACAGCCTATGCATAAATAAAAGGCAATCACCGGCTTATGTGCAAGGGACATGGGGCCCGAAGAGGAAGAGGCAATTCTGCATCATCTGTGACAATTAGTAGCCCCTGCCAGTGCCACCTATCAATGCCCACCACTGGTGCCAATTAGTGGCACCTAGCAGTGCCTATCAGTGCCCATCACTGCCAACTATCATTGCCACCTAGCAGTGCCACTTCTCACTGCCCACCAGTGCCAAATAGCAATGCCACCTCTCAGTGCCCACCCTTGCCACCTTATCGGTGCCCATCAGTGCAGTCTCATCAGTGTACATCAATGAAGAAGAAAAATTACCTTTTTTAAAAATATTAACCAGTTTCCTACCGCCCACCGTCAAATGACGTCCTTGGCTTTGGGCGGTGACATCTGAATGATGCCTGCAGTTGCAGGCATCATTCAGATATCATTCTTTTCAGCCGGCGATTCTGTGCACAATAAAAATGATCATAGTGGCAGTTCCGCCGCTTGATCGTTCTTATAGGCGGGGGAAGGGGACATCCCCCCCCCTCTCTTGCCGCCATCCGGTGCTTCTCCGGGCTCTCCCGTGCCATCTGGGGCTCGGAGAACGATTTGGAGATGACTGGTGACCAGATGGTCATCAGTCATCTCTATGACCATCGGAGGCGCGGGCACGACGTTATGACATCATGCCGTGTTCCCGTATGTTAACCAAGCCGTGATCTTAGCTGTCAGCATGAGATTGGTGATTTTTTGGGAACAATATCATGCTTTCCAGCCTGGAGGAGAGATGCGGGGTCTTATTGACCCTGCATCTCTCCATAAAGAGGACCTGTCACACACATTCCTATTACAAGGGATGTTTACATTCCTTGTAATAGGAATAAAAGAGATCCCAAAAAATAAAAAAAGAGTAAGAAATACAAAAAAGTCAAAAAACAAAAACAAAAAAAATAAAAAAAATAAGAAAAAACGCCCATGTCCCCGGTAGCTCGCGCTCAGAAGCGAACACACACGTAAGTCCCGCCCACATATGTAAACGCCGTTCAAACCACACATGTGAGTTATTGCTGCGTGCGTTAGAACGAGTGCAACAATTCTAGCACTAGACCTCCTGTAATGCCAAAATGGTAGCGTGTAAAAATTTTAAAGCATCGCCTAGGGAGATTTTTAATTACTGAAGTTTGGTGTCATGCCATGTGTGTGCGCAATTTTAAAGCGTGACGTGTTCGGTATCTATTTACTCAGCATAACAACATCTTTCACATTATACCAAAAAATTGGCCGTAACTTTACTGTTTTGTAATATTTTTAGCAAACAAAAGGCGTTTGAAAATTTATTGCGCAAATACCGAGCGAGATAAAAATTTGCAATGACCGCCATCTTATTCCCTAGGGTGTCTGCTCCAAAAAAATATATAATGTTTGGTGATCTGAAGTAATTTTATAGCCATAAATTTATGATTTTTACATGAAGGAGAGAAGTGCCAGAATAGGCCCAGTGCTAAAGTGGGTAAAATATCCTTTTTTTTTTTTTTCAAACTCGGTCTTTTGTATTTATAGAAAAAAAAAATAAAACTAAAACACAAAGGTGATCAAATAGCACCAAAAGCAAGCTCTATTTGTGTGCCAACAAATAAAACATTTTCATTGGGTTACAGTGTTGTATGAGCGCGCAATTGTCATTAAAAGTGCATCAGCGCTGAAATGTGAAACCTGGTCTGGGCAGTGCGCAAGTGGTTAATATAAGGCTACATGCACACGGACGTTTTTCCAACCGCTTGTTTGAGCGTTTTTTTGCAGCTTAAAAACATCTCTCCATGTTAGCCTATGGCCTCATGGCCACCATGGCGTTTTGGAGCTGTAAATGGCATAGGCGTTTTTAGGCCCCATGTAGACGGGACGCTGGTGCAAAGTGTTCTGAACTAAGGTTGAAAGTGGCGTTTAGAAAGGCGCGCTTTGGGGGCGGAGCCGGCAGCCAGAGCTGATGGATGTGTGTTAGGTGAGCTCTGACACACCGGGTGTACTAACGCGGCTCACAGCGGTACAGGCATCACAAAAAGCATATCGATCGACTGGGAAAGACGAGGGGTACAGTGTGGCAACAATGCTGAAACGCAAGGAGAGAGAGGGACCCCAAAAATTAACAGATTTCTTCCCTCCATTAGCGGGCCGAGAAATCCAAGATGGCGCCCGCGCCGGGAGCCGTTCCTCAGCCTCCACGATGCAGCCTTCCAGCAATCCACTGCAATCCTCGGGTGAGTCACATCCCCAAACCCTTAATACAGCATCATACCCTTTTAACAGCCCTGCTAAACAAAGGAGAAGGGTTGGGGATGGAGGGGAGCCTCTGAATGACACGGACACTGCAGGGGAAGAAATGGAGGAATCCTCCAACTATAACCAACAGCTGGATGCATTTCCCACCTCAGGGATGCCCATTATAGATACCACAATGAAAGAAATGCTGCAAACCCTGCGGGGGGCCCTCCAACATGACATGGCAGCGTTTATGCATACTACACAAAAAGAAGTTGCTGCGGTGGCTAGCAGGGTAGAATATGTGGGGAAAAAAATGGAGGAATTTACATTGGCACACAATGAGCTTGTTGATGCTCACTTTGAGGTGGAAGACGAGATTAAAGCTATGCGCCTTAAGATGGCTGACCTTGAGGACAGGGCAAGAAGGAATAATAATAAATTTAGAGGGGCCTGAGACCGTCAAGCCTGCTGAACTTACAGCGTACCTGCAAAAGCTTATGCTGACAACCCTTCCGTCATTGAGCTCAGCAGACATCACCATTGACAGGGCCCACAGACTGCCTAAACCCTCTTTCCTGCCCGATCAAATCCCCCGAGATGTTATTGCAAGAATACATTTTTATCATGTAAAGGATCAGCTCATGCGTTTTGCAAGACAACACCCTGCTCTCCCTGATCCATTTGCTGGAATTGCACTATATGCTGACTTGTCGCAGGCTACCCTGTCCGCCAGGCGAGACCTGGTTCCAATTACCAAAATGCTGCGCAATCATAAAATCCTCTACAAATGGGGCTTCCCGGCTAAATTGATAGTGGACATGAATAATGAATCGCATACAATTGCGACTCTGGAAAAAGGGCTAGAGCTTCTCCGTAAATGGCATCTACTACCCGCGGATGGAATCCCTGCGGACATGAATCCTCCACGCCAAAGCCGCAACAACTCTCGCCAGAACAAGGGTAAATAACCACTGTATTCAAGTTTGTCATGATGTCCAGTGTCTCTCTTGAACTGCCTTTTCCTTTCCCTCAGGGACATTGCACGCCTGATACCTTTTGGCCTTCTCATATTCTATGAGTGACTAATCAAAACGCCCGATGTTCGGCTATATGGTTGAATGTCTATTCACCTTTTCCCCCACATAAGTTACGAGATGCCTTCCGTAACCTGTTTGCCGCATGCCAAGCGGCCTGTCCTTTCCGACGCATGTACAGTTTTTCTTCAGTTGACTCTGATTAGTTTTTTTGTTACTTCTCAAGTTACAAAACTGTTTTACTTTTCTCTTTTTCGGATCTCAAGCATTCTGAACTTACCTGGAATAAGAATACTACTAATAGGAACCACCACTAGATGGCAGCAATGCGCAACACTTCAATGGAATGACCCTTAAGCTTATGTCATATAATGTGAGGGGATTGAACAGCCCGCATAAAAGGAGAGCCCTCTGGAAATCCGCCATGGACTCACA
Source organism: Rana muscosa (assembly GCA_029206835.1). Lineage (NCBI taxonomy): Eukaryota > Metazoa > Chordata > Amphibia > Anura > Ranidae > Rana > Rana muscosa. Next base: position 287,508,836 of record CM055118.1, read on the forward strand.
GTGCGAGATCATATGTGTACAAGAGACTCATTTTTCTAGTGTGAACCCCCCAAAGTGTACACGTGTCAGATTCCCACATATCTTTACTGCCAAAAACTCTACCAAAAAAAAATGGGGTAATGACTGCTTTCAAGGACACATTAACCTTTTCTCTTTTACAGGAACATGCTGACCCCCTTGGACGCTACCTTATACTAGTAGGTGAAGTGAACCGAACCATCTACACACTAGTGAATGTCTATGCGCCCAATGTAAGACCTTTGAAATTTATTCGCAAGATTATTAAGCTGGCTAAAAAGCTACAAAAGGGTGGTCTAATATTATGTGGTGATCTCAATATGGTTATGAACGAAGAATTAGACGTGTCTTCAGTAGCCCGTAGGCGGAGGCCCTCATTAGGATCATTGTGTCATGAAGAACGGCTCTTTGATCCATGGCGCTGCCTTAGGTCTAATGAAAGAGACTATACGTGTTATTCAACGGTACATGATAGCTATTCGAGAATTGATCTCTTCCTAACTGATATACACACATTGCAAAATGTCCAAACTGCTAACATCCATAATATCACATGGTCGGACCATGCGCCAGTGACTATTGGGATTGTGGATGCCGGCAAATTCTCTCACAGGCCTCTGTGGCGTAACAATACCTTCCTCCTGTCACACCCCAAGATCAGGGATGAGATAGAAGAAAGGTTGACAGAATATTTTAAGATCAATGATAATGGGGAATGCTCCCCTATGACCACCTGGTGTGCACACAAAGCTTTTTCTAGGGGTACCCTTATCCAAATTGCCTCCAGGGAAAAGAGGAAAAAATTACAACGCATGACACAGCTACAGGAATCCATAGCAGATTTAGAAGCACAGCACAAAAACACAGACACCAAATCTGACAATATCCTTAAACGCCTCACTGCTTGCCGTGAAGAACTAAGACAGGAAATAAGAGCAGACTATGACACTTACTTTAAAAGATTGAAAGTTTCATATTATTCCCAAAATAATAAAGCGGGTAAAATCCTAGCCTCCCAACTTAAGAAACGACAGGTACGCTCCAACCTTAAGCACATCAAGCACCACGTCTCCAATGAGACGCTTAGCAACCCTAAAGATATTGCCAATGCGTTTAAGGATTATTATGAGTCCTTGTACAATCTAAATGTAGATTCATCTACTCATCAACCTTCAGACAAAGAGATTGATGACTTTTTAAGTAGTGTTCACCTTCCGTCCATAGATCCAATTTCCCTGCAAAAACTGAATGCTCCCATTTCCACCCAGGAAGTTGAGGATGTTATTACATCATTACCCATGCATAAATCCCCAGGCGCGGACGGCTTCTCAGCTGAGTATTATAAAGCGTTTTCTTCGCTCCTAACACCTGAACTACTGAAAATTTTTAACATTGCAGCTTCATCAGGCTCCTTCCCGAATGAAATGCTCCAAGCGGTGATAGTTACATTACCAAAACCTGGCAAAGACTCGTCGCTGCCACAAAATTTTAGGCCTATATCACTGTTAAACTCCGACCTGAAAATTTATGCCAAAATTCTAGCAAATAGACTGATGGATGTAACTCCCTCTCTTATAGGTTTGGATCAAGTTGGCTTTGTGAAAGGTAGGCAAGCACCAGATGGCACTAGAAGAATGCTAAACCTTCTACGCTTAGCAGAGGTCACGCGAACACCTAGCACCTTCCTAGCTCTTGACGCAGAAAAGGCCTTTGACAGGGTCCATTGGGGCTATCTGTCGAAGACTCTACACAAATTTGGAATATCAGGTCCAATTCACATGGCCATAATGTCCCTGTACTCTAACCCTACTGCCAGAGTATACTCGTCCAGTATGCTCTCTGACACCTTTAAATTGTCAAATGGCACCCGTCAAGGATGCCCACTATCCCCAATTATCTTCTCCCTAGTTATAGAACCTCTAGCGGAATCAATCAGGTCCAATGTAGAAATCATAGGCATAGAATCTGGTTCTGGAGCCCATAAAATAGGACTTTTCGCGGATGACATCATTCTCACTGTCTCCAACCCATCGACATCTCTACCAGCCATCCAAAATATATTATACAAATTTGGGCAGATCTCCTTTTACAAAGTCAACACATCTAAATGCTACGCTCTAACACTTAACATCCCAAACGATGAAAAAAATAGATTACAAACCATATTCCCATGCAACTGGGATCCCCCAGCTATCACGTACTTGGGTGTGCAGCTAACCTCATCATCCGCCAAAATCTACCCGACTAACTACCCCCCGCTACTGAGTAAAGTAGATACGGAACTTAATCAAATCGGCACTCTACATCTCACATGGCTGGGGAGGACAGCCGCATACCAAATGCAGGTATTGCCTAAACTCCTTTACTACTTCAGGACACTGCCCATCCCAGTACCCCAAAAGTTCTTTACGCAACTAGAGGCATCTCTGAAAAAGTTTATTTGGGGGGGTAAAAAGCCAAGAGTTGCACTAGCACAGCTTTACAAACCTAAACACCTTGGAGGGGTGGGACTGCCGAATGCCCAACTATACTATAGGGCTGCAATTTTAGACCAAATACGATACTGGTTCTCCTGCCAAACAGACAACCGATGGTCAGACATTGAAAGCACAGTCACACCTGGACATAATCTTCCAGCATTAGCTTTTGCTGCCAGCATTAATCATAGAACCATCGCTCCATCGTACCCAACTATACAAGCATCCATAGATGCTTGGTCCTCTCTAACCAATACCCGCTTCACTGATACCCCCACCCACAAACTAATTCTTCCACTTGCATCCTATGAATATCTAATACCTAACTTCTCGGCACAATCTTGGAGAAAGGTGGGAATGCACTTCACAGTCCCAACTTTGAATGCAAAGAGTGTAATAGATAACTACAGGGCCTTCCAGATACATCACTATTGGCGTAGTACGCCAATTAAAGCAATAGAAATTCCGCAGAGACTGTGGGAATTTCTTATGAGCAAACCCCCAAATAACCTCAAAGGTATATCCCTCTTTTACAAATACGCGTCCCCACTCTATGTCCAAACTAAGCTCCCATGTATGCATAAATGGGAACAAGAACTTCAGAAAGAATTCCCTTTACACCAGTGGCATAAAGCAATACAATACAACAGTAAATCTTCGGCATGCGTGGACCACTGGGATAATGCTCAAAAACTCCTACACAGATGGTACTTTACCCCGGTCCGCCTTAACAAAATGAGCTCTGATACTTCACCTTTATGCTGGAGAAATTGCAAATCCACAGGTAGTCTAATCCATATATTCTGGAGTTGTGATGTCCTACACACATTCTGGTTAAAAGTACAATCACTCATTCGGAAAATCACCGGAATAGATTATACTATTAACGCTGCACTTGCACTATTGAACCTTGGTATAGAAAACTTCCCTCCTCTAATGAGAAAAGTGGTCACTCACGTCATGTTCGCAGCGCAAATATCGATTGCAAAAGAATGGCGCTCCCAAGCACCTCCCAATATCTCAGTAGTCATAGCTAGAGTAAATTCACAATATACTATGGAAAGGATGCTTGCTTATACCGAAAGACTTCCCTAAACTTCCATAGAAACTGGGAAATATGGAAAACATCCAAATACGCCTCCTTACAAATATGACAGGATATGCTATGTTATGATTTGATGAATGATCTCCATCAACGTCTAGTGGTATGAACTAATAGTAAGGTATGACTAGGAATGCTTGTCCAAATATGCTTACCCGCACAGTTTAGACTTATCCTTGTTTAATATTGGTTACTGTTTAAGCGTTCTTGATCCTACTGTTTAACTTAAGTCCTTGGACCCTCATTAAGGTCCAGGACGAACTACACAGCATCGTCCATACAAGTAGCCTGCTCACAGTGTGAACCCTAAAGGGGTGACAGGCCTATCCTCCTAGTGAGGCCTATGCCAATCCCTGCTTGTGTAGTTCCATACATAACTTGCAGGTTATACTCTTCTCCTTAGGATCTATACTTGTTAATCACTTTGTATGACTCTGTACTGTAAAATGTACATATATTCTGTATACACTGTGAAAAAAAAACAATAAAAATCTATGGTTAAAAAAGAAAGGCGCGCTTTGTGGCGTTTGCATGCCGTGTTTTACCAAATTTGCATGTATATGATAAGGAGCCGCCCTAAGCTCCAAAAACAGTATTATTTACGATTTTAGCTATTTAGTGAGACCAGAGTGATATGAGCAGCTGAGAGCAGCAGTGTAGTTGTATTTAGGCTGGGTTCACACTAGTGCGACACGACATCTGTCCTACTTTGGATCCGACTTTGCCCTGCGACATGAAGCCGACATATGTCCGACTTTCAATGAACGGGGATCCGACTTGGATCCCCGCCAATAGCAGGCACTGTGTTTGGTATGAATCTTGAGGAGGAACTCCAGGCCAAGATTTAAATAAAAAACCGGCATGGGTTCCCCCTCCAGGAGCATACCAGGCCCTTGGGTCGGGTCTGGTCTGGATTTGAAGAGGAACCCCTACGCCGAAAAAATGGCGTGGGGGTCCCCCCCAAAATCCAAACCAGACCCTTATCCGAGCACACAACCTGGCAGGCCGCAGGGGAAGAGGGGGGGACGAGAGAGCGGCCCCCTCCCTCCTGAACCGTACCAGGCCGCATGCCCTCAACATGGGGGGTTTGGTGCTCTGGGGCAGGGGGGCGACCTGCGGGCCCCCCACCCCAGAGCACCCTGCCCCCATGTTGATGAGGACAAGGGCCTCTTCCCGACAACCCTGGCCGTTGGTTGTCGGGGTCTGCGGGCGGGGGGCTTATCGGAATCCGGGAGCCCCCTTTAATAAAGGGGCCCCCCACCCTATGTGAATGAGTATGGGGTACATCGTAGCCCTACCCATTCACCTGGTGGAAAAAAATTGCAATAAAAAAACCACACAGCTTTTTAAAGTATTTTATTGCACAGCTCGGGGGTCTTCTTCCGACTTCGGGGGTCTCCGGTGTCGTCGCCGCGCTCTCCGGTTTTCTTCTGCCGGGCCACCGCTAACTTCTTTAGCTCTTTTGCTAGTGGAGGCCCGGTCTTCTCCGTCGCCTTCTCCCCTCTTCTCCTCTCTGGTTCTTCCTTTCTTCTGCCGGGCCTCTGCTAACTTCTTCTAGCTCTTTTGCTAGCAGAGGCCCGGTCTTCTCCGTCGACTTCTTCTTCTCCCGCTATCCGGTTCTTCTCCCGGTTCTTCTACCGCTTCTTTCTTCTGCCGGCCCCTCCACTAACTTCTTTAGCTCTTTTGCTAGTGGAGGGCCCGGTCTTCTCCGTCGCCTTCTTCTTCTCCCGCTATCCGGTTCTTCTCCCGGTTCTTCTCCCGCTTCTTTCTTCTGCCGGCCCCTCCACTAACTTCTTTAGCTCTTTTGCTAGTGGAGGGGCCGGTCTTCTCTGTCGCCTTCTTCTTCTCCCGCTATCCGGTTCTTCTCCCGGTTCTTCTCCCGCTTCTTTCTTCTGCCGGCCCCTCCACTAACTTCTTTAGCTCTTTTGCTAGTGGAGGGGCCGGTCTTCTCCATCGTCGCCGTCTGCGTCTTCTTCTCTCTTCTCCTCCTCGATGTTGACTCGTCGCTTCCTCTCGCAGTAATGGTAAATTTTCGGTCTGCAGAGATTAATATAGGCTTCTCATGACGTCACAGTCACATGTTCCCATGACGTCACACTCACATGCTCCGGGGCCATGTGCCCCGGAACATGTGACTGTGACGTCATGAGAAGCCTATATTAATCTCTGCGGACTGAAAATTTAGCATTACTGCGAGAGGAAGCGACGAGTCAAGATCGAGGAGGAGAAGAGAGAAGAAGACGCCGACAGCGACGACAGAGAAGACCGGCCCCTCCACTAGCAAAAGAGCTAAAGAAGTTAGTGGAGGGGCCGGCAGAAGAAAGGAAGCGGGAGAAGAACCAGGAGAAGTAACGGATAGCGGGAGAAGAAGAAGGCGACGGAGAAGACCGGGCCCTCCACTAGCAAAAGAGCTAAAGAAGTTAGTGGAGGGGCCGGCAGAAGAAAGAAGCGGGAGAAGAACCGGGAGAAGAACCGGATAGCGGGAGAAGAAGAAGGCGACGGAGAAGACCGGGCCCTCCACTAGCAAAAGAGCTAAAAGAAGTTAGCGGAGGCCCGGCAGAAGAAAGGAAGAACCGGAGAGGAGAAGAGGGGAGAAGGCGACGGAGAAGACCGGGCCCCGCTAGCAAAAGAGCTAAAGAAGTTAGCGGTGGCCCGGCAGAAGAAAACCGGAGAGCCGCGGCGATGACACCGGAGACCCCCGAAGTCGGAAGAAGACCCCCGGAGCTGTGCAATAAAATACTTTAAAAAGCTGTGTGGTTTTTTTATTGCAATTTTTTTCCACCAGGTGAATGGGTAGGGGTACGATGTACCCCATACTCATTCACATAGGGTGGGGGGCCGGCATCTGGGGGCCCCCTTTTTAAAGGGGGCGCCCTGATTCCGAAAAGCCCCCCGCCCGCATACCCCGACAACCAACGGCCAGGGTTGTCGGGAAGAGGCCCCTGTCCCCATCAACATGGGGGCAGGGTGCTTTGGGGTGGGGGGGCCGCAGGTCGCCCCCCTGCCCCGAAGCACCAAACCCCCCATGTTGAGGGCATGCGGCCTGGTACGGTTCAGGAGGGAGGGGGGGCCGCTCTCGTCCCCCCCTTTTCCCCTGCGGCCTGCCAGGTTGCGTGCTCGGATAAGGGTCTGGTTTGGATTTTGGGGGAACCCCACGCCGTTTTTCGGCTTGAGGGGTTCACCTTAAAATCCAGACCAGACCTAAGGGTCTGGTTTGGATTTTGGGGGGACCCCCACGCCGTTTTTCTGCTTAGGGGGTTCACCTTAGAATCCATACCAGACCTAAGGGCCTGGTATGCTCCTGGAGGGGAACCCATGCCAGTTTTTTCATTAAAATTCGGCGTGGAGTTCCCCTTCATGATTCATACCAAACATGGGACAGCGAGTTTGCCGAGGACCAGCGCGATGACATCGCGCTGGACACATTCTCGGCCGGCTAGTCTCCTCTAGGACACGACTTGAGCAGCTGCCTCACGCGCTCAGGTCGTGTCCAGGTCACCTGGCAGAGTCGCGCTGTCCCTGTGTCAGCCGGCACACGAGTCGCCCGCAAGTCAGATCCGACTTCCCGGGCGACCTCTATTCAAATCAATGGGCTCCCATAGGGAACCATTCATTTTCAATAGAGCGCCGCTGACATTTCTATTTACTATAACAGTGCACCGCTGCTTCCTGCGCCCAGTGAAGGAGTTATCAGGCGCACCAATTAAGGTTAGAAGCAGCGCAGCGCACTGTTATTAGTAAATCAGCCCCAAAGTGTATTTCACGTCAATATATGATCAATGATGTCACCTCGAAGATACTATCCCTTTGATTATATCACCAGTCGTCTGCCAGACCTGTCATTCAGGGGGAGGGAAGTGATGTGGAGGAGGAGGGAAGTGATGGGGCCAGGAATGTGTCGGTGGTCAGCAGTTCTTTTTCTCTTATGGTGGGTTGACGGGTGTCAGGTATTGTGATTGACGTAGATCTGCATTGCTGGTTAATGTAATTGTCAATGGACGTACATTGTGGAACATTTATTTTTTTTAAATTAAATGAAATATTGCATGTGTATTTATATACACTTTTTATTTTTTTTGTGAATGAGTACCACTTCCTCATTACTATGTCCCTCTTACTCATTCACATGGAGAGGTTGTATTTGGGTTCCCCCTTATTGTTATCTGAAATCGTCCAGATTTTGATAAACCTCTCACCCACAGATCCCAGAACCACTAGGCCAGGGCTATGGGAAAGAGGCCTTGGTTCCCATCAACGAGAAGAATATATACCTATACAATTATTTTCAAACCAACATTTAGTGTCACTTTTGCAATTTCAATGTTTCACTTTACACATTGCCAAAATGGCTGGAGCCCAATAAACAGATATTTATTACATTTGTTTTTGCTTTGGTGCATGTTACCAAAGGCAATGTCCAGCCTCCCTTGGCATTTCTTTGGCAATCCTTTCCTATAAGCCTAGAAAATGACCAATATTGTATTTTTAACATTCGCTCCCATTGACTTCATGTTTTATTCCTTGGTTTCTCATGTCACTTCAGCTTTCATATGAGAGGTCTGAGGTCACCTCATTTGCTGCCTTTTCAACTTCCTGGCCTTACACACTGTAACGGCACCCCAAGTATGAAAGGGGTTAACACCGTTAGGATATTCCCTTTCCAACCACACAACAGCCACCAGACACTCCAACCAGCCGAATAAGACCCCCATACGAATGATTCTCCCCCCCAGATACGAGACAACGCTCTGTATTCAAGTTCCAAAACAGGGAATCACTTTATTTTCAAAACACATGGTAACACATTTCTCTTCAAAACCCTCCCCTCCCATCCTTTGGGGAACAGGGCGGGTTAAACTGTCCAATGACAATGGTGATACAGGTCAGGTGTGTTCAAACTTCTCCTTTGATAAACAGTCTTAGGCAGGAGGGGTGATTCCCCCCCCCCCTCCTCACAGAAGACACTTCAACATCCCATAATATGCAGCCAGACGGTTGACCAGCTCCAATCCACATTGTCACAGTAGCAGACTTAATTCATAATAGACAATAGAATGCAAATAACCTTAACTCCTCACCGCAATGATTACACAACCCCCCCCCCCCCCTCACAGTACACATTCAATCTAGATACAATGTATGTGCAGCTTGAATATGGCCATCATAGGCCATATTGGGGTTTTCATTCACCCTGTGCCCCTAATAGAGACACAGGGTGATTGACACATAAGAGCCATTGGGGGAGCTGAAGCAAGGGTATCTCATACTTTCTAAGCGATTCTGAGTCCCCCGGGCCTTCCCGTTACACACACCATCTCCTAACTCCTGGGAGTGCTGAAAAGTAGTGTAGAGGTTTGTAGACAATTATAGGGCTGTGCTGTTTGACACTGTTATGCACTCGGGACCTGGGAGAAGATGTGTAAGGTCAGTTGATCAACTGAGCAGCACTCGGCAGACTTCAGGAGATCGATGGCAACTGGTGTTCAAGATAAAGTTCTGTGACCAGACAAAACAATCAGTTAAATGTGAGAGCAGATATAAACACTTTGAAAGACTGCATTATTACTGTATATACTCGAGTATAAGCCGACCCGAATATAAGCCGAGGCTCCTAATTTTACCACAAAAAACTGGGAAAACGTATTGACTCGAGTATAAGCCTAGGGTGTTCATCTGCATGCCTCACTGTGTCCATATGCATGCCTCACTGTGCCTCACTGTGTCCATGCCTCACTGTGTCCATGCCTCACTGTGACTAGACTGACGTTTAACATGGGAGTCTATGGAGGGATGCCCGGCTTTGAAAAATCGGTGCTCCCCGGCCATAGGTCCCCCGGACACCAAACTTTGCACACTTGTAGAGGAGGAATTGGGCTACATGTGTGCCAAGTTTGCGGTCCAGGGGACCTACGGATGGCCTGGATCAGGCACACAAAATTGAAGTCGGAAACAGACTTGAGTATAAGCCGAGGGGGGCATTTTCAGCACAAAAAAAGTGCTGAAAAACTCGGCTTATACTCGAGTATATACGGTATATAGCATTTCATAGTATATTCAAGGCCAAAACTTTTTTTTTTTGAGATGGAAGGCTTAAACCCTTTGTAAGGTCCTTGTGGCCATCTGTGTCCTGTTTATTTATTACAGGTACTTATTTAGTGCCATCAATTTACAAGGCACTTTATTTATTTTTTATGCATTCACCTCAGTCCATGTCTTCAAGAAGCTGACAATCTAAGGTCCCTCATTCACATTCATACATACACTAGAGCCAATTTACTTATCACCTATCGGCATGTATTTGCAGTTTGGAAGCATGCCAACAAAGGTGCAGGGAGAACATGCAAACTCCAGGCATGTAGTTCTATGGTTGGGATTCAAACCAACGACATTGCTTCTGCTAGGTGGAAGAGCTAACTCTAAAGTGAGAGGTAATCTCCTCACTACTAGGGATGAGCAAACCCGAACTGTAAAGTTTGGGTTCGTAGCGGACTTTTGGGTTTTTGGTTACCCGGACCCGAACCCAAACCCGAACAATGTACTGTATGTTCGGGTTCGGGTTCGGTGTTCGGCAATGTAATGGCGCATTTTAAAAAGCTGCAGGGCAGCCAATCAACATTCGTTTAACTTGTGTGCCCTTAGAAGCCATCACAGCCATGCCTACTAATGGCATGACTGTGATTGGCCAGTGCAGCATGTGACCCAGCCTCTATATAAGCTAGAGGCACATAGCACAGCACGTCACTCTGCTTCAGTTAGTGTAGGGAAAGGTTGCTGCTGCTGCTGCTTTGAGGGAGAGAATTAGATAGGAGTCCTGATTCAGGAATAAAATTACTCAGCGATCTACCTTGCTTTTGTTGTGTGGGTGCAGTGCACAATCTTTTTATCCTGCCCTGAGCCCAGCGCCAGAGAAAAGATAACTTTTATCCATCTGTTAGTTAGGTTGGCTTCGGCGGGCATTTTATGCAAGCTCAGTGCACCAGCACTGCATATGTTACTGTGAGATATACCCTTTAGATACTGTTCTCCTATTCTGCTATTCAAAAAAAATAAAATTTAGGGCAAAAAAATTTTTTTTGGTGCATTTTCTGCATATCTGTACGTGTGAGATAGACACTTTAGATACTGTTCTCCTATTCTGCTCTTCAAAAAAATAATAATTTAGGGCAAAAAAAATTTTTTTAGTGCGTTTTCTGTGCAAAAATTTTTTTTTGCTGCAATTTCTGCATACACCTACACCGTCACATCCACCGCCACCTGAACCTCCTACTCCATATGGACCTCGTCCTCCTAGGTCAAGATTATTATTTTTTATTTTTATGTATTTTATGTTATTTTAAGTTATTATTTCCCTATCCACATTTGTTTGCAGAGCACTTGCCATGCTCTTAACTAGTGATGAGCCGAACACCCCCGGGTTCGGTTCGCACCAGAACCCGCGAACGGACCGAAAGTTCGTACGAACATTAGAACCCTATTAAATACAATGGATGCGAACGTTCGAATTCTAAAGTGCTAATTATAACAACTATTATGCATGTTATTGTCCTAAAAAGGGTTTGGGAACCCGGGTTCTGCACCAGGGGACATGTATCAATGCAAAAAGAAGTTTTAAAAACGGTCGTTTTTCGGGAGCAGTCATTTTAATGATGCATAAAGTGAAAAAAAAAAAGTCAAATATTCCTTTAAATATCGTACCTGGGGGGTGTCTAAAGTATGCCTGTGAAGTGCCACGTGTTTCCCGTGTTTAGAACTGTCCCTGCACAAAATGACACTTCTAAAGGAAAAAAAAGCCATTTAAAACTGCTTGCGGCTTTAATGTAATGTCTGGTCCCGGTAATATGGATGAAAATCTTTAAGAAAAATGGCATAGCTACCCCATGACCCCCCCCCCTACCCCAGCCCATTACCAGCCCCTTTGGGTCTTGTATGGATATTAAGGGGAACCCCGCACATAAAATAAAAAAGGCCCTATATACTCTGAACAGCCGTATACAGGCGGTGCATACAAGACAGGGACTGTAGGTTTGTTCTTATGTAGAATCTGTTTGTAATTTTGAACAGGTACATTGTTGAAGTGTAGCTCCAGCCCAAAAATCTATTTTTAAACTTTTTGGAAAACATAGGTAAGGGTTATCACCCCTGTAACATTTGTTTTGCTGTCTGTGCCCCTGTTCAGAACATTTCACCTCACTTTCCGTCCCAATGTCAACTGTTTTTGAAATGTGGTGTTTTTCTTGAAACAAGGATTGCTGATAAAGCATCAGTACAGAGGAGACACCTTTCTCCCATATTTATTCTTACAGGAGAGAATTTTCCTTCCTAGGGGTAGATTTCCTCTCACTTCCTGTTGTCTTCTTGCGTTTGCAAGTAGGAGTCGTTTGTAAGTTGGATGTTTGAAAGTAGGGACCTGCCGTATATACTCTGCAGAAATAGGCCCCTTAGTTGTTGGTGTTGGCACAACACTGTAAGCACTCACAGTTACTCTTGGTTGGTGCTGGAACGCCCTGCTGTCAACTATTATATCAGGAATTTTAATTACATATAATTGTTGAACAGTGGTAGTAAAAATTGGGGCTTTGATGGTGGTGCTGGTGCCACAACACTGTAAGCCCTGACAGTTACTCTTGGTGGGTGCAGCAATGGGCCCTGCTGTGAATTATTAGATCAAGAATTGTAATTACATGCCCCTTTTGAACAGGGGCTGAAAAATTGGGCCTTTCGTGGTGGTGGTGGTGGTGGCGTTGCCACAACACTGTAAGCCCTCAGAGTTACTCTTGGTGGGTGCAGCAATGGGCCCTGCTGTGAATTATTAGATCAAGAATTGTAATTACATGCCCCTTTTGAACAGGGGCTGAAAAATTAGGCCTTTCGTGGTGGTGGTGGTGGTGGCGTTGCCACAACACTGTAAGCCCTCAGAGTTACTCTTGGTGGGTGCAGCAATGGGCCCTGCTGTGAATTATTAGATCAAGAATTGTAATTACATGCCCCTTTTGAACAGGGGCTGAAAAATTGGGCCTTTCGTGGTGGTGGTGGTGGTGGCGTTGCCACAACACTGTAAGCCCTCAGAGTTACTCTTGGTGGGTGCAGCAATGGGCCCTGCTGTGAATTATTACATCAAGAATTGTAATTGCATGCCCCTGTTGAACAGGGGCTGAAAAATTGGGCCTTTCGTGGTGGTGGTGGTGGTGGCGTTGCCACAACACTGTAAGCCCTCAGAGTTACTCTTGGTGGGTGCAGCAATGGGCCCTGCTGTGAATTATTAGATCAAGAATTGTAATTACATGCCCCTTTTGAACAGGGGCTGAAAAATTGGGCCTTTCGTGGTGGTGGTGGTGGTGGCGTTGCCACAACACTGTAAGCCCTCAGAGTTACTCTTGGTGGGTGCAGCAATGGGCCCTGCTGTGAATTATTAGATCAAGAATTGTAATTACATGCCCCTGTTGAACAGGGGCTGAAAAATTGGGCCTTAGGCACTGGTGGCACAACACTACAACCCCTCACAGATACTGTACTTGGAGCACAGCAATGAGCCCTGTTGCAAAGTATTGCTTCAAAAATTGTAATGACACGCCCCTGTTAAACAGGGGCTGAAAAATTGGGCCTTAGGCACTGGTGGCACAACACTACAACCCCTCACAGATACTGTACTTGGAGCACAGCAATGAGCCCTGTTGCAAAGTATTACTTCAAAAATTGTAATGACACGCCCCTGTTAAACAGGGGCTGAAAAATTGGGCCTTAGGCACTGGTGCCACAACACTCCAACCCCTCACAGATACTGTACTTGGAGCACAGCAATGAGCCCTATGGCAAATTATTGCTAAAAAAATTGTAATTACACGCCCCTGTAAAACAGGGGCTGAAAAATTGGGCCTTAGCCACTGGTGGCGGCACCCATAAACAAAAATGATCTTCCAAGCTATCATCATCAATCGTATCATTGAGGACTCGGAGGAGGAGGATAGCCAGTCAACATAACAGCACAGGCACTCAGCATCAGCATCAGTCTTGAAGGGATGTGACATGTTAAAATCAATTAGTCTGTTATATCAGCATCAGGTGTGTGGTAGCTGGTGGTGATCCAAGACTGGTTCATCTTGATGAAAGTCAGTCGATCAACCGAGTCGGTGGACAGGCGCACCCTGTGATCCGTGACAAATCCTCCAGCAGCACTGAATGTGCGTTCCGAAAGAACGCTGGATGCAGGACAGGCCAGTAGCTCAATTGCATACTGTGCAAGCTCTGGCCAGTGATCCATCCTCAAGACCCAGTAAGCCAGAGGATTTTCGGTGGGGAAGGTGTCCAAGTCTGACCTTGCCCCTAGATATTCCTGCACCATGTTTATCAGACGCTGGCGATGGTTGCTGGAACCGATCATACTTTGGGGCTGCGGACTAAAGAATTGTCTGAACGCATCGGTCAGACGGCCACCTTCCCCACCGCTCCTTCTTTGACTGGCCGAAGCCTCAGCAACTCGTTGTCCAGGACCAGGAGTTTGTAACCTCCCAGTCTCTGGGAACGCGTTGCACAGACCTTTCTGCAAGGCCTCCCGGAGTTGTCTCATCCTCTGCTCCCTCTGCGACGGTAACATAAGGTCCGCAACCTTACCCTTGTACCGTGGATCAAGGAGAGTGGCCAGCCAGTAATGGTCCCTCTCCTTGATCCGAAGAATACGAGGATCCTTCCGCAGACTTTGCAGGATCAGGGAGGCCATGCAGCGTAGGTTTGCTGAGGCATTCGCTCCGGAGTCCTCTGGGTCACTAAGGACGACATGATCCGCAGCCACCTCCTCCCAGCCACGTACAAGTCCACTGGTTTCTTGGGACTGTAAATCATCCCTAAAAGACTGCTGCTGATGATGCTGAGTGCCAGCCTCCACCTCCATGCTGACACAATCCTCCTCCTCCTCCTCCTCCTCCTCCTCCTCCTCTTCCTGTGCGATGGGTGGGACAGAAGGAACACTGTCTGGGTAAAGGGGGCCTTGAGAGGCAAGGAAGTCCTCCTCTTCCTGCCTCTGTTCTGCCTCAAGTGCCCTGTCCATTATTCCACGCAGCGTGTGCTCCAACAGGTGGACAAGAGGTACAGTGTCACTGATGCATGCACTGTCACTGCTCACCATCCTCGTGGCCTCCTCAAATGGTGCCAGGACAGTGCATGCATCCCTGATCATGCCCCACTGGCGTGGAGAAAAAAAACCAAGGTCCCCTGACCCTGTCCTGGTGCCGTAGTCGCACAGGTACTCATTGATGGCCCTCTGCTGCGTGTGCAGCCGCTGCAGCATGGCCAACGTTGAGTTCCACCTGGTGGGCATGTCACATATAAGGCGGTTCTTGGGCAGGTTCAACTCCTTTTGCAGCTCAGCCAGGCGAGCACTGGCATTATAAGATCTGCGGAAATGCACACAGACTTTCCTGGCCTGCCTCAGGACATCCTGTAAGCCCGGGTACCTGCCCAAGAACCGCTGCACCACCAGGTTAAGGACGTGAGCCACACAGGGCACATGGGTCAGTTGTCCCTGTCGGAGGGCGGAGAGGAGGTTGGTGCCATTGTCGCAAACCACCATTCCTGGCTTAAGCTGGCGTGGCGTCAACCACCTCTCGGCCTGGCCCTGCAGAGCAGACAGGACCTCTGCCCCAGTGTGGCTTCTGTCCCCCAAACACACCAGCGCAAGCACGGCATGGCATCTTTTTGCCTGCGTACTTGCGTAGCCCCGTGAACGGCTACGGAGCACCGCTGGTTCATAGGACAAACCACAGGAAGAGGCCATGGAGGAAGAAGAAGAGGAGGGGGTGGAGGAGAGAGGTGTGTCACAACCAGTAGTAGCATTTTGGAGGTGTGGCGGTGGAACAACCTCCAACACTACTGCACCTTGTCCTGCATCCTTCCCAGCTGCCAAAAGAGTGACCCAATGGGCCGTGAAAGAAAGGTAACGTCCCTGTCCATGCCTGCTGGACCATGAGTCAGCGGTAATATGCACCTTACCGCTGACCGCCCTGTCCAGCGAGGCCAAGACATTGCCTTCCACATGCCGGTAGAGAGCCGGAATAGCCTTCCGTGAGAAAAAGTGGCGTTTGGGAACCTGCCACTGAGGAACCGCACATTGCACAAACTCACGGAAGGGGGCCGAGTCTACCAACTGAAAAGGCAGCAGTTGAAGCGCTAGCAATTTAGCCAAGCTAGCATTCAACCGCTGGGCATGTGGATGGCTGGGAGTGAACTTCTTTCGACGGTCCAGCAGCTGGGGCAGGGAAATTTGCCTGCTAGAATCGGACGTCGGTGTACTGCTAGCAGAGTGGCCGCAAGTACTTGGCTGTGACACACCTAATTCTACACCTTCATTCCTCTCAGTGCATGTTTCAGAGAGGACTGAAGTTATAGTGGGGTTGGAGATCCCAGCTGATGCGGTGCAAGGAGAGGTCCGCTTTGTTCTTTGGTGTGGGTCTTTGAGGTAGGCTTGCCAACGAGCTGCATGGCAGGTCAACATATGTCTGGTCAGGCATGTGGTACCCAAGCGGCTGATGTTTTGGCCACGCGATATACGCTTGAGACATATGTTGCAAACAGCAGCTGTGCGATCTGATGCACTAGCCTCAAAAAAGGCCCACACCAAGGAACTTTTTGAATGACGGGCAGAGGCAGCGCCCTGCACAGGCGGAGCTCTGCGGTGTGATTCCGTCGGTGTACTGCCCTTACGCTGGCCACCAAAGGGCATCCTGCCTCGTTGGAGATGTGCCTCCTCCTCATCCTCCTCCTCCTCCTCTCTCCTATTAGGCACCCACGTGGAGTCAGTGACCTCATCATCCCCTCCCTCCTCATCACTGGAGCCAATCTGGCAGTATGCTGCAGCTGCTGGAACATGACTGCCAGATTGGTGTCCTTCTTGAGCATCCCCTCTGTCTGCTCTCACCCTACTGCCTTCCTGTAGCTGGGTTTCATCATCAGACCCTTCGAAACGCTGGGCATCCTCCTGGAGCATGTACCCAACACTGTGCTCAAACAGTTCGGGGGACTCCTCAGGAGGAGGACATGGTGGGTCTAGGGAAGGAGTGACTGATGATGAGTCTGACATTGATACCAGGGAAGAGGACGCTTTGGCAGCTGCTTTGCCAGTACCCTGAGCCTGGGTGAGAGAGGATGAGGAGGAGGAGGAGGGCTTGGTCATCCACTCTACCAAGTCTTCGGCATGATGTGGCTCAACATGTCCAGCTGCCGAAAAGAAGGACAAGCGTGTCCCATGGCCATGTGCTGATGACAATGCACCGCGTCCACGACCAGCACTGTTGCCCCCAGACACAGAGCCTGCTTGCCCTCTTTTATTGCCTCCTGACTGTCTGCCTCTCCTTGTTTGCCTTCCAGACATTCTAATAGATGGCCTGCAGGGAGATGGGAAAAAAGCAATAAGGGCTACCTTCAGGTGTCCTTCTCTGTCCCTTTACTTAAGGATTTCTAAATATGGTTGAGGATGATTGCTTTTGCACAGAATAGCACAACGACAATTTCCCTGACTGTCCAAAAAACAAGGATTTCAAAGATGGTTGATGAGGAATGCTTTAGCACACTATAGCACAAGGAGAATTCCCCTCACTTTCCTTCTTTGTCCCTAGAAACAAGGACTCGCACAGTGAAAGAAACTGACACTCTCCCTACCTAGAGTTTTCTGTCCCTAGAAAAAATGTTTTTTTAAAGCACACTATAGCACAAGGAGAATTCACTCACTGTCCTTCCCTGTCCCTAGAAACAAGGACTTGCACAGTGAAAGAAACTGACACTCTCCCTACCTAGAGTTTTCTGTCCCTAGAAAAAATGTTTTTTTAAAGCACACTATAGCACAAGGAGAATTCACTCACTGTCCTTCCCTGTCCCTAGAAACAAGGACTTGCACAGTGAAAGAAACTGACACTCTCCCTACCTAGAGTTTTCTGTCCCTAGAAAAAATGTTTTTTTAAAGCACACTATAGCACAAGGAGAATTCACTCACTGTCCTTCCCTGTCCCTAGAAACAAGGACTTGCACAGTGAAAGAAACTGACACTCTCCCTACCTAGAGTTTTCTGTCCCTAGAAAAAATGTTTTTTTAAAGCACACTATAGCACAAGGAGAATTCACTCACTGTCCTTCCCTGTCCCTAGAAACAAGGACTTGCACAGTGAAAGAAACTGACACTCTCCCTACCTAGAGTTTTCTGTCCCTAGAAAAAATGTTTTTTTAAAGCACACTATAGCACAAGGAGAATTCACTCACTGTCCTTCCCTGTCCCTAGAAACAAGGACTTGCACAGTGAAAGAAACTGACACTCTCCCTACCTAGAGTTTTCTGTCCCTAGAAAAAATGTTTTTTTAAAGCACACTATAGCACAAGGAGAATTCACTCACTGTCCTTCCCTGTCCCTAGAAACAAGGACTTGCACAGTGAAAGAAACTGACACTCTCCCTACCTAGAATTTTCTGTCCCTAGAAAAAATGTTTTTTTAAAGCACACTATAGCACAAGGAGAATTCACTCACTGTCCTTCCCTGTCCCTAGAAACAAGGACTTGCACAGTGAAAGAAACTGACACTCTCCCTACCTAGAGTTTTCTGTCCCTAGAAAAAATGTTTTTTTAAAGCACACTATAGCACAAGGAGAATTCACTCACTGTCCTTCCCTGTCCCTAGAAACAAGGACTTGCACAGTGAAAGAAACTGACACTCTCCCTACCTAGAGTTTTCTGTCCCTAGAAAAAATGTTTTTTTAAAGCACACTATAGCACAAGGAGAATTCACTCACTGTCCTTCCCTGTCCCTAGAAACAAGGACTTGCACAGTGAAAGAAACTGACACTCTCCCTACCTAGAGTTTTCTGTCCCTAGAAAAAATGTTTTTTTAAAGCACACTATAGCACAAGGAGAATTCACTCACTGTCCTTCCCTGTCCCTAGAAACAAGGACTTGCACAGTGAAAGAAACTGACACTCTCCCTACCTAGAGTTTTCTGTCCCTAGAAAAAATGTTTTTTTAAAGCACACTATAGCACAAGGAGAATTCACTCACTGTCCTTCCCTGTCCCTAGAAACAAGGACTTACACAGTGAAAGAAACTGACACTCTCCCTACCTAGAGTTTTCTGTCCCTAGAAAAAATGTTTTTTTAAAGCACACTATAGCACAAGGAGAATTCACTCACTGTCCTTCCCTGTCCCTAGAAACAAGGACTTGCACAGTGAAAGAAACTGACACTCTCCCTACCTAGAGTTTTCTGTCCCTAGAAAAAATGTTTTTTTAAAGCACACTATAGCACAAGGAGAATTCACTCACTGTCCTTCCCTGTCCCTAGAAACAAGGACTTGCACAGTGAAAGAAACTGACACTCTCCCTACCTAGAGTTTTCTGTCCCTAGAAAAAATGTTTTTTTAAAGCACACTATAGCACAAGGAGAATTCACTCACTGTCCTTCTCTGTCCCTAGAAACAAGGACTTGCACAGTGAAAGAAACTGACACTCTCCCTACCTAGAGTTTTCTGTCCCTAGAAAAAATGTTTTTTTAAAGCACACTATAGCACAAGGAGAATTCACTCACTGTCCTTCCCTGCCCCTAGAAACAAGGACTTGCACAGTGAAAGAAACTGACACTCTCCCTACCTAGAGTTTTCTGTCCCTAGAAAAAATGTTTTTTTAAAGCACACTATAGCACAAGGAGAATTCACTCACTGTCCTTCCCTGTCCCTAGAAACAAGGACTTGCACAGTGAAAGAAACTGACACTCTCCCTACCTAGAGTTTTCTGTCCCTAGAAAAAATGTTTTTTTAAAGCACACTATAGCACAAGGAGAATTCACTCACTGTCCTTCCCTGTCCCTAGAAACAAGGACTTGCACAGTGAAAGAAACTGACACTCTCCCTACCTAGAGTTTTCTGTCCCTAGAAAAAATGTTTTTTTAAAGCACACTATAGCACAAGGAGAATTCACTCACTGTCCTTCCCTGTCCCTAGAAACAAGGACTTGCACAGTGAAAGAAACTGACACTCTCCCTACCTAGAGTTTTCTGTCCCTAGAAAAAATGTTTTTTTAAAGCACACTATAGCACAAGGAGAATTCACTCACTGTCCTTCCCTGTCCCTAGAAACAAGGACTTGCACAGTGAAAGAAACTGACACTCTCCCTACCTAGAGTTTTCTGTCCCTAGAAAAAATGTTTTTTTAAAGCACACTATAGCACAAGGAGAATTCACTCACTGTCCTTCCCTGTCCCTAGAAACAAGGACTTGCACAGTGAAAGAAACTGACACTCTCCCTACCTAGAGTTTTCTGTCCCTAGAAAAAATGTTTTTTTAAAGCACACTATAGCACAAGGAGAATTCACTCACTGTCCTTCCCTGTCCCTAGAAACAAGGACTTGCACAGTGAAAGAAACTGACACTCTCCCTACCTAGAGTTTTCTGTCCCTAGAAAAAATGTTTTTTTAAAGCACACTATAGCACAAGGAGAATTCACTCACTGTCCTTCCCTGTCCCTAGAAACAAGGACTTGCACAGTGAAAGAAACTGACACTCTCCCTACCTAGAGTTTTCTGTCCCTAGAAAAAATGTTTTTTTAAAGCACACTATAGCACAAGGAGAATTCACTCACTGTCCTTCCATGTCCCTAGAAACAAGGACTTGCACAGTGAAAGAAACTGACACTCTCCCTACCTAGAGTTTTCTGTCCCTAGAAAAAATGTTTTTTTAAAGCACACTATAGCACAAGGAGAATTCACTCACTGTCCTTCCCTGTCCCTAGAAACAAGGACTTGCACAGTGAAAGAAACTGACACTCTCCCTACCTAGAGTTTTCTGTCCCTAGAAAAAATGTTTTTTTAAAGCACACTATAGCACAAGGAGAATTCACTCACTGTCCTTCCCTGTCCCTAGAAACAAGGACTTGCACAGTGAAAGAAACTGACACTCTCCCTACCTAGAGTTTTCTGTCCCTAGAAAAAATGTTTTTTTAAAGCACACTATAGCACAAGGAGAATTCACTCACTATCCTTCCCTGTCCCTAGAAACAAGGACTTGCACAGTGAAAGAAACTGACACTCTCCCTACCTAGAGTTTTCTGTCCCTAGAAAAAATGTTTTTTTAAAGCACACTATAGCACAAGGAGAATTCACTCACTGTCCTTCCCTGTCCCTAGAAACAAGGACTTGCACAGTGAAAGAAACTGACACTCTCCCTACCTAGAGTTTTCTGTCCCTAGAAAAAATGTTTTTTTAAAGCACACTATAGCACAAGGAGAATTCACTCACTGTCCTTCCCTGTCCCTAGAAACAAGGACTCGAACAGTAAAACACACTGACACTCTCCCTACCTATCCTTCTCTTTCCCTAAACTAAAGGAATCCAGGTTAAGCAATAAATAAATAAATGTCACTGTCCCTGTCTATGCTGCTCTTTCCCTGCTCCGGAACACACTACACTAGGCCGCCGTGCTGGCGGCCTTTTATAGTGTGGGGCGTGTACTAAACACCCTCAGCAATAATTGGCCACAGGCATCCTGCCTGTGGCCAATCATTGCTCTCCTCGCTGCCGGCGCTGTGATTGGCCAAGCATGCGGGGTCACAGTGCATGCTTGGCTAATCACAGCGCCTGGATGACACTGCGATGGCGTAGTGCATTGTGGGCCGTTCGCGTCACTCGAATTTGGCGCGAACGGCCCAAATCGTTCGATCTTCGTCGAACGATCGAACAGCCGATGTTCGAGTCGAACGTATGTTCGACTCGAACACGAAGCTCATCCCTACTCTTAACAACATTTTGCTGCCATTTGCAGCCCTCTAGCCCGTTACATTACTTTTTTAGAGCAATTTTAGTCCTCAAAAGTTCGGGTCCCCATTGACTTCAATGGGGTTCGGGTTCGGGGTCAAGTTCGGGTCAAGTTCAGGTCCCGAACTCTAACTTTTTTCTGAAGTTCGGCCGAACCCGTGGAACCCGAACATTCAGGTGTCCGCTCAACCCTACTCACTACAACACATCCCCACCAGAAATGTTCCACTCTATATCTGTTCTAGTGACAACTTCAAATTCGAGATTTTCCCATTTCCCATTTTCTCATCCCAGAACAAACAGGGGTAAATGGGGGAAACAGACAACAGTAAAAACCTGATATGGTTGATAACCCTTCCTAACTCCACCCAAAATTACAAAACAAGTTGGCTTACATTCATTGCCCCCAAGTCTCTTCTATAGAAGGTACAGTTTCGATATTTTGCACTAATGAAGACTAAGGCCCCATGCACACGAGACGCTGTTATTTGCTGTTGAACGCGCGTTCAGAGGCAGTTGGACGCTTTTTTCAACTGCTCCTGAACCCATTCAATGTTATCCTATGTGTCCATGCACACACTCTCGTTTTTTGGCGTTTACAAGCAGTTGCGTTTAACCTCGTTTTTCCAGAAGCAAAAAAATGGGTTCAGACGCAAAAGTTTTCCACGTTTCAGACGCTAAACGCTGCTAAACGCGGCTAAACGCGGCTAAACGCGGTACCGGCGTTTTGCCGCGTTTGCGTTTATAAGCGTTTTTAAAGGTGACCTATTTTTTAACATTAGAAATCTCAAAAATGATAGCAAATGATGAAAAACTATTAAAAAATATAAAAGAAAACTGTAATTGTTTGCATTGCATTGTGGACAATCCACAACTTGTGGCAGGTAACGTGGCAAGTGGACAATCAACAACTTGTGTCAGGTGATGTGGCCAGGTGACGTGGCCATGTGACGTGGCAAGTGGACAATCCACAGCTTGTGGCAGGTGACGTGGCCAGGTGACGTGGCAGGTGACGTGGCCAGGTGACGTGGCAGGTAACATGGCCAGGTGACGTGGCAGGTGATGTGGCAAGTGGACAATTCACAACTTGTGGCAGGTGACGTGGCCAGGTGACGTGGCAGGTGACGTGGCCAGGTGACGTGGCAGGTAACATGGCTAGGTGACGTGGCAGGTGACGTGGCAAGTGGACAATTCACAACTTGTGGCCAGGTGACGTGGCACGTGATCTGGCCAGGTGACATGGCAAGTGGACAATCCACAACTTGTGGCAGGTGACGTGGCTAGATGACGTGGCAGGTAATGTGGGCAGGTAACATGGCTAGTTGACGTGGCAGGTGACGTGGCAAGTGGACAATTCACAACTTATGGCCAGGTGATGTGGCCAGGTGACGTGGCAGGTGACGTGGCCAGGTGACGTGGCAGGTAACATGGCTAGGTGACGTGGCAGGTGATGTGGCAAGTGGACAATTCACAACTTGTGGCAGGTGACGTGGCCAGGTGACGTGGCAGGTGACGTGGCCAGGTGACGTGGCAGGTAACATGGCTAGGTGACGTGGCAGGTGACGTGGCAAGTGGACAATTCACAACTTGTGGCCAGGTGACGTGGCACGTGATCTGGCCAGGTGACATGGCAAGTGGACAATCCACAACTTGTGGCAGGTGACGTGGCCAGGTGACGTGGCAGGTGACGTGGCAAGTGGACAATCCACAACTTGTGGCAGGTGACGTGGCCAGCTGACGTGGCAGGTAACGTGGCCAGGTGACGTGGCAGGTAACATGGCCAGGTGACGTGGCCAGGTAACGTGGCAAGTGGACAATCCACAACTTGTGGCAGGTGACGTGGCACGTGATGTGGCCAGGTGACGTGGCAAGTGGACAATCCACAACTTGTGGCAGGTGACGTGGCCAGGTGACGTGGCCAGGTGACGTGGCCAGGTGACGTGGCAAGTGGACAATCCACAACTTGTGGCAGATGATGTGGCAAGTGATACGCTAAATACAAGTACACTGCTGCTCTCTCAGCTGCTGCTACTCACTCTGGTCTCACAAACTGGCTGAAATGGTTAAAATTTACTCTTTTTTGAGCTTAGGGAGGGTCTATGATGAAACGCTTATAAACGCAAACACGGTTAAACGCCGCTAAACGCGGCCGCAAACGCGGCAAAACGCGCGTTTATAAACGCCGGTTTCAGCGTTTAAAAACGTGTGTTCAGCAGAGTTTGCACCTGCGTCTCATGTGCATGGGGCCTTACAAGATTAAAGTGGTTGTAAAGGCAACCTTAATGCATTAGGTTAAAAAACCTTCTGGGTGCAGCTTTCCCCCAGCCTACCCTTATTCTGCATGATGTGCATGAGAGCAGCAGCTTTCCTGGGTCTCTTTCTTCTCATTGGCTCACACAGCCAGTGAGCCAATGAGGAGAGAGCGGGGGATGGGGTCAAGCCATGCTCTGTGGGTGTATGGACAATGTCTATTCATAGGAGTGCAGCTCAGGAGCAAGCCTGCTCCAGTGCCCCCATAGCAAAAGGCTTGCCATTGGGGGCATTAGGTGGGGGGAGGAGCCAGAACCACCTGTGGGGGATCCAAAAAGAAGAGGATTGGGGCTTCTCTGCGCAAAACCATTGCACAGAGCTGGTAAGTACAACACGTTTTTTATTTATTTTATTTTTTTAATTACAAGCTTTAGAATCACAATAAAGTTAAGTGCCCAAGTACAAGAAGGAAATGATTCACAACTCTGCTCAGTATCTTAAAGTTTGTTTTTTGGATTTCTTAAGCAGTTATTGCCCAACTATGAGGTGCCCGTCACCATGCCTTTCAGCGAGGTGGAAACATCATGCAGCTTTAACATTCATGCTGAGAGGGGAGCAGAGGGATCCTGATGACAGTGATGGCTTCCAGGATCTTTGCTTGAGTTAATTGGCAAACTGGAACGTGCTCACATAGTTTCTTGTCATTTATTCAGTGTTATAGACAAGAAGCTGTGTGAGCAGTCTCCGGCCTGCTAGTTATTAACACATGCAAAACACTCAAAGCTCAGGAGCCATCATGATAGAACAGCTCCCTTGATTCCCTCAATCTTCAGCAGAAAGGTGGTGGGAGGGTATAGCTGAACTTCAGGCACATATTAAAAGACATCGATGAATGCAGTTATGCATATATATTAAAATGTATTTGAATGTACTTTAACAGCAACTAATATAAATTCTTTGACAGCAGCATTAGGAGAGGGTGCAGCCATAGGTGCCAACCAGATGTCCCGCATTCATTTGTACTGATAGAAAGAAATGGGAGATGACCTTATCAGTCTATTTCTCATTCTCTGTCAAATCACATGCTGGGGCTGGGAGGTGACTTAAGCCAGTCATAGATGGAGTGATTTGCTTTTCTGCAAACAAGGGTTGCAGGAAAGAAAATTGTTTAATTACCCCATCAACACAGTCAGCGTTGATAGGGGAATCCCCCCCGCAGAGCCATTGTGTTCTCCCGGCGGGGGCGGGAAGTCGTCCCTACTGGAAGAACACAGTGATTACTGCTAGCAGCTATAATAGGCTCTAGCAATAATGGAATGTACAATCCGACAGGCTGGTTGTACCCAAGTTATTCGATCCATCAACTTGGGTGCATTCAGCCTGCCCATACATGGTTTGAGATTCTTCATCCTGTATAGTTAAAAAGCTCTTAAAGTTTGCAGTGTGGAGTGTGCGTGTGGGGAAGGGGGAGAGGGGGGGCACTGCTGTCCTCCAAGCTGTACCACATAGGGGGTCTGTGCGGAAAAAAAACGCTTTTGCAATGGAGCCAGAAAAAACTTCATATATTGTAGTCTTTTTTATTGACCATTGTTCCATACAAAGTTCAAATCTTGGACATTAAAACAAAACAATCGAGCTGGATAAATAAAATATCACTCAAACATGCATAGCAAAAACCATGAGCAAAGAACTTACAAAAATGTAATAAAAATATGTCAGAGTAATAATACTACAACATTAGCAGCGCTATTGAACCTATCAAGAATAAAAAAAGTTTCAATAGCGCTGCTAATGTTGTAGTATTATTACTCTGATATATTTTTGATACAATTTATTTACATTATAGTAGCTGCTTTACTTTGTTTTTTAATTTCAAAAGTTTTTTATTAGGACATAATATAGAATACAACAAGAAGTAGTCAGAAATGGAGAATGTATATCATTCACGGTACATACAAAGAATAACCATTACAAAACATCAGAAGATTAGTGAATTAAGTGCTATCATTTGTCGCTGATCAATATCAGGGAGGGTGTTATCATGGTGGCATCAGTATGTATCAGCAGGGGTGGTCCCCAGAACTTCGACATCAAGTAACATTGTTCATTTACATCAGGTTCATAGGGTATC
This sequence comes from Rana muscosa, assembly GCA_029206835.1. Taxonomy (NCBI): domain Eukaryota; kingdom Metazoa; phylum Chordata; class Amphibia; order Anura; family Ranidae; genus Rana; species Rana muscosa. The sequence goes on from CM055118.1 coordinate 287,534,583, forward strand.
AAATATGTAAAATCACAGCCTCAGAGGCTTGTTCTTGCTGAGGGATTAAGGGAACAGAGGTACAAGCGGAAATCGCGGAAAAGGGAAAGGCGAGTAAGGAGAGGGGGGGCACACAGGGGAGAAAGAGGAAGAGAGAGAAGAGAAAGGGGGGAGGAGGAACGGTGTCGGCGGGGCCGCGGTGTGGCCAAAGGGACCACCACGTGCAAAGGTAGAGATAGATGGGAGATCATGGGATAAGGAGGTTGGGATCAAAGTCCGGGGGCAGAAAGTTATCAACCCATGGGGTCCATATTTTAGTGTGTCGAGGGACACGGTCTAGCAATGTGGCCTCAATTTTGCTGTGGATCATAGCTTGGGTTACTCTATTCTTTGTTTCTGCTATGTGAAGTTTCGGGTCTTCCAGGCTTTGGCAATTGTTTGCTTGGCAGCAGTAGTCAACTGGAGGAGGAGACTGATCTGATTTCTGGTGTATTCTCCCTGGATATGGTTTAGGAGTGCTAGGGCCGGGTCAGGGATCACAGTTTCATGCAATATTGTGGAAATCATTTGAAAGACAGCCTTCCAGAATTGTTGTGCTATCTTACAAGACCACCAGATATGAAGATGGGTGCCATGGTCACTGCATCCTCGGAAACAGTTCGAGGGATAATTCGGTACAAATTTAGATATTCTTGCTGGAACCAGGTACCAGCGCATTAAAACTTTATAATTTGTTTCAAGCGCTACCACATTTTGGGAGGAAGATTTGGTAGTGGCCCAAATATCGGACCATTCTTCAGGAGTGAGAGAAATATTTAGGTCATTTGACCACTGTGCAGCATATAAAGGGAGGGCAGCTGATGATGTGGAGAAGTGGCTATATAGGCTAGATATAATGCCTGGGGCATGAGGGTCTGCTGCGCAGATTTTCTCGTATAGAGATTGGGTGTTCAGACTAGTGCAAGGGCCGACTATTGATTTGACAAAATGGAGTACTTGAAGGTAGCGGAAAGATTCCGAGGCTGGGAGTGTGGTGCTGGATTGGAGATCCAAGAATGATTTAAAAGTGGAGTTGGCGGTAAGGTCGCATATTTTAGTTATGCCCGCTTGTGACCAGCAAGAAAAGGTGCTGGGTTGAGTGTAGGCAGGGTAGAATGAAGGGTGGCGTAAGAAGGATAATAGGGGGTTGTGTGGAGAGATCAGTTTAAAGGGGTCGCGTAGTCTGTCCCATAGCTTTAAGGAGTGGTGGGTGATGGGGTTGGTAATATGACCACGGACGGAAGGGGGTAACCACAGAATATTATCAACTGTTAGCGGGTAAAGGTCTATAGCTTCAAGGGAGACCCATTTCGGGGTTTCAGTAAGCGCGTGTAATAGGGCTAGTTGGGCTAATTGGGCTGCATGGTAATATATGGCAAAGTTTGGGATGCCCAGGCCCCCGTGTAGTTTATGGCGAAGAAGGATGATTTTCGGGACTCTGGGTTTGGTGAGGCCCCATATATATTTAAAGACTCTAGATTGAATAATCCGGTGGAAATAGGAGGGGACATTGATTGGGAGGACTCTATATAGATATAAGAGTTTGGGAAGCAAGGACATCTTAACAGCTGCCACCTGACCCAGCCAGGAAACACATAAAGGCTTCCAGGTGTCCAAGATAGATGTCAGCTGTGCCAGCATGGGGGGATAGTTAGCTTGGTACAAAGAGGCTGGATTTCCGGTCAGTTTTATACCAAGGTACGGGAGAGAGGTAGTAGACCAGGTAAAGGGGAAGTTTAGTTGTAAGTGGGTGACTTTGTGGGGTGGGAGAGATACATTGAGAGCTTTAGACTTTGTTTGATTAACCTCTAAACCTGAAATGGAGGCAAATTTATCCAGGGTTTGAATAAGGTTAGGAAGGGTGGTGCGGGGTGATGTCACAAATAGGAGTGCATCATCTGCAAATAGGCAGATCTTATGTGAGGTGGAAGCGATTTCTAGACCTTTAATATTAATGTTTGTTCTAATCAAAGCTGCCAATGGTTCGATAGCTAATGCAAAAATTAAGGGGGAAAGGGGGCATCCCTGTCTAGTACCTCTCGCTATAGGAAAACAGTCCGAGCGAAATCCTGAGTATCTAATATAGGCTTGCGGCTGGTTATATAGGGAGTTTATCCACTGTAGAAAATGTGGGCCAAAGCCCCAGCGTTTAAGAATGTAGTCTAGATATGGCCAGGACACCGTGTCAAACGCCTTCCTTATATCAAGAGATAATAGGTGCATTGGGATATGACGGGTTTTTGCAATATGTTGAAGGAGTATCACTCGTCTGATGTTGTCGCTGGCTTGCCTACGGGGTATAAAGCCTACCTGGTCTTTGTTTATTAGTTTGCCGATAAAAGGGTTGAGGCGAAGTGCCAATATTTTAGCCAGGAGTTTGATGTCCAGGTTAAGTAGGGAGATGGGTCTAAAATTAGACCAAAGGGAATTATCAGTGTTAGGTTTGGGTATCATTGCTATAATTGCTGTCAGCGTGTCTCGGCCAAGGACCTGGTTCTGTAGTAGGGCGTTGAACGATTTACTTAAGAGGGGAGCTAGAGTTGTGGCAAATTTTTTGAAGTATGTGGCAGATAGTCCATCTGGGCCTGGTCTCTTATGGGATTTGAGGGTTTTTATCGCTGCAAGGACTTCTTCTGTAGAAATGGGTGCTTCTAAGGGGTCACGTTCTGAGACCGACAGAGTGGGCAGAGGAGTGTCCTGAAGGAGTGAGTCAGCGGCGGAGTGGGAAAAGGTAGATTTAGCTTTATAGAGGTCTTCCAGACGCTTGCGAAATTCACTTAGAATTTTGATAGGGTTACTAGTGTATGTGTTTTTTTCGATCCGTAATCTGATGGGAACATGGTTCCGTTCTGGTCGACGGAGACGCATGGCTAGAAAAGTATCGGGTTTGTTAGCCTTAGTGTAAATTGTATGGTTGGATCTGCGGATGGCCTTATCGGCCGATTCAGCCAGCAGCAGATCCAGTTCAGTTCTGGATTTTTCCATTGCTATCCTATGGGGCTCAGTTGGGGTTGTCTGGAACTGAAGATAGTTCTGGTGGAACTCCTTTTCAAGATTGGCTAGTTGGAGATTCTTATCCCGTTTGAGGTGTGTAGATACCGATATGCATGTGCCTCGTATTACCGGTTTGTGTGCCTCCCAAAGGAGAACCAGAGAGATATCAGGGGTATTATTATGACGCAAGTAATCTGTGAGGGCCACCTGAATGTCAAGACAATAAGATGGGTTGGTAAGATGAGCTTCATTAATACACCAGGAGCGGTCACTGGTTTGGGGGATCAGGGAGGAAATTGTGGTAAGCACTGCACAGTGGTCCGACCACGGTATAGGTTGTATAAAGGAGTTGACAAGTATTGGGGAGGATGCAACCAAAAGGAATATATGATCAATCCTTGAAAAGGATTTATGGGGATATGAGTAGAACGTGAAGTTCTCCTTTGTTGGGTTGCATTCTCGCCAAGTGTCAAGCAATGAGGCTTGTTGCAGTAATTTTCTAAAACGTGTGGAGGGAGTATACTGGTCTGGAGCATATGGAGATTTATCCTGTGTGGCTGGAGCAGCGAGTTGGAGTCACCGCAAAGGATCACCGTGCCCTTGCAATGTATCCTACATACGCTTTTTTACATTAGCCGAGGCAGTATACACTTGGGGGTATCGGGAGCTAAAGAATTTTGGGGTCGCTTGCGCCGTATAGTGGGTTTCCTGGAGGGCCACAATGCCAGCTTTTAATGCTATGAATGTGTGGAAGGCCTTAACTCTTTTATGTGGTGAGTTGAGTCCCTTTACAATAAGAGAAAGAATGTTCAGGGGGGCCATGGGGAAAGATATGAGACATGAGACAAAGGGGTCCCAAGGGCCCCGCAGCCCCACCGACAAGGATCAGGAAAGAAGAAGATACAAGGGAGAAAGGAGAGAAGAAAGGGGAAAAAGAAAGGGTAACAATTGTAAGGCAAGTGGATGGATAGATAGAGTAAATATTAATGGGGTTTGGTCGCCCGACCAGATAGTGGACAGACTCGCCAGTCAGCCAGCCGGCTCGCGAGTGTGCACACCATGTAAAGGGGGCGGCAATGACAGCCTCCCGCCGCTAATGGGGGATTGTGGTTAAAGCTTTAGAAAATTAAACAAACAAGAAGTAACAGGAAAGACAGTGGTTATGCAGGTATTGCAATATAACCTATGTTTGTCTGGTGTCACACAGACCTCCAGACTAACCCTATGGAGACATGGTATAGGGATACACAAATACTCAGGTAGGGTATATCCGTATATATATATCCTCTTATATGCATTTAAAGTAAGAAACAAACAGAGAAAAAAAAACAAATAACCGTTCATAACAAGTCAATTTACCAAAGTTGTGCACAGGTGGACAGAAAATAGGCAGTAGTGTCCGGGTCGCCGCATGCGCCCAGGGAGAGCCCTGAGCACATGCGGCGAGCCAGAGAACAGGTGCCAACTAAAGTGTTACATAGTGAATGTTGTGCAAAAATTATAGTACATTTTCCCAAAAAGGGGACAGCATAGGAAAAGGAAGAGGAAAAAAAAGGAAATAACCTTCTTGGTTTTCTTGAACAGTAAGGTAAGTAAATAAAAAATAAAAAAAGGGGGAGGGGAAAAAAGTTTTCTCTTCTTTTGTTTTCCTTTTCCCTTTAACACCTGCTGGTGAGAAAGAAAATATAAAAGATACATGGGGCCTGAGCCCCCGCAACCCCGGGGAGAGGGGGGTAGGTGGACTGCATAGACATCCCTCTTACCAGTAGGGGGTGTCTATCACGGGACAGTCCTCTTTTAACTTGATTGAAGAGTTATCATCTAGTCATGGAATGTAGGTTAGCTTCAATCAAGGGGCCTCCGGTGGCAAACAAAAAGTGATTATGAGGGGAACAAAAGTAAATTCAACGTGGGGAGTAGACTTGTCGGCCCGGCGAAATGTCCCTGGGTGGGCGAGCTGGTGTGCCTTTACGGATGGATGAAGGGCCAGGATTAGATCTCCTTGGAGTAGCAATATAGGGATGTGCTGCTGCCCGGGCGGGGGTGCGAGGCAGTGTCGTCTCCGCTGGTTGCTCCGGGGTAGTTAGGTGCAGGGATTCAAGAAGACGTTGGAGGGATTTCGGTGATGTACAGGAGTGTTGCTGGCCCTGGTAGGAGAATTGCAAAGCAAAAGGGAAGCGCCAGGTGTATTTAAGTTGGTGCTGCAGAAGAATCTGGAGTTGTGGTTTCATGGCACGGCGTTTAGCAATCGTAGATGGAGCTAGGTCAGAGAACAGTTGATACGTGTGACCCTGGAACAAGAGAGTGTCTTTATTGTGAGCAGCAGCTAGGAGTTGTTCCTTTGTACGGAAAAAGTGCAGCTTATTGATAATATCTTGCGGCGGCCCGTCTTGCTGGCGGCGGGTCAGGGCCCTGTGTATTCTATCGAATTCCAAGCATTCTATTGGTATAGTGGGTGATAGTTCTTGGAATAGTGCCATCGAGAAAGATAGCAAGTCTTCCACATTTTCAGGAATACCTCTCAAGCGTAGGTTTGATCTACGGGAGCGATTTTCAGCGTCCTCGAGACGTGAGAGGAGCATGTTGTTCTCATCACGGAGGGCTGCCTGCTCTTGAACCTGCTCTTGGAGTGTAAGCTCTATATCGTCTACCCTGGTTTCCAGGTCTGCTGTGCGCTGGCCTAGCTCCCTGATCTCACGTGACAGCCTGCTAGTTATCTGGTCAGATGTGGCTTTTAGGGCCTTTTGTAGCATAGCTTCCATAAACTGTAAGAAATCACCCTGGGACATACCTGGGGAAGGCAGAAAGGAGGGACCGCTGATTTGACCGTCTGTGTTGTCCTCATCTTCACTTTCGGCGGTGGCTTGTCCCGGCCTTTCTGGTGAGGCAACGTGCTGCTTAGCCAGGGCCTTCGCCGCCATCTTGGACGAGGCGTGGGCCAGGGCGTCTTTGATCGGCTTGGGTTTAGATTTACCGCGATGGCCGGTTAAAACCATCCCAGATGATGCTGTGACCGTTCCGGAGGCTATATTCGGCAAGAGCGGGGTTGCAGGGCGGCTCAGGCACGGCGTATGATCCCGATGTTGCGGCGGGAGGTGCGGAGCTCTAGTGGAACACGTCCGCCATACAGAGCCTCGCGCATGCGCCCCTTTACTTTGTTTTTTAACAAATCTCTGTGAGCGCTGAGGGAGAGATATAGAACATTGTTTTCATTTTTTCTCAATTTTTGATTAACTTACAAAGATGGCTGCCACTTCCGGATGCAGCGTGACATCTGCACGTAACTCCACCCCGACTCCTGCTTCTGGGCCTCTACTCACTGTGTCTCCGGATACTTCGATACTCCCTGCCTAATATTGGCTAGACACTTCTCCTGGTATTCTCCAGGCCAGTACCTCAGTGCACACCCTGGACTTGGCTCCAACTGCTGCCAGGAAAATAGGCCCCCCAGCTCCCACTTAGCTGGGACCTCGATGAACTCTCTTCAACAGACCTCTCTACTCCCACTGAGCTGGGACCATGGTGAACTCTTTGCAAGCTTCAGCTAACCTGCCCAGAAGAGCAGCAGCCCTCCAGGCTGGGATCTTCTCCTCTTGAACTATAACTCCGCTGCTTCAGACCTCCAGCTATTTATCTCCTTCTCAGCCACTTAATGGGCACGCCCCCCCACCCCCCACCAAGGATTGGCTGAGACCGCATACATATTCAGGCCCAGGGTCTGCCTCTTCCAGACCATTAAAGTTCAAATTTTCTGTGTTATTACTATGCTGCCCAACTAGCTCAGCTCACACTATACCTTGCAAAGGTAGAAATTCCACTATGGGTAGGCTTAGAAGCAATTGACCTACACCCCCTATCCGTAGGTAATTTCCTATTGATGTCCAGATCTGATTGTGGCTCCATAACCAATCCTATAACCCAGCACTCTCTCCAACTCTGGGATAAGTTATGGGGCCCTTTCAACCTTGCGTCCCCTCATATTCCACTGCTTACCTTCTTTAGTCACCCAAACTTTTATCCTGCTTTCTGGGACCCAATCTCGTTCCAAGCCTGGTCTTCATTGGGATTGAGTCGCATATACGATCTCGTCACCAGCAGTACCCTGAAAACTTTCCCCGTATTTCAGGAACAATCTCAAATGCCTCCCAGTGAGTGTTTTAAATACCTCCAGATCGCTCACTTTGTTCATCTCTAGATAGCTTATCTCTGCATGAGGGCGTATGCAACTCAGATCCGTGCGCCCCCCGGAATCATATCTCGTCTATAAAGTCACCTTCAATCCCCGCCATCTAGTATACCATCATATGCTGCACAGTAATCCAAAAGACCTGGAGATTGACCTAGACATAAAGGATTGGGAGGATATATGGGCTACCCCTAAAACATCCTTTTAAAACATCATTGCTCTCGAAACAAATTACAAGGTTTTAATGAGGCGATATTTGGTCCCGGCAAGGATGTCTAAATTTGTGCCTGGTTATCCCCTGTGTGCTTCCGGGGTTGTGGTCACTGGTCAAGTGGGCACGCATGCACATATTTGGTGGACGTGCCCGGTTGCTTTACTCAATGTTAATTTGGCGCTTCTCTCTCCACCTTTTGCTTTCCTTTTGTTCACAGTGATCGGGTTCCTCAGCCCGTGCCTGAAGCAGCCTCGCTCCCTTTACAGCCTCCATTTAGAGACTTTTTTAGAGACTAATTTTTAGGGGTTCATCCCCCAGAACTTTCAATCCACTCACCATTGACATGGTTGCACCTTCATCAATCAGCATGCAGATGCATGCCTTTTCATTTAAATTTTAAACTTTAATCTTTTTCATAAGATGGTTTAGCGCTGAACATTATACCAATATTGTGTATGTGTTTCCTCCTAATGTTAATTTGTACCTTTTCCGTCTCTTGCGCTTTTGAATCACGTAACCTTAGATTGTACTAGAGCTTCATCTCCTTATGACAGCTGCCAAACAAACGATAACGCAAGCCTGGAAACCCCCAAAATTATGTATCCTTGAGGTTAAAAACAGAATCACTCAGGCCATGATTCATGGTAAGATCGAGGCCACCATTCAAGACAGAATCCCCCAAAACTTAAAACTTGGCAACCTTGCGTGGACCAGTTCCTACCTCCGAACTTTGACAAAGCTCTCTTGGAGCCTTGATTCCTCTCCCCCCCCCCCATCCCCCTAGTAAAAGTGTTGCTCCGAAACTCGGGCCCATGCGGTACCTCCTACCCGCTCTCTCGCAACTCCTTCCCCTCTTCCGCCTTTCTTTTCTTTTCCTCTTGACTATTCTTCCCTTTAACCTCTTCCTCTCATCCCCCTTCTCATGTTTACCTTTGGTAATGTGTTATATAGGTACAACTTTCTCAGTTTTTTGCCTGCCTCCAGGCCATCTAGTGATACTTCATCCTTGACCTTATATTTTTGTTAGCATTCTAAATCACTTTGAACCTCTAATAACAACAATGTTTCATTTGTTTTCCTTGATCATTGTATACACTGTATTGGTCTTTTGACACCAATGTATACTCCTTGTTTTTCTGTGATAAGTTACTAATAAAAAAGTTGAACAGAAAAAATTTGAACCTTTCTAGCAACCTATTCTGGGAGGTTGCTACACAGGTAAAATGGCTCCCAATATATTCATTTAATTTGTGTATTTAGCTGTTTGTATGGAGTTCAGCCACAATGGGAGCCTTCTTTTAACCACTTCAATACCAGGCACTCCAAAGAGGAATATTCTAGGGTGCTTCTACAAGGGCAGTAGAGGTAGTGTAAAGGGATTAGAGAGCCCTTTGCTAAAAGCAGGGATGAGGACAGAGGGAAAAATTGGAAGGACACAAGCAATAATGCATTTACTATTTTGGAGAGTGAAACCTTATGCTCATGTTTAACACCTTGTAGCCACTGAAGCCATGGCTTAGTCTCTTTGAGCACCCTCTGACTTCACATTGGTGGAACTAAGGTTCCTTTAAAAGGATCACAAATGCTGACCCTGGATTCTGATGTTCCCATTTTGTATTTTGTTGTAGCAACTTACTGACCATTTGCCTAACCATGTTTTTCAGGGTGACATGTTGCTTCTAAGTGAAGCGTGTCAGTAAAGTGTCTTTCCTTTATAATTTGCTGTATACACACTTTCCAACAGTTCCTCCTTTAGGACTAGACTCTGCTGTCCGTTTTTCCTCCTGTCGTTCTTTTTATTCTGATGTATGGACCTCTATAAATAAATGTTCTTTTTTTTTTCAAAAGTGTTTTATAGCAATACCCCCAGACAGGACCTTTTAGTAGATGATAACGACGACAGCAGAACAGATAATGATGATGACTTGTGTTTTCTCCCCGCTTGTACAGGAGGCTGCCAGCACACTAGGGATGAGCTTCGTGTTCGAGTCGAACATACATTCGACTCGAACATCGGCTGTTCGATCGTTCGACGAAGATCGAACGATTTGGGCCGTTCGCGCCAAATTCGAGTGACGGGAACGGCCCACAATGCACTACGCCATCGCAGTGTCATCCAGGCGCTGTGATTGGCCAAGCATGCACTGTGACCCCGCATGCTTGGCCAATCACAGCGCCGGCAGCGAGGAGAGCAATGATTGGCCACAGGCAGGATGCCTGTGGCCAATTATTGCTGAGGGTGTTTAGTACACGCCCCACACTATAAAAGGCCGCCAGCACGGCGGCCTAGTGTAGTGTGTTCCGGAGCAGGGAAAGAGAAGCATAGGCAGGGACAGTGACATTTTTTTTTCTTGCTTAACCTGGATTCCTTTAGTTTAGGGAAAGAGAAGGATAGGTAGGGAGAGTGTCAGTCTGTTTTACTGTGCTAAACCTTGTTTGTAGGGACAGGGAAGGACAGTGAGGGAAATTCTCATTGTGCTATACTGTGCTAAAGCATTCCTCATCAACCATCTTTAAAAAAAAAATTTTTATAGGGACAGAAAACTATAGGTAGGGAGAGTGTCAGTGTGTTTTACTGTGCTAAACCTTGTTTGTAGGGACAGGGAAGGACAGTGAGGGAAATTCTCATTGTGCTATACAGTGCTAAAGCATTCCTCATCAACCAGCTTTAAAAAAACATTTTTTATAGGGACAGAAAACTATAGGTAGGGAGAGTGTCAGTGTGTTTTACTGTGCTAAACCTTGTTTGTAGGGACAGGGAAGGACAGTGAGGGAAATTCTCATTGTGCTATACTGTGCTAAAGCATTCCTCATCAACCATCTTTAAAAAAAAATTTTTTTATAGGGACAGAAAACTATAGGTAGGGAGAGTGTCAGTGTGTTTTACTGTGCTAAACCTTGTTTGTAGGGACAGGGAAGGACAGTGAGGGAAATTCTCATTGTGCTATACTGTGCTAAAGCATTCCTCATCAACCATCTTTAAAAAAACATTTTTTTATAGGGACAGAAAACTATAGGTAGGGAGAGTGTCAGTGTGTTTTACTGTGCTAAACCTTGTTTGTAGGGACAGGGAAGGACAGTGAGGGAAATTCTCATTGTGCTATACTGTGCTAAAGCATTCCTCATCAACCATCTTTAAAAAAACATTTTTTATAGGGACAGAAAACTATAGGTAGGGAGAGTGTCAGTGTGTTTTACTGTGCTAAACCTTGTTTGTAGGGACAGGGAAGGACAGTGAGGGAAATTCTCATTGTGCTATACTGTGCTAAAGCATTCCTCATCAACCATCTTTAAAAAAAAAATTTTTTTATAGGGACAGAAAACTATAGGTAGGGAGAGTGTCAGTGTGTTTTACTGTGCTAAACCTTGTTTGTAGGGACAGGGAAGGACAGTGAGGGAAATTCTCATTGTGCTATACTGTGCTAAAGCATTCCTCATCAACCATCTTTAAAAAAAAAAATTTTTATAGGGACAGAAAACTATAGGTAGGGAGAGTGTCAGTGTGTTTTACTGTGCTAAACCTTGTTTGTAGGGACAGGGAAGGACAGTGAGGGAAATTCTCATTGTGCTATACTGTGCTAAAGCATTCCTCATCAACCATCTTTAAAAAAACATTTTTTATAGGGACAGAAAACTATAGGTAGGGAGAGTGTCAGTGTGTTTTACTGTGCTAAACCTTGTTTGTAGGGACAGGGAAGGACAGTGAGGGAAATTCTCATTGTGCTATACTGTGCTAAAGCATTCCTCATCAACCATCTTTAAAAAAAAAAAAAAAAATTATAGGGACAGAAAACTATAGGTAGGGAGAGTGTCAGTGTGTTTTACTGTGCTAAACCTTGTTTGTAGGGACAGGGAAGGACAGTGAGGGAAATTCTCATTGTGCTATACTGTGCTAAAGCATTCCTCATCAACCATCTTTAAGAAAACATTTTTTATAGGGACAGAAAACTATAGGTAGGGAGAGTGTCAGTGTGTTTTACTGTGCTAAACCTTGTTTGTAGGGACAGGGAAGGACAGTGAGGGAAATTCTGATTGTGCTATACTGTGCTAAAGCATTCCTCATCAACCATCTTTGAAATCCTTGTTTTTTGGACAGTCAGGGAAATTGTCATTGTGCTATTCTGTGCGAAAGCAATCATCCTCAACCATATTTAGAAATCCTTCAGTAAAGGGACAGAGAAGGACACCTGAAGGTAGCCCTTATTGCTTTTTTTCCCATCTCCCTGCAGGCCATCCATTAGAATGTCTGGAAGGCAAACAAGGAGAGGCAGACAGTCAGGAGGCAATAAAAGAGGGCAAGCAGGCTCTGTGTCTGGGGGCAACAGTGCTGGTCGTGTACGCGGTGCATTGTCATCAGCACATGGCCATGGGACACGCTTGTCCTTGTTTTCGGCAGCTGGACATGTTGAGCCACATCATGCCGAAGACTTGGTAGAGTGGATGACCAAGCCCTCCTCCTCCTCCTCATCCTCTCTCACCCAGGCTCAGGGTACTGGCAAAGCAGCTGCCAAAGCGTCCTCTTCCCTGGTATCAATGTCAGACTCATCATCAGTCACTCCTTCCCTAGACCCACCATGTCCTCCTCCTGAGGAGTCCCCCGAAGTGTTTGAGCACAGTGTTGGGTACATGCTCCAGGAGGATGCCCAGCGTTTCGAAGGGTCTGATGATGAAACCCAGCTAGAGGAAGGCAGTAGTGTGAGAGCAGACAGAGGGGATGCTCAAGAAGGACACCAATCTGGCAGTCATGTTCCAGCAGCTGCAGCATACTGCCAGATTGGCTCCAGTGATGAGAAGGGAGGGGATGATGAGGTCACTGACTCCACGTGGGTGCCTAATAGGAGAGAGGAGGAGGAGGAGGATGAGGAGGAGGCACATCTCCAACGAGGCAGGATGCCCTTTGGTGGCCAGCGTAAGGGCAGTACACCGACGGAATCACACCGCAGAGCTCCGCCTGTGCAGGGCGCTGCCTCTGCCCGTCATTCAAAAAGTTCTTTGGTGTGGGCCTTTTTTGAGGCTAGTGCATCAGATCGCACAGCTGCTGTTTGCAACATATGTCTCAAGCGTATATCGCGTGGCCAAAACATCAGCCGCTTGGGTACCACATGCCTGACCAGACATATGTTGACCTGCCATGCAGCTCGTTGGCAAGCCTACCTCAAAGACCCACACCAAAGAACAAAGCGGACCTCTCCTTGCACCGCATCAGCTGGGATCTCCAACCCCACTATAACTTCAGTCCTCTCTGAAACATGCACTGAGAGGAATGAAGGTGTAGAATTAGGTGTGTCACAGCCAAGTACTTGCGGCCACTCTGCTAGCAGTACACCGACGTCCGATTCTAGCAGGCAAATTTCCCTGCCCCAGCTGCTGGACCGTCGAAAGAAGTTCACTCCCAGCCATCCACATGGCCAGCGGTTGAATGCTAGCTTGGCTAAATTGCTAGCGCTTCAACTGCTGCCTTTTCAGTTGGTAGACTCGGCCCCCTTCCGTGAGTTTGTGCAATGTGCGGTTCCTCAGTGGCAGGTTCCCAAACGCCACTTTTTCTCACGGAAGGCTATTCTGGCTCTCTACCGACATGTGGAAGGCAATGTCTTGGCCTCGCTGGACAGGGCGGTCAGCGGTAAGGTGCATATTACCGCTGACTCATGGTCCAGCAGGCATGGACAGGGACGTTACCTTTCTTTCACGGCCCATTGGGTCACTCTTTTGGCAGCTGGGAAGGATGCAGGACAAGGTGCAGTAGTGTTGGAGGTTGTTCCACCGCCACGCCTCCAAAATGCTACTACTGGTTGTGACACACCTCTCTCCTCCACCCCCTCCTCTTCTTCTTCCTCCATGGCCTCTTCCTGTGCTTTGTCCTCTGAACCAGCGGTGCTCCGTAGGCGTTCAAGGGGCTACGCAAGTACGCAGGCAAAAAGATGCCATGCCGTGCTTGCGCTGGTGTGTTTGGGGGACAGAAGCCACACTGGGGAAGAGGTCCTGTCTGCTCTGCAGGGCCAGGCCGAGAGGTGGTTGACGCCACGCCAGCTTAAGCCAGGAATGGTGGTTTGCGACAATGGCACCAACCTCCTCTCCACCCTCCGACAGGGACAACTGACCCATGTGCCCTGTGTGGCTCACGTCCTTAACCTGGTGGTGCAGCGGTTCTTGGGCAGGTACCCGGGCTTACAGGATGTCCTGAGGCAGGCCAGGAAAGTCTGTGTGCATTTCCGCAGATCTTATAATGCCAGTGCTCGCCTGGCTGAGCTGCAAAAGGAGTTGAACCTGCCCAAGAACCGCCTTATATGTGACATGCCCACCAGGTGGAACTCAACGTTGGCCATGCTGCAGCGGCTGCACACGCAGCAGAGGGCCATCAATGAGTACCTGTGCGACTACGGCACCAGGACAGGGTCAGGGGAGCTTGGTTTTTTTTCTCCACGCCAGTGGGGCATGATCAGGGATGCATGCACTGTCCTGGCACCATTTGAGGAGGCCACGAGGATGGTGAGCAGTGACAGTGCATGCATCAGTGACACTGTACCTCTTGTCCACCTGTTGGAGCACACGCTGCGTGGAATAATGGACAGGGCACTTGAGGCAGAACAGAGGCAGGAAGAGGAGGACTTCCTTGCCTCTCAAGGCCCCCTTTACCCAGACAGTGTTCCTTCTGTCCCACCCATCGCACAGGAAGAGGACGAGGAGGAGGAGGAGGATTGTGTCAGCATGGAGGTGGAGCCTGGCACTCAGCAGCATCAACAGCAGCAGTCTTTTAGGGATGATTTACAGTCCCAAGAAACCCGTGGACTTGTACGTGGCTGGGAGGAGGTGGCTGCGGATCATGTCATCCTTAGTGACCCAGAGGACTCCGGACCGAATGCCTCAGCTAACCTACGCTGCATGGCCTCCCTGATCCTGCAAAGTCTGCGGAAGGATCCTCGTATTCTTCGGATCAAGGAGAGGGACCATTACTGGCTGGCCACTCTCCTTGATCCACGGTACAAGGGTAAGGTTGCGGACCTTATGTTACCGTCGCAGAGGGAGCAGAGGATGAGACAACTCCGGGAGGCCTTGCAGAAAGGTCTGTGCAACGCGTTCCCAGAGACTGGGAGGTTACAAACTCCTGGTCCTGGACAACGAGTTGCTGAGGCTTCGGCCAGTCAAAGAAGGAGCGGTGGGGAAGGTGGCCGTCTGACCGATGCGTTCAGACAATTCTTTAGTCCGCAGCCCCAAAGTATGATCGGTTCCAGCAACCATCGCCAGCGTCTGATAAACATGGTGCAGGAATATCTAGAGGCAAGGTCAGACTTGGACACCTTCCCCACCGAAAATCCTCTGGCTTACTGGGTCTTGAGGATGGATCACTGGCCAGAGCTTGCACAGTATGCAATTGAGCTACTGGCCTGTCCTGCATCCAGCGTTCTTTCGGAACGCACATTCAGTGCTGCTGGAGGATTTGTCACGGATCACAGGGTGCGCCTGTCCTTCGACTCGGTTGATCGACTGACTTTCATCAAGATGAACCAGTCTTGGATCACCACCAGCTACCACACACCTGATGCTGATATAACAGACTAATTGATTTTAACATGTCACATCCCTTCAAGACTGATGCTGATGCTGAGTGCCTGTGCTGTTATGTTGACTGGCTATCCTTCTCCTCCGAGTCCTCAATGATACGATTGATGATGATAGCTTGGAAGATCATTTTTGTTTATGGGTGCCGCCACCAGTGCCTAACGCCCAATTTTTCAGCCCCTGTTTAACAGGGGCGTGTAATTACAATTTTTGAAGCAATACTTTGCAACAGGGCTCATTGCTGTGCTCCAAGTACAGTATCTGTGAGGGGTTGCAGTGTTGTGCCACCAGTGCCTAAGGCCCAATTTTTCAGCCCCTGTTCAACAGGGGCATGTAATTACAATTCTTGATCTAATAATTCACAGCAGGGCCCATTGCTGCACCCACCAAGAGTAACTCTGAGGGCTTACAGTGTTGTGGCAACGCCACCACCACCACCACCACGAAAGGCCCAATTTTTCAGCCCCTGTTCAAAAGGGGCATGTAATTACAATTCTTGATCTAATAATTCACAGCAGGGCCCATTCCTGCACCCACCAAGAGTAACTCTGAGGGCTTACAGTGTTGTGGCAACACCACCACCACCACCACCACCACGAAAGGCCCAATTTTTCAGCCCCTGTTCAACAGGGGCATGCAATTACAATTCTTGATCTAATAATTCACAGCAGGGCCCATTGCTGCACCCACCAAGAGTAACTGTCAGGGCTTACAGTGTTGTGGCACCAGCACCACCATCAAAGGCCCAATTTTTACTACCACTGTTCAACAATTATATGTAATTACAATTCCTGATATAATAGTTGACAGCAGGGCGTTCCAGCACCAACCAAGAGTAACTGTGAGTGCTTACAGTGTTGTGCCAACACCAACAACTAAGGGGCCTATTTCTGCAGAGTATATACGGCAGGTCCCTACTTTCAAACATCCAACTTACAAACGACTCCTACTTGCAAACGCAAGAAGACAACAGGAAGTGAGAGGAAATCTACCCCTAGGAAGGAAAATTCTCTCCTGTAAGAATTAATATGGGAGAAAGGTGTCTCCTCTGTACTGATGCTTTATCACCAATCCTTGTTTCAAGAAAAACACCACATTTCAAAAACAGTTGTCATTGGGACGGAAAGTGAGGTGAAATGTTCTGAACAGGGGCACAGACAGCAAAACAAATGTTACAGGGGTGATAACCCTTACCTATGTTTTCCAAAAAGTTTAAAAATAGATTTTTGGGCTGGAGCTACATTTAAACAATGTACCTGTTCAAAATTACAAACAGATTCTACATAAGAACAAACCTACAGTCCCTGTCTTGTATGCACCGCCTGTATACGGCTGTTCAGAGTATATAGGGCCTTTTTTATTTTATGTGCGGGGTTCCCCTTAATATCCATACAAGACCCAAAGGGGCTGGTAATGGGCTGGGGTAGGGGGGGGGGGGGGGTCATGGGGTAGCTATGCCATTTTTCTTAAAGATTTTCATCCATATTACCGGGACCAGACATTACATTAAAGCCGCAAGCAGTTTTAAATGGCTTTTTTTTCCTTTAGAAGTGTCATTTTGTGCAGGGACAGTTCTAAACACGGGAAACACGTGGCACTTCACAGGCATACTTTAGACACCCCCCAGGTACGATATTTAAAGGAATATTTGACTTTTTTTTTTTCACTTTATGCATCATTAAAATGACTGCTCCCGAAAAACGACCGTTTTTAAAACTTCTTTTTGCATTGATACATGTCCCCTGGTGCAGAACCCGGGTTCCCAAACCCTTTTTAGGACAATAACATGCATAATAGTCGTTATAATTAGCACTTTAGAATTCGAACGTTCGCATCCATTGTATTTAATAGGGTTCTAATGTTCGTACGAACTTTCGGTCCGTTCGCGGGTTCTGGTGCGAACCAAACCCGGGGGTGTTCGGCTCATCACTACAGCACACCAAAGCACAGTTCAAAGCAAACTGACACAAAAAAACAATATAGGGGAATAAATTCATCAAAAAGTGCAGCTCAACCACTATCCTAAATTATCATCATATAATTATACCTACCAACCAGTGTCACTTTCTACTTTCAACCAATCTGTCATACTGTATATAGATGCTCAGATCAGCCTTTTCATAATAGGACTTCTAACATCTCAATTTACAACTGTGTAACATACAATCAATATATTTGTGCTTTTAACCACTTGACAACTGGGCACTAAACCCCCTTCGTGCCCGGACCAATTTTTAGCTTTCAGTGCTGACGCACTTTGAATGACAATTGCACGATCATACAACGCTGTACCCCAATGATATTTTTATCATTTTTTCCCCACAAATAGAGCTTTCTTTTGGTGGTATTTGATCACCTCTGCAGTTTTTATTTTTTGCGTTATAAACAAAAAAAAGACAGAAAATTTAGAAAAAAAAAACACAATATTTTTTTACTTTTTGTTATAATAATATCCCAATTTTTTTAAAAAAGCTATTTTTTTTCTCAGTTTAGGCCGATACCTATTCTTCTATATTTTTTTGGTAAAAAAAATTGCAATAAGCGTATAGTGATTGGTTTGCGAAAAAGTTATAGCGCCTACAAAATAGGGGATAGAATTATGAAATTTTTATTATATATTTTTTTTTTACTAGTAATGGCGGCGATCTGCGATTTTTGTCAGGCCTGCAATATTGCGGCGGACATATCGGACACTTTTGACACTATTTTGGGACCATTCACATTTATACAGTGAACAGTGCTATAAATATGCACTGATTACTGTATAAATGTGACTGGCAGGGAAGGGGTTAACACTAGGGGGCGAGGAAGGGGTTAACTATGTTCCCTATTTGTGATTCTTACTGTGGGGGGGGGAGGGGACTGACAGGGGGAGGTGACCGATCTGTGTCCCTATGTACAAGGGACACAGCATCGTTCTCCTCTCTCCCTGGCAGGACATGGATCTCTGTGTTTACACACAGAGATCCACGTCCTGCCTCTGTCACAGCCGATCGTGGGTGCCTGGCGGACATCGCGGCCGCCAGGCACGCGCATCGGCATCACGTGACCGCGGCGGGCACAGCTGTTCCCCCACCGCGCGCCCTCGGCGGAGCGCAGGGGGAGGGAAACAGCAGGACGTCCATGGACGTCCACTCAGCACTTGAGAGCCGCGCTGCAGACGTCTTTTGTCTATAGCGCGGGTCTCAAGTGGTTAATATGAAAGCTGATCTCCAGGTTTTCTGTGACTTTAAATAGTTTGTATGGACCAAGCTGGTCCAATGAACTATTTCCTTCACTAAGTGCTCTAAGCACTGTATGTTCTGCACGTAGCCTCAGTAACATGCAGTACACAGTGCTGGGTTCTGACCGTGAGACAGAAATTTCTCGTTTCACACCCGGAACAATACAGTGTCAGTCTGCGCGACGCCCAGCCATTCCTAGACAGCTTTGTATTCTGTGAATGAATACAAAACCTCCTCTCATTGGCTGAGACAAACAGACAAGATGATGACATCATGCTCTCCGACTTCGCCAATCAGGTGAAGCTTGGTATTCATTCACAAAGCTTTCATTCATACAAAGCTGCCTATGAATGGCTGAGCGCCGCTCAGACTGACTCTGTATTGTTCCGGGTGAGAGACGGGAAGTCTCTGTCTCACAGATGGAACCCAGCTATATGTGTAGGCAGGTGCAGGTTGACCTCCCTACATGGGTGGCTGTTACATTTGCTTTGCAGGGAGAGGGGAGATCAAGGGGAATATACATTCCTTATAGGGCTCTGCACAGCCATCGGGTGGGCTGTTGTCCGCTTTGACGCTGTCACCTGGGCGACCCCACAGCCATCTTGAGTGAGAGTAGAGCTTACAGAAAGCCCTACTGCAGTTGGCGTGCATTTTGTGTGCAGTGGCATTAGGGACAGGATCCCGCTTGACAGGGAGAGTAACCTAGTGCAGAAAGGTTCCTGAAGGTTCCAGAGGTGGAGGGACATTATAAGGATTGGAACAATCTACTTGGGGAACTTTTCCGCTTGTCTGCTTACTGCATCTGCCTGCCTACCTCCTCCTAGGCAGGTGCTGCTGGCCTCAGTCCACTAATCTCTTGCTGTAAATTTGGTCTCTTGTTGTGAGTGTTGAGAGTGATCAGTTATTACTGTCAAACAGACACATTTTTTGTGACTGGAAAGGCTAACAATACAATTTGCTTTCTTAACCGCTGTGTGTGTGTCTTCCCTTTGGGTGCCTACACCCCAGGTCTTCCCCTACCCCTGGGCCTACATGTGTACTTTATATAGCTGAAGCTACATGCAGTGCATGCAGTGCTTTAAGCCACTGCAGCAATTGGTGAAGGAAATAATCATTTTGGACCATCTTGGTCCAAACAAACTATTCAAAGTCCCAGAAAACCTGAAGATCAGCTTTAAAAGCTCATCAAAAGTCCTAAAAAAACAGCCCTCTTGTGACGAGCAATATATCCTCCGTCCATTAATTTGATCCTCCAGCATGCAATATAAGAACTGAGTTCCAACACCATTCACATAGTGCTCTCATCAGATTATATTGAGCTATTAGGTAAAATAGGTCACTTAGTGCATTCCCCTTTTCATGGTCTCATTCTCATCCTTAGGCCTCGTACACATGATAGGGAAAATTCGTAAGACGAGCTGTCTGCGGATTTTCGGATCGTTAGTAAGGTGCTTTCGACAGCCAATTTTACTTTTTCGTCAGACAAAAGCTGGATGTGCAGGCTATAAAATTTTTGTCGGATGTGAACTCAGCGTCTTATTTTCGGATGATCAGTACAGAAATCGTCATACAAAAGTCAAAAGTACAAACACGCATGCTCAGAATCAAGGAACGACTGGGAAGGGTTTGGTCTTGTAAACTACCGTTCGTAATCTAGAATTAACATTCGTGACGCGGCAATTGATGAAATGTCGAAATGCAGCACACATTCTCATCTTCTTTAATGGGATAAAAATGAAGCTGCTTTGCTGGTGATACTGATGTAGTTATGCCAAACGTATTTTTAAAAGGCATTTGTTTTGTACGATCTGAAGATCACAAATCAACGCTCACCAAACTTCTACTAACACGAAATTATCAGACCCAAAGGGATGTGCAGCTGACAAATCTGCAGCAACTGTGTGATGTTATCATGTCAATATGGACCAAAATCTCTGAGGAATGTTTCCAACACCTTGTTGAATCTATGCCATGGAGAATTAAGGCAGGTCTGAAGCCAAATAGGGGGTCCAACCCAGTACTAGCAAGGTGTACCTAATAAAGTTACCGGTGAGCAAATATATATATATGTAGCGATACCCCCTAAGGAGCTTCTGATAAATTTTGGGTACTGCCGTTACTCTACCTTTCAACCCCAGTACTGTGAATCCATGACTATGATGGGAAATGCAGAACAGATGCGAGCACCAGTCACTTTAGTATTTTTCCAATGCTTTAATAAAATAACTTGAAGTAGCAGTAGGATAGAGGGTTAGGGGAGGTTTCAGATACCTTCAGCAGATCACTGATGGATTCCTCAGATCCAAAGGACAAGACAGCTTCTTTAAGACCTTGGATACCCGGATAGGCCTCTCACACAGACCTAGCAGCCGGAATGAACTCTGGACAAGCCTCTCTCACAGGACTTAGCGATCAGTGCAACTCCTGGATAATCCTCTCTCACAGGACTTTGTAGCCAGCAGTTAGTTACCGTATTTATCGGCGTATAACACGCACCGGCGTATAACACGCACCCCAAGTTTAGGAGGGAATTTTAAGGAAAAAAACTTTTAGGAGGGAAATTCAAGGAAAAAAAACTTACATTTAAATGCAGCATGCAGCCTTGCCCAGTGTCCATCTGCAGCCTTGCCCAGTGTCCATCTGTCCATCTGCAGCCGTGCCCAGTGTCCATCTGTCCATCTGCAGCCGTGCCCAGTGTCCATCTGTCCATCTGCAGCCTTGCCCAGTGTCCATCTGTCCATCTGCAGCCGTGCCCAGTGTCCATCTGTAGCCTTGCCCAGTGTCCATCTGTCCATCTGCAGCCGTGCCCAGTGTCCATCTGTCCATCTGCAGCCGTGCCCAGTGTTCATCTGTCCATCTGCAGCCGTGCCCAGTGCCTTTGCGATCGTGTCAGTCCCGGCGGTTTTTAAAATTTGGCGCCGATTTCTGTGGAGAGGAGCGAGCGGGGCCGAGTGTACTTCGGCTGGACTCGGCTCCTCTCGCAGTTCCGCCCATCTCCACTGACTGCGCCGCTGACGGAGAAAGCCGAGTGTACTTCGCCTAGACTCGGCTCTGCTCACAGTCACAGGCAGGACTGCGAGAGGAGCAGAGACTAGGCGAAGTACACTCGGCTTTCTCCATCAGCGGCGCAGTCAGAGATGGGCGGGACTGCGAGAGGAGCCGAGTAAAGCTGATTGTACTTCGGCTTCGGCTCCGCTCGCTCCTCTCGCTCGTTTTCAGCAGGGGAATTCGGAGTATCGGCGTATAACACGCACCCACAATTTTCCCCTGATTTTAAGGGGAAAAAAGTGCGTGTTATACGCCGATAAATACGGTAATTGTAGAACAGCTTCACAGTACCAGAACCTTTAAGCCATCCGGCAGTACTGTGCGGGTAGATTAGCTTAGGTGCGTCCTCCAACCGAGTCACCAGGCCCTTTCTGAGAGACCAGCCTTCATCCTGGCTCTCTCCAGCAAAAGGGTCCTCCCCTGGATCTCCTCAGCTTGGCTTGGCTTCTTCCACTCTGGCAAGACAGCCCAGGAATACCTCCAGATTAGTAGGCCCCAGACAGGCTTCTGGGCCTACTTGCAGAACTTGCAGCAACACAGCCTCGGGCCAGAAGGGCCCCAAGGTAGAGAGAGAATCAACACATGGCGTCTGCCCCTTAAATACCTTCTCCCAGCATGCACAGCAGCAGAAAACCTCCTACTGGGCTGTTTCTGGGAAAAGAATATTCAATACAGTTCAGCTTGCTGTATTTCTCACCCTGACCTGTGGTACCAGTGACACCTACTGGCAGCAGTGAGAAATGCACAACATAACCAAAGTTGGAATAGAAGCTAATTAAACTTTGCACAATCAATCTGAGCTGTGTACAGCTCAGCCAAACTAAATTTACAACATAGCCCCTATTCTTTAGGAACAGGGCGCTACATATATATATATATATATATATATATCAGTTGTGGTCAATATACCTTGAGGAAGGCACCTAAAACATTGGCTTTAAATGACACATATGCCTTCATACTAAGTGTATGTTATTTGCACTGGAGTGCTGGTGACGGTTAATCTTTCTTTCTGTGGTCTACACTGCGCCTCTTTCTAGTTTCACTACAAACACCCATCGGTCGCCAAGGTTGAACACTGTCAGGAGTGCAGTTTATACCTACAAATCTTGTGCTAAATGTGTCACTCTTTCTCATCTCAGAAAGTTGGGAGGTACGTAGATAGACAGTTGAATTGCTATAGCAATCTTGTTTTATACTCTATATTCTACCATAGTTCAATTTTTGTATTATTTTTTACTGACTTCACTGACAGGCCTCATATAGATATATACACAGTCAGGTCCATAAATATTGGGACATCAACACAATTCTATTCTTTTTGGCTCTATACACCACCACAATGGATTTGAAATGAAACAAACAAGATGTGCTTTAACTGCAGACTTTCAGCTTTAATTTGAGGGTATTTACATCCAAATCAGGTGAACGGTGTAGGAATTACAACAGCTTGTATATGTGCCTCCCACTTTTTAAGGGACCAAAAGTAATGGGACAATTGGCTGCTCAGCTGTTCCATGGCCAGGTGTGTGTTATTCCCTCATTATCCCATTTACAAGGAGCAGATAAAAGGTCCAGAGTTCATTTCAAGTGTGGTATTTGCATTTGGAATCTGTTGCTGTCAACTCTCAATATGAGATCCAAAGAGCTGTCACTATCAGTGAAGCAAGCCATCATTAGGCTGAAAAAACAAAACAAACCCATCAGAGAAATAGCAAAAACATTAGTTGTGGCCAAATCAACTGTTTGGAACATCCTTAAAAAGAAAGAACGCAGCGGTGAGCTCCGCAACACCAAAAGACCCGGAAGACCACGGAAAACAACTGTGGTGGATGACTGAAGAATTCTTTCCCAGGTGAAGAAAACACCCTTCACAACAGTTGGCCAGATCAAGAACACTCTCCAGGAGGTAGGTGTATGTGTGTCAAAGTCAACAATCAAGAGAAGACTTCACCAGAGTGAATACAGAGAAGGGATTGGAATAAATTATGGATTGCCACCAAGTATATATAGAAAAATATAAAGAATTTTATTTGTACATATTTGACATATGGATCAAAATTGTTTAAAAACAACGAGAGAAAAGACATACACAATCATTGAAACCAATTTGCATGAAGGCACCTACAAGTCATATAACTAGAGGTGACAAATCCGACATGTTTCGGATACTAGAGCTATATCTGTGATAGCTTCCATTATTTCCTTCTTCAAGGTTCATACAAAGGTTAAAAAGCAGATTGGTCTATCTCAAGTGGTAACGCAAACATAGGCCGCTTGGAGGGATTGTCCCGATGATGTAGAGCCCAAGTGGATATAGTGCAAGTTTAGTGGTCGCATAGAGGAAATGCAGCGACCATAATAACACAACAACTGTGGTAACAGAGCCAGGGATATATAGCAGGGCCAGCCCAAAAAAAGCCCCTCAAAGCTCACAAGGAAGCCCCAAATTGTAGCGGGGACTCGCCACAGGTCTCTCTGTAAGAGTGACGCGAAAGCATCCACACTCTGGCTGTGCAGAGTCCCCGCTACAATTTGGGGCTTCCTTGTGAGCTTTGAGGGGATGTAAACCATTGGTGAGCCTCAAAAACAGGAAGGCCAGATTAGAGTTTGCCAAACAACATCCAAAAAAGCCTTCACAGTTCTGGAACAACATCCTATGGACAGATGAGACCAAGATCAACTTGTACCAGAGTGATGGGAAGAGAAGAGTATGGAGAAGGAAAGGAACTGCTCATGATCCAAAGCATACCACCTCATCAGTGAAGCATGGTGGTGGTAGTGTCATGGCGTGGGCATGTATGGCTGCCAACGGAACTGTTTCTCTTGTATTTATTGATGATGTGACTGCTGACAAAAGCAGCAGGATGAATTATCTCCTCATATTCAGCCAAATGCTTCAGAACTCATTGGACGGCGCTTGACAGTGCAGATGGACAATGACCCGAAGAATACTGCGAAAGCAACCAAAGAGTTTTTTAAGGGAAAGAAGTGGAATGTTATGCAATGGCCAAGTCAATCACCTGACCTGAATCCGATTGAGCATGCATTTCACTTGCTGAAGACAAAACTGAAGGGGATATGCCCCAAGAACAAGCAGGAACTGAAGACAGTTGCAGTAGAGGCCTGGCAGAGCATCACCAGGGATGAAACCCAGCATCTGGTGATGTCTATGCGTTCCAGACTTCAGGCTGTAATTTGACTGCAAAGGATTTGCAACCAAGTATTAAAAAGTGAAAGTTTGATTGATCATTGTTAATCTGTCCCATTACTTTTGGTCCCTTAAAAAGTGGGAGGAACATATACAAACTGTTGTAATTCCTACACCGTTCACCTGATTTGGATGTAAATACCCTCAAATTAAAGCTGAAAGTCTGCAGTTAAAGCACATCTTGTTTGTTTCATTTCAAATCCATTGTGGTGGTGTATAGAGCCAAAAAGATTATAATTGTGTCGATGTCCCAATATTTATGGACCCGACTGTATCTATATATATAGATATATATCTATATCTATATAGATATAGATATATATCTATATATATAGATATATATGTGTGTGGTTAAAATAAGAACAAATGATGGAGTCAACATACTCCTGATGGACGTAGGCCGTACTATTGAAGACTGAGGTCACTGTTCCCTGGTAGGTGAGACAGTGCCTGGGGGAAAGGTTTCTTTCACATCTTATCCTCCGCAATAAGAAGGAAGTAGCAGTTATTGAATTTGTGGTAATTACACAGCAGACATTGTCACCGTCTTGACCTGTTCATTTTTTTCTAGTTACACATGATGCAGCAGATATCTTTGTGGTATATTAGCCATTCTACCCTCAAATGCACCTCTCGAAACTTGATTTGTTCTGTTCTGGAGGAGCAAAAGCAACGACATTATTAGAGCTTATTTAAAGGAGCATAAAATGCAAGGGACCCCTGTGTAAACAAATAGATTGTATTTTTCCCCTGATACTAATTATTGTTAGTTATACTGTATGTACATTCCCTTATGCCACAGTGTCACCTTTTTACAGGATCTAACATTGCTGCTGGAAGGAACTATCATTATAGTAGTGCTGGAGGACTACAGGGGTGCCGCAAGGTTCTGTCAATAGGATCCGCTTAAAGAGTATGTGAACCTAAGAACAAAAATGTAATATATTGCTGCTTAGCAGCCCTTAGATGTGGTGGCTGCATTGGATTATTTTAAATTTTTTAGACTTTGTTTCCTTTATTTTCACCTGGTGATCCTGCAAGCAATACACTTCTTGTCCTAGGGTGACAGCCCTTATTTACTATACTGTACGTATTGTGATGTTTGGGGGTCATTTAGCTTAAAGCGGACCTTCAGTCAATTTGAAATATTTCCGTCTATTAAATCTTCTGCCCTTGTTGTTTTAACTTTGGATAGTAATTTTTTTTCTTTATGTCAGTAAATACCTTATACAGCCCACTTCCTGTCTCTTGTCTAGTCATTAGCCTAGGCTTATGACATCACGCACAGCTCTCTCTCACTCTTGTGAGAGTTTGCCAGGAGGAGGGACGAGTCATAAGAGCGCCAATGAGCGCCAATGAGCTGGAGGTGTGCCTCTGTGTGTATGTGTTAATCCAGGAAGTGAACAGGCAGCAGCTTCAGTTGCCCACAGTTAAAATGGATGCAGACAGAATCAGTGGAGAGAGATTTCTGCAGCATATTTGGCAAGTACAGAATTACAGTATATATAACATAATATGCAAAGTGGTTGGATGGAGGCTTTAGAATGGTAAAGATGATTTAATTACAAATTATGTGAGTCGACTGCAGTTCCTCTTTAAGGTGTTACTAAACCCAGGACCCTGAATTTACTATATCTGGTCTTCCACGGTACACAGAACATAGATATGCAATTATTTTAGTAAATACTGTGTTTCTGTGCTGGTTATAAAATCCTAGAATCCACTCTATTACAGTATTATATAATGTAAACTGTGTATGTTTCTGTAATCTAATTGTGCCAAATACCTTCTTATAGCACAGCTGGGCGCTTCCCTGACCCTCTGGAGCTCTTTTCCCTGCTCCGAGCACTGCAGCGGGAGGGCTGAGATCCCCCACTGACAGCTGGGAGAAGAGGAGGAAAACAGCAGGAGGTCAGCTGAGCGCCAAGCGGCGCTGTACCGAAGGTATTTGCCACAATTAGATTACAGAAACATACACAGTTTACATTATATAATACTGTAATAGAGGGGAATCTAGGATTTTATAACCACTTTAAACTAGGGCTTATTTTCGGGTGTAGGGTTTATACTGCAGCCCTCCCTGAAAATCAGGGTAGGTCTTGTTTTCGGGGAAACACAGTATCTCAACGGTCTCAACGTCAGAACGTCAGATGTGCCGAAACGCGCCTGGAGGGCACGCAGTGTTGTCACTACGCAGCTCGTTTGAGGAAGGGCTTCTGCTAATGCCGGCCGGCACATTTTCTCTATGCTTTTATACTTATCTGTGATGTAAGTACCCTACCCTTTTTAATAAATGTTTTACTAGACGTTATCACACTATGGTCCTCTCCCTTTCTTGATCCATACTGCATACGGAGCTAGCAATACAGCATACGATATACAGTATACCGGAGGAGTGTCCTGGGTGTCCGGACTGGCTCCGAGTTCCATTTACCTACTGCACGCAAGCTAAAGGCCACGGCTAGGTTATAGCCGACTGCACTCTTTGGCTTGCTTCTGGTAAGCAGCCATTTTACTTACGGTGGTGGTCACTCCGGTTTTTCAAGCACTGCGGTGTTACTCTACTGGACTGTTTGGATGTTTATAGCATATGTGATTCCTTGCTCTTTATGCTATATTGGCACCTATAGGTCACTCTTTGGACTGCTATCTACCATTAGTTGTTTTGCCTTCCTGAGGACTGACTCAAAATAACTTTTTATTGGCGCAGCTCTTTCTTTATTTATGTACTTTTTGTGTTTATCCCACTAGTGCTGCTTCCTTTGTTCTTTTAGTTTAAACTATTTATTTTTGTCTTAGCGCAGTTTTTTTCTAAATTTACAATATATGGGCACAGGGCCAGTGCGACCACTATGCGAACTAGGCAACTGCCCAGTCCCGCACTGTCCACAGAGCTTCCAACTATCCACCAGGCAGCGGCAACTCTGACATGTGTCAAGCAGCGCCCCCCCATTGCGGCTCTCTGCTCTGACATCATGTGTACTGTGTACAGTCCAGCAACCACCCAGCCCTACGTTCTGATGCGTATCACCCCTCAGTGCCCAGATATCATGATGTCACATGTGTCCAGCAACCCCTCCCCCCCAGGGCGCTCTCTGCTCTCTGATGTGTGTCCAGAAATCCCTCTCTCCGCTCTGAGATGTGTTCAGGCAGCAGCCAGCCCCCCGTCTGACACTCTTACATGTGTCCAGCACAGAGGCCACTCTCCCTCTGCTCTACCTCCCTCTGTGTCCTGTGTCCATGTCCAGCAGCACTCCACCCCCCCGCCCCCTCATGGCCGTGTCACTGGCGCCGAGTAGTACATGCATCATGGGATATAGCGTGGCGGTGGTGGCGCCTGGCAACAGCTCTCCGGGCTTGGGGACAGGTGAAGCCTGGAAGAGGCACCGACACAGAAGCAGTAGGCAGGTACACCGTTCATGTTGTCGGAAGTTTGCTGAGCCCAAGTCCGTCACCTGTTGACACTGATGTGGTGAGTAAAAACTGTTGCTTTCTCTCTGAGTTAATGAGATTGTATATGTGATGTGATGACAATGACATGGCATTTTAAAATGTGTGTGTGTGTGTGTATATATATATATTGACTGATCTGCCAAATGCCCCCCCTGTGAGGCTGCATTGATTGGCAGTGGTGAAGCGGCATTGATGGGCGCTGGTGAGGCTGTATTTGATGGGCACAGGTAAGATGGCATTTGATGGGCACTGGTGAAGCAGCATTGATGGGCGCTGGATGAGGCTGTTTTTAATGGACACAGGTGAGACTGTATTTGATGGGCACAGGTGAGAACAGGGTTGGTGCTAGACATGTGCACTGCCGAAAAATTTGTTTTTTTAGTTTTCGTTTTTTTTAGCTTTTCTGCTTTTTCGGAAATTCGAAAATTCGGAAATTCGGGAAAATCTAAAAATTAGTTTTTTTCGTTTTTTGCTTTTTTCGGAAATTCGGGAAATTCGAAAAATTAGTTTTTTTCGTTTTCATTCTTTTGTTTTTTTTGCTTTTTTTGGAAATTCGGGAAATTTGTAATTCGGAAATTCATAATTCCGAATTACGAATTTTCGAATTTCCGACTTTCCAAAAATACGAATAAAGCGAAAACGAAAAAAACGAATTTTTCGAATTTCCGAAAAAAGGAAAAAATAATTTCCGCTTTTTGGAAATTCTAAATTTCCCATTTTCGAATTTTAGATTTTCGAATTTTGCAATTTCGAATTTTCGAATCTCGAATTTTCGAAATTTACAATTTTAGAATTTTCGAAATTCCGAATTTCGGAAATTCTGAAATTCCGAATTTCCGAAATTCGAAATTCCGAATTTACGAAATTTCGATTTTTCGGAATTTCGGAAATTCGGAAATCCGAAATTCCGAATTTACGAAATTCAGAATTTCAGAAATCCGAAAATTCGTAAATTGAAAAATTCAGAAATCCAAAAATTCGTAAATTGAAAAATTTGTAAATTAGAAATTTCGGAAATCCGAAAATTCGGGAATTGAAAAATTCGGAAATTCGGAAATTTCGGAATTAACAAATTTCTCTAAATTTGTGAAAAACGAATTAGAAACTAAACTAATTGCACATGTCTACTTGGTGCTATTACTAGGCAAACTAGGCAGCCTAGGGCGACTGGCCACTTGTGTTCCTACTCTCTTTGCAGCAAGCAAGTCTCAGCATCAGCAGGCAGCCATCACTCCGTTCACAGATAGTATCAGAGGCGCAGCGCCTGACGGAGGGCTGTGTCTGTGTCCAGACTCCCGAATGAATGGAAGCAAGCAAACATTCATTGATAGGCACTGGTAGGCTGCATTGATGGGTGCTGGTGAGGCTGCATTGATGGGCGCTGGTGAGGCTGCATTTGATGGGCGCTGGTGAGGCTGCATTTGATGGGCGCTGGTGGGCTGCATTTGATGGGCGCTTCATTAGAAAGGTGGGGAATACATGGGCAGGGCAAAGGGGGTGGGGTCAGTGGTGGAGCCAGGGGGGAGCGACAAAATGAGGTTTCGCCTAGGGTGTCAAATATCCTTGCACCAGCCATGTATGGGCATTGGTTCTCATTTCCCCACATTCATTCCAACACAGAGGCGATGCCTCAGAACTGATTTTATGCAATTTTGATGGAACATAATACCACTTGGTTAGTAATTTGTAATTCATTTATTGTGTCCTTGTGTCCGTTGAAGTGGAATGTATATAATCAATAACTTTACGTTTCAATATTTCTGGTAAAGGCTGGTTCAATTCCATTTCCCAACTTTCCAAAAGACACATGGACCCAACATCAAGGGAGTCAATCCACATTTTATATATGCTTGAGATCTCATTTCGATTTATTCCCCCCTGATCCACAAGTGTCTCCCATGGGCTAAGTTTGCTAGCCAAGAGAAGAGGTTTTGGTAGAGTATCCACGAAATGCTGGAGTTGTTTGTACCCCCAAACATCCCATGGTGATGGGTCGTATCTTTCTCGTAGTTCTGATAAAGAACAGAGGGCATTTCCTTTCAGAACATCTTTTAATCTTAGACAATCTGAAGGAGTCCATTTTAAATACAACTTGTTCTCTTTCCCTGGCAGAAAATAGTTTGTACTTGAAAGAGGCATCAAGGGACTATTGAGTTGCCATGATTTACTTTCTAAGTAACTTATCCCACAATCCTAAAGTTTCTAATGTGATTGGAGCCAGTTCTTTAACTTGGCCTCTTTATTGCCTTGGTATCCAGATGATCTGACCCAAAAATAATTGGCTTATATTTTTCTCCAGTGACACCCATTTTTTGGGGAAGTGTTATGAACCCAATCAATTATTCTTCGCAGCACTGCTGCCACATGGTATTTCTCAAAATCTGGGAGAAGTAAACCCCCTCTGGCAATAGTTTTATCATTATTATTATTATTCAGGATTTATATAGCGCCAACAGTTTACACAGCGCTTTACAAAACAAAAGGTAGACAATACAGTTACAATACAATAAAAAACAAGAAGAATAAGAGGGCCCTGCTCAGAAGAGCTTACAATCTAATAGGGTGGGGCAGGTGGTACAAAAGGTTGTAACTGTAGGGAATCAGCTGATGGAAGTGGTAAAAGTATAATTGGAGGTGTGATAGGCTTCCCTGAAGAGATAAGTTTTCAGGGATTGCCTGAAGGCAGCCAGAGTAGGAGACAGCCGGACAGGTTGAGGTAGAAAGTTCCAGAGGATGGGAGATGCTCTGGAGTAAAACATACATCAGTATGTGTTTTGGAAAGTTCCTCATATATGGGAGCAATCCTTCTGCATGGTCCACACCATGATGCAGTGAAATCAACGATGACCAGTTTATCACCCGCAGATATCAAGAAAGCATCAAACTCTCTCTATTTGCTTCACTATGATTGCCCACTCGTAGACTAGAATGTGTACACTATACCGTATTGTGCTACAACGGGACTAAGTGCTGTGTTAACATAAACCTGGGGAAGATTTTCGGTTCACTTGAACCTACAAGATCTACATCAATGAATGAGTGACTTGTATAGCGCTCACATGCGAACTGAATCGCCTCTAGACGCTTTTTGCAGCCAGTGTCTGCTTGGCTGTTGCAGTCATTTTACCCCGTAGGATCTTGACACGCTTGAGACACACAGTCATACACACATATATACTGGGCCAATTTGGACAGGATCCAATTAACCTACCAGCATGTCTTTGGAGTGTGGGAGGAAACCGGAGTACCCGGAGGAAACCCACGCAGACACAGGGAGAACATGCAAACTCCAGGCAGATGGTGTCGCGGCCGTGATTCGAACCAGCAACCTCTTTTGCTGCTAGGTGAAAGTGCTAACCACTAGGACTGGGAAAAAAATCGATTTTAATCTTGAATCGAGTTTTGAGCTCAAATCGATTCAGTTTTGAAGAAAATCGATTTTTTTAGATTTTTGTTTTTTTTTTCCCTTCAAAGTTTCCGTAGCAGGACTGCAGGGGGCGTATCCGGAATGGCACTGGGCAGCGTTACCCCAATTACATCTACTCGCTGCAGCCGCCGTCTGCCTACCTGATCAGCGTGTCATGCAGACAGACGGCGGCCATTGCAGTGTTCAAAAGCCGCGCCTCCCGAGTCCTCGTCGTCTGTGATAGGCGGAACACTCAATTTCACAGCAGGCAGTATTCAGCCTATCACGGACATCCTCGTCTGTGTTATGAGGATGACCATGATAGGCGGAACACTGAATGCTGGGAAATTGAGTGTTCCGCCTATCACAGACGAGAAGGAGGCGCGGCTTTTGAATACTGGAATGGCCACCGGTGTAGCAGTAAAATCCGTATACCATGAAAATCTGTATCAGGTACGGGCACAGTGATTGAAGCATGGGCACAGTGAGACACGGGCACAGTGAGGCACGGGCACAGTGAGGCATGGACACAGTTCAATTCAACTAAGAGTAACCTCAGGATTTTTTGTTGTTTTATTAGCTAAATCCAAATACAGTATTAATAATTTGGATGTTTAACAATCTTTGTTGCACACTGCAAAAAACAACAAAAGGTTACAAGCGCTAAATTGGTGGATAAAGAAAAAAATATAATGGATGATAATAATAATAAGAAGAAGAAAAAAATCCCAAATATGTTGGGAAGTACAAAGTATCCAAAAAGGGGGAAAAAACAGGATCCAGCGCAGCAAGAAAAAATCCGTACCCAGAAGTACAAAATACACAACATGCACACAATATAATCCAGCGCTCATGGAACATACATTATTAACTATTGAAAACTCTTGAAGAATTGATAAAAAAGCTTAGTCCATTTATCACAATAAAGAGAGGGATCCAATCCCAAATGTGCAGAGGGCAAATGAATCTTAACTCTCCAGTTGCCAGTGGTGACAAACTTGTTAAACTTGCAGTGACATCCGTGGAGCAAGGAGGGGTTAAAAAAGTCAAAACAAAGCCTGTGGCATGATCTCCGTATGAGCACAGTACCTTGAATGATGGACAACAGGCAGACCAGCGTGTGGAGGGCCCTCCAACCCAAAAGGATGCAGAGCCAGGATCGCAGCAAGGCTGGGACAGAAGGAATCACACACAAAGTTTCAAGAGTTTTCAATAGTTAATAATGTATGTTCCATGAGCGCTGGAATATATTGTGTGTTTGTTGCACACTGACTTTGCAGTTAGAGAAAGGGTTTGCCTTTGCAATTTTGTTTGTTGATGCACTTTAATTAATATAATAATAAAAAAAAAAAAAAAATCGAATCGAATCGTAAATCGAGTTTTTTATAAAAAAATCGCAGATTTTTTTTTGGGGGGAAATCGCCCAGCCCTACTAACCACTACACCACTGTGCTGCTACATCAACGGTACTTGTATGTTGGAGATACTTCAAATGGGTTTGAGGGTACCTATTAAACATATACTAAACATTTAGAATTTTTTCAGGACTGGGTCATGCCACATTTGGAGGCTGGAACATTTGCTAGTAAACCCAAATACCACACTCTCTTTCTTATAGATTAAACGAGGATGTCCGTGAAAATGTCTATGCATCATAGGAGCTTCAACTCCTACAACCCTATTTGGAAGACTTTGACTCCTGGTTTTACCTGGATATTATCTAATTACACCAGTTACACAATGCTGGAACACTGAAATCCTTTAGCTCCCTACAAACTGAATTTCAACTTCCCAAACAGAAATGTTATCAGTACCTCCTACTGTGTCATGTTTTGTATGCTCAGGCCTGCATCTCTCCAGTGCAATATGATACAACTTCGCTTCTACAAGATATCACGCTTGCTTCCCTCCAAAAAAGCAGCTTGATTTCACACATTTATGCTTTTTGTATATATAAATGTATTTCTTCCATCAACCTACTATCCAGATCTCGCTGGGAGGAGGATTTGGGCTTTTTACAGGATGAGGAATAGGATTCTGCTTTTTCCCTGCTCTCCCCTTCCCAAAAACTTACTTGACTGCTTATTATACATGTATATACACTTGCCACCCACTTTATTAGGTACACCTGTTCAATTGATTGGTAACACAAATTGCTAATCAGCCAATCACATGGCAGCAACGCAGTGCATTTAGGCATCTAGACGTGGTAAAGATGACTTACTGAAGTTCAAACTAAGTATCATAATGTGGAAGAGAGGGGTTTTAAATTACTTTAAATGGGGCATGGTTGTCGGTGGTGCCAGGCGGGCAGGTCTGAGTATTTCAAAAACTGCTGATCTATTGGGATTTTCACGCACAACGATCTCTAGGGTTTACAGAGAATGGTCCAAAAAAGAGAATCTATCCAGTGAGTGGCAATTGTGTGGGACGAAAATGCCTTGTTGATGTCAGAGGAGAATGGGCAGACTGGTTTGAGCTGATAGAAAGACAACAGTAACTCAAATAACCACTCGTTACAAGCAAGGTATGCAGAATATCATCTCTGAATGCACAACACATCAAACCTTGAAGCAGATGGGTTACAGCAGCAGAAGGCCACACTGGGTGCCACTCCTGTTTGCTAAGAACAGGAAACTGAGGCTACAATTCGCACAGGCTCACCAAAATTTGACAATAGAAGACTGGAAAAACATTGCCTGGTCTGATGAGTCTCGATTTCAGCTGCAACATTCACAGTGTAGGGTCTGAATTTGGTTTAAACAACATGAAAGCAT
Source organism: Rana muscosa (assembly GCA_029206835.1). Classification (NCBI taxonomy): domain Eukaryota; kingdom Metazoa; phylum Chordata; class Amphibia; order Anura; family Ranidae; genus Rana; species Rana muscosa. The sequence continues at coordinate 287,568,671 of CM055118.1, forward strand.
GGATCCATCCTGCCTTGTATCATGGGTTCATGCTGGTGCTGGTGTAATGGTGAGGGGGATATTTTCTTGGCACACTTTGGGCCCCTTAGTACCAATTGAGCATTGTTTAAACATCACAGCCTACCTGAGTATTGTTGCTGACCATGTCCATCCCTTTATGACTACAGTGTACCCATCTTCTGATGGCTCCTTCCAGTAGGATAATGAACCATGTCACAAAGCTCAAATCTTCTCAAACTGGTTTCTTGAACATGGCACTGAGGTCACTGTACTCCAATGGCCTCCACAGTCACCAGATCTCATTCCAATAGACCAATGGAACAGGAGATTTGCATAATGGATGTTTAGCCGACAAATCTGCAGCAAATGCATGATGCTGTCATGCCAATATGGACCAAAATCTCTGAGGAATGTTTCCAACACCTTGTTAAATCTATGCCACAAAGAATTAAGGCAGTTCTAAAGGAAAAAGGGGATCCAACCCGGTACTAGCAAGGTGTATCTAATAAAGTGGCCCATGAGTGTATATACCTGACTCCTGAAAATAGAAGAGATAGAAAAGATCATTCTGACCATCCCAAAGACCCTGATTGATTTGTTATGGAACTGCTCCAAACTGGTGTGTCAAGCCTTGTACACACGGCCGAGGATCTCGTCGCAAAAAAAACGTTGTTTTTCTCGATGGGTTTCTTGTCAAGCTTGACGAGATTCTTGTCAAGCTTTCCTTGCATACACACTGTCAATCCAAGATCTCATCTTTGTAAAGCGCGGTCACGTACAACACGTACGACGGCCGTATAAAGGGGAAGTTCTATTCCAATGGCGCAACCCCTCGGGCTGCTTTTGCTGATCTTGTGTTACCGCGTGTTAGTAAAAGTTTGGGGAGAGACGATTCGCGCTTTTCAGTCTTCGTGCTTTCAGTTCGTTACAGCGTGACGAATGTGCTATCTCCATTACGAATGCTAGTTTTACCAGAAGGTGCGCTTCCGTCTCATACTTGATTCTGACCATGGGCGGTTTTTGAAGACTTGGAAAAGCGCACACACGAACGGTTTTCTCTTCCAAATACAGTCTGACAAGAATCACAACGAGAAAAATTAGACTCCCAACGAGAAAAAAAAAGCAGGTCTTCTTTTTTTATCGTCGAGATTCTGGGCAGTTTTCTTGCCGAGAAACCTGAAAGCCTCGTACACGCGACCGGTTTTCTCGGCAAGAAAGCTCTCCCAACAGTTTTCTTGTCGTTTCTTGCCGAGAAAACCGGTCATGTGTACGAGGCTTCAGACAGAGATAGTGCAAACCATTTCTATGGTGCTATAGATGAACAATGACCTAGACCTAAAGATCTGTAAACTTGTAATACTTGATAAAGGGCATTACTTGCTGCATGTTTTAGCATCTGTCATTTCGCTGGTCTAAATTGCTAGGCTAGTAGTGGTACAAAACTGGTTTTCCCCCATCCACCAGCCTTAATTGCTTGGAAAAAGCAGGTTAATACCATTCTAGTGAGGGATAAATAAAATATCAGTGCAGGGATGGCCCTAAAAAATTTCTGAGATTATAGTGAAGCTGGTTAATGAAGCTTGTTCTCCCACCACCCCCACCCTGACCCCAACAATGACACTACAACACTTGTTATAATGGTTCTAATGCTTGCAACACTTCATAGGTCAGAAATGAGTGCCACACGCAAAATATCACTGGCTGGTTTATACGCATATAGACCTTGCATTTCCAAGCTTCTCTGTGTACTATATTATTTATTATAATATGATTATTTCAGAGAATGATGAATATTATGGCTTTATGAAGGAAGGTAAATTTTATATTTGTTCTATTTCTTTTGATCTTGCATTGCTATGTGTGTTTCTTTCATGCAATTGAGCTTTCCCTCCCCTACCCCCAGTTATGGGGTAAGGAGGGCAGAGGAACACAAGTTTGTTTTTCTGTCTGTCTGTTTGTTAAAACCACAACCCATGTAAGCACTGTCTTCAATAGCAAAAATAGCTGATTGAAAAAAAAAATCTGACTTTTAACAAACAAAATGAATCATTTTTTGAAGTAAATGATGTGTAGTAAAACTGAATAAAACTCCAATATATGCATACGCTCTGATTAAAAGCATTATTCACAAAACGCATTAGAGGTCTTAGTGGTTTTACTAAACATTGTTTGCTTCAATAAATGATTCAAGGAGAGTGGATTGAGTGCATCATTCTATCAACTAATAGTATCTAAAACACATTAAATATCTTTGGTTGTTTAAATCCAAACTACAGGCAGGCATTCGAAAAAAAAAATTCACTTATGTGTTCATAAAAAAAAAAAAAAGTATTTTTAAATTCAGCTAGTTAAAGTTTCAGAATTTTTCTTGATATCAGTCTCCTGTTATCCACCAAGTAGCAGCACTGACTCTGGGTGGTGAAGCCATCACTAGTAGCCAATCAGACCCCACTGAATACTGAAATATTTTGTTTCGGAATTTCGTTTTCGTTAGAAAAATAAATGTATTTAGCTACTCCCGAAATTTGTTTTTATTTATTTCGTTTTTCGTTAGAAATTGCATTCGTCTGAATCTGAATTAATTAAGGTCGAATCTGTCATTGAAGGCTTATGGTGTCTGTCAAATGTTCAAAGAAGATTCGACGGAGCAGCGAAACTGTACGACGCTGCAATCATACATTTCCAGTCGAATGTTCCGCCTACAAGCTAGCTATAGTAGAATTATAATGTTGTATGACTAGTAATTAGTGATGAGCCGAACACCCCCGGGTTCGGTTCGCACCAGAACCCGCGAACGGACCGAAAGTTCGCACGAACATTAGAACCCTATTAAATACAATGGATGCGAACGTTCGGATTCTAAAGTGCTAATTATAACGACTATTATCCATGTTATTGTCCTAAACAGAGTTTGGGAACCCGGGTTCTGCACCAGGGGACATGTATCAATGCAAAAAGAAGTTTTAAAAACGGACGTTTTCCGGGAGCAGTCATTTTAATGATGCATAAAGTGAAAAACAAAAAGTCAAATATTCCTTTAAATATTGTACCTGGGGGGTGTCTAAAGTATGCCTGTGAAGTGCCACGTGTTTCCCGTGTTTAGAACTGTCCCTGCACAAAATAACATTTCTAAAGGAAAAAAAAGCCATTTAAAACTGCTTGCGGCTTTAACCACCTCCCTACTGTGCACGAAAACCCCCTTCCTGCCCAAGCCATTTTTCAGCTTTCAGCGCTGTCACACTTTGAATGACAATTGCGCGGTCGTGCGACGTGGCTCCCAAACGAAATTTGCGTCCTTTTTTTCCCACAAATAGAGCTTTCTTTTGGTGGTATTTGATCACCTCTGCGGTTTTTATTTTTTGCGCTATAAACAAAAGAAGAGCGTCCAGTTTGGAAAAAAAATACTATTTTTTAATTTTTGCTATAATAAATACCCATTTTTTTTTTTTTAAATAAAATTTTCCTCAGTTTAGGCCGATACGTATTCTTCTACATATTTTTGGTAAAAACAAAAAATCGCAATAAGCGCGTATTGATTGGTTTGCGCAAAAGTTATAGCGTGTACAAAATAGGGGATAGATTTATAGCATTTAAATTTTTTAATTTTTTTATTAGTAATGTCGGCGATCTGCGATTTTTTATTGTGACTGCGATATTGCGGCGGACACATCGGACACTTTTGACACATTTTTGGGACCATTCACGTTTATACAGCGATCCCTGCTATAAAAATGCATTGATTACTGTATAAATGTGATTGGCAGGGAAGGGGTTAACCACTAGGGGGCAGGAAGGGGTTAAATATGTTCCCTCAATGTGTTCTTACTGTGGGGGGAGGGGACTGACTGGGGGAGGTGACCGATGGTTGTCCCTATGTACAAGGGACACACCATCGGTCCCCTCTCCCTCACAGGACAGAGACCCACTTTCCTGCTCGTTTCCCGGGCAATCGCGGGTGCCCGGCGGCAATCGCGGCCGCCGGGCACGCGCAGCGGGGCCTCGTGAACGCGGCGGGCGTGCGCGCGCGCCGCTGGCTTCAAGCGCGCGCCTCCTAGCTCGTTTTAAAGGGAGGACGTCATATGACGTCCTCCCAGAACGAGAGTATCCTCCTTCCGGCGTCAATTGACAGTGGGCGGTGGACAAGTGGTTAATGTAATGTCTGGTCCTGGTAATATGGATGAAAATCTTTAAGAAAAATGGCATAGCTACCACATCAACCCCCCCCCTACCCCAGCCCATTACCAGCCCCTTTGGGTCTTGTATGGATATTAAGGGGAACCCCGCACACAAAATAAAAAAGGCCCTATATACTCTGAACAGCCGTATACAGGCGGTGCATACAAGACAGGGACTGTAGGTTTGTTCTTATGTAGAATCTGTTTGTAATTTTGAACAGCTACATTGTTTAAGTGTAGCTCCAGCCCAAATACCTATTTTTAAGCTTTTTGGAAAACATAGGGAAGGGTTATCACCCCTGTAACATTTGTTTTGCTGTCTGTGCCCCTGTTCAGAACATTTCACCTCACTTTGCGTCCCAGTGACAACTGTTTTTGAAATGTGGTGTTTTTATTGAAACAAGGATTGGTGATAAAGCATCAGTAGAGAGGAGACACCTTTCTCCCATATTAATTCTTACAGGAGAGAATTTTCCTTCCAAGGGGTAGATTTCCTCTCACTTCCTGTTGTCTTCTTCCGTTTGCAAGTAGTAGTCGTTTGTAAGTTGGATGTTTGAAAGTAGGGACCTGCCGTATATACTCTGCAGAAATTGGCCCCTTAGGTGTTGGTGTTGGCACAACACTGTAAGCACTCACAGTTACTCTTGGTGGGTGCTGGAACGCCCTGCTGTCAACTATTATATCAGGAATTGTAATAACATATAATTGTTGAACAGTGGTAGTAAAAATTGGGCCTTTGATGGTGGTGCTGGTGCCACAACACTGTAAGGCCTGACAGTTACTCTTGGTGGGCGCAGCAATGGGCCCTGCTGTGAATTATTAGATCAATTATTATAATTGCATGCCCCTGTTGAACAGGGGCTGAAAAATTGGGCCTTTGGTGGTGGTGTTGACACAACACTGTAAGGCCTGACAGTTACTCTTGGTGGGCGCAGCAATGGGCCCTGCTGTGAATTATTAGATCAATAATTATAATTGCATGCCCCTGTTGAACAGGGGCTGAAAAATTGGGCCTTTGGTGGTGGTGGTGGTGGTGGTGGTGGTGGTGGTGGTGTTGACACAACACTGTAAGGCCTGACAGTTACTCTTGGTGGGCGCAGCAATGGGCCCTGCTGTGAATTATTAGATCAATAATTATAATTGCATGCCCCTGTTGAACAGGGGCTGAAAAATTGGGCCTTTGGTGGTGGTGGTGGTGGTGGTGGTGTTGACACAACACTGTAAGGCCTGACAGTTACTCTTGGTGGGCGCAGCAATGGGCCCTGCTGTGAATTATTAGATCAATAATTATAATTGCATGCCCCTGTTGAACAGGGGCTGAAAAATTGGGCCATTGGTGGTGGTGGTGGTGGTGGTGGTGGTGTTGACACAACACTGTAAGGCCTGACAGTTACTCTTGGTGGGCGCAGCAATGGGCCCTGCTGTGAATTATTAGATCAATAATTATAATTGCATGCCCCTGTTGAACAGGGGCTGAAAAATTGGGCCTTAGGCACTGGTGGCACAACACTGCAACCCCTCACAGATACTGTACTTGGAACACAGCAATGAGGCCTGTTGCAAAGTATTGCATCAAAAATTGTAATTACACGCCCCTGTTAAACAGGGGCTGAAAAATTGGGCCTTAGCCACTGGTGGCGGCACCCATAAACCAAAATGATCTTCCAAGCTATCATCATTAATCGGATCATTGAGGAGGAGGAGGAGGATAGCTAGTCAACATAACAGCACAGGAACTCAGCATCAGCATCAGTCTTGAAGGGATGTGACATTTTAAAATCAATTAGTCTGTTATATCAGCATCAGGTGTGTGGTAGCTGGTGGTGATCCAAGACTGGTTCATCTTGATGAAAGTCAGTCGATCAACCGAGTCGGTGGACAGGCGCACCCTGTGATCCGTGACAAATCCTCCAGCAGCACTGAATGTGCGTTCTGAAAGAACGCTGGATGCAGGACAGGCCAGTAGCTCAATTGCATACTGTGCAAGCTCTGGCCAGTGATCCATCCTCAAGACCCAGTAAGCCAGAGGATTTTCGGTGGGGAAGGTGTCCAAGTCTGACCTTGCCCCTAGGTATTCCTGCACCATGTATATCAGACGCTGGCGATGGTTGCTGGAACCGATCATACTTTGGGGCTGCGGACTAAAGAATTGTCTGAACGCATCGGTCAGACGGCCACCTTCCCCACCGCTCCTTCTTTGACTGCCCGAAGCCTCAGCAACTCGTTGTCCAGGACTAGTGATGAGCCGAACACCCCTGGGTTCGGTTCGCACCAGAACCCGCGAACGGACCGAAAGTTCGTACGAACATTAGAACCCTATTAAATACAATGGATGCGAACGTTCGAATTCTAAAGTGCTAATTATAACGACTATTATGCATGTTATTGTCCTAAAAAGGGTTTGGGAACCCGGGTTCTGCACCAGGGGACATGTATCAATGCAAAAAGAAGTTTTAAAAACGGTCGTTTTTCGGGAGCAGTCATTTTAATGATGCATAAAGTGAAAAAAAAAAAGTCAAATATTCCTTTAAATATCGTACCTGGGGGGTGTCTAAAGTATGCCTGTGAAGTGCCACGTGTTTCCCGTGTTTAGAACTGTCCCTGCACAAAATGACACTTCTAAAGGAAAAAAAAGCCATTTAAAACTGCTTGCGGCTTTAATGTAATGTCTGGTCCCGGTAATATGGATGAAAATCTTTAAGAAAAATGGCATAGCTACCCCATGACCCCCCCCCCCCTACCCCAGCCCATTACCAGCCCCTTTGGGTCTTGTATGGATATTAAGGGGAACCCCGCACATAAAATAAAAAAGTAGGATTTTTAAAACAGCTTACCTGTAAAATCCTTTTCTTGGAGTACATCACGGGACACAGAGCAGCATAGTCATTACTATGTGGGTTATATAGAATTACCTTCAGGTGCTGGCACTGGCAACTTCCAAAACAGGAAGTACCCTCCCCTATATAAGCCCCTCCCATCCGGGAGTACCTCAGTTTTGTAGCAAAGCAATACGTGTCCCCAAAAGAGGGGTGGGAGCTCTGTGTCCCGTGATGTAGTCCAAGAAAAGGATTTTACAGGTAAGCTGTTTTAAAAATCCTACTTTCTTGTTCATACATCACGGGACACAGAGCAGCATAGTCATTACTATGTGGGACGTCCCAAAGCAATGCCACATGAGGGGGGGATACACCATACATAAGCTGGGCGCCATCAGGCATGAGGATCTTTTGCGGCCTGCAACACACTGCGCCCAAAGGCGACATCCTCCTGACTTCTAACGTCCACCTGGTAGAACCTAGTAAACGTGTGTACTGAAGACCATGTTGCGGCCTTACAAATTTGCGCCAGGGAGGCCTGGTGATGCACTGCCCATGAAGTTCCAACTGCTCTCGTGGAGTGCGCCCTAACTTTGAACGGAGGCGGTCTACTTCTCAAACCATAGGCTTGTATTATGACCTGTCGAATCCACTTGGCTAAAGTAGATTTTGATGCTGCCTGACCCTTTCTGGGGCCTTCCGGCAGAACAAACAAAGAATCCGTTCTACGAATCTGAGCAGTGGCTTTTAGATAAGCTTTAACTGCTCTTACTACATCCAAAGAATGCAATAACTTTTCCTCTACCGAGCTTGGTTTGGGGAAAAAAGAAGGAAGAACCACATCCTGGTTCAAGTGAAACCTCGATACCACCTTAGGAAGAAAGGCTGGGTGAGGACGTAATACTACTCTGTCCTTATGGATAACCAGATATGGCTCTTTACAGGACATGGCGGCTAATTCCGACACTCTTCTAGCCGAGCATATGGCTACTAAAAATATCAATTTCCTGGTGAGTAGAACCAAGGAAATGTGCCGCAAAGGTTCAAATGGCTGCTTCTGCAGAACCGACAGAACCAAATTTAGATCCCATGGGCATATGGGAGCCTTAATCGGTGGAATAATACGAGTCACACCTTGCATAAAGGATTTGACAAGTGAATGCATAGCCAGGGGCCTTTGAAATAGTATTGACAAGGCCGAAACCTGGCCCTTGATAGTACTTAAGGCAAACTTCCTGTCTACAGCCCACTGCAGGAAGTCCAGAATTCTGCCTATAACGTACTTACGTGGATGCCATTTTCTGGCCTCGCACCAAGTGATGTACGCCTTCCAAACTCTATAGTAGATCTGCCTGGATACAGGCTTCCTGGCATTGATTATAGTTGATACCACAGAGTTAGAGAGACCTCTCTTCTTTAGGATGTGGGATTCAATAGCCAGGCCGTTAAACTTAGAGTTAGTAAGGAAGGGTGGTATATCGGTCCTTGCGAAAGCAGGTCCGGACGACGTGGAAGGGTCCAAGGACTCCCCACAGACATTTTGATGATCTCCGCGTACCAGGCCCTTCGGGGCCACGCTGGAGCCACCAGGATCACCGGCTTCTTCTCCAACCTGACTCTGCGAAGGAGTCGAGGCAACAATTGTAGCGGAGGGAATGCATATATCAGTCTGAACTGATCCCAAGGGAACACCAGAGCATCCGAGCCGCAAGCGAGGGGATCCCTTGTCCGGGAGACAAATCTGTCCACCTTTGCGTTGAATCTGGATGCTAGCAGATCTACATCCGGTGTTCCCCACCGCTGACATATTGCTCGGAAGACCTCGGGATGAAGGGACCATTCCCCTGGGCATAACTGTTGGCGACTCAGAAAGTCCGCCTTCCAATTCTCCACCCCTGGAATGAAGACAGCTGATATACATGGGACATGCTTTTCTGCCCATTCCAGGATGTGACTTACTTCCCTCTGGGCTGCATGACTCCTGGTGCCTCCCTGATGATTGATATATGCCACTGCTGTGGCATTGTCTGATTGAATTCTGACAGGGGACCCTTGGAGTCTGGATGTCCAGGCTACTAGAGCGTACCGGGCTGCTCGTATCTCTAAGAGATTGATGGGTAGGGTTTTTACTACATTTGACCATCTGCCCTGGAGAGACCATTGCTCCAGTACTGCCCCCCAGCCTATAAGGCTGGCATCTGTAGTGACCACCTTCCAAGATATCGGGCTGAAGGGTTTTCCCTTCTGGAGATTCTGGGGGATCAACCACCAGCAGAGACTCTTCCGAACGGAAGGGGACAAAGCCATCGGGAAGTCTAGAGCCTGAACTTTTCCGTTCCAGGCTGACAATATGGCCCTTTGTAAATTCCTTGAGTGGAATTGGGCGTATGGCACAGCTTCGAATGATGCTACCATCTTTCCTAGCAGCCTCATGCACAGGCGTATGGACGGCTGTCTTTTTGCACAAAGCAGACGGACCAAGGCCCTCAAAGAGGATACCTTGTCTAGAGGTAAGAAAATCTTCCTCTGGTCTGAATCCAGCCGTAGCCCTAGATATACCAGGTTTTTCACTTGGCTGTAGGGCTGACTTGTCCAGGTTGATGACCCAACCGTGAGATTCTAGATACTTGATTGTATCGACAATTACCACTTCTAGCTTGGCAACTGAGTGGTCCATCAACAACAGGTCGTCTAGGTATGCCATTATCGTTACACCCCGTGTTCTTAGATCGGCCAACAGTGGGGCCAGAATTTTTGTGAACACTCGTGGTGCTGTGGCCAGACCGAATGGTAAGGCTCTGAACTGAAAATGGCGCCCTTCTACTGCAAAGCGTAGGAATTTTTGATGACCTGGAAAGATGGGAACATGCAAGTAAGCATCTTTGATGTCGATCGAGGCTAACCATTCCTCCCCTTGTAGGGCAGCGGTGACCGATCGGATCGACTCCATCCGGAAAGACCGGACGTTTAGAAATTTGTTTAGACTCTTTAGGTCCAATATGGGTCTTATGTCCCCGTTTGGCTTCGGGACTGTGAAAAGGTTTGAGTAGAAACCCAACCCCCACTCTTCCATAGGAACCTCCATAATTACTCCTTGGAGCAATAGTTGTTCTAACGCCAATAGGAGAGACCCTCTTTTCAGAGGGTCTCTTGGCATGCCTGACCACATAAAATGGGACGGAGGAGACTCTTTTAACTCCAACTTGTATCCCAGAGTTACTGCGGAGAGCACCCATCTGTCTTTGATCGTCTCCCGCCAGGTCTCTGCGAACAACTGAAGTCTTCCCCCCACCCGTTTGAGTGGGGGCAGCCCTTCATAGGCTTGACTTGGAGGCTGGTTTAGTACCTCTTCGGATCCAGGGCTTTTTATTACCCTGTGGCTGTCCCTGATTTTTACCTCCTGAGTTTGACCGAGGAGGCCGTCGGAACTGCTTAGTAGCAGACGTCGCAGGGATAGGAGAGGTAGTCCTCTTAAAAGATGGACCCCTAGACCTCTTTTTACTCGGTAAGAGAGTACTTTTACCACTGGAAATCTTCTGGATATACTTATCCAGGTCTTCGCCAAAAAGGCGTTCCCCATGAAATGGGAAGCTAACTAAGAGCTTCTTACAGGGAGCTTCAGCAGACCAGTTTTTGAGCCACAGAAGCCTACGCATATGTACCAAAGACAGCGTGAGGCGGGAGGCCTGATGGATAGAATCCTTGATGGCGTCAACCGCAAAGCATAATGCTCTAGGCAGATCAGCCAGAGCCTGGGCCTGCTGGTCTGGCAAATCCCTCAGGACCATTTTCATTTGATCCTTTAAAGCTTGGCAGACCCCAATAGCTGCCACTGCTGGCTGTGTAACAGCCCCTGCTGTGGAAAAAGCAGATTTTAATAAAGATTCCAATTTTTTATCCACTGGATCTTTGAACATTTGAACATTATCTACTGGACATGTCAGTGATTTGTTCACAGAAGAGATGGCTGCATCCACCGTAGGAACATTCCATCTCTGCGTGAACTTTCCCTCCATGGGATAGATCACCGGAAACCTTTTAGGCGGAACAAATAGTTTATCAGGATGTTCCCAGTCCTGGTATATAAGTCCTTCCAATAATGGATGTATTGGAAAGGAGCAATTAACCTGGGGAGCTTTTAGCGACCCCAATGAGGAGACAGCAGTAGTTGATGGTTCAACAAGAGGCATTTTAAATGCAGATCGAACCATGTCAGTTAGGGTCTGGACCCACAATCTTTCAGTCTGTGATGCTGAAAATGGTTCATCTACTGTCGATTCCTCAAAAACAGAGCTAACCTCCTCCTGATCCCCTTCAGGTAGGTCGGTCCCTTCCTGGGACTGTTGCTCTGCCAACAGGCACTCTAATGGAGGTGATGGAGATCTGGCGCGCTTTCTTTCCTGTAGAGAAGAAGCGATCAATGCAGCCAATCTCTGCTCCAATCCCTCCAGAGTTGAGGAAAAAACCTCCTCTGTTATATATGCAGGAGCAGGTGGACTGAGGACAGCCGCAGTACCTGGCACTCCCGGGGGTTCCTTATGGGTATTAACCTCTGATTTCTCAGGGGAGGAGGGTGCAGATGACTGCTCCAGATCATCAGAGCCCGATGGAGACCCCCTACACTTCCTGAGAGGTATATCTCTGAGTTTTTTAGGCGGCATATTCCTTAGTTCAAAGCTGAGGTATTCCAGCCGCAATACACCCCTTACTGAAATAGTCTAATGCAATTTGCTGCTATGTACATCAGTGGGTGTCTACTAATGCATCTTTCTGGGGATGCCTGTATCAACCGCCTGCTGTAAGCCCCTATACCATGCTACCAGCTCCTTTTCATGCTCTGTGTCCATAGCAAGCAGCGTGGACTGAGTCCTTTTATCTTGCTGGGACGCCCGCACATGCGCAGAAGCGCTGGGCGCACAGAGCGCGTCATCCGCCAGGCTCCGCCCCCTTTTTTGAAGCTAAACCTTATAAAAGGAAAGCATGTGTGCGCGCGCGTGCGCGTGCACGTGTGCGCTCTTGGCGCCATGTAGGGAGAGGAGCCAGGGTCCCTGTTTCACCAGGACTCAGGGATGGAAGGAAACTACTTGGCAGCATGACAGAGGAATGCAGCTTCCCTGATAGAGAGCTCACTCATCTGCCTGGACTTTCACCATGGAAGGAATAGTCCCAAGAAAAAAGACGTTCCACAGCGGCCTCTAGTGGACAAACTCAGGTACCGCACCTTTGTCTTTTTTTTTTTTTTTTTTAAAACCTCCTTTATGAAAAAACATTTCCAGGTTTACAGTTTTTTAAAAATTTCCCTTATGAAAAAACATTTCTAGGATTTCTTAGGCATATACAGCTATTAGCGGGAATACCCTTTAGGTAACAGGCAGAAAGACATATTAGGCTTGGGGGTCCCCTCAATAGAACCAAGTTCCTGAGGGGCCCCCACTTACCTTTTCCCCGCCGCAGGACTTTGTTTGGTCCACAGAAGCCCAAACTTCACCTCTCACGGCAGGCATTGTACTAGACCTTCAGGGACCGGGTTCCCAAGGATTCCACTCCCCTGGACCTGTATAGCACCCTGCACAGATAGCCTCTTGGTTTTGGGTATGACCAAAGCTCTGGATCCCAGGGTCCAGCCCTCCTAAGAGAGGCATTACAGGCAAAACCCTGCTCTTCTCTGCAAGGCCCGGGTACCGACCGTTTAGCTATGAAGCTTTTTTTGGTCGGATCCGGAATAGCTTGCTAAGGCCCAGAGAACCTGTACACAAGCCCAGATGAATACATGTTAACCTTGGCCAACACCTTAGACACTGGCAAAAAACTGAGGTACTCCCGGATGGGAGGGGCTTATATAGGGGAGGGTACTTCCTGTTTTGGAAGTTGCCAGTGCCAGCACCTGAAGGTAATTCTATATAACCCACATAGTAATGACTATGCTGCTCTGTGTCCCGTGATGTATGAACAAGAAAGGCCCTATATACTCTGAACAGCCGTATACAGGCGGTGCATACAAGACAGGGACTGTAGGTTTGTTCTTATGTAGAATCTGTTTGTAATTTTGAACAGGTACATTGTTTAAGTGTAGCTCCAGCCCAAAAATCTATTTTTAAACTTTTTGGAAAACATAGGTAAGGGTTATCACCCCTGTAACATTTGTTTTGCTGTCTGTGCCCCTGTTCAAAACATTTCACCTCACTTTCCGTCCCAATGACAACTGTTTTTGAAATGTGGTGTTTTTCTTGAAACAAGGATTGGTGATAAAGCATCAGTACAGAGGAGACACCTTTCTCCCATATTAATTCTTACAGGAGAGAATTTTCCTTCCTAGGGGTAGATTTCCTCTCACTTCCTGTTGTCTTCTTGCGTTTGCAAGTAGGAGTCGTTTGTAAGTTGGATGTTTGAAAGTAGGGACCTGCCGTATATACTCTGCAGAAATAGGCCCCTTAGTTGTTGGTGTTGGCACAACACTGTAAGCACTCACAGTTACTCTTGGTTGGTGCTGGAACGCCCTGCTGTCAACTATTATATCAGGAATTGTAATTACACATAATTGTTGAACAGTGGTAGTAAAAATTGGGCCTTTGATGGTGGTGCTGGTGCCACAACACTGTAAGCCCTGACAGTTACTCTTGGTGGGTGCAGCAATGGGCCCTGCTGTGAATTATTAGATCAAGAATTGTAATTGCATGCCCCTGTTGAACAGGGGCTGAAAAATTGGGCCTTTCGTGGTGGTGGTGGTGGTGGTGGTGGTGTTGCCACAACACTATAAGCCCTCAGAGTTACTCTTGGTGGGTGCAGGAATGGGCCCTGCTGTGAATTATTAGATCAAGAATTGTAATTACATGCCCCTTTTGAACAGGGGCTGAAAAATTGGGCCTTTCGTGGTGGTGGTGGTGGTGGCGTTGCCACAACACTGTAAGCCCTCAGAGTTACTCTTGGTGGGTGCAGCAATGGGCCCTGCTGTGAATTATTAGATCAAGAATTGTAATTACATGCCCCTGTTGAACAGGGGCTGAAAAATTGGGCCTTAGGCACTGGTGGCACAACACTGCAACCCCTCACAGATACTGTACTTGGAGCACAGCAATGAGCCCTGTTGCAAAGTATTGCTTCAAAAATTGTAATTACACACCCCTGTTAAACAGGGGCTGAAAAATTGGGCCTTAGCCACTGGTGGCGGCACCCATAAACAAAAATGATCTTCCAAGCTATCATCATCAATCGTATCATTGAGGACTCGGAGGAGGAGGATAGCCAGTCAACATAACAGCACAGGCACTCAGCATCAGCATCAGTCTTGAAGGGATGTGACATGTTAAAATCAATTAGTCTGTTATATCAGCATCAGGTGTGTGGTAGCTGGTGGTGATCCAAGACTGGTTCATCTTGATGAAAGTCAGTCGATCAACCGAGTCGGTGGACAGGCGCACCCTGTGATCCGTGACAAATCCTCCAGCAGCACTGAATGTGCGTTCCGAAAGAACGCTGGATGCAGGACAGGCCAGTAGCTCAATTGCATACTGTGCAAGCTCTGGCCAGTGATCCATCCTCAAGACCCAGTAAGCCAGAGGATTTTCGGTGGGGAAGGTGTCCAAGTCTGACCTTGCCCCTAGATATTCCTGCACCATGTTTATCAGACGCTGGCGATGGTTGCTGGAACCGATCATACTTTGGGGCTGCGGACTAAAGAATTGTCTGAACGCATCGGTCAGACGGCCACCTTCCCCACCGCTCCTTCTTTGACTGGCCGAAGCCTCAGCAACTCGTTGTCCAGGACCAGGAGTTTGTAACCTCCCAGTCTCTGGGAACGCGTTGCACAGACCTTTCTGCAAGGCCTCCCGGAGTTGTCTCATCCTCTGCTCCCTCTGCGACGGTAACATAAGGTCCGCAACCTTACCCTTGTACCGTGGATCAAGGAGAGTGGCCAGCCAGTAATGGTCCCTCTCCTTGATCCGAAGAATACGAGGATCCTTCCGCAGACTTTGCAGGATCAGGGAGGCCATGCAGCGTAGGTTAGCTGAGGCATTCGGTCCGGAGTCCTCTGGGTCACTAAGGACGACATGATCCGCAGCCACCTCCTCCCAGCCACGTACAAGTCCACGGGTTTCTTGGGACTGTAAATCATCCCTAAAAGACTGCTGCTGTTGATGCTGCTGAGTGCCAGGCTCCACCTCCATGCTGACACAATCCTCCTCCTCCTCCTCCTCCTCGTCCTCTTCCTGTGCGATGGGTGGGACAGAAGGAACACTGTCTGGGTAAAGGGGGCCTTGAGAGGCAAGGAAGTCCTCCTCTTCCTGCCTCTGTTCTGCCTCAAGTGCCCTGTCCATTATTCCACGCAGCGTGTGCTCCAACAGGTGGACAAGAGGTACAGTGTCACTGATGCATGCACTGTCACTGCTCACCATCCTCGTGGCCTCCTCAAATGGTGCCAGGACAGTGCATGCATCCCTGATCATGCCCCACTGGCGTGGAGAAAAAAAACCAAGCTCCCCTGACCCTGTACTGGTGCCGTAGTCGCACAGGTACTCATTGATGGCCCTCTGCTGCGTGTGCAGCCGCTGCAGCATGGCCAACGTTGAGTTCCACCTGGTGGGCATGTCACATATAAGGCGGTTCTTGGGCAGGTTCAACTCCTTTTGCAGCTCAGCCAGGCGAGCACTGGCATTATAAGATCTGCGGAAATGCACACAGACTTTCCTGGCCTGCCTCAGGACATCCTGTAAGCCCGGGTACCTGCCCAAGAACCGCTGCACCACCAGGTTAAGGACGTGAGCCACACAGGGCACATGGGTCAGTTGTCCCTGTCGGAGGGCGGAGAGGAGGTTGGTGCCATTGTCGCAAACCACCATTCCTGGCTTAAGCTGGCGTGGCGTCAACCACCTCTCGGCCTGGCCCTGCAGAGCAGACAGGAGCTCTGCCCCAGTGTGGCTTCTGTCCCCCAAACACACCAGCGCAAGCACGGCATGGCATCTTTTTGCCTGCGTACTTGCGTAGCCCCTTGAACGGCTACGGAGCACCGCTGGTTCAGAGGACAAAGCACAGGAAGAGGCCATGGAGGAAGAAGAAGAGGAGGAGGGGGTGGAGGAGAGAGGTGTGTCACAACCAGTAGTAGCATTTTGGAGGCGTGGCGGTGGAACAACCTCCAACACTACTGCACCTTGTCCTGCATCCTTCCCAGCTGCCAAAAGAGTGACCCAATGGGCCGTGAAAGAAAGGTAACGTCCCTGTCCATGCCTGCTGGACCATGAGTCAGCGGTAATATGCACCTTACCGCTGACCGCCCTGTCCAGCGAGGCCAAGACATTGCCTTCCACATGCCGGTAGAGAGCTGGAATAGCCTTCCGTGAGAAAAAGTGGCGTTTGGGAACCTGCCACTGAGGAACCGCACATTGCACAAACTCACGGAAGGGGGCCGAGTCTACCAACTGAAAAGGCAGCAGTTGAAGCGCTAGCAATTTAGCCAAGCTAGCATTCAACCACTGGGCATGTGGATGGCTGGGAGTGAACTTCTTTTGACGGTCCAGCAGCTGGGGCAGGGAAATTTGCCTGCTAGAATCGGACGTCGGTGTACTGCTAGCAGAGTGGCCGCAAGTACTTGGCTGTGACACACCTAATTCTACACCTTCATTCCTCTCAGTGCATGTTTCAGAGAGGACTGAAGTTATAATGGGGTTGGAGATCCCAGCTGATGCGGTGCAAGGAGAGGTCCGCTTTGTTCTTTGGTGTGGGTCTTTGAGGTAGGCTTGCCAACGAGCTGCATGGCAGGTCAACATATGTCTGGTCAGGCATGTGGTACCCAAGCGGCTGATGTTTTGGCCACGCGATATACGCTTGAGACATATGTTGCAAACAGCAGCTGTGCGATCTGATGCACTAGCCTCAAAAAAGGCCCACACCAAAGAACTTTTTGAATGACGGGCAGAGGCAGCGCCCTGCACAGGCGGAGCTCTGCGGTGTGATTCCGTCGGTGTACTGCCCTTACGCTGGCCACCAAAGGGCATCCTGCCTCGTTGGAGATGTGCCTCCTCCTCATCCTCCTCCTCCTCCTCTCTCCTATTAGGCACCCACGTGGAGTCAGTGACCTCATCATCCCCTCCCTCCTCATCACTGGAGCCAATCTGGCAGTATGCTGCAGCTGCTGGAACATGACTGCCAGATTGGTGTCCTTCTTGAGCATCCCCTCTGT
Organism: Rana muscosa; assembly: GCA_029206835.1. Taxonomy (NCBI): domain Eukaryota; kingdom Metazoa; phylum Chordata; class Amphibia; order Anura; family Ranidae; genus Rana; species Rana muscosa. The sequence continues at coordinate 287,585,836 of CM055118.1, forward strand.
CTGCTCTCACGCTACTGCCTTCCTCTAGCTGGGTTTCAGCATCAGACCCTTCGAAACGCTGGGCATCCTCCTGGAGCATGTACCCAACACTGTGCTCAAACAGTTCAGGGGACTCCTCAGGAGGAGGACATGGTGGGTCTAGGGAAGGAGTGACTGATGATGAGTCTGACATTGATACCAGGGAAGAGGACGCTTTGGCAGCTGCTTTGCCAGTACCCTGAGCCTGGGTGAGAGAGGATGAGGAGGAGGAGGAGGGCTTGGTCATCCACTCTACCAAGTCTTCGGCATGATGTGGCTCAACATGTCCAGCTGCCGAAAAGAAGGACAAGCGTGTCCCATGGCCATGTGCTGATGACAATGCACCGCGTCCACGACCAGCACTGTTGCCCCCAGATACAGAGCCTGCTTGCCCTCTTTTATTGCCTCCTGACTGTCTGCCTCTCCTTGTTTGCCTTCCAGACATTCTAATGGATGGCCTGCAGGGAGATGGGAAAAAAAGCAATAAGGGCTACCTTCAGGTGTCCTTCTCTGTCCCTTTACTTAAGGATTTCTAAATATGGTTGAGGATGATTGCTTTCGCACAGAATAGCACAATGACAATTTCCCTGACTGTCCAAAAAACAAGGATTTCAAAGATGGTTGATGAGGAATGCTTTAGCACAGTATAGCACAATCAGAATTTCCCTCACTGTTCTTCCCTGTCCCTACAAACAAGGTTTAGCACAGTAAAACACACTGACACTCTCCCTACCTATAGTTTTCTGTCCCTATAATTTTTTTTTTTAAAGATGGTTGATGAGGAATGCTTTAGCACAGTATAGCACAATGAGAATTTCCCTCACTGTCCTTCCCTGTCCCTACAAACAAGGTTTAGCACAGTAAAACACACTGACACTCTCCCTACCTATAGTTTTCTGTCCCTATAAAAAATGTTTTTTTAAAGATGGTTGATGAGGAATGCTTTAGCACAGTATAGCACAATGAGAATTTCCCTCACTGTCCTTCCCTGTCCCTACAAACAAGGTTTAGCACAGTAAAACACACTGACACTCTCCCTACCTATAGTTTTCTGTCCCTATAAAAAATGTTTTTTTAAAGATGGTTGATGAGGAATGCTTTAGCACAGTATAGCACAATGAGAATTTCCCTCACTGTCCTTCCCTGTCCCTACAAACAAGGTTTAGCACAGTAAAACACACTGACACTCTCCCTACCTATAGTTTTCTGTCCCTATAAATTTTTTTTTTTTTAAAGATGGTTGATGAGGAATGCTTTAGCACAGTATAGCACAATGAGAATTTCCCTCACTGTCCTTCCCTGTCCCTACAAACAAGGTTTAGCACAGTAAAACACACTGACACTCTCCCTACCTATAGTTTTCTGTCCCTATAATTTTTTTTTTTTAAAGATGGTTGATGAGGAATGCTTTAGCACAGTATAGCACAATGAGAATTTCCCTCACTGTCCTTCCCTGTCCCTACAAACAAGGTTTAGCACAGTAAAACACACTGACACTCTCCCTACCTATAGTTTTCTGTCCCTATAAAAAATGTTTTTTTAAAGATGGTTAATGAGGAATGCTTTAGCACAGTATAGCACAATGAGAATTTCCCTCACTGTCCTCCCCTGTCCCTACAAACAAGGTTTAGCACAGTAAAACACACTGACACTCTCCCTACCTATAGTTTTCTGTCCCTATAAAAAATGTTTTTTTAAAGATGGTTGATGAGGAATGCTTTAGCACAGAATAGCACAATGAGAATTTCCCTCACTGTCCTTCCCTGTCCCTACAAACAAGGTTTAGCACAGTAAAACACACTGACACTCTCCCTACCTATAGTTTTCTGTCCCTATAAAAAAAATTTTTTTTAAAGATGGTTGATGAGGAATGCTTTAGCACAGTATAGCACAATGAGAATTTCCCTCACTGTCCTTCCCTGTCCCTACAAACAAGGTTTAGCACAGTAAAACACACTGACACTCTCCCTACCTATAGTTTTCTGTCCCAATAATTTTTTTTTTTTTTAAAGATGGTTGATGAGGAATGCTTTAGCACAGTATAGCACAATGAGAATTTCCCTCACTGTCCTTCCCTGTCCCTACAAACAAGGTTTAGCACAGTAAAACACACTGACACTCTCCCTACCTATAGTTTTCTGTCCCTATAAAAAAAAAATTTTTAAAGGTGGTTGATGAGGAATGCTTTAGCACAGTATAGCACAATGAGAATTTCCCTCACTGTCCTTCCCTGTCCCTACAAACAAGGTTTAGCACAGTAAAACACACTGACACTCTCCCTACCTATAGTTTTCTGTCCCTATAAATTTTTTTTTTTTTAAAGATGGTTGATGAGGAATGCTTTAGCACAGTATAGCACAATGAGAATTTCCCTCACTGTCCTTCCCTGTCCCTACAAACAAGGTTTAGCACAGTAAAACACACTGACACTCTCCCTACCTATAGTTTTCTGTCCCTATAATTTTTTTTTTTAAAGATGGTTGATGAGGAATGCTTTAGCACAGTATAGCACAATGAGAATTTCCCTCGCTGTCCTTCCCTGTCCCTACAAACAAGGTTTAGCACAGTAAAACAGACTGACACTCTCCCTACCTATCCTTCTCTTTCCCTAAACTAAAGGAATCCAGGTTAAACAAGAAAAAAAAAATGTCACTGTCCCTGCCTATGCTTCTCTTTCCCTGCTCCGGAACACACTACACTAGGCCGCCGTGCTGGCGGCCTTTTATAGTGTGGGGCGTGTACTAAACACCCTCAGCAATAATTGGCCACAGGCATCCTGCCTGTGGCCAATCATTGCTCTCCTCGCTGCCGGCGCTGTGATTGGCCAAGCATGCGGGGTCACAGTGCATGCTTGGCCAATCACAGCGCCCGGATGACACTGCGATGGCGTAGTGCATTGTGGGCTGTTCGCGTCACTCGAATTTGGCGCGAACGGCCCAAATCGTTCGATCTTCGTCGAACGATCGAACAGCCGATGTTCGAGTCGAATGTATGTTCGACTCGAACACGAAGCTCATCCCTATCCAGGACCAGGAGTTTGTAACCTCCCAGTCTCTGGGAACGCGTTGCACAGACCTTTCTGCAAGGCCTCCCGGAGTTGTCTCATCCTCTGCTCCCTCTGCGACGGTAACATAAGGTCCGCAATCTTACCCTTGTACCGTGGATCAAGGAGAGTGGCCAGCCGGTAATGGTCCCTCTCCTTGATCCGAAGAATACGAGGATCCTTCCGCAGACTTTGCAGGATCAGGGAGGCTATGCAGCGTAGGTTAGCTGAGGCATTCAGTCCGGAGTCCTCTGGGTCACTAAGGACGACATGATCCGCAGCCACCTCCTCCCAGCCACGTACAAGTCCACTGGTTTCTTGGGACTGTAAATCATCCCTAAAAGACTGCTGCTGATGATGCTGAGTGCCAGCCTCCACCTCCATGCTGACACAATCCTCCTCCTCCTCCTCTTCCTGTGCGATGGGTGGGACAGAAGGAACACTGTCTGGGTAAAGGGGGCCTTGAGAGGCAAGGAAGTCCTCCTCTTCCTGCCTCTGTTCTGCCTCAAGTGCCCTGTCCATTATTCCATGCAGCGTGTGCTCCAACAGGTGGACAAGAGGTACAGTGTCACTGATGCATGCACTGTCACTGCTCACCATCCTCGTGGCCTCCTCAAATGGTGCCAGGACAGTGCATGCATCCCTGATCATGCCCCACTGGCGTGGTGAAAAAAACCCGAGCTCCCCTGACCCTGTCCTGGTGCCGTAGTCGCACAGGTACTCATTGATGGCCCTCTGCTGCGTGTGCAGCCGCTGCAGCATGGCCAACGTTGAGTTCCACCTGGTGAGCATGTCACATATAAGGCGGTTCTTGGGCAGGTTCAACTCCTTTTGCAGCTCAGCCAGGCGAGCACTGGCATTATAAGATCTGCGGAAATGCACACAGACTTTCCTGGCCTGCCTCAGGACATCCTGTAAGCCCGGGTACCTGCCCAAGAACCGCTGCACCACCAGGTTAAGGATGTGAGCCATACAGGGCACATGGGTCAGTTGTCCCTGTCGGAGGGCGGAGAGGAGGTTGGTGCCATTGTCGCAAACCACCATTCCTGGCTTAAGCTGGCGTGGCGTCAACCACCTCTCGGCCTGCCCCTGCAGAGCAGACAGGACCTCTGCCCCAGTGTGGCTCCTGTCCCCCAAACACACCAGCGCAAGCACGGCATGGCATCTTTTTGCCTGCGTACTTGCGTAGCCCCTTGAATGCCTACAGAGCACTGCTGGTTCCGAGGACAAACCACAGGAAGAGGCCATGGAGGAAGAAGAAGAGGAGGGGGTGGAGGAGAGAGGTGTGTCACAACCAGTAGTAGCATTTTGGAGGCGTGGCGGTGGAACAACCTCCAAAACTACTGCACCTTGTCCTGCATCCTTCCCAGCTGCCAAAAGAGTGACCCAATGGGCCGTGAAAGAAAGGTAACGTCCCTGTCCATGCCTGCTGGACCATGAGTCAGCGGTAATATGCACCTTACCGCTGAACGCCCTGTCGTGCGAGGCCAAGACATTGCCTTCCACATGCCTGTATAGAGCCGGAATCGCCTTCCGTGAGAAAAAGTGGCGTTTGGGAACCTGCCACTGAGGAACCGCACATTGCACAAACTCACGTAAGGGGGCCGAGTCTACCAACTGAAAAGGCAGCAGTTGAAGCGCTAGCAATTTAGCCAAGCTAGCATTCAACCGCTGGGCATGTGGATGGCTGGGAGTGAACTTCTTTCGACGGTCCAGCAGCTGGGGCAGGGAAATTTGCCTGCTAGAATCGGACGTCGGTGTACTGCTAGCAGAGTGGCCGCAAGTACTGGGCTGTGACACACCTAATTCTACACCTTCATTCCTCTCAGTGCAGGTTTCAGAGAGGACTGAAGGTATAGTGGGTTTTGAGATCCCAGCTGATGCAGTGCAAGGAGAGGTCCGCTTTGTTCTTTGGTGTGGGTCTTTAAGGTAGGCTTGCCAACGAGCTGCATGGCAGGTCAACATATGTCTGATCAAGCATGTGGTGCCCAAGCGGCTGATGTTTTGGCCACGCGATATACGCTTGAGACATATGTTGCAAACAGCAGCTGTGCGATCTGATGCACTCGTCTCAAAAAAGGCCCACACCAAAGAACTTTTTGAATGACGGGCAGAGGCAGCGCCCTGCACAGGCGGAGCTCTGCGGTGTGATTCCGTCGGTGTGCTGCCAATACGCTGGCCACTTAAGGGCATCCTGCCTCGTTGGAGATGTGCCTCCTCCTCATCCTCCTCCTCCTCCTCTCTCCTATTAGGCACCCACGTGGAGTCAGTGACCTCATCATCCCCTCCCTCCTCATCACTGGAGCCAATCTGGCAGTATGCTGCAGCTGCTGGAGCATGACTGCCAGATTGGTGTCCTTCTTGAGCATCCCCTCTCTCTGCTCTCACGCTACTGCCTTCCTCTAGCTGGGTATCATCATCAGATCCTTCGAAACGCTGGGCATCCTCCTGGAGCATGTACCCAACACTGTGCTCAAACAGTTCGGGGGACTCCTCAGGAGGAGGACATGGTGGGTCTAGGGAAGGATTGACTAATGAAGATAATGATACCAGAGAAGAGGACGCTTTGGCAGCTGCTTTGCCAGTACCCTGAGCCTGGGTGAGAGAGGATGAGGAGGATGAGGTGGGCTTGGTCATCCACTCTACCAAGTCTTTGGCATGATGTGGCTCAACATGTCCAGCTGCCGAAAAGAAGGACAAGCGTGTCCCATGGCCATGTGCTGATGACAATGCACCGCGTCCACGACCAGCACTGTTGCCCCCAGACACAGAGCCTGCTTGCCCTCTTTTTTTGCCTCCTGACTGTCTGCCTCTCCTTGTTTGCCTTCCAGACATTTTAATGGATGGCCTGCAGGGAGATGGGAAAAACAGCAATAAGGGCTACCTTCAGGTGTCTACTGTGCAGGAGGCTTAGCAACAATGACTCTGACACTGTCCCCTGCCTATCCTTCTCTGTCCCTAAACACAAGGATTTGCAATATGCTTCAGCAAGATTGGTTTAGCACAGAATAGCACACTGACAGTTTCCCTCACTGTCCTTCTCTGTCCCTACAAACAAGATTTAGCACAGAATAGCACACTGATAGTTTCCACGAGTGTCCTTCTCTGTCCCTAAACTCAAGGATTTCAAATATGGTTCAGCAAGATTGGTTTAGAACAGAATAGCACACTGACACTTTCCCTCACTGTACCTCTCTGTCCCTAAACTCAAGGATTTCAAATATGGTTCAGCAAGATTGGTTTAGAACAGAATAGCACACTGTCAGTTTCACTCACTGTCCTTCTCTGTCCCTACAAACAAGATTTAGCACAGAATAGCACACTGATAGTTTCCACAAGTGTCCTTCTCTGTCCCTAAACTCAAGGATTTCAAATATGGTTCAGCAAGATTGGTTTAGAACAGAATAGCACACTGACACTTTCCCTCACTGTACCTCTCTATCCCTAAACTCAAGGATTTCAAATATGGTTCAGCAAGATTGGTTTAGAACAGAATAGCACACTGTCAGTTTCACTCACTGTCCTTCTCTGTCCCTACAAACAAGCTTTAGCACAGAATAGCACACTGATAGTTTCCACGAGTGTCCTTCTCTGTCCCTAAACTCAAGGATTTCAAATATGGTTCAGCAAGATTGGTTTAGAACAGAATAGCACACTGACACTTTCCCTCACTGTACCTCTCTGTCCCTAAACTCAAGGATTTTTAAATATGGTACAGCAAGATTGGTTTAGAACAGAATAGCACACTGTAAGTTTCACTCACTGTCCTTCTCTGTCCCTACAAACAAGATTTAGCACAGAATAGCACACTGATAGTTTCCACGAGTGTCCTTCTCTGTCCCTAAACTCAAGGATTTCAAATATGGTTCAGCAAGATTGGTTTAGAACAGAATAGCACACTGTCAGTTTCACTCACTGTCCTTCTCTGTCCCTACAAACAAGATTTAGCACAGAATAGCACACTGATAGTTTCCACGAGTGTCCTTCTCTGTCCCTAAACTCAAGGATTTCAAATATGGTTCAGCAAGATTGGTTTAGAACAGAATAGCACACTGACACTTTCCCTCACTGTACCTCTCTGTCCCTAAACTCAAGGATTTCAAATATGGTTCAGCAAGATTGGTTTAGAACAGAATAGCACACTGTCAGTTTCACTCACTGTCCTTCTCTGTCCCTACAAACACGATTTAGCACAGAATAGCACACTGATAGTTTCCACGAGTGTCCTTCTCTGTCCCTAAACTCAAGGATTTCAAATATGGTTCAGCAAGATTGGTTTAGAACAGAATAGCACACTGTCAGTTTCACTCACTGTCCTTCTCTGTCCCTACAAACAAGATTTAGCACAGAATAGCACACTGATAGTTTCCACGAGTGTCCTTCTCTGTCCCTAAACTCAAGGATTTCAAATATGGTTCAGCAAGATTGGTTTAGAACAGAATAGCACACTGACACTTTCCCTCACTGTACCTCTCTGTCCCTAAACTCAAGGATTTCAAATATGGTTCAGCAAGATTGGTTTAGAACAGAATAGCACACTGTCAGTTTCACTCACTGTCCTTCTCTGTCCCTACAAACAAGATTTAGCACAGAATAGCACACTGATAGTTTCCACGAGTGTCCTTCTCTGTCCCTAAACTCAAGGATTTCAAATATGGTTCAGCAAGATTGGTTTAGAACAGAATAGCACACTGACACTTTCCCTCACTGTACCTCTCTGTCCCTAAACTCAAGGATTTCAAATATGGTTCAGCAAGATTGGTTTAGAACAGAATAGCACACTGTCAGTTTCACTCACTGTCCTTCTCTGTCCCTACAAACAAGATTTAGCACAGAATAGCACACTGATAGTTTCCACAAGTGTCCTTCTCTGTCCCTAAACTCAAGGATTTCAAATATGGTTCAGCAAGATTGGTTTAGAACAGAATAGCACACTGACACTTTCCCTCACTGTACCTCTCTGTCCCTAAACTCAAGGATTTCAAATATGGTTCAGCAAGATTGGTTTAGAACAGAATAGCACACTGTCAGTTTCACTCACTGTCCTTCTCTGTCCCTACAAACACGATTTAGCACAGAATAGCACACTGATAGTTTCCACGAGTGTCCTTCTCTGTCCCTAAACTCAAGGATTTCAAATATGGTTCAGCAAGATTGGTTTAGAACAGAATAGCACACTGTCAGTTTCACTCACTGTCCTTCTCTGTCCCTACAAACAAGATTTAGCACAGAATAGCACACTGATAGTTTCCACGAGTGTCCTTCTCTGTCCCTAAACTCAAGGATTTCAAATATGGTTCAGCAAGATTGATTTAGAACAGAATAGCACACTGACACTTTCCCTCACTGTACCTCTCTGTCCCTAAACTCAAGGATTTCAAATATGGTTCAGCAAGATTGGTTTAGAACAGAATAGCACACTGTCAGTTTCACTCACTGTCCTTCTCTGTCCCTACAAACAAGATTTAGCACAGAATAGCACACTGATATTTTCCACGAGTGTCCTTCTCTGTCCCTAAACTCAAGGATTTCAAATATGGTTCAGCAAGATTGGTTTAGAACAGAATAGCACACTGTCAGTTTCACTCACTGTCCTTCTTTGTCCCTACAAACAAGATTTAGCACAGAATAGCACACTGATAGTTTCCACGAGTGTCCTTCTCTGTCCCTAAACTCAAGGATTTTAAATATGGTTCAGCAAGATTGGTTTAGAACAGAATAGCACACTGACACTTTCCCTCACTGTACCTCTCTGTCCCTAAACTCAAGGATTTCAAATATGGTTCAGCAAGATTGGTTTAGAACAGAATAGCACACTGTCAGTTTCACTCACTGTCCTTCTCTGTCCCTACAAACAAGATTTAGCACAGAATAGCACACTGATAGTTTCCACGAGTGTCCTTCTCTGTCCCTAAACTCAAGGATTTCAAATATGGTTCAGCAAGATTGGTTTAGAACAGAATAGCACACTGACACTTTCTCTCACTGTACCTCTCTGTCCCTAAACTCAAGGATTTCAAATATGGTTCAGCAAGATTGGTTTAGAACAGAATAGCACACTGTCAGTTTCACTCACTGTCCTTCTCTGTCCCTACAAACAATATTTAGCACAGACTAGCACACTGATAGTTTCCACGAGTGTGCTTCTCTGTCCCTAAACTCAAGGATTTCAAATATGGTTCAGCAAGATTGGTTTAGAACAGAATAGCACACTGACACTTTCCCTCACTGTACCTCTCTGTCCCTAAACTCAAGGATTTCAAATACGGTTCAGCAAGATTGGTTTAGAACAGAATAGCACACTGTCAGTTTCACTCACTGTCTTTCTCTGTCCCTACAAACAAGATTTAGCACAGAATAGCACACTGATAGTTTCCACGAGTGTCCTTCTCTGTCCCTAAACTCAAGGATTTCAAATATGGTTCAGCAAGATTGGTTTAGAACAGAATAGCACACTGTCAGTTTCACTCACTGTCCTTCTCTGTCCCTACAAACAAGATTTAGCACAGAATAGCACACTGATAGTTTCCACGAGTGTCCTTCTCTGTCCCTAAACTCAAGGATTTCAAATATGGTTCAGCAAGATTGGTTTAGAACAGAATAGCACACTGACACTTTCCCTCACTGTACCTCTCTGTCCCTAAACTCAAGGATTTCAAATATGGTTCAGCAAGATTGGTTTAGAACAGAATAGCACACTGTCAGTTTCACTCACTGTCCTTCTCTGTCCCTACAAACAAGATTTAGCACAGAATAGCACACTGATAGTTTCCACGAGTGTCCTTCTCTGTCCCTAAACTCAAGGATTTCAAATATGGTTCAGCAAGATTGGTTTAGAACAGAATAGCACACTGTCAGTTTCACTCACTGTCCTTCTCTGTTCCTACAAACAAGATTTAGCACAGAATAGCACACTGATAGTTTCCACGAGTGTCCTTCTCTGTCCCTAAACTCAAGGATTTTAAATATGGTTCAGCAAGATTGGTTTAGAACAGAATAGCACACTGACACTTTCCCTCACTGTACCTCTCTGTCCCTAAACTCAAGGATTTCAAATATGGTTCAGCAAGATTGGTTTAGAACAGAATAGCACACTGTCAGTTTCACTCACTGTCCTTCTCTGTCCCTACAAACAAGATTTAGCACAGAATAGCACACTGATAGTTTCCACGAGTGTCCTTCTCTGTCCCTAAACTCAAGGATTTCAAATATGGTTCAGCAAGATTGGTTTAGAACAGAATAGCACACTGACACTTTCCCTCACTGTACCTCTCTGTCCCTAAACTCAAGGATTTCAAATATGGTTCAGCAAGATTGGTTTAGAACAGAATAGCACACTGTCAGTTTCACTCACTGTCCTTCTCTGTCCCTACAAACAAGATTTAGCACAGAATAGCACACTGATAGTTTCCACGAGTGTCCTTCTCTGTCCCTAAACTCAAGGATTTCAAATATGGTTCAGCAAGATTGGTTTAGAACAGAATAGCACACTGACACTTTCCCTCACTGTACCTCTCTGTCCCTAAACTCAAGGATTTCAAATATGGTTCAGCAAGATTGGTTTAGAACAGAATAGCACACTGTCAGTTTCACTCACTGTCCTTCTCTGTCCCTACAAACAAGATTTAGCACAGAATAGCACACTGATATTTTCCACGAGTGTCCTTCTCTGTCCCTAAACTCAAGGATTTCAAATATGGTTCAGCAAGATTGGTTTAGAACAGAATAGCACACTGTCAGTTTCACTCACTGTCCTTCTCTGTCCCTACAAACAAGATTTAGCACAGAATAGCACACTGATAGTTTCCACGAGTGTCCTTCTCTGTCCCTAAACTCAAGGATTTCAAATATGGTTCAGCAAGATTGGTTTAGAACAGAATAGCACACTGACACTTTCCCTCACTGTACCTCTCTGTCCCTAAACTCAAGGATTTCAAATATGGTTCAGCAAGATTGGTTTAGAACAGAATAGCACACTGTCAGTTTCACTCACTGTCCTTCTCTGTCCCTACAAACAAGATTTAGCACAGAATAGCACACTGATAGTTTCCACGAGTGTCCTTCTCTGTCCCTAAACTCAAGGATTTCAAATATGGTTCAGCAAGATTGGTTTAGAACAGAATAGCACACTGACACTTTCCCTCACTGTACCTCTCTGTCCCTAAACTCAAGGATTTCAAATATGGTTCAGCAAGATTGGTTTAGAACAGAATAGCACACTGTCAGTTTCACTCACTGTCCTTCTCTGTCCCTACAAACAAGATTTAGCACAGAATAGCACACTGATAGTTTCCACGAGTGTCCTTCTCTGTCCCTAAACTCAAGGATTTCAAATATGGTTCAGCAAGATTGGTTTAGAACAGAATAGCACACTGTCAGTTTCACTCACTGTCCTTCTCTGTCCCTACAAACAAGATTTAGCACAGAATAGCACACTGATAGTTTCCACGAGTGTCCTTCTCTGTCCCTAAACTCAAGGATTTCAAATATGGTTCAGCAAGATTGGTTTAGAACAGAATAGCACACTGACACTTTCCCTCACTGTACCTCTCTGTCCCTAAACTCAAGGATTTCAAATATGGTTCAGCAAGATTGGTTTAGAACAGAATAGCACACTGTCAGTTTCACTCACTGTCCTTCTCTGTCCCTACAAACAAGATTTAGCACAGAATAGCACACTGATATTTTCCACGAGTGTCCTTCTCTGTCCCTAAACTCAAGGATTTCAAATATGGTTCAGCAAGATTGGTTTAGAACAGAATAGCACACTGTCAGTTTCACTCACTGTCCTTCTTTGTCCCTACAAACAAGATTTAGCACAGAATAGCACACTGATAGTTTCCACGAGTGTCCTTCTCTGTCCCTAAACTCAAGGATTTTAAATATGGTTCAGCAAGATTGGTTTAGAACAGAATAGCACACTGACACTTTCCCTCACTGTACCTCTCTGTCCCTAAACTCAAGGATTTCAAATATGGTTCAGCAAGATTGGTTTAGAACAGAATAGCACACTGTCAGTTTCACTCACTGTCCTTCTCTGTCCCTACAAACAAGATTTAGCACAGAATAGCACACTGATAGTTTCCACGAGTGTCCTTCTCTGTCCCTAAACTCAAGGATTTCAAATATGGTTCAGCAAGATTGGTTTAGAACAGAATAGCACACTGACACTTTCTCTCACTGTACCTCTCTGTCCCTAAACTCAAGGATTTCAAATATGGTTCAGCAAGATTGGTTTAGAACAGAATAGCACACTGTCAGTTTCACTCACTGTCCTTCTCTGTCCCTACAAACAATATTTAGCACAGACTAGCACACTGATAGTTTCCACGAGTGTGCTTCTCCGTCCCTAAACTCAAGGATTTCAAATATGGTTCAGCAAGATTGGTTTAGAACAGAATAGCACACTGACACTTTCCCTCACTGTACCTCTCTGTCCCTAAACTCAAGGATTTCAAATATGGTTCAGCAAGATTGGTTTAGAACAGAATAGCACACTGTCAGTTTCACTCACTGTCTTTCTCTGTCCCTACAAACAAGATTTAGCACAGAATAGCACACTGATAGTTTCCACGAGTGTCCTTCTCTGTCCCTAAACTCAAGGATTTCAAATATGGTTCAGCAAGATTGGTTTAGAACAGAATAGCACACTGTCAGTTTCACTCACTGTCCTTCTCTGTCCCTACAAACAAGATTTAGCACAGAATAGCACACTGATAGTTTCCACGAGTGTCCTTCTCTGTCCCTAAACTCAAGGATTTCAAATATGGTTCAGCAAGATTGGTTTAGAACAGAATAGCACACTGACACTTTCCCTCACTGTACCTCTCTGTCCCTAAACTCAAGGATTTCAAATATGGTTCAGCAAGATTGGTTTAGAACAGAATAGCACACTGTCAGTTTCACTCACTGTCCTTCTCTGTCCCTACAAACAAGATTTAGCACAGAATAGCACACTGATAGTTTCCACGAGTGTCCTTCTCTGTCCCTAAACTCAAGGATTTCAAATATGGTTCAGCAAGATTGGTTTAGAACAGAATAGCACACTGTCAGTTTCACTCACTGTCCTTCTCTGTTCCTACAAACAAGATTTAGCACAGAATAGCACACTGATAGTTTCCACGAGTGTCCTTCTCTGTCCCTAAACTCAAGGATTTCAAATATGGTTCAGCAAGATTGGTTTAGAACAGAATAGCACACTGACACTTTCTCTCACTGTACCTCTCTGTCCCTAAACTCAAGGATTTCAAATATGGTTCAGCAAGATTGGTTTAGAACAGAATAGCACACTGACACTTTCCCTCACTGTACCTCTCTGTCCCTAAACTCAAGGATTTTAAATATGGTTCAGCAAGATTGGTTTAGAACAGAATAGCACACTGACACTTTCCCTCACTGTACCTCTCTGTCCCTAAACTCAAGGATTTCAAATATGGTTCAGCAAGATTGGTTTAGAACAGAATAGCACACTGTCAGTTTCACTCACTGTCCTTCTCTGTTCCTACAAACAAGATTTAGCACAGAATAGCACACTGATAGTTTCCACGAGTGTCCTTCTCTGTCCCTAAACTCAAGGATTTCAAATATGGTTCAGCAAGATTGGTTTAGAACAGAATAGCACACTGACACTTTCTCTCACTGTACCTCTCTGTCCCTAAACTCAAGGATTTCAAATATGGTTCAGCAAGATTGGTTTAGAACAGAATAGCACACTGACACTTTCCCTCACTGTACCTCTCTGTCCCTAAACTCAAGGATTTTAAATATGGTTCAGCAAGATTGGTTTAGAACAGAATAGCACACTGACACTTTCCCTCACTGTACCTCTCTGTCCCTAAACTCAAGGATTTCAAATATGGTTCAGCAAGATTGGTTTAGAACAGAATAGCACACTGTCAGTTTCACTCACTGTCCTTCTCTGTCCCTACAAACAAGATTTAGCACAGAATAGCACACTGATAGTTTCCACGAGTGTCCTTCTCTGTCCCTAAACTCAAGGATTTCAAATATGGTTCAGCAAGATTGGTTTAGAACAGAATAGCACACTGACACTTTCCCTCACTGTACCTCTCTGTCCCTAAACTCATGGATTTCAAATATGGTTCAGCAAGATTGGTTTAGAACAGAATAGCACACTGTCAGTTTCACTCACTGTCCTTCTCTGTCTCTACAAACAAGATTTAGCACAGAATAGCACACTGATAGTTTCCACGAGTGTCCTTCTCTGTCCCTAAACTCAAGGATTTCAAATATGGTTCTGCAAGATTGGTTTAGAACAGAATAGCACACTGACACTTTCCCTCACTGTACCTCTCTGTCCCTAAACTCAAGGATTTCAAATATGGTTCAGCAAGATTGGTTTAGAACAGAATAGCACACTGTCAGTTTCACTCACTGTCCTTCTCTGTCCCTACAAACAAGATTTAGCACAGAATAGCACACTGATAGTTTCCACGAGTGTCCTTCTCTGTCCCTAAACTCAAGGATTTCAAATATGGTTCAGCAAGATTGGTTTAGAACAGAATAGCACACTGACACTTTCCCTCACTGTACCTCTCTGTCCCTAAACTCAAGGATTTCAAATATGGTTCAGCAAGATTGGTTTAGAACAGAATAGCACACTGTCAGTTTCACTCACTGTCCTTCTCTGTCCCTACAAACAAGATTTAGCACAGAATAGCACACTGATAGTTTCCACGAGTGTCCTTCTCTGTCCCTAAACTCAAGGATTTCAAATATGGTTCAGCAAGATTGGTTTAGAACAGAATAGCACACTGACACTTTCCCTCACTGTACCTCTCTGTCCCTAAACTCAAGGATTTCAAATATGGTTCAGCAAGATTGGTTTAGAACAGAATAGCACACTGACACTTTCCCTCACTGTACCTCTCTGTCCCTAAACTCAAGGATTTCAAATATGGTTCAGCAAGATTGGTTTAGAACAGAATAGCACACTGTCAGTTTCACTCACTGTCCTTCTCTGTCCCTACAAACAAGATTTAGCACAGAATAGCACACTGATAGTTTCCACGAGTGTCCTTCTCTGTCCCTAAACTCAAGGATTTCAAATATGGTTCAGCAAGATTGGTTTAGAACAGAATAGCACACTGACACTTTCCCTCACTGTACCTCTCTGTCCCTAAACTCAAGGATTTTAAATATGGTTCAGCAAGATTGGTTTAGAACAGAATAGCACACTGACACTTTCCCTCACTGTACCTCTCTGTCCCTAAACTCAAGGATTTCAAATATGGTTCAGCAAGATTGGTTTAGAACAGAATAGCACACTGTCAGTTTCACTCACTGTCCTTCTCTGTTCCTACAAACAAGATTTAGCACAGAATAGCACACTGATAGTTTCCACGAGTGTCCTTCTCTGTCCCTAAACTCAAGGATTTCAAATATGGTTCAGCAAGATTGGTTTAGAACAGAATAGCACACTGACACTTTCTCTCACTGTACCTCTCTGTCCCTAAACTCAAGGATTTCAAATATGGTTCAGCAAGATTGGTTTAGAACAGAATAGCACACTGACACTTTCCCTCACTGTACCTCTCTGTCCCTAAACTCAAGGATTTTAAATATGGTTCAGCAAGATTGGTTTAGAACAGAATAGCACACTGACACTTTCCCTCACTGTACCTCTCTGTCCCTAAACTCAAGGATTTCAAATATGGTTCAGCAAGATTGGTTTAGAACAGAATAGCACACTGTCAGTTTCACTCACTGTCCTTCTCTGTCCCTACAAACAAGATTTAGCACAGAATAGCACACTGATAGTTTCCACGAGTGTCCTTCTCTGTCCCTAAACTCAAGGATTTCAAATATGGTTCAGCAAGATTGGTTTAGAACAGAATAGCACACTGACACTTTCCCTCACTGTACCTCTCTGTCCCTAAACTCATGGATTTCAAATATGGTTCAGCAAGATTGGTTTAGAACAGAATAGCACACTGTCAGTTTCACTCACTGTCCTTCTCTGTCTCTACAAACAAGATTTAGCACAGAATAGCACACTGATAGTTTCCACGAGTGTCCTTCTCTGTCCCTAAACTCAAGGATTTCAAATATGGTTCTGCAAGATTGGTTTAGAACAGAATAGCACACTGACACTTTCCCTCACTGTACCTCTCTGTCCCTAAACTCAAGGATTTCAAATATGGTTCAGCAAGATTGGTTTAGAACAGAATAGCACACTGTCAGTTTCACTCACTGTCCTTCTCTGTCCCTACAAACAAGATTTAGCACAGAATAGCACACTGATAGTTTCCACGAGTGTCCTTCTCTGTCCCTAAACTCAAGGATTTCAAATATGGTTCAGCAAGATTGGTTTAGAACAGAATAGCACACTGACACTTTCCCTCACTGTACCTCTCTGTCCCTAAACTCAAGGATTTCAAATATGGTTCAGCAAGATTGGTTTAGAACAGAATAGCACACTGTCAGTTTCACTCACTGTCCTTCTCTGTCCCTACAAACAAGATTTAGCACAGAATAGCACACTGATAGTTTCCACGAGTGTCCTTCTCTGTCCCTAAACTCAAGGATTTCAAATATGGTTCAGCAAGATTGGTTTAGAACAGAATAGCACACTGACACTTTCCCTCACTGTACCTCTCTGTCCCTAAACTCAAGGATTTCAAATATGGGTCAGCAAGATTGGTTTAGAACAGAATAGCACACTGTCAGTTTCACTCACTGTCCTTCTCTGTCCCTACAAACAAGATTTAGCACAGAATAGCACACTGATAGTTTCCACGAGTGTCCTTCTCTGTCCCTAAACTCAAGGATTTCAAATATGGTTCAGCAAGATTGGTTTAGAACAGAATAGCTCACTGACACTTTCCCTCACTGTACCTCTCTGTCCCTAAACTCAAGGATTTCAAATATGGTTCAGCAAGATTGGTTTAGAACAGAATAGCACACTGACACTTTCCCTCACTGTCCTTCTCTGTCCCTACAAACAAGGTTTAGCACAGAATAACACACTGACACTCTCCCTACCTATCCTTATTTGTCCCTAAACACAAGGAATCCAGGATTAGTAAAGGAAAAAAAATGACACTGTCCCTGCCTATGCTTCTCTTTCCCTGCTCCGGAACACACTACACAAGGCTGCCGCGCTGGCGGCCTTTTATAGTGTGGGGCGTGTACTAAACCCCCTCAGCAATAATTGGCCACAGGCATCCTGCCTGTGGCCAATCATTGCTCTCCTCGCTGCTGGCGCTGTGATTGGCCAAGCATGCGGGGTCACAGTGCATGCTTGGCCAATCACAGCACCTGGATGACACTGCGATGGCGTAGTGCATTGTGGGCCGTTCGCGTCACTCGAATTTGGCGCGAATGGCCCAAATCGTTCGATTTTCGTCGAACGATCGAACAGCCGATGTTCGAGTCGAACGTATGTTCGACTCGAACACGAAGCTCATTCCTACTAGTAATAATTATATTTATTAATTATTATTACTAGTCAACCAACATTAGAATTCTTCTATAGCCTATGGGCCGAGCATTTGACCGGAAATGTATGATTGCGGCATCATACAGTTTATCTGCTCCGTCGAATCTTCTTAGAACTTTCAACAGACACCATAAGCCTTCAATGACAGATTCGATGTTTGTATGTTTTTCGATGCTTTGTCGAATCTTCGTCATTCACGTTGAATTGTCAAGTTAGTTCTAGCTATTTTACTGCTCCTCCTCTTTGGTTACAATCAGCCAATAACATTCATCATCATATTTTTTTTATTTTACTTCCCCCACCCAATTCCAGCAGCGATCTTTTCTCTCTATAATGTTGAATCTTTTCTCTCTATAATGTTGAATCTTTTCTCTCTATGTAGAATAATCTTGGACTAATAGAGTTAAGGCTAGGCACATTCGACCACAGATTGACACAGATTGTTATTGTCAGCCTCATGTCGAATCCCTATCTATATCGAACTGTTGTTGCAACAAAAACTAAAATTAAGTATTTGTTTATGTCGGATCTTTCGGTTTTCGGATTCTGCATTTTCGTTTTCGTTTGTTAAAACGATAACGAAAATACCTGAAATTCGGACGAAAATGCATTCGGACGAAAACGAATGCACATGTCTACTGAATACACATGTGCTGGTGGAGGACAAGCTGCTGGAGAAACCTTATCAATATGTTTAGCAAGCTGGGGGGAGTTTGGATTCCACTGTATGTACACTGGAAATCCAAAAGCAGGATATGCTGTCAGGCAGGGTAGCTAGATCCAGTGGCTGCTGGTGCTCAATATTTTTGGGGGGGCGCAAACTAACAACACCCCCCACCCCGTGGGAGACAGACGACTGCGTCTTTTCAAGTAGTAGGACCACACTGTTGCTGAAAACTTTCAAAGCATCCCCCCCACCTTTTGATTAAGAGAAGCAGCACTAAAAACTGTGCTCTCCCAATCTATAGCTGGATGTAAAGCTAGGAGCAGCCAGCCCTTCCAAGATCAGGGTGGACTTCTAGCAGCCCATACAGCAGCAGGGATGTTCAAGCAGAATGCATATAGCTTGTGCTTTGCAGATCCTGACACTCACCTCAAAGAAACTAATTCTGCTGCTCATGATTGTTGTGGGGGGAAGTCCTCTCCAGCAAGCCATGCATATCCAGCCGGTGCAGGGAGCACACAGCCAATGGTGACAGCGGGGGATACCTGCCAGGACCAGCCGTGTTCCAGCAGTGGCGGCTACTGGGTCGGTCGGTCGGACTTCCCCTGCGTCTCCTCCTCGGCATCACAACAGCCGGGCGTCTCCTCCCTCCTCCTCTGTCCACTTCATCCTAGGCCAATAGGATCGCTTCTCCTTTTGGCCAATCGGGAGACGGGTCTCTGGACCCGCTTCCTGGTTGGCCGGGAGGAGAATCAATGTGACAATAGCGAATATTCGCTGTTGTCTCACAACTGGGTGGGCTCGGGGCACAGGTCAATGAGTTTCTGGACTCCTGACAGACCCTTGCATCTTTCATCCAGTGCTGCACTGACGTTTCTGGATTCTGAGTCATGGGGAAAGCAAAAGAATTGTCAAAGAATCTGCGGGTAAAGGTAGTTGAACTGTATAAAACGGGAAAGGGATATAAAAAGATATCCAAGGAATTGAGAATGCCAATCAGCAGTGTTCAAACTCTAATCAAGAAGTGGAAAATTAGGGGTTCTGTTGAAATCAAACCACAGACAGGTAGACCAACTAAAATTTAAGCCACAACTGCCAGAAAAATTGTTCGGGATGCAAAGAAAAACCCACAAATAACTTCAGGTGAAATACAGGACTCTCTGATGCCTCGTACACACGACCGTGTTTCCCGGCAGTAAAAAGTCTGCCAGGAAACCCGAGGGGAAAACCGAGAACCTGCTCTGTAACTTTTTCCCCCTACACATGACCGGGTTTCCCGACAGGAAAACTGCCATGAAAGCATTGGTCGGGAATCCCAGCCATGTGTATGCTCCATCGCAGTGTTTCCCATAGGAAAAAAACTGCTGGGTTAAAAACCGCCGGGAATCCCGGTGGGAAAAAAGAAAACATGTTCTCTTTTTTTTCCCCGCAGTTTTCCCGATGGAGCATACACATGGCTGGTTTTCTCTGCCAAAAGCTGTCATGGCAGTTTTCCTGACGGGAAAAACGGTCGTGTGTACGAGGCATGAAAACATGTCTGTTTCAAGATGCCCAATAAGGGGGCACTTGAAGAAAGATGGGTTGCATGGTCGAGTTTCCAGAAGAAAGCCATTACTACACAAATGCCACAAAGTATCCCGCTTAAAATACGCCAAACAGCACAGAGACAAGCTTCAAACCTTCTGGCACAAAGTGATTTGGAGTGATGAGACCAAAATTGAGCTTTTTGGCCACAACCATAAACACTACATTTGGAGAGTCGTCAACAAGACCTATGATGAAAGGTACCATTCCTTCTGTGAAACAAAGAGGTGGATCGCTGATGTTTTGGGGATGTGTGAGCTACAAAGGCACAGGAAATTTGGTCAAAATTGATGGTAAGATGAATGCAGTATGTTATCAAAAAATACTGGAGGACCGTTTGCATTCATCAGTCAGGAAACTGCACATGGGACGTACTTTGACATTCCAACATGATTATGATCCAAAACACAAGGCCAAGTTGACCTGTCATTGGCTAGAGCAGAATAAAGTCAAGGTTCTGGATTGGCCATCTCAGTCTCTTGACCTCAATATCATTGAGCCACTCTGGGGAGATCTCAAACGTGCAGTTCATGCAAGACAGCCCAAGAATTTACAGAAACTGGAGGCTTTTTGTTAAGAGGAATGGGCAGCTTTACCATCTGAGAAGATAAAGAGCCTCATCCACAAATACCACTTCAAGCTGTCATTGATGTTAAAGGGACTGTAAACTTATGAGCACAACTGTATATATATATATATATATATATATATATATATACAGTGGGTACGGAAAGAATTCAGACCCCCTTAAATTTTTCACTTTTTAAAATTTTCACTTTTTGTTATATTGCAGCCATTTTCTAAAATCATTTAAGTTAAAGTTCATTTATTTTCCTCATTAATGTACACACAGCACCCCATATTGACAGAAAAACACAGAATTGTTGACATTTTTGCAGATTTATTAAACAAGAAAAACTGAAATATCACATGGTCCTAAGTATTCAGACCCTTTGCTGTGACACTCATATTTAACGCAGGTGCTGTCCATTTTTTCTGATCATCCTTGAGATGGTTCTACACCTTCATTTGAGTCCAGCTGTGTTTGATTATACTGATTGGACTTGATTAGGAAAGCCACACACCTGTCTATATAAGACCTTACAGCTCACAGTGCATGTCAGAGCAAATGAGAATCATGAGGTCAAATGAACTGCCTGAAGAGCTCAGAGACAGAATTGTGGCAAGGCACAGATCTGGCCAAGGTTACAGAAAAAAATTCTGCTGCACTTAAGGTTCCAAAGAGCACAGTGGCCTCCATAATCCTTAAATGAAAGACGTTTGGGACGACCAGAACCCTTCCTAGAGCTGGCCATCTGGCTAAACTGAGCTATCGGGGGAGAAGAGCCTTGGTGAGAGGTAAAGAAGAACCCAAAGATCACTGTGGCTGAGCTCCAGAGATGCAGTCGGGAGATGGGAGTAAGTTGTAGAAAGTCAACCTTCACTGCAGCCCTCCACCAGTCGGGGCTTTATGGCAGAGTGGCCCGACGGAAACCTCTCCTCAGTGCAAGACACATGGAGTTTGCTAAAAAAAAACTGAAGGACTCCAAGATGGCGAGAAATAAGATTCTCTGGTCTGATGAGACCAAGATAGAACTTTTTGGCCTTAATTCTAAGCGGTATGTGTGGAGAAAAACAGGCACTGCTCATCACCTGTCCAATACGGTCCCAACAGTGAAGCATGGTGGTGGCAGCATCATGCTGTGGGGTGTTTTTCAGCTGCAGGGACAGGACGACTGGTTGCAATAGAGGGAAAGATGAATGTGGCCAAGTACAGGGATATCCTGAACAAAAACCTTCTCCAGAGTGCTCAGGACCTCAAACTGGGCCGAAGGTTTACCTTCCAACAAGACAATGACCCTAAGCACACAGCTAAAATAACGAAGGAGTGGCTTCACAACAACTCCGTGACTGTTGTTGAATGGCCCAGCCAGAGCCCTGACTTAAACCCAATTGGGAGAGACCTAAAAATGGCTGTCCAACAACGTTTACTATCCAACTTGACAGAATTGGAGAGGATCTGCAAGGAGGAATGGCAGAGGATCCCCAAATCCAGGTGTGAAAAACTTTTTGCATCTTTCCCAAAAAGACTCATGGCTGTATTAGATTAGGACCATGTGATATTTCAGTTTTTCTTTTTTAATAAATCTGCAAAAATATCAACAATTCTGTGTTTTTATGTCAATATGGGGTGCTGCGTGTACATTAATGAGGGGAAAAAATGAACTTAAATGATTTTAGCAAATGGCTGCAATATAACAAAGAGTGAAAAATTTAAGGGAGTCTGAATACTTTCCGTACCCACTGTGTATATATATCTATATATAGATATATATATCTATATATATATATATATATATATATATACATAGATATATATATACCGTATATACTTGAGTATAAGCCGACCCGAATATAAGCCGAGGCACCTAATTTTACCACAAAAAAACTGGGAAAACTTATTGACTTGAGTATAAGCCTAGGGTGTCCATCTGCATGCCTCACTGTGCCTCACTCTGCCTCACTGTGTCCATGCCTCACTGTATCCATGCCTCACTGTGCCCATGCCTCACTGTGCCCATCCTTCACTGTATCCATGCCTCACTGTGCCCATGCCTCACTGTGCCCATCCTTCACTGTATCCATGCCTCACTGTGCCCATGCCTCACTGTGCCCATGCCTCACTGTGCCCATGCCTCACTGTGTCCATGCCTCACTGTGCCCATGCCTCACTGTGTCCATGCCTCACTGTGCCCATGCCTCACTGTGTCCATGCCTCACTGTGCCCATGCCTCACTGTGTCCATGACTAGACTGACGTTTAATATGGGAGTCTATGGAAGGGGTGCCCGGGTTTGAAAAATAGGTGCTCCCCGGCCTTAGGTCCCCTAGACAACAAACTTTGCACATTTGTAAAGGAGAACTGGGGCTACATTTGTGCCAAGTTTCGGGTCCAGGGGACCTAAGACCGGCCAGTACTGGGTCCCCAAACTCACCAGAGAAATGACCCTTTAACATTTGAGTCTACGGAAGGGGTGCCCGAGTTTGAAAAATCAGTGCTCCCCGGCCGTAGGTTCCCCGGACAACAAACTTTGCACACTTGTAGAGAAAGAGTGGGCCACATGCGTGCCAAGTTTGGGGTCCAGGGGACCTAAGGCCGGCCGATACCGGGTCCCCAAAGTCCGGGAGATCAGGCACAAAAAGTTGACTCGAGTATAAGCCGAGGGGGGCATTTTCAGCACAAAAAAATGTGCTGAAAAACTCGGCTTATACTCGAGTATATACAGTATATACACTGTGTGACAGGAGTCACTTTGGGTCAGGGTTTTGTGCGGCTCAGCTTGCCCTGAAGAGTTCTGGAGGTTCCTTGTCCAGCTTCCCCGACGCCTCTTATGTGTAGCTCACCCTGTGTCTCTAATAGGGGCACAGGGTGAATGAGAACCCCAGTCTGATCTGTTTTAGGCAGATTCAATGCTGTATACATTGTATATATTGTGTGTATATTGTTTGTTGGCTGTTGTGTACTATTTGATCAACTATTATGGGATGTGGAAGTGTCTTGCTGGAAGGAAAAATGGAGGGGGGATTCCTCCAACCCCCCTGCTGATAAGACTGTGTACTGAGAAGTTGGAACACACCTGACCTGTATAACAATTGTCATTGGACAGTTTAACCCGCCCTGTTTCCCAAGGGTGGGGGGAGTGTTTTTGAAGAGAGATAACTGTGAACATGTGCTTGAATAAACTGATTCCTGTTTGACCCTCAAGACAGAGCTGTGTCTCGTTTGTGGGGGGAGAATTATTCTTATGGGTCTTATTCGCCTGGTTGGAGTGTCTGGTAGCTGCCTTGTGTTCAGGAATGGAATATCTTAAATGGCTTTAACCCCTCTCATACTTGGGGTGTCGTTACACACAGTATCTCACAAAAGTAAGTACACTCCTCACATTTTTGTAAATATTTTATTATAACTTTTCATGTGACAACACTGAAGAAATTACACTTTGCTACAATGTAAAGTAGTGAGTATACAGCTTGTATAACAGAGTATATTTGCTGTCCCCTCAAAATAACTCAACACACAGCCATTAATGTCTAAACCGCTGGCAACAAAAGTGAGTACACCCCTAAGTGAAAATGTCCAAATCGGGCCCAAAGTGTCAATATTTTGTGTGGCCACTATTATTTTCCAGCACTGCCTTAACCCTCTTGGGCATGGAGTTAATCAGAGCTTCACAGGTTGCCACTGGAGTCCTCTTCCACTTCTGCATGATGACATCACAGAGCTGGTGGATGTTAGAGACATGGCGCTCCTCCACCTCCCATTTGAGGATGCCCCACAGATGCTCAATAGGGTTTAGGTCTGGAGACATGCTTGGCCAGTCCATCACCTTTACAGCGCACCGATCTGTGTTGCGGCATGTCAGTCTGACACACCACAACATGGATCTAGGTAAAGAGCCTCTGACAGAGACTCTTTACCACATGATCAGCTGTGTCCAATCACAGCTGATCAAGGTGTAAACAGGTAGAACCGTGTATTGGCTTTTCCTCACCCGCGTCTGACAATTGCGAGTAGAGGAAAGCCGATCGGCGGTTCTCCTGACAGGGGGGTCTTCACTGATTGATTATCAGTGCAGCCCCCTCTGCGAGGATGCCCACCCAGGACCACCACGGATGCCACCAGGACCACCATGGGTGCCCACCAGGTATGCCACCCATGACCACCAGGGATGCCAATCAGCGCCCATAAAGGATGCCAATCAGTGCCCATATATGATGCCAATCAGTGCCCATCGGTAATGCCTTCCAGTGCCTCCTTTTCAGTGATGCCTATCAGTGCCATCTATCAGTGTCCATCAGTGCTGCCCATCAGTGTCCATCAGTGCCACCTATCAGTGCCAATCAGTGCCCATTAGTGCCACCTATCAGTGCCCATCAGTGCTGCCTATCAGTGCCCATTAGTGCCACCCATAAGTATTATTATATTATTATTATTATACAGGTTTTATATAGCGCCAACAGTTTGCGCAGCGCTTAACAAAATAAAGGCAGACATTACAGTTACATTACAATTTGGTACAAGAGGAATCAAAGGGACCTGCTCATTAGAGCTTACAATCTAAGTACCCATCAGTGCTGATTTTCACAGTGTCCAGTGTCACCTATCAGTGCCACCTATGAGTGCCCATCAGTGCCACCTATCAATGTCCATCAGTGCCACCTATCAATTTCCATCAGTGCTGCATATCAATTTCCATCAGTGCTGCATATCAGTACCACCTATCAGTGCCGCCTATCAGTGCCCATCAGTGCTGCATATTAGTGCCCATCATTAGTGCTTCCTTATCAGTTCCAACTCATTGGTGCTACCTCATCAGTGCCCATTAGTGCCACCTTATCTGTGCCTGTCAGTGCAGCCTCATCAGTGCCCATCAGTGAAGGAGAAACCTTACTTATTTACTAAATTTTATAACAGAAACAAAGAAAAACTTTATTTTTTTCAAAATGTTCTGTCTTTTTTTATTTGTTTTGCAAAAAATAAAAACCCCAGAGGTAATCAAATACCAACAAAAGAAAGCTCTATTTGTGGAAACGAAATGATAAAAATTTGGTTTGGGTACAGTGTTGCATGACTGCTCCTTCAAAGTGCGACAGCGCTGAAAGCTGAAAATTGGCTTGGGCAGGAAGGGGGGAAAGTGCAGATATTGAAGTGGTTAAAATGATTACAAAGTTGATCACTCAAAGTGATGCACATAAAGACAATAAACATAACAGAACATGAATAGCACCGGGACAATAATCAAATATAAGCGACATCCAGAAAAGGGGACATTTCGTAGTGACATTTACAATTATGGGGGTTGGGGAGTCTGTGATAAGCCCCCCCAAATCCAATAGCAAGAAAATAACCCATGTTAGTGTCCTTAGAACAGTCCCAGGTGTAGATATTCAGTGCAGCATCGGTTAATACAAAATGATGCATGAGTGATCACAGTCCTGAGAAAAACTAGAAAAAGAAAAGGGAAGAGAAGAGAAAGAAAAATTGACGTCTGAGGAGACGAGTTCTCCCGAGGATGTTAACTTAAAAACTAAGACTTATTGTTTAAAGTGATTATAAAGTCTTTTTTTTTATTTTTATATAAAAATAACAAATATGTTATACTTATCTCTTCTATGCAGTTTTCTCGGGTCCCTCTTCACTGCTCCTGGCCCCTCCCTCCTGTTGAGTGCCCCCACAGCAAGCAGCTTGCTATAAGGTCATCTGAGCCGAGTCACAGCCCTAGCCAGGCCCCCGCCCCCTCTTTCTCCTGATTGGCTAACCAAATTTGATTGACAGCAGCGGGAGCCAATGGCACCGATGCTGTGTCTCAGCCAATCAGAAGGGAGAGTCTTGGACGGCCGAGACACTCGTGGACATCGCTGGACAGAGAGAGGCCTTAGGTAAGTTTTGGGGGGGTCGAGGGGGACTTCTGCACACAGAAGGCTTTTTGTTTTTGCATAGAATGCATTAAGATAAAAAAACTTTTTGACTTTACAACCCCTTTTAGTCTATTTTTTAGTTTCTCTGAGGTGGAATAGTGCATCCAAGATGCATTTTTTTGAGAAAAGTAGAATATTTAACTCATGGAGGGAATTAGATTCATGGAGTATAGCTTTGCTTTAAAAAATCTTTAATTTCAATTTACCCAAAACTCTTTTCCCTCTCGAACATCTTTTAATGATCATTGATTCAGAAAATAGTTTATCCTTGGCTTGTTTGTTACACACTTGCAGTCTCTATACGGAGAGGCAAAATAGCACAACACCAGCCAGAGATATCTTCTTCTTTTGATGGTATAAACTTGCAGTTCTGCCTATGACTTTTGTCACTGCGTTACCATAGCAAAGTGACAGAAACCATTCCTGCGGTCTCTCGGGACTGTCTGTAGCTTCCAGCATCTCTGTCCTTTAGAAACCGAATGACTTACATTCAGAGCAGTGATGACAGTTTGGAAGGCCCCTGTTGGCTAATTTTCAGACCTCAATCTGATGAGTATTTCCATAATCCATTACATTGTTGGAAAAATGTAAATGGAAAAATCAGCCTTACAGATTAACTAGAAATTTTTTCCCATTCATTGAGTGGTGGAAATATAGTATGGAAAACACACATCTGTATTATGACAGATCATAATGTCTTTTTGTATAACCCACTATATTCTATTCATAAAAAAATGGAGAATGTTTTTCTGCGCTTGGATCCTAAATTAGCAGCTGAACACTATATCGCAGATAACAGGTAAATACCAATGAATAAAACAAATTGCAGCGCTATAAATACCAATAGTGAATTGAATAAATCAATTAATAATGAAATACGTTAATGAGAACAAATAATAAATGTGAAAATTTTAAAGTGTCCATAAAGAAAAAGTCTCATAGAGAATATTCGTGCTGATAAAGAAAGATTGAAGGACAGCAAACGTGACACCCAAGCTAAAATCACACTGGAGGCTTACCAGAAGACCAGCGGCCCCGTACTCTTAATCGGACTCCGAATCCACCAGTAAAAGCTTGGGCATCCTCTCAAGTAGTCCCAGGTGGCAAAAACAAGGATAGAAGAAAGTATTTGGCATATAATCCGTTCATTTATCACGAGTTAGGACTTGCTTAGACAGCCTCCTGGAGTACTTGTCAATCTTCTATACTTGTATTTGCCAGAAAATGAGAGACACCAGACCCAACAATGCAGATAAGCTGAAGGCCGCAATCAAAGCACCTGGGCTTTCACGCCGCATTGATGAAGTAATTCATGCAAAAGGAGCCCCGACCAAGTATTGAGAGCATATTATACTGTACATGGACATACTTTTTAGTAAGCCAACATTTCTGTATTGAAAACCTTTTTTTATTGCTCTTATGTAATGTTCTACTTTTCAGAGATACTGAATTATGGATTTTCAATAGCTGTAAGCCATAATCATCAAAATTAAAAGAAAGAAATGCTTGAAATATATCACTCTGTGTGTACTGAATCTGTATAATATATGAGTTTCACTTTTTGAATTGAATTACTGAAATAAATGAACTTTTTGATGATATTTTTGAGATGCACCTGTAAATGTGAATGAAGTCCAATAGCACTAATAATGTGTTTGTGTTAAAAGCTTTCACCCTTTAAAAATATCCACAACACCACTTGTGACTGACACCCTGGCCACACCCACCGACTCCAAAGCTGCCAAAGGTGGGCAGCAAACAGTGTGTTTCCCCTCCAGGGGACTACATGTTCCATCATCCTCCTGCAGTCTTTCCTTATTGGTCACTCTGCTGCTTGCCAGGGGGAAAGGGGAGGGAGTAGGGGACTCTTTACATAAAACTGCTGCTTAAGCTGCACATTGGGAAGCTCAAGCTGGCAGCTGCACACAGCCCGGCGCTCCTCTCAGTCTGCAGAGCAGCAGAGCAGCGAGGTGGAGGGAAACACATTTCACTCCATACACAAAGCTATACACAGCAGCGAGAGGGAGAGTGGAACATTTTAAAGCCACACCAGCTGCCGCTACATAAGTATTATATATAGTATATAAGACACACTAAATACTTTTGCAGTTGTTTTGACCATTGTTCTGTCAGGAGAGTGTAAGGATCCTGTTCCACAACAGCTGCTGGTTTCATTCCAGCATCCTGGTTTTGACTGTGATGCATTCTCCTTGTCTGCCTGTCTACCTGCAAGTTGATTGATGTAGCCAGTCTCTGGGTGAACCACCAAACCTGATTTAAGCTAGCCAAGCCTTTAGTCTCATGCTTGTGATAGCATCTGTAGCATGTGCTCCAATCTCCCTGTTTGTCAGCCCTGCTGTTTGGATTCCCCTGTTTATGACCTTTAATTGGCCTTTTTGACTACGGATATAACCCTGACTATTCTGAATCTTGCCTGCCGTGTACCTGGAGGGTCATTGAACCACTTTGCCTGTCTGCCAACTGCAAGTACCTGTTTGCTGTCAGGGATGAGCCGAACACCCCCCTGTTCGGTTCGCACCAGAACCTGCGAACAGACAGAATGTTCGTGTGAACTTTAGAACCCTATTAAATACAATGGACTCGAACGTTCGAAATCTAAAGTGCTAATTATAAAGGCTTATATGCAAGTTATTGTCCTAAAAAGTGTTTGGGGACCCGGGTCCTGCCCCAGGGGACATGTGTCAATGCAAAAAAAGGTTTAAAAAATAGACGTTTTTACGGGAGTGCTGATTTTAATAATGCTTAAAATGAAAAAATAAAAGTGAAATATTCCTTTAAATTTCGTACCTGGGGGGTGTGTATGATATGCATGTAAAGTGGCGCATGTTTCCCGTGCTTAGAACTGTCCCTGCACAAAGTGTAATTTTTGAAGGAAAAAAAAAGTCATTTAAAACTCACTCGCGGCTATAATGAATTGTCGGCTTTTATCAATACATAGAAAAGTCATTGATAAAAAAAAAAAAAAAGCGTGGGGGTTCACCCAAATTCAATTACCAGGCCCTTCAGGTCTGGAATGGATATTGAGGGGAACCCCGCCGCAAATTAAAAAAAAAAAAAAAGGGGAACTTCGTTCGCTGTGTAATACATGAATACACCCGCCCCTTCTCGCATTCCGCATCTGGTCCGCTGAGCGGACCTGATGGGGAACTTTAGAAGGGGCGGGTCTATACATTTAAAACACAGCGGAGGAAGTTCCCCATCAGGTCCGCACAGGCACAACCAATGACGGACAGCGCTGGACATCGGGATCGCCGCGGGACACTGGATTTCATCGCTGGAATGATTTTTTTTTATTCTTTTTTTTTAATAAAGGACTTTTCCAAGGTGTTTGTGTGTTTTTATTTACAATTTTTGACACTTTCTTTGTGAAATGGTAGGGGTACAATGTACCCCTTACCAATTCACATGGGGGGCGGGATCTGGGGGTCCCCTTTGTTAAAGGGGTCTTCCAGATTCTGATAAGCCCCCCGCCCGCAGACCCCCACAACCACCGGGCAAGGGTTGTGGGGATGAGGCCCTTGTCCCCATCAACATGGGGACATCCTCCCCATGTTGAGGGCATGTGGCCTGGTACGGTTCAGGAGTGAGGGGGGAGCGCTCTCTCATCCCCCCCTCTTCCCCTGCGGCCTGCCAGGTTGCGTGCTCGGATAAGGGTCTGGTATGGATTTTTGGGGGGACTCCACACCATTTTTTTTTATTTGGGGTGGAGTACCCCTTAAAATCCATGCCAGATCTCAAGGGCCTGTTATGGATATTTAGGGGGAACCCCACGCCATTTTTTTTTAAATTTGCGGCGGGGTTCCCCTTAACCACTTGACCACTGGGCACTTAAACCCCCTTAATAACCAGACCAATTTTCAGCTTTCGGTGCTCTCACATTTTGAATGACAATTACTCAGTCATACAACACTGTACCCATATGAAATTTTTGTCCTTTTTTTCACACAAATAGAGCTTTTTTTTGGTGGTATTTAATCACTGTTGGTTTTTTTACTTTTTGCGCTATAAGAGAAAAAAGACTGAAAATTTTGTAAAAAAATGATTTTTTTTTCGTTTCTGTTATAAAATTTTGCAAATTACTATTTTTTCTTCATAAATTTTGGCCAAAATTTATACTGCTACATATCTTTGGTAAAAATAAGTACAAATTGGTGGATATTATTTGGTCTTTGTGAAAGTTATAGAGTCCACAAGCTATGGTGCCAATATCTGAAAATTGATCACACCTGAAGTACTGACGGCCTATCTCAATTCTTGAGACCCTAACATGCCAGAAAAGTACAAATACCCCCCAAATGACCCCTTTTTGGAAAGAAGACATTCCAAGGTATTCAGAAAGAGGCATTGTGAGTTTTTTGAAGTTGTAATTTTTTCCCACAATTCTTTGCAAAATCAAGATTTTTTTTTTCTCTTTTTTTTTTTCACAAAATTGTCATATTAGCAGGTTATTTCTCACACACAGCATATGCATTCCACAAATTACACCCCAAAACACATTCTGCTATTACTCCCGAGTATGGCGATACCACATGTGTGAGACTTTTACACAGCGTGGCCACATACAGAGGCCCAACATGCAGGGAGCACCTTCAGGCGTTCTGGAGCACCCAGGCCAATTCTGACATTTCTCTCCTACATGTAAAAATCATCATTTGTTTGCTAGAAAATTACATAGAACCCCAAAACATTATATATGTTTTTTTAGCAAAGACCTTAGAGAATATAATGGTGGTTGTTGCAACTTTTTATCTCGCACGATATTTGCGCAGCAATTTTTTTAACGCGTTTTTTACGGAAAAAAAATGTTTTGTGCTTAAAAAAAAAAAAACAGTAAAGTTAGCCCAATGTTTTTTCATAATGTGAAAGATGAAGTTACGCCGAGTAAATAGATACCTAACATGTCGCCCTTAAAAATTGCACACACTCGTGGAATGGCGCCAAACTTCGCTACTTAAAAAATCCCCATAGGCGACGCTTTAAATATTTTTACTGGTTACATGTTTTGAGTTACAGAGGAGGTCTAGGGCCAAAATGATTGCTCTCGCTCTAACGTTCGCAGAGATACCTCACATGTGTGGTTTGAAAACCGTTTTCATATGTGGGCGGGACTTACGTATGCGTTCGCTTCTGTATGCGAGCTCACGGGGACAGGGGGCTTTAAAAAAAATAAAAAATTTATTCTTCATTTTACTTTATTTTAGTTTGACATGTTTTTCCGCCCTAAACATTTTTTTGATCACTTTTATACCTATTACAAGGAACGTAAACATCCCTTGTAATAGGAATATGGCATGACAGGTCCTCTTTACAGTGAGATATGGGGGGGGGGTGTCAATAAGACCCCACATCTCACCTCTAGGCTGGGAAGCCTGAAAAAAATAAAAAAATAAAAAACAATCCTGGCTTTGATCGTAGCGGTGAGTCGGTAGAAGCACCGGAGGGCGGCGGGGGGGGGACATCCCCTCTCGCCTCCCGTAAGAATGATCAAGCGGCGGAACAGCCACTATGATTGTTCTTATGGTGTAGGGAATCGCTGGCTGAAAAAGCTAATATCTGAATGATGCCTGTAGCTGCTCCCATCATTCAGATATCCCCGCACAAAGTCAAGGACGTCATATGACGGCCGGAGGGCGGGAAGTGGTTATTGCAGAGTATTGCCGGGCATTGCGGAGTATTGCCGGGCATTGCG
Organism: Rana muscosa; assembly: GCA_029206835.1. Taxonomy (NCBI): domain Eukaryota; kingdom Metazoa; phylum Chordata; class Amphibia; order Anura; family Ranidae; genus Rana; species Rana muscosa. Next base: position 287,617,795 of record CM055118.1, read on the forward strand.
GAGTATTGCCGGGCATTGCGGAGTATTGCGGACTATGGCAGGGTATTGCGGTGTATGGCAGGGTATTGCGGTGTATGGCAGGGTATTGCACGGGTATTGCACAGGGTATTGTGGAGGGTATTGCACAGGGTATTGTGGAGGGTATTGCAGAGTATTGTGGAGGGTATTGCAGAGTATTGTGGAGGGTATTGCAGAGTATTGTGGAGGGTATTGCAGAGTATTGTGGCGGGTATTGCAGAGTATTGTGCAGGGTATTGCAGAGTATTGTGCAGGGTATTGCAGAGTATTGTGCAGGGTATTGCAGAGTATTGTGCAGGGTATTGCAGAGTATTTTGCAGAGTATTGCGCAGGGTATTGCAGAGTATTTTGCAGGGTATTGCAGAGTATTGTGCAGGGTATTGCAGAGTATTGTGCAGGGTATTGCAGAGTATTGTGCAGGGTATTGCAGAGTATTGCACCAGGGTATTGCAGAGTATTGCACCAGGGTATTGCAGAGTATTGCAGCAGGGTATTGCAGAGTATTTCGCAGGGTATTGCAGAGTATTTTGCAGGGTATTGCAGAGTATTTCGCAGGGTATTGCAGAGTATTGCACCAGGGTATTGCAGAGTATTGCACCAGGGTATTGCAGAGTATTGCACCAGGGTATTGGCAGGGTATTTTGCAGAGTATTGGCAGGGTATTTTGCAGAGTATTGGCAGGGTGTATTGCAGAGTATTGGCAGGGTATAGCACAGGGATGGCTGAGCAGGGATGGATGGATGGCTGGATCTGTGACTGCAATTGTCACAGATCCAGCCCACAGTGCTGCTGCTGCCATCCGCTCCCTCCCCCTCCCCTCTCACACTGTACCGATCGGTACAGAGAGGGGAGGGAGGAACCGGCGTCATCAAATGACGCCGGTCTGTTTACAAGTGATTGCTCCGTCATTTGACGGAGCGATCACGTGGTAAACGGCCGCTATCAGCGGCGATTTACCGCGATTCGTGATCCGCCGGGTCCTCTGGACCCGGCGGTCACGGAGTTTCCCGTGTGCGCGCCCCAGGGGGCGCGCGGGAGCGCGATTCTGGGAGGACGTTATATAACGTCCTCCCAGAGTTAAGCAACCACCTTGTCGACGTTATTTGTCGGCAGGTGGTTGTTAAGTGGTTAATATCCGTTCCAGACCTGAAGGGCCTGGTAATTAAATTTGGGGGAACCCCCACGCTTTTTTTTTTTTTTTTTATCAATGACTTTTCTATGTATTGATAAAAGCCGACAATTCATTATAGCCGCGAGTGAGTTTTAAATGACTTTTTTTCCTTCAAAAATGACACTTTGTGCAGGGACAGTTCTAAGCATGGGATACATGCGCCACTTTACATGCATATCATACACACCCCCCAGGTACGAAATTTAAAGGAATATTTCACTTTTATTGTTTCACTTTAAGCATTATTAAAATCACTGCTCCTAAAAAAACGGCCGTTTTTAAAACTTTTTTTTGCATTGATACATGTCCCCTGGGGCAGGACCCAGGTCCCCAAACACTTTTTAGGACAATAACTTGCATATAAGCCTTTATAATTAGCACTTTAGATTTCTCCCATAGACTTTTCGAATTTGCCGCGAACACCCCAAATTGTTCGTTGTTCGGCGAACGGGCGAACAGGCAATGTTCGAGTCGAACATGAGTTTGACTCGAACTCGAAGCTCATCCCTATTTGCTGTGTTCATTTTGCGCCTCCCCTGACATGGTAGCCACGCACTATTGCATTGTGCATAAGACTTAGGGGCAACTAAGTACTGGTAGGCCTGCTTGTCTTATGGGAAAGGGGCTGCTATAGGTGAAGAACACAGAAGCCAGCTATAGTGCTTGACCCCTTGCGCTAGGGGTAAGCGTGACATGATCCTAAATTTCACACTCTTTGACTTCTTGTTAAGTATTTCAGTTAGGCATGTGCACTGCCAAAAAATGTGTTAGTTTTCGTTTCATTCGCTTTTTTCTTTTAATTTTTTGGGTCATTCGTTATGATCGCAATTCGTAAATTTGAAAATTCGAACATTCAAAAATAAGAGAGAAAATCCGAAAATTTGAAAGAATAACTAGCTAACTAATAATAACTAACTATTAAATTATAGGTATTGGAATTTCCTTTCAAATTTGGCTGTTAGTGAGCGTAATGAATACGAATTTATCCGAAGTTACGAATTATCCGAAATAATGAATGCCGCATCTAAACAAATGGAATGGAACAAATTATTAATAATAAATAATAATAATGAAAAGTTGTAATTATTATTACTGTTATTTATTATTATTAATTTGTTACGTTCCCTTCCTTATTTCGGATAATTGGTAACTTTGGATAAATTCGCATTCGTTACGTTCACTAAAAGCCAAATTTGAAAGGAAATTACAATACCTATAATTTAATAGTTAGTAATAGTTAAGTTATTATTAGTTAGTTATTATTTCAGATTTACGAATTTACGAATTTTCGAATTTACGAATTTACAGATTTTCAAATATTCGAATTTACAAATATTCAGAAAAATTTGTTAAATGGGTTTTTGATAATTCGGATATTTCCGAAAGAACAAATTTGTTGAAATTCTTTAAAAAAACTAATTTAGAAAGAAACAAATTGCACATGTCTAATATCCGTTGCGTTGTGTCTTTGGAAGCTTATGTGTCAATGATCAAATATACCCAGCTCTTTTTCAGATTTAAAACATTCTACTGAGTGCAAATAATTCTAATACTAACCACCTTTGCAAATGTGTGTGTAATTGTGATTTAGTTACTTCAAAACTTCAACTTTTCCATTTGGTATTTCTGTTATTTTAACAAACCCCTGTGTAATATAGTACAGACACTTGCGAACAAATGTAAGTTGTGTTAAGTATCATTTTTTTCACCTGCTGTGTAGTGAAAGGTGTTAACAAGCTTACTGTTAACTTTTTCAATCCGACAGATCACAATTCTTGTGAAAATTACAGTTGAACATATTGTCTAATTGCTATCACATTAGTAGAAAGATAATAATTAAGAGGAGGCTTGCCAAACTTTCTGTAAATTAATTTATATCTAAGTGTGTAAGGAAAGAGAGTGGTCCTCTCTGGGATAGCGATACAACTCTCGAGGACATACAGCCTTGTGTTAAAAAGTATGCCTCCATGCTTTTAAACTCAAAAGGTTTTACTTTAATTCATTCTCTGCTTTAAGGTAAAAAACTTCCAATACCTGTTCTCCCTCCTCTTTTCTAAACACTTACTTGAGTCCTTTCATGCTCCAGTGCTGTCCTTGCTCCAGCGCCACTGCTCCCTCTTCCTGGTCTCACAGGAAACTCTAAAAGCAGCCAGAGCTATAGGCCCCTGCTGCTGTTCATCAAATCCTGTGAGGAGGGAGCTGGGGGGACACACACAGCCTGGCTAAGGAGTGCACCTGCACAGGTGCCCCTATAGCACACAGCTTGCTAATGGGGCAATAGTAGGAAGAAGGAGCAGACAAAGCCGGAAGGGGACTCCAGAAGAGGAGGTAAACAGATGCTCTGTGCAGTAGAACTTTAAATATTGTTGAGTTTAAGGCCTCGTACACATGGCCGAGAATCTCGTCATGAAAAAACTTGTCGTTTTTCTTGACGAGATTCTTGGACAAGAAACTTGTCCCGGCTGAGTGTACACACGCTCGATTCAAAGAACCCGCGGTTCTTTGAATGGAACGAACGCGGTGACGTAATCGACTACGACGAGCGTGCGCACGTCACATTCGATGCCGTTGCCGCCATCTTGCTACACCCTACCTATGCCTAGGAAGCTACTGCGCATGCGTCAAAGTCATTTCGAGCATGCGCGGGTTTCCACAGCGACAGGTAAGTGTACACACACACACTTTTCTCGTCGAGAAACATGCTGACGAGAATCTCGACGAGAAAATGGAGAATCCTGACGAGAAAATAGAGAGCAGGTTCTCTATTTTTCTCGTTGAGATTCTTGTCGGTTTTCTTGACGAGAAACCTGATAGCCGCGTACACACGACCGATTTACACGGCAAGAAAGCTCTGCCAGCAAGTTTCTTGTCGTTTTTTGACGAGAAACTCAGTCGTGTGTACGAGGCTTGAGACATTTGAACAGACAAATGTTAGATCTTCAAACAATGTCTTCAAATAAAATAAATATACTTTAATAAAAATATTCAAGTATACTATCAATAATTGTAATGGTGTACTGTGGAAAAGGCAAATACACCCTTGCCCTCAGAAGCTGGAATTGCCTCCCTTTAGCTGAAATTACTTCTTGTAGGTTGTTGGATTTCTTAGTATTCTTCAGGCCCTGAAGATGCAAAGGGGCCTCAAACAATAACATTTCCACAACCATGCTTCACAGGTTCAATGAGTTTCTTCTCGTGACATGCTGTCTTTAGTTTGTGCTAAACATGTCTATTATTACTGTGGCCAAACAACTCTGTTCAAATTCACATTTGTTCAAAAGCAAACTGTAGTCTTGCTCTAATGTTCATTTTTGAAAGCAAAGATTTTTTATTTGTGGCATATCTCACATGCTGCATACATTTATCTTTCTGAATATGAGTATACAAAAATAGTGTAGCGCTGGAAAGAACTGTATATATCTATACAGTTAAAATTAAATACGTGAAAAAAGTATCAAAAACACTAATAAACAATACAAATAAACCAATCAAGTTCATAAGTGCCCGTGAAGAAAGAAGATTATAAAATAAATGTGTAGAGGATTTCCTCTATATTGATGATAAGAGTTCCACAGAGAAGATATTCGATGAAGCTGGTAAGTGCTATTCCAACAATAAGTGAAGATCCCGCCACCAAAGTGAGAAATGAAGGCTTACCAAACAGCCTGTGACCGCCCTTCTCAGGGGGGTCAAAACAAGCTTAGTAGAGCGATGTTCACTCCATGGAAGACAGAGAAATTCCAGTGAAGACACTTCATCCACAATAGGTGAGTCTCCAGAGACGTGTCTGCACAGCTGATCCAAATCGGAGATGAAAAACACTCTTGATTGATCAGAGTGAATAATCCTCAGCAGTTAAAACGATGTCCAAAGAGAAAAAAGAAAAACTTTCCATAGTGTAGCATTCATCAGGGAAGTTTTATTAGAAATGAACAGGAGAGAAAACAGCTCTCACATAGGTATATAAAAATAATGATAAAACGAGAAAATCCTTGCAAGGAAATAGAAAAGCTCTGAGTTTCTGTCAAAGGCTGATTCGCGCGTGCGCAATGCATGTGGGTGCCAAGTAAAGCCTGCCCAACTACGAATCTACAAAGTGTATTCTTGACATTTCAATTGGATAATTAATTTCACTGTTTCTGTATGTCCATTTAACTGTCACTACTTGCTCCAGCCATGTCTCAACAATGAATTGCGATTATGTCTATGTGATAACTTCTATTTACATTATGCCTTTGTTTGCATGATCTATGTGTACTTTTACCATGTGTGAGGGGGTTAGCTCGGCAGCGGGTGTGTGTGACCCCCGAGATGGGCTCCCCACACAAAAACAGGCCCAGCAAACGGTGGTTGTGGTTTTCAAAATCAAAAAGGTGCGGTTTATTTTCTATTTACAGTGACAAAACACAGCAAAGCAAAAGAAACATAAACAAAATAAATCCTGGTCAACTTGACCTCTGACTAAACATACAGGTTTCCTAACTAACAACTGGGATCAGCCTAGTGCTGTCCTAGTCCCTAAGTCCCTGGTTTTAAATGTCCAAGCAAATAGCCACACAGGCTTTGTCTCACCGCACAGGGGTTCACTCTCCCTAGACAGTCCACACAGGTCTGGTTCCAGGCATGAGCTAACACCTAATGAATCTGGGAGTTCTTATAGAGGCCTAAATGAGCTGACAAGCTTCAGCTGGTCTCATCAACTCCCTGTCTGTACGACGCCCCACACTCTCCCTAGAGGTATGAGTCATCCATGAGCCCACTAGCCTTATACAACTCTCCACCTAGTTGTATAAGTCGGCGTAAAGCCTGAATCTGGGCGAAATATATCTACCCCCCTGGATGCAACCAGGTGACTTTACCTTCCTGCTGTCACATACCCCCCCTCTTGTTTTAACCTCGGGGTTGGAACACCAGCAATCAGGCATTCATGTACTCGAGACAAAGCATCCACATTCCCCATTTGAACGCCAGGGCGATGCTTTACTGTGAAGTTGAATTCCTGGAGGGCGAGGAACCACCTATTCACTCTTCTATTTGTTTCTTTGTTTTGAGCCATCCACTTTAACGGAGCGTGATCCGTAACCATGTCAAAGTGCCTACCTAGCAGGTAGTACCGAAGGGAATCTAGAGCCCACTTCACCGCTAAACACTCCTTTTCAACGGTGGCGTAATTTACCTCATGGGACTTCAACTTCCTGCTGAGGTAAATGAATGGGTGCTCTTCCCCGTTCCAGACCTGGGACAATACTGCTCCTAACCCCACATCTGACGCATCACTTTGTACGACAAAGTCTTTAGAGAAGTCGGGTGAGTACAACACTGGCTGGCTACATAAGGCTTGTTTCAAGAATTGGAATGCTGCCTCAGCCTCGGGGGTCCATTTAATCATGACCGACCCTTTCCCCTTCGTCAGGTTGGTTAGGGGCACAGCCTTAGAAGCAAAGTGGGGAATGAATCGCCGATAATACCCAGCGATTCCCAGAAAGGCTCGTACCTGCTTCTTGCTGTTGGGACGTGGCCAACTCTGGATGGCCTCGACTTTGTTGAGTTGGGGTTTTATTACTCCCCTCCCAATGGTGTACCCAAGATATTTGGCCTCCTCCTACCCAATGGTACACTTCTTGGGGTTAGCCGTAAACCCCGCTTCCCGAACAGAGTCCAGGACTGCTTGCACTTTTGGCAGATGTGAGGCCCAATCTGTGCTATGGACAATTATGTCATCCAGGTAAGCCGCAGCATACTTCCGATGGGGCCTCAGCATCTGGTCCATTTTCCGCTGGAATGTGGCCGGCGCATTCTGTAACCCGAACGGCATTCTTTTATATTGGAACGCCCCGTCTGGGGTTACAAATGCGGTTTTCTCTTTGGCCGACTTGGCCAGGGGGATTTGCCAATACCCTTTTGTGAGGTCAAGAGTCGTCATGTATCGGGCTGTTCCCAGCCGGTCGATCAACTCATCTATACGTGGCATGGGGTAGGTGTCAAATTTTGTAACTTTGTTCAACTGTCGAAAATCGTTACAAAATCGCCAGCTCCCATCCGGTTTAGGCACCAACACAATGGGACTAGACCAATCACTTTGGGACTCCTCTATCACCCCTAAGTTCAGCATTTTCTGTACTTCCTCCCGTATTGCCTCCCGTCGGGCCTCTGGGATCCGATAGGGTTTTAACTTCACCCTTTCACCGGGCGGGGTAATGATGTCATGCTCTACCCCAGATGTTTGTCCCGGCAGCTCAGAGAATACCTCCTTGTTGCGAAGCACAAACTCCTTAACCTCCTGTTGTTGGGGTTGTGACAAGGTGGCTGCTATTCCAACCTCCGGAATCACGCAACCAGTTTGAGCTGGTGACCAAGTGTCTGCGACTAGGGACTCTCTATCCCTCCAGGCTTTCAACAGATTAACGTGATAGATCTGTTCGGGCTTTCGCCTCCCTGGTTGTCTGACCTTGTAATTCACTTCGCTCACTTTTTCCATTATCTCGTAGGGGCCTTGCCATTTGGCAAGGAATTTACTTTCAACCGTAGGGACAAGTACCAGTATCCTATCCCCCGGGGAAAAGGTACGGGTCTTGGCTCCACGGTTGTACACTCTCTGCTGTGCTAACTGCGCTTGGGCCAAATGTTCCTTCACGATGGGCATTACCTGTGCAATTCGGTCTTGCATCAGGGCGACATGCTCAATCACACTCCTGTGGGGAGAACTCTCACTTTCCCAAGTTTCCTTGGCAATATCCAACAGCCCTCTTGGGTGTCTCCCATACAGTAACTCAAAGGGGGAGAATCCCGTAGAGGATTGGGGCACCTCCCTAATAGCAAACATCAGATAAGGAAGTAGACAGTCCCAATCCTTTCCATCTCTATCCACCACTTTCTTCAACATTTGTTTTAGGGTTTTGTTGAACCTTTCAACCAGCCCATCGGTTTGGGGGTGATACACAGATGTACGTAATTGCGTCACTTTGAACAATTTACACAGCTCCTTCATAACCCGGGACATAAAGGGTGTACCTTGGTCCGTAAGCAGTTCTTTACAAATACCCACCCGGCTAAACACAAGAGATAGCTCTTTGGCTATGGTTTTGGCCGAGGTATTTCGGAGAGGGATCGCTTCTGGATAACGGGTGGCATAGTCCATTATAACTAATATGTACTGGTGCCCCCTAGCGGACTTGATTATAGGACCTACCAAATCCATGGCGATCCTCTCAAACGGGACCTCAATGATGGGTAGAGGGACCAGCGGGCTACGGAAATGTGGCATCGGGGCCGACCTCTGACACACAGGGCAGGAGGAACAATAATTTTCTATGTCCTTCATCACCCCCGGCCAATAGAATCTCTGTAATACCCTCTCTCGGGTTTTCTCTGTCCCCAGATGACCTCCAAGAATGTGCCCATGGGCCAACTCCAACACCAACTTCCTGTAAGGTTTGGGCACCACAAGCTGCTCAACGGTTTCTTCTGCCCTTTTTGCCACCCGATACAGTAGGTCCTTCTCTACGCTGAAGTATGGGTAAGTGCAGGTATTATCTGGGTTCACTAACTCGCCATCTATTTTCACTACGTTTTCCCGTGCCTTTATTAGGGCGGGGTCTTTCAACTGTTCTGTGGCAAAGTTTTCCCTGTGAACCTCAAGATCAGAAAACTCCACAGACGGTAGGTTTTCGTCTGAGGAGGTGGGCTCCTCTCCAGTTTCTTGAGTCTCCCCTGCCAATACTGATTAGGGAAATTCTGGAGAGTCCTCACCACTCTCAGGGGAGTTCTGGCTATCACATTCCTGGTACATAGGGGCACCAGTGGGGGGCTCAGGATCATCCCACAGTTCCCAGAACTTCGGAAAATCCCTTCCCACAATGGCGTCATGCGGTAACTGAGATACTAAGCCCACTGGATGAGAGAGGGTACCTTTGGGGGTCTCGAAACACACTGTAGTCACTGGATACTCTCGGGTGTCCCCATGCACACAAATAACAGCTACCTTGCTATTCCCAGAGATCTCTGTTTTAACTAACTCAGCCTTTATCAGGGTCACAAGGCTACCTGAATCCAGCAATACCACAACATTTCTACCATTAACACACATTTTGCATAAATGTTTCTCAGTTCCTCGAATGGCAGTGCATGCGACTGTCGCACACAGCGACTGACGTCTGCCCGTCAGAAAGTCACACTGCATGGGTTCCTCCACAACCGGGCAATTGGCTGCAATATGTCCCGCTTGCCGGCAGCGGTAGCAAACGATCCTTCTTGCGGCCTCTTGAGCCGCTGATTTCCCAGGCTGTTCTCGCCAAACTTGGGGTAGAGCTCCCACCCTCTCACTCTCTCCACCCTCACCCCTTGGAATCCTCTTATCCGCCCCTGGGGATGGTCTGGTCTTAGGGTGGAAAGTCCGAGTGTCTCTGGAAGTGGCCGTCAGGTTCTCTGTAGCCAAGTATTTCTCCACACGATCCACAAGACCATCGGCCGTCTCTGGGTCTCCATGGCTTACCCACTTTTGGATGGCAGTAGGAAGAGCTCTCAAAAACCGATCCATTACAACACGTTCCACAATCTTTGGTGCGGACAAAGTCTCTGGCTGTAGCCACTTTCTGCTCAGGTGAATGAGATCATACATTTGAGACCTGGGGGGTTTTCCAAGCTGGAAAGTCCAGTTATGCACACGCTGAGCCCGGACAGCCTGGGTGACACCCAGCCTTGCCAATATTTCAGCTTTTAGCATCACATAGTCTTTTGCTTGGTTAGGCTCTAGGTCATAGTAAGCCTTCTGCGATTCACCAGTTAACAGAGGAGCCACCAGTCCAGCCCACTGCTCCTCAGGCCACTTTTCTCTTTCAGCGGTCCTTTCAAATGTGGTCAAAAATACCTCTGGATCATCCTCTCCAGTCATTTTTGTCAATAAACGACTCACCCCAAAGGACGCGGTATTAGTGGGACGGCTTTCCTCACTGGTCTGCGGACGTTGCTGCATTGCTGCTTCCATCTGTTGTTGTAGTCTCTGCTCTTGCTTCTGTAACAGGTCTATGAAGCGGGCCTCAGATTGCTGCTGGGCTTGTTGCTGAGCCTCCAGACTCTGTTGCAAAGTTGCGTTTGTCTGCTGCTGGGCTGCAAGGCTCTGTTGATGAGCTTGCTGCTGGGCTGCAAGGCTCTGTTGATGAGCTTGCTGCTGGGCTGCGAAGTTCTGTTGTTGAGCTGCAAGGCTCTTTTGCAAACCTGCATTTGTCTGCTGTTGATTGGCATTTGCTAGAGCCAGCTGCTTCAGTATCTCCTCCATGCTGGCTTAAAAAAAAAACTGCCCGCATTCTCCACCAACTGTGAGGGGGTTAGCTCGGCAGCGGGTGTGTGTGACCCCCGAGATGGGCTCCCCACACAAAAACAGGCCCAGCAAACGGTGGTTGTGGTTTTCAAAATCAAAAAGGTGCGGTTTATTTTCTATTTACAGTGACAAAACACAGCAAAGCAAAAGAAACATAAACAAAATAAATCCTGGTCAACTTGACCTCTGACTAAACATACAGGTTTCCTAACTAACAACTGGGATCAGCCTAGTGCTGTCCTAGTCCCTAAGTCCCTGGTTTTAAATGTCCAAGCAAATAGCCACACAGGCTTTGTCTCACCGCACAGGGGTTCACTCTCCCTAGACAGTCCACACAGGTCTGGTTCCAGGCATGAGCTAACACCTAATGAATCTGGGAGTTCTTATAGAGGCCTAAATGAGCTGACAAGCTTCAGCTGGTCTCATCAACTCCCTGTCTGTACAACGCCCCACACTCTCCCTAGAGGTATGAGTCATCCATGAGCCCACTAGCCTTATACAACTCTCCACCTAGTTGTATAAGTCGGCGTAAAGCCTGAATCTGGGCGAAATATATCTACCCCCCTGGATGCAACCAGGTGACTTTACCTTCCTGCTGTCACACATGATACAGATTTCCATTCTTTAGACTGACTATGCAGCATGTATACCTGGCTACAGACCACTCCCCAACGGGACAGTGATGTTTACCAATTTTTGATATCTTAGACCCTTTTCCCCATGCCCATCTATGAGTCCATGCTCTGGCATGTCAAGTAAAGCTTGCCCAACTATGAATCTATTAAGTGTATTCTTGACTTTTTAACCGGATAATCATTTTCACTGTTTCTGTATGTCCATTTAACTGTCATTACTTGCTTCAGCCATGTCTCAACAGTGAATTTTGATCATGTTTTTGTGATAACCCCTATTTATACTATGCCTTTGTTTGCATGATCCATGTGTACTTTTACCATGATACAATACATTTTTATATTTATATCCATGCCTTGATCTCCATTCTTTAGACTGACTATGCAGCATGTATATATGGCTACAGACTATTCCCCAACGGGACAGTGATGTCTACTCATTCTTGATATCCTAGACTTTTTCCTACGCCCATCCATGCCTCATTTAAAGTCCCACAGCCCATTTTCTCTTTTCATCTTCCTCATCTTCACTTGTTTCCGAGGTCTCTGTATCCCTGATCCGGGGGGTCTGAGACCGAGTGTTTGGTCGGGGAGTATCCAGACTGGAAGTTGGCTCAGAGGAATTCATCACAGGGGGGATCCGGACTGCCTCAGCCAGTGGGAGTAAGTGGTTTCGGTGCCAGGTCTTCAAGGGCCCCACCTTCCCTTCTGGTTTAAGTCTGTAAACGGGTAGGCCCGGCAGTCTTTTGCAAACAACATAAGGTTCAGGCCTCCATCTGTCTGCAAGCTTGTGTTTTCCAGGGATCCCCAAATTCCGCAACAACACTCTGTCTCCAGGTTGTAGATCTTGGATCCTAACTTTTAAGTCAAAATTTTTCTTGTTGCGGGCCCCCCTTTGCTCCGAGGCCGCCTGGGCCTGTTCGTAGGCCAATTTCAAATTACGTCTGAGCCTATCGACATATCCCTTGTGGAAAGTAGCAGAACAATGGTCTATGGAAGTGCCAAAGGCCAGATCTACGGGTAGTCTTGCTTCTCTCCCGAACATAAGTCTATAGGGTGAGTACCCTGTAGCATCACTAGTGGTGCTGTTGTATGCATGCACAACTGCCGCTATGTGGTTGCTCCAATGCTGCTTCTTTTCACTACTTAGGGTCCCCAGCATGTTGAGCAGGGTTCGGTTGAACCTCTCCGGCTGAGCATCACCTTGTGGATGATAGGGGGTAGTTCTTGTCTTATTGATCCCCAAAGAATCCAGGAGTTTCCGGATCAATCGACTTTCAAAATCCCTTCCCTGATCTGAATGGAGCCGTTGTGGTAGCCCATAATGTACGAAGTATTTCTCCATCAGCACTTTGGCCACGGTGGAAGCCTTCTGGTCCTTGGTTGGAAAGGCCTGGGCATACCGGGTGAAATGGTCGGTTACTACCAGAACATTTCCTAGTCCACTCAGGTCGGGTTCGAAGCAGAGAAAATCAATGCATACCAGGTCAAGTGGGCTTTGACTTTGCAGATGGCCCATTGGGGCAGCTTGATGAGGTAAAGTCTTTCTCTGGATGCATCGTGCAAATGAGTGGCAGTATTCTTCAACTTCTGCCCTCATGCAGGGCCAATAGAAATGGTCCCTAACGGGTTGGAAGGTCCTTTCTGCCCCTAGGTGGCCATGGTTGTCGTGCAGGGCAACCAGGACTGTCTCTCGGTGCTTCTCAGGCAAGAACAGTTGCCTTCGGTAGACCACTCCCTGATGCACCTGTAACTTGTCCCACTCTTTCCTCAACAGGCGAGCTTCCTTTGAGGGGTGGCGTAAGAGTCTATCCGGGTCCTGATTCTCCAGGGCCTCTAGGACCAATCTCCCCATGGGGTCTTCCAATTGGTTGGATCTCAGCTCCTTCTTGGACAGCTTTGGTAAGTTATCCTCCCCCAGTTGGGTTACTCCACAGTATTGCTTGGGAACTCCTACTATGGTAACCCCTATCTCTTCTGCTCTTGAGCCGCCACTGGCTTGGAATTCAGCCCCTTGGCAGAGGGCCTGCACCCCGTCGGGTGCCACTTGGGTCCAGTCTTCTGTACTGCAAGTGGGAACGTGAGATCTTCTAGACAAAGCGTCTGCATCTCGGTTTTCCGCCCCAGGTCTGTACTTCAGGCCGAAGTTGAAGGCAGACAGCGCCACCAGCCACCTATGTCCTGTGGCATCCAACTTTGCTGTGGTGAAAAGGTAGGTGAGGGGGTTGTTGTCTGTTTTCACTGTGAATTCCGCCCCGTACAAATAGTCTCTAAGTTTGTCAACTACCGCCCACTTAAGGGCCAGGAACTCCAACTTATGGGTCGGGTAGTTGTTTTTCAGAGGGAGTCAGACTTCTGCTCACATACGCAACAGGCCTCAGTTGCTCTTCATGCTCCTGGTACAGCACTCCTCCCAAACCATCATGACTGGCATCTACATGAAGTTCATAAGGCTTCTTAGGGTCTGTGTAGGCCAGGACAGGGGCAGTGGTTAATGTCTTCTTCAACATCTGGAAGGCATTCTCACACTTCTCGTTCCACTGGTCCTTGACTGACTCACCTGGCTTTCTGGGGCCTATGTCATCCTCTTCCCCCTCCGTCTTTGGCAGCTCATTCAGAGGCCTGGCTATCCGAGCAAAGCCCTCCACAAACCTCCTGTAATAGGAACAGAACCCCAGAAAGGATCTGAGCTCTGTCACAGTGGTGGGCCTGGGCCAGGAGGTGACTGCCTCCAATTTTTCGGGGTCTGTGGCTACCCCATCTTCAGACACTATGTGCCCCAGATAATTAACTGATGACTGATAGAATTGGCATTTTTCAGGTGAGAGCTTGAGTCCTTCCTCACTCAGTCTCTTCAAAACTTTCTCCAGCCTCTCTTCATGCTCTTCCAAGGTTCTTCCAAAGACAATGATGTCATCCAAGTATATGAGGACCTCGATGAGGTTCATATCTCCCACAGTCTTCTCCATGAGACGTTGGAAAGTGGCTGGAGCTCCAGACAGACCTTGAGGCATTCAGTTAAATTCAAAGAACCCTACCGGGGTTATGAAAGCCGTTTTCTCTTTGTCTTCTGGATGCATCGGGATCTGATAGTACCCGCTCTTGAGGTCCATAACACTGAACCACTTGGCTCCAGACAAGCTCTGTAGGGCATCCTCTATCCTGGGAGTGGTATATTGATCTGGTATGGTTCTCCTGTTGAGGGTCCTATAGTCTATGCACAGCCTCAGTGACCCATTCTTCTTCCGGACCACCACTATAGGGGAGGCATAGGGACTTCTAGATTCTCGAATCACCCCCGTTCGCTTGAGCTCGGCGAGCTGCTCCCTCAAGTCTTCGAGGTCTGCTAACGGAACCCGCCTAACCCTCTCCCTGAAGGGCTTGTCTTCCTGGAGGCGGATTCGATGGGTGGCACTCCTAGCACACCCCACATCGAATTCATCTTGAGAAAAGATCCTCTCCCACCTGGTCAACTGGGCCTTGGCTCTCTCTTTCCAAGCCCTGGGCAGATTTGGATTCTCCATGGAAAGCTTCTTCCACACAGTACCTTCTTCATCTGTCTTCTCCACATCTGACGAAGCAACTGGGGTAGCTGGGCTCACCCTGCCCAGCAACAGCCTGGCTGGGATTTCCATGGGACCATCCGTGGTATTTCTGACACTCACAGGCACCTTACAGTTAGCCTTCTTCAGGGCCCGCACCGGGACCACTTCTGGGACTACTTCTAAGCCTGAATGTTCTTCCCTTGGGTCGGGTTCCAACATGACAAAAGGGCCTGGCTGCTCCCAAGTGAGTTTCACCGTGGCTTTCAAGCAGGTTACTTCACCGGGCTGCAGCACTATTCCCCTTCTCTCCAGCCTCCAGACCTTCCCTACCCTCTCTTCCGGGGCCTTCTGTTCCAAGATCAGACGTTGGTAAGCTGTCTTCAACATTGGGTGAATCTCAGTGACTGTGGAGTCTTTCCTTCTTGTCAGAGGGGCCAGAAGTCTTCGAACCAGATCTGTGTTCGTCCCTATTATCAGGGAACTCTTGAACTCTTGTTAGCTCCAGGCGGTCGGGGGCACACCACAGCTAAGGTGTCAAACACTTCAGCCTTTCCGGCTATAGACGGGTCAAAAGTCAGTTTTATAGGCAGATAGCCATCATAAGGGAAACTCTCTGTCCCAATTCCCCATATCTCCAGCTCTTAAATCTTCTGGATGGGTAGGTGACTTAAATGCTTGTCATAAAAGTCCCGGTACAACAGGGTCACTTGCGCCCCAGTATCCAATATGGCTCTTGTGTAGACTCCCTCCACTTGAACTGGTACTATCGGGGAGGGACCCACCAGCTTCTCTGGATATCGCTTCAAGGGGGTCTCTTTCTTTTGATCTTTGCATTTTCCCTTTTGACTTTCTTTCTTCCATTTCTCTTTGAACTTAAGTCTCTCTTGGGCCTGGCATGCATTGATCTCTCTCCTTTTGGTGGGTGTAACTACCCGCTGAGGGACACTACTAGGGATGAGCTTCGTGTTCGAGTCGAACATACGTTCGACTCGAACATTGGCTGTTCGATCGTTCGACGAAGATCGAACGATTTGGGCCGTTCGCGCCAAATTCGAGTGACGCGAACGGCCCACAATGCACTACGCCATCGCAGTGTCATCCAGGCGCTGTGATTGGCCAAGCATGCACTGTGACCCCGCATGCTTGGCCAATCACAGCGCCGGCAGCGAGGAGAGCAATGATTGGCCACAGGCAGGATGCCTGTGGCCAATTATTGCTGAGGGTGTTTAGTACACGCCCCACACTATAAAAGGCCGCCAGCACGGCGGCCTAGTGTAGTGTGTTCCGGAGCAGGGATAGAGTAGCATAGGCAGGGACAGTGACTGTTATTTCTTTCTTGCTTAACCTGGATTCCTTTAGTTTAGGGAAAGAGAAGGATAGGTAGGGAGAGTGTCAGTGTGTTTTGTGCTTCTGCTATAGTGTGCTTAAAAAAAACATTTATTCTAGGGACAGAAAACTCTAGGTAGGGACAGTGTCAGTTTCTTTCACTCTGCAAGTCCTTGTTTCCAGGGACCTGTAAGGACAGTGAGTTAATTGTCCTTGTGCTATATTGTGCTTAAAAAAAACATTTATTCTAGGGACAGAAAACTCTAGGTAGGGACAGTGTCAGTTTCTTTCACTCTGCAAGTCCTTGTTTCCAGGGACCTGTAAGGACAGTGAGTTAATTGTCCTTGTGCTATATTGTGATTAAAAAAAACATTTATTCTAGGGACAGAAAACTCTAGGTAGGGACAGTGTCAGTTTCTTTCACTCTGCAAGTCCTTGTTTCCAGGGACCTGTAAGGACAGTGAGTTAATTTTCCTTGTGCTATATTGTGATTAAAAAAAACATTTTTTCTAGGGACAGAAAACTGTAGGTAGGGAGAGTGTTTTTTTTCTTTCACTCTGCAAGTCCTTGTTTCCAGGGACCTGTAAGGACAGTGAGTTAATTGTCCTTGTGCTATATTGTGCTTAAAAAAAACATTTATTCTAGGGACAGAAAACTCTAGGTAGGGACAGTGTCAGTTTCTTTCACTCTGCAAGTCCTTGTTTCCAGGGACCTGTAAGGACAGTGAGTTAATTTTCCTTGTGCTATATTGTGATTAAAAAAAACATTTATTCTAGGGACAGAAAACTCTAGGTAGGGACAGTGTCAGTTTCTTTCACTCTGCAAGTCCTTGTTTCCAGGGACCTGTAAGGACAGTGAGTTAATTTTCCTTGTGCTATATTGTGATTAAAAAAAACATTTTTTCTAGGGACAGAAAACTGTAGGTAGGGAGAGTGTTTTTTTTCTTTCACTCTGCAAGTCCTTGTTTCCAGGGACCTGTAAGGACAGTGAGTTAATTTTCCTTGTGCTATATTGTGCTTAAAAAAAACATTTTTTCTAGGGACAGAAAACTGTAGGTAGGGAGAGTGTTTTTTTTCTTTCACTCTGCAAGTCCTTGTTTCCAGGGACCTGTAAGGACAGTGAGTTAATTGTCCTTGTGCTATATTGTGCTTAAAAAAAACATTTATTCTAGGGACAGAAAACTCTAGGTAGGGACAGTGTCAGTTTCTTTCACTCTGCAAGTCCTTGTTTCCAGGGACCTGTAAGGACAGTGAGTTAATTGTCCTTGTGCTATATTGTGCTTAAAAAAAACATTTATTCTAGGGACAGAAAACTCTAGGTAGGGACAGTGTCAGTTTCTTTCACTCTGCAAGTCCTTGTTTCCAGGGACCTGTAAGGACAGTGAGTTAATTGTCCTTGTGCTATATTGTGATTAAAAAAAACATTTATTCTAGGGACAGAAAACTCTAGGTAGGGACAGTGTCAGTTTCTTTCACTCTGCAAGTCCTTGTTTCCAGGGACCTGTAAGGACAGTGAGTTAATTTTCCTTGTGCTATATTGTGATTAAAAAAAACATTTATTCTAGGGACAGAAAACTCTAGGTAGGGACAGTGTCAGTTTCTTTCACTCTGCAAGTCCTTGTTTCCAGGGACCTGTAAGGACAGTGAGTTAATTTTCCTTGTGCTATATTGTGCTTAAAAAAAACATTTATTCTAGGGACAGAAAACTCTAGGTAGGGACAGTGTCAGTTTCTTTCACTCTGCAAGTCCTTGTTTCCAGGGACCTGTAAGGACAGTGAGTTAATTGTCCTTGTGCTATATTGTGCTTAAAAAAAACATTTATTCTAGGGACAGAAAACTCTAGGTAGGGACAGTGTCAGTTTCTTTCACTCTGCAAGTCCTTGTTTCCAGGGACCTGTAAGGACAGTGAGTTAATTTTCCTTGTGCTATATTGTGATTAAAAAAAACATTTTTTCTAGGGACAGAAAACTGTAGGTAGGGAGAGTGTTTTTTTTCTTTCACTCTGCAAGTCCTTGTTTCCAGGGACCTGTAAGGACAGTGAGTTAATTTTCCTTGTGCTATATTGTGATTAAAAAAAAATTTTTTCTAGGGACAGAAAACTGTAGGTAGGGAGAGTGTTTTTTTTCTTTCACTCTGCAAGTCCTTGTTTCCAGGGACCTGTAAGGACAGTGAGTTAATTGTCCTTGTGCTATATTGTGCTTAAAAAAAACATTTTTTCTAGGGACAGAAAACTGTAGGTAGGGAGAGTGTTTTTTTTTTTTTCACTCTGCAAGTCCTTGTTTCCAGGGACCTGTAAGGACAGTGAGTTAATTTTCCTTGTGCTATATTGTGCTTAAAAAAAACATTTATTCTAGGGACAGAAAACTCTAGGTAGGGACAGTGTCAGTTTCTTTCACTCTGCAAGTCCTTGTTTCCAGGGACCTGGAGAGACATTGAGTGAATTGTCCTTGTGCTATATTGTGATTAAAAAAAACATTTATTCTAGGGACAGAAAACTCTAGGTAGGGACAGTGTCAGTTTCTTTCACTGTGAAAGTCCTTGTTTCAAGGGACAGAGAAGGACACCTGAAGGTAGCCCTTATTGCTTTTTTCCCATCTCCCTGCAGGCCATCTATTAGAATGTCTGGAAGGCAAACAAGGAGAGGCAGACAGTCAGGAGGCAATAAAAGAGGGCAAGCAGGCTCTGTGTCTGGGGGCAACAGTGCTGGTCGTGGACGCGGTGCATTGTCATCAGCACATGGCCATGGGACACGCTTGTCCTTCTTTTCGGCAGCTGGACATGTTGAGCCACATCATGCCGAAGACTTGGTAGAGTGGATGACCAAGCCCTCCTCCTCCTCCTCATCCTCTCTCACCCAGGCTCAGGGTACTGGAAAAGCAGCTGCCAAAGCGTCGTCTTCCCTGGTATCAATGTCAGACAAATCATCAGTCACTCCTTCCCTAGACCCACCATGTCCTCCTCCTGAGGAGTCCCCCGAACTGTTTCAGCACAGTGTTGGGTACATGCTCCAGGAGGATGCCCAGCGTTTCGAAGGGTCTGATGATGAAACCCAGCTAGAGGAAGGCAGTAGCGTGAGAGCAGACAGAGGGGATGCTCAAGAAGGACACCAATCTGGCAGTCATGTTCCAGCAGCTGCAGCATACTGCCAGATTGGCTCCAGTGATGAGGAGGGAGGGGATGATGAGGTCAATGACTCCACGTGGGTGCCTAATAGGAGAGAGGAGGAGGAGGAGGATGAGGAGGAGGCACATCTCCAACGAGGCAGGATGCCCTTTGGTGGCCAGCGTAAGGGCAGTACACCGACGGAATCACACCGCAGAGCTCCGCCTGTGCAGGGCGCTGCCTCTGCCCGTCATTCAAAAAGTTCTTTGGTGTGGGCCTTTTTTGAGGCTAGTGCATCAGATCGCACAGCTGCTGTTTGCAACATATGTCTCAAGCGTATATCGCGTGGCCAAAACATCAGCCGCTTGGGTACCACATGCCTGACCAGACATATGTTGACCTGCCATGCAGCTCGTTGGCAAGCCTACCTCAAAGACCCACACCAAAGAACAAAGCGGACCTCTCCTTGCACCGCATCAGCTGGGATCTCCAACCCCACTATAACTTCAGTCCTCTCTGAAACATGCACTGAGAGGAATGAAGGTGTAGAATTAGGTGTGTCACAGCCAAGTACTTGCGCCCACTCTGCTAGCAGTACACCGACGTCCGATTCTAGCAGGCAAATTTCCCTGCCCCAGCTGCTGGACCGTCGAAAGAAGTTCACTCCCAGCCATCCACATGCCCAGCGGTTGAATGCTAGCTTGGCTAAATTGCTAGCGCTTCAACTGCTGCCTTTTCAGTTGGTAGACTCGGCCCCCTTCCGTGAGTTTGTGCAATGTGCGGTTCCTCAGTGGCAGGTTCCCAAACGCCACTTTTTCTCACGGAAGGCTATTCCGGCTCTCTACCGGCATGTGGAAGGCAATGTCTTGGCCTCGCTGGACAGGGCGGTCAGCGGTAAGGTGCATATTACCGCTGACTCATGGTCCAGCAGGCATGGACAGGGACGTTACCTTTCTTTCACGGCCCATTGGGTCACTCTTTTGGCAGCTGGGAAGGATTCAGGACAAGGTGCAGTAGTGTTGGAGGTTGTCCCACCGCCACGCCTCCAAAATGCTACTACTGGTTGTGACACACCTCTCTCCTCCACCCCCTCCTCTTCTTCTTCCTCCATGGCCTCTTCCTGTGGTTTGTCCTATGAACCAGCGGTGCTCCGTAGCCGTTCACGGGGCTACGCAAGTACGCAGGCAAAAAGATGCCATGCCGTGCTTGCGCTGGTGTGTTTGGGGGACAGAAGCCACACTGGGGCAGAGGTCCTGTCTGCTCTGCAGGGCCAGGCCGAGAGGTGGTTGACGCCACGCCAGCTTAAGCCAGGAATGGTGGTTTGCGACAATGGCACCAACCTCCTCTCCGCCCTCCGACAGGGACAACTGACCCATGTGCCCTGTGTGGCTCACGTCCTTAACCTGGTGGTGCAGCGCTTCTTGGGCAGGTACCCGGGCTTACAGGATGTCCTGAGGCAGGCCAGGAAAGTCTGTGTGCATTTCCGCAGATCTTATAATGCCAGTGCTCGCCTGGCTGAGCTGCAAAAGGAGTTGAACCTGCCCAAGAACCGCCTTATATGTGACATGCCCACCAGGTGGAACTCAACGTTGGCCATGCTGCAGCGGCTGCACACGCAGCAGAGGGCCATCAATGAGTACCTGTGCGACTACGGCACCAGGACAGGGTCAGGGGAGCTTGGTTTTTTTTCTCCACGCCAGTGGGGCATGATCAGGGATGCATGCACTGTCCTGGCACCATTTGAGGAGGCCACGAGGATGGTGAGCAGTGACAGTGCATGCATCAGTGACACTGTACCTCTTGTCCACCTGTTGGAGCACACGCTGCGTGGAATAATGGACAGGGCACTTGAGGCAGAACAGAGGCAGGAAGAGGAGGACTTCCTTGCCTCTCAAGGCCCCCTTTACCCAGACAGTGTTCCTTCTGTCCCACCCATCGCACAGGAAGAGGAGGAGGAGGAGGAGGAGGAGGAGGAGGAGGAGGATTGTGTCAGCATGGAGGTGGAGGCTGGCACTCAGCATCATCAGCAGCAGTCTTTTAGGGATGATTTACAGTCCCAAGAAACCAGTGGACTTGTACGTGGCTGGGAGGAGGTGGCTGCGGATCATGTCGTCCTTAGTGACCCAGAGGACTCCGGAGCGAATGCCTCAGCAAACCTACGCTGCATGGCCTCCCTGATCCTGCAAAGTCTGCGGAAGGATCCTCGTATTCTTCGGATCAAGGAGAGGGACCATTACTGGCTGGCCACTCTCCTTGATCCACGGTACAAGGGTAAGGTTGCGGACCTTATGTTACCGTCGCAGAGGGAGCAGAGGATGAGACAACTCCGGGAGGCCTTGCAGAAAGGTCTGTGCAACGCGTTCCCAGAGACTGGGAGGTTGCAAACTCCTGGTCCTGGACAACGAGTTGCTGAGGCTTCGGCCAGTCAAAGAAGGAGCGGTGGGGAAGGTGGCCGTCTGACCGATGCGTTCAGACAATTCTTTAGTCCGCAGCCCCAAAGTATGATCGGTTCCAGCAACCATCGCCAGCGTCTGATAAACATGGTGCAGGAATATCTAGGGGCAAGGTCAGACTTGGACACCTTCCCCACCGAAAATCCTCTGGCTTACTGGGTCTTGAGGATGGATCACTGGCCAGAGCTTGCACAGTATGCAATTGAGCTACTGGCCTGTCCTGCATCCAGCGTTCTTTCGGAACGCACATTCAGTGCTGCTGGAGGATTTGTCACGGATCACAGGGTGCGCCTGTCCACCGACTCGGTTGATCGACTGACTTTCATCAAGATGAACCAGTCTTGGATCACCACCAGCTACCACACACCTGATGCTGATATAACAGACTAATTGATTTTAAAATGTCACATCCCTTCAAGACTGATGCTGATGCTGAGTGCCTGTGCTGTTATGTTGACTGGCTATCCTCCTCCTCCGAGTCCTCAATGATACGATTGATGATGATAGCTTGGAAGATCATTTTTGTTTATGGGTGCCGCCACCAGTGCCTAACGCCCAATTTTTCAGCCCCTGTTTAACAGGGGCGTGTAATTACAATTTTTGAAGCAATACTTTGCAACAGGGCTCATTGCTGTGCTCCAAGTACAGTATCTGTGAGGAGTTGCAGTGTTGTGCCACCAGTGCCTAAGGCCCAATTTTTCAGCCCCTGTTTAACAGGGGCGTGTCATTACAATTTTTGAAGCAATACTTTGCAACAGGGCTCATTGCTGTGCTCCAAGTACAGTATCTGTGAAGGGTTGCAGTGTTGTGCCACCAGTGCCTAAGGCCCAATTTTTCAGCCCCTGTTCAACAGGGGCATGTAATTACAATTCTTGATCTAATAATTCACAGCAGGGCCCATTGCTGCACCCACCAAGAGTAACTGTCAGGGCTTACAGTGTTGTGGCACCAGCACCACCATCAAAGGCCCAATTTTTACTACCACTGTTCAACAATTATATGTAATTAAAATTCCTGATATAATAGTTGACAGCAGGGCGTTCCAGCACCAACCAAGAGTAACTGTGAGTGCTTACAGTGTTGTGCCAACACCAACAACTAAGGGGCCTATTTCTGCAGAGTATATACGGCAGGTCCCTACTTTCAAACATCCAACTTACAAACGACTCCTACTTGCAAACGCAAGAAGACAACAGGAAGTGAGAGGAAATCTACCACTAGGAAGGAAAATTCTCTCCTGTAAGAATAAATATGGGAGAAAGGTGTCTCCTCTGTACTGATGCTTTATCAGCAATCCTTGTTTCAAGAAAAACACCACATTTCAAAAACAGTTGTCATTAGGACGGAAAGTGAGGTGAAATGTTCTGAACAGGGGCACAGACAGCAAAACAAATGTTACAGGGGTGATAACCCTTACCTATGTTTTCCAAAAAGTTTAAAAATAGATTTTTGGTCTGGAGCTACACTTCAACAATGTACCTGTTCAAAATTACAAACAGATTCTACATAAGAACAAACCTACAGTCCCTGTCTTGTATGCACCGCCTGTATACGGCTGTTCAGAGTATATAGGGCCTTTTTTATTTTATGTGCGGGGTTCCCCTTAATATCCATACAAGACCCAAAGGGGCTGGTAATGGGCTGGGGTAGGGGGGGGGGGTCATGGGGTAGCTATGCCATTTTTCTTAAAGATTTTCATCCATATTACCGGGACCAGACATTACATTAAAGCCGCAAGCAGTTTTAAATGGCTTTTTTTTCCTTTAGAAGTGTCATTTTGTGCAGGGACAGTTCTAAACACGGGAAACACGTGGCACTTCACAGGCATACTTTAGACACCCCCCAGGTACGATATTTAAAGGAATATTTGACTTTTTTTTTTTCACTTTATGCATCATTAAAATGACTGCTCCCGGAAAACGACCGTTTTTAAAACTTATTTTTGCATTGATACATGTCCCCTGGTGCAGAACCCGGGTTCCCAAACCCTTTTTAGGACAATAACATGCATAATAGTTGTTATAATTAGCACTTTAGAATTCGAACGTTCGCATCCATTGTATTTAATAGGGTTCTAATGTTCGTTCGAACTTTCGGTCCGTTCGCGGGTTCTGGTGCGAACCGAACCCGGGGGTGTTCGGCTCATCACTAGACACTACTCTCTTTCTTTGCGGTGCGTTCCTTCTGAGGAACTTTGCGTTTCTTCTGAGGGGTCTTCTCCACCAGGGATGAGCCGAACACCCCCCTGTTCGGTTCGCACCAGAACCTGCGAACAGACAAAATGTTCGTGTAAACTTTAGAACCCTATTAAATACAATGGACTCGAACGTTCGAAATCTAAAGTGTTAATTATAAAGGCTGATATGCAAGTTATTGTCCTAAAAAGTGTTTGGGGACCCGGGTCCTGCCCCAGGGGACATGTATCAATGCAAAAAAAAGTTTTAAAAACGGCCGTTTTTTCGGGAGCAGTGATTTTAATAATGCTTAAAATGAAAAAATAAAAGTGAAATGGCGCATGTTTCCCGTGCTTAGAACTGTCCCTGCAAAAAATGTCATTTTTGAAAGAAAAAAAGTCTTTTAAAACTGACTTGCGGCTATTAATGAATTGTCGGCTCCCGGCAATACATTCAAAAGTCATTGATAAAAAAAAAGCGTGGGGGTTCCCCAGAATTCAATTACCAGGCCCTTCAGGTCTTGAATGGATATTAAGGGGAACCCTGCCGCAAATTTAAAAAAAAATTGACGTGGGGTTCCCCCACATATCCATTCCAGGCCCTTCAGATCTGGCATGGATTTTAAGGGGAACTCCACCCCAAATTTTAAAAAAAAATGGCGTGGAGTCCCCCTAAAAATCCATACCAGACCCCTTATCCGAGCACGCAACCTGGCCGGCCGCAGGGGAAAAGGGGGGGACGAGAGAGCGGCCCCCCCTCCCTCCTGAACCGTACCAGGCCACATGCCCTCAACATGTTGATGGGGACAAGGGCCTCATCCCCACAACCCTTGCCCGGTGGTTGTGGGGGTCTGCGGGCGGGGGGCTTATCGGAATCTGGAAGACCCCTTTAACAAAGGGGACCCCCAGATCCCGGCCCCCCCCTATGTGAATTGGTAAGGGGTACATTGTACCCCTACCATTTCACGAAGAAAGCGTAAAAAAATGTTTAAAAAAAACACACAAACACCTTGAAAAAGTCCTTTATTTAAAAAAAAAAAACATTCCAGCGGTGAAATCCAGTGTCCCGCGGCGATCCCGATGTCCAGCGCTGTCCTTTATTGGTTGTGCCTGAGCGGACCTGATGGGGAACTCCCTCTCAGTATTTTAAATGTATAGACCCGCCCCTTCCAAAGTTCCCCATCAGGTCCGGTCAGCGGACCAGATGCGGAACATGAGAAGGGGCGGGTCTATACATGTATTGCCAAAGTGAGAGCAGTTCCCCATCAGGTCCGCCCCCTCGGTATGTCGGACCCGCCTACGTCATTGGCTTGAGCGGGGAACTTCCTTCACTATGTAAATTTAAATTACACAGCGAAGGAAATTCCCCGCTCAGGCCAATGACGTAGGCGGGTCCGACATACCGAGGGAGCGGACCTGATGGGGAACTTTAGAAGGGGCGGGTCTATACATTTAAAATACTGAGAGGGAGTTCCCCATCAGGTCCGCTCAGGCACAACCAATGAAGGACAGCGCTGGACATCGGGATCGCCGCGGGACACTGGATTTCACCGCTGGAATGTTTTTGTTTTTTTTTAAATAAAGGACTTTTTCAAGATGTTTGTGTGTTTTTTTTAAACATTTTTTACGCTTTCTTCGTGAAATGGTAGGGGTACAATGTACCCCTTACCAATTCACATAGGGGGGGCGGGATCTGGGGGTCCCCTTTGTTAAAGGGGTCTTCCAGATTCCGATAAGCCCCCCGCCCGCAGACCCCCACAACCACCGGGCAAGGGTTGTGGGGATGAGGCCCTTGTCCCCATCAACATGGGGACATCCTCCCCATGTTGAGGGCATGTGGCCTGGTACGGTTCAGGAGGGAGGGGGGGCCGCTCTCTCGTCCCCCCCTTTTCCCCTGCGGCCGGCCAGGTTGCGTGCTCGGATAAGGGGTCTGGTATGGATTTTTAGGGGGACTCCACGCCATTTTTTTAAAATTTGGGGTGGAGTTCCCCTTAAAATCCATGCCAGATCTGAAGGGCCTGGAATGGATATTTGGGGGAACCCCACGTCAAATTTTTTTTAATTTGCGGCGGGGTTCCCCTTAATATCCATTCCAGACCTGAAGGGCCTGGTAATTGAATTCTGGGGAACCCCCACGCTTTTTTTTTTTTTTTATCAATGACTTTTGTATGTATTGCCGGGAGCCGACAATTCATTAATAGCCGCAAGTCAGTTTTAAAAGACTTTTTTTCTTTCAAAAATGACATTTTTTGGAGGGACAGTTCTAAGCACGGGAAACATGCGCCACTTCACATGCATATCATACACACCCCCAGGTACGAAATTTAAAGGAATATTTCACTTTTATTTTTTCATTTTAAGCATTATTAAAATCACTGCTCCCGAAAAAACGGCCGTTTTTAAAACTTCTTTTTGCATTGATACATGTCCCCTGGGGCAGGACCCCGGTCCCCAAACACTTTTTAGGACAATAACTTGCATATAAGCCTTTATAATTAGCACTTTAGATTTCTTCCATAGATTTTTCGAATTTGCCGCGAACACCCCAATTTGTTCGCTGTTCGGTGAACGGGCGAACAGGCAATGTTCGAGTCGAACATGAGTTTGACTCGAACTCGAAGCTCATCCCTATTCTCCACTCTTTTCATGTGCTTCTCATTCAGTTTGGAGCTCACTGGAGATGATGGGCACCTGGTTGACTCCTTCACCGGGGCCCGCTGAAGTTTTCCGGCGGCTTGCGGTTATTCATCTTTTTTTTCTTTGGGCTGGCACACACTTTGGCGAAATGGCCAGCTCCTCCACAATTGAAACAAATCACATCCCCCCAATCTTCCAGGGATGCGGGCGCTGAGGTGTTGGGTAACAGATCCTTCCTCGGACTTTCCCTCTCTGGTTCCCTTGACTTCTTTTCCATCAGGGAGGTCAGCATCCCCAATACTTGGGACATCTGTGACTTCAAGGTATCCACCTCTGAGTCTCTTTCCAGGGTCATGGCCGTCCGGACCATCACTGGAGGAGGATTCACCGTCTCAATTGGTAGGCTCCTCTTCTTCTCCTCCAGCATAGCTTCTTCCTCTCTGACCACTCGGATCAAGTCAGGGTACTCCAGGCTCTTCCCGTCCTGTCTTGTGCGTAGCGCCAATGCGATGGGGTCCAGGGGCTGAGATCCTCTCATCACCTGTTGAACACGGGCCTCATCCACCTTCCGTGGGTCAATCCCCTTCTTAAGAATCAGCTTATGCAGGATCTTATCCAGGCGCCTCATGAACTCTGAGAGCTTCTCTCCTGTCTTTTGGTAGCAGTGCTCCAGCTGATAGGTGAGCTCAGTGATTTTCTCTGTTCCACCGAACACATTCTGCAGAATGTCCAGATATTCCTGAGCATTACAGTCTGTCTTACTCATCTTGAGGTTGCGTATGGCCTCTAGAGCAGGCCCCTTCAAGCTCTCAGCAATTCTCTGCTTCTTTCTGTGGTCTGGGACTTCCCATTCTTCCAGGGCCTGAGTAGCACCGTCTAACCACTCCTCGAACCCCTCTTCACCTGAGGGTACAGGTTTCCTTCCTGAGAATATCCTAAGTTTTCTGTATCCTGACATCTGGTAATCTGTAGTATCTTTCTTACACTGTGCCACAAGTTCCCCCAGGACCGTGCACAACTCTGCGCTGAGGGTGGCAGACGGCGACCCGGGACTTTCCCTTTTCACCTGTCTTTCTACTTTTGGGGTGGGTGATGGAGACAGTTTCGGTGTCAGAGACCGTCCTCCTGGCTTAAGCGGCAGCGCATGTATTAGGCTTTAAGTCTGATCATCTATAGCTTCTATACTTGGATTCTTGAAATGTTCTGGGACTCCATCCTTCTATTCCACTAATGCGTGTGTCAGTGAGGAATTCGTCCTGACATCCACCACCCATGCTTTCTGATACGGTGACAGTGACATCACTAGCTGCTTCACCGCTTCTTCTTGCCAGATCCCTGGGAGTTATATGACTACTATCCCGGCTGGATCTGTGCCGACCGTTTTACACCACTGTCCTACTTCTAGTGGGTCCATGCTGGTACTTTTGGCGCGTTACTTGCTGCAACAGGATCCTGGACTTGAGAGCCCCCACGTGTAGCGCTACCCCCAGTTAAGAGAGCCGCTGGATTTTTGTTTTTGGGCCCTGTGTGCAGCACCACCAACTCCCGGCAATCTTACACGACCCACTCTGGCACAGCTAGTCTAGAGGTTATATTTGTATACATTCAATAGTATTGCAAGGAATAATCTCTTAGCAGTAACATAGGCAGAACACAACACATGCAATTGGCTTGCAGAGCCCTGCAGAAATCAATACAGCACACAATAATGGTGCTGCGCGGTACTTCACCACGCGTAGCTATTATGGTATGCGCGCCTTATGGCGCACTAAACAATATCTTAATTCCCACCCCGGTCAGGCCTGACATGGAATAAATCTCAGTCACCTCCTATAGGGATTTCTTCGCATGCCAGCTTTCGTTGGTGCACTTGATGAATAGTACTTTGTAATCCACAACCAGGCAATAACTTGAAACACTATACTGGGGGGGGGGACACTTCAACTCTGCCTGCTACCGGTCCCCCCGGGGAACAGCAGATAAACGAAACTGTCGTCTATAGGCCTAAACACGGCACAGTCTATTGGTCTGGGCAGGTGCCCGCTCAACACTCCGGACGCTATCCCAGTCCGGAATGTCCACCCTGCTGTGTATCCGCACACAGCATCTGCAACGATCGGGTCCCCAATCCAACTGATGTCCTCACTCGACACGTCAGATGCCACCCAGGCTCCGCAGTGGGGTGGAAGGCTCTTTGGAAGTTGCGCAAGGCCCAGGCTTCAGGCCTTGCTCTGCAGCAGATCCGCACAAGAAGAAACTCTTGCTTGCAGCGTGGTGTCCAAAGAGGCCGAGCTCCGACTCGCCTCCTCCTTAAATAACCCCTCCCATGAGTCTCTGCGGTGGCTAACTGCACTCTGGGTGCCGAACAGGGTTCTGGGTAACGTAGTCCTGGGGCCTTAAAGGAGACCCCGCTACACAAGGATTCTAACAACCTTTGTTGCAGTTTCCTACCTTTTGTTATTCTGAAGAAATCACTGTTTGTTCCTCTGTGCCCCTGTGCGTATGGGGGTCTAATGGGAGTGGTTACATAATTATCAGTCAGCTGTGGCAGCTGCATAGCACTAATGAGGAAAGCTGCTGGGCCTGCACCCCTTTAGACGTGTTCCTATTGGGAGTATCTCACCAAAAATTAAAAAAATTGTAGCAGGGGATGCCTTTTCAGGCATCTGACTTGTTTCTTAGGCCGACTTCTGGGAAAATTGGTGAGCCAATCCCACAAACAGGAAATTATGTTTCTGGGGAGTGGTCATTTCACACTCTGTGTACAGAACAACTCCAGGTAGCCATATTGCAATGCACTTTCAGAAAATTACAGCGGCTGCAGATTGAAAAGGAAAGGTAATTTTTAATAACATTCATGACAATATGACTTGTATTGCAATTGTATACACTATATTATTTTCTCTTTATTTGCTATTTTTGTTTCCCCACGAAAGTGGAGTTACCCTTTAACTGTTTACAAGAAGGTGTCCTTAACCAAGTTTGTATTACTTGTGGGTATACCAGGGCTCAGCCTTATCCATATCCCAGCTCTACAAACGATAAAAAAAACACAAAAATACACTGCCTGCTCACTGACTGCGTACCTGGCTCAGAATACAGAGTGATCGGCTACTTTGCACAAATTTGGGAGTTAATCATCTGGACCAGTTTAGGTTCTATGTTACAGTTTTAGTGCTCCTGGATTATTGTGACACAGAGACATATCTCTTCTTGCTCTGCGCTTCCCTATTAAATCCTTGTTATTAGAAAGCTTCTTATTAGGATTTTACTTTTGTGTACAGTATGAGATTGAACATTTGTCCCTGAGTTAGCACACCAGTACAATCTATTAAGAGTAAAGAACATTTGTGTATGTTGGTTTTAGGTGTACAGATGCAGAATGGGCAAATGGTCTTTCTCTGCCCAGTCCGCCTGCAGAATCAGGGTATCTTGGGTTGCTGTTAGGGTTACCACCTGTCCAGGATTCATCCGGATAGTCCGGGTTTTGAATCATGTGTCCGGGTTTTAGTCCGCCTGAAACCCGGACACAATAGTCAGACAGGAATGTGGCTCGGAACAGGGCCTGACAGGAGGGTGAGGGGGCACTATGCACACCGCATTACTATTCTCTTTGGAGCGTCCAAATGTGTCCCAGGTCTGTTACAATCCTATAGTGTATAAAAATAAAAATAAATTGCTGTGTGCCGCTAAAGTTTTAATGGTTTGTGTTGAAGAAAAAGTGGCAACCCTAGTTGCTGTTGTAGCACTTACCCCCATTTAAGGGACCGGCTGGTTTTGTTTTGGGTCTGCAGCAAATACCTCTCTGGATTGGATTCTTTAGCTCCGTTGTCTAGGCAAATAAAAATCTCCCGGAATAAGGCAAATGTCCACACATGAGTAAAACCTAATCAGTAAGGCTTTATTCTTTTTATTTTCCTCTTTGAGTCAACTTGAAGAGAGAGAGAGCAGAAAGTTGAAAGAAGTAGGGGAATGTTCAGGCACGCAAAACTTAAAGTCCAGTATCTATACTCGTCGCCACTCAAGCCTGAGTGGGTATTGCTCACCCGGATAGTACCTATGAGAGCGGTCCTAGCAGCCGGGATGGAGCACGGATATCAGAGACTATGAATCCCTCTTTAGGCAAGTTTCCAGGCCTCTTCCCTGAGATAGCAGTACCGTCGCTAATCTCCTGGGACTGATCCTCCCCTGGACTCCTTTCCTCAAGATGGGTCCCCTACAAACGGGCAGCCTGGGATCCCTCTCTGAAGCGCAGGCCCCTGTCAGCGGAGCTGGGCCCACGATGCAGCAATAGGGTCTCAGGCTGAAGGTGACTGAGGCCTAAACACACTCGCGCACCTCGTGCCATGCTGGCCACGAGGCACACTCAATGGACCAGAGGTCCCCCCCTCACGCCTTGGGGGTTCCCCTGGAATCGCCCCCTACAAATGGCATAGACAACGCCCACTGCACGGCTGCCGAGAGAGGACACCCAAGGTGCTGTGATACCCCCCGGGTTTAGGTAAGTATTAGGGGGAGCTGAGGGAGGAGCTGTACACTGAAGGTAAAAAACGTTCAGCCTTTACAACCACTTTAACCACTTAAAGAGCAGCTGCCGCAGTTGTATGTTGCTTTGTGTAATAGATATAGCAGGCGCGACGTGGCCCTGGGGCCCGTGTGCTTGGCCGGAAGGCGCGATGGCCGCTGGTCACCCACGATCGCTCCACACAGAGGCAGAACGGGGATCCCCATTCTGACAGGGGAGCTGAGAGTGATCGTCTGTTCCTAGTGAACAGAAACAGCGATCTCTCTCCTTCTCCAGTCAGCTCAGCCCCCATACAGTTAGAAACACCTCCCAGGGAACACATTTAACCTTCCCTGTCAGTGACAATTATACAGTAATCAGTGCATTTTATAGCACTGATCGCTGTATAAATGTCACTGGTCCCAAAAAAGTGTCCGATCTGTCCGCCGGAATGTCGCATTCCCGCTAAAAATTGCAGATCGCCGCCATTACTAGTAAAAAAATATATAAACAATTATAAAAATGCCATAAATCTATCCCCTGTTTTGTAGACACTATAACTTTTGCTCAAACCAATCAATATACGCTTATTGCGATTTTCTTTTACCAATAATATGTAGAAGAATACATATTGGCTTAAACCGAGGAAACATTTTTTTTATATATATATTTTTGGGGGATATTTATTATAGCAAAAAGTAAAAAATATTGTGTTTTTTTTTTTTCAAAATTGTCGCTCTTTTTTTGTTTATAGCACAAAAAATAAAAACCCAAGAGGTAATCAAATACCACCAATATTTGTGGGAAAAAAGGTTGTCAATTTTATTTGGGTACAGCGTCACAAAATATGGTCTGGTCATTAAGGGGGTAAATCCTTCCAGTCCTTAAGTGGTTAATTGAACAAGCTGAAGTTACAAGCTGATTGGCTACCAATCAGAGCTGCACCACATTTTTCACTCTCCAGTTTTAGTAAATTAGCCCCTTTATCTCTGAAATCAGCCCTGTTTAGAATGCTTTTCATACACAAAAATTGAAGAGTTTAGAATGTCTCCCTAGAAAACAAACCCATGTACAATATAGCTGCAGCAAGCTGACATTTCAGAGGAAGCAGATGGAATCACTTGTGAAAGGTTTCATTTTCTCACCTGAACAGTAAACAGGAATACGGTGCAAGAGAGACACATAGCCTATGATTGATGGGGCACTTCTATTGCTGGTAAGGTGAAGTGAGAAAGAATAATACGCATTGTTCGAACCTCCTCCATTGCCTATGGGCCCGGAGATTCCAGATTTCAATAAACTTCAAAGGCATTCTGCCGCAGTACATTGAATATTCCTGTCTTATTCCGATCACCGTCCCTGTTTTATTTCCTTGAAGATGCAGCTGCCATCAACAGCTTTGTTTTTTAACCATCGGATCTCAGTCATGCCATTTAAATCAAATTAACAAACATGTTTATTTATTGCGGTCTGCAGCAGCCTGCCTACGTGGCAGCCGATGCTTATTTACTGCACTCTATTCATTGTCCCTGTCTTCCTCTAGACAAGATGCCACAGTCTGCAATAAAAACAACAAACACAAAAGAAAATGATTCTCTATTTATATCCAGAATATATTCCCTTTTTTGTACTTTCTCTAGGTTCATACAAGAATATGCTATTTGGCAGTCAGGCAGCATCATTACTGGCCTAAAGTGCACCTTTCCATTGGCAGATAATTGGGTACTCTTAGGGTCTTTAGTGTATTTTCAGTGAGTGCACCTTTTGAATTATCATTGGCACCACATTTGCTTGAAATATTTTTTTTCTTTTAACCTCTTTGCTTTTCCATGTTTTACTACTGTAACTTGTGTCAGAAATAAAAAGGGCATTCATCATTTTTACAATAGAGGATGGACAATGCAAATCAGTCTTTTTTGGGCCAATTTTGGATCATAAACTTGACGTAGTGCCTGGGGACCGTAACCTGCCGACTTATACAGTACCTACACATTCTATATTGTACTAATTTCATGCTCAGTGTTACAGATCAATCCAAATCAATATGAATGAAAAGCCACCTACATGATACCTAGATATAGGGTATTACATTTTTTTTTCAAAAATCCTGCGGTACCCCCTTTAAATTATATATACATACAGTGGTGGCCCGTCCATATGGGGTGCAGGGGCGCTGCCCCCCGAATCCATGAGTCCGACCCCTAAACCTCCAAAGTAATGGATCCTAATGTTTAGGAAATTATATGGAACAAACAAAAAGCCTCTAATAGTGTAACATTTTCAGGTTTATTCCAAAACATATACACAAAATACACTTACAGAGTTGCAGTGACAGATAAGCCTATAACCTGTTGCACCGGCCGGACGCAAACAGGCCA
This sequence comes from Rana muscosa, assembly GCA_029206835.1. NCBI lineage: Eukaryota > Metazoa > Chordata > Amphibia > Anura > Ranidae > Rana > Rana muscosa. The sequence goes on from CM055118.1 coordinate 287,651,049, forward strand.
CCTGTCCATCCAGGAGATACGAGCAAAAGAAGGGAGGTGATGACAGTGCACCGCTCGTCACCTCCCTTCTTTTGCTGGTATCTCCTGGACGGACGGGTGGCCTGTTTGCGTCCGGCCGGCGCAACAGGCTATAGGCTTATCTGTCACTGCAATTCTGTAAGTATATTTTGTGTATATGTTTTGGAATAAACCTGAAGATTTTACACTATTAGAGGCTTTTTGTTTGTTCCATGTAATTTCCCATCCATCGGGATCCATTACCTTGGAGGTTTAAGTGTAGCAGGCGTGGAGGAGTTTGGAACCATTCAGCTCAGCAGCCCAGCGGCATTTACATCCAAGGCTTCCCTGGGTCCTCCGTAATAGGGGACCACGGGGCTCTGGTAAGCGGATCCCCTTCACTGGTGGTGGATAACACTTTCTGTTTGCTACTCTATTGCTGCAGAGCGTGGATTGTCAACATTATAGGACTATTTGCACTGGTGGAATTGATTAATTATCTATATCCATTTGTGGATGACCCAATGATCTATTATTCACTTTTGGACTTTATTTGGAACTTTACTCAATTTATAATTTTCACATTTATTATTATTGTTATTTGGGTCTGTGTTTAATTTTTATTGATTTATACACTGTTTCTCACAATAGGAATTTCCATTCTGGGAACTCCTTTCAATTTTTATTGGTTAGTGCGGCTTTATATATTTTTTCTAAGTTGTTCACTGTTTGATGTATCACAGAAAATCGCAGCTTGGCACTGGTGTTCATTTGCACTAATTTCCTGTTCACCGCAGGATTATTTGTATTTATTCACTCTTAACGCAGTTTCTTTTCTTTGTTTTTTAGATTATTTCTACTGACCGATTCGGATCGCAGCGGCAGCTACATGCATCACAGTCCATTTCAAACCTAGTCGCTCCGGCGGCACAACGGTTCGCATCACGGGTATCCCGCACACCAATTCATAGCGGTTCCTATCATAAACCTACAATTCGTTACTTATGTAATTTCTACTAACCGATTTGTGTCACATTTATATTTGTACATATCACAATCCGATTCAAACCTAGTCGCATCGGCGGCACAACGGTTCGCATCACGAGTATCCCACATACCAATTATTAACAGTCCCTATCACAAATCTACGATTCATTACGTATGCTACTTCGCAGTTCGTTCCTACAAATACAATTTCTACTCTCCTTGACCTTTGCTTGCAATCGCTGCAAAATATGCATCTCATCATAACTCCTTGCAATCACTGCAAGATACGCATTTCATCACAACTCCTTGCAATCGCTGCAAGATACTCATCTCATCATAACCCCTTGCATTTGCTGCAAAAAACACGCATCTCAGCATATACCCATTTGCAATCGCTGCAAACATGCATCTCAACATATACTTCTTGCAATCTCTGCAAGTACACGTTCCAGCATAACTCCTTGCATTTTCTGCAAGCACACTCAGTGGTGCTCATACAGCCCACTTAATTCTATAGTGGCACTTAATCGGTCACTCGTCTCCAGTGGCATTCATACGAGCCACTCATCGTTTTCATCTGTCTTTTCTCCCTCAGGTCAATCGAGTTCATGTTCCATCCCAGGTTAAAAAAAAAAAAAAAAAAACGCTATGTTTGCATCTTCACCGGGGCCAGTCGCATACAAGGGGGACACAAAAAATAAAAAAAAATAAAGAGAAAGAAAAAGAGTAAAGAAATCTTGTTGCACTTATGTCACCCCTACTGCAGGTGTTCCCGGTCGACTGAGTTTCGATCCTAACCAGGACCTCGCTACTAGAGCATCAGTCAGGGCGTAGTTCATGGGCTTTTCTATCACATAATTCTGCAGTACCCTTTCACTATACCGTTACTTCACATACATCATTGGACGTGATATCCAGGTGTTAGTTCTGTCACATATGTCTATACATGACACTCTGTTTTCGAAGGGCGACCCTTCACCTCGCAGACAAGGTCACTTAACAGTAGGCTTGCTGGCAGTGCAAGTGTTAGCAGGCCGAGCACACGTCACCCATTACAGACCGCAACATTCCTATGTAGGCTGTACCAGATGTCTACTTCTCGCCCCAGTACGCCCTGGGGTTCTGGTCTTCAGGTTTGTGCTCGCCACAGACAGGCACCCGAGCTACCGGTTATCTGGCCAGTCACCTCCTGGCCCACCTCGGTCGCCACGCACTCGTCTGAGTTTTCTAAATTTCCACTCTACATAAGTTCTGCACAACAGAACTCTGTCAGCTCCTGTCTACGCCTATTGTTAAATGTGATGTAATAATATATATCTATCGCATCTATGTATTAATTGTATAGTCCCTTGTTTGCTAGTCTAACCTATCAGAGAATGCTAGGCCTAATGATACACTGTTACTGTAATTATGAAGACAGACACAGTTGCTCAATAAATCATAATACATTTATTCCTTTAAAAATAGGAAACATATCCTAACAACAGATATCAGATACAGTCTACATCAACAAATAATAATATGAAAGATACTTAACACTCCTCTCGGTAACCCTCACTGGCTGTGCTCAGATGTAAAAGAGAACTAGGCTTCCGCAGGCCACATGTCTTAGGCCCAAAAAGGCCACCAGAGCAAGGTCCCAGCAATATAACCTAGCGACAGCCTCATGGCAGAGGTCCTTTCAGTCAAACAGGCAGAGTTCTGAGCTACGAACCCTTTTTTACAAAACAATCATCATTCAAAACTCCCTCCCTTGCCAACCCATTTGAATTTAGACCCAATCATTGCTCACAGGGCAGTCCTTCCTGAGTAGATTACATTACTGAGTGTCCTGCCATACTTGGTCATCGGGGGCAGACTTCCAGTCCATTGTTATCAAACAGTTTGAAGCGTCCAACACACCAGGGGGCCTTGAGACAAGCCTTTCTTGGTTGTAAAAACAGATGTGTAGAAACTTCAGCTTCCCAACACCTATCATTCCTTTTTCCTTTACTTCTCCCTTCTTCCTCCTGTGCAAAAAATGTAATATAGGATATACTGCGCTGTGCAATAAGTGAACACAAATATTAGCTGTTAACACAGCTGTGACAAAGCAAAAACTAGTGAATATGAAAAAAGTGTAGTGCTTATTTTTGTGCATAAGTCAGTTGACAACACATGTCAAATGTTGCAAACATACACATACATGAAATCTCAATTTCAGTGAAACCAAGTGATTGCATGTGATCCGTGCAATTTTTTTTTTAACAAATAAATCAGAACGAAACAGTCCTCTATTGTGACCCGATAGCTCGGGTGCCTGTCTGTGGCGAACACAAACCTGAAGACCAGAACCCCAGGGCATACTGGGGCGAGAAGTAGAAGTCTGGTACGGCCTACATAGGAATGTTGCGGTCTGTAATGGGTGACGTGTGCTCGGCCTGCTAACACTTGCACTGCCAGCAAGCCTACTGTTAAGTGACCTTGTCTGCATCCCTGCTCATCTCAGCCCAAGACTTAGCTGACAACAAATAATACACCTGGGGGGATGTCTCAGTGGTTGTCAAGTCGAGAGACCCCAGCCTCAGTCGTAAGGTGCCAGCCACTGAGTTCACCCTGGCCTTCGGGATGTTCAGAGATGTACTTTGTTCAGCCACCCTCAGCAGGAGGGAGGAACTGGACATATACCTTCATGCAGTGACAGATCTTGCTTACAAATATGGAGGTTTTGCCTTCTAGGACTACCATCGGTCGTTTTCAGCCATACCAGCAGCAAGACTTGCCCAGTTCCAGATCAGCTCTGACTGGAGCCTCACAGACACGGTACTCTTTTGTCGCCACTTCACCCACAAAGCTGATGTTTTCGCCCAGTCCCTCACTTAAACCTGTCACACCAGGCCCAGTGTCACAGGGTTATCCATTATCCGGACAATTTTTTTCTCATCGAACACCTGGACATACTCCCCGGTAGATCTAGACAAGCTAAGAGAGGTCTTCAACAATCTCAATGAACACATAGTGGAAGGCCCGACACAATTCATAAGTTTCTCAGGCATCATCCTGGATACGCACGCCATGCAGCCTAGCCTGCCTTCTGACAAATTAGCTTGTGTTAGGTCGGTCATTCACGAGTTTACCTGGTCACTGGAGTGTTCTAAAAGACAGCTGCAGTCCTTGATAGGGATGCTCAATTTCGCTGTCAAAATTATTCCTCAGGGGCGGTCGTTCATCTAAAGGCTCTTAGTCTTTTTCGCCCGAGTGCAGGACCCCGACCAAGTCCTCAGACTAGACCCAGCACCAATAGCAGACTTGGCTATGTGGGACAAGTTCCTCATCAACTGGAATGGCATATCAATGTTTTTGCCTCAGTATAAGCTCAGTCGCCTCAGGTAGTCACAGATGCTGCAGCCTCCACCGGCTTTGCTACAATTTTTGGCCATCACTGGTTCGCCAGACCTTGGCCCCCGGAAATCTGCCTGATTTCTGGTTTCCCTCGATCTTCGTCATCGTTCGAGCTATACCCCATCATGGCAGCAGCCCAAGTCTGGGGCCACACGTGGACAGGTCAGACAGAGCTCTTCACCACAGACAACCAGGCTACAGCCGACATCATTAATAAGAGTAGATCGAAGTCGCTCCCCGTCATGTCCTTCCTGCGCAGGCTGCTGTAATTATCACTACATCACCAAATTTAACAGTTACTGTGAGCATATCCCTGGCAAGTGCAATGCCACAGCCGATGCACTGTCCCACTTCAATTTTGTCTCATTCTTCCAGCAGGAACCCGGAGCCGACCCATCATCCACTTCTATCCCACCGTGGTCTCAACAAACAATGGATTGAAGCCACACCTTGCCAATGCAACCCGGCTCATCAACCACTCACTGTCTAGCAACACACTAAAGGCTTATCGCACGGCCTGGAACACCTACCGTAGGTTCCTTGCCACTTGTCCCGGAACAACACCAGATGACGTAACTCATGTCCTAGCCTTTATATCTTATTGCCACACACAGCTGGCCCTCGCTCATATCACTATCAGGCCGTACCTGGCCGGTATTCAGCATTTCATGTCCTTAAAGGATCCCGGAAAGCCATCTGTCTTCACAGCCCATACATTGAATGCCCTGCTGTGCGGTTATTCAGAAGCAGCAGCCCGCAACCAATGGCAAACGTTTACCCATCACAAGTGCTTTCTTTAGGGGTATGTCCAAAATCCTCACACATTCCCCCTTTGGAGTCTTGTCCAGCCCAGTCATCCTACGGCCTAGCGAGTTCACCTCTGATAGCACCAGAAGTCACATACTGTACAGACATCTCCTGACTCGCACCCAAGCCACTATGTCCTTCATCTTACGGTCTCCAAAATGCAACAAACCAGACCCGGAGTGGATATCAACTTCTTTCGAACCAGCAGCGCCTGGTGCCCAGCAAGGATCTTTGACCGTCTGCTCTTTCACCTACCCAGCCAGCCAGTCTCCAGTCCGTTACTGCCTTTTCCGGTCAACCCCCTGAGTGGCAGTCAGTTTATTAAACATGTTGGGGTCCTACTGGTCAACTTAGGCCTAGACCCCGGGCGGTATTCTGGACATTTCTTTGGATCGGCGCAGCCTCAGCCACATCTTAGCACGGAGTACCAGACCACTTGACCAAGAAGCTAGGCAGGTGAAAGATACTTCCCTACCTGGTTATTTTTGGCCCCTTTTCTTGCCATACCTACCAGATGACCAAAAGCCACACCTCAGGTCTATTTATGTTGTGAGTCTTGTCGCGTGTTTATGTGATCCACATTTGTCTCGGTCTTAGGGCCACGACCATAAATTAGAAGGCCAGTATGCTGACCTGAATTTATGGGAGGAGCCCAGGGGGTATGTAAGCTGACCACTTCCCCTTCCTCTTTGTCAGTTCCAGTGCATGATACCCTCCCTCCCATTCCCCCTTTTTACAGCACTTCTCAGCAAATTCTCCTCCACAATCATCCATTACTTATCTTGGGTATTGCCCCTTTTCTTGCATTACCTACCAGACGACCAAAAGCCCCACCTCAGGTCTATTTATGTTGTGAGTCTTGTCGCGTGTTTATGTGATGCACATTTGTCTCGGTCTTAGGGCCAAGACAATATATATATATATATATATATATATATATATATATATATGCCATTGTTCACTAACGAATGACTCTCCAAATCACCACAAAAACAAGGCCTTTTACCAAGCAATACGACTACTAAGATACTGAGATCATTTGCACATTTGGAACTTTTAGGTCTCATAGGCAGTTGAAGGTGGCATCAACAGAAACTTCCCAGAATCTCCTAAGACAAATCAAAGAACATATGGCCCATGGACCGTATAAAAGGAAGGAATGCACTCAACATAGTGTGACTCAGTAAAAACAACTTTATTTATTAAAATGTAAAATCACTCAAAGACATAAACTTAGGCAGGCCATACACGATTCGAATCTCAGCCGGTTCAGCAGGAACCGGCCGTGATTCGAACCATGTATGGGCAGGCTGAATGTACCATGTTGATCCATGGTTTCTTTATGCACAATACATACACAATACATGCACAATACCCAACAAGCCTGATGTTTGGAATGAATGGCTTTATAATTTTCGGTTTCTGTGCTACACAGCAGTGGTTTTGGACGTACAGTCGTCCAAAGAGTAGAAAGGAATGATTTGCATGGCTCTGCCACTGTCCTAAATGATTTTTGTGATGGAAGTGAGGCATGCAGATAGTTTTTATTTTAGCTTTGCTGCTCTTTAAAGAGGGTGTTGGCCTAGAATGAGAATAGCATCCTACATAGTCCATACACCCTTCTCCTTGAGAAGGAGGTTCCTCTGAGTTCCCAAACACATCGGTTTGCATTTTCTGCAATTTGTGATCAAATAAACATATATACAGTGGGGCAAAAAAAGTATTTAGTCAGCCACCAATTGTGCAAGTCCTCCTACTTAAAAAGATGAGAGAGGCCTGTAATTGTCATCATAGGTATACCTCAACTATGAGAGACAAAATGTGGAAACAAATCAAGACAATCACATTGTCTGATTTGGAAAGAATTTATTTGAAAATTATAGTGGAAAATAAGTATTTGGTCAATATCAAAAGTTCATCTCAATACTTTGTTATATATCCTTTGTTGGCAATGACAGAGGTCAAACGTTTTCTGTATGTCTTCGCAAGGTTGTCACACACTGTTTCTGGTATATTGGCCCATTCCTCCATGCAGATCTCCTCTAGAGCAGTGATGTTTTGGGGCTGTCGCTGGGCAACACAGACTTTCAACTCCCTCCAAAGGTTTTCTATGGGGTTGAGATCTGGAGACTGGCTAGGCCACTCCAGGACCTTAAAATGCTTCTTACGAAGCCACTCCTTCGTTGCCCGGGCAGTGTGTTTGCTGATGGGGGGAGGTTTGCACTCAAAAATCTCACAATACATGGCCTCATTCATTCTTTCATGTACACGGATCAGTCGTCCTGTTCCCTTTGCAGAGAAACAGCCCCAAAGCATGATGTTGCCACCCCCATGCTTCACAGTAGGTACGGTGTTCTTTGGTTGCATCTCAGCATTCTCTCTCCTCCAAACACGACGAGTTGTGTTTCTACCAAACAATTCTACTTTGGTTTCATCTGACCATATGACATACTCCCAATCCTCTTCTGGATCATCCAAATGCTCTCTAGCAAACCTCAGACGGGCCCGGACATGTACTGGCTTAAGCAGGGGGACACGTCTGGCACTGCAGGATCTGAGTCCCTGGCGGCGTAGTGTGTTGCTGATGGTAGCCTTTGTTACGTTGGTCCCAGCTCTCTGCAGATCATTCACTAGGTCCCCCCGTGTGGTTATGGGATTTTTGTTCACCGTTCTTGTGATCATTTTGACCCCACGGGGTGAGATCTTGCGTGGAGCCCCAGATTGAGGGAGATTATCAGTGGTCTTGTATGTCTTCCATTTTCTAATTATTGCTCCCACAGTTGATTTCTTCACAACAACCTGCTTGCCTATTGCTGATTCAGTCTTTCCAGCCTGGTGCAGGTCTACAATTTTGTTTCTGGTGTCCTTCGACAGCTCTTTGGTCTTCACCATAGTGGAGTTTGGAGTGTGACTGTTTGAGGTTGTGGACAGGTGTCTTTTATACTGATAACAAGTTCAAACAGGTGCCATTAATACAGGTAATGAGTGGAGGACAGAGGAGCCTTTTAAAGAAGAAGATGCAGGTCTGTGAGAGCCAGAAATCTTGCTTGTTTGTAGGTGACCAAATACTTTTTTTCCACCATAATTTGCAAATAAATTCTTTCCAAATCATACAATGTGATTGTCTGGAATTGTTTCCACATTTTGCCTCTCATAGTTGAGGTCTACCTATGATGACAATTACAGGCCTCTCTCATCTTTTTAAGTGGGAGAACTTGCACAATTGGTGGCTGACTAAATACTTCTTTGCCCCACTGTATATATTTTTTTAAATATTAGTCTGGGAGTTGGTATGGTCATTTTCTAAAGGCCACAAATTGCAATCTCCATTTTTAATAATGGGTTTACTTTAAATGGTCATTAACAGTTTGCGCCTTTTATCTATATGTATCTCTGTGTTGGCAATAACAAATTTATCGTCGTTATACCAAACGAGCACAAAATGTTTTAGTATGTGTGTTTCTAGAGAATATGTAAGCAGTTAAATTTTTCTCTAAATAGTGAACATTTCCAAATTCATTGTTGATTTAAAGCTATTTATAGATCATTTTTCAAAACTTTTATAATACATGATTATAGCCTTGAACTGATTTTTTTTACAGTTTTGTGCAACAAGTATAAATACTGAGTATTGTTTTCCTCTCTTCTCTCATCCCACTTGGGCTAGGTTTTTTGATCCAACGTATTCTCCTGTACAGTTGCTGTATGACGAGGTAGATACATATTTGTCTACTAATATATTGCTCTCTTGTAGTGAACTGTTATGCAATTACTCTAGCAAAATCTCCTGAAGAAGCCATTGTCTAGCGAAACATGAAGAGATGAACACATTGCGGCACTACTGTATTAATACATTTATTTTCAATGTTTTTATCTAATATAATATTTTAATGATAATACTAAAAGTCTATTTTTTATACTATATTTTGTGTGTTGCACTTCTAAAATCCCATATCTACCTCTTCAATCATTTGTTCTATTTGGGGATGTGGTGCCTAGGGTAATTTCAGACACCAGTTTATTTTTCTTAAGCTGTTGCTGTAGCATCAAGTTATTTAATAAAGTGGAACCTCGGCCGTACATTTGCTATGAAAACATTTGCAGTTTGAATACAGATATGTGAACTATTTGCCTTGATGAAATATTTTTATATTGTTCACAACCCTTCCATGTCACCAAGTCATAAGTGAAACAAAATGTTTTTTTTTTTTTTTACTTAATTGCTATCACATAGGGCGCTATTGAATCAGCCCCATGCGTGATAGCATTATGTAGCGACAGGTTCTATTTACTGAGATATGAGGGGCCTATTAGACCCTTGATATCTCCCCTGCCATCCACTGAAGCTAATGGAGCACCGTGGCCAGGAAAGGTGACAGCTGAACCTGGAAGTGACATAATACACGTTTCTTACATGTTCATTCACTTTAAGAGAGAACAGCAAAAGGATGTTTTCTGGTATCTCTTCATTCCAACCGCCAACATCCATCACCATGTGGGTAGGCCTCATTGCCCGATGGGGACACCCTTGCAAATGCACTAACTAATGCCTGTGACAGAAGAACGGGGGCCATGGTTATGTGAGAATCAGCATTAAAGTGGAATTCCACCCAAAAATTGAACTTCTGCTTTAGGTGAAGGTGACCCCCTGACATGTAATTTTTTTTTGGGGGGGGGCGGATACAATCTTTTTAGAGGCATCCAGCTCCCACTTCCTCCCAGGGCTCCGTGACGCCGGAAGGAAGTTCACCTCTCCCCCTCCCAGTGTGCAGCTGGGCACCCACTGTAATAATGCCGGCGCCGTGGAGAGGAGGGGGAGAGGAGCGGGGCTTCGTATGCCCGCATCCATGGACCGTGGGACAGGTGAGTGTCTGATTATTAAAAGTCAGCAGCTACCCTTTTTGTAGCTGCTGACTTCTTTTTTTTTTTTTTCGGTGGAACTCCGCTTTAAGGCAGCACTACAACTTAGAAGGGAGCTATTGCCTTGCACAGTTCCACTTGATACATTGAGCACTTTACTGTAAAGCACTTGTCTTATGTAACCACACACCTTCTCCTTCAATGCGAATGCAGCATTTCTGTGGGAACACTGTGGAGTCTGTGTCCTGCTCCACCAGCACAGCCATGATTGCCACCTCACTTCAAGTGACAATGTGAGAGTCCTGCCATTCACATAGCACAGACCACTCTTATTAACGAGAGTTTGCTTGGATCCATTTCTCTCTCTCTTCCCGTACCTCCAGGCTAGGTCCATAGGTTCCCTGTGCTGTGATACCAGTCCCAAGAGTAGGGTCAAGTTCACCAACCCCCTAACTACCAGGGTTTCCACCCCCATGCCAAAGCACTAACCCTCCGCTGGCTTCTATAACATTTTACACCACTTAACTGGATACTCAGACAGCAGCGATATAGCTGCTTCTTCCGCCAACTCCTTTGCACAATTAACTCTTCATCATGGCCATCTCATGTCTCCTCTTAATCCCCCTTTTTAGTACAAGCCCTGTTCTTTTGATACGTTTTTACATGCACCTCTTTGTAGAAACCTAAAACCAGGCATTTGATGGCTTTGAGAATTTTAACCTAAACTTTTTGCAAATTACAGAATTGATATATCACAATCTCTCACAGAATCCTCCATACACAGTTCTAGTTCATGCTATCTCAGACTGTCCAAGTCATACCTTCTAGGTAAAAAGAGTAATTTCATAAGAGTCCAAAGTCAACATCTGGTACCCTGACTGGGTACCCCAAAAGGGAGGCCACGTGCTCAGTACAGCTTCACATGGTGCATCATTCCTTCCTGTCTTTTCCCATGTGGAAGAAGAAGAACCATGAGAGACTGCCTCCCCTTGCATTTATAGTCCTCCACGAAGTGGCAAAGCACACGTGGGAGTGAGCAGACCTAACCCATTCCTAACTCCCTGGGCAGAAAAAAATTACTAACATAGTTTTTATTACAACACAATGAAAATCAGTATTATGAGGCAATATACCCCAACTGTAGGTACCATCCTACATCCATGTCTGATAAAGGAGTCTTTCCTGACTCCGAACTCTCTTGTTTATGAAGTGATCGTACTTACTAAAAAACATTTTGGATTCAATCCAAGGATCAATGGTGTGCTGGCAAATATCTACACTTTGCCTACAACTAGTTAAACAAATTAAAACACATAATAGCTGGGAATGTGTTTAAAATACTGATCTACTAGCTGCCATATATAAGTAACTCAACTGCTCCCACTCTCAGATCTCTACAACATAAAGGATAGTCATTCTATAGACCAACATAAGACCTAGGTGGGCTCTTTAAGATAACACAGGAAGTGTGCAGTGGGCACATGACAGACATGCAGAATTCCCTGCAGAATTTTCCCGTGAGCCCAGCTGGAGAAAAACCCCAAGGGGCTCACAGGAACTGGTTGAAATGATGCTGGGTCGATGATATGTCATATGACGGGAGTCACTTTGGGCGGGGGGGGGGGGGGCTGTGGAACCCAGAATCCCTTGGAGAGGTCAATAAACCCTTGCTTCAGGGGCACAGGGTGACCGAGAACCCCAGTCTGATCTGTACTAATCAGACTCACTGTACAACCACACTGGAATGTTGTGTATATATATATATATATATATATATATATATATATATATATATATATACATATATTTTTATATATATTTTTTTATTGTCTCATACTGTTAGGGACTCTTTGCTGAGTCATTTGGGGTGTGGCTGTATTCCATTGTTCTATTGTGTCTGTCTGTCTTGAGTATTATGGGATGTGTATGCAGATTAGCTGTGAGAGGGGAGGAGGGAGTTCCTCCAACAGCTCTCCCTGCTGATTGGACAGTCTACTGATGAGAAGTTTGAATATCCCTGTGTGCCTGTGTTCAAATAAAACAGTTTACATTGAGCAACCTAAATTAGTACTGCCTAGTTATTGGTTGTCAGCGGTTTGGAATATCTGATATCTATATTCAGACTGGAGGAAGCGGTATATAAGGAAAGCACTCAAGCGGAGTGTGGGATGTTTCGTTACAGGTCACTAGTGATGAGCCGAACACCCCCGGGTTCGGTTCGCACCAGAACCCGCAAACGGACCGAAAGTTCGCACGAACTTTAGAACCCTATTAAATACAATGGATGCGAACGTTCGAAATCTAAAGTGCTAATTATAACGACTATTATGCATGTTATTGTCCTAAAAAGGGTTTGGGAACCCGGGTTCTGCACCAGGGGACATGTATCAATGCAAAAAGAAGTTTTAAAAACGGCCGTTTTTCGGGAGCAGTCATTTTTTTTTTTTTTTTATAATTGTTTTTTATTGAATTTTCTAACACGTACAAAACATACAGCTTAAGCACCTACAGTCATAGAAAAAGAACATGTACAGATGAGAATACAATTGCAATGTGAACCCAGCGAAACAATGCACAGTCATGGAAGGGTACAGCAGCACCGCCCAAATAAAATCTAGGAGGGCATCCAGTATGGTAAGACCCACTAGTCAATGAAAACATATCAGAGGTCATCGGAGGAAGAGGAAGGTAGAAGAGCAAGGCAAGACCTTGACACAATGACCTGGTTCACCCCAACTCACTAGGCTGTTTCGGGCTCATCTAACCAATTGCGCCAGACCTTGTCATATTTCAGTGGGCAGCCCCGATTGGCATAGGTATCTTTGTATAAAGGAAGGCTGCTGTTTACCAAGTGTTTCCATTGCGCCAAAGAGGGGGGGCAGGCTTCTTCCACCGCATAGCAATATTCTTTCGGGCATAGAAGAGCAGCAAGGAAATTAGCGTGCGTTTGGCAGAGGACGGTACAATGGTCTCAATGAGCCCCAAAAGGCACACCTCCATTGACAAAGGCACAGCGACTAAGGCAACTCTGTTAATCAGATCCAGCACCATTTCCCAATATTGCTGGACCCCTGAACACCGCCAGAAGATATGGTAGAAGTCGCCCGGTGAGGCGCCGCATCTCCAACACCCCGAGGAATGGACAGGGTCCATCCTATGCAGTCTGTGTGGGGTGAAATAAGCTCTATGAACTATTTTGTACTGCACTAACCTGTCACGCATGGAGACTAAGGAGTTGAAGGGGAGGTCCCACACGTCGTCCCAGTCATCCCTATCTAATGTGGGGATATCAGTCTGCCATTTATTCCAGAGTTTATCCAGAGGTGGAAGAGACACAAAGATCAAGTACGAATAAAGATGTGAGGTGGGTTTGTCTTCACAGCTAAATCTAAGTGTCCTCTCCAGTTCCGACTGGGCCACGATGCACGAAGATTGCGGAAATTGTGCCGCAAATGCGTGGGACAGTTGCAGATATCTAAATAGGAAATGGTTGGGTAGGTTGTATTGGGAGGAAAGGTGCGAGAAGGGGAGTAGGGAGTTTTGAGATATTATGTGTGACACAAGTTTGATACCGTATTTTGTCCACGCGTAGGGGTCAGGGATCTTGTAAATGTGAGATAGACTAGGGTTCAGCCAGATAGGGGCGTTGGGGGAGATTTCAGACTGTTTACATTTCTCAATGGCTAATCCTGTTCGCCATGCCCGCAGGGTGGTAAGCATAGAAGGGGTCAGAGGATACGGGGCACGAGGGCCCCTAAAAAGTAATAATTGAAGAGCTTCCAACGAACCGACCACTGTTGCTTCCAGCATAGTCGACGAGTTTGTTCTGTCCGGCTGTAGCCACCACGCCGCAGTCACCAACTGCGCGGAGAGGTAATACTTATGACAGTCCGGGAATGCCATGCCACCCTGCGTTCGTGGCCTCATTAGAGTCGTCAATCTATATCTGGGAGGAGAGGGGCCCCATAAGAAGGAAGAAAAGATGCAGTTCAATTTTTTTAAAAAGGACTTGGGCACCCATTGTGGGGTGTGGCGGAAAAGATATGTCAGTTTGGGAATAATCTTCATTTTTATGAGAATAACTCGCCCCCATAAAGACAGGGGCAGGTTACTCCAGGATTTGAGCTTCGTCTGGGACTCCAATAGTAACGGGGCTAGATTTAAGGATATATAATCTGAGGCTGAACCAGAGACATGTACCCCCAAGTATGTAAAGGAGTCTACCCACAGGAGGGGGCTATCAGGAGGGGATGTGGACCTAGCCGCTGGATCAATTGGGAACAGGAGGGATTTAGACCAATTTACCCTAAGACCGGTGACCTCTGCAAAGGTGTCCAGAATATTTAGCGCTCCCTGCAGGGACGGACCGGCATCATTTAGGAAGAGTAGCATGTCATCCGCGTACAGGGCCACCCTCTCCTCCAGCAACCCGAGTCGGAGACCCTTAATGTGCGGTGAGGTGCGAAGTGCCTCCGCCACCGGTTCGATAGCAAGGGCAAACAAAGCCGGAGAGAGAGGGCAGCCCTGCCTCGTTCCCCTGGTAAGCCCGAAGGGGGCCGATAGTCCACCTCCCAAGCGCACAGAGGAAGTGGGGCATTTGTAGATCACCTGGAGCCACCTGATAAACAGCAGAGGAAACCCCATCCTGCGTAAAGTTTCCCACAAGAAGGGCCACTCGACCGTATCAAAGGCCTTTTCCACGTCCAGAGAGGCCACCGTTCGAGATCCCTTATTGAGGTGGTGAGCGTGTATGTTGGTGAATAGTCTTCTGAGATTCACATCTGTGGACCTACGGGGCATGAAACCCGTCTGGTCTGGGTCTATCACTGAGGGTAGCATGGGGTACAACCGAAGGGCCAGAAGCTTAGTCAGAATTTTAAAGTCAGAATTAAGCAATGCAATAGGACGATATGAAGCACAGGAAGTGGGGTCTTTGGGAGCCTTATATATCAGTGTCAAGTAGGCGTGGTACATTGAAACAGGCAGACTACCGTCTGCCAGGCATACAGTATATAGTTGTGCCAGCAGGGGTGCTAGAAGTTCCACATGAGCCCTATAAAAGTCTATTGGAAGCCCATCCGGCCCCGGCGCCTTCCCGGGGGGGAAGGATCGGATAGCCTTTACGACCTCCGAGACTGTAAAAGGTTGGACCAAAATCTCTCTTTCATGGTCAGAGAGCCAGCCAAGCGCCAACGGGTCTAACAGACCGTTCAGCGACTCCGGCTGAAACTCTGAGGACAGACCGGATGAGTATAACTTGCCATAAAAGGAGTTAAACGTCTGTAGAATATCAGAGGGGGAGGACACCGTCCCGCCCCCTGGGGTCTGTAGGGTGGATACAAGGGTAAGGGGTTGGTCGTGTTGTGCCATCATGGCTAGCAGGCGGCCATTCTGGTCACCCTGTTCAAAGGCCCTCTGTTTACCTCTATACGACTCGAGTCGCGTGACCTCAGCCAGGTGCAACTGCAGTTCCCTCTGAGCCGCCATTAGTAGGTCAAAGTGAACTGGGGTGGGGTCATTGCTATACGTAGCAGTGTGATCGTCAACAGCCTTCTGCAGTGCCAGCGCTGCAGCCGATTGTTGTTTTTTGATGCTAGCAATAGAAGAAATATACTGTCCCCTTGTGAAAGCTTTAAAGGCATCCCATACAATATCGGGAGAAGAGGAGTCTTTATTATTTTCCCAGAACTCAGACAGCAGGGGTGGCAGCTGGCCAGCGAGGTCAGGATGAGAGACCCATTGTGTGCCCAACCTCCAGAGCGCAGCGCTCCGGGAAGCCGGGGAGCGAAGCACCACCACTAAGGGACTATGATCGGACAGACCGCTAGGCAGATAGGACGTCTCCAGAACATCCGCTAACAGTGCAGGGTTGGAGAAGGCTAGGTCTATCCGCGACGCAGTCTTATAGGATGCCGAAAAACATGAATAGGCCCTTGTGGTAGGGTGCCTCCACCTCCAGATCTCCACCAGCCCCACCGCCTGAGCCCAGGCAGAGAGGTCCATACACTGTTTCTTAGTCGGGGCAGGTCTATCTAGCTCAGGCGATAAAATGGCATTAAAGTCACCCATTACCAGAACCTTCCCTGGGCAGAAAGGTGACATTTTTTCTAGAACCTCATACAATAATGCGGATGAAAACGGGGGAGGGATGTATACATTAAGAACAATATACCTGACAGACCATAGCGTGAACACCACTATCACAAATTTCCCCTGGGGATCAGTACGGATCTCTTCAATAACACAGGGGAAATTCTTGTGGACAAGGACCGATACACCTCTGGCGTATGTAGAATATGTGGCATGTATCGCTCGCTGTATCCACGGTTTCTTGAGAGTCAAAATCTTGCTGCCCGTGAGGTGAGTCTCCTGAAGGAGAATAAGCTGGGGGGAGTGAGATTTTAAGTATTTGAATAAAAGGGCTCGCTTAAATTTGGAGTTAAGACCCCTGACATTCCAGGAGAGAACGGTGAAGGAGTCAGCTACTTGACTAGCCATTGGGTGATGGGGAAGAACAATTAAGGAGATACTCTAGAGGGCATGTACCGGTGCACCCCACGAGCAGCAAGATCCCGGTCACATTGCAGAAAATGCTGACAGTACCTAAGCGTAACACAAAACAAAAGTATACAAATAAGAAATATAAAACCATAAGAACAAGGGATGACTAAATCCCTAATCTAACTTCCCAGGCACGGTGCTTATCCTACTATACCCAGCCTACCTCCTAACAGGGGGGGAAGGTCTGGGAACAGTTTTTACCCAAAAGAAAAACTTTTATAAAGAGTGCTAGTGAACCCTTACACTGGGGGCCCTACACTTCTGGTAGTAGTTCATCCACTCTGTCGACGGGCAGTGTCTCATCCGTCTCGTAAGAACAAGGAGCAGAGGGACGTGGGATATCTATCCCATAAACCTGTATCCTCAAAGTCAGCGAAAAATAAAGTCCGTGTTTTAAGAGGAAAAACAAAAAACAAAAACAAAAGCGAAAACAAGGGCAATCTAAAGCCTCGTGGGGGTCTCGTGTAAAGGTACATTTGAAGTAACTCCGGTGGTTGAAGAAAGTGTAGTAGGATAGAGCGAACAAGGATGTGGAAGATCCGTGCATCATAGGAGTCCGTGAGAAGATCCCTTCAACGCAAGTTGGTCAGCCAGTCGTCAGCATCCGCTGGGTTATCAAAGAAGCGGACCGCCCCCTCATGTTGGACTCGTAAACGGCTTGGGTAAAGCATGCCATATTTAATGTTCTTATCTCTAAGTCATTTGCGGACATCGTTAAAGGTTTTCCTCTTTCTCTGCAAGTCTGCCGAAAAGTCAGGGAAGAGGAGGACAGAGGAGTTACAATATTTGAGCGTGGGATGTTGGCGGGCTTCCGACAGAATCTTGTCCCTGTCCCGATAGTTAAGGAAGTGGACTAAGAAGGGCCTGGGGGGTTTCCCCGGGGTGGCTCGGCCCGTGGGCACCCGGTGGGCCCTCTCCACCACGTAGGTAGGGGGAACGTCTGTAAGGCCCAGGAGATTTTTAAAGAACTCCTCCGCAAATATAGCAGGGTGGTCTCCCTCTTACCCCTCAGGCAAACCTAGGACTCTGACATTGTTGCGCCTCAGCCTGTTCTCGGCATCATCTGACTTTGCGACGAGGGACTGCACTGTGCGCTGCAGCTCGGCAATGGAGGCGGCATGGGAGGCCGTAAGATCTTCGGTGGTCGACACTCTGGACTCAGTTTCCGCCATTCTACCCCTCATTTTGTCAAGGACGTTTCGTATGAGGTTACATTCTTCAGCGAGGTGGTCAATATGCACCAAAAGCGAGGTCCTACTCTGCTCGATCGCAGCGAGGATCACTGCTGTACCATCCTTAGCCAGTGGGGCTGGCCCCTCTGTCAGCAGAGCTTCAATGGGATCCATTTCTAAGCCAGCCAGCAAGGCCCGAAGCCGACCCAGAAGTATGGGATCAGATTGTGGGGAAGATGGCGGTGGCAGCTGGAGTGGTACGTTGGTCTTTGCGGCTTTAGAGGACCTGTTCCCTTTTTTGGAGGAGGAGGACATCTGACAGTCCGCCAGGGGGGGCCCACTCTCCAGGAGATTTGTCGGTGTTCAGATGAGCACCCAGGAGGTAGGTAAGGGGCGACCCAGGCCACAGCGGGTGTCTCAGGGGAGTTTATGCCATCCGGCCGTCAGGTGCCGCCACCAGTCAGGCTCCACTGCAGACACCAGGTAAAGACAGCCCTCCAGCAGGGCAGGCCGTCAGTGGTTACCAGCAGCCCCCCACCCCACAGCAGACAAATAAGTAGGAACAGGGTGGTAAGGATGAGAAGCTGGGACCAGAGCAGCAAGGCTGAGGCAGAGGGGTGGCGGAGGACCGGAGAAGTTGGGCTCCAGGGGTAACGCAGCTGATCCAATTTAGGCAATTTCAGTGCTACAGTACCCCAGGTCTTGGCAGGGATGACAGGGCGTGAGGAGGCAGGCGATCCGCGCTGTTGCGCTTGTCAATGTCGGCCGCGGTGCACTTCCGGCGGGGCGGCGGTTTAGGAAAGACCGGTGCTTCACAGGCCGCACTAGGCCGCACCGGGTCGCGGCCTCCACGAATCCCTTTTTCGGCCCGGCGGACCTCCGGATCGGGCCAGGAAGGTGGATGGGCAGGCAGATGTGGCCGGATGACAGTCTCTTACCTTCAGGCAAGCTGGGATCGGGTCCCTTCAGCACAACACAGTTGCAGGCCGGGAAGATGGCGGCGGCCGCAGGTGAGTGGAGGTTCAGGCGTGCAGGCGATCCGGGCAGAGAGTCTCCACAATTTTGCCCCAGGATGAGACAGGGGACACAGGGGAACAGGCTGGAGTGAGTATTTACTCTTTTAAGTCGGTAGAAATGCACAGATGGCAAAGGATTCAAACAGGATAGCCGGAGCTCCTCAAAAACACGTCCGCCGGCTCTCACATCCGGACACGCCCCCCCCCCCGGGAGCAGTCATTTTTAATGATGCATAAAGTGAAAAAAACTAAGTCAAATATTCCTTTAAATATCGTACCTGGGGGGTGTCTAAAGTATGCCTGTGAAGTGATACATGTTTCCTGTGTTTAGAACTGTCCCTGCACAAAATTACATTTCTAAAGGAAAAAAAGCCATTTAAAACTGCTTGCGGCTTTAATGTGATGTCTGGTCCCGGTAATATGGATGAAAATCTTTAAGAAAAATGGCATAGCTACCCCATCACACCCCCTCTCCCCTACCCCAGCCCATTACCAGCCCCTTTGGGTCTTGTATGGATATTATAGGAGAAAAAGAAAACCAACAATTGCAGAATTATAATTGTTATCAGTCACCACATCCCTAATTGCATAGAAAAACAGAAAAACCCCCCTGGAGGTGGGACTTTGGAAGTGACTGACAACACACAAGGATATATCAAAAAATATATAGATTTAATTAATGAGTACAAAAATTCTTACAAAAAACAATCTAGTATAAAACACATGGATTAAATACAGATCCACAAGACTGTTTACATTCAAAAAAGGAAATTTAGACATTTATGGTCAGACCCGACAGCTGTTTCGGTATACCCTTCTTCAGGGGATTTGTAGACATAAAAATCATGGGTTGTCTATGGAGAGACAGGTTTCGTTAAATACATAATTATAATCTGAATAGATATGCTATTATATATACTGTCATGTACCTGGGTGTATTTGAACCGGGATCTTCCTGGTCCCAAAGCTGCAGCCTTACCTGTTGCGCTACTGAGCATATCTAGACTTTTGGCAATGTCCTCTCAGTATTAAACATTACCTTGGACTCACTAGCCCCACCTACTGCCAGCTGTGGACAATTTTCAATCAAAGCAGCCCTTAAAAAGGAAGTGATGTTATCTCTCAGCGCCCGTTTGTGTGGAATAGCTCCCTGGGTGTTGTGACTGCTTTTTGATCCTGATTTTCGTGTTGAACTTCTGCCTGAATTCCTGACTACTCTCCAGCCTGCTGATTTTGTACTTCACTGCCAGCTCGTGTATGACCTTTGCCTGCCTGACCACTCTCTGGATTTCGATCGTGTACCATTTTGCCTGATCTGTTGCCAACCTAATCTGCCTGACTACGTTTTCGCCTGAATCCTCAGCACACAAGTTCCACTTCGGACACTACCTATCACAGGTACCTTACATTACAAACGGGCCACAATGACAGTGGACCCTGCTGAGATTGTTAAGGCGATTTCACGTCAGGGACAATTGATTGGAGCTCATGAACAGCATCTTTCTTCCCTGGACGCCAAGTTAGATGAACTTTGTACTATGCTTAAATCTTGTTTGCCTGCTTCCTCTGCAACGTTTCAGACTCTGGATCCTACTCCTGCTACGATCCAACCCACCTCTTCTGTACCACCCAAACTTCCTATGCCTGACACATTTGGTGGTGATACTGAGGACTGCAGAGGCTTTTTAAATGTTTGCCGTTTGCATTTCCGCAACAACCCTGGGACCTTTAGCACTTCTTTTGCCAAAGTGACTTTTGTAATTTCCTTGTTAAAGGGGAAGGCCCTGGCCTGGGTCTCTCCTTATCTGGAACGCAATGATCCTGTGCTGCAAGACGCTGACAAATTTCTGGCTTCTCTCCAGACTGTATTTGACAAGCCAGATAGAGCTTCTGCAGCTGAGTACTCACTCTTGGACATGCAACAAGGCACCAGGTCTGTGGCACAATATGCTATTGAGTTTCGTACCCTTGCTGCTGAGACTACTTGGGACTCAAGGGCATTACGTGCAGCCTTCCGAAAGGGTCTTGCAGATCGCATCAAAGACGAATTAGTCTATAAGGATTCCCCAGAAGACCTAGAGAAATTCATAGAGCTCTGTGTTCGTCTGGATGTCCGGTATCATGAAAGGTGCCAAGAGAGACTTAGAACTCGCAAGTTTCCTCGGCCAGTCTACCGTTTGGCCCCTAACTTCCAAGCACCACCTCAGCCAGAACCTGAAATCTCAGTTGAACCCCAGACACCTGTGGAACCCATGGATGTAAGCCGTCTCCACCTAACTGAGTCTGAGAAACAAAGGAGGCGTGCATTGGGCCTATGCCTATACTGTGGACTTAAAGGACATTTATTATTTGTCTGCCCTTCCCGTCCAGTAAAAGGCAGGGTCTAACCAGTGTTGGAGGAGCTGGCTTAGACCTTACAGGTATATCCTCCAAGACCAAGATTACCATTCCTGCAATTATCCATTTACCCTCTAAACTTGTCTCCTGTGAGGCTTTTGTGGATTCTGGAGCTGCTGGCATATTCTTGGACTACACTTTTGCTAAAAAAAATAAAATCCCATTTGTTCCAAAATCTAGACCCCTGAACATTACCACAGTGAATGGACAACCCTTGGGAGATGGCATTGTAAAATTTGAGACTATGACAATCACTAGGCTTGTGCAATTCGTTTCGTAACAAATCGAAATTCGTCCGAATTTAGCAACTTTCGGACATTCGGAAGCATTCGAATTTCCGAACAGAGCAATTACGAATAAAACCGAATCCGAAATAAATTATACCGCAAAATAGCGAATGCCCGAAGGTCTTCGGCATAATTCGTTATGAAAAAAGTTACGAATGTACGAATCCATTCGAAGCACAATAACACTCACTCTGCTCTCTGCTTCTCCCTCACCATGCTGAACTCCCTCTCAAAATGGTGTACAGGGGGCGGAGGCTATAGCCGCATGAAAAAACGAAAGTAAAATACGAGATTTTGAATCCATTCGAAGCACAATAACACTCACTCTGCTCTGCTCTCTGCTTCTCCCTCACCGTGCTGAACCCTCTCAAAATGGTGTACAGGGGCGGAGCCTATAGCCGCATGTAAAAAACGAAAGTAAAATACGAGATTTCGAATCGTTACAAATAACCGCTATGTATTTAGAAAAGTACAAATCCATTCGAAGCACATTAGGCATAATAGGCAGCGTCGTTGTGAGAGAGACACGGAAAATTACGAATCAACGAACCCAAAAAAAGTTACGAAAGTAGGAGTTGTGTCCAGAATCAACGAAAAACAACGTACTCTACCGAAAGTACGAATTATAAAGCAACAAAAAATTCAACGAAAAATGTCGCTTGCAAAAATACGAATGAGTCCGAACACGGAAAATCCCGTCTAGCAAAATTACGAATGATTACGAATCAACAGGACCGGAAAGAAACGAACCGAAACGGAACGAATTTTTCCGTTGTGCACAAGTCTAACAATCACCCTTCAGGTAGGCATACTCCACAAAGAGGAAGTTGTCTTGTCTCTTATTGATTCTCCACTTCTGCCTGTTATCCTTGGTTACCCATGGTTACAACAACATAACCCTTCTTTTGATTGGGAAAATGGAGAACTAACCTCTTGGGGGTCGTTCTGTCATTCAAACTGTTTGTCTCAACCCAAAAGACTTCCTGCTTGTATGTTGGCTTCCGTGGCCGTCCCACCTACCTTGCCTCATGAATACCATGCGTTTGCAGACGTATTTTGCAAGCAAAAGGCAGAGGTTTTACCTCCACATCGTTCTTTTGACTGTGCAATTAAATTGATTCCTGGAGCACCTCTTCCCAAAGGAAGGACCTATCCCCTGTCTTTGCCTGAACAAAAATCCATGGAGGAATACGTAAAAGACAACTTGGAAAGAGGTTTTATCCGACCCTCTTCTTCTCCAGTAGGGGCAGGTTTTTTCTTTGTTGAAAAAAAAGATGGGGGTCTTCGACCATGCATAGACTATCGAGGGTTAAATCAAATCACTGTAAAAGACTCCTACCCTTTGCCTCTCATTCTTGAACTGTTTGATGTACTTAAGGGGGCTGTTATCTTCTCCAAGCTAGACCTACGAGGGGCTTATAATCTAATTCGAATTAAAGACGGGGACGAGTGGAAGACAGCATTCAACACTCGTAATGGACATTTTGAATATCTGGTTATGCCATTTGGGTTGTGTAACGCCCCTGCTGTCTTCCAACGTTTCATGAATGAAATTTTTCATGATTTCAGCAACAGTTTTGTGATCATCTACTTGGACGACATTTTAATCTTTTCCAAGACTCATCTAGAGCACATCTCGCATGTAAAGCAGGTATTGCAACGACTGAGAGAAAACCATCTTTACGCAAAGATTGAGAAATGCAGTCTCCATCAAAGCCGTATTCCTTTCCTTGGATACATTATAAGTGCTGCCGGTTTCCAAATGGACCCTCAAAAACTTTCTGCTGTCTTGCAATGGCCCCAACCGACCACTTTAAGAGGGCTCCAAAGCTTTCTAGGGTTCGCAAATTACTACAGACGCTTCATCAAAGGTTTTGCCTCCATTGCGGCTCCCCTTACTGCTATGACTAAGAAAGGTACAAATTGCAAGGCATGGTCCTCAGAAGCAGAATCGGCTTTCCAGCAATTAAAAGACATGTTCAGCAAAGCTCCAATTCTTCAGCATCCAAATCCCGATCTCCAGTACATAGTTGAGGTTGATGCCTCTGAGGTAGGAGCAGGTGCCGTGCTCTCCCAGAGACAGCCTAAGTCTGGTAGAATCCATCCAGTAGCATTTTTTTCTAGAAAGTTTTCTCCAGCGGAGATGAATTACGATGTTGGGAATCGAGAACTACTGGCCATCAAATTGGCATTGTCTGAATGGCGACATCTTCTGGAAGGGGCTCCCAAACCTTTTTCTATCCTCACTGACCATAAAAACCTACTGTACCTTCAGACTGCAAGACGTTTGAACTCACGTCAGGCTCGATGGGCTCTGTTTTTCTCCCGTTTTAATTTTGTTCTTTCTTATGTTCCTGGGCATAAAAACAAGAAAGCCGATGCTCTTTCCAGACAGTTTGCTACCTCTGAAGAAGACCAACCTACCGAGCAGTATATAATCCCACCTCACAAAATTGTCGCACAGATCTCTACGGCTCTTTCCCAACAGTTACAAGAAACCCAGAATTGTGTTCCCCAAGGCTTGAAGATACCACCAGGTCGCCTGTTCGTAGCCCCTAGCCTCAGAAAATCTGTACTCCTCTGGGCACATGATGGTGTTTTATCTGGTCATCCTGGTGTCACCATCACTCTTAAGACCTTGCAGCGTCATGTCTGGTGGCCTCATATGAAAAGGGATGTTACTGACTATGTGGCTGCCTGTCCAACTTGTGCTGCTAATAAAGTACCCCGTACATTGCCTACTGGACTGTTACAACCACTTTCAGCACCTCGTCAGCCTTGGACCCATTTGACTATGGACTTCATTACAGACTTACCCAAGTCCGAGGGCATGACTGCTATATGGGTCATAGTGGATCGCTTTTCAAAAATGTCTCATTTTGTGCCGCTCCCGGGATTACCTACAGCGGAAGCACTGTCTACTCTCTTCCTTTCCCATATTGTGAGATATCATGGCATACCTACCAATGTCGTCTCAGACCGCGGATCCCAGTTTGTTTCCCGATTCTGGAGAGCATTCTGCAAGAAACTGGGAGTAACGCTTTCACTCTCTACCTCACATCACCCTCAAACAGATGGTCAAACCAAACGCATGAACCAGACCCTAGAAACCTATCTTCGACATTATGTCAATGCCTTACACTCCAACTGGTCTGAGTATTTGCCTTTAGCTGAGTTCGCCATTAATTCCCGTTGGCACAGTGCTCTTCATACCACACCATTCTACGCAGCCCTAGGCTATCACCCTCAGACTTTTCCCCTACTTCAGCCTTCTTCTGGTGTACCAGCAGCAGATCAGCGGGTTAAAAATATTCTGCTACATTGGAAAAAGATTCGCTTATTACTACGGAAGTCAGCAGGCAAGTATGCACTTTTTTCCAACAAACGAAGACGCCATATACCTCCATATGTGGTGGGGGACAGAGTTTGGCTATCAACCAAATATGTGAGACTGAAACAACCTTCTACCAAATTGGGCCCTTGATTCATTGGTCCTTACAGAATTATTGCTCAAGTCGGGGCAGTCTCCTATCGGTTGAAATTACCCTCCTCTCTCCGGATTCATCCTGTGTTCCACGTTTCCCTCCTCAAAAAAGCAATTTTCAATCGCTACTCCAGAACGCAACAGCTACCTCCTCCTGTTCTTGTTGATGGACAACATGAGTTTGAAGTCTCCAAGATTCTTGAAGACAGGGTCGTGGCCTTCGGTATCTGGTTCATTGGAAGGGATATCCTGTCACAGACCGTTCCTGGGTTCCAGCCAAAGATCTGCATGCCCCTTCTCTTATTCGAGACTTCCATGCCTCCTTTCCCACTAAGCCCCGCTAGGCCCCCGGAGGGGTCCACTGGGGAGGGGGCCCTGTCATGTACCTGGGTGTATTTGAACCGGGATCTTCCTGGTCCCAAAGCTGCAGCCTTACCTGTTGCGCTACTGAGCAGATGTAGACTTTTGGAAATGTCCTCTCAGTATTAAACATTACCTTGGACTCACTAGCCCCACCTACTGCCAGCTGTGGACAATTTTCAATCAAAGCAGCCCTTAAAAAGGAAGTGATGTTATCTCTCAGCGCCCGTTTGTGTGGAATAGCTCCCTGGGTGTTGTGACTGCTTTTTGATCCTGATTTTCGTGTTGAACTTCTGCCTGAATTCCTGACTACTCTCCAGCCTGCTGATTTTGTACTTCACTGCCAGCTCGTGTATGACCTTTGCCTGCCTGACCACTCTCTGGATTTCGATCGTGTACCATTTTGCCTGATCTGTTGCCAACCTAATCTGCCTGACTACGTTTTCGCCTGAATCCTCAGCACACAAGTTCCACTTCGGACACTACCTATCACAGGTACCTTACATTACAAACGGGCCACAATGACAGTGGACCCTGCTTAGATTGTTAAGGCGATTTCACGTCAGGGACAATTGATTGGAGCTCATGAACAGCATCTTTCTTCCCTGGACGCCAAGTTAGATGAACTTTGTACTATGCTTAAATCTTGTTTGCCTGCTTCCTCTGCAACGTTTCAGACTCTGGATCCTACTCCTGCTACGATCCAACCCACCTCTTCTGTACCACCCAAACTTCCTATGCCTGACAAATTTGGTGGTGATACTGAGGACTGCAGAGGCTTTTTAAATGTTTGCCGTTTGCATTTCCGCAACAACCCTGGGACCTTTAGCACTTCTTTTGCCAAAGTGACTTTTGTAATTTCCTTGTTAAAGGGGAAGGCCCTGGCCTGGGTCTCTCCTTATCTGGAACGCAATGATCCTGTGCTGCAAGACGCTGACAAATTTCTGGCTTCTCTCCAGACTGTATTTGACAAGCCAGATAGAGCTTCTGCAGCTGAGTACTCACTCTTGGACATGCAACAAGGCACCAGGTCTGTGGCACAATATGCTATTGAGTTTCGTACCCTTGCTGCTGAGACTACTTGGGACTCAAGGGCATTACGTGCAGCCTTCCGAAAGGGTCTTGCAGATCGCATCAAAGACGAATTAGTCTATAAGGATTCCCCAGAAGACCTAGAGAAATTCATAGAGCTCTGTGTTCGTCTGGATGTCCGGTATCATGAAAGGTGCCAAGAGAGACTTAGAACTCGCAAGTTTCCTCGGCCAGTCTACCGTTTGGCCCCTAACTTCCAAGCACCACCTCAGCCAGAACCTGAAATCTCAGTTGAACCCCAGACACCTGTGGAACCCATGGATGTAAGCCGTCTCCACCTAACTGAGTCTGAGAAACAAAGGAGGCGTGCATTGGGCCTATGCCTATACTGTGGACTTAAAGGACATTTATTATTTGTCTGCCCTTCCCGTCCAGTAAAAGGCAGGGTCTAACCAGTGTTGGAGGAGCTGGCTTAGACCTTACAGGTATATCCTCCAAGACCAAGATTACCATTCCTGCAATTATCCATTTACCCTCTAAACTTGTCTCCTGTGAGGCTTTTGTGGATTCTGGAGCTGCTGGCATATTCTTGGACTACACTTTTGCTAAAAAAAATAAAATCCCATTTGTTCCAAAATCTAGACCCCTGAACATTACCACAGTGAATGGACAACCCTTGGGAGATGG
The DNA here is from genome assembly GCA_029206835.1 of Rana muscosa. NCBI lineage: Eukaryota > Metazoa > Chordata > Amphibia > Anura > Ranidae > Rana > Rana muscosa. The sequence goes on from CM055118.1 coordinate 287,678,077, forward strand.
CATTGTAAAATTTGAGACTATGACAATCACTAGGCTTGTGCAATTCGTTTCGTAACAAATCGAAATTCGTCCGAATTTAGCAACTTTCGGACATTCGGAAGCATTCGAATTTCCGAACAGAGCAATTACGAATAAAACCGAATCCGAAATAAATTATACCGCAAAATAGCGAATGCCCGAAGGTCTTCGGCATAATTCGTTATGAAAAAAGTTACGAATGTACGAATCCATTCGAAGCACAATAACACTCACTCTGCTCTCTGCTTCTCCCTCACCATGCTGAACTCCCTCTCAAAATGGTGTACAGGGGGCGGAGGCTATAGCCGCATGAAAAAACGAAAGTAAAATACGAGATTTTGAATCCATTCGAAGCACAATAACACTCACTCTGCTCTGCTCTCTGCTTCTCCCTCACCGTGCTGAACCCTCTCAAAATGGTGTACAGGGGCGGAGCCTATAGCCGCATGTAAAAAACGAAAGTAAAATACGAGATTTCGAATCGTTACAAATAACCGCTATGTATTTAGAAAAGTACAAATCCATTCGAAGCACATTAGGCATAATAGGCAGCGTCGTTGTGAGAGAGACACGGAAAATTACGAATCAACGAACCCAAAAAAAGTTACGAAAGTAGGAGTTGTGTCCAGAATCAACGAAAAACAACGTACTCTACCGAAAGTACGAATTATAAAGCAACAAAAAATTCAACGAAAAATGTCGCTTGCAAAAATACGAATGAGTCCGAACACGAAAAATCCCGTCTAGCAAAATTACGAATGATTACGAATCAACAGGACCGGAAAGAAACGAACCGAAACGGAACGAATTTTTCCGTTGTGCACAAGTCTAACAATCACCCTTCAGGTAGGCATACTCCACAAAGAGGAAGTTGTCTTGTCTCTTATTGATTCTCCACTTCTGCCTGTTATCCTTGGTTACCCATGGTTACAACAACATAACCCTTCTTTTGATTGGGAAAATGGAGAACTAACCTCTTGGGGGTCGTTCTGTCATTCAAACTGTTTGTCTCAACCCAAAAGACTTCCTGCTTGTATGTTGGCTTCCGTGGCCGTCCCACCTACCTTGCCTCATGAATACCATGCGTTTGCAGACGTATTTTGCAAGCAAAAGGCAGAGGTTTTACCTCCACATCGTTCTTTTGACTGTGCAATTAAATTGATTCCTGGAGCACCTCTTCCCAAAGGAAGGACCTATCCCCTGTCTTTGCCTGAACAAAAATCCATGGAGGAATACGTAAAAGACAACTTGGAAAGAGGTTTTATCCGACCCTCTTCTTCTCCAGTAGGGGCAGGTTTTTTCTTTGTTGAAAAAAAAGATGGGGGTCTTCGACCATGCATAGACTATCGAGGGTTAAATCAAATCACTGTAAAAGACTCCTACCCTTTGCCTCTCATTCTTGAACTGTTTGATGTACTTAAGGGGGCTGTTATCTTCTCCAAGCTAGACCTACGAGGGGCTTATAATCTAATTCGAATTAAAGACGGGGACGAGTGGAAGACAGCATTCAACACTCGTAATGGACATTTTGAATATCTGGTTATGCCATTTGGGTTGTGTAACGCCCCTGCTGTCTTCCAACGTTTCATGAATGAAATTTTTCATGATTTCAGCAACAGTTTTGTGATCATCTACTTGGACGACATTTTAATCTTTTCCAAGACTCATCTAGAGCACATCTCGCATGTAAAGCAGGTATTGCAACGACTGAGAGAAAACCATCTTTACGCAAAGATTGAGAAATGCAGTCTCCATCAAAGCCGTATTCCTTTCCTTGGATACATTATAAGTGCTGCCGGTTTCCAAATGGACCCTCAAAAACTTTCCGCTGTCTTGCAATGGCCCCAACCGACCACTTTAAGAGGGCTCCAAAGCTTTCTAGGGTTCGCAAATTACTACAGACGCTTCATCAAAGGTTTTGCCTCCATTGCGGCTCCCCTTACTGCTATGACTAAGAAAGGTACAAATTGCAAGGAATGGTCCTCAGAAGCAGAATCGGCTTTCCAGCAATTAAAAGACATGTTCAGCAAAGCTCCAATTCTTCAGCATCCAAATCCCGATCTCCAGTACATAGTTGAGGTTGATGCCTCTGAGGTAGGAGCAGGTGCCGTGCTCTCCCAGAGACAGCCTAAGTCTGGTAGAATCCATCCAGTAGCATTTTTTTCTAGAAAGTTTTCTCCAGCGGAGATGAATTACGATGTTGGGAATCGAGAACTACTGGCCATCAAATTGGCATTGTCTGAATGGCGACATCTTCTGGAAGGGGCTCCCAAACCTTTTTCTATCCTCACTGACCATAAAAACCTACTGTACCTTCAGACTGCAAGACGTTTGAACTCACGTCAGGCTCGATGGGCTCTGTTTTTCTCCCGTTTTAATTTTGTTCTTTCTTATGTTCCTGGGCATAAAAACAAGAAAGCCGATGCTCTTTCCAGACAGTTTGCTACCTCTGAAGAAGACCAACCTACCGAGCAGTATATAATCCCACCTCACAAAATTGTCGCACAGATCTCTACGGCTCTTTCCCAACAGTTACAAGAAACCCAGAATTGTGTTCCCCAAGGCTTGAAGATACCACCAGGTCGCCTGTTCGTAGCCCCTAGCCTCAGAAAATCTGTACTCCTCTGGGCACATGATGGTGTTTTATCTGGTCATCCTGGTGTCACCATCACTCTTAAGACCTTGCAGCGTCATGTCTGGTGGCCTCATATGAAAAGGGATGTTACTGACTATGTGGCTGCCTGTCCAACTTGTGCTGCTAATAAAGTACCCCGTACATTGCCTACTGGACTGTTACAACCACTTTCAGCACCTCGTCAGCCTTGGACCCATTTGACTATGGACTTCATTACAGACTTACCCAAGTCCGAGGGCATGACTGCTATATGGGTCATAGTGGATCGCTTTTCAAAAATGTCTCATTTTGTGCCGCTCCCGGGATTACCTACAGCGGAAGCACTGTCTACTCTCTTCCTTTCCCATATTGTGAGATATCATGGCATACCTACCAATGTCGTCTCAGACCGCGGATCCCAGTTTGTTTCCCGATTCTGGAGAGCATTCTGCAAGAAACTGGGAGTAACGCTTTCACTCTCTACCTCACATCACCCTCAAACAGATGGTCAAACCAAACGCATGAACCAGACCCTAGAAACCTATCTTCGACATTATGTCAATGCCTTACACTCCAACTGGTCTGAGTATTTGCCTTTAGCTGAGTTCGCCATTAATTCCCGTTGGCACAGTGCTCTTCATACCACACCATTCTACGCAGCCCTAGGCTATCACCCTCAGACTTTTCCCCTACTTCAGCCTTCTTCTGGTGTACCAGCAGCAGATCAGCGGGTTAAAAATATTCTGCTACATTGGAAAAAGATTCGCTTATTACTACGGAAGTCAGCAGGCAAGTATGCACTTTTTTCCAACAAACGAAGACGCCATATACCTCCATATGTGGTGGGGGACAGAGTTTGGCTATCAACCAAATATGTGAGACTGAAACAACCTTCTACCAAATTGGGCCCTTGATTCATTGGTCCTTACAGAATTATTGCTCAAGTCGGGGCAGTCTCCTATCGGTTGAAATTACCCTCCTCTCTCCGGATTCATCCTGTGTTCCACGTTTCCCTCCTCAAAAAAGCAATTTTCAATCGCTACTCCAGAACGCAACAGCTACCTCCTCCTGTTCTTGTTGATGGACAACATGAGTTTGAAGTCTCCAAGATTCTTGAAGACAGGGTCGTGGCCTTCGGTATCTGGTTCATTGGAAGGGATATCCTGTCACAGACCGTTCCTGGGTTCCAGCCAAAGATCTGCATGCCCCTTCTCTTATTCGAGACTTCCATGCCTCCTTTCCCACTAAGCCCCGCTAGGCCCCCGGAGGGGTCCACTGGGGAGGGGGCCCTGTCATGTACCTGGGAGTATTTGAACCGGGATCTTCCTGGTCCCAAAGCTGCAGCCTTACCTGTTGTGCTACTGAGCAGATGTAGACTTTTGGAAATGTCCTCTCAGTATTAAACATTACCTTGGACTCACTAGCCCCACCTACTGCCAGCTGTGGACAATTTTCAATCAAAGCAGCCCTTAAAAAGGAAGTGATGTTATCTCTCAGCGCCCGTTTGTGTGGAATAGCTCCCTGGGTGTTGTGACTGCTTTTTGATCCTGATTTTCGTGTTGAACTTCTGCCTGAATTCCTGACTACTCTCCAGCCTGCTGATTTTGTACTTCACTGCCAGCTCGTGTATGACCTTTGCCTGCCTGACCACTCTCTGGATTTCGATCGTGTACCATTTTGCCTGATCTGTTGCCAACCTAATCTGCCTGACTACGTTTTCGCCTGAATCCTCAGCACACAAGTTCCACTTCGGACACTACCTATCACAGGTACCTTACATTACAAACGGGCCACAATGACAGTGGACCCTGCTGAGATTGTTAAGGCGATTTCACGTCAGGGACAATTGATTGGAGCTCATGAACAGCATCTTTCTTCCCTGGACGCCAAGTTAGATGAACTTTGTACTATGCTTAAATCTTGTTTGCCTGCTTCCTCTGCAACGTTTCAGACTCTGGATCCTACTCCTGCTACGATCCAACCCACCTCTTCTGTACCACCCAAACTTCCTATGCCTGACAAATTTGGTGGTGATACTGAGGACTGCAGAGGCTTTTTAAATGTTTGCCGTTTGCATTTCCGCAACAACCCTGGGACCTTTAGCACTTCTTTTGCCAAAGTGACTTTTGTAATTTCCTTGTTAAAGGGGAAGGCCCTGGCCTGGGTCTCTCCTTATCTGGAACGCAATGATCCTGTGCTGCAAGACGCTGACAAATTTCTGGCTTCTCTCCAGACTGTATTTGACAAGCCAGATAGAGCTTCTGCAGCTGAGTACTCACTCTTGGACATGCAACAAGGCACCAGGTCTGTGGCACAATATGCTATTGAGTTTCGTACCCTTGCTGCTGAGACTACTTGGGACTCAAGGGCATTACGTGCAGCCTTCCGAAAGGGTCTTGCAGATCGCATCAAAGACGAATTAGTCTATAAGGATTCCCCAGAAGACCTAGAGAAATTCATAGAGCTCTGTGTTCGTCTGGATGTCCGGTATCATGAAAGGTGCCAAGAGAGACTTAGAACTCGCAAGTTTCCTCGGCCAGTCTACCGTTTGGCCCCTAACTTCCAAGCACCACCTCAGCCAGAACCTGAAATCTCAGTTGAACCCCAGACACCTGTGGAACCCATGGATGTAAGCCGTCTCCACCTAACTGAGTCTGAGAAACAAAGGAGGCGTGCATTGGGCCTATGCCTATACTGTGGACTTAAAGGACATTTATTATTTGTCTGCCCTTCCCGTCCAGTAAAAGGCAGGGTCTAACCAGTGTTGGAGGAGCTGGCTTAGACCTTACAGGTATATCCTCCAAGACCAAGATTACCATTCCTGCAATTATCCATTTACCCTCTAAACTTGTCTCCTGTGAGGCTTTTGTGGATTCTGGAGCTGCTGGCATATTCTTGGACTACACTTTTGCTAAAAAAAATAAAATCCCATTTGTTCCAAAATCTAGACCCCTGAACATTACCACAGTGAATGGACAACCCTTGGGAGATGGCATTGTAAAATTTGAGACTATGACAATCACTAGGCTTGTGCAATTCGTTTCGTAACAAATCGAAATTCGTCCGAATTTAGCAACTTTCGGACATTCGGAAGCATTCGAATTTCCGAACAGAGCAATTACGAATAAAACCGAATCCGAAATAAATTATACCGCAAAATAGCGAATGCCCGAAGGTCTTCGGCATAATTCGTTATGAAAAAAGTTACGAATGTACGAATCCATTCGAAGCACAATAACACTCACTCTGCTCTCTGCTTCTCCCTCACCATGCTGAACTCCCTCTCAAAATGGTGTACAGGGGGCGGAGGCTATAGCCGCATGAAAAAACGAAAGTAAAATACGAGATTTTGAATCCATTCGAAGCACAATAACACTCACTCTGCTCTGCTCTCTGCTTCTCCCTCACCGTGCTGAACCCTCTCAAAATGGTGTACAGGGGCGGAGCCTATAGCCGCATGTAAAAAACGAAAGTAAAATACGAGATTTCGAATCGTTACAAATAACCGCTATGTATTTAGAAAAGTACAAATCCATTCGAAGCACATTAGGCATAATAGGCAGCGTCGTTGTGAGAGAGACACGGAAAATTACGAATCAACGAACCCAAAAAAAGTTACGAAAGTAGGAGTTGTGTCCAGAATCAACGAAAAACAACGTACTCTACCGAAAGTACGAATTATAAAGCAACAAAAAATTCAACGAAAAATGTCGCTTGCAAAAATACGAATGAGTCCGAACACGAAAAATCCCGTCTAGCAAAATTACGAATGATTACGAATCAACAGGACCGGAAAGAAACGAACCGAAACGGAACGAATTTTTCCGTTGTGCACAAGTCTAACAATCACCCTTCAGGTAGGCATACTCCACAAAGAGGAAGTTGTCTTGTCTCTTATTGATTCTCCACTTCTGCCTGTTATCCTTGGTTACCCATGGTTACAACAACATAACCCTTCTTTTGATTGGGAAAATGGAGAACTAACCTCTTGGGGGTCGTTCTGTCATTCAAACTGTTTGTCTCAACCCAAAAGACTTCCTGCTTGTATGTTGGCTTCCGTGGCCGTCCCACCTACCTTGCCTCATGAATACCATGCGTTTGCAGACGTATTTTGCAAGCAAAAGGCAGAGGTTTTACCTCCACATCGTTCTTTTGACTGTGCAATTAAATTGATTCCTGGAGCACCTCTTCCCAAAGGAAGGACCTATCCCCTGTCTTTGCCTGAACAAAAATCCATGGAGGAATACGTAAAAGACAACTTGGAAAGAGGTTTTATCCGACCCTCTTCTTCTCCAGTAGGGGCAGGTTTTTTCTTTGTTGAAAAAAAAGATGGGGGTCTTCGACCATGCATAGACTATCGAGGGTTAAATCAAATCACTGTAAAAGACTCCTACCCTTTGCCTCTCATTCTTGAACTGTTTGATGTACTTAAGGGGGCTGTTATCTTCTCCAAGCTAGACCTACGAGGGGCTTATAATCTAATTCGAATTAAAGACGGGGACGAGTGGAAGACAGCATTCAACACTCGTAATGGACATTTTGAATATCTGGTTATGCCATTTGGGTTGTGTAACGCCCCTGCTGTCTTCCAACGTTTCATGAATGAAATTTTTCATGATTTCAGCAACAGTTTTGTGATCATCTACTTGGACGACATTTTAATCTTTTCCAAGACTCATCTAGAGCACATCTCGCATGTAAAGCAGGTATTGCAACGACTGAGAGAAAACCATCTTTACGCAAAGATTGAGAAATGCAGTCTCCATCAAAGCCGTATTCCTTTCCTTGGATACATTATAAGTGCTGCCGGTTTCCAAATGGACCCTCAAAAACTTTCCGCTGTCTTGCAATGGCCCCAACCGACCACTTTAAGAGGGCTCCAAAGCTTTCTAGGGTTCGCAAATTACTACAGACGCTTCATCAAAGGTTTTGCCTCCATTGCGGCTCCCCTTACTGCTATGACTAAGAAAGGTACAAATTGCAAGGCATGGTCCTCAGAAGCAGAATCGGCTTTCCAGCAATTAAAAGACATGTTCAGCAAAGCTCCAATTCTTCAGCATCCAAATCCCGATCTCCAGTACATAGTTGAGGTTGATGCCTCTGAGGTAGGAGCAGGTGCCGTGCTCTCCCAGAGACAGCCTAAGTCTGGTAGAATCCATCCAGTAGCATTTTTTTCTAGAAAGTTTTCTCCAGCGGAGATGAATTACGATGTTGGGAATCGAGAACTACTGGCCATCAAATTGGCATTGTCTGAATGGCGACATCTTCTGGAAGGGGCTCCCAAACCTTTTTCTATCCTCACTGACCATAAAAACCTACTGTACCTTCAGACTGCAAGACGTTTGAACTCACGTCAGGCTCGATGGGCTCTGTTTTTCTCCCGTTTTAATTTTGTTCTTTCTTATGTTCCTGGGCATAAAAACAAGAAAGCCGATGCTCTTTCCAGACAGTTTGCTACCTCTGAAGAAGACCAACCTACCGAGCAGTATATAATCCCACCTCACAAAATTGTCGCACAGATCTCTACGGCTCTTTCCCAACAGTTACAAGAAACCCAGAATTGTGTTCCCCAAGGCTTGAAGATACCACCAGGTCGCCTGTTCGTAGCCCCTAGCCTCAGAAAATCTGTACTCCTCTGGGCACATGATGGTGTTTTATCTGGTCATCCTGGTGTCACCATCACTCTTAAGACCTTGCAGCGTCATGTCTGGTGGCCTCATATGAAAAGGGATGTTACTGACTATGTGGCTGCCTGTCCAACTTGTGCTGCTAATAAAGTACCCCGTACATTGCCTACTGGACTGTTACAACCACTTTCAGCACCTCGTCAGCCTTGGACCCATTTGACTATGGACTTCATTACAGACTTACCCAAGTCCGAGGGCATGACTGCTATATGGGTCATAGTGGATCGCTTTTCAAAAATGTCTCATTTTGTGCCGCTCCCGGGATTACCTACAGCGGAAGCACTGTCTACTCTCTTCCTTTCCCATATTGTGAGATATCATGGCATACCTACCAATGTCGTCTCAGACCGCGGATCCCAGTTTGTTTCCCGATTCTGGAGAGCATTCTGCAAGAAACTGGGAGTAACGCTTTCACTCTCTACCTCACATCACCCTCAAACAGATGGTCAAACCAAACGCATGAACCAGACCCTAGAAACCTATCTTCGACATTATGTCAATGCCTTACACTCCAACTGGTCTGAGTATTTGCCTTTAGCTGAGTTCGCCATTAATTCCCGTTGGCACAGTGCTCTTCATACCACACCATTCTACGCAGCCCTAGGCTATCACCCTCAGACTTTTCCCCTACTTCAGCCTTCTTCTGGTGTACCAGCAGCAGATCAGCGGGTTAAAAATATTCTGCTACATTGGAAAAAGATTCGCTTATTACTACGGAAGTCAGCAGGCAAGTATGCACTTTTTTCCAACAAACGAAGACGCCATATACCTCCATATGTGGTGGGGGACAGAGTTTGGCTATCAACCAAATATGTGAGACTGAAACAACCTTCTACCAAATTGGGCCCTTGATTCATTGGTCCTTACAGAATTATTGCTCAAGTCGGGGCAGTCTCCTATCGGTTGAAATTACCCTCCTCTCTCCGGATTCATCCTGTGTTCCACGTTTCCCTCCTCAAAAAAGCAATTTTCAATCGCTACTCCAGAACGCAACAGCTACCTCCTCCTGTTCTTGTTGATGGACAACATGAGTTTGAAGTCTCCAAGATTCTTGAAGACAGGGTCGTGGCCTTCGGTATCTGGTTCATTGGAAGGGATATCCTGTCACAGACCGTTCCTGGGTTCCAGCCAAAGATCTGCATGCCCCTTCTCTTATTCGAGACTTCCATGCCTCCTTTCCCACTAAGCCCCGCTAGGCCCCCGGAGGGGTCCACTGGGGAGGGGGCCCTGTCATGTACCTGGGTGTATTTGAACCGGGATCTTCCTGGTCCCAAAGCTGCAGCCTTACCTGTTGCGCTACTGAGCAGATGTAGACTTTTGGAAATGTCCTCTCAGTATTAAACATTACCTTGGACTCACTAGCCCCACCTACTGCCAGCTGTGGACAATTTTCAATCAAAGCAGCCCTTAAAAAGGAAGTGATGTTATCTCTCAGCGCCCGTTTGTGTGGAATAGCTCCCTGGGTGTTGTGACTGCTTTTTGATCCTGATTTTCGTGTTGAACTTCTGCCTGAATTCCTGACTACTCTCCAGCCTGCTGATTTTGTACTTCACTGCCAGCTCGTGTATGACCTTTGCCTGCCTGACCACTCTCTGGATTTCGATCGTGTACCATTTTGCCTGATCTGTTGCCAACCTAATCTGCCTGACTACGTTTTCGCCTGAATCCTCAGCACACAAGTTCCACTTCGGACACTACCTATCACAGGTACCTTACATTACAAACGGGCCACAATGACAGTGGACCCTGCTGAGATTGTTAAGGCGATTTCACGTCAGGGACAATTGATTGGAGCTCATGAACAGCATCTTTCTTCCCTGGACGCCAAGTTAGATGAACTTTGTACTATGCTTAAATCTTGTTTGCCTGCTTCCTCTGCAACGTTTCAGACTCTGGATCCTACTCCTGCTACGATCCAACCCACCTCTTCTGTACCACCCAAACTTCCTATGCCTGACAAATTTGGTGGTGATACTGAGGACTGCAGAGGCTTTTTAAATGTTTGCCGTTTGCATTTCCGCAACAACCCTGGGACCTTTAGCACTTCTTTTGCCAAAGTGACTTTTGTAATTTCCTTGTTAAAGGGGAAGGCCCTGGCCTGGGTCTCTCCTTATCTGGAACGCAATGATCCTGTGCTGCAAGACGCTGACAAATTTCTGGCTTCTCTCCAGACTGTATTTGACAAGCCAGATAGAGCTTCTGCAGCTGAGTACTCACTCTTGGACATGCAACAAGGCACCAGGTCTGTGGCACAATATGCTATTGAGTTTCGTACCCTTGCTGCTGAGACTACTTGGGACTCAAGGGCATTACGTGCAGCCTTCCGAAAGGGTCTTGCAGATCGCATCAAAGACGAATTAGTCTATAAGGATTCCCCAGAAGACCTAGAGAAATTCATAGAGCTCTGTGTTCGTCTGGATGTCCGGTATCATGAAAGGTGCCAAGAGAGACTTAGAACTCGCAAGTTTCCTCGGCCAGTCTACCGTTTGGCCCCTAACTTCCAAGCACCACCTCAGCCAGAACCTGAAATCTCAGTTGAACCCCAGACACCTGTGGAACCCATGGATGTAAGCCGTCTCCACCTAACTGAGTCTGAGAAACAAAGGAGGCGTGCATTGGGCCTATGCCTATACTGTGGACTTAAAGGACATTTATTATTTGTCTGCCCTTCCCGTCCAGTAAAAGGCAGGGTCTAACCAGTGTTGGAGGAGCTGGCTTAGACCTTACAGGTATATCCTCCAAGACCAAGATTACCATTCCTGCAATTATCCATTTACCCTCTAAACTTGTCTCCTGTGAGGCTTTTGTGGATTCTGGAGCTGCTGGCATATTCTTGGACTACACTTTTGCTAAAAAAAATAAAATCCCATTTGTTCCAAAATCTAGACCCCTGAACATTACCACAGTGAATGGACAACCCTTGGGAGATGGCATTGTAAAATTTGAGACTATGACAATCACTAGGCTTGTGCAATTCGTTTCGTAACAAATCGAAATTCGTCCGAATTTAGCAACTTTCGGACATTCGGAAGCATTCGAATTTCCGAACAGAGCAATTACGAATAAAACCGAATCCGAAATAAATTATACCGCAAAATAGCGAATGCCCGAAGGTCTTCGGCATAATTCGTTATGAAAAAAGTTACGAATGTACGAATCCATTCGAAGCACAATAACACTCACTCTGCTCTCTGCTTCTCCCTCACCATGCTGAACTCCCTCTCAAAATGGTGTACAGGGGGCGGAGGCTATAGCCGCATGAAAAAACGAAAGTAAAATACGAGATTTTGAATCCATTCGAAGCACAATAACACTCACTCTGCTCTGCTCTCTGCTTCTCCCTCACCGTGCTGAACCCTCTCAAAATGGTGTACAGGGGCGGAGCCTATAGCCGCATGTAAAAAACGAAAGTAAAATACGAGATTTCGAATCGTTACAAATAACCGCTATGTATTTAGAAAAGTACAAATCCATTCGAAGCACATTAGGCATAATAGGCAGCGTCGTTGTGAGAGAGACACGGAAAATTACGAATCAACGAACCCAAAAAAAGTTACGAAAGTAGGAGTTGTGTCCAGAATCAACGAAAAACAACGTACTCTACCGAAAGTACGAATTATAAAGCAACAAAAAATTCAACGAAAAATGTCGCTTGCAAAAATACGAATGAGTCCGAACACGAAAAATCCCGTCTAGCAAAATTACGAATGATTACGAATCAACAGGACCGGAAAGAAACGAACCGAAACGGAACGAATTTTTCCGTTGTGCACAAGTCTAACAATCACCCTTCAGGTAGGCATACTCCACAAAGAGGAAGTTGTCTTGTCTCTTATTGATTCTCCACTTCTGCCTGTTATCCTTGGTTACCCATGGTTACAACAACATAACCCTTCTTTTGATTGGGAAAATGGAGAACTAACCTCTTGGGGGTCGTTCTGTCATTCAAACTGTTTGTCTCAACCCAAAAGACTTCCTGCTTGTATGTTGGCTTCCGTGGCCGTCCCACCTACCTTGCCTCATGAATACCATGCGTTTGCAGACGTATTTTGCAAGCAAAAGGCAGAGGTTTTACCTCCACATCGTTCTTTTGACTGTGCAATTAAATTGATTCCTGGAGCACCTCTTCCCAAAGGAAGGACCTATCCCCTGTCTTTGCCTGAACAAAAATCCATGGAGGAATACGTAAAAGACAACTTGGAAAGAGGTTTTATCCGACCCTCTTCTTCTCCAGTAGGGGCAGGTTTTTTCTTTGTTGAAAAAAAAGATGGGGGTCTTCGACCATGCATAGACTATCGAGGGTTAAATCAAATCACTGTAAAAGACTCCTACCCTTTGCCTCTCATTCTTGAACTGTTTGATGTACTTAAGGGGGCTGTTATCTTCTCCAAGCTAGACCTACGAGGGGCTTATAATCTAATTCGAATTAAAGACGGGGACGAGTGGAAGACAGCATTGAACACTCGTAATGGACATTTTGAATATCTGGTTATGCCATTTGGGTTGTGTAACGCCCCTGCTGTCTTCCAACGTTTCATGAATGAAATTTTTCATGATTTCAGCAACAGTTTTGTGATCATCTACTTGGACGACATTTTAATCTTTTCCAAGACTCATCTAGAGCACATCTCGCATGTAAAGCAGGTATTGCAACGACTGAGAGAAAACCATCTTTACGCAAAGATTGAGAAATGCAGTCTCCATCAAAGCCGTATTCCTTTCCTTGGATACATTATAAGTGCTGCCGGTTTCCAAATGGACCCTCAAAAACTTTCCGCTGTCTTGCAATGGCCCCAACCGACCACTTTAAGAGGGCTCCAAAGCTTTCTAGGGTTCGCAAATTACTACAGACGCTTCATCAAAGGTTTTGCCTCCATTGCGGCTCCCCTTACTGCTATGACTAAGAAAGGTACAAATTGCAAGGCATGGTCCTCAGAAGCAGAATCGGCTTTCCAGCAATTAAAAGACATGTTCAGCAAAGCTCCAATTCTTCAGCATCCAAATCCCGATCTCCAGTACATAGTTGAGGTTGATGCCTCTGAGGTAGGAGCAGGTGCCGTGCTCTCCCAGAGACAGCCTAAGTCTGGTAGAATCCATCCAGTAGCATTTTTTTCTAGAAAGTTTTCTCCAGCGGAGATGAATTACGATGTTGGGAATCGAGAACTACTGGCCATCAAATTGGCATTGTCTGAATGGCGACATCTTCTGGAAGGGGCTCCCAAACCTTTTTCTATCCTCACTGACCATAAAAACCTACTGTACCTTCAGACTGCAAGACGTTTGAACTCACGTCAGGCTCGATGGGCTCTGTTTTTCTCCCGTTTTAATTTTGTTCTTTCTTATGTTCCTGGGCATAAAAACAAGAAAGCCGATGCTCTTTCCAGACAGTTTGCTACCTCTGAAGAAGACCAACCTACCGAGCAGTATATAATCCCACCTCACAAAATTGTCGCACAGATCTCTACGGCTCTTTCCCAACAGTTACAAGAAACCCAGAATTGTGTTCCCCAAGGCTTGAAGATACCACCAGGTCGCCTGTTCGTAGCCCCTAGCCTCAGAAAATCTGTACTCCTCTGGGCACATGATGGTGTTTTATCTGGTCATCCTGGTGTCACCATCACTCTTAAGACCTTGCAGCGTCATGTCTGGTGGCCTCATATGAAAAGGGATGTTACTGACTATGTGGCTGCCTGTCCAACTTGTGCTGCTAATAAAGTACCCCGTACATTGCCTACTGGACTGTTACAACCACTTTCAGCACCTCGTCAGCCTTGGACCCATTTGACTATGGACTTCATTACAGACTTACCCAAGTCCGAGGGCATGACTGCTATATGGGTCATAGTGGATCGCTTTTCAAAAATGTCTCATTTTGTGCCGCTCCCGGGATTACCTACAGCGGAAGCACTGTCTACTCTCTTCCTTTCCCATATTGTGAGATATCATGGCATACCTACCAATGTCGTCTCAGACCGCGGATCCCAGTTTGTTTCCCGATTCTGGAGAGCATTCTGCAAGAAACTGGGAGTAACGCTTTCACTCTCTACCTCACATCACCCTCAAACAGATGGTCAAACCAAACGCATGAACCAGACCCTAGAAACCTATCTTCGACATTATGTCAATGCCTTACACTCCAACTGGTCTGAGTATTTGCCTTTAGCTGAGTTCGCCATTAATTCCCGTTGGCACAGTGCTCTTCATACCACACCATTCTACGCAGCCCTAGGCTATCACCCTCAGACTTTTCCCCTACTTCAGCCTTCTTCTGGTGTACCAGCAGCAGATCAGCGGGTTAAAAATATTCTGCTACATTGGAAAAAGATTCGCTTATTACTACGGAAGTCAGCAGGCAAGTATGCACTTTTTTCCAACAAACGAAGACGCCATATACCTCCATATGTGGTGGGGGACAGAGTTTGGCTATCAACCAAATATGTGAGACTGAAACAACCTTCTACCAAATTGGGCCCTTGATTCATTGGTCCTTACAGAATTATTGCTCAAGTCGGGGCAGTCTCCTATCGGTTGAAATTACCCTCCTCTCTCCGGATTCATCCTGTGTTCCACGTTTCCCTCCTCAAAAAAGCAATTTTCAATCGCTACTCCAGAACGCAACAGCTACCTCCTCCTGTTCTTGTTGATGGACAACATGAGTTTGAAGTCTCCAAGATTCTTGAAGACAGGGTCGTGGCCTTCGGTATCTGGTTCATTGGAAGGGATATCCTGTCACAGACCGTTCCTGGGTTCCAGCCAAAGATCTGCATGCCCCTTCTCTTATTCGAGACTTCCATGCCTCCTTTCCCACTAAGCCCCGCTAGGCCCCCGGAGGGGTCCACTGGGGAGGGGGCCCTGTCATGTACCTGGGTGTATTTGAACCGGGATCTTCCTGGCAGTGCCGGCCCAAGACATTGTGCTGCCTGGTACCAAGAATGAAATGCTGCCCCCCCCCCCAAATAAAATAAAAAATCACGCACACCGAAATGCCCCCACATCCATTATTTGATATGATAAATAAAGAGGAACTGTCATGGCTCTATACATGTAAAGGAGTATATAGAGGACCTGTCATGGCTCTATAAAATGGACCTGTTATGGCTCTATTCATGTATAGGAGTATAAAGAGGACCATCATGGCATTATGCGTGTATATAGAAGTATAATGAGGACCTGTCATGGCACTATACATGTATGTAGGAGTATAAAAAGGACCTGTCATGGCTCTATACATGTATGTAGAAGTATAAAGAGGACCTGTCATGGCTCTATACATGTATGTAGGAGTATAAAGAGGACCTGTCATGGCTCTATACATCTATGTAGAAGTATAAAGAGGACCTGTCATGGCTCTATACATGTATGTAGGAGTATAAAGAGGACCTGTCATGGCTCTATACATCTATGTAGAAGTATAAAGAGGACCTGTCATGGCTCTATACATGTATGTAGGAGTATAAAGAGGACCTGTCATGGCTCTATACATGCATGTAGGAGTATAAAAAGGACCTGTCATGGCTCTATACATGTATATAGGAGTATAAAAGGACCTGTGCCTGGCCGGCGGCCGCAATGTCAGCCGTCCACCCACGATCGGTCCACAGAGAGCCAGAACGGGGAACTGTCAATGTAAATAGACAGATCCCCATTATGACAGGGGAGGAGAGACAGATCTGCTGTTCCTAGTGATTAGGAACAGAGATTTCTCTCCTCCTCCAGTCATTCCCATCCCCCCCCACTGTTAGAAACACCTCCCAGGAAACACATTTAACCCCTTCCCTAACAGTGACATTTACACAGTAATCAGTGCATTTTTATAGCACAGATCGCTGTATAGATGTCAATGGTCCCAAAAATGTGTCAAAAGTGTCCGACCTGTCCACCGCAATGTCGCAGTCTCGCAAAAAAAAAATCTCAGATCACTACCATTACTAGTAAAAAAATAATAATAATAAAAATGCTTCAAGTGCATTATTTCTATTATTACATTGTTATATAAAATAAAATAGTTCAACTCACCATTATTGCAGAATCAGTGGGAGCCCCGAGCGTGTCACTTGCCAACGTCACCTGCCTTCAGATGCACATTGTCACCTGCCACACATTGCGGATTGTCACTTGCCACGATGTCACCTGCTACACGTAGCTGATTGTCACTTGCCACGTCACCTGCCACATGTAGCAGATTGTCACGTGCCACCTGTCACACATTGCGGATTGCCACTTGCCATGATGTCACCTGCCACACGTTGCAGATTGTCACTTGCCACGTCACCTACCACACGTAGGGGATTGTCACTTGCCACAACGCCACCTGCCACACATTGCGGATTTTCACTTGCCACGACGTCACATGCCACATGTTGCAGATTGTCACTTGCCACGTCACCTGCTACACGTAGCGGATTGTCACTTGCCACGTCACCTGCCACACATTGCGGATTGTCACTTGCCACAATGTCACCTGCCACACATAGCGGATTGTCACTTGCCACGTCATCTGCCACACATTGCAGATTGTCACTTGCCATGACGTCACCTGCCACACATAACGGATTGCCACTTGCTGTGTCCCAGAGTAAAGGAGGGCAGCAGAGAGATAATGTAATCTCTCTGCTGCCCACACAGTGGGGGCCGAACTGCAGCGATGCAGGGCGGGCAGTGAGAGATGATGTCATCTCTCTGCTCCCCCGCCCGCTGATTGGCCAGCAAGCCCGCTCACCTGCTGACTGTCACGCCCGCTGACTGTTCCCCTGTTCTGCCCGCACGCTCCTTTTACCTGGGCCCGACGCCCAGGTGAATTGAGCGTGCGGGCAGAACAGGTGGAGCGGAGCAGGCTGGCTGGCAGGCGGGCGTCAATTTGCCTCACAGTGAAGCGCGGAGCGGGCGGAACGAGTTGGCGACAATTTGCCTCACAGTGCAGCGGGGAGTGAAGCGGGCAGAACGGGCTGGCGGGCGGAACGGGCTGGCCAGTGGCAATTTGCCTCACAGTGCAGGCAGGGCCGGTGCTAGGCAATTTGGCGCCCTAGGCAAGACCAGCTATGTGCGCCCCCCCCCCAAAAAAAAAATGTCCCTGCGTCCATCATATGTGATGTGCACCAGTAAATTAAGGGGGTGGGGTGGTAGGAAGCTGGCAGGGGGGGATGAAGATTACAGGGGGTGGTAGGAATATGACAGGGGTGGGTGGGTGGTAGGAAGCTGACAGGGAGGATGAAGATTACAGGGGGTGGTAGGAAGATGACAGGGAGGATGGAGATGACAGGGGTGGGTGGTAGGAAGCTTACAGGGAGGATGGAGATGACAGGGGTGGGTGGTAGGAAGCTGACAGGGGGGATGGAGATGACAGGGGTGGGTGGTAGGAAGCTGACAGGGAGGATGGAGATGACAGGGAATATGGAGATGACAGGGGTGGGTGGTAGGAAGCTGACAGGGAGGATGGAGATGACAGGGGTGGGTGGTAGGAAGCTGACAGGGAGGATGGAGATGACAGGGGTGGGTGGTAGGAAGCTGACAGGGAGGATGGAGATGACAGGGGTGGGTGGTAGGAAGCTGATAGGGAGGATGAAGACGACAGGGGTGGGTGGTAGGAAGCTGACAGGGAGGATGGAGATGACAGGGGCGGGTGGTAGGAAGCTGACAGGGAGGATGGAGATGACAGGAGTGGGTGGTAGGAAGCTGACAGGGAGGATGAAGATGACAGGGGTGGGTGGTAGGAAGCTGACAGGGAGGATGGAGATGACAGGAGTGGGTGGTAGGAAGCTGACAGGGAGGATGGAGATGACAGGAGTGGGTGGTAGGAAGCTGACAGGGAGGATGGAGATGACAGGGGTGGGTGGTAGGAAGCTGATAGGGAGGATGAAGACGACAGGGGTGGGTGGTAGGAAGCTGACAGGGAGGATGGAGATGACAGGGGCGGGTGGTAGGAAGCTGACAGGGAGGATAGAGATGACAGGGGTGGGTGGTAGGAAGCTGACAGGGAGGATGAAGATGACAGGGGTGGGTGGTAGGAAGATGACAGGGAGGATGGAGATGACAGGGAATATGGAGATGACAGGGAATATGGAGATGACAGGGGTGGGTGGTAGGAAGCTGATAGGGAGGATGAAGACGACAGGGGTGGGTGGTAGGAAGCTGACAGGGAGGATGGAGATGACAGGGGCGGGTGGTAGGAAGCTGACAAAGAGGATGGAGATGACAGGGGTGGGTGGTAGGAAGCTGACAGGGAGGATGGAGATGACAGGAGTGGGTGGTAGGAAGCTGACAGGGAGGATGAAGATGACAGGGGTGGGTGGTAGGAAGCTGACAGGGAGGATGGAGATGACAGGAGTGGGTGGTAGGAAGCTGACAGGGAGGATGGAGATGACAGGAGTGGGTGGTAGGAAGCTGACAGGGAGGATGGAGATGACAGGGGTGGGTGGTAGGAAGCTGATAGGGAGGATGAAGACGACAGGGGTGGGTGGTAGGA
The DNA here is from genome assembly GCA_029206835.1 of Rana muscosa. NCBI lineage: Eukaryota > Metazoa > Chordata > Amphibia > Anura > Ranidae > Rana > Rana muscosa. The sequence goes on from CM055118.1 coordinate 287,696,858, forward strand.
AGCTGACAGGGAGGATGGAGATGACAGGGGCGGGTGGTAGGAAGCTGACAAAGAGGATAGAGATGACAGGGGTGGGTGGTAGGAAGCTGACAGGGAGGATGGAGATGACAGGAGTGGGTGGTAGGAAGCTGACAGGGAGGATGAAGATGACAGGGGTGGGTGGTAGGAAGCTGACAGGGAGGATGGAGATGACAGGGGTGGGTGGTAGGAAGCTGACAGGGAGGATGGAGATGACAGGAGTGGGTGGTAGGAAGCTGACAGGGAGGATGGAGATGACAGGGGTGGGTGGTAGGAAGCTGATAGGGAGGATGAAGACGACAGGGGTGGGTGGTAGGAAGCTGACAGGGAGGATGGAGATGACAGGGGCGGGTGGTAGGAAGCTGACAAAGAGGATAGAGATGACAGGGGTGGGTGGTAGGAAGCTGACAGGGAGGATGGAGATGACAGGAGTGGGTGGTAGGAAGCTGACAGGGAGGATGAAGATGACAGGGGTGGGTGGTAGGAAGCTGACAGGGAGGATAGAGATGACAGGGGTGGGTGGTAGGAAGCTGACAGGGAGGATGAAGATGACAGGGGTGGGTGGTAGGAAGATGACAGGGAGGATGGAGATGACAGGGAATATGGAGATGACAGGGAATATGGAGATGACAGGGGTGGGTGGTAGGAAGCTGATAGGGAGGATGAAGACGACAGGGGTGGGTGGTAGGAAGCTGACAGGGAGGATGGAGATGACAGGGGCGGGTGGTAGGAAGCTGACAAAGAGGATGGAGATGACAGGGGTGGGTGGTAGGAAGCTGACAGGGAGGATGGAGATGACAGGAGTGGGTGGTAGGAAGCTGACAGGGAGGATGAAGATGACAGGGGTGGGTGGTAGGAAGCTGACAGGGAGGATGGAGATGACAGGAGTGGGTGGTAGGAAGCTGACAGGGAGGATGGAGATGACAGGAGTGGGTGGTAGGAAGCTGACAGGGAGGATGGAGATGACAGGGGCGGGTGGTAGGAAGCTGACAAAGAGGATAGAGATGACAGGGGTGGGTGGTAGGAAGCTGACAGGGAGGATGGAGATGACAGGAGTGGGTGGTAGGAAGCTGACAGGGAGGATGAAGATGACAGGGGTGGGTGGTAGGAAGATGACAGGGAGGATGGAGATGACAGGGAATATGGAGATGACAGGGAATATGGAGATGACAGGGGTGGGTGGTAGGAAGATGACAGGGAGGATGGAGATGACAGGGGGTGATAAAATGTAAGACAGGCCTCAGAGGTAGGGTGGTGGGATCATGCCAGGAACAGGGGGATGACGAGGAGCATGATGATGACAGGAGACAGTAGATGGCATCATAGCATTAGGGCTGTGTGTGAGGTCATCACGGGCGGCTGGTAGCAGGGATGTTCGGGCTCCCTCGTTCAGGGAGTGACGTCACTGGATGCTGTCAGTGTCGGGCAGCGGACCGTCATTCACAGTACCTACGTCTTCCACACTACGGCCGTCCATCCTGGAGAGGAATTCAAGGAGCTGCTCAGCAGCGGCGGCGGCAGCCATTATCCGCGCTCTGCACATGGTACTTGGTAGGAGATTCGCAGAGCGCGGGAGAAGGGGAGGAGCCGGGGGAGGGGAGCACATTGATCCACCTACTGACCCAACAACTGTTGGATGATCGAGGCTGCGTCAAGCTCCCAGTGCCTCTTCCTCCACAGGACTGCGCGGCGGCAAGGACTACTACTGTCACACTTTGAGATAGGGAACCAGTGGCCATGGCTGCGCCCTAGGCGGCTGCCTAGTGGTACCGCCAGCCCTGAGTGCAGGGGGAGTGGAGTGGGCGGAACTGGATAGTGGCAACTTGCCGCTCCCCTGAATGTGCCGCCTGGTACAATGGTACCACCGGGTCCCATGGTAGGGCCGGCCCTGCTTCCTGGTCCCAAAGCTGCAGCCTTACCTGTTGCGCTACTGAGCAGATGTAGACTTTTGGAAATGTCCTCTCAGTATTAAACATTACCTTGGACTCACTAGCCCCACCTACTGCCAGCTGTGGACAATTTTCAATCAAAGCAGCCCTTAAAAAGGAAGTGATGTTATCTCTCAGCGCCCGTTTGTGTGGAATAGCTCCCTGGGTGTTGTGACTGCTTTTTGATCCTGATTTTCGTGTTGAACTTCTGCCTGAATTCCTGACTACTCTCCAGCCTGCTGATTTTGTACTTCACTGCCAGCTCGTGTATGACCTTTGCCTGCCTGACCACTCTCTGGATTTCGATCGTGTACCATTTTGCCTGATCTGTTGCCAACCTAATCTGCCTGACTACGTTTTCGCCTGAATCCTCAGCACACAAGTTCCACTTCGGACACTACCTATCACAGGTACCTTACATTACAAACGGGCCACAATGACAGTGGACCCTGCTGAGATTGTTAAGGCGATTTCACGTCAGGGACAATTGATTGGAGCTCATGAACAGCATCTTTCTTCCCTGGACGCCAAGTTAGATGAACTTTGTACTATGCTTAAATCTTGTTTGCCTGCTTCCTCTGCAACGTTTCAGACTCTGGATCCTACTCCTGCTACGATCCAACCCACCTCTTCTGTACCACCCAAACTTCCTATGCCTGACAAATTTGGTGGTGATACTGAGGACTGCAGAGGCTTTTTAAATGTTTGCCGTTTGCATTTCCGCAACAACCCTGGGACCTTTAGCACTTCTTTTGCCAAAGTGACTTTTGTAATTTCCTTGTTAAAGGGGAAGGCCCTGGCCTGGGTCTCTCCTTATCTGGAACGCAATGATCCTGTGCTGCAAGACGCTGACAAATTTCTGGCTTCTCTCCAGACTGTATTTGACAAGCCAGATAGAGCTTCTGCAGCTGAGTACTCACTCTTGGACATGCAACAAGGCACCAGGTCTGTGGCACAATATGCTATTGAGTTTCGTACCCTTGCTGCTGAGACTACTTGGGACTCAAGGGCATTACGTGCAGCCTTCCGAAAGGGTCTTGCAGATCGCATCAAAGACGAATTAGTCTATAAGGATTCCCCAGAAGACCTAGAGAAATTCATAGAGCTCTGTGTTCGTCTGGATGTCCGGTATCATGAAAGGTGCCAAGAGAGACTTAGAACTCGCAAGTTTCCTCGGCCAGTCTACCGTTTGGCCCCTAACTTCCAAGCACCACCTCAGCCAGAACCTGAAATCTCAGTTGAACCCCAGACACCTGTGGAACCCATGGATGTAAGCCGTCTCCACCTAACTGAGTCTGAGAAACAAAGGAGGCGTGCATTGGGCCTATGCCTATACTGTGGACTTAAAGGACATTTATTATTTGTCTGCCCTTCCCGTCCAGTAAAAGGCAGGGTCTAACCAGTGTTGGAGGAGCTGGCTTAGACCTTACAGGTATATCCTCCAAGACCAAGATTACCATTCCTGCAATTATCCATTTACCCTCTAAACTTGTCTCCTGTGAGGCTTTTGTGGATTCTGGAGCTGCTGGCATATTCTTGGACTACACTTTTGCTAAAAAAAATAAAATCCCATTTGTTCCAAAATCTAGACCCCTGAACATTACCACAGTGAATGGACAACCCTTGGGAGATGGCATTGTAAAATTTGAGACTATGACAATCACTAGGCTTGTGCAATTCGTTTCGTAACAAATCGAAATTCGTCCGAATTTAGCAACTTTCGGACATTCGGAAGCATTCGAATTTCCGAACAGAGCAATTACGAATAAAACCGAATCCGAAATAAATTATACCGCAAAATAGCGAATGCCCGAAGGTCTTCGGCATAATTCGTTATGAAAAAAGTTACGAATGTACGAATCCATTCGAAGCACAATAACACTCACTCTGCTCTCTGCTTCTCCCTCACCATGCTGAACTCCCTCTCAAAATGGTGTACAGGGGGCGGAGGCTATAGCCGCATGAAAAAACGAAAGTAAAATACGAGATTTTGAATCCATTCGAAGCACAATAACACTCACTCTGCTCTGCTCTCTGCTTCTCCCTCACCGTGCTGAACCCTCTCAAAATGGTGTACAGGGGCGGAGCCTATAGCCGCATGTAAAAAACGAAAGTAAAATACGAGATTTCGAATCGTTACAAATAACCGCTATGTATTTAGAAAAGTACAAATCCATTCGAAGCACATTAGGCATAATAGGCAGCGTCGTTGTGAGAGAGACACGGAAAATTACGAATCAACGAACCCAAAAAAAGTTACGAAAGTAGGAGTTGTGTCCAGAATCAACGAAAAACAACGTACTCTACCGAAAGTACGAATTATAAAGCAACAAAAAATTCAACGAAAAATGTCGCTTGCAAAAATACGAATGAGTCCGAACACGAAAAATCCCGTCTAGCAAAATTACGAATGATTACGAATCAACAGGACCGGAAAGAAACGAACCGAAACGGAACGAATTTTTCCGTTGTGCACAAGTCTAACAATCACCCTTCAGGTAGGCATACTCCACAAAGAGGAAGTTGTCTTGTCTCTTATTGATTCTCCACTTCTGCCTGTTATCCTTGGTTACCCATGGTTACAACAACATAACCCTTCTTTTGATTGGGAAAATGGAGAACTAACCTCTTGGGGGTCGTTCTGTCATTCAAACTGTTTGTCTCAACCCAAAAGACTTCCTGCTTGTATGTTGGCTTCCGTGGCCGTCCCACCTACCTTGCCTCATGAATACCATGCGTTTGCAGACGTATTTTGCAAGCAAAAGGCAGAGGTTTTACCTCCACATCGTTCTTTTGACTGTGCAATTAAATTGATTCCTGGAGCACCTCTTCCCAAAGGAAGGACCTATCCCCTGTCTTTGCCTGAACAAAAATCCATGGAGGAATACGTAAAAGACAACTTGGAAAGAGGTTTTATCCGACCCTCTTCTTCTCCAGTAGGGGCAGGTTTTTTCTTTGTTGAAAAAAAAGATGGGGGTCTTCGACCATGCATAGACTATCGAGGGTTAAATCAAATCACTGTAAAAGACTCCTACCCTTTGCCTCTCATTCTTGAACTGTTTGATGTACTTAAGGGGGCTGTTATCTTCTCCAAGCTAGACCTACGAGGGGCTTATAATCTAATTCGAATTAAAGACGGGGACGAGTGGAAGACAGCATTCAACACTCGTAATGGACATTTTGAATATCTGGTTATGCCATTTGGGTTGTGTAACGCCCCTGCTGTCTTCCAACGTTTCATGAATGAAATTTTTCATGATTTCAGCAACAGTTTTGTGATCATCTACTTGGACGACATTTTAATCTTTTCCAAGACTCATCTAGAGCACATCTCGCATGTAAAGCAGGTATTGCAACGACTGAGAGAAAACCATCTTTACGCAAAGATTGAGAAATGCAGTCTCCATCAAAGCCGTATTCCTTTCCTTGGATACATTATAAGTGCTGCCGGTTTCCAAATGGACCCTCAAAAACTTTCCGCTGTCTTGCAATGGCCCCAACCGACCACTTTAAGAGGGCTCCAAAGCTTTCTAGGGTTCGCAAATTACTACAGACGCTTCATCAAAGGTTTTGCCTCCATTGCGGCTCCCCTTACTGCTATGACTAAGAAAGGTACAAATTGCAAGGCATGGTCCTCAGAAGCAGAATCGGCTTTCCAGCAATTAAAAGACATGTTCAGCAAAGCTCCAATTCTTCAGCATCCAAATCCCGATCTCCAGTACATAGTTGAGGTTGATGCCTCTGAGGTAGGAGCAGGTGCCGTGCTCTCCCAGAGACAGCCTAAGTCTGGTAGAATCCATCCAGTAGCATTTTTTTCTAGAAAGTTTTCTCCAGCGGAGATGAATTACGATGTTGGGAATCGAGAACTACTGGCCATCAAATTGGCATTGTCTGAATGGCGACATCTTCTGGAAGGGGCTCCCAAACCTTTTTCTATCCTCACTGACCATAAAAACCTACTGTACCTTCAGACTGCAAGACGTTTGAACTCACGTCAGGCTCGATGGGCTCTGTTTTTCTCCCGTTTTAATTTTGTTCTTTCTTATGTTCCTGGGCATAAAAACAAGAAAGCCGATGCTCTTTCCAGACAGTTTGCTACCTCTGAAGAAGACCAACCTACCGAGCAGTATATAATCCCACCTCACAAAATTGTCGCACAGATCTCTACGGCTCTTTCCCAACAGTTACAAGAAACCCAGAATTGTGTTCCCCAAGGCTTGAAGATACCACCAGGTCGCCTGTTCGTAGCCCCTAGCCTCAGAAAATCTGTACTCCTCTGGGCACATGATGGTGTTTTATCTGGTCATCCTGGTGTCACCATCACTCTTAAGACCTTGCAGCGTCATGTCTGGTGGCCTCATATGAAAAGGGATGTTACTGACTATGTGGCTGCCTGTCCAACTTGTGCTGCTAATAAAGTACCCCGTACATTGCCTACTGGACTGTTACAACCACTTTCAGCACCTCGTCAGCCTTGGACCCATTTGACTATGGACTTCATTACAGACTTACCCAAGTCCGAGGGCATGACTGCTATATGGGTCATAGTGGATCGCTTTTCAAAAATGTCTCATTTTGTGCCGCTCCCGGGATTACCTACAGCGGAAGCACTGTCTACTCTCTTCCTTTCCCATATTGTGAGATATCATGGCATACCTACCAATGTCGTCTCAGACCGCGGATCCCAGTTTGTTTCCCGATTCTGGAGAGCATTCTGCAAGAAACTGGGAGTAACGCTTTCACTCTCTACCTCACATCACCCTCAAACAGATGGTCAAACCAAACGCATGAACCAGACCCTAGAAACCTATCTTCGACATTATGTCAATGCCTTACACTCCAACTGGTCTGAGTATTTGCCTTTAGCTGAGTTCGCCATTAATTCCCGTTGGCACAGTGCTCTTCATACCACACCATTCTACGCAGCCCTAGGCTATCACCCTCAGACTTTTCCCCTACTTCAGCCTTCTTCTGGTGTACCAGCAGCAGATCAGCGGGTTAAAAATATTCTGCTACATTGGAAAAAGATTCGCTTATTACTACGGAAGTCAGCAGGCAAGTATGCACTTTTTTCCAACAAACGAAGACGCCATATACCTCCATATGTGGTGGGGGACAGAGTTTGGCTATCAACCAAATATGTGAGACTGAAACAACCTTCTACCAAATTGGGCCCTTGATTCATTGGTCCTTACAGAATTATTGCTCAAGTCGGGGCAGTCTCCTATCGGTTGAAATTACCCTCCTCTCTCCGGATTCATCCTGTGTTCCACGTTTCCCTCCTCAAAAAAGCAATTTTCAATCGCTACTCCAGAACGCAACAGCTACCTCCTCCTGTTCTTGTTGATGGACAACATGAGTTTGAAGTCTCCAAGATTCTTGAAGACAGGGTCGTGGCCTTCGGTATCTGGTTCATTGGAAGGGATATCCTGTCACAGACCGTTCCTGGGTTCCAGCCAAAGATCTGCATGCCCCTTCTCTTATTCGAGACTTCCATGCCTCCTTTCCCACTAAGCCCCGCTAGGCCCCCGGAGGGGTCCACTGGGGAGGGGGCCCTGTCATGTACCTGGGTGTATTTGAACCGGGATCTTCCTGGTCCCAAAGCTGCAGCCTTACCTGTTGCGCTACTGAGCAGATGTAGACTTTTGGAAATGTCCTCTCAGTATTAAACATTACCTTGGACTCACTAGCCCCACCTACTGCCAGCTGTGGACAATTTTCAATCAAAGCAGCCCTTAAAAAGGAAGTGATGTTATCTCTCAGCGCCCGTTTGTGTGGAATAGCTCCCTGGGTGTTGTGACTGCTTTTTGATCCTGATTTTCGTGTTGAACTTCTGCCTGAATTCCTGACTACTCTCCAGCCTGCTGATTTTGTACTTCACTGCCAGCTCGTGTATGACCTTTGCCTGCCTGACCACTCTCTGGATTTCGATCGTGTACCATTTTGCCTGATCTGTTGCCAACCTAATCTGCCTGACTACGTTTTCGCCTGAATCCTCAGCACACAAGTTCCACTTCGGACACTACCTATCACAGGTACCTTACATATACACGAACATACAATAGTATACATAAATAAAAAACAAATAAATAGTATTTTGGTGGTGTCTTCCTTGCGTACTGGTGGGACCTCTCTTGCGTGCGCACTTCCGCTCGCGACTTAGTGTGGTTTCCGGTTTAGTCTCGGAGTGCGTCGCGTCTATGTGACGTTCTGCGCAGTGATGTCATCATACTTACGCCCTCCACGCCGCCTTGCTACGCAGGTGCGGCGGGATGTTAGACGCCATTTAAAGCCCCTGTCTACTAACGGGGATCTGCACGGGCACTTGACACGGCAGGAGTCGGGACACTTAAGAGATACACAGGTATATATATATATTCTCTTTTTTACCGATACTAAATTCTTTGGAGACAACATCATTTTTGGTGTTCTAACACCCGATGGTAATCCTCCCTTTTTTCTTTTCTTTTTCTACTCTTATATTTATCTAGTTATCCTTTCCTTTTGGAATTAGAACACTGGAATCACATACATATGTGACGTCACTATAAGAGGAATGCATAATCGATGCTAACCTTTTTGACATAAGACTTTCTTTTTTACTGAGTAAACGTCTTATCAAGTTTCTTGTTCCTTCTGTGGATCTAAAGGTTTACAGGTAGGTTAACTATATATATTTCTCTATCGGGTGTAGGCTATAATTATACTGATGGCGGGATGTCACTCAATTTTTTGGGGGGCCTACTGATTCGCCTCTTCTCTCTTCCCCCCCCTTTTTCTTGTCTCCCTGTTTTCCTTTGTAAATGTCCTGCAGAAACCAGACTCATAAAACATATTGAGTTTGTCTTAGCCCTGCCGGTTGTCGCTATTTAGGGACCCTTGTTTGAAGTCCTATGGACCCTGTTCGACCTTGAGCCCTTTATTGTGGGGTGTCTGTTTTTCACCCCATGTCTACAGCAGTACACGTGTCCCATCCACGAACGGAACGATTATTATTTTTTGGAAATACTTGTAAGCAAACATTTATATATTTTTTTGTATATACTATTTATTTGTTTTTTATTTATGTATACTATTGTCTGTTCGTGTATATATAATAGCATATCTATTCAGATTATAATTATGTATTTAATGAAACCTGTCTCTCCATAGATAACCCATGATTTTTATGTCTACAAATCCCCCGAAGAAGGGTATACCGAAACAGCTGTCAGGTCTGACCATAAATGTCTAAATTTCCTTTTTTGAATGTAAACAGTCTTGTGGATCTGTATTTAATCCATGTGTTTTATACTAGATTTTTTTTTGTAAGAATTTTTGTACTCATTAATTAAATCTATATATTTTTTGATATATCCTTGTGTGTTGTCAGTCACTTCCAAAGTCCCACCTCCAGGGGGGTTTTTCTGTTTTCTATGCAATTAGGGATGTGGTGACTTATAACAATTATAATTCTGCAATTGTTGGTTTTCTTTTTCTCCTATACAAATAGGGTAGCAAATACCCAAACCCCCAACTTTTTTCTGGCATTTGCAGTATTATTGTATTTTTATGTACTGTGAGGGGGTTAGCTCGGCAGCGGGTGTGTGTGACCCCCGAGATGGGCTCCCCACACAAAAACAGGCCCAGCAAACGGAGGTTGTGGTTTTCAAAATCAAAAAGGTGCGGTTTATTTTCTATTTACAGTGACAAAACACAGCAAAGCAAAAGAAACATAAACAAAATAAATCCTGGTCAACTTGACCTCTGACTAAACATACAGGTTTCCTAACTAACAACTGGGATCAGCCTAGTGCTGTCCTAGTCCCTAAGTCCCTGGTTTTAAATGTCCAAGCAAATAGCCACACAGGCTTTGTCTCACCGCACAGGGGTTCACTCTCCCTAGACAGTCCACACAGGTCTGGTTCCAGGCATGAGCTAACATCTAATGAAGCTGGGAGTTCTTATAGAGGCCTTAAACGAGCTGACAAGCTTCAGCTGGTCTCATCAACTCCCTGTCTGCACGACGCCCCACACTCTCCCTAGAGGTATGAGTCATCCATGAGCCCACTAGCCTCAGCTGGGCTTATACAACTCTCCACCTAGTTGTATAAGTCGGCGTAAAGCCTGAATCTGGGCGAAATATATCTACCCCCCTGGATGCAACCAGGTGACTTTACCTTCCTGCTGTCACATACCCCCCCCTCTTGTTTTAACCTCGGGGTTGGAACACCAGCAATCATGCATTCATGTACTCGAGACAAAGCATCCACATTCCCCATTTGAACGCCAGGGCGATGCTTTACTGTGAAGTTGAATTCCTGGAGGGCCAGGAACCACCTATTCACTCTTCTATTTGTTTCCTTGTTTTGAGCCATCCACTTTAACGGAGCGTGATCCGTAACCATGTCAAAGTGCCTACCTAGCAGGTAGTACCGAAGGGAATCTAGAGCCCACTTCACCGCTAAACACTCCTTTTCAACGGTGGCGTAATTTACCTCATGGGACTTCAACTTCATGCTGAGGTAAATGACTGGGTGCTCTTCCCCGTTCCAGACCTGGGACAATACTGCTCCTAACCCCACATCTGTCGCATCACTTTGTACGACAAAGTCTTTAGAGAAGTCGGGTGAGTACAACACTGGCTGGCTACATAAGGCTTGTTTCAAGAATTGGAATGCTGCCTCAGCCTCGGGGGTCCATTTAATCATGACCGACCCTTTCCCCTTCATCAGGTTGGTTAGGGGCACAGCCTTAGAAGCAAAGTGGGGAATGAATCGCCGATAATACCCAGCGATTCCCAGAAAGGCTCGTACCTGCTTCTTGCTGTTGGGACGTGGCCAACTCTGGATGGCCTCGACTTTGTTGAGTTGGGGTTTTATTACTCCCCTCCCAATGGTGTACCCAAGATATTTGGCCTCCTCCTGCCCAATGGTACACTTCTTGGGGTTAGCCGTAAACCCCGCTTCCCGAACAGAGTCCAGGACTGCTTGCACTTTTGGCAGATGTGAGGCCCAATCTGTGCTATGGACAATTATGTCATCCAGGTAAGCCGCAGCATACTTCCGATGGGGCCTCAGCATCTGGTCCATTTTCCGCTGGAATGTGGCCGGCGCATTCTGTAACCCGAACGGCATTCTTTTATATTGGAACGCCCCGTCTGGGGTTACAAATGCGGTTTTCTCTTTGGCCGACTTGGCCAGGGGGATTTGCCAATACCCTTTTGTGAGGTCAAGAGTCCTCATGTATCGGGCTGTTCCCAGCCGGTCGATCAACTCATCTATACGTGGCATGGGGTAGGTGTCAAATTTTGTAACTTTGTTCAACTGACGAAAATCGTTACAAAATCGCCAGCTCCCGTCCGGTTTAGGCACCAACACAATGGGACTAGACCAATCACTTTGGGACTCCTCTATCACCCCTAAGTTCAGCATTTTCTGTACTTCCTCCCGTATTGCCTCCCGTCGGGCCTCTGGGATCCGATAGGGTTTTAACTTCATCCTTTCACCGGGCGGGGTAATGATGTCATGCTCTACCCCAGATGTTTGTCCCGGCAGCTCAGAGAATACCTCCTTGTTGCGAAGCACAAACTCCTTAACCTCCTGTTGTTGGGGTTGTGACAAGGTGGCTGCTATTCCAACCTCAGGAATCACGCAACCAGTTTGAGCTGGTGACCAAGTGTCTGCGACTAGGGACTCTCTATCCCTCCAGGCTTTCAACAGATTAACGTGATAGATCTGTTCGGGCTTTCGCCTTCCTGGTTGTCTGACCTTGTAATTCACTTCGCTCACTTTTTCCATTATCTCGTAGGGGCCTTGCCATTTGGCAAGGAATTTACTTTCAACCGTAGGGACAAGTACCAGTATCCTATCCCCCGGGGAAAAGGTACGGGTCTTGGCTCCACGGTTGTACACTCTCTGCTGTGCTAACTGCGCTTGGGCCAAATGTTCCTTCACGATGGGCATTACCTGTGCAATTCGGTCTTGCATCAGGGCGACATGCTCAATCACACTCCTGTGGGGAGAACTCTCACTTTCCCAAGTTTCCTTGGCAATATCCAACAGCCCTCTTGGGTGTCTCCCATACAGTAACTCAAAGGGGGAGAATCCCGTAGAGGATTGGGGCACCTCCCTAATAGCAAACATCAGATAAGGAAGTAGACAGTCCCAATCCTTTCCATCTCTATCCACCACTTTCTTCAACATTTGTTTTAGGGTTTTGTTGAACCTTTCAACCAGCCCATCGGTTTGGGGGTGATACACAGATGTACGTAATTGCGTCACTTTGAACAATTTACACAGCTCCTTCATAACCCGGGACATAAAGGGTGTACCTTGGTCCGTAAGCAGTTCTTTACAAATACCCACCCGGCTAAACACAAGAGATAGCTCTTTGGCTATGGTTTTGGCCGAGGTATTTCGGAGAGGGATCGCTTCTGGATAACGGGTGGCATAGTCCATTATAACTAATATGTACTGGTGCCCCCTAGCGGACTTGATTATAGGACCTACCAAATCCATGGCGATCCTCTCAAACGGGACCTCAATGATGGGTAGAGGGACCAGCGGGCTACGGAAATGTGGCATCGGGGCCGACCTCTGACACACAGGGCAGGAGGAACAATAATTTTCTATGTCCTTCATCACCCCCGGCCAATAGAATCTCTGTAATACCCTCTCTCGGGTTTTCTCTGTCCCCAGATGACCTCCAAGAATGTGCCCATGGGCCAACTCCAACACCAACTTCCTGTAAGGTTTGGGCACCACAAGCTGCTCAACGGTTTCTTCTGCCCTTTTTGCCACCCGATACAGTAGGTCCTTCTCTACGCTGAAGTATGGGTAAGTGCAGGTATTATCTGGGTTCACTAACTCGCCATCTATTTCCACTACGTTTTCCCGTGCCTTTATTAGGGCGGGGTCTTTCAACTGTTCTGTGGCAAAGTTTTCCCTGTGAACCTCAAGATCAGAAAACTCCACAGACGGTAGGTTTTCGTCTGAGGAGGTGGGCTCCTCTCCAGTTTCTTGAGTCTCCCCTGCCAATACTGATAAGGGAAATTCCGGAGAGTCCTCACCACTCTCAGGGGAGTTCTGGCTATCACATTCCTGGTACATAGGGGCACCAGTGGGGGGCTCAGGATCATCCCACAGTTCCCAGAACTTCGGAAAATCCCTTCCCACAATGGCGTCATGCGGTAACTGAGATACTAAGCCCACTGGATGAGAGAGGGTACCTTTGGGGGTCTCGAAACACACTGTAGTCACTGGATACTCTCGGGTGTCCCCATGCACACAAATAACAGCTACCTTGCTATTCCCAGAGACCTCTGTTTTAACTAACTCAGCCTTTATCAGGGTCACAAGGCTACCTGAATCCAGCAATACCACAACATTTCTACCATTAACACACATTTTGCATAAATGTTTCTCAGTTCCTCGAATGGCAGTGCATGTGACTGTCGCACACAGCGACTGACGTCTGCCCGTCAGAAAGTCACACTGCATGGGTTCCTCCACAACCGGGCAATTGGCTGCAATATGTCCCGCTTGCCGGCAGCGGTAGCAAACGATCCTTCTTGCGGCCTCTTGAGCCGCTGATTTCCCAGGCTGTTCTCGCCAAACTTGGGGTAGAGCTCCCACCCTCTCACTCCTTGGAATCCTCTTATCCGCCCCTGGGGATGGTCTGGTCTTAGGGTGGAAAGTCCGAGTGTCTCTGGAAGAGGCCGTCAGGTTCTCTGTAGCCAAGTATTTCTCCACACGATCCACAAGACCATCGGCCGTCTCTGGGTCTCCATGGCTTACCCACTTTTGGATGGCAGTAGGAAGAGCTCTCAAAAACCGATCCATTACAACACGTTCCACAATCTTTGGTGCGGACAAAGTCTCTGGCTGTAGCCACTTTCTGCTCAGGTGAATGAGATCATACATTTGAGACCTGGGGGGTTTTCCAAGCTGGAAAGTCCAGTTATGCACACGCTGAGCCCGGACAGCCTGGGTGACACCCAGCCTTGCCAATATTTCAGCTTTTAGCATCGCATAGTCTTTTGCTTGGTTAGGCTCTAGGTCATAGTAAGCTTTCTGCGATTCACCAGTTAACAGAGGAGCCACCAGTCCAGCCCACTGCTCCTCAGGCCACTTTTCTCTTTCAGCGGTCCTTTCAAATGTGGTCAAAAATACCTCTGGATCATCCTCTCCAGTCATTTTTGTCAATAAACGACTCACCCCAAAGGACGCGGTATTAGTGGGACGGCTTTCCTCACTGGTCTGCGGACGTTGCTGCATTGCTGCTTCCATCTGTTGTTGTAGTCTCTGCTCTTGCTTCTGCAACAGGTCTATGAAGCGGGCCTCAGATTGCTGCTGGGCTTGTTGCTGAGCCTCCAGACTCTGTTGCAAAGTTGCGTTTGTCTGCTGCTGGGCTGCAAGGCTCTGTTGATGAGCTTGCTGCTGGGCTGCGAAGTTCTGTTGTTGAGCTGCAAGGCTCTTTTGCAAACCTGCATTTGTCTGCTGTTGATTGGCATTTGCTAGAGCCAGCTGCTTCAGTATCTCCTCCATGCTGGCTTAAAAAAAAACTGCCACTGGTTCTCCACCAACTGTGAGGGGGTTAGCTCGGCAGCGGGTGTGTGTGACCCCCGAGATGGGCTCCCCACACAAAAACAGGCCCAGCAAACGGAGGTTGTGGTTTTCAAAATCAAAAAGGTGCGGTTTATTTTCTATTTACAGTGACAAAACACAGCAAAGCAAAAGAAACATAAACAAAATAAATCCTGGTCAACTTGACCTCTGACTAAACATACAGGTTTCCTAACTAACAACTGGGATCAGCCTAGTGCTGTCCTAGTCCCTAAGTCCCTGGTTTTAAATGTCCAAGCAAATAGCCACACAGGCTTTGTCTCACCGCACAGGGGTTCACTCTCCCTAGACAGTCCACACAGGTCTGGTTCCAGGCATGAGCTAACATCTAATGAAGCTGGGAGTTCTTATAGAGGCCTTAAACGAGCTGACAAGCTTCAGCTGGTCTCATCAACTCCCTGTCTGCACGACGCCCCACACTCTCCCTAGAGGTATGAGTCATCCATGAGCCCACTAGCCTCAGCTGGGCTTATACAACTCTCCACCTAGTTGTATAAGTCGGCGTAAAGCCTGAATCTGGGCAAAATATATCTACCCCCCTGGATGCAACCAGGTGACTTTACCTTCCTGCTGTCACAGTACTTATTCATATATTTATACTTTATTTTGAGGAATTGAAGATTATAGTTTTGTTATTACATTTAATATATTAATGTGTTAATTTCTTGCTTGGCGTTTCCCCCTCTTTTTTTTTTTTTTTTCGCTCATTGTTGTATACCATCTTGAGTGTATTGGATTTTTGAGATCTATTATGTTTAAATCTAAAGACTTTGAGGGACATATGTCCAGATATAGAGAGCAAGCACAAAAGGAAGCTCAATGCTCTGAAATGTCAGCTCTCTTTTCCCAATTATACAAATTGGTTGAGAAGAAGGCACAATTATTATGGCACATTGAGGGTTTCGAACAATATATCAGGGAGGATCTGAACCAGTTAGGGTTACGCATTCAGATCTTCCCCACTTTTGATAATATCGACAAATCTTTGAAGAAACAATGGGAAAGGAATTTGCAACAATGTAGCTTAACAATGATGAAACTATTAATGGAAGAATACTCTAGAAGAATTTTGGTCTTAAATATAGAAATTGAGAATGTATATATACAATTAAAACCATGTGAAAATTTTTAAAATTATAAAACTTTAGAAGAAAATATCAAAACTCACCTTGACCTCTTGGCTGGCAATGTTTTGCCAGCCAAGGAACAAAAAATTCTGGAGGGATAAGATAGCCTTCAAAGAATCAAAAGCATATCATTGGCAAAGAAACAGTAACCCATGTTCTTGCCCCAAATTTAACAAAATGAAGGGTGCAGTTGCCGACAGGGGATCTAATGTCTCACTTAATTCCTCTCTCTCTTCATCCTCACAGCGCTCTATTCCTGATAAGAGAAAGCCACTTAAAAATAAATGGAAATCACCCGATAAAGGACAAACCAAAAAACAGATGGTAGAAACAATGCCCATCTCTCTTTATAATGGGACTCTCAATACAAAGATAACAGGACCACGTGGTGGCCGATTGGAACCATCTACATCAGGTATTTTATTTCCTCCAAATAATGTGTCAGACATGACCGAACCCATGGCAGAGATGAGCATTGGTTCATCCAACACGGCATCATAGCTAGATAAATATGAAACCAAGGGTGACAGGTTGAACATTATTAACCTGTCAGACTATATACTATCAGACGATGAGAGATCGGTTCTGTCTAGGGGCCTAAATTTCTGTCCAAGTTCAGATCTGGACAAATTTGTGACAATTAAGGACTTACAACTATTCTCAAGAACACTGTTATTGAAAAGTATGTATACTAAAACTGAAGTTCCAATTAAAGATAAAGAGAAAATTTTAACTCAACATGAACAAGATGTACAAATTCTTGTAGATCTTTCCATGGACCAGGGAGGCTCGGATCTTATAGATAGAATCGACTTGGAAAGTTTACTCAGGGGAGATGCACCATCAGTAACCACGAAAAAGGTTATTTTACCTAAGATTCAATCCACGCTAAAAAAGAAATCCGATAAATTTCCAGCTATAGGCACTAATGTTAATCTGGGCGCATTTTTGTCCATGACAACTAGAGACATTAAAAAATTGCATCTCAATCAAAAAAATTCATCGAACTTGACTGAAGGTGAAAAGAAGGCTCTTAATAATCTGATTGAACAAACTCAACTAACTATAAAACCAGCCGATAAAGGAGGTAACATCGTAATCATGGGGAATCTTCAATATAGGGAGATGTGTTTAAAAATATTAAATAATAACGATTGGTATAGACGCATCTCAAAAACTCAGATTACCAAGTTCAATAATGCATTTTATTTGTTGATTGACGATGCATATACCAATAGAACTATTAATCTACAAATTTGGAATTTTATTAGAACTCTTTACCCTAGAATCTTGACTTTTTACAGTCTCCCCAAGGTGCATAAGAACAAAATCATGCCCCCAGGTCGTCCCATTATTTCAGGATGTGGGAGTATCACTGAAAATCTCAGCAAATTTATTGATGAACAGATCCGTCCTTATGTAAACAATCTGCCTTCATTTGTTAAAGATACTATGCATTTACTCAATCAATTGGATGAAATGTCGGTGCCCCCCAATGCCCTACTGGTGGCTGTTGATGTAGAAGCCCTTTAGAGCTCCATCCCCCACCAGCGGGGCATTGGGGTCATTAGACATATTCTGTCCCAATCTCATCGTGACAATCATGCTTTTGATTTATTTTTGCTCTCTGCCCTTGAGCAAATTCTTACTTGTAATGCTTTTTCTTTTAATGGGTCCCACTACCTCCAGGTACAAGGCGTAGCAATGGGGACTTGTTGTGCCCCATCCTACGCCAATTTGTACCTGGGGGAGTGGGAGCAGAGTTTTCTATCTGAAGAGACTCTTCTGCCTTTGACTGAGTCGATTGTCAACTGGAGTCGTTATATCGACGATATATTTATCGTATGGGTAGGTACTCCGGAACTACTGTCTTCCTGTCTGGACGCCATGAATGATAATTCTTATAATTTAAAATTTACCATGACTTATAGTGATGTATCTATCAACTTTTTGGACATCACTGTAATAAAGGATACAAATGGAAAACTAACAAGCGCGTTATATCGCAAGGATACAGCATGTAAACTCCATACTCCATGCTGATAGTGCACATCCGGCATCTCTTGTGAAATCGATACCATACGGGCAATATTTGCGGCTGCGCCGCAATTGCACGAGTGATGTCACCTTTCAAAGAGAGGCCAATGCCCTAAGAGATCACCTCCTGATACGAGGATATTCTCTCAGCAGTCTTAAAAAATCATTTAGAAGGGCTACCCTTAAATCTAGGGATAAATTATTAACTAAAAAACAACCTAGCAGCAAACTTGAGAAACCTGATTCAAATACTGCACGCATTGTCACCAAATTCAGTAGACAAAGTGAACAGATTAGGAGGATTGTCTCCAAATACTGGCACCTTTTGAAGATTGATCCATTGTTGGCTCCATTTGTGCCAGATCAACCATTAATTACTTATCGCAAAGCAAACTCAATAAAGGACAACTTAATACAAAGTGAATATACAGGTGAATTTCGTGCGGACCCCTGTAGGCGACCGGGCACATATCGATGTGGAGGTTGCAGTTTGTGTCAATACATGAACATTGATAACAAAGCAACATTACCAAATGGAAAAATCTTCAGAGCAACTCACTTTGCCAATTGTAAAACGAAGGGAGTTGTCTACTTACTCTCATGCCAATGTGGATCATTCTACATTGGCAAAACCAAACAGCCATTCTTTAAAAGAGCGGCTAGGCATATCACATGCATGAAAAAATGTGACCCAGATCTTCCCCTGGGACGACATATTAAAGACATCCATAACAGCAAAATTCCAAGAATAAAATTCCTAATTCTGGATAGGATACACCCCAACAATAGAGGTGGGGACTGGAATAGAACTCTCTTACAAAGAGAGACAAAATGGATTTTTACCCTGAATGCTACCTCGCCACCAGGGTTGAATGAACTCATAAGCTACCGTCCCTTTCTTGAGGGCTTCTCCTCTGGTGGATGGGAAGAGTAGGAATATAAATCTCAAAACCCTTTCTCCCCCCCCTTCCCTCCCCTCCTCTTTTTTTTTTTTTTTTCCGTTGCGTCTTTGGCTCATGTGTATTTGCTGTATTGGACTCTCGTTGGGTCCCTTGTCCTTCACACGACGCACGTAGGGGATGAGATGTCTGGACGACCAATGTTTTTTGGCCTCTTGACACAATCTCTTTTTTCCCCCTCTTTGATGCAAAAAACTTTTTGCATACATGCGTCGGCGCGCGTCATTTGTCAATTGCTGCCACAGTGGGGCCGCCTCTGGCATTTGATGCGCAGAGGGTCCCTCTTTAGTATGACATGACTTTGTGCCTGACACAATCAATTAATTAACTTTCATCCACCTATATTCCCATATCTGATTCGTAGGATTAAAATTAAAGGGAGAATTTATATATATATTTGATATATACAAATATTGGCCTACTAGTCCTGTTTGGGACACATATGCGCATGTTACATTTCATGCATTGAATGGTTGGATTCGGTCCAATCTTTGATAGATACTATATGTAATTGTACTGTGTGTTTACGACTTTAAAACAAAATACAATATATTCCAACATATTGGTATGGCTTCTTCTTATCCCCTCTTTTTTTCTTTCTCCCTTTCCCCCCTTTTTTCCTATGCTTTGGGTTCAGAGGGATAGGTGGATTTGCATTTTGTGTGCTATTTGCGTTCTTGTTTTGGGGCTTGTTGGTGGTGTCTTCCTTGCGTAATGCGGGACCTCTCTTGCGTGCGCACTTCCGCTCGCGACTTAGTGTGGTTTCCGGTTTCGTCTCGGAGTGCGTCGCGTCTATGTGACGTTCTGCGCAGTGACGTCATCATACTTACGCCCTCCACGCCGCCTTGCTACGCAGGTGCGGCGGGATGTTAGACGCCATTTAAAGCCCCTGTCTACTAACGGGGATCTGCACGGGCACTTGACACGGCAGGAGTCGGGACACTTAGGAGATACACAGGTATATATATATTCTCTTTTTTACCGATACCAAATTCTTTGGAGACAACATCATTTTTGATGTCCTAACACCCGATGGTAATCCTACCTTTTTCTTTTCTTTTTCTACTCTTATATTTATCTAGTTATCCTTTCCTTTTGGAATTAGAACACTGGAATCACATACATATGTGACGTCACCATAAGAGGAATGCATAATCGATGCTAACCTTTTTGACATAAGACTTTCTTTTTTACTGAGTAAACGTCTTATCAAGTTTCTTGTTCCTTCTGTGGATCTAAAGGTTTACTGGTAGGTTAACTATATATATTTCTCTATCGGGTGTAGGCTATAATTATACTGATGGGGGGATGTCACTAAATTTTTTGGGGGGCCTACGGATTCGCCTCTTCTCTCTTCCCCCCTTTTTCTTGCCTCCCTGTTTTCCTTTGTAAATGTCCTGCAGAAACCAGACTCATAAAACATATTGAGTCCGCCTTAGCCCTGCCGGTTGTCGCTATATAGGGACCCTTGTTTGAAGTCCTATGGACCCTGTTCGACCTTGAGCCCTTTATTGTGGGGTGTCTGTTTTTCACCCCATGTCTACAGCAGTACACGTGCCCCATCCACGAACGGAACGATTATTATTTTTTGGAAATACTTGTAAGCAAACATTTATATATTTTTTTGTATATACTATTTATTTGTTTTTTATTTATGTATACTATTGTATGTTCGTGTATATATAATAGCATATATATTCAGATTATAATTATGTATTTAACGAAACCTGTCTCTCCATAGACAACCCATGATTTTTATGTCTACAAATCCCCCGAAGAAGGGTATACCGAAACAGCTGTCGGGCCTGACCATAAATGTCTAAAATTCCTTTTTTGAATGTAAACAGTCTTGTGGATCTGTATTTAATCCATGTGTTTTATACTAGATTGTTTTTTGTAAGAATTTTTGTACTCATTAATTAAATCTATATATTTTTTGATATATCCTTGTGTGTTGTCAGTCACTTCCAAAGTCCCACCTCCAGGTTTTTTTTTTCTGTTTTTCGAATGGTATGGATATTAGGGGAACCCTGCACACAAAATAAAAAAGGCCCTATATACTCTGAACAGCCGTATACAGGCGGTGCATACAAGACAAGGACTGTAGGTTTGTTCTTATGTAGAATCTGTTTGTAATTTTGAACAGGTACATAGTTTAAGTGTAGCTCCAGGCAAAAAATCTATTTTTAAGCTTTTTGGAAAACATAGGGAAGGGTTATCACCCCTGTAACATTTGTTTTGCTGTCTGTGCAGTGTGCACCTGTTCAGAACAGTTCACCTCACTTTCCGTCCTAATGACAAATGTTTTTTGAAAATGTGGGGTTTTTATTGAAACAAGAATTGGTGATAAAGCATCAGTGGAGAGGAGACACTTTTTTCCCATATTAACTCATACAGGAGAGAATTTGCCTTCCTAGGGGTAGATTTCCTCTCACTTCCTGTTGTATCCTTCCGTTTGCAAGGAGGAGTCGTTTGTAAGTTGGATGTTTGAAAGTAGGGGCCTGCCGTATATACTCAGCTGAAATTTGCCCCTTACATGTTGGTGTTGCCACAACACTGTGAGCCCTCACAGTTACTCTTGGTGGGCGCATGAATGGGCCCTGCTGTGAATTATTAGATCAAGAATTGTAATTGCATGCCCCTGTTGAACAGGGGCAGAAAAATTGGGCCTTAGGCACTGGTGCCACAACACTGCAACCCCTCACAGATACTGTACTTGGAGCACAGCAATGAGCCCTGTTGCAAAGTATTGCATCAAAAATTGTAATTACACGCCCCTGTTAAACAGGGGCCGAAAAATTGGGCCTTAGGCACTGGTGCTGGTGCCACGACACTGCAACCTCTCCCAGATACTCTAGTTGGAGTGCAGGAATGAGCCCTGCTGCAAAGCATTGCATAAAAAATTGTAATAACACACCCCTGTTAAACAGGGGCTGAAAAATTGGGCCTTAGCCACTGGTGCTGGTTCCACGACACTGCAACCTCTCCCAGATACTCTAGTTGGAGTGCAGGAATGAGCCCTGCTGCAAAGCATTGCATAAAAAATTGTAATTACATGCCCCTGTTAAACAGGGGCTGAAAAATTGGGCCTTAGCCACTGGTGGCGGCACCCAGAAACAAAAATTTTCTTCCAAGCTATCATCATCAATCGGATCATTGAGGAGGAGGAGGATAGTCTGTCAACATAACAGGACAGTCTCTCAGCATCAGCATCAGTCTTGAAGGGATGTGACATTTGAAAATAAATTAGTCTGTTATATCAGCTTCAGGTGTTTGGTAGCTGGTGGTGATCCAAGACTGGTTCATCTTTATGAAGGTCAGTCGATCAACCGAGTCGGTGGACAGGCGCACCCTGTGATCCGTGACAAATCCTCCAGCAGCACTGAATGTGCGTTCTGAAAGAACGCTGGATGCAGGACAGGCCAGTAGCTCAATTGCATACTGTGCAAGCTCTGGCCAGTGATCCATCCTCAAGACCCAGTAAGCCAGAGGATTTTCGGTGGGGAAGGTGTCCAAGTCTGACCTTGCCCCTAGGTATTCCTGCACAATGTATATCAGACGCTGGCGATGGTTGCTGGAACCGATCATACCTTGGGGCTGCGGACTAAAGAATTGTCTGAACGCATTGGTCAGACGGCCACCTTCCCCACCGCTCCTTCTTTGACTGACTGAAGCCTCAGCAACTCGTTGTCCAGGACCAGGAGTTTGTAACCTCCCAGTCTCTGGGAACGCGTTGCACAGACCTTTCTGCAAGGCCTCCCGGAGTTGTCTCATCCTCTGCTCCCTCTGCGACGGTAAGATAAGGTCCGCAACCTTACCCTTGTACCATGGATCAAGGAGAGTGGCCAGCCAGTAATGGTCCCTGTCCTTGATCCGAAGAATAAGAGGATCCTTCCGCAGACTTTGCAGGATCAGGGAGGCCATGCAGCTTAGGTTAGCTGAGGCATTCGGTCCGGAGTCCTCTGGGTCACTAAGGACGACATGATCCGCAGCCACCTCCTCCCAGCCACGTACAAGTCCACTGGTTTCTTGGGACTGTAAATCATCCCTAAAAGACTGCTGCTGATGATGCTGAGTGCCAGCCTCCACCTCCATGCTGACACAATCCTCCTCCTCCTCCTCTTCCTGTGCGATGGGTGGGACAGAAGGAACACTGTCTGAGTAAAGGAGGCCTTGAGAGCCAAGGAAGTCCTCCTCTTCCTGCCTCTGTTCTGCCTCAAGTGCCCTGTCCATTATTCCACGCAGCGTATGTTCCAACAGGTGGACAAGAGGTACAGTGTCACTGATGCATGCACTGTCACTGCTCACCATCTTCGTGGCCTCCTCAAATGGTGCCAAGACAGTGCATGCATCCCTGATCATGCCCCACTGGCATGGTGAAAAAAAAACCGAGCTCCCCTGACCCTGTCCTGGTGCCGTAGTCGCACAGGTACTCATTGATGGCCCTCTGCTGCGTGTGCAGCCGCTGCAGCATGGCCAACATTGAGTTCCACCTGGTGGGCATGTCACATATAAGGCGGTTCTTGGGCAGGTTCAACTCTTTTTGCAGCTCAGCCAGGCGAGCACTGGCATTATAAGATCTGCGGAAATGCACACAGACTTTCCTGGCCTGCCTCAGGACATCCTGTAAGCCCGGGTACCTGCCCAAGAACCGCTGCACCACCAGGTTAAGGACGTGAGCCACACAGGGCACATGGGTCAGTTGTCCCTGTCGGAGGGTGGAGAGGAGGTTGGTGCCATTGTCGCAAACCACCATTCCTGGCTTAAGCTGGCATGGCGTCAACCACCTCTCGGCCTGCCCCTGCAGAGCAGACAGAACCTCTGCCCCAGTGTGGCTCCTGTCCCCCAAACACACCAGCGCAAGCACGGCATGGCATCTTTTTGCCTGCGTACTTGCGTAGCCCCTTGAACGCCTATGGAGCACCGCTGGTTCCGAGGACAAAGCACAGGAAGAGGCCATGGAGGAAGAAGAGGAGGAGGGGGTGGAGGAGAGAGGTGTGTCACAACCAGTAGTAGCATTTTGAAGGCGTGGCGGCGGAACAACCTCCAACACTACTGCACCTTGTCCTGCATCCTTCCCAGCTGCCAAAAGAGTGACCCAATGGGCCGTGAAAGAAAGGTAACGTCCCTGTCCATGCCTGCTGGACCATGAGTCAGCGGTAATATGCACCTTACCGCTGACCGCCCTGTCCAGCGACGCCAAGACATTGCCTTCCACATGCCAGTAGAGAGCCGGAATCGCCTTCCGTGAGAAAAATTGGCGTTTGGGAACCTGCCACTGAGGAACCGCACATTGCACAAACTCACGGAAGGGGGCCGAGTCTACCAACTTAAAAGGCAGCAGTTGAAGCGCTAGCAATTTAGCCAAGCTAGCATTCAACCGCTGGGCATGTGGATGGCTGGGAGTGAACTTCTTTTGACGGTCCAGCAGCTGGGGCAGGGAAATTTGCCTGCTAAAATCGGACGTCGGTGTACTGCTAGCAGAGTGCCCACAAGTACTTGGCTGTGACACACCTAATTCTACACCTTCATTCCTCTCAGTGCAGGTTTCAGAGAGGACTGAAGGTATAGTGGGGTTGGAGATCCCAGCTGATGCGGTGCAAGGAGAGGTCCGCTTTGTTCTTTGGTGTGGGTCTTTAAGGTAGGCTTGCCAACGAGCTGCATGGCAGGTCAACATATGTCTGGTCAAGCATGTGGTGCCCAAGCAGGTGATGTTTTGGCCACGCGATATACGCTTGAGACATATGCACTCGACTCAAAAAAGGCCCACACCAAAGAACTTTTTGAATAACGGGCAGAGGCAGCGCCCTGCACAGGCGGAGCTCTGCGGTGTGATTCCGTCGGTGTGCTGCCCTTACGCTGGCCCCCCGAGGGCATCCTGCCTCGTTGGAGATGTGCCTCCTCCTCATCCTCCTCCTCCTCCTCCTCTCTCCTATTAGGCACCCACGTGGAGTCAGTGACCTCATCATCCCCTCCCTCCTCATCACTGGAGCCAATCTGGCAGTATGCTGCAGCTGCTGGAACATGACTGCCAGATTGGTGTACTTCTTGAGCATCCCCTCTCTCTGCTCTCATGCTACTGCCTTCCTCTAGCTGGGTATCATCATCAGACCCTTTGAAACGCTGGGCATCCTCCTGGAGCATGTACCCAGCACTGTGCTCAAACAGTTCGGGGGACTCCTCAGGAGGACATGGTTGGTCTAGTGAAGGAGTGACTGATGATGACTGATACCAGGGAAGAGGATGCTTTGGCAGCTGCTTTGCCAGTACCCTGAGCCTGGGTGAGAGAGGATGAGGAGGATGAGGAGGGCTTAGTCATCCACTCTACCAAGTCTTCGGCATGATGCGGCTCAACACGTCCAGCTGCCGAAAAGAAGGACAAGCGTGTCCCATGGCCACGTGCTGATGGCGATGCACCGCGTCCACGACCAGCACTGTTGTCTCTAGACACAGAGCCTGCTTGCCCTCTTTTATTGGCTCCTGACTGTCTGCCTCTCCTTGTTTGCCTTCCAGACATTCTAATGGCCTGCAGGGAGATAGGAAAACCAGCAATAAGGCCTAGCTTCAGGAGTATATTTTGCAGGAATCACACTACGCCTGCTGTAAGTGCTGCAAATGCCTGTTGGTGTAACACACCAGGAAAACACAGCAATACGGGCTAACTTCAGGTGTATAATGTGCAGGAGGCACACTCCGCCCGCTGTAAGTGCTGCAAATGCCTGTTGGTGTAACACACCAAGAAAACACAGCAATACGGGCTAACTTCAGGTGTATAATGTGCAGGAGGCACACTCCGCCCGCTGTAAGTGCTGCAAATGCCTGTTGGTGTAACACACCAGGAAAACACAGCAATACGGGCTAACTTCAGGTGTATAATGTGCAGGAGGCACACTCCGCCCGCTGTAAGTGCTGCAAATGCCTGTTGGTGTAACACACCAGGAAAACACAGCAATACGGGCTAACTTCAGGTGTAATATGATCAGGAGGCACACTCCGCCCGCTGTAAGTGCTGCAAATGCCTGTTGGTGTAACACACCAGGAAAACACATTAATACGGGCTAACTTCAGGTGTAATATGATCAGGAGGCACACTCCGCCCGCTGTAAGTGCTGCAAATGCCTGTTGGTGTAACACACCAGGAAAACACAGCAATACGGGCTAACTTCAGGTGTAATATGATCAGGAGGCACACTCCGCCCGCTGTAAGTGCTGCAAATGCCTGTTGGTGTAACACACCAGGAAAACACAGCAATACGGGCTAGCTTCAGGTGTATAATGTGCAGGAGGCACACTCCGCCCGCTGTAAGTGCTGCAAATGCCTGTTGGTGTAACACACCAGGAAAACACAGCAATAGGGGCTAACCTCAGGTGTATATTGTGCAGGAGGCTTAGCAACAATGACACTGACACTGTCCCCTGCCTATCCTTCTCTCTCCCTGCACACAAGGTTTATCAAAGAATATGACACTGACACTCTCCCTGTCTATCCTTCTCTCTCCCTGCACACAAGGTTTAGTAAAGAATATGACACTGACACTGTCCCCTGCCTATCCTTCTCTCTCCCTGCACACAAGGTTTAGCAAAGAATATGACACTGACACTGTCCCCTGCCTATCCTTCTCTCTCCCTGCACACAAGGTTTAGCAAAGAATATGACACTGACACTCTCCCTGCCTATCCTTCTCTCTCCCTGCACACAAGGTTTAGCAAAGAATATGACACTGACACTGTCCCCTGCCTATCCTTCTCTCTCCCTGCACACAAGGTTTAGCAAAGAATATGACACTGACACTCTCCCTGCCTATCCTTCTCTCTCCCTGCACACAAGAATAGCACAAAGAATATCAACACTGTCCCTGCCTATCCTTCTCTTCCCCTGCGCCGGAACACACTACACAAGGCCGCCGCACTGGCGGCCTTTTATAGTGTGGGGCGTGTGCTAAACCCCCTGAGCTATAATTGGCCACAGGCAACCTGCCTGTGGCCAATTATGGCTCTCCTAGCTGCCGGCGCTGTGATTGGCCAAGCATGCGGGGTCACAGTGCATGCTTGGCCAATCACAGCACCAGGATTGCACTGCGATGGCGCAGTGTATTGTGGGCAGTTCGCGTCACTCGAATTTGGCGCGAACGGCCCAAATCGTTTGATGTTCGCCGAACGGTCGAACAGCCGATGTTCGAGTCGAACGTATGTTCGACTCGAACACCGAGCTCATCCCTACAGGTCACAAAGCAGTGAGTCTGTTGTGGACAGTTTTGGATGCAGTATTGGAGTAAGAACTGTTTTTTTACTTCTAAAAGTGATGGACACTCATTTTTACATTGTATTCCAATCTGATGTTCATCTTTAGGATGGTTGGATCCGGTTCCAGTGTCTCCAGGCATTTGGACCCAGAAGCCTCTTCCATTACAACTATTGAGGCCTATGGATCTCCTAGAATTATCTTTACAGTATCGCTGAGCAAGGAGGCTTTCTGTACTATAGTCATGGTGGGTTAACAAATCCAGAAGGCTGTGAATGTTGGAGATAATAGACCCTTTGTTGGTACTGTCCATTGCAGGTCTGTTTCCTGTCTATCAGCTGCATGTAAGCCTTTTCAAAATAGATATTTTACACCCAAGCTGTTGTAAGTAAATGGAAATCATTTCAAAACAACTCTTGTGTGGCTCTTCAATTCTCATCTGACACTGCATTATTATTTGTGCCTGGAGCTTTTTTAGGGCAATTTCGATCCATCACCAGTCACAAATTCGAAACTCTAGATTGCACCAAGCAGGTGTTCTGACTTATCTTTCTACAATCTGAGCTGAAATAAGTGTAAATCAATAAAGGTATAATATAAAATGTCTATACTACTACATGTAATATGTGTTTAAATGGCCCCTTTTAGCCAGTCAGTCAATCAGGGATTAATTTTAATGAAAATCACAGATGCA
Organism: Rana muscosa; assembly: GCA_029206835.1. Lineage (NCBI taxonomy): Eukaryota > Metazoa > Chordata > Amphibia > Anura > Ranidae > Rana > Rana muscosa. The sequence continues at coordinate 287,724,468 of CM055118.1, forward strand.
AAAATACTGAAAATGACTGAAAAATTCTGTTATTATGTCTTTTAGAGATTGTGCTTAAGTGCCGGTTCACACTGCTGCGCTGTCAATTTGTTCAGTTTTTTCAGTCCATTCTGAGGTGCGAATTTACCGCGAATTTACCGCATTTTTACCACAATTTGGATGCAAACTTCAGGAGTGGGACATAGCTGCTGTTCTAGCCAATGGAATCATAATGTAAAAAAAAAAGGGGGTTAACTTCCTGGTTTTTGTGGAGAATAGTGTGGTGGAATTGGCACATATGTGAACCATCAAATGCGATTCCAGAACGATTTACATTAATGTCTATGGAGACTAAATTCGCAACACGCAACGCTCTAAACTCGCACAAGACCCTTTTTTTCATCGCATCGCATTCGGAGAGGAATCGCAACGCATAGATGTGAACCACCATCATTGAAAACAATTACTTTTTGGATGACATGCGAATCTAGTTTGTGTTTAACGCATCGCATTCGGTATCAACTCGCACAAGTGTGAACCGGCACTAGATCTACTTTAAAGCTGAGCTCTAAGCAGATATAAATGGCACAAATTAAAGAGGCTCTGTTTTTCAAAATGACTTTAAATGCATCCTTTTTAACTTCAAGCAGTGTAAGTACCTGAACTGCTTTATTTAAAAGGAAATAATAAAATAATCAATAAAAATGCATTTTGCATTCACTATAAAATTAGTAACCATCATGTTCAATATATTTTCACCATCATTTAAACCAGTTTAAAGGGTAACTCCATTTTCGTAGGAAAACTATAGCAAATAAAAAAAAAATATAGCACATACCATTGCTACACAAGTCTTATTGTAATGTAATGTTATTAAAAATTACCTTCTCTTTTCAATGTGCAGATGTTGTAATTTTCTATAAAATTCAATAAAATTTGACAACCTGCAGGTGTTCTGTACACAGATGATGTACAGAACTGCCCCAGAAATGTAATTTCCTTACCTGTGATTGACGTAATGATTTTCCCAGAAGTCTGCACTAAGATACAATTCCTATTTTAGGCATCCTATGCAACACAAATTTCATTTTTGGTGAGATACTCTTAAATGGTTCATTAATTCTACATGGCTGCAGACACTACAATTTTCCTTATTAGAACCCTGCATGTGCATCAGCTGATCGATAATAAAAAAAGTCACATTCGGATTCTGCACATTAATTAAACAAACAGCTATTCCTTCAGAGCGGGAGCAGGTATAAATCTGCTACAACATTTGTTAAAATCCTTGCAATGTACATTGATTACCCAGAGGAGATTGTTTTTTTCCTAACAAAGGTTGAGTTACTCTTTAACCACTTGCCGTCTGCTGTCAGTAGATATAGTCGGCAGAATGGCTCCTGTGCGCAAAGCAACGTACAGGTACGTTGCTTTGAAATGCGTGCCTGCCGCAAGCTCCGTGACCGTGCCTGCAGGACCCGCGGACTCGGTGTCCCGCGATCGTGTCATGGAGAGGCAGAATAGGGGGATTCCTGTGTAAACAAGGCATTTCCCTGTTCTGCCTTGTGACAGGACAGTGATCTACTGCTCCCTGTAATCGGGAGCAGTGATCAATGCCGTGTCACATGTAGCCCAGCCCCCCCACAGTTAGAATCACTCCCTAGGACACACTTAATCCCTTCCCTGCCACTAGTGGTTAACCCCTTCACTGCCAGTGTCATTTACACAGTAATCAGTGCATTTTTATAGCACTGATCACTGTATAAATGACAATGGTCCCAAAATAGCGTCAAAAGTGTCCGATGTGTCCACCATAATGTTGCAGTCATGATAAAAATCGCAGATCGCCGCCATTTCTAATAAAAAAAAGAATTAATAAAAATGCCATAAAACTATCCCCTATTTTGTAGACGCTATAACTTTTGCGCAAACCAATAAATATATGCTTATTGCATTTTTTTGTTACCAAAAATATGTAGAAGAATACATATCGGCCTAAACTGAGGAAAATTTTTTTTTTATATATTTTTGGGGGATATTTATTATAGCAAAAAGTAAAAAAAAAATTTGCTTTTTTTTCAAAATTTTCGCTCTTTTTTTGTTTATAGCACAAAGAATAAAGACCGCAGAGGTGATCAAATACCACCAAAAGAAAGCTCTATTTGTGGGAAAAAAAGGACGTCAATTTTGTTTGGGAGCCACGTCGCACGACCGCTCAATTGTCAGTTAAAACAAAGCAGTGCTGAATCGCAAAAAATGGCCCGGTCATTGGGCAGCCAAATCCTCCAGGGCTGAAGTGGTTAAGCAGTTTGAGGATTTTAAACTCCTTCAGGTCTTAGAATCTTGTTCCGCGTATGCTGCTCTGTCATTGTTCCAGACAGGTGAGATCACAAATCTGAACTTCATACTGGGCGAGGACTGACCTACCAGCATAACGTATAGCAAAGAAACATTTTGAATGGGTATTGTAATGGTGCAGCGGCATAAAATGGATGTCTTAGGAAGCCATTTAAGATAGGAAAGAACATGGCACAATTATAAAGCACATCAGTGTTTGGAAGAAGAGCCTGGTGCACCTATCAAATGCATGTGACCTGCCTCTCCCTCAATCATGAACTTCTCTCTGCAGCATTAGGTAGAAAGAACTGTGGTGTACATGGCAGGGGAGCCTGATGAAACGAGGATAGCCTCTCTTACTCCTCCAGCCCTGGGCCTCTGATAGGGTGGACCGGTAGTTCAATAGCAAAGAGTGGCACAAGTGCCTTGCTGGTCTGCTGGATCATGGTACAGGTTAATGGGAGCTACAGGTGTATGATGTGTAGAATCCTCCTGGAGAATGCAAAGCAGGGAGCCGTTCATTATATCAGCAGACTGGTGAGTAGGCAGGTGTATACAAGTGGTGCAAACAAATGGCAACGGCCCCAACCTATAACTGTTTTTTGCAGCAAGGAGCACATGGAAGGATGAAGTATGTAAAAAAACAAAAAAAACTAAGAAAGATTCCCAGTTCACTTACCAGCCAGCCTGCAACAAACCAATTGAACCAGGGGTTTAGTTTGCACACATTTGCAAATATATGCGTAAGCTACAGGGCCACTTGACGGCACCACAGTGTACTGCAGTCCTAACTCTGTGAATTTTGAGAGTCTACAAAGTTAGAGCACATATATAATAATGGATAGATTAAGGGCAGGTATGCCTGGAGGGAGCCCACCCATCCTTAAAAGTACAGGGACGCACTGGACACCCAGCAAAAGCACAATGGCAGCGAAGGTACCCAGTGCGTACCATCACCAAATAACCTACAGTGCAAACAAATGGCAATCACCCCAACCTATAAGTGGCCTGTTTGAGATTGGGCAGATCAAGTACAGAATCAGCAGCAAGGTCCATAAAGACATGGATGAGCAAGTTTGGGGTGGAGGAACATGACTGGCCTGCACAGAGTCCAGACCTCAACCCGACAGAACACCTTTGGGATGAATTTGAGCAGAGACTGCCAGCCAGGCCTTCTCATACAACATCGGTGCCTGATCTCACAAATGGGCTTCTGGAAGAATGGTCAAACATTCCCATAGACACACTCCTAAACCTTGTGGACAGCCTTCCCAGAAGATTTGAAGCTGTTATCGCTGCAAAGGGTGGGCCAACTCAATATTGAACCCTACGGACTAAGACTGGGATACCCTTAAAGTCCCAATACTTTTGGTAATATAGTGTACATTCACAGTTCAAGTGTTTTTGTACATTCAACTGTTATTTTACATTGTACAAGTGACTTTGTACATTGCAGTGTCTTTGTATGTCTCAAACATTCTGAGAATCTCTGAATACACGCTCCCCAGTCTTTTCAATAACTCAGAGGTTAACTGCTTTGAAAGCCATTTAGCACAAATCTTATGATATCCTGAGCACCTCCATCACTGCCTGCACTCATGCATAGGATACTTCCTGAAGATCAGCAGTTTCCTGGATGGTGAAGTGTTCCCGTCTGGAATAAGCTCATCAACTTTGAGGCAGTTGTCATCAGTAACTGAGGATGATGAGTGACCACTCCTTGGCTTGTCCACAATTTCAGCTTTTCCTTTTCACCCAACACTGCACAGTATTAATGTCAGCCCCTGGCTTAGCATTCTTCAACTGAGTGTGGATGTTAATCGTCTGAACCGCCCTACTTAGCCAGCAATTCAGTGACAGTTGTAACCGTAATAAACACAAGTGCAAAAAAATTATATTCAGTTAGGGACAGGGTTTACATCTACTATAACTTTTAAAAGCAGGATCCCTTAATACATTTTTGAAATAGATATCAACCTTAACTGTGTTACATTTAGTTTGCCAAAGCACTGGGATTCATAAACAAAGGCCATTTTTATTTTTCATAAAATACTCCTTTTCAAATGTTCCATCCATTATTGCATCTCAGAGCTGCTGCTCTTCTGTAGCCTTCTTTCAGCCGCTTCCTATCTACATGCACTCCAGCAATGGCTACATGGCATTTCACGGGGCAGGTTTTCTCAAAGGGACAACAATGTACCATGCCTAAGTACTGTGTGTTGAAATTGTCACTTGTAGTCTTATCACAAGCACTGGGAGATAGGGAAAAAAGTGTTGTCACCCTATGACAGTAAAGTTCACATGTGAAACGTAAAGTTCCTGTGTGACGCGTTTAACCGGTTCCTGCCCAGCCAATAGCAAGATCACGCCAGCGAAAACCTTTTGTCGATCTGAGTGGACGTCATATGATGTCTTCCCAGATCGCGGAGTGGCATGATCTGTCACTGACTGTGTCCACCGGGCACTGACTGATCACTGTACCAGCCTGCTGCCAGGACCACGTGACCACTGTAACCAATCACAGCAGGTCAAGTGACAGTTGTAAACAATGGATGGCTTCCTTTCAAGCCATCCATTGTATACAATTGTGTTACTAGCTGTGATTGGTCAGTGTAATCACATGGTACAGACTGGGCCAATCACAACCCATCTGTACTATGTGATTATCTCTGGCCAATCACAGCTAATCACAACAAAACAGACTGAATGAATCAATTTCATTCAGTAAAATACTTGCATAGAGCAATGAAATTCATTGCTCTATGCAAACATGGGGGTTATTTACAAAAGGCAAATCCACTTTGCACTACAAGTGCAAAGTGCACTTGAAATTGCACTGAAAGTACACTTGGAAGTGCAGTCGTTGTAAATCTGAGGGGTAGATCTGAAATGAGGGGAAGCTCTGCTAATTTTATCATCCAATCATGTGCAAGCTAAAATGCTGTTTTTTATTTTCCTTGCATGTCCCCCTCGGATCTACAGCGACTGCACTTCCAAGTGCACTTTCGGTGCAATTTCAAGTGCACTTTGCACTTGTAGTTTGCACTTGTAGTGCAGAGTGGATTTGCCTTTACTAAATAACCCCCATAATGTGTAAAAAATAAATAAAAATAAATAAAAAAAACAAGAGTAGTACAATGTTATTATGGTAACATTATATTGCTCTGGTCAAAATGTGTTAAAAAAAATCATACAAAAAATGAAAAAATATATAATAAAAAATGAAAAAATATATATATTTTTTTTTTCCCGTACTGTCTTCAGTCCTGATCACCGCCACACCTGTTATATGATAATGCTGTACTGCATTGGTGTAAAAAAAAATATATTTTCTTAATTTTCCAAAAACCTATGACAAAAAATTACAACTTCAAAAAACTCACCATGACTCTTACTAAATACCTTGGACTGTCTACTTTGCAAAAAGGGGTCATTTGGGGGATATCTGTACCGCCCTGACATTTTTGGGCCTCAGGAAATTAGATAGGCCGCCTGTACATCAGGATTGATAAATTTTCAGATATATACCATAGTTTGTGGACTCTATAACTTTCCTACAGACTAAATAATAAACACTGATTTGGGTTATTTTCACCAAAGAAAAGGAGCAGAATACATTTTGGCCTAAATTCATGAAGAAAGATTATTTATTTGCAAAATTGTATAACAGAAACAAAGAAAAACTTTTTTTTTTTTAAATTTTGTCTTTTTTCATTTATTTAGCATAAAATAAAAAACCCCAGTGGTGATTAAATACCACCAAAAGAAAGCTCTATTTGTGTAAACAAAATGATAAAAATGTAGTTTTTGGTACAGTGTTACATGACCCCGCACATGTCATTTAAAGTGTGACAGGAAGGGGGTAAAAGTGCCCGGTATTAAAATGGTTAAAGTCACACCGCACCAAAATGTGTGGTACTGTGGTACCATGCGCTTTTGTGAGTGTGATCATACACACATTTGCTAGATGCGTAGGGGTGCGGTTAAGAGTTAATGGCACCTGCACAAGTCTGCAAGGTCCGCCTTATAGCAGTTTTACCTCTACAGGGTGGCACCTGTGCACCAGATCATGTATATATACGTGATCCGACAGTTCCAGTTAGGGTACCGTGTATTCAATGTTTGCCAGCACCCACCGATTGTGAAGGAAAGACACAGAACTGCAATCTGTTTATGTAAATAGGGCAGATCGCCGTTCTGACAGGAGGGAAAGGATGGAATTTGTGTCTCTGCAAAGCAGGGAACAAATTCCATGTCTTCCCATAGTGAAAGCACCTCACACAGTTCATATAAACACTGGCTAGGCACACAGTTAACCCTTTGATCGGTCCTGATGTTTAATCCCTTCCCAGCCAGTGTCATTAGTACAGTGACAGTGCATATTTTTAGTACTGATCACTGTATTAGTGTCACTGGTTCCCACAAAGTGTCAAAAGTGTCTGTTAGTGTCAAAATGACCGCCACAATATAGCAGTCCCACTATAAGTCATGGATCACTGCCATTACTAGTAATAAATAAATAAATTTATTAATAAAGATATTCCACAGTTTGTAGACACTATAACTTTTGCCCAAATCAATCAATATACACTTAATGGGATTGTTTTACCAAAAATATGTAGCAGAATACATATTGGCCTAAATTGATGAAGAAATTACATTTTTTTCTATTTTTTTAATGGATATGGTTTAGACCCCTTTCACACTGGGCAGGTTTTCAGGCGCTTTAGTGCTGGAAATAGCCCTTGCAAAGTGTCTCTCAATCATTTCAGTGTGACTTTTTACACTGGGGCGGAGAGCTTGCGGGACATTTCAAAAAGTCCTGCAAGCAGCATCTTTGGGGCGGGTTGGGAGCGCTGTATTTAGCGCTCCTAAAACGCCCTGCCCATTGGAGTGAATGGGCAGCGCTTCCAAAGCGACCTGAAAAGCGCCGCAACACAGGAGTTTTTAACACCTTCTTTGGGGTTAAAAGCGCCTCCCTAGCGGCTGAAAAGCGATGCTTAAACAGCAGTAAAGTGCCGCTAAAACGAGCAACACTTTACTGTGAACGCGGCCGCGGCCCCAGTGTGAAAGAGGCCTTATAGCAGAAAGTACAAAAATATTGTTTTAGTTTCAAAATTGTCTGTCTTTTTTTGTTTGTTTTTTTTTAACACAAAAAAAAAAAACGCAGAGGTGATCAAATACCACCAAAAAAAAAAACTCTATTTGTGGGAAAAAAGGACATACATTTTATTTGTGTACAGTGTTGCACTACCGTGCAATTGTCAGTTAAAGTAATGCAAAAAATGGCCTGGTCAGGAAGGGGGGTAAATCTTCCGGAGGTCAAGTGCTTAAAGTGTCATTAAACCAAATGATCAAAAACTATCAATACATTTTATATTATATTGCTTTCCAGGCTCCAAGTAAAAAAATAAAATAAATGCACATTTGTTTTCCTACAAAAAGATGTGCATTTGTTTTTTAAGGTGAACTTATCCTTTAAATATCAATGTATTCTAATTGGACCAAGGCAACTCAGGCAAGTTGGTTTTCAGCAAAATTCTTTTTTGCACTAATCTTTATAATTATTTGTTGTTGTCTCCAATTATCTATAATACTTCACTGGAAGAAATAACAAACTAAAAGTATTCCATATAGAAGACCTCTATCCTGTTTGCCATAGGTTAGATTAATACACTGTTCTCCCTGTAATCTTCTATCTGTCCCTTGGGACAAATTGCCCATAGCAGGCCCATGTATAATGTAAGGTTACAAGTGATAATCAGACATAAACAGGACAAGGAGACTGACCTAAGGACAATATCCCAGGGCACAATGCAGCTCAAACAGGATCATTAAATTGTTAGTTATAACAAAGAGCTTGCTGTGTATTAAAGGAGATGGCCCTTCGTTACAAAGATTTCATGTTTAAAGCTGATCACCAGGCAGGTTTAAGCCCTATTCACACTTTGCGATTTGGAATCACGGGCAGAATCACAATGCTCTTGCCCACGATTCCAAATCATGCTGCAATTGCTGCAAAACATGTGATGCATGTTTAGGTGCCATTCATTCTAAATGGCACCCCAATCGTGGTGTGATTTTGCTATGATTGTAGCACTGCAGAATCGCGGCAAAATTCACCTTTAAAAACAGGAGCTTCTTTTGGGCTACAAACACACATAACGCAGCCCATTCAAGTGCTGTATGTGGACTACAAATCCCATAGTCTCTAGTCCATCTTGACAGCAAGAGAGGGTGGCTGCATTCCTACACACAGTGGGACCATGGAGAAGGAACATAGTCACCTTCTAACAGGAATTTGGATCACAGCAGCAAAAAACTTACCTTAGAATGAAGCCCTTCCAGGGACGAGCTGTCACCGCTGACAAGGTTTCCATCTTCACCCGTCTTCTGAAGAAACAGGGCTCTGAAAGAACGGCCCGGGTGGCCGTTCCTTCAGAGCGCAAGCGTTGGTGACGTAGAGGCAGCATGTACAGTAAATATCTCCTAAACGGTGCACATTTAGGAGATATTTACAGTACCTATAGGTAAGCCTTATTATAGGCTTACCTATAGGTACAAATTATGCATGAGAGTTTACTCCCACTTTAAGGCAGTTCTGAAGGCAAATGGGGGTCCAACCTGATACTAGCATGGTGTACCTAATAAAGTGGCCGGTGAGTGTATATAAAAATAAATAATGATGTACTGTATGTGTTCAGGAGCTGTAACTCTATTCCATAGTAGACCTGGGCCGATTATTGGCCGGTATTGGCCAGTTCAACAGAAACCGGCCAACATTCAGCCCATGTGTACAGCAGCCTGTGCAACAGAAGACGGCTGAATGTCCGCTTTCTGTTGAACAGGCATGCTGGAAAAACAGTCGATTGGCATCTGATCAGCAGTCTCAGGCAAAAGCTGAGAGCACTGACCAGTGTGGTCCGGCAGGGGGGGGGGGGGGGCAATCCTCCTGTCAGAACACAATATCTCAGCGGGGAGATCCATGTACTAACAATGCATGGTTAGTACAGCAAGCTCCTCAGTTTTTTTTCGTTCCACCTGCTGAGTTGAATGAAAAAAACTGTCAGTGCGTACTGGGCCTTATTATTCATGATTTTTGAAATTTATGGGCAAGGATCTGCTACCTTGATGTGACCAGTGGTGATGAGGTTGAGTGTGTTCGGAGGACTAGGATTTGAACCAATGTGTGTGATCCAGCAAGGAAGCTGTCACTTGTTCTGGCCAGTCATTTACGGCTTGGGAATTCTCAGTGATTGGCCCTTTATGGTGATGGCTTCCTGGGGGGCTCAGACTTGTGGGCTCAAATCCTAGTCCAAACACGCTTGAGTTCATCACAGGATAGGGGCAGTCGTTTTGTCAGCTGGCAGTTCCCGAAACACCTTGCCAGTCCTTTTTTCCTCCACCTGCGAAACTGGCAGTACACACCCATGATCCACTTGAAGCAATAACCACTCTCTCTCTTGCAGATCACGTCAGAGAGAACTGAACATCCCAACAGACAAGGGTAGTGATGAGGAATTTACATCACTGGAAAGGGGATGCTAGAGGATGAGAAATCTATTGACTTTCCTGGGAAATTCAGATGTGCATATACTGTATTTTAGTCAACTGCATCTCAACTTAACAGCAGCACTTTCTGCAACTCGTGAATATTGGTTCGTATCTACTCCTAGCTATTCATAGATATTCAACTTAAAACCAAATTTGATCACCTAAATCCGCTGTCACATGGCAATCCTAGGGCACCTCTTCCGATTGTCATGAGACAGTGGATTTTGATGGCCCTGGCATAATAACATTATGTCACTTCTGCTGGAACTATTCAGGACTCCTCCTAGTTAGGTTTCTAGGATGTTAGGCAAACTTTGTTCTTTTTGGCTCCTCTGTAATCATTGGAGCAGTTGTTGATTTATTTTGTCTGTTCTGGATTTCATAGGCTGCAGGTTTGATTGCTCTCTCCTGCTTTTAGTTCTGGAAAATAGGAGCGGAGTAAGGCAAATGGGCAGCATGAATATTTATTGTGCTGCAGCCAACCACAATCTTCTTTCTATCAAATGAATCCTCCAGACCTGTTGACTACAAAACAGCAGGGAGGAGGAGGTCAATCCATATGGGGGGTACCAAACTGTCTTCTTCCATTACTCTTGTTCAAAATATCAGAGAAAATATGATGTTTCAAAATATTAGTTCAGGGAGATAAGAGTTATTCCTTCTGATATTACAAACTATTATCTTCATGATTTAAAATGACATGCCCTGGACTTATAGAACTACCCTATCTGTGGCAGTTTTTGGACCCATAATCTGGATGATGCCCTTTTGTGAAACATACTGTGACCTAAACATCAGAACCGGTTGATCCACATAACTTATGGCCAATTCAGAGGCAAGAACTTTTCTCGCACTTGAGGGGTACCACTGCTAAAGGTGATTGGTCAAGGGGGAAGAATCTGCCTCCTTCTCTAAACTATGTAGCATGAAAATGAACAGTGTAATTCATACGGGACTTGTTCTAAACAAGGTGGTTACTGGATTTTCGCCATTGCCCCCTCTCAACAGGATAAAATAATACTGCCAAACGGAAAAGTTTATTTCTGCTTTTCATTTTTTTTTTTTTATAGCAAATAGTCAGTCTTTTGGAGTGGCATTTTTTCTTGTCTTTAGTAATTTTTATTTCTGTACATATTTCTATTTTCTGTGCACTGCTCTTCTCAGGATATTAAATATAAAATGATTACATTGGGTTTCTGTTTACTAAGCCAGGACTTTGAAACTCCTAAAGAGACTGTTGTACTGTTACCCAGTGCCTCTATGCTTGTTTGTTTGTTTTGAAGTTCCCTACTAATTCGTGACCTAAAAAACCTTGAAGCACCACTCCAGTTGAGGAAACCTCTGGACCAGTGTTGCCAACCCCCTGAAGTGAAATTTACTGGCAAGGATGCCAAAATTTCTGTACGGCAGCAATTTCTTACTGGCAAAAATCATGAAAATTGCTGGCAGAGCCGCATTTTTTACTGACGCTGCAAAAAAGTACCTACAATCACTGTTTTTAGTGCTAAACAGTGCAAATATCAATATTTGAACTATAAACACACAGCTAATGCTATTTATCAATGTGTTTAAGTTAAACAAAAGTAAAAAAACATTTTTCTCAATTTACATGAAGGTCAGGTTACTATAACCCGGCCAGCACAGAGTTCCCTCTTACATCAGAGTCTGCAGGATGCCCCCTTACAGTGCAAGGGAACTCTTATGTAAAGGGGAACGCTGCAGATCATGATGTAAGGGGGAACCCTGATGTGGAGGGGGGCTCTTACCTTAGTGTATTCACCTTCCGCAGAGTGAATACACTAAGGTAAGGGGGGGGTATTAATATAAGGGGGAAACCTTTATATCAGTGCCCCCTTACATTATTGTATTCATTCACCTGCTTACATCAGTGACCCCCCCCCCTTAGAATGGCCTGGCGGCACTGTCACTTACCTCCTCTCAGGTGCACAGTGTGGGGCTCAGTCAGACGGCTCCAGCTTGGTGGCTCTGATCTCCTCTCCCCAGTCCACACGTCTGTTTCTTCCCGGGCCGTAACCCCCATCCCGGCGGCACTTCCACTCTTGACTTCTTTCTAGGATCCCCTCAGAGACTGTAGACATGATAAAAGACAAGAGATGGTCAGAGGCTGCGGACATACTACAGGAGGTGGACACTGGACAGAGACTGCGGACATACTACAGGAGGGGGACAGAGGCTATGGACCCACTACAGGAGGTGGACAGAGGCTGCGGACACACTACAGGAGGGGGACAGAGGCTGCGGACACACTACAGGAGGGGGACAGAGGCTGCGGACACACTACAGGAGGGGGACAGAGGCTGCGGACACACTACAGGAGGGGGACAGAGGCTGCGGACACACTACAGGAGGGGGACAGAGGCTGCGGACACACTACAGGAGGGGGACAGAGGCTGCGGACACACTACAGGAGGGGGACAGAGGCTGCGGACACACTACAGGAGGGGGACAGAGGCTGCGGACACACTACAGGAGGGGGACAGAGGCTGCGGACACACTACAGGAGGGGGACAGAGGCTGCGGACACACTACAGGAGGGGGACAGAGGCTGCGGACACACTACAGGAGGGGGACAGAGGCTGCGGACACACTACAGGAGGGGGACAGAGGCTGCGGACACACTACAGGAGGGGGACAGAGGCTGCGGACACACTACAGGAGGGGGACAGAGGCTGCAGACACACTACAGGAGGGGGACAGAGGCTGCGGACACACTACAGGAGGGGGACAGAGGCTGCGGACACACTACAGGAGGGGGACAGAGGCTGCGGACCCATTACAGGAGGTGGACAGAGGCTGCAGACATACTACAGGAGGGGGACAGAGGCTGCAGACATACTACAGGAGGTGGACAGAGACAGCGGACATACTACAGGAGGGGGACAGAGGCTGCGGACACACTACAGGGAGGGGGACAGAGGCTGCGGACACACTACAGGGAGGGGGACAGAGGCTGCGGACACACTACAGGGAGGGGGACAGAGGCTGCGGACACACTACAGGAGGGGGACAGAGGCTGCGGGCATACTGCAGGAGGGGGGACAGAGGCTGCGGACATACTACAGGAGGGGGGACAGAGGCTGCGGACATACTACAGGAGGGGGGACAGAGGCTGCGGACATACTACAGGAGGGGGGACAGAGGCTGGGGACATACTACAGGAGGGGGACAGAGGCTGCGGACACACTACAGGAGGGGGACAGAGGCTGCGGACACACTACAGGAGGGGGACAGAGGCTGCGGACACACTACAGGAGGGGAACAGAGGCTGCGGACACCACCATATTACTGCCCTGACCTGTGAAGAGGTGAAAGGGACACAGGAACCAGAGGAGGATACAGCACACTGATGACGCTGTCCCCTTGTATCCCCCCCCTGTTTCACTGACCTTGAGTCCGTCCTCCTCACTCCTGGCTGGGCCCTGTCAGTGCTCCGAGTCCTCCACAGACCACCTATGATGAGTGCATGGCATGCACTCACTTCAGGTGTCCCGCCACTGCCGCCAGCCACTGTGGCCTTTTCAAAAATGGCGCCAGCGGCGCCATCACGTTACTGCGTGTGCGCCGCCGCCGCTCGGCCGAGTTCCGAATGCGCTCGGCCGGCGCATTCGGAACGGCGCATGCGCAGTTGTATGGCCGGCTCGCGGCCATCTTTTTTATGGGCGCCGGTGCCCATAAACGGACTTTTACGTACAGCCCGAAAAAGGGGTTAAATCGCGGGCTGTACGTAAATCTACGTACGGTTGGCAACACTGCTCTGGACCCCCTGGCCCTCAGATGAAGGGATGCCGGCATCTAAACCAACACAACCAGTGGTATCTCTATCAAGCATCTAGGACGCCACTCTCCAAACTTGACCTACTTGGTTGTATGCAAATTAGTGCCAGTGTGTGGAAATTATCATATCTACCGAAAACAAGGACAGATCCCATTGCCAGCAACAGGGGTCTCTGTGCATTTTTGGTTGCCTAGCAGTCCAGTCAGCTGACAGACTGCAAGTGATGGCATTCTACTTTCAAATATGTGTCTGGTGTTTCTGTGAGCAGTTGGTGAGGTGATTGCTCAAGTATTCCTGCTCACAGGATAACTTGGAGAAACTCAGAATCATGTGGGAATCACCTAGCTGCTTCACAACCCTTAGAGGGCACCAGATTGTATATAAGATTTACAGCTGCCTGCGTGTGTCCTGCTAGTTAGATTTTGTGTGAGTCTCTAGTGGTGGCTGATGGTATTGCAGGCAGTGATAACTGTTTCACAGGCTTGTTTTACCTTCCCAAAAAGAGATCTTTTCTCATCCCTCATCCCTCAAACATGGATCTTGCCCAGTTATCGAGCTGTGGGTCTCTAGAAACCAGGTGGCTGCTGCAGGACATGAGTTTGTACATAATGTTTTTTTTTTTATATCAATAATTTTTATTGAAAGTTTAAAGCATACATAGGATAAAGATTTTTTAGCAAACAAAAAGTAAAGAGATATAAATAATATAGTAAATAATACAAAATAATGTAGAACTGAGTTAAAGAGGGACCCAGTCCCCTGATGTATTAATCAATTCGTTAAGCGTCTTAAGTAGCCCTTTATTAGGTGAGAGAGGGACAATGGTTGGTTTCCACAAACTATGGTCGACCACTAGCAATCTCTCTGTTTGGTTGCAGTGATCAACCTACTACCTTCCCTGAGGTCCCCTCCTTTGTATAATAGTATTAGTAGTGCAAAGTGCCCCTACTCCTATGAAATATCATGTTGCTAGTAACTACATCAGTAGGAACCAAGAAAGAGAAAAAGGATAAAAGAAAATAAAATCAAACATATGAAATAACTTTAAGCTTAACTAAAGTTGTAACGTATGCCCTAATTAGCTTGCATTAGTTTATTTGCTTGTTATACCAGTCTTGCCAAGGTGCCCATAACTTGGACATCTTGTCAATTTGCCCCCTTGCTGAAGCATGGAGAATTTCATATGTACTATGTGTTTGTACAGTAGTTATAACTTCTGGGAATTTTGGGGCTTCAATGTTCTTCCAGTGTCTAAGTATAGTTAGGCGTGTGGCCATTAATATATGTGCTGATACAGTCCTAAGTGCCACAGGTACAGAGTCCAACTCCAAAGAGAGTATGGCCATTTCGGAGCGTAAGGGTAAAGTGATATGTGAAATAGTTCGTATTAGTCTCTCAATCTGCATCCACAAAGGTTTAACCTTCGGGCATGACCACAATATGTGGAACAGTGTTCCCCTCTCTCCACATAATCTCCAGCACCCTGAGGAAGTGCCTGGGAAGATTTTTGACAATCTATGTGGGGTAAGGTACCATCGAAGCAAGATTTTCTGGTGCATTTCCCACAAATTTGTACTCTTGGTAGCAGTTAAGTGAAGTTTGATAGCCCTCTCCCACTTTTTAGCAGTGAATGTCAGACCAATGTCTTTTTCCCATGCCAAAATGTTTGGGGTTTTAATTAAGATGTCCTTGCTCTGTAGCGCCCTGTAAATGATTGATATCCCTTTGGAACCTTTTGTGTCTTGTTGGTAAAAATCAGTTAATTTCTTTGGAAGTTGGGTAAACAGAGTAGGGATCTTCCTAATTACTTGAGTTAGTTGAATATACCTATAATGCTCCCTCAGTGGCAGGCTAAATTCTTGTCGTAGTAAGTGAAATGGTTTAATTTTGGAGTGAGTAATTATATCTTCCAAATGTTGAATACCCTGAAAATTCCATGTGTTAAGATTTATATCTGGAATAATGTGGCGGACTGCCAGTATGTTAAGGTTCAGGGGGATCAGCTCTTCCTCCCATGATTGTGCTGTACAAAGATGGGCCCATGCCCTCAGTGAAGCTAGTATGGGTGGCGATAGATTCCTGTCAAGAGATTTGCAATGATGAGCTGTCATCAAAAAATCAGCCAAGTTGTCTGTCTGTATTTGTGTGGCTTCTAGTTTTTTCCATAAGTGGATGCAGTTAGGACTTAGCCAGACTTTGATCTGGGCTAATATTGAAGCAAAATAATAATCCTGCAGTACAACATGGCCTATGCCCCCCGCCGCTCCATTCCTCACCAATTTGCCAAACGCGCACCTCGCCCTCCTCCCCTGCCACAAATAGTTGTTCAGGATCGATTGAAGGGAGGCAAAGTACGCACCAGGCAGAGGTATCGGGAGAGTCCTGAACAAATATAGCAGCTGAGGCAAGACCATCATCTTGAAGGCCGCCAATCTACCCAGCCAGGACAATTCAGAGTGAGTAATTTTGTTCAATTTGTTTCGAAAGGAGTTCAGGAATGGAGTGTAGTTAGCATTGATTAGTTCAGTTGTATCCTTAGTTAATGTTATGCCCAGATATCCTAAACCCCCATCTGACCACGCATAAGGGTACTTGGTCTGTAGTTCTGTTTTATTTTCTGGAGCTAAGCCTAATCCCATCAGATAGGATTTTGTTTCGTTCACCTTATAGTAGGAAATTAATGAGAAGGTCTGTAGTGCATTGTGAACATTGGCCAGGGAGTCTTCTACCTTAGTTAAGAACAAAATTATGTCGTCGGCAAATAAACTAATGACATGTTTCCTGTTACCCACTTGCAAACCTGCTATTCGGGGGTGTTCTCTCACGTACATGGCCAGAGGTTCCATCAACAAGTTAAAAATGAGCGGCGATAATGGGCACCCTTGGCACGTGCCATTTGTTATGTCAAAGGGAGTTGACAGAGCACCTGCAATGTAAACCTGAGCTGAAGGAAGTGTGTATAACGCCTTTATTGCAGAAAGTATGAGGCCCCCAAAACCAAACCTGCTCAGAACCTCTGTAAGGTATCCCCAATGAATTCTATCGAACGCCTTCTCCGCATCCAGCGAGAGGAGCAGAGAAGGCGTTCCCCTCCTCTTAGCAATGTGTATTAGGTTCACCAGACGTCTAGTGGCATCAGCTGTTTGTCTCCCCTTAATGAATCCAGACTGGTCCATATCCACGATGTCAGGTAGGATATCCACCAATCTAGTAGCTATAAGTTTGGCATATATCTTGACATCATTATTCAGTAATGATATTGGTCTAAAGTTTTGTGGCACATCTGGAGATTTCCCTGGTTTAGGCAAAGCTATGATTGTAGCAGTTAGCATTTCAGGAGGGAAAGAGGAAGATGCAGCAGCTAAATTGAATGTTTTGGTGAGATGTGGGCAAAGAATGTCCTGAAACGTCTTGTAGTATTCCCCTGTAAAACCATCTGGGCCGGGCGATTTGTTAGCGGGGAGAGCCTGGATCGTCTGTTTCACCTCTAGTTCCGATATGGGAGAGTTAAGGCTCTGGAGGTGTTCCTGTGTAAGTTTGGGGAAATTGAGTTTGTCTAAGAATGTGTCGATAGCCTCTTTTGTCGGTTGTGGTGTGTCAAGATCGTCTTTTAGGTTATATAATGAGCTATAGTATTGGCTAAATGCGTCAGCTATTGCTTGGGGGTGAGTTTGCTTGACCTGCGTTTTTGGTTGTAGAATATGGGAGATTTGGGTTCTAGTTCTGTGACCCTTCAGTTTGTTGGCAAGCAATTTGCCTGCTCTATTTCCGCTGGTATAGTATGCCAGTTTCAACCTCCTAGAGGTCTTTTCAAAATCGTCAAGGAATTTTAGTCGTAGTTCTGTGCGAAGTTGTGTTACTTGGTCAGACAATATGTGGGATGGATTAGCTTTGTTTCGTCTATCTATGTCTTCAATTTTGGATATCAGTTGTACGATTTGCTGCTGCATTTCCCTCTTGTATCTCGCCCCCTGCTGCATCATCACCCCCCTCATCACCGCCTTGTGTGCGTTCCATAGAATAAAAGGGTTTGTCACTGAACCTTGATTTACGTCAAAGTATTCACTCAGTTTTACCTGGATGTATGACCTGATCGGACCTTCCTGCAGTAGGCGATGATTGGCTCTCCATAGATAAGTGGATTTTTGAGAGGAAGGGTTCCCTATTGTTAAGCATATCGAGGCATGGTCCGACCATGTGATACAATTGATTTTAACCGACTTACATTTCATCAGTACCCATCTGTCAACCAAAAATAAGTCAATTCTACTATAGGACCCATGACAATTAGAGAAAAAGGTATAATCTCTTTCGTTTGCGTTTAAGCATCTCCAAGAGTCATATAGGTTATGGTTCTGTAGGGACTTCAACAGAGATTGGGGCCGCCTCTTTGGTGAAGAGGTGGAGTCTACATCCGGGTCAGGTGTGATGTTGAAGTCCCCACATATAATCACCCCTCCCCTCTGCACCTTTCTTACTTTTTTCACAATCCTGTGAAAAAATTTGATTTGTCTCACATTCGGTGCATATATATTCGCCACTGTGTAGGTGACGGAATTAATGTCACATATCAATATTATGAAACGTCCCTGAGGATCGCATATAGCTTCATGTAGATGGAAAGTGACTGTGTCTCTTATTGCTATCATCACTCCCCTTGTCTTTGAGGGCGCATTAGCTTGATAGACGTGGGGAAACTGGGGATGTGTGCATTTAGGAGGCGAGTCCTGCAAAAAGTGAGTCTCCTGGACACACAAAATGTCACAATGTTGATGCAAGGCCTCCTTCCACAGAGATCTCCGCTTGGCAGGGTGATTAAGACCCTTTGTATTCAGAGACATAAACTGTACCGCCATGTGCGGGTAATAAAGTTACTTACAGATGGTGGGAGCCGCTGGTTAATTCCTGCAGGTGCTCTGCTCGAGATAGGTCTTTCATGCTCATACTCGGTTAATGTTCTTTCAGCGAGGTATGTGAGGCCGTACTTCAGGCTATTAGGGTAAAAGAGAGTTATTTCAAGAGAAACATGAAAAAGAGAAAAAAAAATAACAATGGCAACTGGCCAAGTAACAGAGTGCATAAGTGTGTGACTCATTATCACTCAAGCGGTAGGTGGGGAAAAGAAGAAAGTTCGGAACAGGAATCCGATCCATTCCAACAGGCACTCTATGCAATCTTCAGAGTGCAATCCAGTTTAGTTGTGAGAACGAGCATTTCTGCGGTCAACAGTGCGCCATTCAGGTTCTAGGTTTTTTGATGTGGGTGGGGGTCCCCGCTGAGGTTGTGGTTGATTATCAGGGACAATTCCCCAGGAGTGTAGCAGTGACACTCCTTTGGCCAGGGAGTCCACAATATAGTCCTTGTCATCTTTTGTGACTATCAGCTTGGTCGGGAAGCCCCATTTATAGGTCAGTTTGTGATTTCTGAGGGCCTTCGTGATAGTATTGAGATTTCTGCGTTTTTGGAGCGTGTACTGCGATAAATCCGCATAGAACTGGAGGTCAGAGTAAGGAGCCGGGATCTGTCCTTTCTGATGCGACACTGCCATCAGTTGTTCTTTGGTGTGATAAAAATGTAATCTAAGGATCACATCCCTAGGTATAGCATCAGAGAGGTATGTAGGCTTCGGGAGCCTATGTATCCTATCCACAGTGAAGTCCAGAGCAGACAGGTCTGGCAAAACTGCAGCGAACAGTTGTGCAGCATAGCTACGCAGCTCCTGATTTTTAACTGATTCAGGGATCCCTCTTATCTTCACATTATTCCTTCTGGATCTATCTTCCATTTCTGCCATCTTAGCTTTCACTGACTCCATATCATCCTCTGACTTCTCACTAGCATCAACCAGGTCATTGATAGTGGAAGCATACTCCTCCATCTTGTTCTCTATGTGAGAGACCCTTTCAGCCACATGTCTCAGTTCTGTGCCAAACTTGTGTACGCATGATACCATGTCTGACTGGAGTGAGCTCCTGAGAGACACCAACATCTCTTTCAAAACTGTATCTAAGACAGGTTTATCGTTTGTGGGGAATGTGTCAATGGAGTCTGGTAAGTCTCTGGTTTCATCCCCTGAATCTATGGGAGAGCTCACCTCATGTCCAGCATCCGCTGCATCCAGCCGGCATCTCGCCTTTTCCGGGCTCCCAGATGAAGGGGTAGCTAGTGGGGAGTGTGGGTTCCTCGGTGGGCTGCTTCTTTTCATGCTCATGCCCTTCTGAGACGAGCGCTGGGAAGAGTTTTGTACAGGTGTGGAGGATGAGCCGGCGCCATCTTGCTTAGGCCCCATAGAGAAGAACGCCGTGAGTTTGGTCGGCCGGTTCCCCTCCTTCTTGCGTCTTGTCATGTTGTATAACGGTTTGTCGGGTCAGCGGGAGCTGAAACGCTGTATTTGGGCAGCTTATTGGTGCCTGGATCGTCCGTTTCAAGCCGTTGAAGTGCCGCTGGTACCGGAGCTCAGCTACAGCATGTCCTCCTCAGTCTCCGGCTAGCTCTGTACATAATGTTTTTGATTGTCTCCTGTGTCCAGATTAGGGAATTTTAGATTCTTGTGATCGTTTTTCAGCATATTGGTCAGTTTTTGAGGATGTGCAGTGAACATTGATACCTTGCGCACCATTCAGCTTTCCTGGTCCCTGGACCTTCTGGACCCCAATTTGTTAGACCCTAAGGGGGCCCCAAGGTTTGTATTATTTTGAAAGTCAATTGGAAGAGTCTATGTCATCAGGGGCACTGGAAGGACCCCTCTACACTGTACTCAAGAGCAAAGAAGACTAGAGACCCAACCTGTGACATGACCACAATTTCAGTTGGGAAATTTGGGCATATATATTTTTTTAAATAAAAAGTAGTAATTAACTAAAACACCATCCATCAGGTGATAGAGGACCCCTTATTTTCTACATAAGGCTTATTCCATCATCGGAGATACTTGTTGTTGATGCAGCCCCAGAGTGGAAACCCTCAACCACATTTTCTGGTTCTATATTAGGTTAAGACTCTTTTGTGATGGAGCTAGGGCAGTATCTCGAAAGTTACAGGCTACACAGCATTCTTTTTATTCTTAGAACTTACTGTAAGTCAGTCCTTCATCACTTACTAAATATGAGCAAGATCCTGTAAGTAATGGAAGGATTCTTCGTCACTCGTGATTTCCAGGTCAGTCAACAAAGAGAAAAAATAAAATTAGGAAGCTGGAGGATTTTATTCACTCAACTCAAATGCAAAGCCCATCTCTGCACATGGTTCTACGGGAACTAATTTATGCACCTGAATTATTTATATTCCCTCCATCGCAGAACCTGGGGAAGTAACCCTGCCCTTCACTTTTCCCTACTCTCCTTCCCCTCCCCGAGCCCCTCCCTCCACGCTTTCTCACTACCCACAGTCTCCACCTTTTTTTCCTCTGCCCTCACTTGTCTCCTCTTTTGTTCTTTCATACATCTGCCTCTTTTCTCCTAAGAACTTCAGAACGACTCATCATCTTGAGCAATCCTAACAGCTCTGAGTGGACGAAGCTGACCTTCTCATCTATGACTGCCTTATCGATAATGGGTATTATAATACACTTGATCTAACCTTCAGAGGTGTCATTTAGGCCTTACGTACACTGCTGCTGGTAAACGGACATTTAGAAGCAGTTGGGTGTTTTTTTTTCAGCTGCCCCTGAACTCTCCTCTATGTTATCTTATCAGTACATGTACACAAGGTCGTTTATAATAGTTTCTAGGCAGTTGAGTTTAAAAGCATTTTTTGGAAAGCAAAAAAATGCGCTCAGAACGGATGTTTAGAGGCATTTGAAACACCAAATGCCTGTAACAGCTTGTAAACACAGTAAATCGCGTTTAGCCACACTTCATTTACAGGCATTTTACATTTTTGACTATTTGAAAAAAAAAACGCTTCTAAACGTTAAACACAGCTAATCGCGCCATGTAAATGCGGAAAAAAATGAATACTATCTGTCAAATTAAATCGTTCAGGAGAGGTTGTAAAACATGCCATGTACATTAGGCCTTATACAACCAGTTGTACTCTGTAGTTATACTATATACAGTAGGTGCCGCCGATATTGTGTCAATCTCGCCGCTTCTAGAGGCGAGATTGACACCCTACGAGCTCCGCCGCGAGAGCCAGCGCCGAGCTGTCTCGTCATCGGGAAAGGGAAAATGTTCCTTTCACGATGAGCGACACGCATTGCCGGTAGACGGAGATCCGACGTGGATTCCCGCCAATACCAGGCACTGTGTTTGGTATGAATCCTGAGCGGGAACTCCACGCCAATTTTTAAAGAAAAAAACGGCATGGGTTCCCCCTCCAGGAGCATACCAGGCCCTTGGGTCTGGTATGGATTTGAAGGGGACTCCCCTAACCTGAAAAATCGGCGTGGGGGTCCCCCTCAAAATCCAAACCAGACCCTTATCCGAGCACGCAACCTGGCAGGCCGCAGGGGAAGAGGGGGGGACAAGAGAGCGCCCCCCCTCCCTTCTGAACCGTACCAGGCCGCATGCCCTCAACATGGGGGGTTTGGTGCTCTGGGGCAGGGGGCGACCTGCGGCCCCCCCACCCCAAAGCACCCTGTCCCCATGTTGATGAGGACAGGGCCTCTTCCCGACAACCCTGGCCGTTGGTTGTCGGGGTCTGCGGGTGGGAGCTGATTGGAATCCGGGAGCCCCCTTTAATAAGGGGGCCCCCAGATCCCGGCCCCCCACCCTATGTGAATGAGTATGGGGTACATCATACCCCCACCCATTCACCTGGTGGAAAAAAAATGGCAATAAAAAAACACACAGCTTTTTAAAGTATTTTATTGCACAGCTCCGGGGGTCTCTTCCGTCTTCGGGGGTCTCCGGTGTCGTCGCCGCGCTCTCCAGTTCTTTCTTCCTTCTGCCGGGCCACCGCTATCTTCTTCCAGCTCTTTTGCTAGCGGGGCCCGGTCTTCTCCGTCGCCTTCTTCCCTCTTCTTCTCTCCGGTTCTTTCTTCCTTCTGCCGGGCCTCCTCTATCTTCTTCCAGCTCTTTTGCTAGTGGAGGCCCGGTCTTCCCCGTCGTCTCGTCCGGCTCTCCGTTGTCCTTCTGCCGGCCCCTCCACTATCTTCTTCCAGCTCTTTTGCTAGTGGAGGGGCCAGTCTCCCCGTCGTCGCCGTCGGCGTCTTCTTCTCTCTTCTCCTCCTCGGTGTTGACTCGTCGCTTCCTTCCACTGTAATGCTTGGTTTTGGCGGTGCGCTCGGTTTATATAGGCTTCTCATGACGTCACAGTCACATATTCCCATGACGTCACAGTCACATGTTCCGGGGCCACCGGGACGTTGTGACTGTGACGTCATGAGAAACCTATATAAACCGAGCGCACCGCAAAACCCAGCATTACAGCGGAAGGAAGCGACGAGTCAACACCGAGGGGGAGAAGATAGAAGAAGACGCCGATGGCGACGACGGGAAGACCGGCCCCTCCACTAGCAAAAGAGCTGGAAGAAGATAGTGGAGGGGCCGGCAGAAGGACAACGGAGAGCCGGACGAGACGACGGGGAAGACCGGGCCTCCGCTAGCAAAAGAACTGGAAGAAGATAGCGGTGGCCCGGCAGAAGGAAGAAAGAACCGGAGAGAAGAAGAGGGAAGAAGGCGACGGAGAAGACCGGGCCCCGCTAGCAAAAGAGCTGGAAGAAGATAGCGGTGGCCCGGCAGAAGGAAGAAAGAACTGGAGAGCGCGGCGACGACACCGGAGACCCCCAAAGACGGAAGAGACCCCCGGAGCTGTGCAATAAAATACTTTAAAAAGCTGTGTTTTTTTTATTGCCATTTTTTTTCCACCAGGTGAATGGGTGGGGGTATGATGTACCCCATACTCATTCACATAGGGTGGGGGCCGGGATCTGGGGGCCCCCTTATTAAAGGGGGCTCCCGGATTCCAATCAGCTCCCACCCGCAGACCCCGACAACCAACGGCCAGGGTTGTCGGGAAGAGGCCCTGTCCTCATCAACATGGGGACAGGGTGCTTTGGGGTGGGGGCGCCGCAGGTCGCCCCCCTGCCCCAGAGCACCAAACCCCCCATGTTGAGGGAATGCGGCCTGGTACGGTTCAGGAGGGAGGGTGGGTGCTCTCTTGTCCCCCCCTCTTCCCCTGTGGCCTGCCAGGTTGCGTGCTCGGATAAGGGTCTGGTTTAGATTTTGAGGGGGACCCCCACGCCGATTTTTCGGCTTAGGGGAGTCCCCTTTAAATCCATACCAGACCCAAGGGCCTGGTATGCTCCTGGAGGGGGAACCCATGCCGGTTTTTTCTTTAAAAATTGGTGTGGAGTTCCCGCTCAGGATTCATACCAAACACAGTGCCTGGTATTGGTGGGAATCCACGTCGGATCCCCGTTCAATACAGTGCTGCGTCTCCTCGCTATTGCAGCGAGCGCGAGATGTGTCGCCACCCTGTCGCCGAGATGTCGGCACCCCTGTCGCCGAGAATCTCCGTGATAGGATCGCAATGAATATACAATGTCGGCGGCACCTACTGTAACTGTTTCTGAAGCTTCAATAAATAAAGAATTTGACAAAAAATATTAATAAAAAGAACCTGGCAGTTTTTTTTTTTTTTTTTTTAAGAATAGTTTTAATATAGACTCAATAGACATCTCATGAATAAAGACAAACATTTGATTGACTTTTGCCATAAGGTATCCGTTTGATTGTCAGCTCTTCAGCCCACACTGCATGTTTTCTCACTGCAGCAAAGAAATGCTTGAAGGCTGCATTTATGCCCCTGTCTTTGATGTGGTAAGGCAAGCCTGAAATTCTCTTCACTGGGACTTCATATATTCCCTTTCCATATGTGAAAGTATGCAGCCGCAGCATCTCAGAGACTGAACAAACACCAGCAGACAGACAGTGGGAAGTGCCGAGATTTCCATCCTGTCAGTGCTGGAGGAGAGAGAGGCATAAGGAGAATGGGGCCCTGGGATTTATATAATGAAGGAAGAACTCAAATAAGGTGCTGAAATGGACAGATTCCGCCGCCATATCCGCGTTCTGCAGCTGTTAGAGTCAAAGTTCACTCTTGGCTGTCAGAACTGTGGTTATTTATAAAATACAGGACTTGTTAAAACCTCTACAATCTGATTAATTTGCCAGATTTTGAGCCTACGGAACAGATGTTGCAAACATAATTTAGTTCACCCCAGCAATATGACAGAATAGATTTAATACAGTTTATTGTTCTATAAAATGTACCCTTAAAGGTCTTTTCCCATTGTTAGTAAAATCTCCCTTTGCGTCAACTCCAGCAGAAGCCATGTATGGCTACAAGAAATGCAAGACATTATTGCGTCCATTTATTCCTTTTTTGACCTTTTTCTGTCAACTAGTGCTTAAATTCGAAGCACTTACCCTTTACCTCTCTCCTGAATAGTATAAGCAGTTGCTTTATAGTGATGATGTAAAAGAAAGATCTTCCATATAAGGAAATCAGCCTCCAAGCTGCATGCAGAAGCTGTTGGCTGCATGGCACAGCCAGTCATCTACAAAGCTGACACAGCAAAACTGTAATAATTATAATTATTACTGATAACACCATGGTGCTCTATAGGGGCAACATACCTTAAAACATATGACAAGAGAGTCCTGCTTGTCACTAACACATAAAGTGTTAGTGTAAGCTGTTGTAAAATACCCCCTTTCAAGCCAGTTACATTTTAAATAAAAATAAAAACCTCAAGCTGTATTTGTACTAGCTTCCTGTAATTTGCAGTGTGACAATGGCCTCGCCTTCCAGCTTACAGGACAATCATTTGAAGTCAGTAAATCAATGGGGTTGTTTAGGTCTGTGGTTAACCCTTTATCCACACAAACAATCCACCGGTAATTGTCTCCCAGCAGCTCTTAGTAATTAGTCATCACCTGAGGCTGGTTGCTGGGAGGATATGTAGTCCTTTCTATGCTAATCCCCCTTGCCTTCGTGTTCTGCCCACGTGCCCCTGTTCTGTGAACCTTGTACCTGTACTTTGTTCCTGATCATGTTCCTGATTCTGTTTCTGATCCTCTGCCTGCCTGCATGTTCCTGCTCCCATGTACCCTTTCCTTGTCCTAGTTTGCTCCCTGCTCACTCTGCCTGATCTCCCATGTATGACCCCGGCTCTGACACTGACTATGCTTTTTTAGTTATATCCTACTGTCTATACATAGTTATTTAATTGGTTTAGGCAGTTTGTTCACTGGTAGCCCTTTCTCTCATTAGATTTTCTGATTTTGGTTTATGGGGTTTTGGTATATTGCTGATGCGTTTGTATTATTGCCTATTTATTGTATCTTAAAAAAAATCAAAATTATTTTATACTATACTTGCGTCTGGTGTTCTCTGTGTAAGTCCACACATTTCTGGTCACACCTCTTTCACAGGATACCAGCATTTGGTATCTGTGACACTCACAGTATCTACTTTAAAAGTTCTGATCTTTTAAGCCTGTGACATCCACTGCCACTCCAGACATGGATGAAACAGTTTAACTAAAGGTAGCTTTCTTTATGAGGCAAGAATGCTTTAATTTAAGATTTAGAACATTAGAGATAAGCTTAGCAATTTTTGAATATTGGTTAAAAAAAGGCAAAATATTGATGCAAGAAAAATATTTACAATAAAAGATATTACAGAAAAAGAAAATGAATTTGAATAGCAACAGTAAAATGGGAATAAAGAAGAAAAGGTCTGTGGTTTTGACAAAGTTCAACTCAATGTAGCATAAGTCCAGTTCTGACAGAGTCACTGGCCCTAAGACCCCTTTCACACTGGGGCGGTTTGCAGGCGTTATTGCGCTAAAAATAGCACCTGCAAACCGACCCTAAACAGCGTGTCAGGGTCACCTGTGGCCAGGTGACAGATGCACACCGTAGGGGGACAGGAGTGCACCGCGAGGTAGTGAACCCTATGGCTGGCTTCTGTGGATAGGAAACTGGGTGGTTGTGGAAAGCGGGACCAGAGGAGCACAACCGGGATCCCAACGGAAGCGAGAGCCAAGATTCCCCAGGGCGCGGAGTCTAAGACCCAGCTGGTCTTCTCCAGGGCCTCTAGTGGTGAGGATGTTACGCTGCAGGCTGGGACCAGGTCGCGGCCCCTGGAGTTTCCTAGCTCACGCCCCGTAGGATAAGGGGAAGCAGCAGCACACGATAGAGAGAACCGAATAACAAGCCGAAGGTCAGGGGCCACAAGCAGACAAGGATAACGAAGGACGAGCCGAAGGTCAAGGGTCACGAGCAGACAGGGATGGTCGGGGACAAGCCAATAACGTAACAGAGAGACAGACGTAGCACACGGCAGGCAGGAACCCAAACACACAATGCCTAACAAACACGTTGATCAGCAAAGCAGGCTTGCAGTGCACAGGTTAATATAGTGTTCAGTGATAGGGCCTGGGGTGGAGTCAGGCTGGGAGGAGATTATAAAGGAAGCCAGGTGAAGGAGGTCTGGTCTCTAGATGAACACAAGAGGAGGAAGGTAAGATGGCAGACAGACATTAATGCATATCCATGACAGTACCCTCCCTCTTATGGGCCCTCCCCTGCCTGGACCCAGGCTTAAAGGGAAATCTCTGATGAAACCTTCTCAACAGATGAGGTGCAGCGACATCAGATGCAGCGATCCAAGACGCCTCCTCAGGACCAAAACCTCTCCAATGCACAAGGTACTGAAGAATGCCTCTGCAGAGCCGAGAATCCAGAACTTGTCTAACCTCGTACTTAAAATTATCCTCAGAGACCGAAAACGAGGTAGGGAGATGACAAGAAGATCTATTGAGGACCAAAGGCTCTCTAGGAATAAGCAAGGGCATGAGAGGATCAACAGGAATCTGAGGAGGGTCCCCTATACCCTTAAAGGGGAACTGGTCATCTTGCACAGGACCATCAGACTGGGCAGATGTCAGTGGAACCCTGAAGTCAGGTTGGTTAGAAGGTGACATGTCGCCGGAGTCAAGCTGAATAGCTGAAGGACAAGCAGAATGTCCCGAACAAGAAAAAGTGAGAGGCTCACTGGGCATGGGCTGGACTGGCATAACTAGTACAGAGGCAGAGTGAATAGCTGAGTCAGGTGTAGCGACTACCTGAATCGCATCGCAAGACGTAGCGACTGCAGGACTTGTAGACAAGCTAGCCTGGCTGTGCGTCCAAGGGTGGTTAGGGACAGAGAAATGTAAATGGTTATGCAACCTGGAATGAATGACCGGCTCAGATTCACAGGGGGCAACCTTGGGTAGGCAGGACGAGGAACAGGAGGGACCCCAAGCCAGGATCTGTCCAGTAGTCCAGTCCACATGAGGAGAATGGAGCTGTAACCATGGGAGACCCAAAATTATAGGCGTTGAGGCCTTGGGTAAGATAAGGAAGGATATCCACTCCTGGTGGAGTGTCCCTACCGACATCTTAACAGGGAGGGTCTGGAAGCGGATAGGTCCCCCTGGGAGAACAGTACCATCAATCGCCAAGACCACCAAAGGCGTGGTGAGGGGCAAAAGAGTAAGTCTCATGGACGATGCGATTTCCCAGTCCATGAAATTACCAGCGGCTCCGGAATCCAGATATGCTGAGACCGAATGAGAAGAAGCACCAACATGAAGGAACACAGAAAGCAGAAGACGAGAAGGGGAAGGTGATATTTCTGGGTCCAATACCCCACTTTCCAGATGAAGTGGACCCGAACGTTTTTCTGGACAAAGAGAGCAAGTGTCACGAAAATGACCTTTGCCCCCACAGTAAAGACACAGACCAAGAGTTCTGCGCCTAGCACGTTCCTCGGGGGATAGCCTGGTCCGACCCAGCTGCATGGGTTCCTCAGCTGGTAGGAGATGCTCTACGGGTCGAAGAGAGGGGAGCTCAGGCTGACTAAGAACCAAGGAGTGCTGGCGTTGCTTTTCTAAAGTCCTCTCCTGAAAGCGAATATCGATCTGGTTACACAAGGAGATAACGCCGGCCAGATCAGTGGGGATGGTTCTTCCTGCTAATTCATCCTTCACTCTATCAGACAGGCCATGCAAAAAGGTTGCGACTAAGGCCTCATTGTTCCAGCTCAACTCAGCCGACAGTATGCGGAAATGAAGCGCATACTGTCCCACAGAAGCAGACTCTTGGCGGAGACGTAAAAGGGCGCTGGCCGCTGAAGAGACACGAGCCGGTTCTTCGAAGATATTCCGAAAAAGTTTCAAGAAGCCAGACAGGCTAGAAACCACTGGATCATTCAGTTCCCACAGAGGGGCTGCCCAGGCTAAAGCTTCACCAGAGAGGAGGGAAATGATATAGGCTACCTTAGCCCGATCAGACAGGAAGTTTTGGGGCTGGAGCTCAAAATGAATCGTGCATTGGCTAAGGAACCCCCTGCAAGCCTTGGAGTCCCCAGAGAAACGGGACGGAGCTGGCAGTTGTAGCGAGTGTGTGGCTGCGACTGGTGCAATAGGTGCAGCCGCTGATTGTATTTGAGGTTGCGGATTCAGGGTTCCCAAGGAGACCTGAAGCTGCTCGAATCGAGAAGCCAGATCCTGGAGGAATCGCATCACCTGGGTCTGATTTGATTCCTGGGTCTCAAGTCTGCGAACTATGCCCTGCAATGGATCATCCGTGGGAAGCGGGATGTCAGCCGGGTTCATGGCTGATCAAACTGTCAGGGTCACCTGTGGCCAGGTGACAGATGCACACCGTAGGGGGACAGGAGTGCACCGCGAGGTAGTGAACCCTATGGCTGGCTTCTGTGGATAGGAAACTGGGTGGTTGTGGAAAGCGGGACCAGAGGAGCACAACCGGGATCCCAACGGAAGCGAGAGCCAAGATTCCCCAGGGCGCGGAGTCTAAGACCCAGCTGGTCTTCTCCAGGGCCTCTAGTGGTGAGGATGTTACGCTGCAGGCTGGGACCAGGTCGCGGCCCCTGGAGTTTCCTAGCTCACGCCCCGTAGGATAAGGGGAAGCAGCAGCACACGATAGAGAGAACCGAATAACAAGCCGAAGGTCAGGGGCCACAAGCAGACAAGGATAACGAAGGACGAGCCGAAGGTCAAGGGTCACGAGCAGACAGGGATGGTCGGGGACAAGCCAATAACGTAACAGAGAGACAGACGTAGCACACGGCAGGCAGGAACCCAAACACACAATGCCTAACAAACACGTTGATCAGCAAAGCAGGCTTGCAGTGCACAGGTTAATATAGTGTTCAGTGATAGGGCCTGGGGTGGAGTCAGGCTGGGAGGAGATTATAAAGGAAGCCAGGTGAAGGAGGTCTGGTCTCTAGATGAACACAAGAGGAGGAAGGTAAGATGGCAGACAGACATTAATGCATATCCATGACACAGCGGCTGCTGTTTCTCCAGTGTGAAAGCCTGAGGGATTTCACACTGGAGCGGTGCGCTAGCAGGACCGCTCCAAAAGTCCTGCTAGCCGCATCTTTGGAGCGGTGTGTTTACCGCTCCTGCACTGCTCCTGCCCAGTGAACTCAATGGGAGAGCGCGGCTATACCACCCGCAATGCGCCTCTGCAGAGGCACTTTGCGGTGGTTTTTAACCCTTTTCCGCTGCTAGCGGGGTTTAAAAACGCAAATGGTACTCATTAACCAAAAATCGCTTGTTCTGTTCCCGTACAAGATTTTTTGGGGGAAATTTTCGCTCAGAAGGTCGGAATCGGCTGTAGAAAGTTGTGTACACACTATACGAAAATCATACAATAGTTCTTTGGATGAAAATTCTCACCCGATTTTCTTATAGGGTGTACGAGCCTTAAAACTGGTGCACACAGAATCTGGTGCAGCTGTGCATAGTAACCAATCAGCTCCTAATTTCAGCTTGTTCAATTAAGCTTTGACAATAAGGGCTGGTTCACACTGGGGCGACAAACGCTCCGACATTGGGAGCTCATGTCGCATGACGTGTGAAAATCAATGTTTCCCTATGAGAGCCGTCTTAACTGGTCCGACACATGTCGGTCCGACTTTGAGAATGCTCCCTGTACTACTTTGGTCCGACTTTGATCCGACTTCAGCCCATTGACTATCATTGAAGTCGGATCAAAGTCGGACCGCAGTCTTGCATGGTCCGACTTTGGCATGCGACTTGTGCTGTACTGCTCTTGAGGGGGAACTCCAGGCCAAATTTTAAATAAAAAGCCGGCGTGGGTTTCCCCTCCAGGAGCATACCAGGCCCTTGGGTCTGGTCTGGATTTGAACAGGCACCCCTACGCCGAAAAAATGGCGTGGGGTGTCCCCCCAAAATCCAAACCAGACCCTTATCCGAGCACACAACCTGGCAGGCCGCAGGGGAAGAGGGGCCGACGAGAGAGCGGCCCCCCCTCCCTCCTGAACCGTACCAGGCCGCATGCCCTCAACATGGGGGGGTTGGTGCTCTGGGGCAGGGGGGCGACCTGCGGCCCCCCACCCCAGAGCACCCTGCCCCCATGTTGATGAGGACAGGGCCTCTTCCCGACAACCCTGGCCGTTGGTTGTCGGGGTCTGCGTGCGGGGGGCTTATCGGAATCCGGGAGCCCCCTTCAATAAGAGGGCCCCCAGATACCGCCCCCCCCACCCTATGTGAATGAGTATGGGGTACATCGTACCCCTATCCATTCACCTGGTGGAAAAAATTGCAATAAAAAAACACTACACAGGTTTTTAAAGTAATTTATTACACAGCTCCGGCGCTCTTCTTCCGACTTCCGGGGGTCTTTTCCGACTTCGGGGGTCTCCGGTGTCGTCTCCCGCTCTCCGGTTCTTTCTTCCGCCGGGCCTCCGCTAACTTCTTTTTAGCTCTTTTGCTAGTGGAGGGGCCGGTCTTCCCGTCGTCGCCGTCGGTGTCTTCTTCCCTCTTCTCCTTCTCGATGTTGACGCGTCGCTTCCTCCCGCTGTAATACTGGCTCTCTGCTCCGCTCCGCATTTATATAGGCTTCTCATGACGTCACAGTCACATGTTCCGGGGCACATGGCCCCAGAGCATGTGACTGTGACGTCATGGGAACATGTGACTGTGACGTCATGAGAAGCCTATATTAATGCGGAGCGGAGCGGAGAGCCAGTATTACAGCGGGAAGAAGCGACGAGTCAACATCGAGGAGGAGAAGAGGGAAGAAGAAGCCGACGGCGACGGGAAGACCGGCCCCTCCACTAGCGAAAGAGCTACCAAGAAGTTAGTGGAGGGGCCGGCAGAAGGACAACGGAGAGCCGGACGAGACAACGGGAAGACCGGGCCTCCGTTAGCAAGAGAGCTAAAAAGAAGTTAGCGGAGGCCCGGCGGAAGAAAGAACCGGAGAGCGCGGAGACGACACCGGAGACCCCCGAAGTCGGAAGAAGACCCCCGGAGCTGTGCAATAAATTACTTTAAAAACCTGTGTAGTGTTTTTTTATTGCAATTTTTTTCCACCAGGTGAATGGGTAGGGGTACGATGTACCCCATACTCATTCACATAGGGTGGGGGGGCCGGGATCCGGGGGCCCCCTTATTGAAGGGGGCTCCCGGATTCCGATAAGCCCCCAGCCCGCAGACCCCGACAACCAACGGCCAGGGTTGTCGGGAAGAGGCCCTGTCCTCATCAACATGGGGGCAGGGTGCTCTGGGGTGGGGGGGGCGCAGGTCGCCCCCCTGCCCCAGAGCACCAAACCCCCCCATGTTGAGGGCATGCGGCCTGGTACGGTTCAGGAGGGAGGGGGGCCGCTCTCTCGTCCCCCCTCTTCCCCTGCGGCCTGCCAGGTTGCGTGCTCGGATAAGGGTCTGGTTTGGATTTTGGGGGGACCCCTCACGCCGTTTTTTCGGCGTAGGGGTGCCGTTCAAATCCAGACCAGACCCAAGGGCCTGGTATGCCTCTGGAGGGGAACCCACGCCGGTTTTTTTATTTAAAATTTGGCCTGGAGTTCCCCCTCAAGAGCAGTACAGCACAAGTCGCATGCCAAAGTCGGACCATGCAAGACTGCGGTCCGACTTTGATCCGACTTCAATGATAGTCAATGGGCTGAAGTCGGATCAAAGTCAGACCAAAGTAGTACAGGGAGCATTCTCAAAGTCGGACCGACATGTGTCGGACCAGTTAAGACGGCTCCCATAGGGAAACATTGATTTTCACACGTCATGCGACATGAGCTCCCAATGTCGGAGCGTTTGTCGCCCCAGTGTGAACCAGGCCTAAAACTTGGAAGCCGATTGGTTACTATGCACAGCTGTACCAGATTCTGTGCGCACCAGTTTTAGTAAATCTCCCCCACGATGTCATGTTTGTAAATGCAGTCTCATTTTTATTTTACCACATGGTACAGACTGATAACCCATAATTGGTTGTGCAGCATGAAATTATAATTTTAAAAATTGTGATTCATCCTCTTACCTCCCACGTAATAGAACTGGTGCTTGGTGATTGGCCACTTAAGTCACCTATCCCTCTCATGACATATATGTTATGACTTAGAGCTTAAACAAGGCTAATTTTTTTTCTCACCCAATGACCACTCATAGTGGAGGGTGATGATAAATATAAGCTTGTATTGGAACTGCAGTTAAAGGTTACTTTGCCCTGCAATTAAAGCTAAGCAGTCAGCCACAAATGCTATCTAGCAAGCACTACAGCTTTGATTAAATTGAGAATGCCCACTAACTCCTTCCCTTATATGCAGCCTAATGGAACTGGGTCTTAATCCTGTGGGGCCACATGTATACGAATACCTACGTTTGTCCTGGGAACAAGCTGCTCATTATTATTTTTTTACAATTTTGTGCAAGTTTTCCTTTGATAATAAACAGTAATGTATAGTTCACCTGGATACACTTTGGATCTCATATTGAGAGTTGACAGGAAAAGATTCCAAGTGCAAATAGCACACTTGAAATGAACCCTGGACCTTGTATCTGCTCCTTGTAAATGGGATAATGAAGGAAAAACACACACATGGCCAGGGAACAGCTGAGCAGCCAATTGTCCCATTACTTTTGGTCCCTTAAATAGTGGGAGGCACATATACAAACTGTTGTAATTCCTACACCGTTCACCTGATTCGGATGTAAATACCCTCAAATTAAAGCTGAAAGTCTGCAGTTAAAGCACGTCTTGTTTGTTTCATTTCAAATTCATTCTGGTGGTGTATAGAGCCAAAAAGATTAGAATTGTGTAGATGTCCCAATATTTATGGACCTGACTGTACAAGGTAGCTGTTTCACCTGCCAAAGGATTTGTATTTCTGTCAATCTAGACCCATCAAAAATCATAGCCAGACAGATGACCCCACTTTCTCTTTCACAACATTTAAGGGATACAGTCATGTCTCTTTCCTAAATGTGGTGATGGAAGGGGACTGGATGTGTATTTTCACAGGTTGTCAATATGTGAATAAAGTTATTGCTTGAGCTCAATTGGCCTGTATTTGGTAGCTCATAACAAAGATGGGAATCCCTCAGTAGAGGACATTCACCTGAGC
Source organism: Rana muscosa (assembly GCA_029206835.1). NCBI lineage: Eukaryota > Metazoa > Chordata > Amphibia > Anura > Ranidae > Rana > Rana muscosa. Next base: position 287,758,534 of record CM055118.1, read on the forward strand.
TGAGAAATCCAAGTGTAATAGGTCAAGGAGAGCACCAAATTAAAAATCCTTATAACCAGTTGAACAATAAAGACTTTGGAGTTCTAAAGATTTTTCATTTAGCGCTCTCTGTGACCCACTACACTTGGGTGTCTCTTTCCTGTCCACATTCTGTGATTGGACAGCAAAAAAGCCGCAGAAGACTGATAAAATCATCTTTTTGTTCACTCTAATCTTCTCTTTCTAAGCACATTTGCATGCAGCACACCTAAGTGGCCCTTGGTGTTACCCATTCCACTCCTAGGAGATTGCAAGAGCAGGTCAAATTCAGGTACTTACACAAGTTAAATAATAAAAAAAAATACATTATGATTTATTAACTAATATCTTACTTTATATAAGTGTAGCGGGGGTCTAAAATATAGGGGGAAGTGCATGGGTGGTAGTATGATCCAATGCACCCCGATTGCTAGAGAATTGGGAACTATTTAGGGTCTGGAGGACTCTGGTGGTGTGAGGTTCCCTGTGGCCTACAGGTGGCACTGTCGCCCTGGGACGGGGTTGAACCCACACCACAAGACTGTGCCTTTTTGTCCTTTCCTGGCGCTTGTGCAGCGGGGCGGGGAACCCGCTGTGACACAAAGGGAGAGGAGATAAAAGGGGCGGACGCCCTTACCACGGGGTTCAGAGTTCGGAGTCTAAGGACGTGGCCGCACTCAGGCACCCTCAGCCTGGGTTCTGGCGTTCCGGAGTTCCGGGCCCAGGTGCCCTCGACCTGGCCGGAGCGGGAGATGGAGTCCATCTCAGGCACCTTTAGCCTGGGGTGAGGTACTATGGCGGAAGCCTGGAGCTCAGTACCTTCGACTGAGTTCCGTGAGGGTGGAGGAATCTGAGGGGGCCCTAACTCCTTGGGTGCCCGTGTCTGAGACGAGGAGGCCGGTGAGCGGAACTTCTCCAGAGAGTCCAGCGCAGCATTGCTGGTGATGGAGAGGCCTCCGGTAACTGTCTTGGACGGATGTCTTTCCCCTGATAGGGGCTACGTTAGCGAAGGTAATCCATGTTCTGTTCAATATAGTCAGTGGCAGTGACTATTCGCCATTGGTGACACCACAGTGGTTAGCTCTATCTAAAAGGATTGTGCCTCGACCTACTCCCTACAAATACTGAACTGTTCGTTAGGTCCCAACCTGTCTGTGCTGAATGACTATTTATTGAGAAGAATAAATACGAGTTGGACCGTTTTCAGTGTGTGGAACTTCAGTTACTGGAAGCAAAGGGGGGTCATTCAGTAAAGGATTTGACTCGGGGACATACACTCAAAGCCCGATAGTTCTGGCCTTCACCTCTACACATTGGAGGACATGGGCCATGGTGTATCTCATCCCTCCCCCCAGTGCTAACCCCTAGACAAGACAAACAAGCCATGAATGAGAAGGGGTGAGAGGGGTGAGGTCGCTACACGTGGTGGCTCATCCGGGATGTGTGTTGTGTCTGAATTTGAACTTTGCTGTCTGAAGGAGTTCCGAGTAGGTCGGCCATGTTGGCAAATGCGCCACGAGGCACACCATAGCTGCGCAGTTCGTGGGCGGGGAGAAGAAAAAGCCTGCAAACAAATGCAGAGTATGGGAGGAGTCTGGCCATGTGGAAGGGTACACGTGGAGATTCCGGCGTGAAGGGGTCAGTGCGCATTGGAGCAGCAAACAGTCAGGATGACTTCAAATACCCCATGGATTTCTGCTTCTTCCATCACAGAGATGACTTATTTTGCTGCCCCGATCACGGACACAGGAATAAGGCTAAGGTCCCGAGGACGTTTGGCTCTGTATACCTGCAGAGACATAGAGGCCCTCGGTGTGATCTGTCCCGGCTGTTCGGAACTGGTGGTTCATTTGAAGCCGTTCGGGCGATGTGAGGTCTGCAAATAATTCCTCTTTGAGGTGGAGCCATCCACAGAAAGGCCTTGCGCCTTCCACCTCAACTACCTCACAGGTACTGCCACTCCGGAGGGAGAGATCGATGCCTATGCGTTTCCTGCGCGCACTGACCAGGGCGAAGTGACAGCCCAAGCGAGACAAAGAGAGAGAAATCCGAGGATGCTGCCTCGGTCACCACAAGCTCCCTGCTCCCACCGCCGAAGAGGAAAGTTGGCCTGGTGATGGCATCCTGTGGTCGTGGAAGAGCTTCGCCCCGTCGCTTGCCTGGCCTGGATGGATCCAGAGGGAAGAGCCCTGGACATCCCTGTTCTTCTGAAGGTTCAGGTGAGCCAGGGGTTGGGACTGTGTGTGTGGTTGGAGGTGTCGGCAGCCCACAGTCGGTGGGGGTCGCAAAGGGGAGTGATTCCGTATCTACCGGGAATTACTTGTCTGCAGAGTGTTATGACACCTCCGACCTAGATTCGCTATCTGATGCCGGTGATGATGGGGAGATAGATGAAATCTTCCACAAGAAGGGATGGGACAAGATGCCGTTACCCTCGTCCCGTGTCTTAAGGGACCCACCTATGTCCATTGGGTATAGTACACCCCAGGTGGAGGCCTCGGAGCCTAGGGAGGAATCTGGTTCCCTGTCTGTGATCCCACTTCTTGAGCCAGTGGCTGTTTCACCTGCTCCTGTTGCGGGAGTGCAACGTGCATCACTGCGGGCTCCTAGGCCCAAATCTACAGAGGTAGTGAATGTACCTCGCCATCTGGAGTCCATTGTTCTACCTTGAGTGGGGGACCATGCCACAATGCCATCTCTGGCTAGGCTGCAGCGTCTCTTTTGTCAGAAAGTTGCCCGAGAATATGGGTGGGAATACCCATATCTACCCCGAGAATTGCTCTAGGAGGTGGAAGTTTTTCGGCAGCGGTGGTACAATGATTTCGTCTGGACAAAGCTGAAAGTACCTCATGCACACCGATACCTCTCATGCTCACCTACGGTCACCAGAAAATTCATGGACTGTAAGGCGGAGTGGATGTTGGGAAGGCACATCCATGCGGACAAAGTGGTAATTTGTCGGAAGGATGGAGGGAACATTGAGTACAATGTGGAGGCTTTTGACCAGCACTTAAAGCCTTTTTTCTTGCCGGATCCAAAGTTCTACTTGTAGGAGAGAGAGACTCCTTTCCATTTCTTCTATTGCTAAATTACAGGGACTGTGCTCTAACTTTTTTTTTTTGGGATGTTTTACTCTTTGGAGAAATGTTGTTGTTTTGTTCTCCCTCCTTCTCCTCCCATCAAGGAAAATAAATCAGTGATTTTGGGGCTTAGCCAGTATAGGGTCACAGCACAGAGAAGCAGAAGTTCATCTGGATCTGACAAGTGCCTTTACCGCGGCATTGCCACCAGGTGGCGGTGTTGCGCAACGATTGTTTGCTTCACACTCTGCAGTATACTTATTGGAGCGAATGGGTTTCTTTACGGATAGACCCATTCCTTCCAAGAAAACACATACATTATGTTAGGATAAGTGTTTCTTTGTTTTTTTTCCCCCTCTGCAGGAGATTTCATCTATCAAGGCTGCTGAGAATGGGGTGAGCCTTAGATAGCTAGGGGAGAGATGTAAATGTGTGAAATCATTTAAAGTATTTTTATGCCAAGTTTATTGTTTTATATTTTTGTTTCCCTTTCCCATTTAGGTCCTGGCACAATTCCTGGTTAAATTGTTGAGTTTGGTTCTATGCGAATGTTTGTCTCTGGGTCAAACTTATGTTACCACTCTTTGGGAGACATGGGTTTGCACCAGACACTAGGGACCAGTGTCAAATCACCAGGGGGAGAGTGTAGAGGGGGTCTAAAATATAGGGGGAAGTGCATGGGTGGTAGTATGATCCAATGCACCCTGATTGCTAGAGAATTGGGAACTATTTAGGGTCTGGAGGACTCTGTGGTGGTGTGAGGTTCCCTGTGGCCTACAGGTGGCACTGTCGCCCTGGGACGGGGTTGAACCCACACCGCAAGACTGTGCCTTTTTGTCCTTTCCTGGCGCTTGTGCAGCGGGGTGGGGAACCTGCTGTGACGCAAAGGGAGAGGAGATAAAAGGGGCGGACGCCCTTACCACGGGGTTCAGAGTTCGGAGTCTGAGGACGTGGCCGCACCCAGGCACCCTCAGCCTGGGTGCTGGCGTTCCGGAGTTCCGGGCCCAGGTGCCCTCGACCTGGCCGGAGATGGAGTCCATCTCAGGCACCTTTAGCCTGGGGTGAGGTACTATGGCGGAAGCCTGGAGCTCAGTACCTTCGACTGAGTTCTGCAAGGGTGGAGGAATCCGAGGGGGCCCTAACTCCTTGGGTGCCCATGTCTGAGACGAGGAGGCCGGTGAGCGGAACTTCTCCGGAGAGTCCAGCGCAGCATTGCTGGTGACGGAGAGGCCTCCAGTAACTGTCTTGGACGGATGTCTTTCCCCTGATAGGGGCTACGTTAGCGAAGGTAATCCATGTTCTGTTTAATATAGTCAGTGGCAGTGACTATTCACCATTGGTGACACCACAGTGGTTAGCTCTATCTAAAAGGACTGTGCCTCGACCTACTCCCTACAAATACTGAACTGTTCGTTAGGTCCAAACCTGTCTGTGCTGAATGACTATTTATTGAGAAGAATAAATACGAGTTGGACCGTTTTCAGTGTGTGGAACTTCAGTTACTGGAAGCAAAGGGGGGTCATTCAGTAAAGGATTTGACTCTGGGACATACACACAAAGCCCGATAGTTCTGGCCTTCACCTCTACACATTGGAGGACATGGGCCGTGGTGTATCTCATCCCTCCCCCCAGTACTAACCCCTAGATGAGACAAACAAGCCGTGAATGAGAAGGGGTGAGAGGGGTGAGGTCGCTACATAACATATTAATTTATGTATTTAATGGCTGCCTGAATTTCACCTTTAAATATTGACATCTGGAGCCTTTGTTTTTACATCAGTGAATTTGTTGTTTTCTTTCAGAAATTCTTATTCAGTTTATAAACTTGATGACCAAATCAGAAAAACTAAGGTGCTTACTTAGAAAAAAAAATCAAAAATCAAAAGTGCTCCTTGTTTTTGTGGCACGCTGCTAAATCTTTTCTGGGTTTTTTTTTCTCCAGTTTATAAAAGTTTGACATAGAAAGTTGCAACTTCAAATTAAAGAGTAAAAAATGATGAAAGGTACAGAGATTGGCAAAAACAAAAAGAAAGCAAAAAAGAAAGCAAAAGAAAAAATAATGACTTCACCCAGAGGAAAGTTTCTTCTTCAGCTTCCTCTAGTGAAAATGTTAGATTACCCCTACTACATTGTCAGCAATTTTTTTAGTGCTAAAAAAAAACACATTGAAAGTCTTATAGCTTGAGCAAATCTACTGTATTTGGAAAATGCATTATACTGGATTTTTTTCACCTTCATTGAAATAAATGGTCAAGATTTCAATTTCAGGCTTTTATAAATAAGCCCCTGGGAGTGTTCATTAGTCTCTGTTGAAGAACAAGCAGACTGCTGTCTCTTGGGACCCGCTGTACAGTGATGATGTGTTAGCAGTACATTGCTGAGGCTTATAGGAAATGTACTGCTGTGTTGGTAACAGCACACATACGTAATAAAGCGCTACCTAAAGTGGCACTAAAGTCTGTTTAAAAAAAAATATATATATATATATATATGTGTAGCGGGCCCCTCTCCCAGTCCCCTCTATTAAAGTTCAACTCGCACTGTCTCTGGTCTAGGGGTATGATAGGGGAGGGAGAGGGTGAGCTACGCCAGGCTTTCACCACAGGTGAGTATGTGGTGTTAGCAATGTCTCTGTTGTTTTACCTTCGGGTCTGTGCTGTGCACCTGGATCCTCCCTCCGCGAGTCTCCACGAACCTCGTCTGCCAGAAATTGAGCCCCACACCGTTAAAGTCCAACACACCTTTATTGTAGAACATAACATGGACTCCCTTGGCTATAGAACAGAAAAGGAGGTGTGGGTGCGAATAGGCCCAGACACAAATTCGTTCCTCCACTCTCCTCCCTGAGAGTGGGCTATGGTCTCCGCACGAGGGGAATTCACCTTCCGGACGGTCTCCGACAAGAGACTCACCCGTCACCGGCAGTCTGCTGCACCGGGTCTTCAGATGAGGAGCTCTTCCCGGTCCATTACGCCCACCTTGGATTTAGGCATCCATCCCCGGAGTGCCTTAGGATCCTTCCCTCGCGGAACTCAGTGTTGGGCACTGAGCTCCGGACCTCCATCCGAGTACCTCACCCCAGGGCTAAAGGTGCCTGGGGTGGAACACGATCTCCGGTGGTCCTCTAGGCCTAGGCCGCCTAGAGGACGAACACGAACCACCGTCCGCAAGCTGAAGGTGCTTGGGACTAAAACAAGACCCCGTGACCAAGATGGCCGGCCCGTTTATACCCTCTCCCAGCAAGCACGGCGGGCTCCCCGCCCCACCATCCGGCTGCCGAGAGAGGACAAAAAGGAGGCTCAGCACACAGCGATGTCCGTCTGTCGGCCCATGGCGACAGCGCCACCTGGTGGACCGCCAAGAACACACCACTGGTGTCACTCAAAAATTCAAAATGTACCCCGGGAAAGTAAGTACCCGCTATATATATATATATATATATATATATATATATATATATTCAAGTTAACTCTAAATTGCTTTTTTGCTTCTGTGATCCAACTTCCTGTTGGAGAGTGTCTATGTTCATTCTCAACAGCCCTACTGTATGTAGGAACGTAGCCACCCTCCCCTGCTCATTGCCAAGATGAACTAAGAAATATGAACTATGGCAGGGGTGCCCGATTGCTGGCCCACGACCTCCTGCTCTTGGATGGCAGGTCGGCAAGACCAGATCACGGGTTCCCAACCAGCCATCCCAGAGCATAAGTGTTTTTATTGGAGCCGGCGCTAGAGGAGGCATGGCTGCGGAGGGAGATAAGCCGCATAAGCCAATAAGCTTCCTGTATTCCCGGCTCCTGTCACAGGCGGAGTGATACCAATTGCACTCCGCCTGGGACAGCAACAGGCGGCAATACCTGTAACAAGGAAGATTCCTGAATGGAAGATTATTGTTAAAGGTCAGTTTATATTCTAAAATCACAGTGTATAGATGGGCATATCTGTTCTGCAGTTTTTACTGGGTTGCTTTCAAATTTATCTGTAGGTGTACCGCAGTACACCTGCAGGTTACCTGCACTGAGCCATAGACTTCTGTTGTTACCTGCGGGTTTGGTGTACTTCATAGGTGTGCGCAGCCTATTGCATTAGGGTCTGCACCCCAAAGCCCAAACATACACTACCGATCACTCACGATGTTCATTCAGAAAGGGAAGGGTCCGGTAAATTACATATTAACTGGCCCCTTCACCACTCCTAAAACATCCCAGCAGCAACAGCCGATAGGAGAGGAGGGAAGCTGGCAGCGATGCGGGAGGAAAGATGGGAGCCAGGAGAGTAGGGGAATCTGTGCTGCACAGGGTGATTAGGGTGTGCCTGGGCACACATGGCACACTCTGTGCGCACGCCTATGGTGCACTTTCTGAAAGTGCACCATAACTGCAGGAGATAATAGAAGTTTATGGCAAAGTGCAGCTAACCCGCAGAAAAGCCATAGGAGGACTGTGCTCCACCTACGGTTCGGGTAAACCACAGCGCATCAGTGGGAAAGCAGCCTTATGCCCTGTACACACGATCGGTTTTACCGATGAAAACAGTCCGATGGACTTTTTCCATCGGACAAATCGATTGTGTATGGGCCCCATCGGTCTTTTTTCCATTGGTGAGAAAAAATAGAACATGTTTTAAATTTAGCCGATGGAAAAAAAAAACGATAGCAAAATCCGATTGTCTGTGTGGAACTCCATCGGAGAAAAAACCCACGCATGCTCAGAATCAAGTCGACGCATGCTCAGAAGCATTGAACTTCATTTTTCTCGGCTCATCAGAGTGTTTTACGTCACAGCGTTTGGGATGGTCGGATTTTTGACTAATGGTGTGTAGGCAAGACTGATGGAAGTCAGCTTTATCGGAATTCCGATGGAAAAATCCATCGGATTTGAATCCATACGAAATCCAATCGTGTGTACAGGGCTTTAGGCCCCTTTCACACAATCGGCCCCATCGGGTCCGCCTCTCCATTTTTCAGGTGGACCAGACCAGACCCTCCATTCACCTCTTGGAAGTGGCAGATGTAAAGTCCAATCCGATTGCCTTAAATCAACCAGAAAGGGATATGTCCCCTTACGTCTGGGTGAATCAGATTGGAGGGCCCATAGGGTAGAGCAGATTATGTCCGTGTCCACTCTACAAATGCACCGCTCCACTCATTGTGGCCTGTGACTGGTTTCCAAGTCGCTTAAGATGCCCTCGCTTTTAAAAAGGTTGGGATCCCCTAAACTATGGAGTATGAGCTTTGTATGTGCATAGATCAACCAACCAATGTGCACTGCTAGTTCCAAACCAAAGTAATGGGGGGAAAGAGAAGTTTTAGGAAGTTACATGGAGGCAGAGAAACACACCAAGAAACATCTTAAAGGGGTTGAAAAGGTTCGTTTTTTTACATAAAAATAACCTATCATGTTATACCTACCTGCTCTGTGCAAGGGTTTTGCACAGAGCAGCCCCAATCCTCCTCTCCTGGGGTGCCCCGCCGGTGCTCCTGGATCCTCCCCTTCATTGGGGTGCCCCACGGAAAGCCGCTTTCTATGGGGGGCACCTGTGTGGGCTCACTCCCGAGTTCTGCTGCTGCGTCTATTGACAAAGACAGCGGGACTCGACTGCATATTGCTGGATCGGATCGGGCTCAGGTAAGTAAAAAAAGGGGGGGGCTTTGGGGGCAGCTGCAGCCAAGAAGGTTTTTTCACCTTAATGCATAGAATGCATTAAGGTGAAAAACCTTCAGACTTTACAATCACTTTTATGAAAATAATAATAGGGGGCCATTAAATAGCGAGTATGATCTAATATATGTGTATGGAATATATTTGGAGAAAAAGGATAACATTTTAAAGTGAACTTGTACTTTGTACATATATGATAAAACAATAGGTTCACTTAAAGAGACAATCACATCTTGCTGATGCAAGACAAGGTGACAGTGTCTCAGGAAAGAGGAATTCGAACCCCTAACATATTTACCTTACCTGCTCTCCATTAAAGCTCCTTGCTCCTCTACAGCCAGCGCTGGAAATAGCTGTTTTAGTGGTGACATAATTTCCCTGCTCGTGTAATGGTACTTGGGTATAGCAGTTGGCTGCTATGTCTGGGTACCATCACAAGGGAACAGTTCACATGCCCATCCATACCTAGAAGTGTTGGGTAGTGTTGCTGGCTGCAAAGGAGCAAAGAGCTGTGTATGGTAGATGTATAAAAGGTCAGGAGATGCCTATTCCAGAGACACTGTGGGGCTGATTTACTAAAACCGGAGAGTGCAAAATTTGGTGCAGCTGTGCAAGGTAGCCAATAAGCTTCTAATTTTAGCTTGTTCAATTAAGTTTCGACAAAAAATTGGAAGCTGATGTTTTTTTCTTTTTATGCAGAGCTGCACCAGATTGCACTTTCCAGTTTCAGTAAGTCAACCCCCGTGTGTACTTCTGGGTATGGGTGCATTTGAATCACTTCCCTTCCTCCTATGTTACATTGATGGTGATTGACCAAGAATGATCACATAGGGGTTTCTCTTTGCTCTTGGTGGCTGAATGAAGTAACAGGGAAGTGAAGGCTAATTGGGGATTTAAGGATAATGGGGGAGTGAGGGGAAAGTATATACAGGTGGAGGGCAGCGGTAATATCACTCCTGTGCATGCCATGCTCAGGTTCACTTAAATAACAGATATTCATAAAGATGTAGATAAGCTGTGCTGCCTCAAAATGTGTGCCTTACCAAGCCAGTGATGAAAAAGTCAGAAGTAGGGAAGCTGCTGCCATAACTTGTGTTATCACAATCAATAGACAAAAATGGTGAAAATAGCTGCGCTTTCCTCAATAGTGAAAAAATATCAAAATGCTGTATATTAAAGTGCTGACAGTGCAGTTGGTGCTGGAAAAAAGTATTCCTCTCTCTTTTAGCCAAAGTAAAGTACTTTGCCTTGTGCAAAATAACACAATTTTTGTGCTCTGCCACCAATCAAGGGCCCTCCTAGGACCGAACGCACCATATGTTGTTTACCCCCTGAGTTTACACTGAGGCAGGTCAAAATACGCTTAGTATATCCGGTCAACCTCTCTTGTTGGTCACCATACGTACCGTAATTTCCCATACAAGAAAACCAAAATGGATGTCATTGCATAGCGCCGTTTATTAGTTTAAAATCCCCCCAAAAAACATATAGTGTGCACTCACATGGTTTAGGTGCCCCCCCCCGCCGACACCAGGAATTATCTGCCGTCAGTGTAGAATGAGCCGTAACCGTTCCATGTCTCCAAATGTCTATTAGGGCCAGTGTGCGTTCCACCTGGCAGTAGCGGAAGTGACGCAGTGCCGTGTGTGTGCGTCCCTATCCGTTTCGTCACCAGGACATCATTAGGAGGCGGTATGGTGATTGGCCAAGAATGGTCACATAGGGGTTTCTCTTCACTCTTGGTGGCTGAATGAAGCAACAGGGAAGTGAAGGCTAATTGGGGAGTTAAGGATAATGGGGGAGTGAGGGGAAGGTATATACAAGTGGAGGGCAGCGGTAATGTCACCCCTGTGCATGCTTGCTCAGGTTCACTTAAATAACAGATATTCATAAATATGTAGCTAAACTCTGCTGCCTCAAAATGTGTGCCTTACCAAATAGTGATGAATAAATCAGAAGTAGGGAAGCTGCTGCCATAACTGTGTTACCTCAATCAATAGACAAAAATTGTGAAAATAGCTGCGCTTTGCCCTATAGAGAAAAAATATCAAAATGCTGTATGTTAAAGTGCTGACAGTGCAGTTGGTGCTGGAAAAAAAGTGCTTCTCTTTCTTTTAGCCAAAGTAAAGTACTGTGCCTTGTGCAAAAGAACACATTTTTTGTGCTCTGCCACCCCCTGAGTTTACACTGAGGCAGGTCAAAACACGCTTAGTATATCTGGTCAATCTCCTATGTTGGTCACCATTCATACTGTAATTTCCCTTACAAGAAAACTAAAAAGGTTTTTATCGCATAACGCAGTTTATTCGTTTAAAATCCCCAATAAAATCTTATAGTATGCACTCACATGGTTTAGGGGCCTCCCCCGGGACCAGGAATTATCTGCTGTCAGTTTAGAATGAGCCGTAACCGTTCCATGTCCCCAAATGTGTATTAGGGCCAGTGTGCGTTTCATCTGGGGGTAGCGGAAGTGACCTAGTGCCGTGCGTGTGTGCATCTATGCGTTTTGTCACCAGGACATCATCAGTAGGAGTGATGGTGATTGGCCAAGAATAGTCACATAGGGGTTTCTCTTCACTCAAGGTGGGGGTGAAGAGAAATCTGGGTGGCTCCAGAAGAGGGGATAAGGGACTTCTCTGTGCAATACCAGGTTCATTTAACTGTTATTTAAGTGAACCTGAGTACGGCGTGCACAGGGGTGACATTCATTCAGCCACCTGTATTAGGGCCGGTGTACGTTTCACCTGGGGGTAGCGGAAGTGACCTAGTGCCGTGTGTGTGCCCCTACGCGTTTTATCACCAGGACATCATCAGTAGGAGTGATGGTGATTGGCCAAGAATAGTCACATAGGGGCTTCTCTTCACTCGAGGTGGCTGAATAAAGTAACAGGGAAGTGAAGGCTAATTGGGTTGTTAAGGATAATGGGGGAGTGAGGGGAAAGTATATACAAGTGGAGGGTATCGGTAATGTCACCCCTGTGCATGCTCAGGTTCACTTAAATAACAGTTAAGTGAACCTGGTATTGCACAGAGAAGTCCCTTATCCCCTCTTCTGGAGCCCCCCACTGGCGCAGTCTACTCCTCGTTTCCTGTAGGTGTGCCCCCAAACTGGGCTGTGTGTGTCCAAAGACACATGCAGTGAAGCTCAGCCATGCCTCCCACTCTCTCCTGGCAGAATTTGACTGATGGTAGTAGGAGCCTACGGCTTCTGATGTTTTCAGAGTCTCCTGTGAGACCAGGATGAGGGCAGCAGTGCTACAGACAGGACAGTGCTGGATCTAAAGATGACTCAGGTAGAAAGAAAGAAGTCAAAAAAAAAAAAAGAAGATGACTCAGGTAAGTGTTTAGGGGCTGGAAAAGGTCTTGGAAGGTTTTTTTTCCCTTAATGCAGAGAATGCATTAGGGTAAAAAAAAAAAAAAACTTTTGACTTTAGAACCATTTAATACATATTTTAGAGCAACAAAAATCCAGTACTAGGAAATTTCAAATAGACAAGGTGATATAGTTAAAGTGAAGAACTGTATACATCATCAACATTTTGGAGTAAAAAAAAATAAATAAAAATAAAACATTTATCAAGTCTGTGTTTCCACCATCTAAATCAACTGGAACACATAAAAATTTGAGTAAAGTGTCTTGCCTGCAGGCATGTGATGTGTTCATGATGGTACCAGTGTGATAAGGCCCTGATCCCAGCTTGAAGCTTGACAGGTCATTGAGATATAAAATGATCTGCTTCTCTCTGACTTCTGAGGATATCAAGGTTGGTATCATAGTGACATTCTCAAGGTGCCTTAATGGTGAACTTTAAATTTTAACAAAGGAACCTTTAAAACAGTTTAGTAATGATAATCTACTAACAACTAAGATTTAACGTTGACGATAGGTCATGTTTTATTAAGGTTATAATACCAAGTATTGATTGCAATATCAATCTATATCACAGTGATTATTACCTAACAACTACTTTAGTGATTTTATATACTCATTATTAAACTTATGTAGCGCCCATCCCAATTTATGGGACGCTATATGTGTAAATTTAGGGGTGGTCCGAGCCAATAGTTGGGCTCTGTCGTAGAAATACAGGTTCTATGCAGAGCACACAGCCCATATTTCCTGTGCTAATAAGCACACATCAGATTTCATCTCTTTGCAATAATGCTATCTTTAAGTTAAATTTGCGAAGATCCACTCACCATTCATACGTCCCATACATCCCAAGAAGGCAGCATCACACAGCTTATGTTCTCATTTCTCAGCAGACCAGCATGACTGACTAGCCGACGCCTAATCATAGGCTTTTATTAAACTCAAAAGATCTCAGACAGGAGGTGATTGGCTGCAGCAAGCAATCACCTCCCCCCCATGGGCGGGGACATCACAGGATGTCCCTTCCACACAGGAGAATGACCATACAAGGACATCCTTCCAACCAGATACAATATTCATTCAAATAGACTAGCAGTGACATACACTGCTACCAATGACGAAAACTACATGACAATTATGCCTCAAATGGACCACAATTATTTTATAGTTATGCTACTGTTCCTGTGGACACAGATCTGTGCGCTCGGAGTCATTCAACGCCCACCGCCAGGGGCTGGCCAGTTCCCCCAACGGGGCGCAAAACAACATCTCTAAATGGAGCAAACATCGCTGTTTCCACAGGAAGATTTTCCCGCCACCGATCTTCCACCAACGTCTGTATGTGCAAATACGCTCAGATGAGCGCATTACAGCAAAACTGACACTGGGGGGACATCTGACAACATACATTAATACATTTCCATAAAAATCTCCACAACAGTCCTCCCTTTTTTGTCATATGCACCCCATGTGTCCCTCGATGAAAGTTGATATGCTTCTTACACCCGGAAATGAATCAGTCCTTAGTCCATAAAAAGGAAAACACGGCTTGACATGTAGACTCTACTCTTCAGGGGCATGACTTATAAAGGAGGACACGACATGGTGAGCTGTAGTAATCGCCGATCGGTCTGTGATCCTCTGTGTCTTGTATGTGGGCCCGGCTTCGGGGCGTCTCATCAAGGAAACTCTGGTCACGCGTCAAATCAGGCAACAGGAGCATCTCGTCACGACATAGAAAGAATAGAAATAAAAACGACATGAGTATATATATTCCCACTTCCTTTAACCACGATCCGCTGTAAAATAAAAATTAGATCCCCAAAGATTCCCAGACCCTTAAAATAGACTCCCAACCTTCACTTAGCTACAGCTCTGGCTTCAACAATTACATGAAGAACCCTATCCTTAACGGATGAGATTTGTTCAATCGTATCCCAAGCCCGAGCCCCCCCACCTTGTCCATCCAGGACCCCATGCCCAGACCTGGTCGGGGTTGGTGAACAAATCCCTTCTAGCTGTCCCTGCCATTCTTAATTTCCTGCGCCATCAGATCCTCGCGATCGGCCGCGACCTAAAATGTTGGGACAGCTTCACCATCACGCATGAACCTCTTGCTTTGGGGGAATTACCTTTATAAGCTGCAGATCCGCATAAACACCAAACTAAAGTTCAAACACACTTGTGGGCTGCCTAGATACCCAAACCGACAAGAGACAGAGCCATTAAAACTAAAACCAATTTTACCCTCTAAAAATGCATCGTTAGATTCCATTGACAAGTGTCTGTCTGGAGTCTTCACTAGTTTGTCAAAACTCCTCATACCCATAATAACATCATAAATGGCATGTACCGCTGTCATCCCTGGGGACTAAACCTCGGTGAAGACTCAGAACAGACCATCGGTCCTGTTCGCTTTCTGAGCTAGTCAGGACATACACTTTAAATAATAACTTGGGATGCTTTTCACCGTTACCCTCGCTAAAATTTACTAAACAACAAAAATATAAATAAACAAAGATACTCCTCATTCTTTGGTGTGGTTGAGCCGCTTCTTGCAGTGGCTGGCGTGGTCTCATCCCTCAAGCTTCTTTACAACGACCCAGTCACCTGGTTGGAAAGAATGTAAACTCATTATTGTGTCAGGGTCCAGGAGGGACTCGTGAACCCTGTGGTGGGCATTTTGAAGTTCATGTCACAACGATCGCACCTCCCCCATCAGCCGAGAATATACAGCTAATGAGGAAAGTATGACTCTGGTTTTGATTGACCTCCAAACAACCCTCATATGACAATAACCCAGACATCGGGACTGTGGTCACTGCATAACCTGTGCGTGGCTTACAATACCTGGAACCATTGATAAAAGGTTCTTAGCCTCTGGGATGGGAACCTACTTCACCAGACTGCTGCTTGCCGATTCAAATTCTATCAAAGAAAGGCAGTCTTGGCACAAACTTGGTTAGAATTACAGAGGTTATTATTAGTTTGAAAAAAAAATGTAATTCTTACATTTATCATTCCCCCCCCCCCCCTTTTCTTCCTCATTACAGACTGAAGGAAGAAATGTGTGGTGCAGGAAAAAAGAAACAATGAAATAGCCTATGATACTTTTACCTCCCTTAGACTCATATTTATCCATATGTACAGCTGTCTACATACACCTGTTCTCTGTGTACAAACTCCTTGGACCTGAAAAATACTTATAAGCAAAATCATTACTCTATCCTTCATATTTAGCCTGCAAAGAATGGAAAATAATAATGACATTCCTGTACATTGGTAAATTGTCAATGACATTCTTTCAAAACTGATTCAAACAAAACCCTCTGTAACCCTTACTTTTCCCGTTCCTACAAAAATACAACAGCCGCGACGCATCGAAGGATCGCCGCGGTAAGTTCGAACATATTCACGTTACTACATACAAACATTCCGATACAAACGTGGGGGAAATACTTCCCAGTTTCCAAAACCACAAATGAAAAAAACAAAAACAGCCAGAATTCTACCTTCACTCTTTCAGCAATAGGAAAAAATACAATGGGAATATGAGAGCAGCTCGAGAAGCTTGCATGGACCAGCCAAACAAAGTTCAAACAAACGGGCATGAGACTACACCTCCATCAACACTCATCATTACAGATTTCTGAAGCCGCAGCTCAACTACATCCACTCCAGAGGGGTACCCAAAATAGTATCCTTGGACCACCTATGTTAATCTTTTTGGGGTTCAAAGGCCTTTGCCCCAAAACTAGGCTTCGTGCACTGTGTGACCGTCTGACTGTGGGAAGCCTCCATTCCTTCCCTTTTCACAGACCTCCTTGTGTCCATGGCGATTCGAATCGGCTTATCGTCTTAAACCTGCGTCCAGGTTAAACCGTTGCACCCATTTTCGGAGATCACCGCCCGGTGTCTTCTTATACGGTGGATTGAAGAACTACAACCACTATATGGTCAAGTCCTCCAACTAGAAACCCTAACCAAGGCGTCATATCTATGGCTTGCTGTCCCAACACTTTTGGAACTACAGCAACAACCACAGATCAACCCCCGAATTAGGCCTCTACCCCTCACAGTGTATGCATACACAAGCGTTTTCCGCTATACACCCATACACTGTGTTGTCAGACTAAACCACACAGAACACTTACGCCAGTTTACCACCTGCAGAACAATGTGGCTTCTCTCTGTATCTAGATGATAAAATAATGGTGATGCCCCCTGTTTGCTCTCTACCCAAAACTGTATTACAGTACAAAACTTTACAAAACTGGAACAAAATATAAAAGACTTTCAAACGCAAAAATGCTTTCCATTTTCCTTCCAAACACAAATCTCATTTGCCAACCTTTCAGACAACCCCAAGCTCCTCCCACCAACTTTCCTCTGATATATAAATGCTGAAAAGAAACTTCCGGTTATGCTCAGCTACTTAAAAAACCAAACTGGTTTATTTACATATCAATTGTTCAGGAAGAGGGAGGGGGAGGGGAGGCCTTGATCGCCTTGTCTATCAAGACTCCAAAAAATCCATGGCTACACATTATATATTTCAACAATGTAAAACCTTGTCAAGAAAATGATGGAATAAAAACCCCCTTTGCAAATGGGAGGGTCCTGACCCAAACATCCCCTGCAAGCAAAACCACAAGTTGAGACTCAAATCTTCAAAACATATGAATTGCCATCTGGGAAACTCCCAAATATCCAAACATAAAAACACATCATTGTACAAAAACTCTGTTAGTCTTACAATCCATCAAAATTCAGTGTAAAGTGAAGTCTTTCCTACATTCGAAACCCAATACAAAAAAAACGGAGCTCATATACTGCAAAGCCAGCCGACCCTGCAATAGCCCACATCTACTTAAATGAAAACAGAGATATCCCCCTCCTAACACCACCTGCATGGAGTTTGCATGTCCTCCCTGTGTCTGCGTTGGCCTCCTCCCACACTCCAAATGCTGGTAGGTCAGCAAAATCCCATCCATAAATAGGCCCCAGCATGTGCGTGTGTCCGCAAGCGCGTTGTGGCCCCTCGGGGTAAGACCGCGCTATTTTAAGATACCTCTCAACTCACCTCAAAAGGTGATGCTTAGAAAAGCAATTTAAACCAGAGACAAAACCATCCTCTCAGTATGTCACCCCGGCATCTCACCACTCTCCCCAGCAGTGCACAGGTCAAACTGTAAACGCATAAAACAGAAGAAAACTGCGCCAATCAACAAATGCCAATACAGCATATTCAGGAGCCGTGTTTGCTAAACTGGAACTTCCTATCTCAAACTGTAAATGTCTCAAAATGGCCGACAAGCCAGGATAACAAAATGGTGGATGACCACCACCCCCACCTCATGGACAACAACAAAAATGGCGCCATGCAATTTTTTCCGCCAAAACCAGCATGGGACGTCACAATGAACACCACATGGGTTCCCCCACACAAAGACAAACACAAATGGCCTCCACCAGGTTCCAACGCAGAAAAGACCGCACTACATTTGCACCAAACATCAAAATCTGCCCCAAAAGCTGAGAAATTCCACCAGCAAGACAGCCGACAAATGCCACATGGTATAGTACCCAAAGGAAAGGTTCCCTTATAGGACACCCACAGGCTAAAGAAAAACTGCGCCTTAGCCTTGCGGTTTGCCTGCCATTTTAACAAAAGCCAAGAATGGCGCCATTACTTTTTCCCGCCAAAACCAGCATCTCTTTAAAAGAAAATCAAAAATGTTTTTCTCCACAAAGACAGACTACACAGTTGAGATTTTTCTAAATTATCATCAAAATCCACTGAAAAAGGTGTCAGCTACACTCTACAAGGACCACATGTACACTTACAAACTTAGCCTCCCTTTTGCCAACTAAACAGCACATTCAATAAATGTGAGTTACATGACAATATTAAAAACATATTCATTTCTCTAAGTTCATATACTCTGAGATATTCACCACTTTTCTCTACCTAAAGTTCACACACAGTGGCCTCAGCTTCCATAACAAGCCATTGCAGAGACATACTATTGTCTGCCTTCTAGCAATGCCTGGCCACTTGGATATGCGGCGGGAACTTTCAACTCAAAACCCAAACACTTTCGTTAAAATATTTTTACACTTATGGGGACATGTGTCTTTGTCCCCTACAAAGGCAAAAATCACAATCTATTCATTTCTATTTTTCACAAACACCACACACATACAGTACAATGTTGCTTGCATGTCTGCTTAGAGTGTCTTTCCCTCAGGGCAAAGCCCCAGCAACACAAAACAGTGAGCAAGCCCTTCCCCCATTCAAGCACATGGCAGCCAAACAATCTACTTACAAACTTCTCAGTGCACTAAATACCACAGCTATACCTTCATTTCATACACAATATACAGTTTCCATCAGATCATCTCTCAGGGCCCTCCCACTACAAAACTCCTGCATGCTATTTACAGAAAGTCACCAACTTTCACCCTTGTAACTGAGATGCTGGCTGCCCCACCCCCACTAAACCTCATGGTTCACAAACAATCGTCCACTTTACAAACTGCTCAGTACATCGCACAAACAGCCATCTCTTACACAATTTCAATCGCACTCATGGGTACACATGTCACACAAACAATCTAATCACACACAGGCACACACAGGCATACCCACACAGGCATACACAAACAAATTCACAGGCCTACGATCGGATTCACAGGCATACGATCTCTCTCCCAACAAAATCACACACACAATCAGATTCGCAGACATACACGCACACACACATCTCTCATACTGCATACAGCATTATTTCAAAAAGATGAAAAATGTGTTCTTTTACAAAGTACAGCCCCTTCACGCATCACATCACAGGTCCACTCTCCCCCCTCTGCTGATGCGATGCTCAAAGAGGCCGCAATTGGTCCAATCAGAGTCGCCATTCTGTCGTAGAAATACAGGTTCTATGCAGAGCACACAGCCCATATTTCCTGTGCTCTATAAGCACACATCAGATTTCATCTCTTTGCAATAATGCTATCTTTAAGTTAAATTTGCTAAGATCCACTCACCATTCATACGTCCCATACATCCCAAGAAGGCAGCATCACACAGCTTATGTTCTCATTTCTCAGCAGACCAGCATGACTGACTAGCCGACGCCTAATCATAGGCTTTTATTAAACGCAAAAGATCTCAGACAGGAGGTGATTGGCTGCAGCAAGCAATCACCTCCCCCCCATGGGCGGGGACATCACAGGATGTCCCTTCCACACAGGAGAATGACCATACAAGGACATCCTTCCAACCAGATACAATATTCATTCAAATAGACTAGCAGTGACATACACTGCTACCAATGACGAAAACTACATGACAATTATGCCTCAAATGGACCACAATTATTTTATAGTTATGCTACTGTTCCTGTGGACACAGATCTGTGCGCTCGGAGTCATTCAACGCCCCCCGCCAGGGGCTGGCCAGTTCCCCCAACGGGGCGCAAAACAACATCTCTAAATGGAGCAAACATCGCTGTTTCCACAGGAAGATTTTCCCACCAACGTCTGTATGTGCAAATACGCTCAGATGAGCGCATTACAGCAAAACTGACACTGGGGGGACATCTGACAACATACATTAATACATTTCCATAAAAATCTCCACAACAGCTCGGACCTGTGTTGATTAGAAAAAATTGTTTGCTCTGCTCTTGGTGTGATACTGCCCAGCAGTGTTATTCTCCTTTGCCTGCAGGTGGCACTGTCACCGCCGACACAGGCTGGATCACGGGGGTATCACAGCGCTTTGGGTGTCTTCTCTCGGCAGCCGTGCAGTGGGCGTGGTCTACCCACTGTGTATGCTTGGAGAGGGTACATAAGGGGCAGACGCCATTTGGCGTGAGGCGATTCCAGGGGGACCCCAAGGAGTTCTGGTCCAGGGTTCATGTCTCGTGGCCCTCATGGCACGGGATGCATGTGATTGGTCTCGGGCACCTTTAGCCCAAGGCTCTGCTGCTGCATAGTAGGCCCAGCTCTCCTATCGAGGGCCTACGATTCGGAGAGGGATCCCAGGCTGCCCGGTTAAAGGGGGCCCATCTTTGGGGAAGGAGTTCCAGGGGAAGATCAGTCCCGGCGGAGATAGCGACAGTACTGCTGTCTCGGGGAGAGGCCTGGAGGCCTACCTAAAGGGGGATCCATCATCTCTGACATCCGTGCTCCACTCCGGTTGCTAGGACCGCCCTCAAAGGGACTATCCGGGTGAGCAATACCCACTCAGGCTTGAGTGGCGACGAAAGTGTTCTCTAAGTGTTGCGTGCCTGAACCTTCCCCTACTTTGTCATTTCTACTCTCTCTCTCTTCCAAGTTTTACCTCAAGAAAAGAATAAAACCTTGCTGTTTAGGTTTTACACCTGTGTGGACATTGGCTTTATTACAAAGGGACTTTCGCCTAGACAACGGAGACCAGGGATCCACTCTGGAGAGGTAACTCGCTGCAAGGCCCAAAATCTAACACCGCTCGCTTCTCCATACATGGAGTTGGATAACGGGCAAGTAGCAGGTGTGCCTTACTGCAAAATGGATGAAGCGAAAGGGTCTGTGTGCTACACTTATATTGCAAATAAGTACCTGTACAAATGTTATTATACTTGTATAATGTTATTTTCTTTTCGCTTACACTAAAAACTTTATTGAAAAAATAATAATAATCTACTAACAAATTCTTATGGATAATTGAAGGATTGATTTTTTCCGCGTACATTATTTTTATTTGTCTCCCCATCCTTTTCACAGTGGCCATTTTCACTAAGGGCAGATAAATCCATGTCCCTCTTCTTCCGGGAACAAAGGCTTTGCTTCCTGGAAGATGTAACAGGAACGTCCCAGGATACATCTGTGAGGCTCTGGTTACATCACCAGTGTCTCAATTAACCAGTATTTAAAAAAAAAATTGCAATTGAAAGTAAAGGCAAAAAATATTTGTTTAACTATTAAATGTAAGATGATTCCATATCAGGATGTGGGGCTGTATGCTGCTGTGATTTTTAGCAAAAAGGTTCACTGCGGAAGCAGAGGATGCTGATCCGCTGAAAGAACAACTTTAAGTGCTTCTGTTGTGAACTTTGTGGATTAATTTCTCCACAGTGTTTGCAGGTAAAGAGGTCAGTGAGGGCTCATTTACTGATATGTATCATGGTCACTGGTTCATATTTAAGAAGAATCTATTATTATAATTTTTTTGTTACCGTTCTGTCCCATATGGGACAAAGTATGTGTCCTATATCCCATGTTGCTTAGTGCTTTCTAACCATAGTTATGAGGTCTGACCTGCCCCCTTTCCCTCCTGCTTTAGCTGATCCGATAACTACTTTGAAGGAGGATGCTGATTCATAAGTGTAGTTTGTCTTAGATGAGGACACTTTTCACAGGCAGGCAGTGGCAAGAGAAATGCAGAGGGAGGAAGGACATGTTAGTCTTTGTCTATAGCCAAGACAAGCTGAACTTATGAATCGGCTATCTCCTTAAAAGCTGTGGCAAGAGGAGAGGGGGCAAGCCAGACTCAACCTCATAACTTTAAAAGGACTTAGCAACGTGGAATAAAGTAATACATACAGTTCTGTCCCCTATGGGAAAAAGTATAACAAAAAACATTATAGGTGTCAACCTGGCCAAATTCAGCACTAATCTTCTTAACTGAAACTTTCACACAGAACAGTAATAGTTTTATACATCAAATGTACTATTTCTACTCTATTTGATTTTTTGCAAAGGCAATGTAGTTATTTAATTTTTTTCATATTCACATTTTCTGATATATGAGTGTCTTTTTTGAAAGGAAAAGTGATAGTATTGTTTTGCTGTCATTATTTACTCTCATATATATTATGTTAATCTTTTAATCCATCATTATATTATGGGTAGGAAAATTCCAATGCTGAAGATCCATTTTTCAACTCCACTACTCTTTCTGCTTGTTTAATTGTTTATCGGCATGACAGTACCTTGCCGCTCATTAGGAAGTAAAAGTATGAAGTGTCTGATGGGAGGATAATCTGTCTTTCTCCTAGAAACACATTAACGTCTTTCTTATGAGTCCAATCTGCCCTAGCAACAGGAAGGAAAAAAGCTACCTTGTTGTTAGGTCGAAATTCCAATCATTCGCTGGACACTTTATATTTTTCAATTATATAATGAAGAGAGAGGGTAAAACACCCCATTGAAAAAGGGGACATTTCACCATAAAACAATGGTGGTATATACTGTTCCTTTCTTTCTCTCTAATTAATTTTTGTTAAATGCATTTTTTATTTTGTTTGGTGTTTTTTAGTTCAGGGCGCCAGGTTTTTCATTGTAACATTTGCAACATCAACTTGTACGTCATTGTAGCTATGCCCATATGTGCTACAGACTGGATGCTGTAAGCTCACATAACAATCTATAGTGTGACCTTGATATATTTGTTATGTCATGGAATTTGATAGTGAGATCAATGGGTTTCACTACACTTAGGTACCTAAGGGCACGTGACGTGGGTTTTCTCCTTGATGCCCCAAATTAGCGACACTGGCACTTTATCACTATTCCGGAGTCCTTGAAAAGCTGTAATTTGTGTTGTTCACCTCCATGCAGTGGCCATTGCATTTTGGTAATATGCCTATACAGACCTCGGATTCAGAGTAGCACACCAGTGCAGAATAAAGGAAAGCTTTCTTAGGCTCCTTCGTGCACCAAACATGAAGAAAAGTTTAGAAAAAGCCTGGGAGGACTTCCTTTCACTCCCTTATTTTTAGAGACTTGCCTACCAGCTTGGCCACCGTGGCTGGTAAATAGGGAAGTAGAGAGGAGGGTGGAAAAGGGTGGCTGAGTGAGTGCTGGAAAGGACTTCTGACTGCAACTTTGAGAATAATTTATCCACAGTGCTTGCAGGTATAGAGGTCTCGTTTACTAATATGTAAATATACTGTATGAGTGTCTATAGCATGGTCACTGGTTTATATTTAAGATCTATCATTATAATTTTTACATTTACATTTTATAATTTTACAGTTCTGTTCCCTATGGGACAAAATAAATGCAGTACTATGTCTCATGTTGCTTAGTGCTTTCTAACCGTAGTTATGAGGTCTGACCTGCCCCCTTCCCCTCCTGCCTTAGCCAATCCAATAACACCTTTGAAGGAGGTGGCTGATTCATAAGTGTAGTTTGCATTGGGTGAGGGCACTTCCCACAGACAGGCAGTGGCAAGAGAAATGCAGAGGGGGACATGTCAGGCTTTGTATTCCCCTTCCCGTTGCTTGTCTGTGAAAAGTGTTCACAGCCAAGACAAGCTGAACTTATGAATCATTCATCTTCTTCCAACCTGTTTTCAGATTAGCTGTGGCAAGAGGAGAGGGGGAAAGCCAGACTTGGCCAGTGGGCTTTACATTCCATTACATTAAGACTGCACTCTGAATGCTGTGTGTTAAATACTCCTGACTACTGCACTATGTATGCTGGGAGTGCAGCAGCTAGGAGTATTTAACATACAGTACAGTATTCAGATTGTAGCAGTCAGGTGTATGTAAAATACATTACATATTCCTGAGTGCTATATTCTGTTCACTGTGCTGTATGTTACATACCCCAACCACTGCACATGATATATTCCTTACGGTACAAACAAATGGCAACTACCACAACTTATAACTGGCCTTAACATCAAGGAGCACATGGAAGGGCATTGCATGTCACACAACAACAAAGAAAAATTCCAAACTCAACTTACCGGCCAGCCTGCAAGAAACCAAATTATCCTGTCTAACAGTTCACATTAAAATTAGGGGTTTAGTTTGCACACATTTGCAAATACATGCGTAAGCTGCAAAGGGCCGCAGCAAAGCACCCAAGTATTATCCTAACTATACATTTTAAGAGCTTCCATAGTAGGAGCACATACAGTATATAATAATAGATAGATTGAGGGAATGTATGCCTGGAGGGAGCCCATCCCTTCTTAAAGTGGTTGTATACCCACAAATATGAAATGCACCTACATGTAAGCCTACATTAAGGCTTACCTGTAGGTGCTTGCAATATCTCTGAGACCTACACGGTCTCTGAGATATTTGCAAAAAAGAGTGCACCGCTATCTATGGCGCATGCGCGCCGTAGATAACGGCGCAGGCGCACTGAGCGTGGAGGCTCTTTGAATGGCAGTCTGCCGGACACTGCCGGAATTCGCGCATGCGCGGGGATCGTGCCGTTCCCCGCGCATGCGCGGGAGTGACGTCATCGCCGCTCCGGCCAATCACAGCGCCGGGTATCATGGATGCGACGGAGGACGTGTCCGAGGACCGCTGCGGGGGCTTCGATCTAAGGTAAGTGATTGATAATGAGCTAGTATGCTAGTCATACTAGCTCATTATGACTTTGCCTTGCAGGTTCTGAAAAAAAAAAAAAGTTTTGCGGTATACAACCGCTTTAAAGGCACAGGGGCGCACCAGCAAATAGCACAATCGCAGCAATGGTGTTCAGTGCGCCCCCTCGCCAATTAACCAATCATACAAACAAATGGCAACTGCCCCAACCTATAACTGGCCTTAAAGGGGTTGTAAAGGTTCGTTTTTTATTTTCTAAATAGGTTCCTTTAAGCTAGTGCATTGTTGGTTCACTTACCTTTTCCTTAGATTTCCCTTCTCAGGCCTCGTACACACGACCGATTTTCTCGTCCAAAACAGTCAAGAAAAGTGCCGCGAGAGTTTTTTTGTCTAGAAAAACGTTCGTGTGTATGGTTTTACGACGAGAAACTTGACGAGAATCTCGACGAGAAAATAGAGAACCTGCTCTCTATTTTCTCATCAGGATTCCAGATTTCCTCGTCGTGTTTCTCGTCGGCCTGTTTTGTGACGAGAAAATGGTTTGTGTGTATGCTTTTACGACTCTTCCAAAAGCGCGCATGCTCACAAGTAACTATGAGACGGGAGCGCATCTTCTGGTAAAACAAGCCTTCATAATGGAGAGAGCACATTCGTCACGCTCATAAATATTTCATAGTTTAAATGTTCTGCATTGAAATCTTCGTTAGAATGTTACATTAGTCAAAACGAGTGACCTTCTTTTGCTGCTGATATTCACACAGAGTTCTGCCTTATTTTTAACATTTTTCATGCTGCTCTTTATAAGATTTATGTGTATTATATCGTGCAAGTTTTTAGGAATAATTTAAATGGTTAGATTTTTCAAAATGATGTTAATTATAATTTCTCAATGTTTTGATAGCGATCTCCCATTTAATTTTGGAATCTATATTTTTAAAATTTCACACCATGTTTTTGTGCTAATCAGATTTAGTTATTCTTTTGGGGGGGTGATATCTGTGCCTTTTATTGTCAGTCAAATGTATCTGCTTACTCCAAAGCTTGATTTTTTTTAGTTAAAAATACACATAGTCAAGTATGAACTTAAACAAAAAACACATTTATTCATGTTTATAAATTAAATAAAGAGAAGGCAGCGCTGGAGAAGCTGCTGCCATTTGTGCATCCCAGGGACCCCAGAGCACACAGCAACCCTGTGTGGACACTAAAATTGGGAGCTTGAGAAGGCCAACATTTCTGAACACAATCTGATGCTGGCCTCCCAGAGGTCAGGAACAGCAGCAGGTGAGATATATGTCCCAAGTGTGTGGTACTACAACAGGCTGCCTTCTGTCCGACCACAATGAAGCAAGGCCATCACTTCCTCTTCTTCCTGGCAACCTTCCCTGCAGCCTTTCCTGAAGCCTTTCCTGAAGCCTTTCCTGCAGCCTTTCCTGCAGCCTTCCTTCTTCGTTTGGCTGGAGGCTGGCCCACTGGAGGGGTACTCCTGTCAGGAGGAGGAGGTGGAGGTGTAGCAGAAGGGGGTGGGGCAGAAGAAGAAGGTGGAGGTGTAGCAGAAGGGGGTGGGGCGTAGCAGAAGGGGGTGGGGCAGAAGGTGGAGGTGTAGCAGAAGGGGGTGGGGCAGAAGGTGGAGGTGTAGCAGAAGGGGGTGGGGCAGAAGGTGGAGGTGTAGCAGAAGGGGGTGGGGCAGAAGGTGGAGGTGTAGCAGAAGGGGGTGGGGCAGAAGGTGGAGGTGTAGCAGAAGGGGGTGGGGCAGAAGAGGAAGGTGGAGGTGGAGGTTGAGGTTGGGTCAGTTGGGCCACCTCACATATGGCGGTATTGGGGGTAATTTGCTCCATCACCCCCTTGTTGAGCAAGGTGATGAGCAGGGGCTCGCATAGGAGGCGTTGCTCCATGCTCATCACCTTGAACTTAGCCTCCACTAGGCCGGCAATGGCCTCTTCAGGGGATGTGGGCTCCTTGAGGGTGGCATGGGCCTCTTTAATAAGGGCCATTGCTGCCTCACTGGTGGTCCTGTCCCTCCTGCCTCTTTTGTGAAGCCGGATGGGAGGCACCTGGGATCTGGTGCTTCTCCTTTGCCCTGCCACCTCCTGTCTGCCACTGGGCCCTGCCACCTCCTGGCTGCCACTGGGCCCTGCCACCTCCTGGCTGCCACTGGGCCCTGCCACCTCCTGGCTGCCACTGGGCCCTTCCTCCTCCTGCCTGACAGTTTCCAGACCCTCCTCCTGGCTGATTTCATCCTGTGTATGAAAAAGGAACATAGTTTAATATGTTGGTTTAATCTTTGCATCAAACTTTGTAATCCTGATGGAAGCAATTAGAATGTAAATGCATAAATCCTTGCTTTAAATTTACCACTACATCAGCTTGACTATTTACCACACAATTAAGTGCAGAATAATGTCTACAGATCATGATTTCACTTGTGGAATACAAAATAATGTATGTTTCTCATCCTGACATATTTGGGAAACATTAATTTTATCCCACTACATTTTCAGTTAATACTATACCTGGCTCCAGATGGACAAATCAGGATCATCCAGGATGGCTGCCTCCTCTTGCTCCAGAGAAGGCTCAGGTTGGCTGCAGGGAAGTCTGGGGGGAAGAGTGGAGAGTGATGGCCTTGGCTCAATGTGGTCATCCAGGAAGGACATCCTGCTGTAGTACCACAAAATCGGAACATAAACATCATCTGCTGCTGCTCCTGACCTCTGAGAAGCCAGCACCTTAGAGCGTTCAGTCCTGTAGGTACCTCTCAAGCTCCCAATTTTAGTGTCCACTTGTTTTGCTGTGGCTGTGGGCACCTTGGTATGCACAAATGGGAGCAGCTTCTCCAGCGCTGCTTTTCTCACCCCTTTTTTTTATGGATGGGGTTTTTGGTCTCCCACAGAGCCGGCAGCTCCCTTACCCGGTCAATAAATTCCGCCAGGAACTCTTTGTCGCTAATAAAGACATTCATATTGTATCTGCAAGTAAAATAAATTATATTTAAATAATGTGAGGCAAACAGTCTAACCTCCTTCACATCCTAGTCACCATATATATCCTCCACCAATCTCAAGACAGTATAGGCCAACAATTTTTACAAGTCTCACAAAATCACATACCTTCGTTTGCACGTCCGTCACTTGAACTCCTCTCTCCGCACACCGAACGTACTATAGTCACATGTGTGTTTGCTATATACACACCACGCATGCGTCAAAATTCGAACACGTCGCTCCGCACACGTCGCCCGCCCATGACGTTCTAACTAACATCTTTTCCCCGCCCCTTCTCTTTCGGCGCGCAGACAGATATGGCGGAGTTACAGCAGGTGTCTGATAATTCCGCAACTAGCGAGGAGACAAGCCCGGAGACCGAGGACACGTCACGATCAAGGAGGAGATTCAAGGCATCGAATATGTCTTTGGCGGAGATGGCGGAGATGGTGGACATCTTGGTCAAGGCTGATTATGATGCCAGGCATGGGCCGTATAGCAAACCAAATAGAAGGAAGGCCAAAATCCTCACTAAAGTTGTGAAGAGTCTGAGGGCGAAGTTCGGGGTGAAACGCTCAAATGAGCAGCTCAGAAAGAGGTGGTCAGACCTCAAACTGAGGGAGCCAGACCAGTTGAGGATCATAAAGAGGATGCTCGCTAAAAGTAAGTAAAATGACGACCTTTCTGCTATTAATCTTTTTAGAAACTGACATTTTTTTTTTTTTTTTTATCATATTGGACTCCCTTCCAAAATGTAATATTTTAAACTAGGTTGGGCACAGTAATCGTTCGTTACGTTACCGACACTTCGTTCGGCCACTATCCGCGGTTTTGGCTTATTTAAGAGCCACAAAAGTAATTAGACATCTGCCATTTTTGATCAAGTCTTGTGGATAATTTTGAAGTCTAGATGATGTGTTTGTAAGAAGAATGAAATGCAAACTTTTATCAGTGTAAAGGAGAGGACACTCAGCAGCTGCTTCCACATCTGTACTTTGGAGCACTATAGTGTGGGCCACCAGACCCGCCTTTTTTGGGTGTCCCACACAGGTGCATCAGAGTTTATTTGTGGTGCCTCCATGTCCAAAAAATTACATCCAAATGTGAATACTAAACATATTTGGGGTCATAAATAATGCATTTTTCTTTAAATTCCGCACAAACACACACTTGTACCCCACTTCCAAACAATTTAGCCTGTTTTTAGTTTAACAATGAGATTTTTACAGTGTGATAAATAGACCTTTGGTTTTATTCTCATAGGGGAGAGAAGACTGGGAGGAGGACACTCCAGGGAGTACATGCACCCCACAACTTCCAAGCAACCCCAAACTCCCAAAGATCCACAACCGAAAGATGTGCAGGAAGTTGAGGTGGAGGAAGGAGAAGTGCAGGAAGGAGAGGTGGATGACGTTGTGGATCTGCTCACCACAACAGGTCAGTATCTGACACCACAGCTTAAGGTAAGCGAGGTAGGCCTGCAGAGTTTTATTAATTTTTTTATGGTTTTTAGGGGATGGAAATGTTGTGAAGGATAGCACACGGTTCTCTGCTGACAGTGCCCTCCGCCTCATTCAGCAAGTGATGGAATGTAGCACGGAACTGGACCTAATTAAACAAAGAATCCATGTGATGGAACAAACATTTAAAGACATTCTCGATGTTTTGGGGAGAATTCAATAAGCCATCCAAACACATTTGTTTTTACATGTTTGTTTTTATATTTTTTTATAATTTTTTGAGTAACAAACCAGCCAAAAATTGAATATGCACACAGTGTGTGAACATGTGCTATCTGCCATCAGGGGATATCCATGTACGTCTTTTGTGGGTGCAACCCCTTCCTCGTATCAAAAGTCGGTGAACTGAGGAAGGGGATGCACCCCCAAAACACGTCCATTGATCACCCCTGATGGCAGATAGCACATGTTGACAATAGGGATCAGGATTGTAAACTTCCTATTTGCAAAAAAGTAAAAATGTGTGCATATTGAATTTTTGGCTGGGCAAGGGGTGGCAGGACCCCATATTAGGACGGGCACATAGAGACATAGTTTGTGTAACTGAATGTCTCAGATTGCTCAGAGGTATCCAATGTTGTAATTTTAGAAATGCAAGTGGTATTTTTGTATTTTCATAAGCCAAAATTTGCCGGGTTGTGGCCAGGCCAACCCCAAAGTAAAACAAAAAAATAAATAAAAAAGAGAATGTGCAGAGAGTAAAATATTTGACCACAAACAACGTGTAGCTTCTTTTTATAATACTCTCTAAGCTTATTTGGTTCTTTTGTAAGGTAACATAGTGAAATTGGTTGTTATTTACTAAAGTAAAATACACTTGCCACTACAAATGCACAAAGACAAACTAGGAGACAGGAAAGAACAAATAATTAAAGGTTTAAACAAGATTTTTATTGGGATACTTAGACATAGGCTGGCATAGGAATTGCCCCCCTACCCGTGAAATACTCCATGTATTTGTCCCGAACCACACAGGCATTTTGGGGGGGCAAGCCAAGACGGGCAGATTCCAGGCCCGGAAGGGGATTTGCAGGGGAAAGTCCAGCCTCTGGCAAAACTGAGGCCATATAGGAATTAGATTTTTGGCTCAGAAAGTTGTGTAGCACACAGCAGCATAACACTACATAGTTTATTTTGTAGTCCGCCAAGTGGATGGAAGTCATAAAAAGGCGGAACCGGCTGGCCATTATGCCGAAGGCATTTTCAACGACTCTTCGGGCCCTGGCCAGCCGGTAATTGAACACACTCTTCTCTGGGGTCAGGGTCCTCTGTGGAAATGGCCTCATAAGATGCCGTCCGAGTCCGAAGGCTTCATCAGCCAAGAAAACAAAGGGGAGTCCTTCAATATTCCCTGCATCCGGTGGCAATGCAAGGTCGTCACTCTGGAGACGGAGGGCAAACTCCGTCTGGATGAAGGATCCCCCATCGGACATCCGGCCATTCTTCCCTACATCAACATAGAGGAATTCATACCATGCTGACACCACCGCCATCAGCACAATGCTATGAAACCCCTTGTAATTGTAGTAGTAGGACCCAGAACGGGGTGGCGGCACGATGCGGACGTGCTTCCCGTCTATGGCACCACCGCAGTTGGGGAAGTCCCACCGCGTGGCAAACTCCGATGCCACAGTCTGCCATTCCTGTGGCGTGGAAGGAAGCTGTGGAGTGAAACAAGATGAAATAATATTAGAAAAACAAAGGCATACATTACAAGGAAATTCTATCCCAAAAAATTAGAGACCAACATCAATCTAATTATACGTTTATTAAGGTGTGTA
This sequence comes from Rana muscosa, assembly GCA_029206835.1. Taxonomy (NCBI): domain Eukaryota; kingdom Metazoa; phylum Chordata; class Amphibia; order Anura; family Ranidae; genus Rana; species Rana muscosa. The sequence continues at coordinate 287,789,285 of CM055118.1, forward strand.
AAAAAAGTATAATGGAAGGCTCATTTATCATATTCATCACCCCCTCTGATGGGCCATTACTAAATTATTTTGGGGGGGGGGAGATGTGTTTGGCCACAGGATAGCATTGCAGTGGCGGTGCGTCCAGAGTGGGCGCTGGAGCACTGTCCCCTCTCTCCTGTGCCCATCACTCAGAACAATACATAGGTTCATGCGTTGCATGAACCTATGTATTGTCTATGCCGCACACTATTCAGGTGGATGGCCTCTTGTAAAGCGACCGACATATGAATAATTGCGGCATTTAGGGGGTTAAAATTGCAGAGCAGAAACAGGTATTAAAATAGTCTTGCAAATTACAACCTGGAGGATGTAATTGGCTTCCTCAAAGAAAAATCGGGGACGCAAGGAGGGGGGCATTCCTTGTGTAAACACTGACAGGCTGCTCTGCCAATCATGTTCACCAAGTCTGTTTAATGGTAACATGATTGGCTGATGCAACATGAAGGGAAGGAGAAGACATCAAGGACAGAAGAAGGATGGCGCTGACCACAAGAAGGTAAGTGCAGGGCTGGGGGGAAACTGGCTGCATTAGAGGGGACTAAATGGCTGCATTTGAGGGAACAAAATGGCTGCATTGGAGGGGACAACTGGGGGCGTTTATTAGGCAACAGAGCAAAAAAGGAGGAAGTTTATTTCCGAAATTGGGGTTGGAACCCCCCAACATTTGGAGCAACAGGCGCCCCTGCTGGAAAAGTTAGTGAGGGGAAATATTTAGGGAGGATAAAAAAGGGGCAATCTAAAGCTTCCAACATGCATGGGGACAAAGGGGACATTCTCAGCATATTACAATCATGGTAATTAGGGAAGGATGAAAGAAATACAATACATTAGCATACATGTAATACATAAAATGTGATGTTAAGGGAGAAAACTTACCCTAATATAGTCCTCCTGCAGGACTTGTATAATAGCAGAACAGGTGTCTGGGATTATGAGGCCCAGAGCCTGGGGGGAGATGCCTGTGGTGAACTTCAAGTCCTGAAGACTTCTCCCTGTCGCCAGGTAACGCAACGTGGCGATGAGCCTCTGCTCAGCACTGATGGCTTCCCGCATAACGGTGTCCTTCCTGGTAATATAGGGGGACACCAAAGCCAACAGTTCCTGAAAAACGGGGTCAGACATCCTCAGAAAATTCCTGTAGTCCTCAGGATTATTCTCGACGATCTCCCGCAGCAGAGGCATGTGGCAGAATTGGTCCCGCTGGAGCAACCAATTCTTGGTCCATGAACTCCTCCTCACACCATTCATGGACTGGTCTTGGTCCAAAACAAGCAGACCAACACCAAGCGCACGCACAGCACGAACTCGACGACGAGAACGTCCAGGCGACATGGCTAGGAAACGGTCGTCTAATCAGAACGTACAGAACAGAACGCACTTTAGAACAGCAAGGCCTATGAATAACGAACTGAAATTCAGAAACGAACAGGCAAGAATGCACTGTAAAACAGATACGACCTGCCTAGACGCCCTGAAAGTCAAGATACGAACCCACAAGCACAAACTGAACGGCAGAAAACGATCTGAAAAGTACGAAGACTGAAAAGCGCGAATCGTCTCTTCCCAAACATTTACTTCACACGCGGTAACACGAGATCAGCAAAAGCAGCCCAAGTGGTGGCGCCAAGAAAAAAGATCTTCCCCTTTATAGTGCCGTCGTACGTGCTGGACGTGAGCGCAGAGAACCACGAGGAAATTGGAAAATGACAGTGTGTACGCATAGAAAGCTTGACGAGAAAATCGACAAGCTTAACAAGAATCTCGTCGAAAAAAACGACGTGTTTTTTACGACGAGAAAATCGGTCGTGTGTACGAGGCCTTTATGTTTTTTTTCTTTGTCTGAATTTCTCACTTCCTGTTTCTCCTCAGTAAACTTCACACCATCATCCGAGTGGTGTGGAGTCAGCCAGAACAGCTTACTGAACAGCTTACTGAGGAGGAACAGGAAGTGAGAAATTCAGACAAAGAAAACAAAGAAAAAAATAATTTAGAAAGTAAATCAAAGGAAAAGGTAAGTGAACCAACAATGCACTAGCTTAAAGGAACCTATTTAGAAAATAAAAAACAAACTTTTACAACCCCTTTAAGGAAGAGAAAAGAGGCGATCCCTGATTCTGCACATTCTTGTGGTCCTATGGAGGTGAACAGAGTGGCAAACTCAGCCTGGACTCCAACCAGGCCACGCCCCCCATTTGTTTCGCTTCACCCCCCCAGAGCTTAGTCATGGAAATGGAGATCACATGAGTATGGGGAGTATTTAAGCAACATCGGTGGTCACTTAATTATGTGAAGGGTTGACAAGTGTATGCAGATTCTCGTGTCTTGCTGTTTACTTAAAAAATAAATCAGCACACAGGGAACAAATGAGCCAGATCCTTTACAATAAAAGACATGTGAATGCATAAGCTATTTGTGTAAATGCGTGAAAACATTAGATCAAAACTAGAGTGTATTTAGATTGACAAAATGTTCTATAGTATTCTATGTTAAGTAATTTGTATGTTTGAAGCCTATCCAGGCACCTTGGTGATGAAGATGTTTGACTAAGTAACTGGATTATTCTTGTTTACTTTTTGATAATTCAATAAAAATCTTCTTAAAATAAAAAACAAAACAAAAAAAAACCCTAGAGTGATGGAAGAAAAACCTGATCGCTTGTACTCCCACTTAAGCCTGTTAAAAACAAAAACTTTATTCATATGTTGATTAAAAAAATATATCTGTGCATGAAGAAAGGAATATTTAATTATATACCGTATGTGCCTAAGGCATCAATCATTAAGAAGATTTTTATCTTCACTGTGTAGATTTACAAAGAACTCCAAAATTCTAAGTATTCTAAAAAACACTCAGAGTTATTCAGGAATGCAATTACAATTATAATTATGATTCTAGATATAAGTATGAATAGAGCAGGTGCAAGTGAATCTATTCATATGCTAGCATATTAACACTAGCATGCATATGAACTAATTATCAATAGTAATGGGTGATATCTCACTCATAATTTAAACCCTTAGAGATTCTAGTGTCCATCCTAAAAATTCAGTAAACCTCCCTTCTACTAAGAAGGGAGAAACGATCTCCACTACAGCCCGGACAGTTAATTATTAAAATTATTTGAACTTTGAGAGTTTGTGTGTTCCGTTGATGGAATTGATTGAAGTGTCTCTCTAAATTTGTGTTTTTGTTTGTTCTGATGTCTGAGAGATAGTCTGTTATTCTATCACCGAGACGTCTGGTGGTTCTTCCTATGTATTGAATGTTACATGTAGTATGTAGTTACATAGTTTAGTCATGTTAAAAAAAGACACAAGATGTCTGTTAGGACTTGTAGAACCCCTGGGCCCTCTCCGGGCAAGCAGAACCCTACTAGGATTATTACTTTATTATGCTCGTAGGTCTGTAGTACTCCGATGGAAAGCTTCGTCCGCACCCTCAATACATTTTTGGAAGAGGTTAGTGAACTTGGCTCTGCCACTATACAAGGCTACTTACCTGTCGCGTGGCTGTGCTAAGAAATTCCATAAATTATGGGACATCTGGACGGAATCCCTGTCCACTAATGCAGACTCGATGGTGGATTAGTAACGCTCTATTAATCAAGTTCAAGTGGCATCTCTGAACTTGTAGGCTTCCTTGGGTTGCTCGGTCAGTAGTTATGGGGAGAGGGGGGAATGTGAATGTGTATATGTAACGTGTACTTCATTTAATTTCGTAAATAATTAAAATAAGCTATGTGGAGTATCTGTGTAAATAGAAGAATCCTTTAGATAATCTTCACAGGTGGTTGAGCATACAGTAGTTTAGTTGTTTATTATTATTTTAGTTTTTAGTTTGTGTGTGACCGAGCCTGGGTATGCCCAATAGGCTCTGTATTGTATTGTTTTTTTTTTTTTACCTTGAAATTACAATAAAAACAACTTAAAAAAAAAAAAAACCCAGCAAAGCAAAGCATGACCCAATTTGCTTACAGCAGGGGAAATAGTTAATTCCTGATCCCCCGAGAGGCAATCAGATATTCCCTGGATCAACTTTACCTATAAAAGTTAGTACCCAGTTATATTATGTACATTTAGTTAATAATCCAGGCCTTTTTTAAAGCAATCTACTGTGCTGGCCAGAACCACCTCTGCAGGGGAAAAATATGCAAAAATTGGCCAGGGTCGGACTTTAGAGGCACATGGGACAGTAGTAAATATAAAAAAATATTTTATTTATGACAATACATAGTACAAACTGAGCAAAAAAGAATAAAGAATTAAAAGCATATAATAAATTCTAAACATAATACATGACACAGAAGACCATGCATCATATACATAACAGTGAGCCCCTGTGCGTCAAAGCGTTTCACTGTTTAGCTTCATCAGGACGCATTCATGGCTTGTTGGAAAGAAAAGGTCTCACTATCTTGCAAAGAAGTCCATAGAAGATAATCTCCACACTTAACATCAGGTATCACCATATATAGTATTCGGATACTTGGATATTTATGACCAGAAGTAGGTGGTTCAAAATGTTATATACCACGTATATTAATAATATTAATGGGTAGAGAGAAATCCAAAAGACAAAAATTATGGAGGGGGAAAAGTGGGGGGATGGTGGTATGGACACAGCCAAAGGGAACACAGCACTAATAGTATAGATATTTGACCAAACACAACCGCATATACATAGGTAGTGAACAGAAGCCCAGACTGCAATCAGCAAATAGTAATGAGACTATAGCAGGTTTACTAGTCCCACAGAGCCAGCATGGCTTGTAATGCATCCAGCATACCCCCCAAAACAAAAAGTATTCAGTCTATTATGAATTCTGCTGCTAGACTAATACACCTCACTAACTGATCCGTGACTGCTGCTCCTCTCTGCCAATCCCTTCACTGGCTTCCCCTATCCCACCGTGTAAAATTCAAAATGCTAACCACAACATACAAGGCCATTTACAACATCGCCATCATCTACATCACCAACCTCATTTGCAGATATCGGCCAAATCGTCCCCTCCGCTCCTCTCAGGACCTCCTGCTCTCTAGCTCCCTTGTTATCTCCTCCCATGCTCGCATTCAGGACCTCTCCAGAGCCTCTCCCATCCTCTGGAACTCCCAGCCCCTACCCAGTCCACCTTTAGGAGATCCCTGAAAACTCATTTATTCAGGGAAGCCTATCCCACACCCACCTAACAACTATCCCCAAGCCACCCCCATCAAATTTAAGCTATTACCTTTTGTACCACACCCCCCCCTTTAGAATGTAAGCTCTACGAGCAGGGCCCTCCTGTACCTTCTGTTGGCGCTATAAAAATCGTGTATAATAATAGTAATACTGTATATACTCGAGTATAAGCCGAGTTTTCAGCAGAAAATGCCCTACTCGGCTTATACTCGAGTCTGTGTCCATCTTCATTTTTGTGCACCTGATCCTGGCCAGCTGTTGGTTCTCTGGACCCCAACCTTGGCACACATGTAGCCCCACTCTTCCTCTACAAGTGTGCAAAGTTTGTTGTCCGGGGAACCTACGGCCGGGGAACACCGATTTTTCAAAGCCGGGCACCCCTTCCATAGACTCCCATGTTAAACGTCAGTCTAGTCACACAGCGCAGGAGATCAGGTAGAGAGATTGGGCACAGTGAGGCATGGACACAGTGAGGCATGGACACAGTGAGGCATGGGCACAGTGAGGCATGGACACAGTGAGGCATGGACACAGTGAGGCATGGACACAGTGAGGCATGGGCACAGTAAGGCACAGTGAGGCATGGACACAGTGAGGCACAGTGAGGCATGCACATGGACACAGTGAAGCAAAGTGAGGCACAGTGAGGCATGCAGATGGACGACCTAGGCTTATACTCAAGTGAATACGTTTTCCCAGTTTTTTGTGGTAAAATTAGGTGCCTCGGCTTATATTCGGGTCGGCTTATACTCGAGTATATACGGTAATAATAATAACTGGCCTTAACAGCCAGTGCACCCCTGTGCTTTTAAGGGGGAGTGGGCTCTCTCCAGACATACCTACCCTCAATCTACACATTAGGAAAGAGGTGGAGTTGCCTGGGTGACCCTCTTAAGCATATTTGCTGCTTATAATGCAGCCACGTGTTCTGATCAGTGCGGAGTGTTGGTGGTGGTGAATGCACAGTGGAAGTTTACAGGTCACTTGGTTGATCCAGATAAATTACAGAGGAGAAGCACCACACTTATTTATACTATTTGGTGATATCACTTTATGTAAAGTTGAAGTTGAAGAACTTTAGATCTTATGACTGAATTACATAATCTTTATTTTTAGTTTGCATTTGTAGAGGGGTGTTCAATTTAAGGGGAGTGTCTGAGTGGTAATTAGGCTCAGACACACTGATTGTTAGGGTTATGGACCATTTCTGTTGATGGGAGATAGTGTTGGTGTACAGTTCCCTGTGGCCTACAGGTGGCGCTGTCGCCATGGGCCAGGGTTGAACCACCAATGCAGGGCTGCGCCTTTTGTGTCCCCTCTCGGCAGTAGTACGGCGGGGCGGGGAACCTGCTGTGCCTGTCGGGAGAGGGTATAAAAGGGGCGGACATCTTCCGTTCGGGGTCCATGCCCAGGCACCTTCAGCCTGGGTGTGTGTGGTTCGTCCATGCCCAGGCACCTTCAGCCTGGGTGTGTGTGGTTCGTTCCCGCCCGGGCACCTTCGGCCTGGGCATGAGGAGGGTCGTCTCCGGGTGCCTTAGGCCCGGAGGTGGAGTTCCTGTTCCATCCCAGACACCTTCAGTCTGGGGTGAGGTACTATTTTGAAGGCCCGGGGCCCAGCAACCTTTGGTTGGGGTCCGCTAGGGATCGAGGACTCCCAGGGTGCCGCCTTGGGGACCCATATCTGGGATGAGGAGGCCAGGGAGGTAACCCCTTCCGAAGACCCAGCGCAGAGTCGTGGTGACGGTGAGGGCCTCTGGTAACTCTCCGGAGGGATGTTTTCTCCTTGACATGGGCCAAATACTTCAAGAAGGAAGCTCACGTCCCGGTCAGTGGCAGAGACCCTACTCTCCAAGTCAGTGGCAGTGACTTTATTCACCCGGTCTGTGGCAGAGACCAACCTCACGGTCTGTGGCAGAGATCGTGCGCCAAAGCTGTTTGAGAAACCTAAACAGTCTAAAGAGTTAAGCTATGTTTGTACCTGGACCTCCTCCACACCTAAGCTGTCCTGTATCTTCGCTCCAACCTGTCTGCTCTCAAAGAGGCTGTTTATTATCCTGTGTGAAATAAATGTTGAGTTAAACCTTCAGCTAGTGTGGACATTCACATTCCTGGGGAAAACGAGGACTTGCATCTATCTAAGGTAGAGGTGAGATCACTCTTGGGAGGAATTTAAATCTGGCCGCAGACAAGGCCCAAAACTAATGCCTCGTACACACGACCGAGTTTCTCGTCGTAAAAAACACGTCGTTTTTTCCGACGAGATTCTTGTTAAGCTTGTCGATTTTCTCGTCAAGCTTTCCATGCGTACACACTGACATTTCCCAATTTCCTCGTTGTTCTCCGCGGTCACGTCCAGCACGTACGACGGCACTATAAAGGGGAAGATCTTTTTTCTTGGCGCCACCCCTTGGGCTGCTTTTGCTGATCTCGTGTTACCGCGTGTGAAGTAAAAGTTTGGGAAGAGACGATTCGCGCTTTTCAGTCTTCGTACTTTTCAGATCGTTTTCTGCGGTTCAGTTTGTGCTTGTGGGTTCGTATCTTGACTTTCAGGGCGTCTAGGCAGGTTGTATCTGTTTTACAGAGCGTTCTTGCCTGTTTGTTTCTGTTTTTCAGTTTGTTATTCATAGGCCTTGCTGTTCTAAAGTGCGTTCTGTTCTGTACGTTCTGATAAGACGACCGTTTCCTAGCCATGTCGCCCGGACGTTCTCGTCGTCGAGTTCGTGCTGTGCGGGCTCTTGGTGTTGGTCTGCTTGTTTTGGACCAAGACCAGTCCATGAATGGTGTGAGGAGGAGTTCATGGACCAAGAATTGGTTGCTCCAGCGGGACCAATTCTGCCACATGCCTCTGCTGCGGGAGATCGTCGAGAATAATCCTGAGGACTACAGGAATTTTCTGCGGATGTCTGACCCCGTTTTTCAGGAACTGTTGGCTTTGGTGTCCCCCTATATTACCAGGAAGGACACCGTTATGCGGGAAGCCATCAGTGCTGAGCAGAGGCTCATCGCCACGTTACGTTACCTGGCGACAGGGAGAAGTCTTCAGGACTTGAAGTTCACGACAGGCATCTCCCCCCAGGCTCTGGGCCTCATAATCCCAGACACCTGTTCTGCAATTATACAAGTCCTGCAGGAGGACTATATTAGGGTAAGTTTTCTCCATTAACATCACATTTTATGTATTTCATGTATGCTAATGTATTGTATTTCTTTCATCCTTCCCTAATTACCATGATTGTAATATGCTGAGAATGTCCCCTTTGTCCTCATGTATGCCTGAAGCTTTAGATTGCCCCTTTTTTCTCCTCCATGCATATTTCCCTTCACTAACCTTTCCAGCAGGGGCGCCTGTTGCTCCAAATGTTTGGGGGTTCAAACCCCAATTTATGAAATAAACTTCCTCCTTTTTTGCTCTGGTGCCTATTAAACGCCCCCATTTGTTCCCTCCAATGCAGCCATTTTGTCCCCTCCAATGCAGCCATTTTGTTCCCTCTAATGCAGCCATTTTGTCCCCTCCAATGCAGCCAGTTCCCCCCCAGCCCTGCACTTACCTTCTTGTGGTCAGCGCCATCCTTCTTCTGTCCTTGATGTCTTCTCCTTCCCTTCATGTTGCATCAGCCAATCATGTTACCATTAAACAGACTTGGTGAACATGATTGGCAGAGCAGCCTGTCAGTGTTTACCCAAGGAATGCCCCCCCCCCCCTGCGTCCCCTATTTAACTTTTCTGCAGCCAATTACATCCCTCAGGCTGTAATGTGCAAGACAATTTTCCTTACTGTTTCTGATATGCAATTTTAAGCCCATAAATGCCGCAGTTCTTCATATGTCGGTCGCTTAACAGGGGGCCATCCACCTGAATAGTGGGCGGCATAGACAATACATAGGTTAATGCAAGGCATAAACCTATGTATTTTTCTGAGTGACGGGCACAGGAGAGAGGGGGCAGTGCTCCAGCGCCCACTCTGGACGCACCGCCACTGCAATGCTATCCTGTGGCCAAACACATCTACCCCCCCCTCCCCATTATAATTTATTAATGGACCATCATAGGGGGTGATGAATATGATACATGAGCCTTCCATTATACTTATTTAAAACACCTTAATAAATGTAGACTTTGCTTGATGTTGGCCTCTAATGTATTTTCTTAGAATATACTTGTAATGTTTGATTTGTGTATTCTAATATTTTTTCATTTTGTTTGACTCCACAGCTTCCTTCCACGCCACAGGAATGGCAGACTGTGGCATCGGAGTTTGCCACACGGTGGGACTTCCCCAACTGCAGTGGTGCTATAGACGGGAAGCACGTCCGCATCGTGCCGCCACCCCGTTCTGGGTCCTACTACTTCAATTACAAGGGGTTTCATAGCATTGTGCTGATGGCGGTGGTGTCAGCACGGTATGAATTCCTCTATGTTGATGTAGGGAAGAATGGCCGGATGTCCGATGGGGGATCCTTCATCCAGACGGAGTTTGCCCTCCGTCTCCAGAGTGACGACCTTGCATTGCCACCGGATGCAGGGAATATTGAAGGACTCCCCTTTGTTTTTTTGGCTGATGAAGCCTTCGGGCTCGGACCGCATCTTATGAGGCCATTTCCTCAGAGGACCCTGACCCCAAAGAAGAGGGTGTTCAATTACCGGCTGGCCAGGGGCCGAAGAGTCATTGAAAATGCCTTCGGCATAATGGCCAGCCGGTTCCGCCTTTTTAGGACTCCCATCCACTTGGCGGACTACAAAATAAACTATGTAGTGTTATGCTGCTGTGTGCTACACAATTTTCTTTGCCGCAAATCTAATTCATATATGGCCTCAGTTTTGCCTGAGGCTGGACTTTCCCCTGATAATCCCCTGCCGGGCCTGGAATCTGCCCGTGCTGGCTTGCCCCCCCAAAATGCCCATGATGTTCGGGACAAATACATGGACTATTTCACGGGTAGGGGGGCAATTCCTATGCCAGGCTATGTCTAAAGATTGCTGTCTAACGATCCAAATAAAAATCTTGTTTAAACTTCTAACTTTTCTTGGTTTCCTGTCTCCTAGTTTGTCTTAGTGCATTTGTAGTGCCAAGTGTATTTTCCTTTAGTAAATACCAACCATTTCACTATGTAACCTTAAAAAATGTACCAAATAAGGTTAGAGCATATTAGAAAAAGAAGCTACACATTGTTTGTGTTCATATCTTTTACTATGTGCAAATTCACACAACTTTTTATTTTTATTTTTACATTTTTTGTTTGCCTGGCCACAAACCGGCAATTGTTTTCTTAGGAAAATACAAAAACAACAGTTGCATTCCAAAAATTACAAAATTGGATACCTCGGAGCAATCTGAGACATTCACTTACACAAACTATATGTCTCTATGTGCCCGTCCTAATATGGGGTCCTGCCACCCCTTGCCCAGCCAAAAATGTAATATGCACACAATTGGGATTATTTTCCTATAGGGATTTTAGACTCCTGATCCCTATTGTCAACATGTGCTATCTGCCATCAGGGGTGATCAATGGATGTGTTTTGGGGGTGCAACCCCTTCCTCAGTTCACCTACTTTAGATACGAGGAAGGGGTTGCACCCCCAAAAGACGTACATGGATATCCCCTGATGGCAGATAGCACATGTTGACACACTGTGTGCAGATTCAATTTTTGGCTGGTTTGATTGTCAAAACGTTTTTTAAAAGTTGAAGAACAAACATGAGAAAAAAGGGGGTTGGGATGCCTTATTGAATTCTCCCCAAAACATCGAGAATGTCTTTAAATGTTTGATCCATCACATGAATTCTTTCTTTAATTTTGTCCAGTTCCATGCTACATTCCATCACATGCTGGATGAGGCGGAGGGCACTGTCAGCAGAGAAACCTGTACTATCCTTCACCCCAACATTCACATCCCCTAAAAACAAAATAAAAAGGTATTATAACTCTGCAGGCCTACCTCTCTTACCTGAAGCTGTGGTGACAGATACTGACCTGTTGTGGTGACCAGTTCCACAACGTCATCCACCTCTCCTTCCTGCACTTCTCCTTCCTCCACCTCAACTTCCTCTACATCCTTCGTTTGTGGGTCTTTGGGAGTTTGGGGTTGTTGTGAAGCTGTGGGTTTCTTGTTCTCCCTGGAGTGTCCTCCTCCCAGTCTTCTCTCCCCTATGAGAATAAAACAAAAGGTTATCACACAGAAATTCTCTATGTTAAACAAAAAAACAGCCTAAATTGCTTGGAAGTGGGGTACAAGTGTGTGTTTGGGCGGAAGTTAAAGATGAATGCATTATTTCTGACCAAGAATATGCTTAGTATTCACCTTTGTCTGTCATTTTTTAGACATGTAGGCAACACAAAAATTCTCTGAAGCACCTGTGTGGGACACCCAAAAAAGGCGGGTCTGGTGGCCCACACTATAGTGCTCCAAAGTACAGATGTGGAAGCAGCTGCTGAGTGTCCTCTCCTTTACACTGACAAAAGTTTGCATTTCATTCTCTTTACAAACACATCATCTAGCCTAAAACTTTGTGCCCCAAATTTCCGAAAAAATGGCAGATGTCTAATTACTTTTGTGGCTGTAAAATAATCCAAAACAGCGGATAGTGGCCGAACGAAGTGTCTGTAACGTAACGAACGATTACTGTGCCCAACCAAGTTCAAAATATAACATTTTGGAAGGGAGTCCAATAAGAAAAACAAAAAAAAAAACAGCAACATGTCAGTTTAGAAAAGGATTAATAGCATAAAAGTGTACATTTTACTTACTTTTTGTGAGCATTCTCTTAATGCTCCTTAACTGCTCTGGCTCCCTCAGTTTGAGGTCTGACCACCTCTTTCTGAGCTGCTCATTTGAGTGTTTCACCCCGAAATTCGTCTTCAGACTCTTCACGACTTTAGTGAGGATTTTGGCCTTCCTTCTATTTGGTTTGCTATACGGCCCATGCTTTGCGTCATAATCAGACTTGAGCAAGATGTCCACCATCTCCGCCATCTCCGCAAAAGACATATTCGATGCCTTGAATCTCCTCCTTGATCGTGACGTTTCCTCGGTCTCCGGGCTTGTCTCCTTCTCGTTAGTTGCGGAATTATCAGACACCTGCTGTAACTCCGCCATATCTGTCTGCGCGCCGAAAGAGAAGGGGCGGGGAAAAGATGTTAGTTAGAACGTCATGGGCGGGCGACGTGTGCGGAGCGCCGTGTTCGAATTTTGACGCATGCGTGGTGTGTATATAGCAAACACACATGTGACTATAGTACGTTCGGTGTGCGGAGAGAGGAGTTCAAGTGTACAAATTGTTGGCCTATACTGTTTTGAGAATGTTGTAGGATATATATGGTGACTACGATGTTAAGGAGGTTAGACTGTTTGCCTCACATTAGTTATATATTATTTCTTAAACTTGCAGATACAATATGAATGTCTTTATTAGCGACAAAGAGTTCCTGGCGGAATTTATTGACCGGGTAAGGGAGCTGCCCACTCTGTGGGAGACGAAAAACCCCATCCATAAAAAAAGAGGGGTGAGAAAAGCAGCGCTGGAGAAGCTGCTCCCATTTGTGCAGACCAAGGTGCCCACAGCCACAGCAAAACAAGTGGACACTAAAATTGGGAGCTTGAGAGGCACCTACAGGACTGAACGCTCTAAGGTCCTGGCTTCTCAGAGGTCAGGAGCAGCAGCAGATGATGTGTATGTCCCGATTTTGTGGTACTACAGCAGGATGTCCTTCCTGGATGACCACATTGAGGCAAGGCCATCACTCTCTACTCTTCCCCCCAGACTTCCCTGCAGCCAACCTGAGCCTTCTCTGGAGCAAGAGGAGGCAGCCATCCTGGATGATCCTGATTTGGCCATCTGGAGCCAGGTATAGTATTAAATGAAATTGCATTGGGATAAAATTAATGTTTGACAAATATGTCAAGATGAGAAACATACAATATTTTGGGTTCCACAAGTGAAATCAAGATCTCGAGACATTAGTCTGCACTTAATTGGGTGCTAAATAGTCAATCTGATGTAGGTGTAAATTAGAAAAAATGATTTCAGGAATTACATTCTAATTGCTTCAATCATGTTTATAAAGTTTGATGCAAAGATTAAAACAACATATTAAACTATGTCCCTTTTTCATACACAGGATGAAATCAGCCAGGAGGAGGGTCTGGAAACTGTCAGGCAGAAGGAGGAAGGGCCCAGTGGCAGCCAGGAGGTGGCAGGGCCCAGTGGCAGCCAGGAGGTGGCAGGGCAAAGGAGAAGCACCAGATCCCAGGTGCCTCCCATCCGGCTTCCCAAAAGAGGCAGGAGGGACAGGACCACCAGTGAGGCAGCAATGGCCCTTATTAAAGAGGCCCATGCCACCCTCAAAGAGACCACATCCCCTGAAGAGGCCATTGCCGGCCTAGTGGAGGCAAAGTTCAAGGTGATGAGCATGGAGCAACGCCTCCTATGCGAGCCCCTGCTCATCACCTTGCTCAACAAGGGGGTGATGGAAAAAATTACCCCCAATACCGCCATTTGTGAGGTGGCACAACTGTCCCAACCTCAACCTCCTCCTCCACATTCTTCTTCCGCCCCACCCCCTTCTCCTCCACCTCCACCTTGTTCTTCTGCCCCACCCCCTTCTCCTCCACCTCCACCTTGTTCTTCCGCCCCACCCCCTTCTCCTCCACCTCCACCTTGTTCTTCCGCCCCACCCCCTTCTCCTCCACCTCCACCTTGTTCTTCTGCGCCACCCCCTTCTCCTCCACCTCCTCCTCCTCCTGACAGGAGTACCCCTCCAGTGGCCCAGCCTCCAGCCAAACGAAGAAGGAAGGCTGCAGGGAAGGCTTCAGGAAAGGTTGCAGGGAAGGTTGCCAGGAAGACGAGGAAGTGATGGCCTTGCTTCATTGTGGTCGGACAGAAGGCAGCCTGTTGTAGTACCACACACTTGGGACATATATATCACCTGCTGCTGTTCCTGACCTCTGGGAGGCCAGCATCAGATTGTGTTCAGAAATGTTGGCCTTCTCAAGCTCCCAATTTTAGTGTCCACACAGGGTTGCTGTGTGCTCTGGGGTCCCTGGGATGCACAAATGGCAGCAGCTCGTCCAGCGCTGCCTTCTCTTTATTTTAGTTCAAACATGAATAAATGTTATTTTTCTTTAAGTTCATACTTGACTATGTGTATTTGTAAAAATGTAAAATCTAGCTTTGGAGTAAGCAGATACATTTGACTGACAAAAAAAGGGACAGATAACAACCCCCCAAAAAAAGAACTAAATCGTATTTCCCAAAAAATTGTGTAAAATTTAAATAATATATATTAAAAGATTCAATGGGAGATCACTACCAAAACATTGCAAAATTACATTTAACATCAGTTAGAAAAATAACTCATTTTTTAATATTCCTAAAAACTTGCACGATATAATACACATAAATCTTCTTAAGAGCAACAAGAAAATGTTAAAAAAACATAGTCATAACTCTGTGTGAATATCAGCGGCAAAAGAAGTTCATTCGTTTGGATTAATGTCACATTCTAACGAAGATTTCAATGCACAACATTTAAACGATGCAAAAATTTAGAGCGTGACGAATGTGCTATCTCCATTACGAAGGCTTGTTTTACCAGAAGATGCGCTCCCGTCTCATAGTTGCTTGTGAGCATGCGCGCTTTTGGAAGAGTCGTAAAAGCATACACACGAACCATTTTCTCGTCACAAAACAGGCCGACGAGAAACACGACGAGGAAATCTGGAATCCTGACGAGAAAATAGAGAGCAGGTTCTCTATTTTCTCGTCGAGATTCACGGCAATTTTCTCGTCGTAAAACCATACACATGAACGTTTTTCTCGACAAAAAAGCTCACGCGGCACTTTTCTTGCCGGTTTTGGACGAGAAACTCGGTCGTGTGTACGAGGCCTGACACCGCTCAACCTTTTTACTCAGGAGGGTACGGGCTTGTGGTGCGGTGTGCCTCTCTCTTCCTGCGAGGAGCCTAATTTAATGCAGGCTGGGGAGAGGTGGGTGCGCTACACATTTATTTATGAATTTATTTATATTGTGTTTATTATTTATTGCATTATGTTAGGATTTAAATTGCTCTTGATGCTGCACTTTTGTATTTATTCTAAACATTTCGAAAGATCTGATGAAAAAGGATATCAAGAGAGACTGCAGGAACTTATTATGTACTGTATAGTCACGAGAGAAAAAAATGAAAAGTGAGAGGGTACATGATTGAAACCTTTTAAAGTAGTTGTACAAACACAAGGCTTTTTACCTTCTGTGAGCAGCAGCCCTTCCTCCTAGACCCCCCTAATACTTACCTGAGCCCCCTCTCGATCCAGCGATGTCCACGAGAGCCTTGCCTCTCCAGGGACTCACACTCCTGATTGGCTTTTGGTAGCAGCGGGAGCCATTGGCTCCTGCTGCTGTCAATCACAGCCAGTGAGGCAATCAAGAGATGGAGGGGGCTGGGCTGAGCGGTGGCTCCATGTGTGAATGAACGAACAGAGTCAGGAGCGAGCCTGCTTGGGTGCCCCCATAGCAAGCTGCATGCTGTGGGGGCACCTGGTAGGAGGGAGGGGCCAGGAGCGCCAGCGTGCTACACAGGCAGAGGAGGACTGGGGCTGCTCTGTGCAAAACCACTGTACAGAGCATGTAAGTATAACATGTTTTTTTTTTTTTAGGGCATGTATGAGGTGCAAGATCAAGAACATGGGGACCTTAAATCATCAGGAGATAAGTTCACAATTACCCTTGGAAGGTATTATTTTGCCAAAAGAGTAGTGGACGCTTGGAACGGAAATCCAAAAATTACAGTCAATCAATAGTAAGATTGAGTCTATCAATGGTAGGATTGCGTCAATCAATAGTAAGTGCAATGCTTTGGGTAAACATAGGTCTATTCTCAGACTAAAAGTTAAAAGATAAACCTCTCAGACTCAATGGACCACTTAGTCTTTTTCTACAGTCACTCTTCTGTGCTTCAAACTATTCTAATTAGGAGCAACGCAAGGGTTCATTGCTATTTTCAGAGTTGCCTTCTTGGTTTACAGTAAAACACATCCCTTGTGTGAGCACATCCCTTTTACACTCTATACAAAAAAGAGAATATATTGAATTTCGTTCTCACTCATGGACAAGTAGACCTTTCAACTAGTGTAGCTGTATGAAGATTGAACTTTGGGTGGAAAATGACTGATTTTAGAACACATTTCTGCTTTGTGTCTTTCATCTTGAGTTGAGTCGAAGTACCCTCATTGGTATTCACCAGATCATGCCTGGTATTTGAGAGCGGAATTTTCCCATCCGTCAATTTTACTAGGATTGTCTAGCTCTGAAATGCCAGCTATCCACTTTCTCCCCATAAGTAATCGGCACAAAAATAGGATTTTGACAACATTCAGGCCCATTAGTTACCCAGAGATTAAAAAAAGCAGAGCTCGTGCCTGTGAGTTACGGTACAGAAAGTAACAATGTTGCTTTCATAACAATTAATTTTGACAGGTCTGTGGGCATATTTTTTTTTCTTCCAGGTACAGCACGTAATTTGAATGGTGTTTAAATCACCTTAATAACAATGTTCTATTTTAGCTTAGAAAATATTTTCATCGGAGTTTAACCTATTACATATTACGTCCATTGAGGTTAACTAATAAAAAAAATTACCTATGAGATTGCTCAAATTAAAATGCATCTATGTAACAATTTATGGACCAATGATTTAAAGAGGGCCTGCCTCTATAAATTCTTGAAATATCCCAATATATATTATCAGTATAATTTTTTATTTATATCTACTTTTTTTAACCATTAAAAACACACTATGAGTTCAGTAAGGCCGGTTTCACACTGGGGCGGTGGGTGCGGTGGCGGTATAGCGCCGCTATCTTTAGCGGCGCTATACCGTCGCGATTGCAGAGGTATTCGGCCGCTAGCGGTGCGGTTTTAACAACTGCTAGCGGCCGAAAAAGGGTTAATACCACCCGCAAACCGCGGCTACAGCCACGGTTTGCAGGCGGTATTACCGCGGTATCCCATTCACTTTAATGGGAAGGAGCGGTGGAGGAGCGCAAACACACCGCTCCTCTCACCGCTCCAAAGATGCGGCTAGCAGGACTTTTTTTTAAGTCCTGTTAGCGCACCGCTCCAGTGTGAAAGCCCTCGGGGCTTTCACATTGGAGCGAAAGGAGCCGCTGTTTAGGCTCGGTTTGCAGGCGCTATTTTTAGCAAAATAGCGCCTGCAAACCGCCCCAGTGTGAAAGGGGCCTAAGTTACTTTGTCTAGGCCTGGGCGCTCCAAACTACAGCCCATGGGCCAAATCAGACCCGCTGAAAGGTTTTATCTGGCTCTCTGATGTATGAGGGGACCCTGATGTAAGTAGGCTCTGATTTGGACTGATATAAGGGTGGACTGTGATGGGCACCATGATATGAGGGGAGGCCCTATTGTGAGGGGGGACCCTGATGGCTCATGTTTATTTGCAATTTGCTTTGTTTTACTGACATTTTTTCTCTTTAGCAAATCATATCATGCAAATTAAAAATATACTCCAAGTAAAACATTATCCATTCACTTAAATTTGACTTGTTCATTTATTTAACTGATTTATGTTAACCACTTCTTAACATATACATTGCAGCTTTCAAGTGGTATACCCGAATGATACCTGCAGCGACAGGCATCATCCTGGTATTGTTTTTTGCAGGAGACAATCAGCTTTTTGGAAAAGCCATCCTAGCATCCACCTCCTGGTGCCTCTCCAGGCTCTACCGTTGCACCGGCAAGCCAGGAATAAAGCCGGCGGTTCTGCCGGCTTACCAGAGAGCTGATCGAGGACCGGAAGGTCACTGATTATCTCTATGGTATAGGAAACTGGAAGCAACTAATATTTTGTCAATTCTGGTTTCCCCCGGATGTAAACAGCACCATTTTTAAATTGTAAAAGCATCTGATCACACTGATCTTGGTGTGATCAGATGCTTTTAAGGGCAAAGGAGAAATGTGGGGTCTAATAAACCCCAGATCTCTCCATAAAAATTACCTGCAACCGCATAATGCTGTCATAAGGATGTTTAAATTCCTTGTGACAGCAATAAAATTGATAAAAAAAAATTAAGAATATGGTAAGAGAAAAGAAAAATTTAAAGAAACAGTGCAAAAATATATAAATATATTTTAAAGCACCCCTGTATTCCCATGCTTACGTGCAAAGGCGAAGGCATATGTTGGTCCCACACACATATGTACAATGCCTTGCAAAAGTATTCACCCCCTTGGCTTTTTACATATTTTGTTACATTACAGCCTTTAGCTCAATGTTTTTTTAATCTGAATTATATGTGATGGATCAGAACACAATAGTCTAAGTTGGTGAAGTAAAATTAGAAAAATATATGCACAAAACTATTTTTCAGAAATAAAAAAATGATAATTGGCATGTGCGTATGTATTCCCCCCCTTTGTTATGAAGCCCATAAAAAGCTTTGGTGCAACAGAAGTAACATAATTAGTGAAATGATGTCCACCTGTGTGCAATCTAAGTGTCACATGATCTGTCATTACATATACACACCTTTTTGAAAGGCCCCAGAGGCTGAAACACCGAATACAAGAGACACCACTAACCAAACACTGCCATGAAGTCCAAGGAACTCACCAAACAAGTAAGGGACAATGTTGTTGAGAAGTACAAGTCAGGGTTAGGTTATAAAAAAATATCCAAATCTTTAATGATCCCTAGGAGCACCATCATATCTATCATAACCAAATGGAAAGAACATGGCACAACAGCAAACCTGCCAATAAATGTCCGCACACCAAAACTCATGGACCGGGCAAGGAGGGCATTAATCAGAGAGGCAGCACAGAGACCTAAGGTAACCCTGGAGGAGCTGCAGAGTTCCACAGCAGAGACTAGAGTATCATACATAGAACGACAATAAGCCGTACGCTCCATAGAGTTGGGCTTTATGGCAGAGTGGCCAGAAGAAAGCCATTACTTTCAGCAAAAAAAAAAAATGGCACGTTTTGAGTTTGCGAAAAGGCATGTGGGAGGCTCCCAAAAGGTATGGAGGAATGTGCTCTGGTCTGATAAGACTAAAATTTAACTTTTTGGCTATCAAAGAAAACGCTATGTCTGGCGCAAACCCAACACATCACATAACCCAAAGAACACCATCATGTTTTTCAGAAGTCGGGACTGGGAAACTGGTCAGATTTGAGGGAAAGATGGATGGTGCTAAATACAGGGATATTCTTAAGAAAAACCTGTACCACTCTGTGTGTGATTTGAGGCTAGGATGAAGGTTCATCTTCCAGCAGGACAATGACCCCAAACACACTGCTAAAGCAACACTTGAGTGGTTTAAGGGGAAACATGTAAATGTGTTGGAATGGCCTAGTCAAAGCCCAGGCCTCAATCCAATAGAAAATCTGTGGTCAGACTTAAAGATTGCTGTTCACAAGCGCAAACCATCCAACTTGAAGGAGCTGGAGCAGTTTTGAAAGGAGGAATGGGCAAAAATCCCAATGGAAAGATGTGGCAAGCTCATAGAGACCTATCCAAAGTGACGCGGAGCTGTGATAGCTGCAAAAGGTGGCTCTACAAAGTATTGACTTTAAGGGGGTGAATAGTTATGCACATTGACAACTATTTGTTGTTTGCTTCACAATAAAAAAAAAAAAAAAAAACATCTTCAAAGTTGTTGGCATGTTCTATAAATTAAATGATGCAAATCCTCAAACAATCCATGTTGATTCCAGGTTGTGAGGCAACAAAACACGAAAAATGCCAAAGGGATGAATACTTTTGCAAGGCACTGTATATATATATAATATATATTATTTTTTACCACTTTTTCAAGTCATCCATTGTGTACAATTGTGTTGCTAGCTGTGATTGGTCACAGTGATCACACGGTACATACTGGGCCAATCACAGCCCACCTGTGCCACGTGATCAGCTGTGACCAATCACAGCTAATTATAACAAAACAAACCTAATGAATTGATTTCATTCAGTAAAATGCTTGCTTATAGCAAAGAAATTCATTGCTATAAGCAAACATAATGTGTAAAAAATAAAATAAAAACGTCCCCAGAGTAGTACAATGTTATGTTACTATGGTAACATTATATTGCTTTGGTTAAAGTGTGTAAAAAAATCGTACAAAATAAATAAAATTGAAAAAAAATATATATATATAATTTTTTTGGGGGGGGTTTTTGTACTGTCACCAGTTAGTGACCCTGATCACCACCACACCCATTAGATGATGCTTTACTGCACTGGTGACAGTATGTAAAAAAAAAAAAAAATAATAATAATAGTAATTTCTTTCTTTTCCAAAAAAATTACAAAAAAATTCCAACTTAAAAAAACTCACCATTTTTGGGCCTCAGGAAATAAGATAGACCATCAGTATATCAGGATTGATCAATTTTCAGATATATACTATAGTTTGTGGACTGTATAACTTTCCTACAGACTAAATAATATACACTGATTTAGACAGATTTTTCACCAAAGAAATGTAGCAGAATACATTTTGGCTGAAATTTATGAAGAACATTTATTTATTTGCAAAATTGCAAAAGAGAATCAAAGAAAAAGTTTTTTTTTTCCTAAATTTTCATTCTTTTCTTGTTTATTTAGCAAAAAAATTAAAACCCAGTGGCGATTCAGTACCACCAAAAGAATGCTCTAGTTGTGTGAACAAAATTATAAAAAATGTAGTTTGGGTACAGTGTTGCATGACCGCGCAATTGTCATTCAAAATGCGACAGCGCTGAAAGCTGAAAATTGGCCTGGGCAAGAAGAGGGTAAAAGTGCCCGGTATTGACTGGTTATGGTCAGGGAATATTGGTAAAGCATACGATGTGGCCTCAAACTCAAAAGTTTGAGTTCTAGACTAGACTGAGATGATGCCATTAATCTGCTGCAGGCAGGAAGAAGCTTTTGCTTAATCTCCTTTCGCTCAATAATCATTGAGACTAACACAAAGCCAAGAATTGGACATGTACAAGGATGTACAGTACATGACTGAGTCATCCTAAAGGATATGTAAAGGTTAGTTAAAAAAAGCAAAAAACATGTCATACTTACCTCCTCTGTGCAGTTGGTTTTGCACAGACTGGCCCCGATCCTCCTCATTTGGGGTCCCTCAGCGGCACTCCTGGCTCCTCCTCTTCTCGAGTGCCCCATTGGAGAGCCGCTTTCTCTTGGGGCACTCGTGCTGGTGCGCTCTCGCATGCTCTCTGAAGGCCCGGCTTACCGTGCTAGAAATTCAGAGCTCCTTGCCGGAACGAAGACTCCCGCGTGCATGTGCAGGAGCCACGTCATCGTGGCTCCGGCCACTCACACCGTCGGAGCCGCGAACCCAGAAGGAGAGGGCGCTTCGTTCTAAGGTAAGTATTTCATAATGATCTAGTATGCGGTGCATACTAGATCATTATGCCTTTGTCTTACAGGTTGTTTTTTTTTCCGTCCAACGCATACAAATGCTTTAAGGTGAAAAACCTTGAGGGTTTACAACTCCTTTAAGGCATCACCTTGGTAGCACCCCTTTTTCTTGGTCCAAGAAATAGATACTTACCCTGGATGATGCCTGAGCTAAGATGGTTAATGCCGTGTACACACGACCATTTTTAATGTCATTGAAAAAAACTTAGTTTTTCTCGACGTGATTCTTCTCAAGCCTGCCTTACCTACACACTATCGTTGAAAAAAATGCTTGAGTAAAGCGCGGTG
The DNA here is from genome assembly GCA_029206835.1 of Rana muscosa. NCBI lineage: Eukaryota > Metazoa > Chordata > Amphibia > Anura > Ranidae > Rana > Rana muscosa. The sequence goes on from CM055118.1 coordinate 287,811,230, forward strand.
ACGTACAACACGTACGACGGCACTATAAAGGGGAAGTTCCATTCGGATGGCGCCACCCTTCATGTTAGTAAAGTTTGTTGAGAGACGATTTGCGCTTTTCAGCCTCGTGCTTTTCAGTCCGTTACAGCGTGACGAATGTGCTATCTCCATTACGAATGCTAGTTTTACCAGAACAAGCGCTCCCGTCTCATGCCGCGTACACACGATCGATTTTCTCGACGGTGAAAACACAGTCGAGAAAATCGACGGGAAAAACGAGGAGCGGCTTGTTCCCCTACACACGGCCGGTTTTCCAGACATTTTTTCTCTTGGTCGAGAAAATCGACCGTGTGTAGGCTCCCCGGCAGTGTTTCCCTATGGGAAAACTGCCGCGGAAAAAAATGCCGTGAATCATGACGAGAAAAATTAGAGCATGTTCTAATTTTTCTCGTCGTGATTAATGGCGTTTTTCTCGTCGGGAAAAATTATCAAAAGCCCACACACGGTCGTTTTTCTCGTCAAAGAGAAAAAAATTAAATTTTTCCCGACGAGAAAAATGGTCGTGTGTATGCAGCATTATACTTGATTCTGAGCATGAGTTTTTTTTTTCACGTCGTTGAAACCTACACACGGCTGTTTTTCATGACGAGAAAAACAACGAGATGAAAAACGACGAGAAAAATTAGAGCATGTTCCAAATTTTTCATGGCCATTTTTCACGCCGTGAAAAATGCTCTGAAGCCCACACACGATCATTTTTAATGACCATTTAAAAAAATTGCATTTTTCTCGTCATTAAAAACGGTCGTGTGTACGCGGCATAAGACATTGGCAAGGAAAGTAATTTGAGACATAATGAATAAAGAAATGTTCGACCCCTTCCACACAAGCTGATTGTTCGTTTCATCAGTTCAGTCGCGTTTTTTCAAAGAAAAAATGGATGAAGTGTATTGCCGCGTACACACGACCATTTTTCATGACAAGAAAAATGCAATTTTTTAATTTGGTCATTAAAAACGATCGTGTGTGGGCTCCAGAGCATTTTTCGTGACGTGAAAAATGGGCATTAAAAATTTGGAACATGCTCTATTTTTTCTCATCGTTTTTCTCGTCGTGAAAAACGAACGTGTGTAGGCTTTAACGACGTGAAAAAAATGCGCATGCTCAGAAGCAAGTTAAGAGACGGGAGCACTCATTCTGGTAAAACTAGCGTTCATAATGGAGATAGCACATTAATCACGCTGTAACGGACTGAAGAGCACGAGGCTGAAAAGCGCGAATCATCTCTCACCAAACTTTACTAACATGAGGATCAGCAACAGCAGCCCAAAGGGTGGCGCCATCCGAATGGAACTTCCCCTTTATAGTGCCGTCGTACATTTCGTACGTCACCGCGTTTTACTCAAGCATTTTTTTTCACGATAGTGTGTAGGCAAGGCAGGCTTCAGAAGAATCACGTCGAGAAAAACGTCGTTTTTTTCAATGACATTAAAAACGGTCGTGTGTACGCGGCATATCAGTTTTTCATCAGTTTATCATTTGTTTTCATCAGTTTTTCATCAGTTTGTCATCCATTTTTACATCAGTTTTTTACATCCACCAGCTAGAGTCCTTAACCACTTGAATCTCAGAGCCATTTTTTTATTTTTTCCGTTCATATCCATTTTTCATCCAATCCGTTTTTTTAACGGAAGAAAAATAGGGCTTTCATCCATTCCAAAAAAACGGATGTTGACGAAAGCAGATGGATGGAAGGAAATGGATGGAAATCTGTTATTCCATAGCAATGCATTGATTTCCGTTTTGTATCCGTCAACGGATGGATGAAAAATGGACAAACGGTCCAGATGTGTGAAAGGGGCCTTACACCTACTTATTACTTAACATCAGGGATGAGCTCAGATGTGTTTACATCCTAGTCTGAACCCACCTGAGCTATCCTGCCAGGAAGCTGTCACTGCTGACCACCAATTATAAGGTGGCGTGGCATTCCCCACCCACAGCTGTATGTACGCATGACCCTTGTATACATATGGCTGTTGGATAGGGAATGCCTCGGCCACTTTTCTTTGACAGTTGACAGTGACAGCTTCATGGTGGGACAGCTCAGGCAAATACTTAGCATGCATGCACATAAACGCAGACCTTTCATGAAAATGGAAGGTACTCTCTATTGCAGTGTTTCTCAATTCCAGTCCTCAAGGCGCCCCAACAGGTCATGTTTTCAGGCTTTCCATTATTTTGCACAGGTGATTTGATCAGTTTCACTGCCTTGTAATTACCACAGCTGTTTCATCTGAGGGAAATCCTGAAAACATGACCTGTTGGGGCACCTTGAGGACTGGAGTTGAGAAACACTGCTCTATTGAACACCCCCACCCTCAGTTAGCCTACAAAGGCATTTTAGAAATAAGGCTGTTAAGAAAAAAAAGTAAAAGTAGTTACCTTGGCTATAGTTTCCAAACGTTTCAGGAGGCTTAGGTGACATCATTGTGCTTCACCTCTGACTCCTGGAATACCTGGGGTTCAAAATCCCACAAAAATGTGCCAGTTGCAGGAGTGCATTCTCATGGGATTTTGAGAACCCACCTTTCCCAGGAGGCAGCAATGAAGCACAGCGACATCACCCGCACCTACCAGAAGTGTTGGAAGCTGGGAGTGATCTGACCTTTTCATGGAGAGTTTACTTTAGCATAATTAGTAATTTTTGCTGCTAGGTCCACATACCTAAAATACCTAGTTATGTATTTATTTAAAACAAAAAACTTGGTATTACACCCAAAACCAAAAATGTAATATATTGCAGCTTACTAATCATTAGATGTGGTGGCTGCATTTGTTTTCTTTTTTAGACTTTTTTTCCCTCTGTTTTCATCTGGTGATCTGGCCAGTAACATACCTCCTGTATTAGAGTGCCCCCATTCTGGATGGAGAAGCACAGGGGGCACATTTGGACAGTAGCATTGTCAGTCTGGGGGGCAGGGTAGTGTAAAGGCCCGTACACACGGTCAGACTTTTGCCCAACAAACTTAGTTTTAAGCAAGTTGGACCAACAATCCGACCGTGTGTACGCTCCATCGGACAAACTTTTTTGAGTTTGGTTTTGTTTTCATCGGACAAAAGTTGGGTCTGCGAACGGACAAACTTTTGCCCAACAAAAGTCCTATGGAGCAAAGTCCTGCCGTGTGTACAGAAAACCATCGGACTTTAGTCCGATGGACAAAACAACTAATGTTAAAATCAACCAACAATAGCAGAAGTTGACCAAAGGGTGGCAGTAAAGATCAGAAAAGATCAGAAAAAACAAGTGATGTTGTAAGAAGTTTTAAGAAAGTTTGCAGAAAAGTCCGAGCGTGTGTATGCTATGGGTGTTCCCGACCAACTCCGTTCGGACAAAAAACCACGGAAAAGTCCGATGGAAGTCCGACCGTGTGTACAGGGCTTTAGATATACTAGCTGCTAGCTGCTAGAAGATTTAAATACACTAACAAATGGAAGCCAAACTCCAGCTAACACTTCATAGCAGTTCTAGCAAACAGTTTTTTGGTTTTGGGATAAAGGGCCAGTTCACATCATAGAAACGCAGTCTGGGTGCTTTTCTGCATGCACGTTTTTGATGCATTTTTTGGTGCGTTTTTGAGGCAGTCCAGTGCATTTTCCACACTTTTTTCTTATCCTAAAATAAGGACATGTGTGTTCCAGTGAGTTTTTGATGTGTTTTACCGCGTTTCAGTACAGTCCAGTGCAGAAAAAAGGCAGCATGTTCTACTTTTTTTCTGGAACGCACTGGGACTGACTGCACTATGCACTATGCCATTGAAAACCATATAACAATAGAAAAAAAAAACACACATTGGACTGCATGTAGTGTGAACCCCTGCCAGTGGTAAATGGTTTCCCTCATCTCTGTAAATGATACATCTGCAGGGAAGCTTGTTCTTTTGAAAAAAAAAAAAAAACTTATAGGCCAAATCACCAGATGAAAATAAGGGAAAGAAAGACAAAAAAAGAAAATGAATGCAGTCATCACATCTAAAAATTGGTAAACTGCAATATAATAATAATAATAATATTAATAATATTATATTATAAATGTTGGGTTTATGACAGATTTAAAGTATTATTTTTTTTCCAGAAGCATCTCAGTCTGTCTTTTTGTTAGCCTCCTGCAAACCTCTATACTGGTAGAGGGAAGAGCAGCACCATAACTCAGACTACATTGCATGGTACACAGGGAATTGGCTGATATTAGAGCACAGAGTTAAAAAAAAATTGTGTTTCTGCTCAAGCACTGTCCAGTGAGACTTGGGGCAGTTTATGAACAAGTTGTACTACTTAAACTTCAGTAAAGGAATTTTGCAAATTAGAAAGATCGCCCTTCTTTATTCCAGGTGTAAATGTAGCTATTTTTTCTACACTTCTGCTTGAAATAAATATTTCATATGCCCCTGTCTCTAAGGTTATTTCATCATTACAGAATTTAAAAGGAAACCTGCTGAAAGAACAACACAGAGAAGTGTATTTGTCAAAGGCTTGCTGAAAAATTAATACACAATTTTAGTCCTTGAGGAATTAAATGTTCTTTTGTCCTTTTTTCATAAAAAAAAAAAAAAAAAAGGAATGAAAAAAAAAATGTGCATTCCTACCAAGCTTACCAGCCCAGCGCACCAGACATGCAGACTGATATGCCTATAACAAGAATGTGGCAATTATGCAACTCTTTTCTATGCTGATAGCAGCTGGCATGCCCTTCAGCAGTGAGTGGGTGCTTTGAGAGGGGTTCCCTCTGTAGCGCCCTGCTCCCAATGAGTGGGCGCTATATGTTGAAATTTAGTTGTCTGGGCATTAGTTTAGCCCAGAGAGGCTGTTTATTCAAATTGTGGCACTGTTTCAGTTCGGTAGGTTGCATGATTTTTCCCCCACCGATGGGTGTCGCTGTCACCGCTGGTCAGAGTTGGAAAGGCAACAGGCTGGACGTATTGGGTACCACTTTCCCAGCAGCAGGCCAGGGGGCGTGGTGAACCCGCTGTGCATGCTGGGAGAGGGTACTTAAGAGACAGACACCATTAGGGTGGAGGAGAGTTGGGTGTCGTCTTCTTCGAACCTCACCTGAGGGCCCTCCTGGCCTCAGGAATGCATTGGCAGTTCCCGCCTTGGGGCCACGTTGGCCCGTGGCCTCCCAACTGAGATGTAGGCCCAGGAGTTGCTGGGACCTACTGATCCAGGGATGATCCTGTGTCGCCTTGCCTGATGGAAGGGACCGAGCAATTGAGGACTCAACCCCCACCGGTGGAGGAAAAATCATGCAACCAACCGAACTGAAACAGTGCCACAATTTGAATAAACAATCTCTCTGGGCTAAACTAATGCCCAGACAACTAAATTTCAACATATAGCGTCCACTCATTGGGAGCAGGGCGCTACAGAGGGAACCCCTCTCAAAGCACCCACTCACTGCTACAATTTAGATGACCCACTAAATTTACACAATAGCACCTGGTCAGCGCTACATACTCCCCCGACTACAAAAAGACGATGTCCTCAGCGTCTGGGAGAAAAATGTCTCTCACTCCTGAGAGCAGATATCTGAATTGCAAAAACTTGGATGGGAGGGGGAGGGTAAAAAAAAAGAAAGTCACAGATTTAAAACATGAACACACAGTATGGTCACATTAACATGTATTACAACACCTCCCTCTCAGGCAGCTTGACAGAAGATCCGATTCACCTAAAAAAACAAAGACACACAGGCAAAAATATAAACAGCATTTCTGTACATTAAGAAGTAAAGCTGCACTCTTCCTAAGAAATGGAACTTTCCTTCACACTTTAACCTTGAAAGTCCAGCCCTCACTATGAGCAACTTCCACCACCTAGTGGCAGAAAATCAGTATAGCACACAAAGGAAGTCCTTAATAGTAAGTACTGGAGCAGGTAGGAAAAAATTCTTGACTGTGAAGTTCTCTCACATAACACTACCTAGCTATGTAACCCCATAGTCCATTATTAGCAAGAGAATTGTTTTTTTTTCAGTCTCTTTGCAAACTTGAAGTTAAAGCAGTAATTTTTCCTTTTAAATGGTCACCAATAAAACCCGGGATTCGGCAGGATCACTGATTTTTCCTTGCTTGTCCAGGGTGCTAAAAAAACAAAAAAACATTGTCTTTTCCTGGTCTGTGGATGGCCACCTTATCAGCATAAATGTGCCGGCCATAGTTCCACTGTAGCAAGCATCCTTTGAAACGCTCATCCATGGAAAAAAAATATCCAACTTTCCTGAAAGGTTTTGGCACAGACAGGTGATCCCAAACAGCTTCACTGTAGCACTGCTCTCGTTTGGATTCGATTTCCTGCATGAGCTCTTTGGAGACATAGGGGAATTCCAGACCATACTCTGCAGCAACTTTCTTAATGAGTACCCTTTGCAAACGGGCGAGTTTTGGCAGAGCTCTAGTGCTTCCCAGTCCAGGCAACACACATGGGTTTGGTGCTTTCTGCACCATTGATCTGGCATAGAACTTCTCAGATTCAATCGGGCTGATAGGGTCTGACAAAGTCTCTCTAATAACGCTGGGGGGTTCCACACTGGGTGATGTCTTCCCCCGAATCTAGTGATGCCTATTCTGAGAAAGTACAAGCTGCGGCAACATCATCACCATTGGCCCATAACAGTTCCTGTGACATAGTCTCAAATAAGTCATCATCCCCAGAAACATCTGACAGGGAGTCTAACTCTGAATCCCTCAATTCCTCCGCAGGCAAGTACATAAAGTCCCAGATATGTTTTCCCCTGATCGCTCACCAGTTCCTGTCGTGGACTTCCCAGGGGTCAGGCCTTCCTCTGGATCTAGTTAAGGTAGTCTTTGGGGTAGGCCTCGACCACGGCTGCGGGAGGCTTTCACATATCCCACCTTCCTTTGGACAGGTGCAGCGGGGACAGGTGCAGCGGGGGCAGGTGCAGCGGAGGCAGTAACAGAAACAATGTCCGCCGACTCTTTGGTAACAGTAACATCAGGAACACTCACTGTAGCAGATGTGGTGGGTGCAGATTTCACTGCAGGAGCGAGGGCAGCAGCTTCCACAATAGAAATACCCGTGGCCCAGTCAACTCGGTAGGCCCAGGGTGACACGGTAGGTTGCATGAGAGAAAATGAAGACATGGCTGCACTCTGATCTTTTCAGTGTAACTACGCAGCTTCTCTTCTCCAGCGCCAGACACACACACACGCGTCTCATGCAGCAGTAGGCGGGAACTCCTCCCCCTTGTTCTTTTCAGTCACGTAGCTCCCTGGTTTTCTTGACTCCGTCCGTAACCTACGCACTTAGAAAGTGATCCACACTTAACCCCTTATCGTCCCGTAACACATAACACAGTCCAGGGCCCTCTTTAACGTAGACTCAGTGAATGTCTTTACTTGAGTTGCTATGGGCAACGGCAAATCCCGGACGAGCCTCCACATGTAGCACTACCCCCGTAGGAGCTGCTGGTTATTTTTGGTCCTGCCGTTACCCCTCAGTTCAACTTATCAAACTTGCTTGGCTCTAAATGTGCCCACAGATGCATGCACCAGTCACTTATGCCCTGTATACACAATCGGATTTTCTATGGTCTAAAATCCGATGGAATTTTCCGTCGGAATTCCGATGAAGCTGACTTCCATCAGTCTTGCATACACACCTTCAGACAAAATTCCGACTGTCCAAAACGCGGTGACGTAAAACACTACGACGAGCCGAGAAAAATTAAGTTCAATGCTTCCGAGCATGCGTCGACTTGATTCTGAGCATGCGTGGATTTTTCTCCAATGGAATTCCACACAGACGATCAGAATTTCCCATCGGATTTTTTTCCATCGGAAAATTTGAAAACATGTTCTATTTTTTTACCCTGATGGGGCCGATGGGGCCCACACACGATCGGAATTTCTGATCGTGTGTACAGGGCATTAGTCTTTTTCCAATGCTTTTTATTCAACACAACTTGCAGCAGTAGAGGGATGGAGGGATAGGGGAATTCAGATACCTTGTGTAGATTGCTGAGGAACTTGAGATCCTGGAGACAAGTACACTTTCTGTCACTGGATTTTGCTCACCCGGATAGGCCTCTCTCACCGGCCTAGCAACCGGAATGCTGCACGGACAATAGTCTCTGCCACAGACTTGATGATAGTACTAACTGTTAAACAATCCTCTGCCACAGGATTTGGAAATCAGTAATTGCTTGAGCGAACACAACTACACAGTACCAAAGTCCTTTAAGCCATCCGGCAGTACTGTAAGGTAGATTGGTTAGGATGCATCCTCCAATTGAGTCACCAGGCTCTTTTTGAGATACCAGCCCTTTTGCTCGGTCCTCTCCAAGAAGAGTCCTCCCCTGGATCCTCCAATTGCTCTGCTTCTTCCCGCAGGCAAGAAAGCACAGGACCATCCCCGAACCAGCAGGCCCCAGGCAGACTTCTGGGCCTACTTAAAGTAACGTAGCCTCGGGCCAACAGGGCCCCATGGCAGAAGAGGAGTTGTCACATACCTTAGGTCAGGAGGGCCATGAGGTCAGAGAGAGAGAAAAATGGCATCTGCCCCTTAAGTATCCTCTCCCAGAATGCCCAGCGGTAGACCCCTCCCACTGAGCTGTTTCTGGGGAAAGGACACCCAATACACTCCAGCCTGTTGTGTTTCTAACACTGGCCGGTGGTGACAACGACACCTACCGGCGACAGTGGGAAAAGCTGGTACAGAGGCCAATTAAGCCATAAACATTGTATTCTGAACTATGTACAATTCAGATGACGCACTAAATTTACACAATAGCGCCTGGTCAACAGGAGCAGGGCGCTACATACATCTGAACAGGGACCTCCATTGCAGAGTTCCCTGGGCAGGTAAAACCACACCCAGTGTTGGAAACCTGTCATTGCTCAAACAAGAGTGGTGAGGAAGGAGGACTATATTCCTTTTTCCTTTGTATGTAGCTATACTATCTAAACATATGAAAGCAAAGACTAAGCTGTTGCTGTGCAGACACATTTTTGGGGAAACTCTCAAAAACTCATTAAAAGCAACCTCAAAATCCTTTTTGAGAAGCACAGTGACCTGCTATTTCAAACTTTTCCTCCCTGCCTTATAGTCATTCTGACCCCCACTCAAAAATCCAGACTACATCATCAATATCTGCTGCCACTTTTGTTCATCAAGGCCAGTCTTCTACTGCCCAACAATTCTCTGTCTTCTACCGTAGTGCTGAAAAATATGCACAGGAGACACCTACAGCACACCGTGATAGACACCGTCAATACCCAAAACATGGGAAACCTGTAAAATATAAAGTAGCCATACACAGGAGGATACACTGGTTGTACTGGGTTCTTCCATCAACAAGAAGACAGATTGGTTTGATAGCTCCTGCACTTACTGACACATTTTGGGTTTGCAATCAAATGTACTGGACAAACACTGTCAGGAAGAGCAGAAAGCACATTTAAATTTACAACAAACAGTACAAATCATGCTAAGAACAGACATTTTGTTCAATTTAAAAGGACTGCTCTGGGAAACATTGTTCACAACTATACAGTACTGCAAGTTCACTCTAATTCTGAGCAAGATATCTCTAAACGGAGCCCAACTAGCTTGAAAAGTTCCTCCCTGTACCTTTGGCCAGTGTACTCTAGAGTCTTCTGGTTTTGGGTTCCTTAACTGGTTAACGACCGGCTCCTGTACATATAGGTCGGCAGAATGGCAAGGCTGGGCAGAGTAACGTATATTTGTCACTTTGATATTCCAGCCGTGCCCCTTCCGCGAGCTCCGTGACCGTGCCCGCGGGACCCGCGGACTCGCTGTCTGCCAGTGTCCCGCGATCGGGTCACAGAGCTGAAAAACGGGGAGATGTCAGTGTAAACAAGCATCTCCCCATTCTGCCTAGTGACACTGTCACTGATCGAATGTTCTCTCTCATCGGGAACAGCGATCAGTGACGTGTCACTTGTAGCCACGCCCCCTAACAGTTAGAATCACTCCCTAGGACAAACGTAACCCCTTCCTAGCCCCCTAGTGGTTAACCCCTTCACTGCCAGTGTCATTTTTACAGTAATCAGTGCATTTTTATAGCACTGATCTCTGTAAAAATGACAATGGTTCCAAAAATGTGTGAAAAGTGTCCGATTTGTCCGCCATAATGTCGCAGTCACGATCATGATCATGATCGCTGCCATTACTAGTAAAAAAATAATTATTAATATAAAATGCCATAGAACTATCCCCTATTTTGTAGACGCTATAAAACTTTTGTGCAAACCAATTAATAAACGCTTATTGAGATTTTTTTTTTTACCAAAAATATGTAGAAGAATACGTATCTGCCTAAACTGAGGAAAAACGTTGTTTTTTTATATATTTTTTGGGGATATTTATTATAGCAAAAAGTTAAAAAATATTTAAAAAAATTCTAAATTGTCCCTCTATTTTTGTTTTTAGCGCAAAAAATAAAAACAGCAGAGGTGATCAAATATCACCAAAAGAAATCTCTATTTGTGGGAAAACAATTACCTCAATTTTGTTTGGGAGCCACGTCGCACGACCGCGCAATTGTCAGTTAAAGCGACGCAGTGCCGAATCGCAAAAAGTGCTCTGGTCTTTAACCAGCCAAATAGTCCGGGGCTTAAGTGGTTAAGAGTCTGAATGTTTTCTCTCCAACTGGAGAGATTTGTAACCCATCAGTCAAATGTTCGGAAAAAGATTAGGAACTTGAGTTGATCTCTCAAATTCCCAGTGAGAGATCATGCTACACGTCCTGAGTTCTGATTTCTCTTCTCTCAGGCTGGTGGTGAATAGTGGTGCAAATGTCTCCTTTCCTGGAGTCCCACATGACAGTCTCTCTCTGCCTCTCTTTTAAAGTCTGTCAAAGCAGACCAAATAACCTGGAACAGCCAGTTTTTGGGTACAGCAGCTGTGAAAAGCAACTCTGGCTAGGGAAAAACAGATGCACACACAGTCTTTATTACTCCCAAACCAATTGTCTTAGACTACTATATAGTGCCTAGAGGGTGCTGTGCACTGTGTGGAGTTCTCCCAGGTAGAAACTCAGTCTCTTTCTTCAGAAATATGAAAAAAAAAGTCTTTACCCTCAAGATCAGACAGGAACTTTCCTTTAGGTATAGCATTGTGTTCCAGGGTGGCTGAGCAGTGTAGTTTCTGTCCCACCATCCAGCTGCACATGTGTTTCCTCCTGGTCTGTTGCTAGGGGAGGGTTTCCTGTGTAAGACTGTGGCTACAGCCAACTAAAGCCTTTCCTGTAATCGGTCTTAAAAAACATGGCCTCCACCCCTAATGCTTGGGGACACTTTCATTTTCAACTCTGTTCACCAATGCAGGAAGGAGATTTACACTGATTGCCAGGGGGTGAGGAAAATAAGTGACAATTGCATAAGCAGCTAGCAACAATGATTTTACCTGTTGCCACTTAGGCATTGATAGTGTCAATCTCACAATTAAAGCTTGATAAATATACAGGCAGTCCCCACGTTACAAACAAGATAGGGTCTGTAGGTTCATTCTTAAGGTAAATTGGTTTAAATAAATCCGAACAGCTACAAGTGTAGCTCCAGCCAAAAAAAACAATTTTTAAGCTTTTTTGGATAGCACAGGGAAGAGTTAACACCCCTAAAACATTTGTTTTGCTGTCTGTGCCCCTGTTCCGAAGATTTCACCTCAATTTCTGTCCCTATGACAATTGGATTTATAAAATTTTGGGTTGTTGTGGAAACAAGCCTTGGTGATAAAGCTTCAATAGAGACACCCTTTTCCCATAATAACTCTTACAGAAGTGAATTTCCTTTCCTAGGGGTAGATTTCCTCTCGCTTCCTGTTGTCTCCCTCCGTTTGTAAGTAGGAGTCGTTAAGTTGAATGTTTGTAACTAGGGGACCGCCTGTAAAGGGAAAAAAAGAAATCCAACAGAAGTGAAGTGCTGAAAAAGACAAAAGAAAGTTTTCTTAGCTCCTGGAACTTCTATAAAATGTAGCATACGGAATCCACTATTTATTATGGTGATTACCCTGCAGTCGTACATTTGGAGAGCAATAAATTTCAAACAGAATGACATCCACGTACAAACAGATTCATGTATCAGAAAGAACCCTGCTGGGGAGAGCAAGCAAAGCCCTAAGGAAATAAGGGAAAAAAATTCCACCCACGTCCCTCTGTGATCGAATTAAAGGAAAAAACGGGAGACTGCAAATAAAAACAAAGGACTAAAAGTAACGTTAGAAAATAAATCAAACTGAAACCAAATATGTATTCATCACTCTAGGATTAATATTTTATCCGGTTAGTTTATTGTAAGAAAAGGAATGTTAAGTTCACAGAAAAACATAAGCCAAAGCTGGCTTTGTGCTAACAAAAAAGAATAAGAATATCAGGATGGCTGAAATGCCTAACATTTGCTTGTCTTTTCCACTTGGGTTGTGTTATATTAGAAGATATAACCAACAAGATTTCTGAATTCGCCTTTATCACCCACAGATGAGCAATTGCCTTTAAAGCTCTAACTTCCTCTTATTGAGTCACTCCCATGGGTTGGTCAATGTATTGTAGAAGCCTCGTGTTTCTTTCCAGTTTCTCTCAGTTCTTAGTTGGTCAAGAAGGTAAAAAGAAATAGGCTGGAGGGTAGAACAATTTGTAGGTTCTGCTCTCTTCTATGCATTGCAGAGGAAAAAAACATAATCTTTATCTACATACCTTTATATACAGAGAGAAAGAAATCCAGACTGCAATGGAATGGTTAGTCAACATGAAAACATATCTTTTTTTTTTTACAAATCAATCATTTTAATTTATTTAATACAAGGGAATATAGAGAAGAGACATACATATCGCTATAAGTTCCAAATTAAAAAAAATAACATATCAAGCAATAAAGGACATCTAAAACATAACATCTTAAAGTGGAGCTCCTCTGAAAAAAAATATTAAAAGCCAGCAGCTACAAATACTGCAGCTGCTGACTTTTAATATTACGACACTTACCTGTCCTGGAGTCCAGCGACGTCGGCAGCAGAAGATGAGCAATCGCTCGTCACTCTGCTGCCCCCAACGCCATCCTCGGTGAGGGAACCAGGTTCACTGCCCGGCTCCCTACAGCGCATGCGCAAGTTGCGCTGCACCGTTCTCACTGGTCCCTGTTGTGTTCTGGGAGCCGAGTGTCTCCCAGAACACAACGGGTATTCTGCGGGAAGTGACGTACTACCCGCAGAATACCCGCAGAGAGGACTCCCGGAAGTGGGTGCAAATACCTGTCATAGACAGGTATCTGCACCCCCTCCCCCCTCAAAGGAGCTAAATATGACACCGGAGGGGGGGAGGGTTCCGATGAGCGGAAGTTCCACTTTAGGGTGGAGCTCCGCTTTAAGAGAAAAAAAATTAAATAAGCAAAAAGAGAAAACTAGGGAAAGAGATATCTTCCCCTCTTGGCTTTATAGATCTTTAAGTCGTGACCTATTTATCTATTCATCAACTTATCAAGTCGATTGTTGTAATATCTCAATACCCCCTATTTACACAAAAATAATAATTAGCTTATATATCCTAATACCTTATTTCCCAAATCAACATCCAATTCCTTATGCTTATTTCCACTGCAGTCTCAAACTTATCCTACTCAATTCCTGCCACTATTCCCATAACATACCAACAATAAGACAAAGCATACACACAACACAAAGAACAAAAAAACAAAAAAACTAGATAAAGAAATAAAAAGTTCTATGGCTGTCGAGGAGAAATAGAGCCTCCCTGTGTGTCCTAATTCACAACTGAAAGTAAGATTAATATCATTAGTCTAATTGACTCTCTCACTTGTTCCTTTCATTTTCAAGAAGGGCCTTCCCCGCTTTAGAAGCCAGGAAAACCCTCCAGGAGGACCAAGTCCTGGAGTATCTTTCCTGTTGATGACGTGCTGTAATGACTAGGTCTTCTAGACTACTGATCTCCCTTACCTTACGAATCCACATCTCTATTGTTGGTGGAGATGGTGATTTCCATTTCCGGGGAATGCATGCCTTTGCGGCATCTAAGAGATGACAGGTACTAGATTCTTTATATACTTTCTCTGGCATTTGATTTACATGCAGGAGGAAAAACTCTGGGTCCTCCGGTATCGCTTGATCTGTACAAATTTGGAGGATTTGTTTGATCTCCGACCAGAAACTCCTTAGCTTGGGACAGTCCCAAAAAATATGTAACATGGTGCCTGTATTTTCCTGACATCTCCAACACCGGTCTGAGGTATCAGGAAAAAATGTATTCAGTCTTTCTGGTGTTCTATACCACCTAGTAAGGATCTTAAAATTTGTTTATTGTGTTTTCGCACATATTGATGTTTCATGCATAAGCCTATACATACGTTGTCGCTGTCCCAAGCTAAAGGTCCTCCCCAATTCCTGTTCCCATTCCTGAATACATTTTAGGGGATACATTTCGACTGTATATTTAATAGTTATATTATAAATATATCCCTTTGTTCAATCAGCTCCGGGATTGTCACCCATGTCCCTTTATGGATATAGCTAGCCGCCTAGGTACAGTCTATACTCCTTAAGTGCCGATAGGCCCTATCTTCATATCCTGGTAAAAAAAAGGGTGTTGCATATTATCGGGTACAGAGGAGAGGTCGTGGGTATAATACCTATCGTGGGAAGCAGGGCTTAGCAAAGCCTGGCCGTGTTGCCCACAACAGGATTCCTAATCACTTCTTTAGGGAGTGATGCAAAGCACCATGGTGCTCTACTTAAGGGTACTGATGATTGAGCTTGTTCAATTTGTACCCACAACTTGGTATCTGTATGTCTGTTCCATTCGATTACTCTATTTAAATGTACTGCATAATAATACTTCCGTATATCTGGGACTGCAAGTCCTCCCTATTTCTTAATGAGCATTAGTTGTTTCCTTTGTATCTGGGGATGTTTATGTGCCCATATAAACTCAGAAATTAACCTCTGGCTCTGTTTGAAATAACTCATAGGGATCTGTACTGGTAATGCTTGTAATAGGTAAAGGAATTTGGGGAGTATGTTCATTTTAATAATGTTACAGCGTCCTTGCCAAGTTTGAAACCCCAAATTCCACTTATCTAATAGCATCTTGACTTTTTGCAGTAGCGGTGGGAAATTCAGGTCAAAGATCTTAGCTACATTTGTTGGGAGTTGAGTACCTACATATGTTAGAGCTCTCTCTGTCCATTTAAACTTAAAGTTTTGTTTCAACTGTGTTATCGATATTTGTGGTAGGTTAACCCCCATAGCTTCAGACTTATTAAAGTTGATGCAGAGGTTTGAGAGAGAACCATATCTCTCAAACTCCCTCATCAGGTTAGGGATTGTGATCAACGGGTTTGTTAGAGTGAATAACATATCATCCGCATAGGCCGAGATTTTACAATGATTATTCCCTATTTGTATTCCTGAGATGTTCTGATTAAGACACACCATACAGAGAAATGGTTTCAGTGACAGGGCGAAGAGGAGTGGGGACAGGGTACAACCATGTCGTGTCCCATTAGAAATCTGGAATGTCTCTTATAGTATTCTATTGACCTGTACCTGAGCCGTTGGACAGGAGCGTAAATGGAAAAAATCCACTGTATTATCTTACTACCAAAGCCTCCATGCTGTTAGACTGCTTGCATAAAACTCCAATTCGCCCTGTCGAAGGCCTTCTCTGCATCCGTATTTAAAAATACACATTGCATCTGTGTTGTATTCGCTATCTGTATTAGGTTAAGAGCTTTCTTAGTGTTATCACAGGCTTCACGTGTAGGGACAAATCCCATCTGGTCTAATTGTATCAGCTTCGGGATATACTGCTGGATCCTTTTTGCCAAAACCTTAGTAAAAAGCTTAAGATCTAAGTTTAGCAGGGAAATAACTTCCACAGGAGGCTGGGTCTTTCCCCTCTTTCGGTATCACAGAGATATATGCTAGCAAAGTGTCTTTTGTTAAAGTTGCAGAGGACCCTAGAACGTTGAATAGTTTAACCATGTACTCAGATAGTGAAGGGAGCAGAATATTGGAATATTGAGCCGTAAAGCCATCAGGCCCAGGCGCTTTCCCCAGTTTCATTGACCCTACTGCTTCCTTAAGCTCCTCCACCATTATAAGGTCCTCAAGTTTCTCTCTATCTGCCTCCAAGAGTTTGGGCATTGATGATGCTGAAAGATACCGATTTATCTGCTCTTGGGTCGGAGGTTTATTCTGTAAATTATAAAGGGAGTGGTAAAATTCTTGAAAGTCCAGCACTGTCATGTGGTTTCGTAACCTTAGGTTTATTCGGTGGAATAATATGTGGGATATAGTTACTTAACTTCTGCTCTCGTAGAGTTCTGGCCAATAGTTTCCCACACTTATCCCCTGATTCGTATGAGAACTTCCTACATACCTGCAATGCTGCCTTAGCTTTGTAGTAAAGAAAATAAGTTTAAGAATGAAGCAATTTGAACCTGTGGATAAAGGGCAATTACCACTAATTCCAATCACATCCCGGTTAATTTGAAAAAATAAGAGAAGAGTTGAATATACACGGATGCACTTATGACATTTGAATCCCAGTGGGATGTAAGTATTCTTGCACCAATGCTTTTTGTATATATACTATGTACCCCTATACCATTAATAAGTATCTTATGGTCCCCTTATCCCCCTCCCCCCTTTTTTTTTTCTCCCCCTCCCCCTTCTCTTTTCTATGTGTGTTTTAATCGCCCTTATTTGGGAGACATTTAAATTTTGAAGATATGCAATGATATTGTATTACAACACACTGTTATTATGTATTATATCTTTTCTCTCCAGAAATGTCAATTCATGTACAACTAATACATAATACCCTGAAGAAGGAAATATAATGGAAGCTGCTACAAACACAGTGACCAATATCCGAAACATGTCGGTTGTTTTTCGCCGCTATGTATAAACTGACCAATACGTCATAAACATAGGGTGATTCTATGTATTCTTTGTCAATATAAATGCATGTTAGATCTCGTCTTTCAAAATTATTATTTTTTATTATGATTAAATTATGTGAAAACTTTGTATAAATAAAACTTTTTTACTTTTATATATACTCCTTGGTGGCAAATCCATGTTATTTTTCCAATCTATACCATCCCAAGGGCAACTCTTCTCCTAATTTTTTAGCTTTGTAGTAAAGAAGATCTGTAATTTGTGTTTGTTTGCTCGTAAGCTCTCTCTCTAAAGATGATGAACGTATCTGTTTATGTCTAGACTCCAATATAGCTAGCTCTTCCAATAGGCATTTTAACTGTTCTGTACGTTTCCTCTTAATCCTGGATCCATGTTTAATCAACACTCCACGGATAACCACCTTATGTGCTTCCCAGATAATTCCAGGGTCACAATCTGGGGTATCGTTAGTGTTGAAATACCAGTTTAACTCTTTAATCACATCTTCTAGAACTTCTTGGTCCTGTAAAAGACTTTCATTTAATCTCCATTGATTAGATCTAGTCTGCGAAGGGTCTTGTAACGTGTATGTCAAAAAGATTGGTGCGTGATCTGACCAGGTAATAGAGCCTATTTTTGCCGTTTGTACAGAATGAAGTTGAGCATGCGGTATAAGGAAAAGGTCTATGGGGGAGTATGTTTTATGCGGGGGGGGGGAGTAAAACGTAAAGTCTTTTTCTTTGGGGTGGTAGAGCCTCCATATATCGATTAGTTGATCATTATGCAAAATTTGGGCAATGCGATTCCGCACCCCATAGGAGGTAGATGACATCCCCGAGGAGGTATCTTCTTTAGGAACTAATGGAATATTCAAATCTCCCCCTAAAATCAGGTGTCCTTCTGTAAACTCCATCAGTCGCTTAATTGCTTTGCCCATGAAAGTTTCTTGGTGGTCATTAGGGGCATATGAGGTGGCAAATGTAACCCCTACTTCTCCTACTTTGCCTTTCACAAATAAGAACTGCCCTGTTGGGTCTCTCATAGAGTCTATATATGTCCATGGTATTCTCCCTGCTAAAAGAATAGAAACCCCCTTCGACTTAGCTATTTGGTTGGTCGCATGGTACACTGTAGGATATGTCCGACTCTTTAAGATCGGTATTTTGTCATCTCTAAAATGCGTCTCCTGTATGAAAGCAATGTCTATTCCAAGACGCTGTAAGTCATGTAGGAGAATCCTCCTTTTCTCAGGTATATTTAACCCTTTAGCGTTCAACAATAACACATTCAGAGTCTCCATTCTACCTCGCAGCCACAGTACCAAAAAAAAAAGCACCACCCCCCCTTCTAACTAATACTCCTAGCTATATATTGCTAGGAAAAAAAAAGAACGCTCACCGGATAAACGGTATTTCAGCGTCGGCCTATATAGGTGCGTGTACCTGAAATGGTCAGATAAAACCAAAAACAACAAAAAGTAGGGCCCCTATGACCTCCTCTTCCCCCCGACATTCCATCAACAAGGCAAGAACCAATGGGAGAACTGACAAGGTAAAAGATGAAAAAGAGGGAAGGAGAATAATAATATCGCTATCAGTATCAATATCAATCCCACTAATATTACACATTAGCCTCTATAATCTACCCCTCCACATTTGTATTCTGAAAGGTTCAACCTATTCTCCATTAGGGTAAAAAAAAATCAAAGAGAATTGATACCCTTTAGACAGCCAATCACAAAAAAACCCCAAAAAGAAACGATATATATAGGAATTCCTTTCCTTTTCTTCCCTCTAAATTTTACATATTTTAACTGATGGTCATTGACCCA
Organism: Rana muscosa; assembly: GCA_029206835.1. Lineage (NCBI taxonomy): Eukaryota > Metazoa > Chordata > Amphibia > Anura > Ranidae > Rana > Rana muscosa. The sequence continues at coordinate 287,829,990 of CM055118.1, forward strand.
TGTCTATACCGCTCTCCATTTCATAAGAACAAGGCTAGGAAGAAGGAAAATAATAAAAATAAAACATGAGGTTGGCTCCTTCCCACATCCCCTCCCCTCCATCCCCTGGGATATCTCCCCGAGGGGGGGGGGAGGGGGGGCACTAAACTATACTATCTTCCCCTCTGTATTCCATACCCTTTTCACCAGTGTATCCATTAAACTCAAATATTCCAATATTAGGATCCATATCATCCTCCTCTCCCTCCCACTCACCCCCGTACTGCAAAAAACCTTCCAGGGGCTTTCCTCTATACTCTCTATTCCTCAGGAGGGGCACGAGGGGAGGGGAGGGGAGGAGTCCACCATAACAAAAAATACAGATATATATGGATGTATATGGATTTCAGTATGGGTATGGGTACATGTATATAACAACCAATTCTCATCCGTAATCAATGAAGTTCTCTCAAGCCCTCTGGGATAAAATAGCTCTTTATCTATAGTAAACCCCCCAAAAAAAACAACAACAAAAAAACAACCCTCACAACAAGTGTGGATACCGTGAATACCGTGATCTCGTTAGGGTATGCCACTGTCTACTTTGTGATGCGGTTTGCTAGGACCGCCCTTACTAAAGATTACTATGTGTAAAACAAAAAAATAAAAGAACAATATATGAGACCAAAATTCCAACATACCCTTATCAATGAGGTAGCTTATGTGTTATATATAATTATATCCAAAAAAAAATATCTTTTTATTTTTTTCCATTTTAAAAAAAAAAACAAAAAAAAAAAAACCCCATAAAAAATTGTTAATTCAAGCGTGCAGCAAAAAGCCCAAAATTACCATACATTTGCTTATATAGGGGATAAAACCATAAAACAATATTAAAAGTTCCCTAAGTTCGTGCAAAAAATAAATAAAAATATGTGTCCGTCATATATTATGCGTCTCTGTCAAAATATACTAATATCTTACACCAAAAAAAAAAAAAAGGTGGTTCCTCTATTTCAGAGAAAGTCATACAGCTTCAGAAACTTCATTTTCCCCCCAAAAAAAAGGGGGGGAGAAAAAAAAATATGTAGTCTCATTCCTCCTCCATCTCCTATCTGGTTAAGGGAAGATACCTTCTCCATCCTATTTTAAGTCAGAACCCCTTTGTCTTATTCTCAAATAGTGTTTATGAAATGAATAAAATCCCCAGAGGGCTGTCTTGGGGGTATAGAGGACAAGGTCAAGGTTTCAGTCCTTCCAAATCCAAATCCAAATGTTCAAAGCGTCCACTATCCTCTAGCTTGTTTCCGCTAATTTTGTAGTGGGATGCCCCTTTGTCCAGATTCCGGTGCAGGTCCCTTTAACTCAACTCCCCAAAATCCTCTGAGCTCCTGGACACGCCCAGGGGATATAAATGTCAGCTCCACCCAGCTTCCTGTGCTCAGAGAGATCCTGCCTGATGGGAAAGCAGTGACTGGGCAAGTGAGCTGTTCCCAGGTGCTGGGTCCTCCCCTGTTAAGTCTGGTGTGCGGGCCACCAGCAGTGAGCACAAGAGCACACAGCATCTTTCCATGCCCTAGTCACTGGATTGGTCTCTGTTACAGTCCATTTGCAGAAGCTGTCCATGAAGTGGGTTGGCCCTATCTGCAGCCACCAGAACCTCCTGACCGAAGCAAGTAGAAAGCAGTGCCAGCGTGAAGTGTGTGCCAGCAGGAGGTCCACTCAGCTCACAGTCTGTTGACGAACGATTACTGTCTTGGACACGTGAGATTCCTTAGCTGTCTATTCTATCTGTAGATTGAACTCAGAACACACTGCTGCCACCTAGTGGACATTAGTTGAACGGCCGTATAATTGTTATATCCTCTTTCTTTACAGTTTATATTAATGTTTTGTACTGTATACCCGTGTTCACGCGATCTCGGGTACAATTTATGTTAAAGTTCATTGTTAAGTAAAGTAGAAATTGCACATAACCACTGGTCTGATCATTTGGCTGAAACCGTTACACAACACTTTGAAAGTGAGGGCTCCGACCCCCGGCTTTGATCCCCAGTTGGACCCTGAGATGTCCGTCTGGGTTGTTGTTGCAGTCCTACTTGGGGGTTCCTCATTTGTCCCTGGGTAGCCGGGAGCCCCCACCGGTTCCCCGTATACACAATCAGTGCAAGCCAGTTTGGGACTGAATAGGTGCTACTTCTAAATAGAGAAAAAGATCTGGAAGGTCTGCTGGTGTTCGCAAAGTAAATTTGGCTGATGCCCTGTGAAAGGTAACTGCCAGAGGGAATCCCCATCGATAAGAACATCCCTGGTCTCTGGCTAAATCCAGGATTGGGCGCAGGCATGCTCTATGCTGCAGAGTAGCCCGAGATAGGTCTGGTAAAATTTTTATATGAGCTCCTTCATAAACCATGTCTCCCATATCCCACGCTGCTCTGAGTATCTGTTCCTTTAATTGATATTGATGTATACGGCATACCACATCCCTAGGTCTCTCCGGATTTTTAGGTTTTGGGCCTAGCGCTCTATGTACCCTATCTAGCTCAATCGTCTTCTGAGGGAGTTTCAATAATGTCTGGAAGATTGCCCTCGTTATAATGTCCAAGTCCTCTGTTTCTGCCGCTTCGGGGAGTCCCCGAAGTCGCAGATTATTCCTGCGACTTCTGTCCTTGAGGACTTCTATGTGTAGTTGCATATCCATTACAGTGTCTACCTGGTTAATCTGCACTTTTTCAACAGCCCCCAGTCTCTGTTCTAAAGATGTTATAGAGCCCTCTCCCTTAATCACATTCTCTGTTAGAACGTTCATATCTGATGTTACCGCTTGAAGGTCCTGGCGGTGCGCCTCTTCCACCCGGAGGATTAACGATTCAATATCCTGGCGAGTAGGTAGCGCCGCGATGTCTTGTCGCTTGGGGAGCACCGCCAGTATAGCTTTCATGTCTCCCAATTCCATGGTTCCTGTAGGATCCACCTTCGGGCAGCCTGCACTCACCCATGCCCCAGTCTGCAGTATCACCGCCTTCGCTGCTGTCTCCACCCCACAGCTTGACCCGGAAGACAACAAGGAGGGTCCTCCGCCTGTTCCACCACTTACAGCGCGGCCTGAACCACGCCGTGCTTGTCCTCCAGCAATCGAGGATACCCGCAATGGGGGTGAGATAAGGTACCTCTGTATATCTCCTTGAGGGCTGCTTATTGAGGTTTTCTTCATAGCGGCTCTAGTCTTATATTGGTGACTGCTGTGCATGCCGCAATGTCGGTTACCCGTCCTGTTCGCCAGGGGAGTTCACTTAGGTCCAGGAGCTCTAGCGCGTGTCTCTCACTCCGCCATGTCTAGGCCACGCCCATCAAAAACAAATCTTACCTATGGTTCATGACCTTGTCCCACTCTATTTTTTTTTACAGATCAGACAACAATCTTTACGTGATGAAAGTAAGTGTTTATATCATTCAGTGTATTTTATTTTCTATCCCCATTTTAGGTGAGTTGTAAGGCTCATATACACGATCGGACTTTCCAAAAACAATGGTCTGACGGATGTGTTTTATCGGAAGATCCGACCGTCTGTATGCTCCATCGGACAATTGTTGTTGGAATTTCCATGGACAAATGTTCACTGTGCATGCTCTCCAAACTTCCGGCAACAAATGTGTTACGTCGGATCATCCGGACTAAAATCCAAAGTACAAACACGCATGCTCAGGACCAATGCTAAATATCAGGAAACAATAGCAGAAGTTGCCCAAAGGGTGGCTCAAAATGTTCTACCGTGTATATGCCCATGTATGAGTTGAAATAGAACAAAAGACATGGACTACATTTTTATTTGCGTGAAACTGACTTTTTCATATTTTTTACCTCAATACTCCACTAAGTCACAATAACCAATGGTTTTAGTGCTGGCTGTGATGGCAGAAGGAGTGGCGAGTAAGGATCAGCTCCAGGTTCAGACCGTACTTTGCTTGTTTGGGCATTTATCCAAACACAGACTTTCAACCCGTTTGGCAGGAGCCAAACATCATGTATAGTAGTGTGTTTTCTTTCACTATTAGATATTAGAATTTCCCTCTTTCTGCCAATGTTTGTTAAGGGATAAGTGTATGCCCACACCTTAGCAACCAGCAATGTCACTGGACCCCGTTCATTTACTGTCTGAGAATCCCCAGACATGTAAACAAAGGAGCATGCTAGCGTTAAAAAAAGGGTGTGGGGGTTCCCCTATAATTCATGCCAGGTCTTTTAGGTCTAGTAAAAATTTTAAGAGGGGGGCCTATGCAAAAATAAAAAACAGGAAAAAATAATGATGATTAACCCCCAATATGCACACTAGATCCTTATCTGAGCATTAAGCCTGACAGGCAAGAAAAAAAAGAGTGTGCTCCACCTCCTGAACCATACAAGGCCATATTCCCTCAGCATGGGGGGTTACCGTGCCAGGTTTGACCCTCCCTGGCAAAGCACCCTTTTCCCATGTCAAAGAGGACTAGAGCCTCTTCCCAACAACCCTGGTCCAGTGGCTGTGGGGGTCTGTGTGCAGAGGCTTGTCAGAATCTGGAAGCCCCTCTAACAATAGGGGGCTACCCAGATAGCCCCCATGTGAATGAGTAAGGGGTACATGGCACCCCTACTCATTCACAAAAAAAAACAGTTTTTATAAATAAATAATGCCCAATGCCCACCAAAAGAATCAAAATACTGCCTGGCCACACGTACATCTGTTCCCATTATTTCCTTTAGCCAAATGCCATCTCCTGGTCCCCACTACTACACTCAAAATAAATAGGTGGGGTCTCCTGTGTGACATCATCGACCATATATGGACCATATATGGACACCGCCATATATGGTTGACCATATATGATTATGTCCAAATTTGTTAAAATTACATCAGTCAGGAAACGTCCCGCCCCCCCCATTTGTTTATGTCAGCTGTCATTTGCTGGACTTGTGTTGACAATATGTGTTTTTTTCTTTCAGCAGGTCAGCGGGCATTGTGAATGACATGTACAGTATCTACATCGCTGGATGGCATGATTCATTTGTACAACACAGGGCAATTTTTTTGTAAAGGACTCCTCAAAAGCTGTATCTGTCTCTTTTTATATATTCCATTTTTTTGTGAATAAGTTGGGGTACTATATAAAACTTTACTCTTTCATATGGGGGGGGGACCACCACAACCACCAAGCTGGAGCTGTGAGGAAGAGGGCCTTGTCCTCATCAACATGGGGACAAGGTGCTTTGCTTGCGTGGTTACCCCTGGCAAGGTACCCCCTATGTTGAGGGCATGTGGCTTGTTACACTTTAGGAGGGGGGCTGCACACTCATCTTCCCCCTTTCTTGGCCTGTCAGGCTCAATGGTGGGATAAAGTATGGGTTTTTGGGGGGGACCTCTTACTTTCTTCTTGACTTTTGCATTAGGTTCCCCCTAAAATCATAGCCTGGTATGGAATTTGGATGTGACGTCACTTTTTTTTTTTTTTGAGGGATTTCCCCTAAAATTCATACCAGTTCTGAAGAGCATTTTGGGATTTTTAATATCAATATGTTTTTATTGAAGTAGAATAAAGTGATACAATCACAAAACATAAAATAGTTGTGAAGGGATATACCATTAATAGATAAAAACATCATAACTGGATAGGCCCAAATATATCAAGCTAATAACAATATTGCTCTTATAGCATTACTAAAATTGCTACTCTGCGCTAAACTGATTTTTTTTGCTTTGGTACATGTTCTCCAAGGCAGTGTCCCCCATGCAATTTGTTCCCTGCCTATTAGCCTAGGAAATGGCCATTACTGTTTTCACATAAAGCTCCAATTGACTTCAATGGGGTTTGTATTAGGCAACTGAACTTTAGTAATATTCGCAGAGCCTGCCCTAAACCCAGTGGCGGAATTTTCAGGGTCGCAGCAGTCGCAGCTGCGACTGGGCCCTGTAGTTCCGTGAAGTCCGGGGGGCCCGCCCGCCGCCCGTGTGAGGGGCCCGCCCACCGCCCGCCAGTATGAGGAGCCGTTCCGCCGCAGGGATCGGGTGCTGACAAGGCAGTGGATGCAGGGGCGGCACCGCGGCAACCCCCCCAAGACTCTCAAGACATCTCCCCTGCCTGCACCTCTGGCTGGCCGTTTAGAGTGCAGTGGGGAGATGTGGGAGGAGGTGGAAGGCGGCGATCGGCAGCTCTATGGTGCCTGTGTGGGCAGGGATCTCCCTGGGGCTTGTAGTGCTCTGAGTGTCAGTGTGTATACAGAGGAGAGGGGAGGGGAGGGGCCTCTGACCCGGGCAGGTACTAGTTTCACTTTCACTCTGCTTGTACAATGTTGCTGATGCCCGGGTCAGAGGCCCCTTCCCCCTCACATGGTTCGATATAGAACTACTAGCCCCAGCAAGACCCCCCCTGCCTGTGGACACCATGGAGCTGCCAATCGCCACCTCCACCAGCCAGGTACAGGGGAACCCCTGCTAGGGGGGAGTCAGCTGTTTGGGGACCCTGATGTAAGAAGGGGGGGGGGGGTTTCTGGGGACACTAATGTAAGGAAGGGGGCCTCTGGGGACACTAATGTTAGGGGGAGGGGGCTCTCTGGGGACCCTGGTGTAAGGGGGGGGCTCTCTGGGGACCCAGGTGTAAGGGGGAGCTCTATGTGGACCCTGGTGTAAGGGGAGGCTCTCTGGGGACCCTGGTGTAAGGGGAGGCTCTCTGGGGACCCTGGTGTAAGGGGAGGCTCTTTGGGGACCCTGGTGTAAGGGGGGAGGCTCTTTGGGGACCCTGGTGTAAGGGGGGGGGCTCTATGGGGACCCTGGTGTAAGGGGAGGCTCTCTGGGGACCCTGGTGTAAGGGGAGGCTCTCTGGGGACCCTGGTGTAAGGGGAGGCTCTCTGGGGACCCTGATGTAAGGGGGGGCTCTCTGGGGACCCTGGTGTAAGGGGAGGCTCTCTGGCGACCCTGATGTAAGAAGGGTCTCTCTGGGGACCCTGATGTAAGGAGGGGCTCTCTGGGGACACTAATGTAATGTAAGAGGGGAGGCTCTCTGGGGACACTAATGTAAGGGAGGCTCTCTGGGGACCCCAATATAAGGGGAGGCTCTCTGGGGACCCTGATGTAAGTAGGGAGGCTCTCTGGGGACCCTGATGTAAGTAGGGAGGCTCTCTGGGGACCCTGATGTAAGTAGGGAGGCTCTCTGGGGACCCCGATATAAGGGGAGGCTCTCTGGGGACCCTGATGTAAATAGGGAGGCTCTCTGGGGACCCTGATGTAAGTAGGGAGGCTCTCTGGGGACCCTGATGTAAGGAGGGGCTCTCTGGGGACACTAATGTAGGAAGGGAGGCTCTCTGGGGCCACTAATATAGGAGGGGAGGCTCTCTGGGGACACTAATGTAAGGGGGGGCTCTCTGGGGACCCTGATGTAAGTAGGGAGGCTCTCTGGGGACCCTGATGTAAGGGGAGGTTCTCTGGGGACAGTGATGTAAGGGGAGGTTCTCTGGGGACCGTGATGTAAGGGGAGGTTCTCTGGGGACTCTGATGTAAGGGGAGGTTCTCTGGGGACCCTAATGTAGGAGGAGGCTCTCTAGTGACCCTGATGTAAGTAGGGAGGCTCTGTGGGGTCCCTGATGTAAGGGGGGCTCTCTGGGGAGTCCCCCTATGTGATGGTGTGTGTGGAGGGGCGGTATTGAAGGACCTGGCCTTGGGGTGGCAAAGGGAGTAAATCTGGGCCTGGGCAGAGGCAGCAATGAGACTGGGGGCAGACACTGAAAAATTAAGTCAGCAGACCTGCTGACACCAATGAGAGAAGGCGAGGGAGGAGCTTTCCTCTCTGCGTGGAATACCTATACGGTCTACCCATGAGGCAAGAAGGCATCCTGGCGGGAGATTAGAAGGCACGGTGACCGTGACCGATCAAACGGAATTCCCGGGGAATCGATTGATTGACGGTAAGTGACATTCTGCAGAGCTAAGCAATCGATGCCAACCTCCACCACCTGTGCCTCTTACTGATCCCATCCCCCCACCACTCATCTCATCTCATACTTCTACAACAGAGGTGATGGGGGGGATAGGGATGAGATCAGTGGTGGGAGGATGGGATCAGTAAGAGGCACAGGTGGTGGTGGGAGAGGATGGCACCACCACTGCCACTGCAGCCACCCCCCTCAAGTACCACCACTGCCACCCCCCTCAAGTACCACAGCTGCCATCCCCCCTCAACTACCGCCGTTGCAACCCCCCTCAAAAAAAAGTATCAAAATCATGCTTTTTCGAGGGGGGGCCCTTTGTGATTTCTTGCACCGGGGCCCAGAGGTTTCTAGTTACGCCTCTGCCTAAACCAATCCCAGCTATGTTTGGGTCATCACTATTAGTAAGGGATCATCGACAAAGTGAGCATAAGCAGGTTAGGTGGGTGCCCTTTGCAGAGACAATGGGGTTTATTTACTAAAGGCAAATACACTCTGCACTGAAAGTGCACTTGGAAGTGCAGTCGTTGTAGATCTGAGGGGAAGATCTGAAATGAGGGGAAGCTCTGCTGATTTCTATCATTCAATCATGTACAAGCAAAAATGCAGTTTTTTATTGTCCTTTCATGTCCCCCTCAGATCTACAGCGACTGCACTTCTGTTTACAAAAAGTTTTATTCGGAAGACAGGAAAATAAAAATTCCAATACAGAGTAAAGGGTAGTATACAGTAGTGAAGTAGCATACGTGAGTTACACAGTAGTGGGGTGTCATACATGGATAATACAGTAGATAATAATGGTGCACTTGAAGTGCACAGTGTATTTGCCTTTAGTAAATAAACCCCAATGTCTCTTTAATCACTTAAGGACCGCCGCCGGTAGATATATGTCGGCAGAATGGCACGGACAGGCATATCGACGTACCTGTATGTCCCCTTTAAATGCCTGTCCATGTGGTCGCGCGTGCGCCGCCAGTGGCGCGCGCGCGACCCTGCCGCCATCCCCGTGAGTCGGACCGCGGGTCCCGCGGAGTCGATCGCCGCGGGGATCCCCGCAATCGTCTCACGGAGGTATAGAGCGGGGAGATGCTTGTGTAAACAAGCATCTCCCCGCTCTGACTAGTGACAATGACACTGATCTCGGCTCCGTGTAATCGGAGCGAAGATTAGTGTCATGTGACACAGAGCCCATCCCCCTACAGTAAGAAACACTGTGCAGGGAACACTTAACCCCTACAGCGCCCCTAGTGGTTAACCCCTTTATTTTCACAGTAATCAGTGCATTTTTATAGCCCTGATCGCTGTGAAAAAGACAATGGTCCCAAAAATGTGTCAAAAGTATCCGATGTGTCCGCCATAATGTCGCAGTCATGAAAAAAATCACTGATCGCCGCCATTACTAGTTAAAAAAAAAATAATAATAAAAATGCCATAAAACTATCCCCTATTTTGTAAACGCTATAACTTTTGCGCAAACCAATCAATAAACGCTGATTGCGATTTTTTTCACCAAAAATATGTAGAAGAATACGTATCGGCCTAAACTGAGGAAAAAATATTTTTTTATATATTTTTTGGGGATATTTATTATAGAAAAAAGTAAAAAATATTGAATTTTTTTCAAAATTGTCGCTGTATTTTTGTTTATAGCGCAAAAAATAAAAACCGCAGAGGTGATCAAATACCACCAAAAGAAAGCTCTATTTGTGGGAAAAAAAGGACGTAAATTTTTTTGGGGAGCCACGTCGCCTATATTTCCCTCATCTGTTCTGTTGCCAATTTAGCCTAGGGTTTCATTAACTGCATTATTCTATTCTAGGCAGATAGAAAGCAACATTTTTGAATTAACAGAGAATATAGCAGTCTCTTTTGACACCTGACTAAAACATATCTGTTGCTTGCAGTATAATGTCTCATTAGAAATGCTGTAACATAAGTGGTTCATCAGTCAGCCCTCATATTTCTTCCTGACGCCGATTTAATGTAATTTCCAGGGACGCATCGCTGCTAGGCAGATGCATTTCAAGCAGACATCGGCGAACCTCAATCATGAACATAACATGTGAAACGAACAAGGGTTGTAGTGTCATTTATGTCTGTGTTTGATTCTCTTTGTCATTAAATTTTAATTTAAAGAGCACTCAGAATAGCAATAGATAGACATACACAGCATGTACATATTGTAGTACAACATACGGTACACACTGAATTGTACATGTAGGTGCCAGGCACAGATATTTTTAACCACTTGTTTACTGGTTACATAAACCCCCTTCCTGGCCAGGCGAAATTTCAGCTTTCGGCACTGTCACGCTTTGAATGACAATTGCGCGGTCGTGCGACGTAGCTTCCAAACAAAATTGACATCCTTTTTTTCCGACAAATAGAGCTTTCTTTTGGTGGTATTTGATCACATCTGCGGTTTTTATTTTTTGCGCAATAAACAAAAAAAGAGCGATAATTTTGAAAAAAACAAGATTTTCTACTTTTTGCTATAATAAATATCCCAATTTTTTATTAAAAAAAATATTTTTTTCCTCAGTTTAGGCCGATACGTATTCTTCTACATTTTTTTGGTTAAAAAAAAATAAATCGCAATAAACGTATAGTGATTGGTTTGCGCAAAAGTTATAGCCCCTACAAAATAGGGGATAGAATTATGACATTTTTTTTATTATTATTTTTTTTTTACTAGTAATGGCGGTTATCTGGGATTTTTGTCAGGACTAGGATATTACGGCGGACACATCGGACACTTTTGACACATTTTTGGGACCATTCACATTTATACAGTGAACATTGCTATAAATATGCACTGATTACTGTATAAATGTGTCTGTCAGGGAAGAGGTTAACACTAGGGGGCGAGGAAGGGGTTAAATGTGTTCCCTAGGAGTGATTCTTACTGTGGGGGGAGGGGACAGACTGGGGGAGGTGACTGATCTGTGTCCCTATGTACAAGGGACACAGCATCTGTCTCCTCTCCCTGACATGACGTGGATCTCTGTGTTTACACACAGAGATCCACGTCCTTGGCTGTGTAACGGGCGATCGTGGGTACCTGGCGGACATCGCGGGCGGCAGGCGCGCGCATCGGCACCTCAGTGACGCGGCCTGCATGCGCGCGCGCCGCCAGCGGCGCTCGTGCGCCCCCCAGTGGTCGGAGGGGCAGAGGCCGTCAATAGACAGCCTCCCGGATTTGTAGAGCCACCTTGTGGCCGTCATTTGTCAATGGCCCGGGCTCCAAGAAGTTAAAGCAAATTGTTAGAAAATAAGGAAACCAGTAGTTATCCCCATAGCTCTCAATTGTCCCTGATTTTGAGGGACTGTCCCTGATTTGGAGCAATGTCCATCTTTCCCCCTCATTTGTGCCTCATTTTGGTCTGATCTATATAGTTTTTATATAAAACGCACTTTTTATCTTTCATAAATTGTTTCCCAGGGCTAATCCTTTCATCCAAATTCTAAATGGCTGCATTTGTAAATTTTAAAAGCCAATACAAATGAAGCCACTTGTATTTCATCATGGCCACCACAAGCCGGTGATATTGGAAAGCACTAGCCAGCTGCATAACTCTTGGAACCAAGGCCCTCTGCCCCCTTTTTCTCTTCAGTTGTCTCTCTTTATGATCTGATGTGTAGACCTCTATAAAAAATGTAATATTTACCTATCAAAGAGTGTTATGCTACACTCATCTGCATAGTTGCCAACATTGCAAAAAAATAATCCGGGACACTTTTTTGCATGTGGGCGGAGCCTTGCTATAATTAGGGGGCAGGGCATTCATTTGTAGGTGTGTCACACTGTAATAAAAAAACGGGCGTGGTTTACGTGGGTAGTAGGAGTGGCTTAAATGGGCGTGGCTCAAAGGGGTGTGGTTAGAGTCTGAGATGAATAAGGGATGGAGGGAGAAAGAAAGATGGAGGGAAGGAAGGAGAGAGAAGGAAGGATGGAGGGAGGGACAGCAGGCCCAGATCCTACACCACAATAGAAATATGTGTATTCCAGAGTTTAACAATCAGCAGATAAAGATACTACAAACACCTGGTGTTAGCGTTTCAATCATCCCGACACCATGGTTGTTATGGTGTCAGGATGATTGAAGCACATTATTTCTATTATTACATTGTAATATAGAATGAAATTATTCAACTCGCCGTAATGCTGAATCAGTGTTAGCCCCGAGTGTGTCACCTGCCACGTCGCCTGCCACCAGGTGCCATCAGGCGTCCCCAGCGGAGTCCTTCCTTACATCAGGCGTCCCCAGCGGAGTCCTTCCTTACATCAGGCGTCCCCAGCGGAGTCCTTCCTTACACCAGGCGTCCCCAGCGGAGTCCCTCCTTACATCAGACATACCCAGCAGAGTCCTTCCTTACATCAGGTGTCCCCCCATTCGAGCCCCCCTTAACCGGAGCTGGCCGCAAAAAAAAGTAAGCTGCGGCGCCGCCCACCCCCGCCCCTTTCCATAACAGACGGACCTGCAGCGGGGCGGGGGTGGGCGGCGCCGCAGCTTAATTAGGCAGCCAAAACACGAGGATCTAGTACAATGGAAAATAAAGCTGCTGCAGCGCCGCCCACCCCCTGCCCCGCTGCAGGTCCGTCTGTTATGGAAAGGGGTGGGGGTGGGCAGCGGAAAATCGCAAAAAACGGGAAAAACCGGATTGGCCGGGACATTTCCCGGGACAAAATAAATCCGGAAAAAGGGTTTGAATCCCGGGAATGTCCCGGCCATTCCGGGACAGTTGGCAACTATGCATCTGTTCACCCATCCTCTCAATTACTGCATGCTTTCTTTTAAAACAGTAGTATAAAGGAAAAGCCCACCTCGTGATAACTAAAGAAAAAGGTTTTAGGGTCCATTCACACCAGGTGCGGTGGGATTGCGTTGGGTGACTTTTCCAGCACAGTCCCACCGCACCCCCACCTCAAGACAAGACAAAGGGGTCGATTTACAAAAGGCAAAAAGACTAGGCACTCTGCAGTTGCTCCAAAGCTTAGTAAATGAGCAAAAGCTCTGCTGACTTCCATCATCCAATCATGTGCAAGCAAAAATGCGGTTTTCTTTTTCAATTTCCTTGCACGTGATTGGGTACTCTTTGCAAAATTAGGCTTTACCTCATTCACTAAGCTCTGGAGCAGGGGTGAACATCGGCGCTAGATATGGTGATAACATAAAATTATATAGCAATTGGAATATTGGTATACATAAAATATTAAAACATTTGTTAAAACATAATGTCCATAAATGATCCGAGATTTTGAATGATTAGCACCTGGAGGCAGCTCCCTTAAGCCTCGTACACACGATCGGATTTTCAGCAGACAAAGCCTCAGACTTTTGTCCGAAGGGCGTTGGCCAGGAACTTGTCTTGCATACAAACTGCACACAATTGTCGGCCAACAAACACAAACACGAACGTAGTTGCGTACTACGTGGTTTTTCAGCTCTTTAGCGCCATGCTTTGGGCACCTTCTGCTAATGTTGTGTTTGGTGAGCATTGCTTCTGAGCATGCGTGTTTGTACTTTGGACTTTTGTCCGACGGACTTGTGTACACACGATCAGATAATCCGACAACAGACCGTTGTCCACGGAAAATTATAAAGCCTGCCATCCAACATTTGTCCGCGGAAAATCAGACAACAATTGTCCGATGGAGCGTACAAACGGTCGGATTTTCCACCAACAGGCTGTCAACACACAATTCCCATTGGAAAATACGATCGTGTGTAAGAGGCTTTAGAGTGAAGCGATGGGCTCTGTGTATAAATGGGAACAGAGGGGCGCCAGACTGTGTGCAGTATAAATGATGATATATGATTTATACTGCACTCAGTCTGGCGCCCCTCTGTTCCCATTACTAAGCTCTGGAGCAACTGCACTTGCAGAGTGCGACTGCACCTTGCACAGTACATTTACCTTTTGTAAATCAACCCAAAAATGTCTTCGGTGTAACTGGTTCACACCCCTGTGTTGCTATGTTGGGCAGGCGGTCTGCCTTGAAAAAAATAATGCATGCAGTGCTTTTTTCCAGCACAGCGAGAGTCACCGCACACTGGTCATAGAAACATCACTATGTGACATTGCAATAAAGTTTGTTACAAAAAGAAAAAAAAAAAAGAACAGTGCGATGCACCGCATTGGCGCATAAACACGCTGGACCACGTCGCACACCAGCCGCTGCATTGCTCACACCACACATATAGGGTGACCACATTTCCAAACTACCATTCAGGGACACCCTCCCTTCACAAAAATCAGCTTGTGCTGTAACGAATCACAGCACAGTGATTGGACACAAGAGGCAGGTTTTATGATTTTTCCAATCACAAGCAGGGGGCGGGGATTGTGCTCCTCCAGGCATTCCCGGTCAGGACAAGTACTGTCAGTGAGTAAAGCAGTGATGTGGCGGCCTTTTTTAGGGGCATCAGATTGGCCCGGGGGATGTCTGTGTCATTTTCATTCCGGGACACTGTATTGTCCTGGAATGAATGTGCCCGGGACAGACCTGAAAAATGCGGGACTGTCCCGGGCAATCCGGGACATGTGGTCACCCTACACACATACTGCAGTTTGAGCAATAATTCTATTGCCATCATTTGTTATTACTTCTAAATCAATGAGCAGTAAAAGATTAAAAAAAAAAAAAGATTTTTAAGTGTCACGTTTATACATGTTTGGGTACTGCCATTTTTCACTGCTTTGCAGGAGCAATTTTAAGGGCTGAGATATTTGGTATTTATTTACTCGAAACAACCTTATCTTTTATATTATGCCCCAACATATGGAGATTACAGTGGGTATAGAAAAGAATCACCACCCTTTAAAATAATCACATTTTGTTGCTTTGCAGCCTGAAATGAAAACAGACACCGTTTTTGTTTTATTCAGCTGTATTTACTAGTGCAACTTATGCCATCCAAGTGAAAGATATAACACCAACATGTCAGAAAAAAAGAAAATCAAATCAAAAACAGAATTATTGAGTTAAAAAAAAATCTTTTGAACCACCTTTTGCTTTCAACTGTACTTCAATTTTCTCCATCAGCAACTCCCCCACAGCTATTACCTTTTGTATCATGTGACCCCCCTCCCCCTCTTAGATTGTGAGCTCTAACGAGCAGGATCCTCTGATTCCTCTTGTATTGAATTGTTTTGTATTTGTACTGGCTGCCTCATGTTGTAAAGCGCTGCACAAACTGTTGGCGCTATATAAATCCTGTAGTATTATTATAATAATAATCAGGGATGAGCCGAACACCCCCCTGTTCGGTTCGCACCAGAACCTGCGAACAGACAGAATGTTCGTGTGAACTTTAGAACCCTATTAAATACAATGGACTCGAACGTTCGAAATCTAAAGTGTTAATTATAAAGGCTTATATGCAAGTTATTGTCCTAAAACGTGTTTGGGGACCCGGGTCCTGCCCCAGGGGACATGTATCAATGCAAAAAAAGGTTTAAGAAATAGACGTTTTTACGGGAGCGGTGATTTTAATAATGCTTAAAATGAAAAAATAAAAGTGAAATATTCCTTTAAATTTCGTACCTGGGGGGTGTGTATGATATGCATGTAAAGTGGCGCATGTTTCCCGTGCTTAGAACTGTCCCTGCAAAAAATGTCATTTTTGAAGGAAAAAAAGTCATTTAACCTCTCTGGCGGTATTCCCGAGTCTGGCTCGGGGTTAAATTTCAGCACCAAAAGCGGTAACCCCGAGCCAGACTCGGGCTGCATCGCAGTAATCCAGGCAGAGTTACTTACCTTGTCCCCTGGATCCTGCGATGCCTCCCCGCTGTGTGATCGAGCTGTCTCCTCGCTCGATTCACACAGTGCCTGAGTGCCGCCGAGCTCCGTTCCCTGCGACGTTACGACGCATGGGGGCGGAGATCGGCGCCAAATTTAAAAAAGTTAGAACACAGTACACATACAGTACACTGTAATCTTACAGATTACAGTACTATATAAAATAATTACACACCCCCTTTGTCCCTAGTGGTCTGTCCAGTGTCCTGCATGCAGTTTTATATAATAAAAATAGTTCTTTCTGCCTAGAATTTGGAGATTGTCCATAGCAACCAAAAAGTGTCCCTTTATGTCAAAAGTGGTTTTAGACCAGCTAGAAAACAGCAATAATAAATTAGAAGCACTCACAGAATTGAGCGATAGTGATTTGTGGGGAAATTCAAGATCAAACACTGAAAAACACTTTTATTATTATTATTATTATTATTATATTATTTTTTGTTATAATTATTTTATAGTTATTTATATTATAATTTATGATATTTTTTTTTTTTACTTTATCATACCCGGGATGTCTACTACACTCTTGTTTGGACAGATTTAACTGAGTTATTCCGAAGAATTACAGGCCTACAATATAAAACTCCAAATTTCCATGCAGAATAATGGTACCGCTTTCAGCACCTAAAATCTGACAGAATCATACCGCCAGGGAGGTTAAAACTCACTCGCGGCTATTAATGAATTGACGGCTTTTATCAATACATAGAAAAGTCATTGATAAAAAATAAAAATAAAGCGTGGGGGTTCCCCCAAATTCAATTACCAGGCCCTTTAGGTCTGGAATGGATATTAAGGGGAACCCCACCGCAAATTAAAAAAAAATGGTGTGGGGTTCCCCCTAAATATCCATACCAGGCCCTTGAGATCTGGCATGGATTTTAAGGGGAACTCCACCCCAAATGTAAAAAAAAAATGGCGTGGAGTCCCCCCAAAAATCCATACCAGACCCTTATCCGAGCACGCAACCTGGCCGGCCGCAGGGGAAGAGGGGGGGACGAGAGAGCGGCCCCCTCCCTCCTGAACCGTACCAATGACGTAGGCGGGGTCGGACATACAGAGGGGGCGGACCTGATGGGGAACTTCTCTCACTTTGTAATACATGTATAGACCCGCCCCTTCTCATGTTCAGCATCTGGTCCGCTGAGCGGACCTGGTGGGGAACGAGAGAAGGGGCGGGTCTATTCATGTATTACACAGCGAACGAAGTTCCCCATCAGGTCCGCCCCCTCGGTATGTCCGACCCCGCCTATGTCATTGGCCTGAGCTGGAAACTTCCTTCACTGTGTAAATTTAACTTTAGAAGGGGCGGGTCTATACATTTAAAACACAGCGGAGGAAGTTCCCCATCAGGTCCGCACAGGCACAACCAATGACGGACAGCGCTGGACATCGGGATCGCCGCGGGACACTGGATTTCATCGCTGGAATGTTTTTTTTTGTTTTTTTGTTTTTTAATAAAGGACTTTTCCAAGGTGTGTGTGTTTTTATTTACATTTTTTGACACTTTCTACGTGAAATGGTAGGGGTACAATGTACCCCTTACCAATTCACATGGGGGGGGCAGTATCTGGGGGTCCACTTTGTTAAAGGGGTCTTCCAGATTCCGATAAGCCCCCACAACCACCGGGCAAGGGTTGTGGGGATGAGGCCCTTGTCCCCATCCTCCCCATGTTGAGGGCATGTGGCCTGGTATGGTTCAGGAGGGAGGGGGGCCGCTCTCTCATCCCCCCCTCTTCCCCTGCGGCCGGCCAGGTTGCGTGCTCGGATAAGGGTCTGGTATGGATTTTTGGGGGGACTCCACGCCATTTTTTTTTAAATTTGGGGTGGAGTTCCCCTTAAAATCCATGCCAGATCTCAAGGGCCTGGTATGGATATTTAGGGGGAACCCTACGCCATTTTTTTTAAAATTTGCCTCGGGGTTCCCCTTAATATCCATTCCAGACCTAAAGGGCCTGGTAATTGAATATGGGGGAACCCCCACGCTTTTTTTTTTTTTTTTTTTATCAATGACTTTTGTATGTATTGATAAAAGCCGACAATTCATTAATAGCCGCGAGTGAGTTTTAAATGACTTTTTTTCCTTCAAAAATGACACTTTGTGCAGGGACAGTTCTAAGCACGGGAAACATGCGCGACTTTACATGCATATCATACACACCCCCCAGGTACGAAATTTAAAGGAATATTTCACTTTTATTTTTTCATTTTAAGCATTATTAAAAGATCTCTATGCCTTTCATTACAACATATTCTCTACAACACCGTAAGGTGAAACAGTTGATACAGAAACACTGGCATATATTGGAAAGCGATCAGGTCTTGAAAAGCATATTGCCGGCGAAGCCCCAAATTATTTTTAGGGGGGTTTCGTCTCTTGCTAATAGGATCGCCCCCAGTGTTTCTGATCCCCCTAAGGCCAATAGATGCTTTTTTCAAAACCTTACGGGCTATTACCGCTGTAAGACGTGTCGAGTTTGCTCCATGAATAGGTGCAAAGATAGAAAGATTTGTGGCTTCACATCCACAAGTACATCTAGGGCTTTTGAAGTGGAATCGTTTATCACCTGTGCCACAGAGGGGGTGGTCTACCTCATCCAATGCCCTTGCGGGCTGCAATACGTGGGGAGGACTAAAAGGGCTCTAAAAGTAAGATTAAATGAGCATATCAGTAACATCAAAGTAGGGTTCCCCAAACATTCGGTCTCTAGACATTATGATGAGGTACATCAAAGAGATCCGTCTAACACCTTATATATGGGGATAGATAAATACAAGCCCCATTGGAGGGGGAGCTCTTTGGTGCGGGAGATTTCTAAACAGGAAATGTCCTAGATACACAGATTAAAGACCTATGTTCCCTTTGGGTTGAATGTCGACACAGACGTAAACGCATTTATTAATAATTCTTGAAGGTATAGACAATTATTTGGTGGTTGGTGTATCAACACGTAATTTGTATTATTTATTTAATTTTCAATGTTTTGTATCAAGGATTTGTCATTTGAATATGGTTTTGTTAATATTATGTAGGGATTTATATATCTCGTGTGTTGTGACGTTATGGTCACAATTTATCGATTGAGCCTCTTTTTGTGTTCATTTCACATACACGGACTACTAGTTCTGTTAGATTAATATTCACCATTGATCACATAACTAACTTTAGTTACCAGGCTTGATCAACCCGTTGGGTTTGTTTTTCATACCCCAACATAACACAATAGGTTTTTGTTCACAGCAATTGTCTATTTTTGTGCGTCTTCCTTTGTCATCAATACATGGGGGCCTCTATTGGGGCCCACAGTGATGATTCAAGGGAAATCGACATACTTCACTATACTGGTGTTCTGACCTGGGGCCCGAGGAGCTCGGTATCACTAATCTAAGCCCTGAATATATAGGGGCCAGCTTTTGATATTTGGGCCTCCCCGTGCGCCATGATTTTGGACTTCACCCCCCCCCCCCCTGTGTTCCACTGCCTCTATCTCCTTCTCCACTTCCTGGTGGAGATGGGTCAGTTGTCACTGGTCTCAGTGGATAGGATAGCTCATATCTACCCATGTTATAGATAGTACCAATTGGATGCTGGAGAGGCACCCCAGTAACAGAATTCCGTCTGTGGTTCAGTTATACTGCTTTGGGAATATATGTTTAGCATGCAACCCCCAGAAAAGAGAGGGTGTAGCTAGCATGTTATGACACAGTTTGGGTGTCTGTATTACCTTCCAGGCTTGGGATCTCCGTGGTTGGGCCATACAGGCGCAGCACCCGGTTGTCTCAGTCCGTTGGAATTTTAGGGTGTGTTAATCTATGGTTCACACTCCTATTGGTTTTTTATACAAATTTTAATAATAAAATTTACAATTTATATAATTGGAATCAGTTTTGGTTAGATATTAAGCCCCCAGCTCGAGTATGGGTCGTGGTTTTCTCCGGCGTATGGACTGGTATTCTAGGTGCTTTGCCCTTGCACCTGGAGAACATTTCGACTAATGTCCACTAGGGGTCACTCTAATCGTGTTTCGATAGTGGCCCCTATGGTCAGAATAACCACACTTCCGGTTCTTTGTGAATGCAATCATTGGGCCTAATTTGACCTAGCATCGCTGATATTATTTGTATCTAGGCCTGTCTCCCTAGTTGTACTTTTACGCCAAGTAGGCCAGTCTGTTAAAACGGGCAGCATATCAGTAGCGTAGGTGTCACCGGGGATGCCTAGCGGGTACTGAAGCGAAGCTGCCCAATCGCATTATCAGTCCCACAATAGTATAGCGAATCACATTAGTGTATGCGGCCAGTGCGGCCAATAGTCTAGCGAATCACATTAGTGTATGCGGCCGGTGTCTACAGTGCAGTGACACCTAGGGATGCCGCGCATGTCTGATTGATGGTTTGGACTCAAAACGAGGCTTGGTTGTCTTGTACTATAAATGGAGGTGACGCAGTGCGCCGCCCGTGCCCCTGGAAGAAGCAAGTTTTTTGCGAAACGGACGTAGGGCGGAGCGACGCACTGACGTCACCTCAAACGCTTCCAAGAAGGACGGGACGGGTGTCTGATGAATGTGCAGCGGCCGGCACACCAGACTGAATAGGCAATTTTTAAACTGCATAAATGTAAGTGCAATTCATATTTTTAGAGAATAAACTTTTAAAACGTTAATGCACTATGTGGAGTGTGTCTATCTCTTACATACTGCTTGCGCCCACTGATGATCATCGGAGACTGGTGATTTAGGAGTCCCAAGTGCTGTGTTGACCTGTGGGAGGAACTGCTTAATCTCTGCATTTATTGATCCTCTGTCATGGGGGGTCAAATGTAGCTGGTAAGGAGAAACTTCTGTTGTTTGGTGGTGGAACGTCACAAATTAATTTGGATGCAATAATTCACTTTATATGATTTTCTACACGGAGCACTGGTGCTTTATAATGGACTTTATTTAAGAATCGTTTTTTATGGACTATATATTATGAAGTTATATCACAGTGCACTTCTTTTTTGTTCACTCATTAGTTCATTATTGATTGATGTGTGTTTTAATTTTAATTTTATAATTTTATTTTTATAACAATTTTAATTTTATTTTATTTTCATTCCATAACTCCTTTGGAGTATATGTCACGGGTTAGCGCGATTTTTCCTTTTTCCTTATTTTGCTATTATGTATGGTGGTTTACATCTTAATCGCAGCTCCCACTGAGTCACCAGTGAGAACACTTGGTGTCTCTTCTCTATAACATATTTAGCGCAGTTTTTCCATTTTTTTCCATTAAAATCACTGCTCCTAAAAAAACGTCAGTTTTTAAAACTTTTTTTTGCATTGATACATGTCCCCTGGGGCAGGACCCGGGTCCCCAAACACTTTTTAGGACAATAACTTGCATATAAGCCTTTATAATTAGCACTTTAGATTTCTCCCATAGACTTTTCGAATTTGCCGCAAACACCCCAAATTGTTCGTTGTTCGGCGAACGGGCGAACAGGCAATGTTCGACTCGAACTCGAAGCTCATCCCTAATAAAAATAATAATAATAATTATTACAGCCTTTAGTCTGTTGAGATATGTCTCTACTATCTTTGCATCTAGACTTTGCAATATTTGCCCACTCTTCTTTGTAGAACTGCTCAAGTTCAGTTAAATTTGATGACCATTAGGGATGAGCTTCGAGTTCGAGTCAAACTCATGTTCGACTCGAACATTGCCTGTTCGCCGCACAGCGAAAAATTTGGGGTGTTCGCGGCAAATTCGAAAAGCCGCGGAACACCCTGTAAAAGTCTATGGGAGAAATCTAAAGTGCTAATTTTAAAGGCTTACCGGTATATGCAAGTTATTGTCATAAAAAATGTTTGGGGACCCGGGTCCTGCCCCAGGGGACATGTATCAATGCAAAAAAAAAAGTTTTAAAAACTGCCGTCTTTTCGGGAGCAGTGATTTTAAAAAATGCTTAACCACTTCAATACAGGGCTTTTTGTACCTATTCAATACCGGGCCTATTCTAGCACTTCTCTCCTACATGTATAGGGATGAGCTTCGTGTTCGAGTCGAACATACGTTCGACTCGAACATCGGCTGTTCGATCGTTCGACGAAGATCGAACGATTTGGGCCGTTCGCGCCAAATTCGAGTGACGCGAACGGCCCACAATGCACTACGCCATCGCAGTGTCATCCAGGCGCTGTGATTGGCCAAGCATGCACTGTGACCCCGCATGCTTGGCCAATCACAGCGCCGGCAGCGAGGAGAGCAATGATTGGCCACAGGCAGGATGCCTGTGGCCAATTATTGCTGAGGGGGTTTAGTACACGCCCCACACTATAAAAGGCCGCCAGCACGGCGGCCTAGTGTAGTGTGTTCCGGAGCAGGGATAGAGCAGCATAGGCAGGGACAGTGACTTTTATTTCTTTCTTGCTTAACCTGGATTCCTTTAGTTTAGGGAAAGAGAAGGATAGGTAGGGAGAGTGTCAGTGTGTTTTGTGCTTGTGCTATATTGTGCTTAAAAAAAACATTTTTTCTAGGGACAGAAAACTGTAGGTAGGGAGAGTGTGTCAGTTTCTTTCACTGTCAAAGTCCTTGTTTCCAGGGACCTGGAAGGACAGTGAGTGAATTCTCCTTGTGCTATATTGTGCTTAAAAAAAACATTTTTTCTAGGGACAGAAAACTGTAGGTAGGGAGAGTGTGTCAGTTTCTTTCACTGTCAAAGTCCTTGTTTCCAGGGACCTGGAAGGACAGTGAGTGAATTCTCCTTGTGCTATATTGTGCTTAAAAAAAAACATTTTTTCTAGGGACAGAAAACTGTAGGTAGGGAGAGTGTGTCAGTTTCTTTCACTGTCAAAGTCCTTGTTTCCAGGGACCTGGAAGGACAGTGAGGTAATTCTCCTTGTGCTAAATTGTGCTTAAAAAAAAACATTTTTTCTAGGGACAGAAAACTGTAGGTAGGGAGAGTGTGTCAGTTTCTTTCACTGTCAAAGTCCTTGTTTCCAGGGACCTGGAAGGACAGTGAGGTAATTCTCCTTGTGCTAAATTGTGCTTAAAAAAAACATTTTTTCTAGGGACAGAAAACTGTAGGTAGGGAGAGTGTGTCAGTTTCTTTCACTGTCAAAGTCCTTGTTTCCAGGGACCTGGAAGGACAGTGAGGTAATTCTCCTTGTGCTAAATTGTGCTTAAAAAAAACATTTTTTCTAGGGACAGAAAACTGTAGGTAGGGAGAGTGTGTCAGTTTCTTTCACTGTCAAAGTCCTTGTTTCCAGGGACCTGGAAGGACAGTGAGGTAATTCTCCTTGTGCTAAATTGTGCTTAAAAAAAACATTTTTTCTAGAGACAGAAAACTGTAGGTAGGGAGAGTGTGTCAGTTTCTTTCACTGTCAAAGTCCTTGTTTCCAGGGACCTGGAAGGACAGTGAGGTAATTCTCCTTGTGCTAAATTGTGCTTAAAAAAAACATTTTTTCTAGGGACAGAAAACTGTAGGTAGGGAGAGTGTGTCAGTTTCTTTCACTGTCAAAGTCCTTGTTTCCAGGGACCTGGAAGGACAGTGAGGTAATTCTCCTTGTGCTAAATTGTGCTTAAAAAAACATTTTTTCTAGGGACAGAAAACTGTAGGTAGGGAGAGTGTGTCAGTTTCTTTCACTGTCAAAGTCCTTGTTTCCAGGGACCTGGAAGGACAGTGAGGTAATTCTCCTTGTGCTAAATTGTGCTTAAAAAAAACATTTTTTCTAGGGACAGAAAACTGTAGGTAGGGAGAGTGTGTCAGTTTCTTTCACTGTCAAAGTCCTTGTTTCCAGGGACCTGGAAGGACAGTGAGGTAATTCTCCTTGTGCTAAATTGTGCTTAAAAAAAACATTTTTTCTAGGGACAGAAAACTGTAGGTAGGGAGAGTGTGTCAGTTTCTTTCACTGTCAAAGTCCTTGTTTCCAGGGGCCTGGAAGGACAGTGAGGTAATTCTCCTTGTGCTAAATTGTGCTTAAAAAAAAACATTTTTTCTAGGGACAGAAAACTGTAGGTAGGGAGAGTGTGTCAGTTTCTTTCACTGTCAAAGTCCTTGTTTCCAGGGACCTGGAAGGACAGTGAGGTAATTCTCCTTGTGCTAAATTGTGCTTAAAAAAAACATTTTTTCTAGGGACAGAAAACTGTAGGTAGGGAGAGTGTGTCAGTTTCTTTCACTGTCAAAGTCCTTGTTTCCAGGGACCTGGAAGGACAGTGAGGTAATTCTCCTTGTGCTAAATTGTGCTTAAAAAAAACATTTTTTCTAGGGACAGAAAACTGTAGGTAGGGAGAGTGTGTCAGTTTCTTTCACTGTCAAAGTCCTTGTTTCCAGGGACCTGGAAGGACAGTGAGGTAATTCTCCTTGTGCTAAATTGTGCTTAAAAAAAACATTTTTTCTAGGGACAGAAAACTGTAGGTAGGGAGAGTGTGTCAGTTTCTTTCACTGTCAAAGTCCTTGTTTCCAGGGACCTGGAAGGACAGTGAGGTAATTCTCCTTGTGCTAAATTGTGCTTAAAAAAAACATTTTTTCTAGGGACAGAAAACTGTAGGTAGGGAGAGTGTGTCAGTTTCTTTCACTGTCAAAGTCCTTGTTTCCAGGGACCTGGAAGGACAGTGAGGTAATTCTCCTTGTGCTAAATTGTGCTTAAAAAAAACATTTTTTCTAGGGACAGAAAACTGTAGGTAGGGAGAGTGTGTCAGTTTCTTTCACTGTCAAAGTCCTTGTTTCCAGGGACCTGGAAGGACAGTGAGGTAATTCTCCTTGTGCTAAATTGTGCTTAAAAAAAACATTTTTTCTAGGGACAGAAAACTGTAGGTAGGGAGAGTGTGTCAGTTTCTTTCACTGTCAAAGTCCTTGTTTCCAGGGACCTGGAAGGACAGTGAGTGAATTCTCCTTGTGCTAAATTGTGCTTTAAAAAAAATTTTTTTCTAGGGACAGAAAACTGTAGGTAGGGAGAGTGTGTCAGTTTCTTTCACTGTCAAAGTCCTTGTTTCAAGGGACAGAGAAGGACACCTGAAGGTAGCCCTTATTGCTTTTTTCCCATCTCCCTGCAGGCCATCTATTAGAATGTCTGGAAGGCAAACAAGGAGAGGCAGACAGTCAGGAGGCAATAAAAGAGGGCAAGCAGGCTCTGTGTCTGGGGGCAACAGTGCTGGTCGTGGACGCGGTGCATTGTCATCAGCACATGGCCATGGGACACGCTTGTCCTTCTTTTCGGCAGCTGGACATGTTGAGCCACATCATGCCGAAGACTTGGTAGAGTGGATGACCAAGCCCTCCTCCTCCTCCTCATCCTCTCTCACCCAGGCTCAGGGTACTGGAAAAGCAGCTGCCAAAGCGTCCTCTTCCCTGGTATCAATGTCAGACTCATCATCAGTCACTCCTTCCCTAGACCCACCATGTCCTCCTCCTGAGGAGTCCCCCGAACTGTTTCAGCACAGTGTTGGGTACATGCTCCAGGAGGATGCCCAGCGTTTCGAAGGGTCTGATGATGAAACCCAGCTAGAGGAAGGCAGTAGCGTGAGAGCAGACAGAGGGGATGCTCAAGAAGGACACCAATCTGGCAGTCATGTTCCAGCAGCTGCAGCATACTGCCAGATTGCCTCCAGTGATGAGGAGGGAGGTGATGATGAGGTCACTGACTCCACGTGGGTGCCTAATAGGAGAGAGGAGGAGGAGGAGGATGAGGAGGAGGCACATCTCCAACGAGGCAGGATGCCCTTTGGTGGCCAGCGTAAGGGCAGTACACTGACGGAATCACACCGCAGAGCTCCGCCTGTGCAGGGCGCTGCCTCTGCCCGTCATTCAAAAAGTTCTTTGGTGTGGGCCTTTTTTGAGGCTAGTGCATCAGATCGCACAGCTGCTGTTTGCAACATATGTCTCAAGCGTATATCGCGTGGCCAAAACATCAGCCGCTTGGGTACCACATGCCTGACCAGACATATGTTGACCTGCCATGCAGCTCGTTGGCAAGCCTACCTCAAAGACCCACACCAAAGAACAAAGCGGACCTCTCCTTGCACCGCATCAGCTGGGATCTCCAACCCCACTATAACTTCAGTCCTCTCTGAAACATGCACTGAGAGGAATGAAGGTGTAGAATTAGGTGTGTCACAGCCAAGTACTTGCGGCCACTCTGCTAGCAGTACACCGACGTCCGATTCTAGCAGGCAAATTTCCCTGCCCCAGCTGCTGGACCGTCGAAAGAAGTTCACTCCCAGCCATCCACATGCCCAGCGGTTGAATGCTAGCTTGGCTAAATTGCTAGCGCTTCAACTGCTGCCTTTTCAGTTGGTAGACTCGGCCCCCTTCCGTGAGTTTGTGCAATGTGCGGTTCCTCAGTGGCAGGTTCCCAAACGCCACTTTTTCTCACGGAAGGCTATTCCGGCTCTCTACCGGCATGTGGAAGGCAATGTCTTGGCCTCGCTGGACAGGGCGGTCAGCGGTAAGGTGCATATTACCGCTGACTCATGGTCCAGCAGGCATGGACAGGGACGTTACCTTTCTTTCACGGCCCATTGGGTCACTCTTTTGGCAGCTGGGAAGGATGCAGGACAAGGTGCAGTAGTGTTGGAGGTTGTCCCACCGCCACGCCTCCAAAATGCTACTACTGGTTGTGACACACCTCTCTCCTCCACCCCCTCCTCTTCTTCTTCCTCCATGGCCTCTTCCTGTGGTTTGTCCTATGAACCAGCGGTGCTCCGTAGCCGTTCACGGGGCTACGCAAGTACGCAGGCAAAAAGATGCCATGCCGTGCTTGCGCTGGTGTGTTTGGGGGACAGAAGCCACACTGGGGCAGAGGTCCTGTCTGCTCTGCAGGGCCAGGCCGAGAGGTGGTTGACGCCACGCCAGCTTAAGCCAGGAATGGTGGTTTGCGACAATGGCACCAACCTCCTCTCCGCCCTCCGACAGGGACAACTGACCCATGTGCCCTGTGTGGCTCACGTCCTTAACCTGGTGGTGCAGCGGTTCTTGGGCAGGTACCCGGGCTTACAGGATGTCCTGAGGCAGGCCAGGAAAGTCTGTGTGCATTTCCGCAGATCTTATAATGCCAGTGCTCGCCTGGCTGAGCTGCAAAAGGAGTTGAACCTGCCCAAGAACCGCCTTATATGTGACATGCCCACCAGGTGGAACTCAACGTTGGCCATGCTGCAGCGGCTGCACACGCAGCAGAGGGCCATCAATGAGTACCTGTGCGACTACGGCACCAGGACAGGGTCAGGGGAGCTTGGTTTTTTTTCTCCACGCCAGTGGGGCATGATCAGGGATGCATGCACTGTCCTGGCACCATTTGAGGAGGCCACGAGGATGGTGAGCAGTGACAGTGCATGCATCAGTGACACTGTACCTCTTGTCCACCTGTTGGAGCACACGCTGCGTGGAATAATGGACAGGGCACTTGAGGCAGAACAGAGGCAGGAAGAGGAGGACTTCCTTGCCTCTCAAGGCCCCCTTTACCCAGACAGTGTTCCTTCTGTCCCACCCATCGCACAGGAAGAGGAGGAGGAGGAGGAGGAGGAGGATTGTGTCAGCATGGAGGTGGAGGCTGGCACTCAGCATCATCAGCAGCAGTCTTTTAGGGATGATTTACAGTCCCAAGAAACCAGTGGACTTGTACGTGGCTGGGAGGAGGTGGCTGCGGATCATGTCGTCCTTAGTGACCCAGAGGACTCCGGAGCGAATGCCTCAGCAAACCTACGCTGCATGGCCTCCCTGATCCTGCAAAGTCTGCGGAAGGATCCTCGTATTCTTCGGATCAAGGAGAGGGACCATTACTGGCTGGCCACTCTCCTTGATCCACGGTACAAGGGTAAGGTTGCGGACCTTATGTTACCGTCGCAGAGGGAGCAGAGGATGAGACAACTCCGGGAGGCCTTGCAGAAAGGTCTGTGCAACGCGTTCCCAGAGACTGGGAGGTTACAAACTCCTGGTCCTGGACAACGAGTTGCTGAGGCTTCGGCCAGTCAAAGAAGGAGCGGTGGGGAAGGTGGCCGTCTGACCGATGCGTTCAGACAATTCTTTAGTCCGCAGCCCCAAAGTATGATCGGTTCCAGCAACCATCGCCAGCGTCTGATAAACATGGTGCAGGAATATCTAGGGGCAAGGTCAGACTTGGACACCTTCCCCACCGAAAATCCTCTGGCTTACTGGGTCTTGAGGATGGATCACTGGCCAGAGCTTGCACAGTATGCAATTGAGCTACTGGCCTGTCCTGCATCCAGCGTTCTTTCGGAACGCACATTCAGTGCTGCTGGAGGATTTGTCACGGATCAAAGGGTGCGCCTGTCCACCGACTCGGTTGATCGACTGACTTTCATCAAGATGAACCAGTCTTGGATCACCACCAGCTACCACACACCTGATGCTGATATAACAGACTAATTGATTTTAACATGTCACATCCCTTCAAGACTGATGCTGATGCTGAGTGCCTGTGCTGTTATGTTGACTGGCTATCCTCCTCCTCCGAGTCCTCAATGATACGATTGATGATGATAGCTTGGAAGATCATTTTTGTTTATGGGTGCCGCCACCAGTGGCTAAGGCCCAATTTTTCAGCCCCTGTTTTACAGGGGCGTGTAATTACAATTTTTTTAGCAATAATTTGCCATAGGGCTCATTGCTGTGCTCCAAGTACAGTATCTGTGAGGGGTTGGAGTGTTGTGGCACCAGTGCCTAAGGCCCAATTTTTCAGCCCCTGTTTAACAGGGGCGTGTCATTACAATTTTTGAAGCAATACTTTGCAACAGGGCTCATTGCTGTGCTCCAAGTACAGTATCTGTGAGGGGTTGTAGTGTTGTGCCACCAGTGCCTAAGGCCCAATTTTTCAGCCCCTGTTCAACAGGGGCATGCAATTACAATTCTTGATCTAATAATTCACAGCAGGGTCCATTGCTGCACCCACCAAGAGTAACTCTGAGGGCTTACAGTCTTGTGGCAACGCCACCACCACCACCACCACGAAAGGCCCAATTTTTCAGCCCCTGTTCAAAAGGGGCATGTAATTACAATTCTTGATCTAATAATTCACAGCAGGGCCCATTGCTGCACCCACCAAGAGTAACTGTCAGGGCTTACAGTGTTGTGGCACCAGCACCACCATCAAAGCCCCAATTTTTACTACCACTGTTCAACAATTATATGTAATTAAAATTCCTGATATAATAGTTGACAGCAGGGCGTTCCAGCACCAACCAAGAGTAACTGAGTGCTTACAGTGTTGTGCCAACACCAACAACTAAGGGGCCTATTTCTGCAGAGTATATACGGCAGGTCCCTACTTTCAAACATCCAACTTACAAACGACTCCTACTTGCAAACGAAAGAAGACAACAGGAAGTGAGAGGAAATCTACCCCTAGAAAGGAAAATTCTCTCCTGTAAGAATAAATATGGGAGAAAGGGGTCTCATCTGTACTGATGCTTTATCAGCAATCCTTGTTTCAAGAAAAACACCACATTTCAAAAACAGTTGTCATTGGGACGGAAAGTGAGGTGAAATGTTCTGAACAGGGGCACAGACAGCAAAACAAATGTTACAGGGGTGATAACCCTTACCTATGTTTCCCAAAAAGTTTAAAAATAGATTTTTGGGCTGGAGCTACACTTCAACAATGTACCTGTTCAAAATTACAAACAGATTCTACATAAGAACAAACCTACAGTCCCTGTCTTGTATGCACCGCCTGTATACGGCTGTTCAGAGTATATAGGGCCTTTTTTATTTTATGTGCGGGGTTCCCCTTAATATCCATACAAGACCCAAAGGGGCTGGTAATGGGCTGGGGTAGGGGGGGGGGGGGTCATGGGGTAGCTATGCCATTTTTCTTAAAGAATTTCATCCATATTACCGGGACCAGACATTACATTAAAGCCGCAAGCAGTTTTAAATGGCTTTTTTTTCCTTTAGAAGTGTCATTTTGTGCAGGGACAGTTCTAAACACGGGAAACACGTGGCACTTCACAGGCATACTTTAGACACCCCCCAGGTACGATATTTAAAGGAATATTTGACTTTTTTTTTTCACTTTATGCATCATTAAAATGACTGCTCCCGAAAAACGACCGTTTTTAAAACTTCTTTTTGCATTGATACATGTCCCCTGGTGCACAACCCGGGTTCCCAAACCCTATTTATGACAATAACATGCATAATAGTTGTTATAATTAGCACTTTAGAATTCGAACGTTCGCATCCATTGTATTTAATAGGGTTCTAATGTTCGTTCGAACTTTCGGTCCGTTCGCGGGTTCTGGTGCGAACCGAACCCGGGGGTGTTCGGCTCATCACTATACATGTACAAATCATCATTCTTTTGCTAGAAAATTACTCAGAACCCCCAAACATTATATATGTTTTTTTAGCAGACACCCTAGGGAATAAAATGACGGTCATTGCAACATTTTTTCTTGCACGATATTTGCGCAATAATTTTTCAAACGCTTTTTTTAAAAAAAAAAATGGTTTCATGAATTAAAAAATAACAAAACAGAAAATATGAAAGATAATGTTACGCCGAGTAAATACATACCTAACATGTCACGCTTTAAAATTGCGCACACTCATGGAATGGCGCCAAACTTCGGTACTTAAAAATCTCCATAGGCGACGTTTTAATTTTTTTTACAGGTTACCAGGTTAGAATTACAGAGGAGGTCTAGTGCTGGAATTGTTGCATGCGCTCTAACGCACGCGGCGATACCTCACATGCGTGGTTTGAATGGCGTTTACATATGTGGGCGACTTACGTGTGCATTCGCTTCTGATCGCGAGCTACCGGGGACAGGGGCGTTTTAATTATTTTTTTTTTATTATTATTTTTTTTTTTACTTGTTTATTTATTTTTTTACAATGATTTTACTTTTTTTTTTTTTTTGATCACTTTTATTCCTATTACAAGGAATGTAAACATCCCTTGTAATAGGATATGTGTGACAGGTTCTCTTTATTGAGAGATGCGCGGTCAATAAGACCCCACATCTCTCCTCCAGGCTGGAAAGCATGAGATCAGTGAAATTTTTTTCACTGATCTCATACTTACAGCCGCAATAGCGGCTTTGTTTACATTTGAAGCCCGGGCGTGACGTCATCACATCGCGCCCGGGCCTCCGACGATCATAGAGATGACTGGTGACCATCTGGTCACCAGTCATCTCTATGCTCATCACTTGACCCCACCAACGATGCCGGAAGATTCGCTCCGGGTCCCTGATCGCACGGGGAGCCCAGAGAAGCACCGGATGGCGGCGGGACGGGGGAAGTCCCCTCCCGCCGCCTGTAAGAACGATCAAGCGGCGGAAACGCCGCTATGATCGTTCTTATGGTGCGCAGAATCGCCGGCACTTCAAAAGGATATCTGAATGATGCCTCTAGCTGCAGGCATCATTCAGATATCCCCCTACAAAGCCGAGGACGTCATATGACGTCCACCCAGGATGGGAGATCCCATCTGTGGACGTCATTTGACTATGGCTGGGTAGGGAAGTGGTTAAACAATAAAAGTGAAATATTACTTTAAATTTTGTAGCTGGGGGGTGTGTATAGTATGCCTGTAAAGCAGTGCTTGTTTCCCGTGCTTCGAACTGTCCCTGCACAAAGTGTAATTTCTGAAGGAACGCTGGACAGACTGGATTACATCGCTGGAATGGGTTTTTTTTTTTTTTTTTTTTTTAATAAAGGACTTTCCCAACTGTGTCTGTGTGTTTTTTTTACACTTTCTTAGTGAAATGGTAGGGGTACAATGTACCCGTTACCAATTCACATAGAGGGGGCCGGAATCTGGGGGTCCCCTTGTCCCCATCAACATGGGGACACCCTCTTTTCCTGCGGCCTGCCAGGTTGCGTGCTCGGATAAGGGTCTGGTATGGATTTTTAGGGGGGACCCCAGGCCATTTTTTTTTCATTTTGGTGCGGGATTCCCCTTAATATCCATACCAGACCTAAAGGGCCTGATATGGAATTTGGGGGGGACCCCCACGCATTTTTTATTTTTATTTTTTATTTTGGTTCCCTGCGCAAAATGTCATTTTTGAAGGAAAAAAGTCATTTAAAACTACTCGCAGCTATTAATGAATTGTCGGGTCGGCAAAACAGATAAAAAATAATTTTAAAAAACGGCAGGGGTTCCCCTTAATATTCATACCAGACCCAAAGGGCCTGGTAATGTACTGGGGGGGGGCCTGCCGATTTTATAATGACTTTTTTTCTGTATTGACGGGGACCCGGGGATTCATTATAGCCACGAGTGGTTTTAAATTACCTCTTTTCCTTCAGAAATGAAATTTTGTGCAGGGACAATTCTAAACACGGGAAACACGCGCTGCTTTACAGGCATACTATACACACCCCCCAGGTATGAAATTTAAAGGAATATTTCATTTTTATTGTTTCACTTTAAGCATTATTAAAATCACTGCTCCCGAAAAAACTGCAGTTTTTAAAACTTTTTTTTGCATTGATACATGTCCCCTGGGGCAGGACCCGGGTCCCCAAACTCTTTTTATGACAATAACTTGAATATTTGCCTTTTAAAATTAGCACTTTTGATTTTTCATGTTCGTGTCCCATAGACTTTAACAGTGTTCGAACTAATTTTTTGCCTGTTCGCATGTTCTGGTGTGAACCTAACCGGGGGGGTGTGCGGCTCATCCCTAGTGACCATTTCTGGACTGCAGTCTTCAAGTCATTCCACAGATTTTCAATAGGGTTTAAGTCTGGGCTCGGTCTTTTTTTTTGTGCACGAAAACTAATGTAAGTGTATTTTTTTACTGAAAATATGGCAAATATCTTGTGAAATAAAAATTTGAAACTACTACCCTTTATTTTACAGGGTCTCTGCTTTCAGAAAATATATAGGGGTTGATTTAATAATACCAGAGAGTGCAAAACCTGGTGCAGCTCTGCATAGAAACCAATCAGCTTCCAGGTTTTTTGTAAAAGCTTAATTGAACAACCTTAAGTTAGACGCTGATTGGCTACCATGCAGAGCTGCACCAGGTTTTGCACTCTCCAGTTTTAGTAAATCAACCCCAGTGTTCGGGGGTGTGTTTCATGCAAATTTTAATATACGTGCGTAAAGTAAAAAAAATTAAAAATTGGAGGCAAGGAAAGGGTTGAACTTTAGTCTTACCTTCAGTTATCCAGGACTGAAACCAGAGGGGCTTTAGGAGAAGGATATATAATAAAATGTGAAATGCGTCAGTAGGGGGCCTGTTTTGTGGAATGTTGGTGAAAGATGGAGAGTAGCAGTAATAAGTTCTTTGGTGTCACTGTTTCACGTATCCACTTTTTTTTGCACAAAGTATGGTTTTCAGTTGTGACAAATAACTATATTATGGATATGTAAAGTGTGTTTTATTTTGATGGCACAATAAAACTTTTTCTGAGTTAAAAAAATGAAAGTTGCAGTGGTGCGCCCTGCATTTCTTGTTACTTTGGGAGTCAGTTGGGTCCTGTTTGCCTGCAGATGGTCCACAGACAAGTCATCCCCACAGCCTGGGAGTGGTACCATTGTCTACTTAAAGTGGAGCTCCACCCTATTTTACAACAGTAGCTTAACCCTTTCCATACAGGGCTTTTTATACCACTTCCATACCGGGCCTATTCTGCCACTTCTCTCCTACATGTACAAATCATCATTCTTTTGCTAGAAAATTACTCAGAACCCCCAAACATTATATATTTTTTTTAGCAGACACCCTAGGAAATAAAATGACAGTCTTTTTATCTTGCACGGTATTTGCGCAATAATTTTTCAAACGCCTTTTATTTGGAAAAAAAATGGTTTCATGAATTAAAAAATAACAAAACCGTAAAGTTAGCCCAATTTTTTTGTAAAATATGAAAGCTTATGTTACGCCGAGTAAATAGATACCTAACATGTCACGCTTTAAAATTGCGCACACTCATGGAATAGTGCCAAACTTTGGTGCCTAAAAATCTCCATAGGCGACGCTTTGAAAATTTTTACAGGTTACCAGGTTAGAGTTACAGAGGAGGTCTAGTGCTAGAATTGTTGCATGCGCTCTAACGCACGCGGTGATACCTCACATATGTGGTTTGAACGGCGTTTACATATGCACACTTACGTGTGCGTTCGCTTCTGAGCGCGAGCTATTGGGGACAGGGGTGTTTGAAATTTTTTTATTTTTTTTACACTTTTTTTTTACACTTTTTTTTTGATCACTTTTATTCCTATTACAAGGAATGTAAACATTCCTTGTAATAGGAATGTGTGTGACAGGTCCACTTTATGGAGAGATGTGGGGTCAATAAGACCCCACATCTCTTCTCCAGGCTGGAAAGCATGAGATCGTGAAAAAAATGTCACCGATCTCATGCTTACTAGCCGCAATGGCGGCTTTGTTTACTTTTAAGAACCCGGGCGTGACGTCATTACATCGCGCCCGGGCCTCTGACGGTCATAGAGGTGACTGGTGACCATCTGGTCACCAATCATCTCTATGCTCCTCGTCATGTGACCACCGGCACCGGACAATTCTTTCTCCGGGCCCCTGATGGCACGGGAGAGCCCGGAGAAGCACCGGATGGCGGCGGGAGGGGGGGATGTCCCCTCCCGCTGCCTATAAGAACGATAAAGCAGCGGAACTGCTGCTATGATCGTTCTTATGGTGCGCAGAATCGCCGGCTGAAGAGAAGGATATCCGAATGATGCCTCTAGCTGCAGGCATCATTCAGATATCCCCCCACAAACCCAGGACGTCATATGACGTCCACCCGGAGGAAGAGAGGGTTCCTGCCGGCGTCATTTTACAATGACCCGGTATGGAAGTGGTTAATCACATTACAGCAATGTATTCTATTAAAAACATAATTATTATTTTTTCATACTAGTACCTGTGTTTGCCAGGTGTTCCTCTGTGTTTCCGGTCTTAGTATTTTGCGGATATGGGCGGGTATTCCGCTGGTATTTTGTCATTTCCACAGTGCCGCAATGTCTCCTGGGAGCTTGTGTCATCGTTTCCAGGAGTCATTGCGGAGGTGACGCGTTTTTTATTTTTTTATTTCAGTTTGATTGCCATCACAACAGGGCGGGAACTTCTGACGACGACGCCTGTTGTGATGGCAACCCTGTAGTTTACGCCGCTGCTCGCCGTAAACTACAGAGCATGCGCGGGATTGAGCGGTGAATGCTGGGCGTTCAGCATTCACCACATCCCGGAAAACAATGCTTGTGGGTTTCACATGCCCACAAGCAAGATGGAAACGGCCGGAGGTGATTTTATAAATTCATCTTCCATACGAAAACGGACAGCAGCTGATTAAAAACACATAAATTGTGAGTATTATGTTAGGACAAGGAAAGTGTCTGAATGACTGTGAAAAAAAAAAAAATGATTTGTCGCCGGAGCTCCGCTTTAACAAAAAATATTCTGTTCACATATTACAAGGGATCAGTAGGGTTAAAAGGCAGGAGGGGGAAGTGTGAGCTGGAACTGAGAGCATATGATTGGTACATTATAATATCCTCGCCCTGACTGTGGAATGCTTGATTATAACTAGCTTCAATGTATAAACTCTGGTCTCCCAAGTGCATACATTTATGTTCTCTGACCTTCTGACATTTACCCACTGATTAATTTAAAAGAGTTCATTCTCCATTCAGCTCACTCAATTAAACATCAGCTACAGAAAAAAAGCCTTTATTATAAGCAGAAGGAATCGAACTGGGACAATAACAACAGTGATTGTTGCGTGAATGGATGAATTGAGACTATATCCTGTCCCTGTTGGCTTCATTTACCAGAGAAATGACTTGTTTGTGCCAATTATTCTTTCATCAGCCATACAAATACGCAGATTGTATGACTTCATTATTGTTTCCAGATACTGCATACAGTGTAAGAGAACAGGTCAAGGACAAGATGTAGTAGGATTAGTTTATGCTCAGTATTAGTTCACCAATCCACAGAATAGACTCTCCATGACTATTGAAGGTCATTATTTTATCTAGCTAGCTCTCAGGTAAAGTTATGAATTGATATTCTAATATGTTCTTTAAATCAGAACTTCACTCTCTCAATCGACATTGACTATTTTTAACCATTTTAATACTGTGCTATAGCCGAAAGATGGCTACAGCGGGGCTCGCTCGTTCTGGGAGGGCGTCCATGGACATCCTCCTAGAACGTGCCTCATGCACATCCACCTGGAGCACGCATTGGGCTCGCTCTGTGATTGCTGCGTCCTTCGGACACAGCTGATTACAGATCGAGGTAAAGGGTCAATCACAATGGCCCTTTACCATGTGATCAGCTGTGTCCAATCACAGCTGATCACCTGTGAACAGACTTGCAGTAATTGGAGTCTTTTTCTTACACACTGAGGAAAGGATTGCCAATAAGTGGCTGTCAGTAGCTTGTTTACACCGATAATCAGGACTCATCAGTGCAGTCCCTTCAGTGCCCATTAGTGCAGCTTATCAGTGCCCATTAGTGCAGATTAGCAATGCCCATCAGTGCTGCTGCATTAATGCCTCCTCATCAGTGCTGCCTCTTTAGTGTAGCCTCATCAGTGCAGGTTATCAGTGCCCATCAGTGCAGGTTATCAGTGCAGGTTATCAGTGCCCATAAGTGCCACCTCATCAGTGCAGATTAGCAGTGCCCATCAGTGACGCTAAATTTTATAACAGAAACTAAGAAAAAGGGGGGTTTTTTTTCAACATATTTGGTCTTTCATTTATTTAGTAAAAAATACCACCAAATGAAAGCTCTATATGTGTGGAAAAAATGATAAAGATTTCATATGCGTACAGTGTTGCATGACGGTGCAATTGTTATTCAAAGAATGACAGTGCTGAAATATGAAAAATTGTACTGGGCAGGAAGGGGGTGAAAGTGCCAAGTATTGAGGTGGTTAATCCTTATGCTGATAGCATTGGTAATTAGATAGGAAAGTATATCATGTTTCTTTGTTTTAAACTTTTTCTTTTTACATTTCTTTAGTTTCTTCCTGATTTCCAGTCCTAGGCAAATTATGCCATACATCCCAGTAGTCTTTAGGAGGGGAGAAGGGGCTCTCACATGTGGGCGTGTATACAGATCCTAATGACAGCCCAGTCCCTCCCTCCTCCATTTCCAGTAACTTAAAAAAAAAACAGAGGGTCCTCCCATAACAGCATGAGGACACAGGCTGTAGTGGAAATATCCTCCTAACTGAACACTCAGCACTCAGGCAGACCCTGCAGTTTATCACATGACCATGGTATACAGATCAGCCAAAAAGGTATATAGTGGCAGTATTTTAAATAGTCACCGACCGCCGCATGAACATTTACGTCGGCAGAATGGTACGGACAGGCAAATGGGCGTCTATATACGTCCCCTTTAAATTGCCGCTGTGTGGTCGCGCACGCGGCGCACTCGCGACCCTGCTGCGAGCTCCGTGACCGTGCCCGCGGGACCCGCGGACTCGATGTCCGCCGGTGTCCCGCGATCGTGTCAAAGAGCTGAAGAACGGGGAGATGTTAGTGTAAACACAACATCTCCCCGTTCTGCCTAGTGACATGTCACTGACCGTCTGTTCCCTGTCATCGGGAACAGCGATCAATGACGTGTCACGGCAAGCCACGCCCCTTAACAGTTATAAGCACTCCCTAGGTCACACTTAACCCCTTTAGCGCCCCCCACAGACTAACCCCTTTACCGCCAGTGTCATTTTTACAGTAATCAGTGCATCTTTATAGCCATAATGTCGCAGTCACGATAAAAAAAAATCGCTGATCGCCGCCATTACTAGTAGAAAAAAAACTTATTAATAAAAATGCCATAAAACTATCCCCTATTTTGTAGACGCTATAACTTTTGCGCAAACCAATCAATAAACGCTTATTGCGTTTTTTTTACCAAAAATATGTAGAAGAATACGTATCGGCCTAAACTGAGGAAAAAAAATTTTTTTTTATATATTTTTCTGGGGATATTTATTATAGCAAAAAGTAAAAAATATTTTCAAAATTGTCGCTCTATTTTTGTTTATAGCGCAAAAAATAAAAACCCGCAGAGGTGATCACATACCACCAAAAGAAAGCTCTATTTGTTGGAAAAAAAGGACGTCAATTTTGTTTGGGTGCCGCGCAATTGTCAGTTTAAGCGACGCAGTGCCGAGTTGCAAAAAGTGGCCTGATCTTTGGCCAGCGAAATGGTCCGGGGCCTAAGTGGTTAATGTAAAAAGAAGATTTATAAGCTGTGGGCACTGTGGGGGGGGGGGGGGGCGATGAACTATTTTCATATTACTGGGTTTAGTAACACTTTAAGCTTTATGTGTATATATATATATATATATATATATATATGTTTCCCTTTTTTGAAATAAATTGTAAAACAATACAATGTTTACATAATTTGCATTCCCCATATATTTAGCATAAAATAACATTATCTACTTGCTGCCAAATTTACAGGTAAATGTATGATTTCCAGTCTGATGTTTTACAAGGCAGTAAGTAAATAGAAATCTCACCAACGGGACACAGACAGCCAAGAAAAAAAATACAATTACAGGTGTTTAAATGCTTCTGTACTCTATCCAAAACTGAAAGAAAGGTTTTGAATATAAATGCACTTTAAATGTCAGATGTGCAGTAATGTTTTAAACAATCAGATATAAACTTTCATTTTCCAATTGTCATTTTTATGGTTTAAAGACTGATTTCTAGGAGGCAACAACTGCAACAGCACTTCTCCCATAATCACAATAACATTGGTTACCAGCAAAGTTTGAACAGATCACCAAGGACACATCGAATATCTAAATGTAGGGTACAGAATAACTTAAAGTGTTACTAAAGCCACAACAGTAAAATCAGTCTATATATGTAGGAAAACATGCTTGTTCTGTGAAGGAATGTGATGAGCATAATGTTAAACTAGAAAATGTCTATTCTCTATGCATCTTTACTATACTATAAAGTCTATATTGTTTTCTCATGTACACCACTACTGTAATATTTCCTTACTCAAATCAATTTCTAACAACAACCCCTCCCATCGAAAAGACTGGAGAAGATAGAAAATGGCGAATACCCTCTTCTCCCACACACCTTTGGAATGCGGATATGAAGATAGAATCGGAGGACAGCCCAGCTTAATCATCACGTTTCTGTACTCCTTTTGTATTGTAGCCAATGAGATGTGTTTATTAGTGTCACAATTAACATAATAGTGATGTATCATGCTGTGTGTAAAAGCTTAGTACTGCCTGGAATAAATTATTAGATACGGAAGCAACGGATCTGCACGGATGTGTCAGTCTTTGCTTTTCAAACTTGCATGCACTGGTATCTAAACTTTACAATTCGGAACAGTAGTAGAATCCACATTAACCCCTTTGTGGTTAAACGACCATTACAGTTATACTCACTGTGGAACCTAAGTGGGTAATCCTCTGCATTGTGTAAAAAGGCTGTTTGTTCCTGACTTCTCTGATCCTCCCCTTCTTAAACAGTCCCCAATGCATCTCCTAATAGTACAGAGCCTTGGGGGCACTCTGTATATGCTCAGTTAGGTGTGTTTTGTTTTTCTTTTTTTCTGGGGAGGGTGCATGTGATCGGCACAGGGCAAATCAGCACTGTTCAGACAGGGGTCCTTCAGCCTCATAGGACAGTCAGAGTAGAATGAAAATTCCTCCTACAATCTTTAACCAGATATGTTAAAAAGGAAAAATAGATGCGCAGCCATAGAATTATGCAAACAAGGTGCAAATAGGTAGGTATGTGAAAAAAATGGAAAACAATGTGCAACCCTATGATAATACAATCAAAATGCAATAGGTGGGTGCTTTTAACCAGACCTAACAAAGTAGGTATAAGTTCATAAATCTGGAAAAATTAGATGAAAACACAAACAAAAAACAATGTCCATTATGAAACAGCCACAGAGGTATTGCTGTGATCAAAAAATGCAAAGATGCAAATCTTCATCCTATGCTTCCACTGGTCAAATGATGAATATTGGTAAGTATACAAAAAGGCTGCTTACCGGATCGCTGGGATCTCTGTCATGGAGATCAAATGGGCTCAGCACACAGGATAAGTTAAGAATCGAAAGCAGCTGATCATATATTCATCCGAATCCTCTTCTCCACTAGCCATCTGGGGACTGCAACCGATCTCCTTCAGAGGAATTGGTGTGGATAGGATCGCTCATAGAGCGTAATAGAGAGGCATGTTTGAAAGAAGTACTTCATGGTGCAGTAAGTTCTTTTAAAAGAAATACCCTTTATTTTGAGTACCGGGTAACTGACATCCAAAAGTTTTCAAAAACAAACAAGCAAAGTAAAAAAAAAAGCTCAAGCCAGCCAGCTGGGGCGTGGTGACGTCAGGATCATTGGCTCCGCCCGACGCTGCGTTTCTCCATAAGAGGCGTCTACTGGGAAAGGAGGCTACACAATCTTTGACCAGACACTGATAGAAGTCACAAGACTGCTATATACTGCAAAAGAGAAAAAGGTATTTAGCAGTTTATATTTACTAAAATAATTGCATTTCCATGTTCTGTGTACTGTGGGAGATCAGATATAGTGAATGCAGGCTCCTGGGTTTAGTATCACTTTAAGTGTGCCTATTCATTGAACGGGGAGGAAGTTGGAAGCCTCAGTGGTAAAAATAACATATGCGGACAATATTATAATAATTATTGGTATGGAGTATATAGAGTGAAATGGCATGGATAAGACAATTAAATATATAATTTACAAAAGTACTGATTAGTCTGACCACAGCTGTGCTGGCTCCATTCGATAACACATATCTGTAAAAGACAGTTTCATCTATTTAGGATGGTTCAGGCAACTTTGCTGACGGTATCGGGTTCCCAGACATACCATGTATAGCCTTTTTTTTGCAAAGTTTTGGGTAGAAGTTTAAAAGAAGCACACATTTCTTTAAAAAAAAAAAAAATGCTGTGAATAAATAAAAGATAAACCATTGTAAGTGACAGTGTAAAAATTACGGTTAAATATTTAAAAAAAAACACAAATACAGAGAACAAACTAAAAAGGCCACTGAGAAAAAAACACACCCTGTACATAAAAGAAAAAGTTGATTGTATTTTTTAATAATTTGAGTGACCAGCCTTTTTTCACCCTAAATTGCCTTGAGTTACAAAACCTTGTTTTTATTTTGGCTCAATTCCACACATTAAACCTTTTAGCATTTTTAGTCTACCCTAAATTATTATATATATATTTATCTTTATTTGAAAAAAAAATTGTAAAACAATGCAATGTTTACATAATTTGCATACCCCATATATTTAGCATAAAATAAAATTATCCACTTGCCGCCAACTCAAGTAGGTGTACATACCCAAAGGGACTGGTATGGATTGGGGGGACCCCACAAACTTTTTTTTTCTTAATTTTTTTATTGCCAGCAATTCTTTTTTTTTACATTTAGCTATCAGCGGGAAATCCCGCTGACAGCTGCTCACTCATCAGTTGTTAAGGACGCCTGCTCATTAACAATGCAGTATTTTTTTACTACTAGTAATAAATACGCCAGTTACCGTCAGGTGTTCAATTACTGCATGTTTTCACCACTAAAATACCGCATGACTTCATAAAATAACTCAGTATTTTAGTAGCGTTTTTTTGGTGAATGCCAAACAACTTTTTGATAAACGCTGAGCGGTATCTTACCGCATACTCAGATACAGCTTTGCGAATGTCCCTCATGTTTTATATTTTACCCACAAATTGGGTTACATATTGTGTTTTTTTGCATTAAAATTAATTAAGGTAAGTGTATTTTTTTCCCAAAAATATGCATTTGAAAAACCTCTGCGCAAATACTATGTGACATAAAAAAATGCAATGACCACCATTTTATTCCCTAGAACCACTGCTAAAAAAAATATAAACAGTAATCTCACAAATGTCTCACAGGCTGCTGTTCTGCTACTTCTCCCTGTTGCCTGTATGGTTCTGAAAGTATAGTGGGAGTGAGAGCAGAACAAGCAACCAGAACATTTGTGCAGTAGGTGGAGAGCCTATAAATGTTCTGAGGCCTGGCAGCCGGGGTGCAGAGTTCCAGGGTCCAGCCTTTTGGAGGAGACCCCTGTGCTGGGGACTCTGCACCTGGGGCAGAGAGGGACATAAAGCAGAAGGCAACAGGGGTCCTCTGAAGACATTAAAGGCCAGCTAGCCTTAGCTGGGGGCCCTATCAGAGGGATAGATAGAGCTGGGAAAGCAGCTGTGAAGAACCTCCACTATTCTGGGACTGAGTGAGTACCTACTCCTGTTATATAATGAAGCAGTAACTGTGGAAAGCTTTACAAGCTGTGCAGTGCAAGTCTACCTTAAGCCTCGTACACACGGTCGGACTTCCATCTGACTTTTCCGTGGATTTTTGTCCAAACGGAGTTGGTCGGGCACACCCATAGCATACACACCACAGGACTTTTCTGCAAACTTTCCCAAAACTTTTTCCGACATCACGTGGTTTTTCTGCTCTTTACCGCCACCCTTTGGTCAACTTTTGCTATTTTTGGTTGATTTTAACATTATTTGTTTTGTCCATCGGACAAAAGTCCGATGGTTTTCTGTACACACGGTCGGACTTTGCTCCATCGAACTTTTGTTGGCGAAAAGTTTGTCCGTTTACAGACCATTTGTCCAATGAAAAAAGTTTGTCCGATGGAGCGTACACACGGTCGGATTTTTTGCCAAACTTGCTCAAAATGAAGCTTGTTGGCAAAAAGTCCGACCGTGTGTATGGGGCTTAAGAGTGTCCGGGACAGCCAGGAGCTGTCATTTCCGCCTAAGTGTGTCCAGTGTAGCCAGAATCTGTGCAATACAGCCAGGAGTTCTACAAATTCAGCCAAGAAACAGTGCCGTGCAGCCTACGGCTGTGTAATACAGCCTGCAAAAAGCCTAGCAGTCTTCATTTTCTACATATTTTGCAGTTAGGGGTATTACATGCTCCTATACATATCCAAGGTCATTGTTCCCCCGAAAAAAAATGAAAAAAAACCCTTACCCTGGTTCTTGAACCAGTGAAAGAATGCTGAAAATGCTTTGTGCCTGTGGCTCCATCAGGGGGAGTACACTACAACTGGAAGCCAAGGAGAAATTTCAGCTTCAGTGCTTAGCACTGGGTCCCTGTTGTCACAGACACCCAGCGGTTCCAGCGCTAAAGCAAACCCAGACTGCAGAAACCACTGAGACTAGTTGCAACTGTAACCACAGTTATGGCAGCTATGATTCACATGTATTATAGAGCATCACAACACAAAGTAATGCACTACCAATCTTTGTAGTGTGCTGCATCAAAAAAAGTGCATCATGTTTGTTTGTTTTTTTCCTGTGCATTGGCAGTCCATTGAATATGAATGATGCGCCTTAACCACTTCAGCCCCGGACCATTTTGTAGCTAAAGGACCAGGCCACTTTTTGCGATTCTGCACTGCATCGCAACTGACAATTGCGCGGTCGTGCGACGTGGCTCCCAAACAAAATTGTCGTCCTTTTTTTCACACAAATAGAGCCTTCTTTCGGTGGTATTTGATAATCTCTGCAGGTTTTTTTTTTTTTGCGCTATAAACAAAAATAGAGACCTTTTGCTATAATAAATATACCCAAAAAATATATAAAAAAACATTTTTTTTCCTCAGTTTAGGCCGATACGTATTCTTCTACATATTTTTGGTAAAAAAAAATCGCAATAAGGGTTTATTCATTGGTTTGCGCAAAAGTTATAGCGTCTACAAAATAGGGGATCGTTTTATGGCATTTTTATTAATATTTTTTTTTTACTAGTAATTGCGGCGATCAGCGATTTTTATCGTGACTGCGACATTATGGCAGACTCATCGGACACTTTGGACACTATTTTGGGACCATTATCATTTTTTCAGCGATCAGTGCTATAAAAATGCACTGATTATTATGAAAATTACACTGGCAGTGAAGGGGATAACCTGTAGGGGGCGCTGAAGGTGTTTAGTGTGACCTAATGTGTGATTCTTACTGTGTGGGGGCGTGGCTTGGCGTGTGATGTCACTGATCGTCGTTCCCTATGACAGGGAACAGACGATCAGTGACAGTCTCCCTAGGAAGCACAGGAAGAGGTTTGTTTAAACTTACCTCTCCCCGTTCTTCAGCTCTGTGACCCAACCGCAATACACCGGCGGCGATTGGGTCCACGGGTCCTGCAGGAGCGGTCACAGTGCTCAGGACCGGGTCGCAAGCGCGCCATGGCTTGCCACGGCTGGGCATCTTAAAGAGGACGTACCTGTACATGCTTGTGCCCAGCCGTGCCATTCTGCTGACGTATATGTACAGGCGGCGGTCCTTAAGTGGTTAAACGGCTCTGAAATTAATGCCGCTATCCCTGCACCATTTTATGGTGTAGCTGATGTCACTGCCTCAGCAAGTATGAAGGTGTTGCAGGGTCTACAAGACATTTGACCCTACTTCCTCCACTATGTCATGGTAACACAGGGTCTGCTTTCTGATGAAATGATGTCCCCAGTCATGAGAAATGCTGCCTGCTTTTAGAATGTGAACGACATTCCACAGAGTCAATAAAAGAAGAGTATGAACTTCAAGGAAAGAAAAACACTTGAAGTCTGGGAATTGGAGAGAGAAACTTGTTTGATATTAAGGGACAAGAAAATTACCACGATTTGAGATGCATTATACAATGCCTTAAAAACTAGCCTTGGCTTCCCAGGCCCAGGAACATCGGAAGACTACTTACTTGGTAACCTAAATGATTTTGGCCCTCTGGTTCATGACCACATCATGATCATTATATTCTTTCAAGCAAGGAAATCTGTTTTGCTCACCTGGAAAAATCCTACCCCCCCTCACACGAGTCTTTCGAAAAGCTGATGCAGAATAATCTAATGTCACACACCTGACTGTGGAGCCCGAGATGAGGGTGGCCCATCCTAGCACCCCAGGTAGTGGAGACAGGGACTTCTTAGGACTGCAGTAGAAGGGCGC
Source organism: Rana muscosa (assembly GCA_029206835.1). Taxonomy (NCBI): domain Eukaryota; kingdom Metazoa; phylum Chordata; class Amphibia; order Anura; family Ranidae; genus Rana; species Rana muscosa. The sequence goes on from CM055118.1 coordinate 287,874,675, forward strand.
AGGTGCCAGGAAGCTGGAGTAGTGAACTGAAGATTGGAAACACAGGAGTCCTACGTAGTATAGAATCTGGTCACAAGCTATGTTCAGCAGCAGGCAGGCAGACAAACAGTTGCAGGGTCAGGATCAAGTTCAAGGTCAGGAACAAGCAGTAACATGCTGGCAAAAAGGTACCAAGCCAGGAGGGAAAGTTGCGATCAGAAATACAAGCCAAGGTCGGCAATACAAGCGAGCAGCATACATAATAAGCAGGGGTGATCCAAGAGAGAGTGTAGCCAAGTCAGGAACAAGGTTAGCAGACTTTCAAGAACCAGGAATACAGGAACCAGAGCTGAAGACAATCCAGCGCTGAGGCCAGGCAGACTCTTGGTTTAAATAGGCCTTTGGACACCATGATCTGTAGATGTGTGCGCATTAGACATGTGCATTCGTTTTCGTCCAAATGCATTTTCGTCCGAATTTCGGGAAATCATTGGTGGAGCCAAAACTTCCATGAAAACATCTTCTCAACACATGTCTGTGTATTGTGCATTCTGGACAATTCTTTCCCCATACACTGTCCAATCTGATTGGATGACATTTACATCCACTCATTTCTCTGAGCAATTCATTTCCCCATATAATGTGCAATCTGATTGCCCAGTGTATTGGGAAAGAATTGTCCAGAATGCACAATACACAGACATGTGTTGAGAAAATATTTTCATGGAAGTTTTGGCTCCACCAATGATTATAGACTATCACCATAAAATGCACAATTACAAGTCCAGTAAACATCCGCACAGTTGTTGATAGGAGGAAGATCTCTAGAATTAATATTGAGTTGTTTCAAAAAGAAATGAATGAAAGGAATAAAAGTGGAAGCAATATTCTCCGTGTGATAAGGAAAAGCTCATTAACATGATCAGCATTACAATGAGCACAAGCCCAATGTATAAGCAGTTGGGCACTCTGGAGAACGCAGATGCGCCCGTGTGCAACACACATATTTAACAAGCTAAAACGTGTGCGGTGTGTCAGGCGAGCATAAAATGGTGTGCTCTGTCAATGCACATGTGCAGTTGAGTAAGCTGAAAGAAGGGTGTAAAAAAGGCTGATTAGTTGTAGGACAGATCTACATGTTCTGGACAGAATTTGTGCATTTAAACAAAATGATATACATACTTTTTAGCCTGGTAACAGAAGATGGTAAACTAGTAAAGTTATCTACAGTATTCAGACAAAAATGTTGAAGATTGCATTGGCTGCACTTGCTAATTGTAGGCACAAAAGATGGCGCAAAAGTGCGCAACAGCGCTTCCTATGTAAATATGGTTTGGTGCATATAAGTGCACCATAATTTTTGATAAATGTTTCGTTTTTTGTGCAATTGCTCCAATTTCTCCACTGCACCACAGGCGCAGGTCTTTAGTAAATCACCCCCATAGTGTTATAGGTAAGTTAACTTTTTTTTGTATATTGGCTAATGAACTTAATAACAGCATCAACCTTTTCAATAATTCCCTCCCAGATAGCAAGCAATTGAGCTGCAAATTTGAAAATGACTTGCTAAGCTATTGCTAGACTTGCCAGGCTTCACAAGTTTGTAGCACAATTGCAGCAAGTCCTCTTTGCATGACTCCAGATCAACTTTCTTTGCAAACATTCTGCAAGTCTGCTGCAAGTTCTGGTTCATTTATGTTGTGTAATAGTCATCCCACCACAGGGGGCACTGTGACTTGCAGAGCTCTTGCTATAAATTCACCACTGCAACTTTGCTCTCTAGCTAGAGACTTGCCTCGCAAATTTGCTTCAAATTGGAAAAGTGTCAACTAGAACTTGTGCTTCAATTGCTCTGTAAAGGTACAACTTGCCAGTGAAAATGTGCAGCAAGTTAACAAGACTTACAATTTAACACTGCCACAAATTTGTGGCAAGTTATCCTTGCTATCTGGGCTTCAGCATCACATGAAGACTGTTCTGTTGACCCAGATGATTTATTGCCTTCGCTCCTGGAAGGACAGCAGGTCACAACTGATAGGCATGATCAACAGCATGACTTGCAGACAAGTGGCTGGGGTTGCGATAGAGGTCCTTAGAAAATGTATGCGGCCCAAACAAGCTCCAGCTAAAGCAAGTCAACATTTTCATGAACCATTGTAATAATAAAATACTGGACAATATAAAACTCTGAAGCTCAGCAGATGTGCAGGTGGTATAAAACCTATGGGCATTCAGCAAATAGATTTTAATATCATACAGGTACTATGAGCAATGAATAGTCTGCCAACTGTCAAATTGTTGAGCTTCTTAGGATTTCTGTGCATTCTCTTTCATATACAGATCGAATATGTTATTCCTTTTTTTGTATTTTATATAAAGAACAATTTTGGACAATTTTCTACAACTACGTGACATTGAAATGTAATAGCTTTGAACACTTAATGATGCCAGAGCTGCTGGTAATGTCGGGGAGAGTGCAGATGGAGTGAGTGGGGGGTAGTGAATGGTGATATATTATTGGGAATAAAGGCAGAATGAACAGCTGCACTTGCAGACACAACATACTGTAGGTGCCCTCTGAATTCAGAGACAGACACTGTCCAGGTGGCACCACAACACAAGAGTATATCAGTAGTTATGAGTGTGAAAAAGAGGACAGAACTACCTTTTTTCTTATTTTGATGCCCTCTGCAGTATGTGATTACTGAAAAATATATCAGGAAATTCTAAATTTTTGTCTTCCTGTTTGCATTACAAGTGAACCTGTCCCTGAAAATCACCCTTATCGACAAGCTGCAACTTGGTAATAAGACAGAGGAGGTTATTTACAAAAGGCAAATCCACTTTGCACTACAAGTGCAAACTACAAGTGCAAAGTACACTTGAAAATGCACTGAAAGTGCACTTGGAAGTGCAGTCGCTGTAGATCAGAGGGGGACATGCAAGGAAAATAAACAGCATTTTAGCCTGCACATGATTGGATGATAAAATCAGCAGAGCTTCCCCTCATTTTAGATCTACCCCTCAGATTTACAGCGACTGCACTACCAAGTGCACTTTCAGTGCACTTTCAAGTGCACTTTGCACTTGTAGTTTGCACTTGTAGTGCAAAGTGGATTTGCCTTTCGTAAATAACCCCCAAAATGACTTATTGCAAGGATCATGCAAAGGACAGAGGGACTGCAGTTGCCTGTGAAAGAAAACATTTACTATCTGTTCAGGAAGAAGTTCTTTAACCACTTACAGACCGGAAGATTTGGCTGCTTAATGACCAGGCCATTTTTTGCGATATGGCGCTGCGTTTCTTTAACTGACAATTGCGCGGCCGTGCGACGCTGTACCCCAAAAAAATTTACGTCCTTTTTTTCCTACAAATAGAGATTTCTCTTGGTGGTATTTGATCACCTCTGCGGTTTTTATTTTTTGCGCTATAAACAAAAAAATAGCGACTATTTTGAAAAAAATAACTATATTTTTTTACTTTTTGCTATAATAAATATCCCCAAAATGTTTTTAAAAAACAAATTTCTTCCTCAGTTTAGGCCAATATGTATTCTTCTACATATTTTTGGAAAAATAAATCCCAATAAGCGTATATTGATTGGTTTGCGCAAAAGTTAAAGCGTCTACAAACTATGGGAAAGAATTATGGCATTTTTATGGCGTTTTTATTATTATATTTTTTTTTTTTACTAGTAATGGCGGGGATCTGCGATTTTTAGCAGCACTGCGACATTGCGGCAGACAGATCAAACACTTTTGACACATTTTTGGGACCACTGACATTTATACAGCGATCAGAGCTATAAAAATGCACTGATTATTGTGTCACTGGCAGGGAAGGGGTCAACACTAGGGGGCGATCAAGGGGTTAAATGCGTTCCCTAGGTGTGTTCTAACTGTATGGTGATAGGACTGACTGGGGGAGGAGACATATCATTGTTCCTACTTAGTAGAAACAAACAATATGTCTCCTCTCCCCTCTCGTGCATGCAATCGCATCGGGGTCCCCGCCGTGCAGGCTCTAATCATATGGCTTGAAAAAATAAATAAAAATGAGTCCCGCGCCCTGTATGCATCCAAATTAGGGGGGGGGGCTCCCCTTATGGACCGGGCACTCAAGGCTGTGTCCACTGGATACAGTGTGTTGCAGTACTCAGTATCAGGCTGCTGTGAGCAGCCCAGATAACACATGAGCGATGTGAGATCAAATGACACTCAGTAAACAATAGTCCTGAATGGAATCCATTCATGACATCATTGTCTACTACTGTGTGTGATCTGTGATTGGTCACCAGTGATCACATGGTATCACACGGTACCTGGGCCAATCAGAGCACCCTGTACCATGTGATAACCATGGGCCAATCACAGCATCAGAATAATAAGCAATGAGTCATAAATCAAAGCTATTAATAATATTTCTGTTTTCTGTTACAGTGATCATCACTGTAACGTGCAATCACAGTTTAAAAAAAAATAAAAAATCCCTGATTACCCTCCCAGAGTTGTACAGTGTCATTATGGTGACACGAACTACTCTTATGAGAATATGTAAAAACAAATGTAAAAAAATAAAAGATTTTTTTTTTTTTGAAAAAATAAAAAAAGTTGTGTTTTGTTTGTTTTACATACTGTTACCAGTCAGTATCCCTGATCTTCACCACACCAGTCATATGATGATGCTGTACTGCACTGGTGACAGTGTGCAAAAAAATAAAATAAAACAATTTGAAAAAAAAAAAAAAAACATTTTATTTAACTTTTTAATTTTCCCCCAAAAAATGCCCAATACTAAATACCTTGGACTGTCTACTTTCCAACAAAGGGGTAATTTTGGAGGTATGACCTGCCATTTTAGGGCCTCAAGAAATGAGATAGGCAGTCAATACATCAGGAGTCAGGACTGACCAATTTTAAAATATACAGGTATATACTGTATCATAGTTTATATAACTTTCACATAGACTAAATAATATACACTGATTTGAGTTTTTTTTTTTAACCAAAGAAATATAGTAGACTACATTTTGGCCCCAATTTGTAAAAAAAGATTATTTGTTTGCAAAATTTTATAACAGAAACTAAGAAAAAAAGTGTGCTTTTTTCAAAATGTTCTGCATTTTTCCATTTATATAGGAAGAAATAAAATAATAATAATAAAAAAAACTATTAAATACCACCAAAAGAAAGTGCTATTTGTGTGCAAAAATTATATAAATTTCATTTGGGAACAGTGTTGCACGACTGAGCAATTAACAGTTAAAAAAGCACAGAGCTGAATAGCAAAAAAGATGCAGTAGTCATGAAGAGGGTAAAACCTTCTGGAGGTCAGGTGGTTAAATAACAAAACATAACTTGGCGAATAAAATCAGGTTGCAAATCCTTGAAGTCATGATATAACCATACCAAAAACCTACTGCTTGTGGCACAAGTTAGGCCCCTTTCACACTGAGGCGTTGAAAAAACGCTTAAAAATAATGACATTTTTTACCGCGATTTTACCGCGTTTTTACCGCGATCGCGGTAAAAATAGCGCTAACGCCTATGCGTTTTTACCGCAATTTTAGCGCGTTCGCGCTAAAATTAGCGCGAACGCGGTAAAAACGCATAGGCGTTAGCGCTATTTTTTAACATAACGCTTATGCCTATGCGTTTTTACCGCGTTTTTACCGCGTTTTTACCGCAAATCCCATTCATTTCAATGGGGATAGGCGTTTTTACAGCGCTATTTTATGCGCCCTAAAGTTGCTCTAAAAAAGCTGTTTGCAAGATTTTTTTCAACGCCCAGCCAGCAAAACGCCTCAATGTGAAAGCCCTCAGAGATTTCACATTGAGAATGCTGGGGCAGGATTATTTCAGGCGTTATTACAGCACTATTTTTACCGCGAAAACGCGGTAAAAACGCCTCAGTGTGAAAGGGGCCTTAGCCAAGTTATGCCCATCTGAAAAACCGGAACTCAGGGACTATCTTATGTAGTTGTAGACCAGTTCATGTCTGAGGTCAGCTAAGATAGTTTAGAGAACTCTATACCAAAGATGGGTCCTCACTGTTTTCCCAAGAAACACCAGATTTAACCTAACTTCAAGAATCCCAAACCACCACCTTCTGCTACTACCTAAACACAGACCATCTAGAGCCGATAAATAGAACGGGAGGGCGGGCTGCTCACACAAAGACTTTGTCTTTGACTGGCTCTTCTTTACTCCTTCAATGCTGCTACACCCTTAGACCACGTCTTCTAACCAATCAAGTAAGTTTAGCGCCCCCCCCCCCGGGTCTACTGAAGACAAGGAGGGACCTCCAGAGCCATGGGGCGAGCTAGCATTTACCCTAGGGCTGAGTCAATGGCTATAATGGGGAGTTTGGAACAGAAATTGGGCACAATACACTGATATTTTCAAAGCTTCAATGCAAAACTTAAAATAAGGTAGTAGGAGAGAGGGTTAGGGGTTTCAGATACAAGTAGCAGATCATGTACAGACTCCTTGGATCCAGAAAAAGTACAGCTTCACAGTACTAGAACCTTTAAGCCTACCCAGCGATACTGCAAACATGTTTAAGATTGTAGAATAAGATTCAGCTTCACAGTGTCAGAACCTTTAAGCCGACCCGGCAACACTGTAAGCAAATTTTTTATTTTTTTTAAAATTCGCTTTATTAAAGTTTTCTGCGTTATTGAGATACAAAACAGGGCCGTTGGGGCATACCCCGGCCAAACCTTGCACATTACCACGTGCACATCAAAGAAAGAAGAAAGAACACACAAAAAAAAAGAGGGAAAAAGAAAGGGGGGAACACCCCCAAAAACACAAGGGGACATAAAGAAAAAGAAAACAAAAAACAGAGGACAACTTATCATCACATCTTAACGCTAAATATATCTAACTAGCATAACAGGGACACCTCTCGGGATACACATGGTAGGATTACAACAGGAGTTGTTATTCCTTGCGGGACCACTACTCGTTCCTAGATGTCTGGGTTGGGCTTATCAGGAGCATGCAGGGGTAGGTACTATTAATTTGAGCTATGCTTACACCTCCATTCATTTATTCAGAGTACGGACCTTAGGTCCTATCAGGACTGATGAGTACAGAGGAGATCTGATGAGTTACTCCTCTTGGGGTCGGTCATCTGTTGTGGACTCCGAATCAGTCCACAGATGCCAGACTTTTTCATATTTTTTGGGGCATCCACGAGACAGATACGTCACTTTATAGAGGGGGACCACTGTATTGACTAGATGCTTCCATGAGGTCAGGGTGGGGGGGGGGTGGCTGACTTCCACTTTAGTACTATGGCTTTCCTTGCGTAAAACAGGAGGATACTTATTAGGGTACGTGGGGCTTTGGCAAGTGCCAGTTGCTCCACCAGGCCAAGGAGGCATACACTAATTGTCAGGGGAATAGAAATGGTAGTTAGGCTATGGATGAATTGTGTTACCTCCCGCCAATAGTCCCGAATCTGTAGGCAATCCCAGAATATGTGTGTGAAATCTGCAGGAGTATCAGAGCATCTCCAGCAGTTAGCTGTCAGGGCCGGGTATATGCGGTGGAGGCGTTGGGGTGTGTAATAGATCCTGTGGAGGATCTTGAATTGGATCAGTTTGTCCCTGGTAGCCACCAGCGGCTGAAATGGGTAGTCCCACATATCCTCCCAGTCTTCGCTGTCCAGCTCCTGCACCTCCGCCCGCCACAAATCACGCAGACCATCCAGACCCTCCTGGATGGACGGCAGGAGTGCACAATAGATTCGGGACAGGGGCTTTGAGAGCTCGGCATCGTCCAGGAGAATCTCCAAGGTATCAAGCTCCAGCCGGAGCTGAACCGACTTGAACTGCGAATTGAAGGCGTGGCGGAGCTGCAGGAACCTGAAAAAGAAAGAGTTCGGAAGCTGGAATTTATTCTTTAACCTATCGAATGTAAATAGCCCCAGCTCATCGCAGATATCCCTCAAATACTTGATGCCCTTGCCGGCCCACAGACCCGGATCCTGCAAAGAGTGGAACTCCCTGAGCCTCGGATTGCACCAAAGTGGTGTGTTAGGGGACCACCTGGCCTTCGCCAAATTAGGTTTAATCACTACCGTGTACCATGCCTTAATGATCGCTTTCATAGCTAGGGTCGAGGGTACCGCAGAGCCCCCTGACCCCCTATAGAGTGCATTACGAAGGGCCTCGAAAGATCCTAGGTGTGCCGCCTCCAGGACAACTGATGCATTGGTGTCGTCCGAAACCAGACAGTTATGTGCATGGGTGAGCATTGCTGCTAAGTAGTAGGTGTGGAAGTCCGGGCAGGCAAGTCCCCCCTGTGTCCATGGTCTACACAAAATCTTTTTACTAAATCTGGCCAGGTGTGATTGCCACAAGAAAGAAGCCACTGAGGAGTCTAGTTGCCGGAGAAGAGACTTGGGGATCCATACCGGAGAGTGCCCTAAGGTATACAGCAAGACCGGGAGTAGTTTCATTTTTATTAAGTTAATTCTCCCTATTAGAGATAATGGAAGGTTTGACCAAGCCTTCAGTTTTAGTTTACACCACTGCAGCACCGGGGACAGGTTAAGTTTGAAAAAGTCTTTAGTATTGGACGAGATATTTATTCCTAAGTATCTGATGGTATCTGCCCACTGTAGAGGCGAAGTAGGATCACTCAGCCTCCTTGCCCCGGGGTCTATGGGTAGAATTAGTGATTTGCTCCAGTTGGTTCTGAGGCCAGAGACAGTCGCGAAACGGTCCAGAAGCCGAAGCGCCCCAGCGAGCGAGGGACCGGGGTCCCCGAGGAAGAGAATCAAATCATCGGCATACAATGCCAGCTTCTCGGTCACCGAGCCGGTCCCTACTCCAGACACCTCCCCCGACCTCCGCAGGGCCTCGGCCAGAGGCTCCATTACCAGGGCGAACAGTGCAGGTGATAGAGGACACCCCTGTCTTGTTCCCCTCCTAATCGGGAAAGAGGGCGAGAGACTACCATACTGTAAGCAAATTTTAGATATAGGTGCATCCTCCAAATGAGTCACCAGGCCCTCCTGAGTGACCAGCCTTCATCCTGGCTCTCTCCAGCAAGGGTCCTCCCCTGGATTTTCTCAGCTTGGCATGGCTTCTTCCACACCAGGCAAGAAAGCCTAAGGACCACCTCAGAATTAGTAGGCCCCAGACAGGCTTCTGGGCCTACTTGCAGAGCTCACTTCAGCAGCATATCCTCAGGCCAGGAGGGCCTGAGTTAAGAGAGAGCAAGCACATGGCCCCCGCCCAAATATATATCCCTTTCCAAGAATGCACCAGCGGCTAAGAAACTCCTACTGGGCTGTCGGGAAGAAGAATAAATGTTCATAACTCAACCTAGTTGTACTATCAAATACTGGCCTGTGGTACCGGTGCCCCCTACTGGCGACAGTGAGAAATGCACAACCCAATTGAGATTAGTGAAAGACCAGATAAACTTTACAATCAGTCTGAGCTGTTTACAGCTCAGCAATAAACTAAATTTACATTTAGGGATGAGCTTTGAGTTCGAGTCGAACCCAGGTTCGACTCGAACATCGCCTGTTAAGCTGTTCGCCGCATTTTTAACATTATGGGCCATTCGCGCCAAATTCGAGTGGCGCGTCAAGGCCCATTATTCACTGCGGCATCGCAGTGCATTGCTGGCTGATGATTGGCCAAGCATGCACTATGACCTGCATGCTTTGGCCAATCACAGCACGCAAAAACGGAGAGCCATAATTGGCCAAAGCCAAGGTGGCTTTGACCAATTATGTCTCAGGGGGTTTAGTACACGCCCCACACTATATAAGGCCGCCTCCGTGGCGGCCTTGTGTAGTGTGTTGCGGTGGTTAAAGAGAGAGGTCAAAGACAGAGAGAGACAGTGTCATTTATTTTTAGTTAGATGGAGCAGGCAGGCGAGTCAGTTAGCTTCAGTTACAGTGTGTAGAGGATATATATGCATCCTAGGTGTAGTATATATATTTAAACTCTGTATTCAGTTTAGCTAGATCCATTCCTGTTATTCTCTATACTGACAGGCAGGCAGGTGATTGTGCTAGCTGCAGTGTTTCACTTAGTGTACTGTGTCCTTTGCACAGCATGTACCTGAATACAATTGGTGGTGTTCTCATACCAATACCACAGGCAGGGAGCTGCATTAATTTAATTTAGTGTACTTCTGTCCTTTGCACAGCGTTCACCAAAAGGTACCTCAATACAATTAGTGGTGTTCTCATACTAAAACCACAGGCAGGGAGCTGCATTGATTTTATTTAGTGTACTGTGTCCTTTGAACAGCGTTCACCTAAAGATACCTGAATACATTTGGTGGTGTTCTCATATCAATACCACAGTCAGGGGTCTGCTTTATTTTCACTTAGTGTACTGTGTCCTTTGCACAATGTTCACCTAAAGGTACCTGAATACAATTGGTGGTGTTCTCATACCAATACTACAGGCAGGGAGCTGCATTATTTTCACTTAGTGTACTGTGTCCTTTGCACAGCGTGCACCTAAAGGTACCTGAATACAATTGGTGGTGTTCTCATACCAATACCACAGGCAGGGAGCTGCGATATTTTCAATTAGTGCACTGTGTCCTCTGCACAGTGTGCACCTAAAACTAACTGAAGACAATTGCTGGTGTTCTCATACCACAGCAGACAGTTGATTAGATTTATATATATACATCCCACCATTGTGCAGCTACATCTCACTGCAGGCCATTAGTATGTCTGGAAAGCAAACAAGGAGAGGCAGACAGTCACGAGCCAATAAAAGAGGGCAAGCAGGCTCTGTGTCTAGAGGCAACAGTGCTGGTCGTGGACACGGTGCATCCTCATCAGCACGTGGCCGTGGGACATGCTTGTCATTCTTTTCGGCAGCTGTCTATGTTGAGTCGCAACATGCCCAAGACTTGGTAGAGTGGATGACCAAGCCCTCCTCATCCTCCTCATCCTCTCTCACCCAGGCTCAGGGTACTTTGTTTGGAAAAGCAGCTGCCAAAGCGGCCTCTTCCCTCGGCTCAATGTCATCAGTCACTCCTTCCCTAGACCCACCATGTCCTCCTGAGGAGTCCCCCAAACTGTTTGACCACAGTGTTGGGTACATGCTCCAAAGGATGCCCAGCGTTTTGAAGGCTCCGATGATGATACCCAGCTAGAGGAAGGCAGTAACGTGAGCCCAGAGAAAGGGGGTGCCCAACAAGGACAGCAATCTGGTAGTCATGTTCCCCCAGCTGCAGCATACTGCCAGATTTGCTCCAGTGATGAGGAGGGAGGGGATGATGAGGTCACTGACTCCACGTGGGTGCCTGATAGGAGAGAGGAGGAGGAGTAGGAGGAGGCACATCTCCAATGAGGCAGGATGCCCTCCAGGGGCCAGCTTAAGGGCAGCCAACTGACTGCATCACACCGCAGTATTCCGCATGTTTAGGGCGCTGCTGTCTCTGCGCGTTATTCCAAAAGTTCTTTGGTGTGGGCCTTTTTTGAGACGTGTGCAGCAGATCGCACCGTTGCCATTTGCAACTTATGTCTGAAGCGTATCTCGCGTGGCCAAAACATGAGCCGCTTGGGCACCACGTGCTTGACCAGACATATGTCGACCTGCCATGCAGTCCGTTGGCAAGCATACAAAAAAGACCCACACCAAAGAACAAAGCGGACCTCTCCTTGCTCCTCATCAGCTGGGATCTCCAACCCCACTATACCTTCAGTCCTCTCTGAAACCTGCACTGAGAGGAATGAAGGTGTAGAATTAGGTGTGTCACAGCCAAGTACTTGCGGGCAATCTGCTATCGGTACACTGACGTCAGATTATACCAGGCAAATTTCCCTGCCCCAGCTGCTGCACCGCCAAAAGAAGTTCACTCCCAGCCATCCACATGCCCAGCGGTTGAATGCTAGCTTGGCTAAATTGCTAGCACTTCAACTGCTGCCTTTTTAGTTGGTAGACTCTGCCCCTTCCGTCAGTTTGTGGAATGTGCGGTTCCTCTGTGGCAGGTTCCCAAACGCCACTTTTTCTCACGGAAGGCAATTCCGGCTCTCTACTGGCATGTGGAAGGCAATGTCTTGGCCTCGCTGAACAGGGCGGTCAGCGGTAAGGTGCATATTACCGCTGACTTATGGTCCAGCAGGCATGGACAGGGACGTTACCTATCTTTCACGGCGCATTGGGTGACTCTGCTGGCAGCTGGGAAGGATGCAGGACAAGGTGCAGTAATGTTGGAGGTTGTTCCGCCACCACACCTCCAAAATGCTACTACTGGTGATTCTGACAAACCTCTCTCCTCCACCCCCTCCTCTTCTTCTTCCTCCATGGCCTTTTCCTGTGCTTTGTCCTCGGAACCAGCGGTGCTCCGTAGGCGTTCAAGTACGCAGGCAAAAAGATGCCATGCAGTGCTTGAGCTGGTGTGCTTGGGGGACAGGAGCCACACTGGGGCAGAGATTCTGTCAGCTCTGCAGGGGCAGGCTCAGAGGTGGTTGACGCCACGCCAGCTTAAGCCAGGAAAGGTGGATTGCGACAATGGCACCAACCTCCTCTCTGCTCTCCGACAGGGACAACTGACCCATGTGCCCTGTTTTGCTCACGTCCTTAACTTGGTGGTGCAGTGGTTCTTGGGCAGGTACCCGGGCTTACAGGAGGTCCTGAAGCAGGCCAGGAAACTCTGTGTGCATTTCCCCTGGTCATATAATGCCAATGCTTGGCTGGCTGACCTCCAAAAGGAATACAACCTGCCCAAGAACCGCCTAATCTGTGACATTTCCACCAGGTGGAACTCTACGTTGGCCATGCTGCAGCGGCTGCACACGCAGCAGAGGGCCATCAATGAGTATCTGTTGCAATATGGCACCAGGACAGGGTCAGGGGAGCTTGGATTTTTTTCCCCTCGCCAGTGGGCCATGATCAGGGATGCATGCACTGTCCTGTCACCATTTGAGGAGGCCACGAGGATGGTGAGCAGTGACAGTGCATGCATCAGTGACACTGTCCCTCTTGTCCACCTGTTTGAGCACACGCTGCGTGGAATAATGGACAGGGCACTTGAAGCAGAACAGAGGGAGGAAGAGGAGGACTTCCTTACCTCTCAAGGCCCCCTTTATCCAGACAGTGTTCCTGCTGGCCCGCCTATCACACAGGAAGAGGAGGAGGAGGATTGTGTCAGCATGGAGTTGGAGCCTTGCACTCAGCATCAGCAGCAGTCTTCAAGGGATCAATTACAGTCCCAAGACACCCATGGACTTTTACGTGGCTGGGAGGAGGTGGCTGCGGATCATGTCGTCCTGAGAGACCCAGAGGACTCTGGACCGAATGCCTCAGTAATCCTACGCTGCATGGCCTCCCTGATCCTGCAAGGCCTGCGGAAGGATCCTCGTATTCGGGCTATCAAGGAGAGGGATCATTACTGGCTAGCAACCCTCCTTCATCCACTTTACAAGGGTAAGGTTGCGGACCTTATCTTGCCGTCGCAAAGGGAGCAGAGGATGAAGCATCTTCGGGAGGCCTTGCAGAAAGGTCTGCACAACGCGTTCCCAAAGACTGGGAGGTTACAAATTCCTGGACAACGTGTTGCTGAGGCTTCGGTCAGTCAAAGAAGGAGCGGTGTAGAAGGTGGCCATCTGACCGATGCCTTCAGACAATTTTTTAGTCCGCAGCCCCAAGGTATGATCGCTTCCAGCAACCATCGCCAGCGTCTGTTTTACATGGTGCAGGAATACCTAGGGGCAAGATCAGACTTGGACACCTTTCCCACCGAAAATCCTCTGGGTTACTGGGTCTTGAGGATGGATCACTGGCCAGAGCTTGCACAGTATGAAATTGAGGTACTGGCCTGTCCTGCATCCAGTGTTCTTTCGGAATGCATATTCAGTGCTGCTGGAGGCTTTATAACCGATCAAAGGGTGCGCCTGTCCACGAATCGGTCGATCGGCTGACCTTCATAAAAATGAATCAGTCTTGGATCACCAGCTACCAAGCACCTGATGCTGATGTAACCGAATATATATTTTTTTAATGTGAGATCTCTTTAAGACTGCCTATGCTGATGCTGAGTGACTATCCTGTTATGCTGAGTGACTATCCTCTTCCTCCTCAATGATCATGCTGATAGCATGTAAGAACATTTTTGTTTCTGGGCATTCCTGCGCTCCAACTAGAGTATCTGTGAGGGGTTGCAGTGTTGTGGCACCAGCACTAGTGCCTAAGGCCCAATTTTTCTGCCCCTGTTTAACAGGGGCGTGTAATTAACATTTTTGATGCAATACTTTGCAGCAGGGCTAATTCCTGCGCTCCAACTAGAGTATTTGTGAGGGGTTGCAGTGTTGTGGCACCAGTGCCTAAGGCACAGTTTTTATGCCCCTGTTCAACAGGGGCATGTTGTTATAATTCTTGATCTAATAATTCACAGCAGGGCCAATTCCTGCACCCACCAAGAGTAACTGTGAGGGCTTACAGTGTTGTGGCAACACCACCACCACCAAAGGCCCAATTTTTCTGCCCCTGTTCAACAGGGGCATGTAATTACAATTCTTGATCAAATATTTCACAGCTGGGCCCATTCCTGCGCCCACCAAGAGTAACTGTGAGGACTTACAGTGCTGTGGCACCAGCACCACCACCAAAGGCTTAATTTTTCCTACCACTGTTCAACAATGGCATGTAATTACAATTCTTAATATAATAGCTCACAGCAGGGCGTTCCAGCGCCCACCGAGAGTAACTGTGAGGGCTTACAGTGTTGTGGCAACACCAACATCTAAGGGCCAAATTTCTACAGAGTATATATGGCAGGCCCCTACTTTCAAACATCCAACTTACAAACGACTCCTACTTGCAAATGGAATGAGACAACAGGAAGTGAGAGGAAATCTACCCCTAGGAAGGGAAATTCTCTCCTGTAAAAGATAATATGGGAAAAAGATGTCTTCTCTCCACTGATGCTTTATCACCAATCCTTGTTTCACTAAAAACCCCAAATTTTTAAAAAACATTTGTCATTGGGACGGAAAGTGAGGTGAAATGTTCTGAACAGGTGCACAGACAGCAAAACAAATGTTACAGGGGTGATAACCCTTCCCTATGCTTTCCAAAAAGCTTAAAAATTGATTTTTTGACTGGAGCTACACTCTAAAAATGTACCAGTTCAAAATTACAAACAGATTCTACGTAACAACAAACCTACAGTCCCTGTCTTGTTTACACCGCCTGTATACTGCTGTTCAGAGTATATAGGGCCTGGGGACCCCACGCCTTTCCTTTTTTTAATTTGGGTGCGGGATTCCCCTTAATATCCATACAAGACTCAAAGGGCCTGGCAATGGGCTGGGGGGGGGGGGGGGGTAACCATGCCATTTTTCTCTATGATTTTCATCCATATTGCCGGGACCAGACATTACATTAAAGCCGCAAGCAGTTTTAAATGACTTTTTTTCCTTCAGAAATGTAATTTTGTGCAGGGACAGTTCTAAACATGGGAAACACGTGCCACTTCACAGGCATACTATAGACACCCCCCAGGTACAATATTTAAAGGAATATTTCACTCTTTTTTTTTTTCACTTTAAGCATCATTAAAGTGGTTGTAAACCCACTTTTTCAACTTGCACCTACAGGTAAGCCTAGATTAAGGCTTACCTGTAGGTGCAAGAAATATCTCCTAAACCTACATGGTTTAGGAGATATTTAGTTAAATGACAGGCGCCGCTGTCTACGGCGCATGCGTGCCGTAGACAACGGCGCATTCATGGGGTTAATCCCATTCACAAAATCGGCTACTTCCCAGCAATCGCTGGGCGTAGCCGAATGTGACGGCTCCCGCGCGCATGCGCAGAGTGACGTCTCCGCCGCTCCGGCCAATCACAGCGCCGGAGCGGCGCTGTGATTGGCTGGTGCGGCGATACCCGGAAGTAACATTCCGGCTATCGCCGCAGCGATGGCTGCGGCTCAAGACAGGGACACAGACGGCTTCGGGGGCCCCGGTCTAAGGTAAGTGGTACATAATGAGCTAGTATGCTAGTCATACTAGCTCATTATGCCTTTCTCTTGCAGGTGGGGTAAAAAAAAAAAAAAAAAACATTAGTGGGTTTACAACCACTTTAAAATCACTGCTCCAGAAAAAACGGCAGTTTTTAAAACCTTTTTTTTGCATTGATACATGTCTCCTGGGGCAGGACCCGGGTCCCCAAACCCTTTTTAGGTCAATAAGTTACATATTAGCCTTCCTAATTAGCACTTTTGATTTCGAACCTTCGAATCCCATAGACTTAAATAGGGTTCTAAAGTTCACACAAACTATCGGTCCGTTCGCAGGTTCTGGTGCGAACCGAACCGGGGAGTGTTCGGCTCATCCCTATTTACATTATAGCCCCAGTTTAGGACCAGGGGGTTACACAAGTTCAACTACTTTATTTTATTTTTTTAACAAATTAACTCCACACTGTCTAATTCCTCTTCCACCCAGTTATGTAGGCCATACGCTTAATTCATTTCCTCATAGCTCCATTCCTGTGTGTTCCAACAATTATTTATTCTTCAGAGCGGCAAAGCCATATTAAGTTAACATCATAAGTTTATTTCTTACTATAAAATGGGATACGGAAAGAAAGTAGGCTATATTTTAACAACAGCACACACAAAGTTAGCTTCCTGTTGCTGTCAGAGTCTTCATGATGACATGATACAGGTATCCCCACTGAGGACTCACAGGCTTTATGAATAGATTTGTAGCAATTTCCTTTCCTTTCTCCGAGTGGCGTGATCTTGTGAAGAGCGCTTTCCACCGCCTGCTGATCTGCCTCTGTTTAGCAGAGTTGAGAAGAAAGAGCGGTGAATAGGGATGACAAAGGACTGTTTAGTGGATCAGGATAGAAATCTACAGTCATCTCACATAGGGTCCTTACCGTTCTTGCTTAAACCCTTCAAAAAGGAAAAAGAGTTATATTGTGTCACACAGATGGTTTTTTTCTTGCCGTCCTTTGTATTTTAGTTTTCTTGCTGGGTTTTGTATCTATGAAAGCAGCACGTAGGACTCATGTAACCAAGGACTGGATGGACAGGAAAAATAGGACTCCTAGGGGGTCAATGTCTTCTAAAGGGAAATCAAAGAATAGTTCACTTTATTATACTTAGTTATACTTAAAGGGGTTTATTTATATATGTTTCCATATGACATTTAGAAAATGTACACCTAAGATTTACACATTGTTCTAATTGGATTTGGAAAAATATGTGAATCTTCATTGAAAGTTGTGTAAATCTTGAGTGGAAAAGCATTAAAATAGGACCCCAAAGTGTATCTAAACCCAAAAAATAAATGTAATAATTTGAAGCTTGCCAGTTCTTAGATGTGGTCGCTGCAGCAGCTTTATTTTTTTTATTTTTATTTTTGTGGTAACCCTGCCAGTACCGAACTTCCTGTCCTTGAGTGACAACATTTCCTCGCTGTAAATTTATGGAGGAGTAGGGTTGTCACCGTAGGCTGCTCAGTTCCAATTTGGAAAGCAGACTAAAGTGCCAAAATCTGCATGCTCAGGTACATCTGAAGATGATATAAGAAAAAATTGCAGCGCTTAGCACATCTAAAATAAAACACTTGGAAGTGTTCTAATGGAAAAATACTCAAAAAATAAACATAAAAAATAAAAAAAAGTTCAGAGTGAGTCTTTGTGTCATAAATTCAATGTGATTTTCCAGATGACATCCAACATCTAGTGCTCCAGTTACCCAGTGCAGCCTTCGCCAATAGCAGTAAAACACACTCACCAGATATAATTACTGTCTAGAATATAGAACAGCAAATAAAGAGAGACCCAGAGTAAAACCACAAGGCAATAGATGGAGGGCTGGCATGACAGGGGTTAAAGGGGCTTGGGTACCGGAAGGTAATGTAAGTTTGGGCTGTTGCTGGATAAACAAGGAAGATGGCAGATTGGGTCATGGTCAGGGATGGGTGGAGTAGTTTGTTGAGCAGAAGGGGATGGTCTTAAGTCGGAGGTCGGCAAGCAGGAAACAACTTAATGCATTTATTGGGTATCTCATGTTGGGGACTTGGGTGTTGTGTGGAGCCAGGTAGTGTGATTGGCAGGGTGCAAGGTCCTTTTAGGTTCACATGGGCACAAAAAGGTATGGTGTAGGGACCCGTCTGAGGTACGGCTCCCGGTTGGTGTATGTGTACAGTACCTGTGAGTTGTCTCCGAGTTGGTGGTTTTGCGGCTGGAGCTCTTAGAAGTGACACGCAGGTACTGTCTTGGTTTTGTTGCCTATTAGGACCTTGTGGCTCTATTCTTTAATACACTGTATGTTCAGATTATTATGTTATTGATCAGTTAATTATTTGTTATTTATATTTTGGTTAAAAAAAAAGGCTGCTATGGCCAATTTAACTCCAATCTGTGTGGTGTGGTCATTATATCGGTAGGGTGGTAGGGTGGGGTTTTGGTATAGCAGTCAGCACAAGCCATGTGTAGCGGGTGGTCATATTTAGGGGAAGCATCTAAGTGGTAACAGGCTCAGATGCAATAATAATAATTGGATTCATGGACCAATTTATGCCAGTGGGGAATATCAATGGTGTCCAGTTCCTTGGGGTCTATAGGTGGCGCTGTCACCAAAGGCCGGGGTTGAACCACCATTGGAGGGCTGTGCCCTTTGTGTCCTCTTGTGGCAGTAGTACAGCGGGGCGGGGAACCTGCTGTGCCTGTTGTGGGAGAGTATAAAGGGGGCAGACGTCTTCCGCTCGGGGTCCACGCCCAGGCACCTTCAGCCTGGGGGTGAGTGATGGTGGTCTCCGGGTGCCCTAGGCCCGGAGACGGAGCTGCGGTCTCACCCCAGACACCTTTGGTCTGGGGTGAGGTACTTTCTGGAGGCCTGGGGCCCAGTACCTTCGACTGGGTTCCGCGAGGGATCGAGGGCTCCTAGGGTGTCCCCCGGTGTGGACGTCCGAATCTGGGACGAGGAGGCCAGGGAGAAGACCCTATCCGAAGACCCGGTGCAGCATTCGCTGGTGACGCTGGGGCCTCTGGTAACTGTCCGGATGGATGTCCTTTCCCTGACAGGGGCCATCGCTTCTAGAAGGTAGTTCAAGTTCTCACGGTCGGTGGCAGCGACTGTGTGTCAAGCCTGTTGGTGCTATACAGAACAGGAGAAAACCAAGTTTAAGTTTGTGCCTGGACCTTCCTTCCCCACCTCGTCTGAACTGTATGTGTTACAACCTGTCTGCTCTCACAGAGACTGTTTATTGCTACGAATAAATAAGTGTTGGACTTTCAGTGGTGTGGACAGTAACTTACTGGAAGCTAAGGGTCCTACCCCCACCTGCGTGGACGGTGGGAATCATTCTCAAGAGAAAGTTTGGCTCTGGATGGAAACACAGACCCGAAGGTTTGGTTTGATTAGCTCCATCTTTGCATACAGTATGGTGTGAGCTGGTGGTGCGCCACACTCTCCTCCCTGGTCCCCTAGACGAGAGCCAAGTGCCAGAAGGGAGTAAAGGGTGAGGTCGCTACACATATTTAATACAATAGTCAAGAATTATACAGGGTCCAAATCATCAGAGGCCTAAAGTCATTTGCTCACACTATTCACCTCTATTCTATTTAAGGAACAGACTTTAGAATATGTTGAGAAATTTGGATTGTGACCCGTAAGACTTTACTTCTCATAATGCAAACAGCTCAGCATATCCTTTCCAAAGCAATGATCAGGCTGCCAGGGAATCGGTCCATGGTGGGGTGTGCAGACTGGCAGGCTCCCTTCTGGATGGGGCTGAGGCTTGCCATCTCTCTCATTCAGTCAGAAGGATTCGCATTGAGGTGGATGTTGCCACTCCGTTCCCACCTCTGTCTGTCACCGCTGCCGGCCTCACCACCTCCTGGAAGACAAAACCTGAGGCAGAGCTGGCACCCCCTCATCATTAGGGGATGTGCAACTGCATGTAGCATACTTTAAAAGAGAACAGCCAAAGCTTTTTTTAGCCATACTTCTTTTCTGGGTCAATAGAAATGCACTTACTTTTGCTCTCCTGTGACCCAGAATTAGATGACAGCAGGATAAAGCCCGTTGTCAGCTGACATCACAGAGGCGGTCCAGACTGACATCCACCCATGAAGGTATTTTTTATGTTTGCATAACTCCTCTCAAAAATCATCCCTCTGCTTGCATCACGTCTGAGGGCCTTTGAGAGGGGTACCCAAGCAGGATTCTTTGCTGCTTTTAACAAGTTATGTAGAGCATCATGCTGGCCCCTCCCACCAGCAATAATTTGCCTGCATTGAATAGAGAAGCACAGAGGCCCAATGATGACATCACTTGGACTAAAATAAGTTATGTAATTACTTTTTTTTTTCCATTTTACTAGCATGTGAATGGAGGGGGTGTGTGGAGAGCAGGTAAGGCACAATAAAAGCAGAATAAACTTCAGCTTTAAAAATCTCAAAAGCATCTCAAACTGAAAATCGCAGTGCATTTGCCCATCAAAATCAGTAAACACTGCTCCATAAAAGCCACCTTAATTTTACTTTCCCAGTTCATTACAACACATTTTTTTCAACCCTTATGCCCCATACACACGATCATTTTTAATGTCATTTTTAAAACTGACGTTTTTCTTGTCATTTTTTTTCTTTTTTCCTCTCAAGCCTGTCTTGCGTACACACCATCATTTTAAAAAAATGTTCAAGAAAAGCGCAGTGACGTACACCACGTACGACGGCACTATAAAGGGGAAGTTCCGTTCGAATGGCGCCACCCTTCATGTTAGTAAAGTTTTTCAGTCCGTTACAGCATGACGAATGTGCTATCTCCATTACGAACGCTAGTTTTACCAGAACGAGCGCTCCCGTCTCATACTTGATTCTGAGCATGCGCATTTTTTTTCACGTCGTTAAAGCATACACACTATCGTTTTTCACGTCGTTAAAAAAAACGACATGAAAAACGACGTGAAAAAAGAGAGCATATTCGAAATTTTTAATGCCCGTTTTTCACGTCGTTAAAAATGCTCTGGAGCATACACACGATCATTTTTAATGGCCATTTTTTTTAATGGCATTTTTAACGGCATGAAAAATGATCGTGTGTATGGGGCATTAAAGTGATTGTAAAGGTTCGGTTTAAAAAAAAAAAAAAAAAAAAAGTTATACTTGCCTGCTCTGTGCAAGAGTTTTGCACAGAGCAGCCCGATCCTCTTCTTCTGGGGTGCACCGCAGCGCTCCTGGCTCCTGCTCTTCATCGGGTGGCCCCACGAGAGCTGCTTTCCCTGGGGGCACCTGTGCGGGCGCGCTCATGACTCCCGCTGCTGCGTCCATTGACACAGACAGCAGGACTCAGCCCTGCCCCCCGGCTCCTGTGTTACTGAATTTGATTGACAGCAGCGGGAGCCAATGGCTTCTGCTGTTATCAATCTATCCAATAAGGACGGAGACAGTGGATGGGCTCATGCTCATCGCTGGAACGCATGGCCTCAGGTAAGAAAAAGGGGGGCTTTGGAGGCGGCTACCGCACAGAAGGTTTTTCAGAAGGTTTTTCACCTTAATGCATAGAATGTATTAAGGTGAAAAACCTGGAGACTTTACAACCCCTTTAAGTTAGATTCACACCTCTTTTTTCTGTGCTTTGTGTACTGTAAATGCACATGTGTTAACATGCCTTGTGTCACTCATTAATGTATGTTCAGTTAAAGTGGTTGTAAACCTCAGACATGAAATATGAACAAAGCATATCCCTCTATAGTGTGTACAGGTCTCAATGAAAGTGCTACTATAGCCTTGCTTTTTTTTTTTATTATTAAAATAACAAACATGTCTATACTTACCTGCTCTGGGCATTGGTTTTGCACAGAGTAGCCCTGATCCTCTTTTTCTGGGGTCCCCCTCCGGCGCTCCAGGCCCCTCCTCTTCGGTAGGTGCAAGCCGCTTTCCATGGTGGCACTTGTGCGGGCTCGCTTCCAAATCCTGCTGCTGCATTCATTGACGCAGACAGCAGGATTCGGCCCCACTCCCCACTCCTGTGTCACAGCTTTTGATTGACAGCAGCAGGAGCCAATAGCTCCCGCTGCTATCAATGTGCCCAATTAGGAAAGAGATAGCGGCAGAAGCCGCTGCTCTCTTGCACATTGCTGGATAGGATCAGGCTCAGGTAAGAAAAAGGGGGGGTCTGGGGGGGAACTGCAGCACAAAAGGTTTTTCACCTTAATGCATAGAATGCAATTAGGTGAAAAACCTTAAAGGCTTTATAACCACTTTAAGAGCACTAAGTGACATTTCTGTCTGTTACTTTGTCCCTCTGCATCAGCATGAATCACTTCACAGTTTTCCTGATAACAAGAGAAAAAAGGTGACAGGGACGGGAGATCCAGCTAATTGAGAGCCTCCTGTGTGCTGTGTGAAGGGGGTGTGTCCCTTCCCTCCAATGAGCTCTCAGATCTCTACTTACTGAGCTCTGCAGAGTGTAATTTCAGGTCTCCACTCCCAGACAAACTTTATAAATTCAGCACTTTGAAAGGCAGAGAAGATGCAGATAAACAGGTACAACATATGTAGGAGGATTTTTTTAATCTCTGTGTATCACCTGAGGCCAGTCACTTCACTGAGTATATGTAAGGGTTTACAACCACTTTAACCGGTTAACGACTGGCTCACGCCGATATATGTCAGCAGAATGGCACAGCTGGGCAAAGTGGCGTATATTTCCGTCACTTTGAATTTCCCACCGTGCGGGCGCGCGCCCCTGCCGCGAGCTTCGTGACCATGCCTGCAGGACCCGCGGACTCGATGTCCGCCGGTGTCCCGCAATCGGGTCACAGAGCTGCAGAACAGGGAGAGGCCAGTGTAAACAAGGCATCTCCCCATTCTGCCTAGTGACACTGACACTGATCGTATGCTCCCTCTCATCGGGAGCAGCGATCAGTGACGTGTCACTCGTAGCCACGCCCCCTAACAGTTAGAATCACTCCTTAGGACACACTTAACCCCTTCCTAGCCCCCTAGTGGTTAACCCCTTCACTGACAGTCACATTTATACAGTAATCAGTGCATTTTTATAGCACTGATCGCTGTATAAATGTGAATGGTCCCAAAATAGCGTCAAAAGTGTACGATGTGTCAGCCATAATGTCGCAGTCATGATAAAAATCGCTGATCGCCGCCATTACTAGTAAAAAAAAAATAATAATAAAAATGCCATAAAACTATTCCCTATTTTGTAGATGCTATAACTTTTGCGCAAACCAATCAATAACCGCTTATTGCGATTTTTTACCAAAAATATGTAGAAGAATACGTATCGGCCTAAACTGAGGACAAAAATTTGTTTTTTTTATATATTTTTGGGGGATATTTATTATAGCAAAAAGTTAAAAATATTGCATTTTTTTCAAAATTGGCACTTTATTTTTGTTTATAGCGCAAAAAATAAAAACCGCAGAGGTGATCAAATACCACCAAAAGAAAGTTTAATTTGTGGGAAAAAAAGGACGTCAATTTTGTTTGGGAGCCACAAAGTGGTTAAGGCACATCATTCATATTCAATGGGCTGCCAATGCACAGAAAAAAAAAACAATAAACAAACATGATGCACTTTTTCCGATGCAGCACACTACAAAGAGTGGTAGTGCATTACTTTGTGTTGCGATGCTCTATAATACACGTGAATCATAGCTGCCTTGCCTTAGTGCATTGGGGTGTCCTTAACCACTTAAGCCTCAGACCATTTTGGCTAGATAATGACCAGGCCCCTTTTTGCAATTCGGCACTGCGTCGCTTTAACTGACAATTGCACGGTCCTGCAAAGTGGCTTCCAAACAAAATTGATGTCCTTTTTTTTCCCACAAATAGAGCTGTCTTTTGGTGGTATTTGATCACCTCTGTGGTTTTTATTTCTTGCGCTATAAACAAAAATAGAGCGTCAATTTTGAAAAAAATTCAATATTTTTTACTTTTTGCTATAATAAATATCCCCAAATATATATATAAAAAAAACATATTTTTTCCTCAGTTTAGGCCGATACGTATTCTACATATTTTTGGTAAAAAAAAACGCAATCGGCGTTTATTGATTGGTTTGCGCAAAAGTTATAGCGTTTACAAAATAGGGGAAAGTTTTATGGCATTTTTATAAAAAAAATTTTTTTTACTAGTAATGGTGGCAATCAGTGTTTTTTTTTGTGACTGCGACATTATGGCAGACACTTCGGACACTTTTGACACATTTTTGGGACCATTGTCATTTTCACAGCGATCAGTACTATAAAAATGCACTGGTTACTGTGAAAATGACACTGGCAGTGAAGGGGTTAACC
Source organism: Rana muscosa (assembly GCA_029206835.1). Taxonomy (NCBI): domain Eukaryota; kingdom Metazoa; phylum Chordata; class Amphibia; order Anura; family Ranidae; genus Rana; species Rana muscosa. The sequence goes on from CM055118.1 coordinate 287,898,930, forward strand.
ACTAGGTGGCGCTAAAGGGGTTAAGTGTGTCCTGATGAGTGTTTCTAACTGAGGGGGGCGGGCTATGTGTCACATGACACCGATCTCCGCTCCGAGTACACAGAGCCGAGATCCGTGTCATTGTTACTAGGCAGAGCAGGGAGATGCTTGTTTACACAAGCATCTCCCTGCTCTATGCCTCCGTGAGACGATTGCGGGGATCCCCGCGGCGATCGAGTCCGTGGGACCCGCGGTCCGACTCACGGGGAAGGTAGCGGGGTCGCGAGTGTGCCGCCGGCGGCGCTCGCGCGCCCCCCACATGAGGCAGTTAAAGGGGACGTACATGTACGTTGATGTGCCTGTACATGCCATTCTGCCGACGAATATCTACTGGAGGCGGTCGGCAAGTGGTTAAAGGGGTTGTAAACCCTCTTTTTGTTTTAAGAAAAATAACAAACATGAATCGTTTTGCACAGAGCACCCCCGATCCTCTTCTTTTGAGGATGCCCTGCTGGTGCTCCAGGCCCCTCCTCTTCATCGGTGCCCTCATGAAAAGCCGATTTCCCTGGGGGCACCCATGCGGGCGCACTCCAGAGTCCCGCTGCTGTGTCCATTGCCCCTCCCCTGCATCACTGGATTTGATTGACAGCAGTGGGAGCCAATGGCTCCTGCTGCAATCAATCTGTCCAATGAGGAGAGAGACAGCGGCTGAAGCTGATGTGCTCGTGCACATCGCTGGATCAGATCGGGCTCAGGTAAGAGAAAGGAGGAGTCAGGGGGGGAGCTGCAGTACAGAAGGTTTTTCAACTTAATGCATAGAATACATTAAGGTGAAAAACCTTGAGGCTTTACAACCACTTTAAAAATGAAATAAATGGCTACACAACAAGGTAACACACATAACATGCGTTAACAAAAGTTTTTTTCAGCCCTTATAGTGGGCAATAAATGGTAGCCATGCTGTCAGAACAGTCAAGAAAGTTATTGGCATTTGGTTATTTGATGTTGATGAAGTGAAGAGTCAATTAGTGTAGAAGTCAGCTCAGTAATGCAATAGAGATGTCAGGAAAAATCTTAGAATTCTTTTTTTTACTTTCACTTAAAAAAAAAATCTATATGCCACATCACAACTGTCACTACTGGGAAATATTCAGTCACATCATTGATATAACATGGTACAGGTGGGACTCCCAGCTTGGAAGAATCAGCATAATTGATTGATGACCAACCTATCTGTGAGATGTCAGCTCATTACAGCAAATTGTCAAGTTCTGAATAGCTCTGGTTAAGATTCCAGAAGGTAAGATGATGGAACACGTCCACATCCAACCATGTCTGCAGTGACATTACAACTAGGCATGAGCTCGGTGTTCGAGTCGAACATACGTTCGACTCGAACATCGGCTGTTCGACCGTTCGGCGAACATCAAACGATTTGGGCCGTTCGCGCCAAATTCGAGTGACGCGAACGGCCCACAATACACTGCGCCATCGCAGTGCAATCCCGGCACTGTGATTGGCCAAGCATGCACTGTGACCCCGCATGCTTGGCCAATCACAGCGCCGGCAGCTAGGAGAGCCATATTTGGCCACAGGCAGGTTGCCTGTGGCTAATTATAGCTATGGGGGTTTAGCACACGCCCCACACTATAAAAGGCCGCCAGCGCGGCGGCCTTGTGTAGTGTGTTCCGGCGCAGGGAAAGAGAAGGATAGGCAGGGACAGTGTTGATATTCTTTGTGCTATTCTTGTGTGCAGGGAGAGAGAAGGATAGGCAGGGAGAGTGTCAGTGTCATATTCTTTGCTAAACCTTGTGTGCAGGGAGAGAGAAGGATAGGCAGGGGACAGTGTCAGTGTCATATTCTTTGCTAAACCTTGTGTGCAGGGAGAGAGAAGGATAGGCAGGGAGAGTGTCAGTGTCATATTCTTTGATAAACCTTGTGTGCAGGGAGAGAGAAGGATAGGCAGGGGACAGTGTCAGTGTCATATTCTTTACTAAACCTTGTGTGCAGGGAGAGAGAAGGATAGGCAGGGAGAGTGTCAGTGTCATATACTTTGATAAACCTTGTGTGCAGGGAGAGAGAAGGATAGGCAGGGGACAGTGTCAGTGTCATTGTTGCTAAGCCTCCTGCACAGTATACACCTGAAGCTAGCCCTTATTGCTGTGTTTTCCTGGTGTGTTACACTAACAGGCATTTGCAGCACTTACAGCGGGCGGAGTGTGCCTCCTGCACATTATACACCTGAAGTTAGCCCGCATTGCTGTGTTTTCCTGGTGCGTTACACCAACAGGCATTTGCAGCACTTACAGCGGGCGGAGTGTGCCTCCTGCACATTATACACCTGAAGTTAGCCCGTATTGCTGTGTTTTCCTGGTGTGTTACACCAACAGGCATTTGCAGCACTTACAGCGGGCGGAGTGTGCCTCCTGCACATTATACACCTGAAGTTAGTCCGTATTGCTGTGTTTTCCTGGTGTGTTACACCAACAGGCATTTGCAGCACTTACAGCGGGCGGAGTGTGCCTCCTGCACATTATACACCTGAAGTTAGCCCGTATTGCTGTGTTTTCCTGGTGTGTTACACCAACAGGCATTTTCAGCACTTACAGGGGGCGTAGTGTGATTCCTGCAAAATATACTCCTGAAGCTAGGCCTTATTGCTGTGTTTTCCTAGTGTGTTACACCAACAGGCATTTGCAGCACTTACAGCAGGCGTAGTGTGATTCCTGCAAAATATACTCCTGAAGCTAGGCTTTATTGCTGGTTTTCCCATCTCCCTGCAGGCCATTAGAATGTCTGGAAGGCAAACAAGGAGAGGCAGACAGTCAGGAGCCAATAAAAGAGGGCAAGCAGGCTCTGTGTCTAGAGACAACAGTGCTGGTCGTGGATGCGGTGCATCGCCATCAGCACGTGGCCATGGGACACGCTTGTCCTTCTTTTCGGCAGCTGGACGTGTTGAGCCGCATCATGCCGAAGACTTGGTAGAGTGGATGACCAAGCCCTCCTCATCCTCCTCATCCTCTCTCACCCAGGCTCAGGGTACTGACAAAGCAGCGGCCAAAGCGTCCTCTTCCCTGGTATCAATGTCATCATCAGTCACTCCTTCCCTAGACCAACCATGTCCTCCTGAGGAGTCCCCCGAACTGTTTGAGCACAGTGTTGGGTACATGCTCCAGGAGGATGCCCAGCGTTTCGAAGGGTCTGATGATGATACCCAGCTAGAGGAAGGCAGTAGCGTGAGAGCAGAGAGAGGGGATGCTCAAGAAGGACACCAATCTGGCAGTCATGTTCCAGCAGCTGCAGCATACTGCCAGATTGGCTCCAGTGATGAGGAGGGAGGTGATGATGAGGTCACTGACTCCACGTGGGTGCCTAATAGGAGAGAGGAGGAGGAGGATGAGGAGAAGGCACATCTCCAACGAGGCAGGATGCCCTCGGGGGACCAGCGTAAGGGCAGCACACCGACGGAATCACACCGCAGAGCTCTGCCTGTGCAGGGCGCTGCCTCTTCCCGTTATTCAAAAAGTTCTTTGGTGTGGGCCTTTTTTGAGTCAAGTGCATCAGATCGCACAGCTGCTGTTTGCAACATATGTCTCAAGTGTATATCGCGTGGCCAAAACATCACCCGCTTGGGCACCACATGCTAGACCAGACATATGTTGACCTGCCATGCAGCTCGTTGGCAAGCCTACCTTAAAGACCCACACCAAAGAACAAAGCGGACCTCTCCTTGCACCGCATCAGCTGGGATCTCCAACCCCACTATACCTTCAGTCCTCTCTGAAAACTGCACTGAGAGGAATGAAGGTGTAGAATTAGGTGTGTCACAGCCAAGTACTTGCGGGCACTCTGCTAGCAGTACACCAACGTCCGATTCTATCAGGCAAGTTTCCCTGCCCCAGCTGCTGGACCGTCGAAAGAAGTTCACTCCCAGCCATCCACATGCCCAGCGGTTGAATGCTAGCTTGGCTAAATTTCTAGCACTTCAACTGCTGCCTTTTCAGTTGGTAGACTCGGCCCCCTTCCGTGAGTTTGTGCAATGTGCGGTTCCTCAGTGGCAGGTTCCCAAACGCCACTTTTTCTCACGGAAGGCGATTCCGGCTCTCTACCGGCATGTGGAAGGCAATGTCTTGGCCTCGCTGGACAGGGCGGTCAGCGGTAAGGTGCATATTACCGCTGACTCATGGTCCAGCAGGCATGGACAGGAACGTTACCTTTCTTTCACGGCCCATTGGGTCACTCTTTTGGCAGCTGGGAAGGATGCAGGACAAGGTGCAGTAGTGTTGGAGGTTGTTCCTCCGCCACGCCTCCAAAATGCTACTACTGGTGCTTTGTCCTCGGAACCAGCGGTGCTCCGTAGGCATTCAAGGGGCTACGCAAGTACGCAGGCAAAAAGATGCCATGCCGTGCTTGCGCTGGTGTGTTTGGGGGACAGGAGCCACACTGGGGCAGAGGTTCTGTCTGCTCTGCAGAGGCAGGCCGAGAGGTGGTTGACGCCACGCCAGCTTAAGCCAGGAATGGTGGTTTGCGTCAATGGCACCAACCTCCTCTCCGCCCTCCGACAGGGACAACTGACCCATGTGCCCTGTGTGGCTCACGTCCTTAACCTGGTGGTGCAGCGGTTCTTGGGCAGGTACCCGGGCTTACAGGATGCCCTGAGGCAGGCCAGGAAAGTCTGTGTGCATTTCCGCAGATCTTATAATGCCAGTGCTCGCCTGGCTGAGCTGCAAAAGAAGTTGAACCTGCCCAAGAACCGCCTTCTATGTGACATGCCCACCAGGTGGAACTCAACGTTGGCCATGCACACGCAGCAGAGGGCCATCAATGAGTACCTGTGCGACTACGGCACCAGGACAGGGTCAGGGGAGCTCGGTTTTTTTTCACCACGCCAGTGGGGCATGATCAGGGATGCATGCACTGTCCTGGCACCATTTGAGGAGGCCAGGAGAATGGTGAGCAGTGACAGTGCATGCACTGTACCTCTTGTCCACCTGTTGGAACATACGCTGCATGGAATAATGGACAGGGCACTTGAGGCAGAACAGAGGCAGGAAGAGGAGGACTTCCTTGCCTCTCAAGGCCCCCTTTACCCAGACAGTGTTCCTTCTGTCCCACCCATCACACAGGAAGAGGAGGAGGAGGATTGTGTCAGCATGGAGGTGGAGCCTGGCACTCAGCATCATCAGCAGCAGTCTTTTAGGGATGATTTACAGTCCCAAGAAACCCGTGGACTTGTACGTGGCTGGGAGGAGGTGGCTGCGGATCATGTCGTCCTTAGTGACCCAGAGGACTCCGGACCGAATGCCTCAGCTAACCTACGCTGCATGGCCTCCCTGATCCTGCAAAGTCTGCAGAAGGATCCTCGTATTCTTCGGATCAAGGAGAGGGAGCATTACTGGCTGGCCACTCTCCTTGATCCACGGTACAAGGGTAAGGTTGCGGACCTTATCTTACCGTCGCAGAGGGAGCAGAGGATGAGACAACTCCGGGAGGCCTTGCAGAAAGGTCTGTGCAATGCGTTCCCAGAGACTGGGAGGTTACAAACTCCTGGTCCCGGACAACGAGTTGCTTAGGCTTCGGTCAGTAAAATAAGGAGCGGTGGAGAAGGTGGCCGTCTGACCAATGCGTTCAGACAATTCTTTAGTCCGCAGCCCCAAGGTATGATCGGGTTCCAGCAACCATCGCCAGCGTCTGATATACATGGTGCAGGAATACCTAGGGGCAAGGTCAGACTTGAACACCTTCCCCACCGAAAATCCTCTGGCTTACTGGGTCTTGAGGATGGATCACTGGCCAGAGCTTGCACAGTATGCAATTGAGCTACTGGCCTGTCCTGCATCCAGCGTTCTTTCAGAACGCACATTCAGTGCTGCTGGAGGATTTGTCACGGATCACAGGGTGCGCCTGTCCACCGACTCGGTTGATCGACTGACCTTCATAAAGATGAACCAGTCTTGGATCACCACCAGCTACCAAACACCTGAAGCTGATATAACAGACTAATTTATTTTCAAATGTCACATCCCTTCAAGACTGATGCTGATGCTGAGAGACTGTCCTGTTATGTTGACTGACTATCCTCCTCCTCCTCAATGATCCGATTGATGATGATAGCTTGGAAGAACATTTTTGTTTCTGGGTGCCGCCACCAGTGGCTAAGGCCCAATTTTTCAGCCCCTGTTTCACAGGGGCATGTAATTACAATTTTTGATGCAATGCTTTGCAGCAGGGCTCATTCCTGCACTCCAACTAGAGTATCTGGGAGAGGTTGCAGTGTCGTGGCACCAGCACCAGTGCCTAAGGCCCAATTTTTCAGCCCCTGTTTAACAGGGGCGTGTAATTACAATTTTTGATGCAATACTTTGCAACAGGGCTCATTGCTGTGCTCCAAGTACAGTATCTGTGAGGGGTTGCAGTGTTGTGGCACCAGTGCCTAAGGCCCAATTTTTCTGCCCCTGTTTAACAGGGGCATGTAATTACAATTCTTGATCTAATAATTCACAGCAGGGCCCATTCCTGCACCCACCAAGAGTAACTGTGAGGCCTTACAGTGTTGTATCAACACCACCACCACCACCACCAAAGGCCCAATTTTTCAGCCCCTGTTCAACAGGGGCATGCAATTACAATTCTTGATCTAATAATTCACAAAAGGGCCCATTCATGCGCCCACCAAGAGTAACTGTGAGGGCTCACAATGTTGTGGCAACACCAACATGTAAGGGGCAAATTTCAGCAGAGTATATACGGCAGGCCCCTACTTTCAAACATCCAACTTACAAACGACTCCTCCTTGCAAACGGAAGGATACAACAGGAAGTGAGAGGAAATCTACCACTAGGAAGGGAAATTCTCTCCTGTAAAAGTTAATATGGGAAAAAAAGTGTCTCCTTTCCACTGATGCTTTATCACCAATTCTTGTTTCAATAAAAAAACCAAATTTTCAAAAAACATTTGTCATTAGGACGGAAAGTGAGGTGAACTGTTCTGAACAGGTGCACACTGCACAGACAGCAAAACAAATGTTACAGGGGTGATAACCCTTCCCTATGTTTTCCAAAAAGCTTAAAAATAGATTTTTGGGCTGGAGCTACACTTAAACAATGTACCTGTTCAAAATTACAAACAGATTCTACATAAGAACAAACCTACAGTCCCTGTCTTGTATGCACCGCCTGTATACGGCTGTTCAGAGTATATAGGGCCTTTTTTATTTTGTGTGCAGGGTTCCCCTTAATATCCATACAAGACCCAAAGGGGCTGGTAATGGGCTGGGGTAGGGGGGGGTGTGATGGGGTAGCTATGCCATTTTTCTTAAAGATTTTCATCCATATTACCTGGACCAGACATTACATTAAAGCCGCAAGCAGTTTTAAATGGCTTTTTTTCCTTTAGAAATGTAATTTTGTGCAGGGACAGTTCTAAACACGGGAAACACATGGCACTTCACAGGCATACTTTAGACACCCCCAGGTACGATATTTAAAGGAATATTTGATTTTTTTTTTCACTTTATGTATCATTAAAATGACTGCTCCCAAAAAACGGCCGTTTTTAAAACTTCTTTTTGCATTGATACATGTCCCCTGGTGCAGAACCCGGGTTCCCAAACCCTTTTTAGGACAATAACATGCATAATAGTCGTTATAATTAGTACTTTAGATTTCGAACTTTCGCATCCATTGTATTTAATAGGGTTCTAACGTTCGTGCGAACTTTCGGTCCGTTCGCGGGTTCTGGTGCGAACCGAACCCGGGGGTGTTCGGCTCATCACTAATTACAACCTACAAAGGCTTGACTCAGCTGCCAGATCTGACTCCCATATATCTCCCCTTTCACCTCTTCCCTATTAGCCGGCTCTTTAAGGCCCCTTTCACACTGGGGCGGGCAGGTGCGGTGGCGGTATAGCGGCGCGATTTTTAGCGCCGCTATACCGTCGTTATCACGCGGTATGCGGCCGCTAGCGGGGTGAATTTAACCCCCGCTAGCGGCCGAAAAAGGATTCGGTTTGCGGGCGGTATTACCGCGGTGTCCCATTGATTTCAATGGGCAGCCGCGGTAAAGAAGCTGTGAACACACCGCTCCTTTACCGCTGTAAAGATGCGGCTAGCAGGACTTTTGGAGCGGTCCTGCTAGCGCACCGCTTCAGTGTGAAAGCCTTCAGGCTTTCAGATTGAAGAATACAGGGCACGATTTTTTCAGGCGGTATAACAGCGCTAATATTAGCGCTAAACCACCTGAAAAATGTGCCAGTGTGAAAGGGGCCTAAGTATGTGTAGCACTACCCCCGTAGGAGCTGCTGGTTTAAAGCAGGGATGAGCCGAACACCCCCCTGTTCGGTTCGCACCAGAACCTGCGAACAGACAAAATGTTCGTGTAAACTTTAGAACCCTATTAAATACAATGGACTCGAACGTTCGAAATCTAAAGTGTTAATTATAAAGGCTAATATGCAAGTTATTGTCCTAAAAAGTGTTTGGGGACCGGGGTCCTGCCCCAGGGGACATGTATCAATGCAAAAAGAAGTTTTAAAAACGGCCGTTTTTTCGGGAGCAGTGATTTTAATAATGCTTAAAATGAAAAAATAAAAGTGAAATATTCCTTTAAATTTCGTACCTGGGGGGTGTGTATGATATGCATGTGAAGTGGCGCATGTTTCCCGTGCTTAGAACTGTCCCTGCAAAAAATGTCATTTTTGAAAGAAAAAAAATGCATTTAAAACTGACTCGCGGCTATTAATGAATTGTTGGCTCCCGGCAATACATACAAAAGTCATTGAGAAAAAAAAAAAAAAAAAAGCGTGGGGGTTCCCCAGAATTCAATTACCAGGCCCTTCAGATCTGGCATGGATTTTAAGGGGAACTCCACCCCAAGTTTAAAAAAAAAATGGCGTGGAGTCCCCCTAAAAATCCATACCAGACCCCTTATCCGAGCATGCAACCTGGCCGGCCGCAGGGGAAAAGGGGGGGACGAGAGAGCGGCCCCCCCTCCCTCCTGAACCGTACCAAGCCACATGCCCTCAACATGGGGAGGATGTCCCCATGTTGATGGGGACAAGGGCCTCATCCCCACAACCCTTGCCCGGTGGTTGTGGGGGTCTGCGGGCGGGGGGCTTATCGGAATCTGGAAGACCCCTTTAACAAAGGGGACCCCCAGATCCCGCCCCCCCCCTATGTGAATTGGTAACGGGTACATTGTACCCCTACCATTTCACGAAGAAAGCGTAAAAAAAATGTTTAAAAAAACACACAAACACCTTGAAAAAGTCCTTTATTTAAAAAAATAAATAAATAAACATTCCAGCGGTGAAATCCAGTGTCCCGCGGCGATCCCGATGTCCAGCGCTGTCCTTCATTGGTTGTGCCTGAGCGGACCTGATGGGGAACTCCCTCTCAGTATTTTAAATGTATAGACCCGCCCCTTCTAATGTTCCCCATCAGGTCCGCTCAGCGGACGAGATGCAGAACATGAGAAGGGGCGGGTCTATACATGTATTACCAAAGTGAGAGCAGTTCCCCATCAGGTCCGCCCCCTCGGTATGTCAGACCCGCCTACGTCATTGGCTTGAGCGGGGAACTTCCTTCACTATGTAAATTTAAATTACACAGTGAAGGAAGTTCCCCGCTCAAGCCAATGACGTAGGCGGGTCCGACATACCGAGGAGGCGGACCTGATGGGGAACTGCTCTCACTTTGGTAATACATGTATAGACCCGCCCCTTCTCATGTTCCGCATCTGGTCCGCTGAGCGGACCTGATGGGGAACTTTAGAAGGGGCGGGTCTATACATTTAAAATACTGAGAGGGAGTTCCCCATCAGGTCCGCTCAGGCACAACCAATGACGGACAGCGCTGGACATCGGGATCGCCGCGGGACACTGGATTTCACCGCTGGAATGGGTTTTTTTTTTTTTTTTTTTAAATAAAGGACTTTTTCAACGTGTTTGTGTGTTTTTTTAAACATTTTTTTACGCTTTCTTCGTGAAATGGTAGGGGTACAATGTACCCCTTACCAATTCACATAGGGGGGGGCCGGGATCTGGGGGTCCTCTTTGTTAAAGGGGTCTTCCAGATTCCGATAAGCCCCCCGCCCGCAGACCCCCACAACCACCGGGCAAGGGTTGTGGGGATGAGGCCCTTGTCCCCATCAACATGGGGACATCCTCCCCATGTTGAGGGCATGTGGCTTGGTACGGTTCAGGAGGGAGGGGGGGCCGCTCTCTCGTCCCCCCCTTTTCCCCTGCGGCCGGCCAGGTTGCATGCTCGGATAAGGGGTCTGGTATGGATTTTTAGGGGGACTCCACGCCATTTTTTTTTAAATTTGGGGTGGAGTTCCCCTTAAAATCCATGCCAGATCTGAAGGGCCTGGAATGGATATTTGGGGGAACCCCACGTCAATTTTTTTTTTATTTGCGGCGGGGTTCCCCTTAATATCCATTCCAGACCTGAAGGGCCTGGTAATTGAATTCTGGGGAACCCCCACGCTTTTTTTTTTTTTATCAATGACTTTTGTATGTATTGCCGGGAGCCGACAATTCATTAATAGCCGCGAGTCAGTTTTAAATGCATTTTTTTCTTTCAAAAATGACACTTTTTGCAGGGACAGTTCTAAGCACGGGAAACATGCGCCACTTCACATGCATATCATACACACCCCCCAGGTACGAAATTTAAAGGAATATTTCACTTTTATTTTTTCATTTTAAGCATTATTAAAATCACTGCTCCCGAAAAAACGGCCGTTTTTAAAACTTCTTTTTGCATTGATACATGTCCCCTGGGGCAGGACCCGGGTCCCCAAACACTTTTTAGGACAATAACTTGCATATCAGCCTTTATAATTAGCACTTTAGATTTCTCCCATAGATTTTTCGAATTTGCCGGGAACACCCCAATTTGTTCGCTGTTCGGCGAACGGGCGAACAGGCAATGTTCGAGTCGAACATGAGTTCGACTCGAACTCATGTTCGAGTCGAACATGAGTTCGACTCGAACTCGAAGCTCATCCCTAGTTTAAAGTTTTGGGCCTACTGTTACCTTTTTCTGTTCACCACAATCGTGTCAGGGATCCCTCTTGAAGAGCTTTCATGAACGTTCACACCAACACTTGATTACTTTTCTTCAAGGCTTTATTTTACCAGTTCCAACAGAGGAATAGGGGAGGTTCAGGTACCTTACTTTGCGGATCACGGGCACAATCTCAGATCCAGAGGAAAAATCTGTTCCACGCTGGATTCAGCAACCACCGGATAGGCCTATTATCACTGACCTAGCAACCAGTGCGAAGCTCGTTCAAAGTCTCTGCCACAGACTTAATGAGTGCCATTGCGTCGTTTCACAACCCTCCTCCACAAGATCGTGAAACCACACTGACACTTTGCAAAAAGTTCCTTCAGAAGTACACAGCTCACGGTGCCAGAATCTTTCAGCCAGTCCGGCTGCACCGTGAGGCAAACTGGCCAGGATGCGTCCTTCAATTGAGTCCCCAATTGTTCCGCTTCTTCCCGCAGGCAAGACCGCATAGGACCATCCCTGGACTAGTAGGCCCCAGCAACTCCTGGGCCCACTTCTCAGTTGCGGAGCCTTGGGCCAGCAGGACCAGAGGCTGAAAATGGCTTGCACATCACTGAGGCCAGGAGGGCCCTCAGGTCAGGATCCGGCAACGACCCCTGATAGAGCGGTCTCTGTCTCTTAAGTACCCCCTCCCAGAATTGACCACGCCCCCTGAACCACTTCTGGGAAAGGAATACCCAATACACCTAGCCTGCTGCATTTCCAACCCTGACCTGTGGTGACAGTGACACCTACTGTCAGGTGGAAAACGCGCAGCCCAGCTAGACTGAAACAAGAGCCAACAATTTAGCATGATTTCTTCTGAGCTGAACTACAGCTCAGATAACTAAATTTAACACATAGCGCCTACAGCTCAAATAACTAAATTTAACACATAGTGCCTACCCAACAGGAGCTACATATGTATAACATATTATTTATATACCCGAATACGTTAGCACATGCCACAACGTTTCAAATTTACTTTCCTGTCCCTCCATCAGGATCATCCCAGTGCCATAAAAGAGAAAATGTCATTTCATTAAGCGAACAGTTAAAAGTCCCATTAATATTTCATTACTGAAGGCTACCTCTGAAATATGAATTGGTGCTTAACATTTTTATGAAGTGTGCTTTCTCATTTCCAATCTTAATGTAGAGACATGATTATTCTACTTTTTTTTTTTTTTAAGGATTGATAGACAAAATAAAACATATTTTAAGGGCTACGGAGCTATGGAAACAAAACTTCAAAGATTCACATAGCAGTCAGTGTGGACAAACATGGCATATATGAACAAAATTGCCAATGGTTTAGAGCTGTGTTGCCCTGGAGCAATTTATACATTGATGCTCCTAACTTTCATCTGTGTGGGTTGGCCCTTCTCGCGGTAAACACTCAGGAGACGGAAAAATGTAACTTATTTTGCATGTACTGCGAGCTTTCTGCATCCAATGTTGTACCATAAAAGCAATGCAGTTTGATGTCAGAGCACAGACAAAATAGAGTATTTAAATGTGTCAACAAGCCTTCAACAGAACCTGTCACCATCGAAATATGGTATCTGCCACTGGCAGATGTGAACCCAACACATGAACTTTCAAATACAGTATGTGCAGATAATAATAAAGAAAAGCCCGGAGCAGAAAGACAGAATGCCATAGGCGGAGGGCTGGCATGACTGAGTGAACAGGGTATGAGATGTGAAGAGATTAATGATTGGCTAAAATGAAGTGAGAAGGGGAGCGGAAAAGGCCAGATAAAAGGGAGTCACCCACCCCCCTAAGACAACACAGCGTGGGAGAAAGTTCCTGATATCAGCAGCATGTCATCTGTGGATAAACTTCTGGCCCAACTGCGGGCAGAGGCTGCTACACGGGGCGAGGATTGGCTCCAGGAGACCCTGGGGCCGATGCTGTCGGGTCCGTCTGGATCAGCAGGTACCGTGGGGAGAGAGGCTGGGTGAGCTCGCAGGTCCAGACCTCCGGAGCGCTTCTCACCAGGCCCCTCCCCGAGAGCTCAGCGGCAGACTGGGAGTCCCCCTAGGGCCCCTTCGGGCCCCCCGGCCAAGCGAGCTGCGTTGCCCAGGGTGGGGGGTACCGGGAGGAATCCCCCTCAAGTTCGGAGCTCGGCGGGGAGCCGCGCCAGGAGTTCCGGTGCGGCCAACAGGCCCGCGCGGCGCATGGAGTCGGAGAGTGCGGGCCCCGCCCCCCGGGGTCTCCTGTGTGTTCGGGGCCCCAGCATGGGTAATCGGGGGATGCGGTGTCCGGGCATCCCCCCCCTCGGCCGGACATCATGGGCTGGTGCAGGCGGGTTCAGGAGTGAGGGAGCCAGAGAGAGATGACGGCGGTGCTGGGGAACAGCGTGGTGGCAAGTCAGCTAAACAATCGGTGTGCGGGTCTGGTGCGCGGAGAATGGATCGATCGGGTGCAGGACCCTCGGCTTCCAGGGACAAGTCGCCTGGTGAGCTTTCTTCTGGTGGTGAGAAGCAGTCTGGTGTGCTGTCGGAGGGGGAAGTGTGCAGCTCGGAGGAAGATCGGAGACCTGGACGGTCGGTGGCAGCGGTGGAGTCGATTTGATCGGCTGGTGGGATTTCTTCCAGGCAGCCCGGTAAGTCATTTTCACTTACTCATTCTGGGGGCCATACTGGGGGTAGTGGCCAGGTGGTTAGCCCTGCTGTGGGTGAGGGTTTAGCGGTGCAGGTGCTGGATCCAGGTAGTGGGCAGGCTGGGGGTTTACGGTACCTGATGGGGGAGGTGCACGGCTGGATGGGCTGCAGGGGTTTCTTGCGGGTATCAAGTCCTTGGTCAGCCAATTTGAGAGGTGGGATGGTGGGCAGGTCAGCCCGGCAGTGGCGTGGGTTCTGCCGGCAGGGCCGGTGGGGCCCATGGCTGCGGTGGTAGCGCCGGTTCCACCTGCGTCGACTACTGCGGTGGGGGAATCGGCAGGGGTGGCTACCGTGGCTTTGGGGGCCACACAGATGGGTAGCACGGTGGAACAGGCGGCACGGCAGGATATCATTAGGTTGGCTGATGCTGCAAAATGTGAGGTGTATGTGTGTTATGAGGCACCGCTGGCAGCACACCTGAAATCTGAAGTGAGGGAGAAGATATGGAACGGTGAGTATGTGGAGATGTTCTCACTGTTACCATTGGAAAAGTTTCACCTGGACAGGGTTAAGCCAGATGATTCTAAAAAGGAGGATGAAAAGAAGAGGAGATACAGGCTTATCCCACGGACGTTTGCGAATTGGCTGCAGGCGTTCGCCATCATGGCCAGTGTTATAGGACAGAAGAATCCGGAGCACTGTTCAGCACTATTTGGCTATCAGGACTCCATTGGAGAGGCCTACAGGGTGTACGGGGGCACGGGGTGGCTCCGATATGACGAACAGTTCAGACAGAGGAGAGCAGTGCGGCCAGATCTGCGGTGGGATAATAAGGACATATGCTTATGGATGCGGTTGATGACCTCGCCGAGGGCTCCTAGTCAGTTTTTTCAGGGGGGGGGGGGGGGGCGGTGGAACCTCTTCCCCAGGACAATCGGCCGGTAAGAAAAAGGGGGTGTGCTGGCAATTTAATGAGGGCACATGCAAGTTTGGGGGATCCTGCAGGTACAAGCATGAGTGCTCCGGTTGCGGAGGCTCCCATACGCAGGCTAGATGCTTTAAGGAGGTAAGGGTCATGCCGAAGACGCTGGGCACAAAAGGGAGGACTCCGGTGATGGTGGAAAGGATGCGGCTGTTTCTCGGTAGGTATCCGGACAGAGGGGCGGCCGGATTGTTGGATCAGGGGTTTTCAGAGGGGTTTCACATTCCATGTTCCTTGCAGGTTATCCCCCCGATCGCGCGCAATTTGCGGTCGGCCATGCAGCAGCCTGCTGTGGTCGCAGAGAAACTGCTCAAGGAGGTTACTTTAGGTCGCATGGGCGGTCCTTTCCCTTCCCTCCCCTTGGAGAATTTGGTGGTCTCCCCACTCGGGGTTGTCCCCAAGAGGGAGCCCAACAAGTTCCGCCTCATTCACCACCTGTCTTTTCCGAAGGGTGGGTCAGTCAATGACGCGATTGATCCGGAAGCATGTACCGTCAGTTACACTTCCTTTGATGCTGCAGGTACAGGCACGGGGCGTTGATGGCAAAAGCCGACATAGAGGCGGCGTTTAGATTGTTGCCGGTTCACCCTGATAGCTTTCACCTCCTGGGATGTCATTGGGACAATGCGTTCTATGTGGATAAGTGTTTACCTATGGGATGCTCCATATCGTGCGCATTGTTCGAACAGTTCAGCTCATTTGTGGAATGGGTTGTCAGGGATGTGTCGGGGGTGAGTTCAATTATTCACTACTTGGACGATTTTCTGTGTGTGGGTCCGGCCTCATCCAGGATCTGTGCGGTGCTCCTGGCCACCTTGGAGCACATTGCAGAGCGGTTTGTGATTCCTTTTGGCGCCTGAGAAAACTGAGGGACCTCGCACGGTTATCACGTTTTTGGGCATTGTCCTGGATTCGGAGGCCATGGAGTGCCGCCTACCCTTGGATAAGTTGGAGGCTCTCAAGGGGGAGCTGAGAGTTATGGTGGGGCTGAGGAAGGTGCAGCTTAGGGTGTTGCAGTCGCTGCTGGGAAAACTCAATTTTGCGTGCCGCATCCTACCAATGGGCAGGGTGTTCTGCCGACGGCTGTCGGCTAGCACGGCTGGGGTACAGTCTCCCACACATTTTGTGAGTTTGGGCAGGGAGCAGAAGTCTGACTTGCAAGTTTGGCGTTCATTTCTGGAGTCCTTCAATGGAAGGGCGTTATAGATGTCTGGCCCAATTAGCAATTTTGATTTAGAACTGTACACGGATGCAGCTGAGGGGTCAGGTTTTGGGGCTTTCTTTCAGGGAAAGTGGAGTGTGGGCCCCTGGCCTCAGGCATGGATTGATGCTGGTTTCACCAAGAACTTGGTCCTGTTGGAACTGTTCCCGGTGGTACTGGCGGTGGAACTGTGGGGGGTTTGTTTCAGAGACTTAAAGGTGCGGTTTCACGGGGACAACCTGGGGGTGGTGCAGGTCATTAACAAGGTGTCGGCATCCTCCCCCCCTGTGGTGCGGCTGCTGCACCATCTGGTGTTGAGATGCTTACAGCTCAATGTGTTTGTGTATGCGCTACACCTTCCGGGGGTGGACAATGTCATAGCTGATGTGCTTTCTCGCTTTCAGTGGGGCAGGTTCCGGGAGTTGGCACCGGAGGCGGAGCAACGTGGGGTCCCTTGTCCAGGCTGGCTGTGGAAGATTCCGTTGGAATAGTGTCAGGATGGATCAGAAAATCGGTGAGTACGGGCACATGGGTGGCGTATGAGAAGGTGTGGCTGGAGTGGCGAGAGATGGTTTGGGAAGCGGGAGTTGATCCGGTAGGTCCCGATGTAAGGTTATTGGTGCTGTATTTCCTGGCCAGGAACATGGAGGCTTGCGTGTCCAGGTCCTGTTTGGGTAAGAAGCTGGCAGGGTTGGCCTTTCTGTTTAAATGGCAGGGCTGCCCTGACTTTACAAAAGATTTTTGGGTGCTGCAGGCATTCAAGGGATATGGTCGGGGGGGCCCAAACAGGGACGGCAGGCGGCCGGTATCGTTTGATTTGCTGGCCGGGATCATGGGGCGGTTACAGGGCCTATGCTCGTCCGGGTACGAGGTTTTGCTGTTCACGGTGGCTTTCTCCTTGGCATTCTTTGGAGCATTCCGGATAGGTGAGTTGGTCAGCCCGTCCAAGGCAGTGCACGGGGGTTTGCTGGCTAACGATGTGGGTTTGACAGAGGAAGGGGTGTCACTGGCGCTTAGGAAGTTTAAGACGGACCAGATGGGCAGAGGTAAGTTGGTACAGGTTTTTCCGGTTCCAGGTTCTCTGTTGTGCCTGGTGAGGGCTGTTAAGGGGTACTTGGAGGTTCGCCCGTCCGGTGTGGGTTCCTTTTTGATGCAGGAGGACGGGACCCCACTTTCAAGATATCAATTTGTTGCGGTGTTCCGAAAGTGCCTTCGGGCGTTGGGACTCTGTGATAAGGAGTTCTCCTCTCACTCCTTCAGGATAGGGGCAGCTACAGAGGCGGCCAGATGTGGGATGGATGAGGAAGCTGTTAAGAGGATAGGCCGGTGGGAATCCAGGAGGTTCCGGCTGTACGTTTGCCCCCAGCTAATAGTGGGGCTTGAGTAATTTTGGGTGCATGCCTGGGGTTATATTCAGGCTGCTGAGTTGTACAGGTTGGGTTTTGGGAATTTTCTCATGGGAGTTATTGTTCTTCTTTTACTTTCAGGTGAGACGCAAGCTTTGGTCTGGATACTGGGCCATTCGTTTGTGTTCTGGGGGGCTAAGAAAGCTGACGTTCGATATGAGGGTCGGCAGCTGGGGTTCCCGAGACCTGAGGCGTGTGTCCGATGGCTGGGAGTTCCGGGAATGTTGTGGAGCAGGATGGTTCCGGAGGTGCACCGTTTTGCTCGTTTGGACAGGCCACCTGACGTTTTAGTACTGCACGTAGGTGGCAATGATCTGGGCAGTAGGTCCATGTTAGAGGTGACGAGGGATATGAAATTTGATTTCCTGCAGCTTAGGATGTCCTTCCCGGAAACGATCATTGTCTGGTCTGACATGGTGGCCCGGACAGCTTGGAGGGGGGTGAGGTCCGTGGATGGCATCAATCGGGCTCGCAGGAAAATCAATCGTGATATGGGTAAGTTTGTGGTCCGGAACGGGGGGTTGGTGGTACGACACTTGGAATTGGAGGTGGATACGTGGCGGTATCTACGGAGGGATGGTGTCCATCTGAATGAAGTGGGGACTGATATGTGGGCTTTGGGTTTTCAGGATGGGATCCAACGAGCCCTTAGGGTTTGGAGGGGCACCAAAGGGTAAAGGTGTTTTCCCTTGGGTGCTGTGGCGGGTGTTTTGGTGGCGGGTGTTTCTGAGAACATGGGTTCTGATTATGTTCTGATTATGTTTTGATGGTTTGATGTTTTGATAACTGATGTAACAGTTATAATAAAGGAGGCTGCTATGGCCATGTTTTACTCCAAACTAAAAGGTGTGGTCTCATTGATTAAGTATAAAGTAAGGTACGGGGTAGAACGTGGTTGGCAGACCAGGAATACATCTGTTATACAATAGTCAAGAAAAGCCCGGAGCAGAAAGACAGAATGCCATAGGCGGAGGGCTGGCATGACTGAGTGAACAGGGTATGAGATGTGAAGAGATTAATGATTGGCTAAAATGAAGTGAGAAGGGGAGGGGAAAAGGCCAGATAAAAGGGAGTCCCCGCCCCCCTAAGACAACACAGCGTGGAGGAAAGTTCCCACCCACCCTCCCTATTGTTGAGTTGTTGGAATGTTTAATTTTATGTGTTGGGCGAAGATTGTGTTCTGTTTTGTTTCTTTCATTACAGGTGAACTGATTGTCGTGGCAGTGGCGGGTGTTTTGGTCTTTGCGGGAGAATGAAGTACCTCAAAAAGAAAGTGGTCAGGACCTATCAGTGGTATGGGTTCTGAGGGTGTATTCCAGCTAACAGGGGTTTAGCTGGAAGAGTTTGATATTGGGGGCACTGTGGTTAGTGGTCGTCTCTGAGCAGCTGGTTGGCTTGAGGCCTATGACCATTTAAGGTACCGCAGTGTCACATGGGTTGTTATTCATATGATTAAGATTGATATGATTAATATTATTATGATTAATATGATTATGGTAATTTTGAGGTTCCTGCAAAAACAAACACCAGGAGGCAATATTCTGAGAACATGGGTTCTGATTATGTTCTGATTATGTTTTGATGGTTTGATGTTTTGATAACTGATGTAACAGTTATAATAAAGGAGGCTGCTACGGCCATGTTTTACTCCAAACTAAAAGGTGTGGTCTCATTGATTAAGTATAAATAAGATACGGGGTAGAACGTGGTTGGCAGACCAGGAATACATCTGTTATACAATAGTCATGGTTTTGATAAGAAAATGTTTTTATTCTTCTTTTTTTTTTTTTTTTTTTTATAAATTACTTAAAATACCTTTCTTGGTAGAGTTTGTTTGATGCCACCATGACAGTCTGCTATTTTCCACTAGCTGTGCTGGCTGGGGGTGGTGGGTGTCAAGACTTTTTTGAAACTCATCAATTTCAGTGATGCCAGTCACTGCTCACAGAATTTAACTCCTGTCTCCACCAATGGGCAGATTTGTAGGGGTCCAAAGGTGCAGGGTGCTGTGTAATGTAAAGGGGTCCTGAGGTGCAGGGTGCTGTGTAATGTAAAGGGGTCCAAAGGTGCAGGGTACTGTGTAATGTAAAGGGGTCCAGAGGTGCAGGGTGCTGTGTAATGTAAAGGGGCCCAGAGGTGCAGGGTGCTGTGTAATGTAAAGGGGCCCAGAGGTGCAGGGTGCTATGTAATGTAAAGGGGTCCAGGGTGCTGTGTAATGTAAAGGGGTCCAGATGTGCAAGGTGCTGTGTAATGTAAAGGGGTCCAGAGGTGCAGGGTGCTGTGTAATGTAAAGGGGTCCAGAGGTACAAGGTGCTGGAACCCCACATCCATTCAATAACCGCCACCGCGGAGCGCTCCCCCCCCCTCGGGATGCTCAGTCTAAGATGCCCGGGCCTATTTTTTGTCGTGCATACAGGCCATGGCAGTTGAGTGCAGTACTGATTGTTTTCTTTAAAACAATTGTGCCTGCTCATTCCAGGTCTTTCTGAAGCTCTGCACAAGTGGTCCTTGGCTCTTGGACAACTCTTCTGATAATTCTGTTCACTCCTCTGTCAGAAATCTTGCGAGGAGCACCTGGTCGTGGCCGGTTTATGGTGAAATTATGTTCTTTCCACTTCTGGATTATGGCCCTAACAGTGCTCTCTTGAACATTCAGAAGTTTAGTTAGTTGGTTTCAGAAATCCTTCTGTAACCAATGCCAAAATAATTATTTGCAACAATGAGGTTGCAAAGTTCTTGCGAGAGCTCTTTGCTTTTACCCATCATGAGATGCTTCCTGTGTGACACCTGGGTAATGAGACACCTTTTTATAGGACATTAGTTGCGACTGAACCACTTGATATTAATTTGCACTGACAAGGGGCAGGATTGCTTTCTAATTTCTGATAGATTTCAGCTGGTGTCTTGGCTTTCCATGCTTTTTTGCACCTCCCTTTCTTCATGTGTTCAATACTTTTTCCCTTTCCATTTTATTACACATAACTTAATTTCTGAACTTATTTGTTTTGGTTTCTTTGTAGGTATGGATTGCTTGGGTTGATACTGACGTGGTGAAAATGTAATGTCAATAGCACCTTTAGAAATATATTTACCTAGAAAAATGGTGACATGTTCAATACTTTTTTTACCCACACTATATATATATATATATATATATATATATATATATATATATATATACACATACACACACATACATATATTTTGATTTTTCACAAACTCACAATCACAGGGACAGCCAGGGATTTTTTTCAGCAGGAATGCAGTAGAATGCAGTTCCGGCACCTCCAGCGCTCAATGTACAGTGCCTTGAAAAATATTCATACTCCTTGAAATTTTCCACATTTTGTCATGCTACAACCAAAAAAGTTAATGTATTTTATTGGGATTTTATGTGATAGACCAACACAAAATGGCACATAACTATGAAGTGGAAGGAAAATGATAAATGGTTTTCAATTTTTTTTTACAACTACATATGTGAAAAGTGTGTCGTGCATTTGTATTCAGCCCCCCTGAGTCAATACTTTGTAGAACCTCCTTTCACTGCAATTACAGCTACAGGTCTTTTTGGGGATGTCTCTACCAGCTTTGCACATCTAGAGAGTGACATTTTTGCCTATTCCTCTTTGCAAAATAGCTCAAGCTCTGTCGGATTGGATGGAAATCGTCTGTGAACAGCAATTTTCAAGTCTTGCCACAGATTCTCAAATGGATTTGGACTTTAAATACTTGCCCACGGGGCACCTAAACCCCCATCCTAACTAGACCAATTTTAGTGGTCTCACATTTTGAATTACAATTACTCAGTCATGCAACACAGTACCCATATGAAATATTTGTACTTTTTTCCCACAAATAGAGCTTTCTTTTGGTGGTATTTAATCAATTCCTGGGTTTTTTATTTTTTGCGCTATAAAATAAAAAAAAGACCAAAAATGTTGTAAACAAATGCATTTTTCTTTGTTTCTGTTATACAATTTTGCAAATTAGTAATATTTCTTCATAAATTTTGGCCACAGTTTATACTGCTACATACTGTATCTTTGGGAAAAGTAACTCGAATTGGTGTATATTATTTGGTCTTTGTGAAAGTTATAGAGTCTACGAGCTATGGTGCTGTGACAGCAGGAAGGTAAAGTCACCTGGTTGCATCCAGGGGGGTAGATATATTTCTCCCAGATTCAGGCTTTATGCCGACTTATACAACTAGGGAGTTGATGAAGCCCAGCTGAGGCTAGTGGGCTCATGAATGACTCATACCTCTAGGGAGAGTGCTGGGCGTCGTGAGGCAGGGAGTTGATGAGACCAGCTGAAGCCTGTCAGTTCGTTTAAGGCCTCTATAAAAACTCCCAGATTCATTAGGTGTTTGCTCATGCCTGGAACCAGACCTGTGTGGACTGTCTAGGGAGAGTGAACCCCTGTGCGGTGAGGCAAAGCCTGTGTGGCTATTTGTGTGGACTTTTACTAAACCAGGGACTTAGGGACTAGGACAGCACCAGGCTGATCCCAGTTGTTAGTTTAGGAAACCTGCATGTTTAGTCAGAGGTCAAACTGACCAGGATTTATTTTGTTTCTTTTTGGCTTTGCTGTGTTTTGTCACTGTACATAGAGAAATAAACCGCACCTTTTGATTTTGAAAACCACAACCTCCGTCTGCTGGCCCTGTTTTTGTGTGGGGAGCCCAACCAGGGGGTCACACACACCCGCTACCGAGTTAACCCCCTCACAGTTGGTGGAGAACCAGTGGCAGTTTTTTTTAAGCCAGCATGGAGGAGATACTGAAACAGCTGGCTCTAGCAAATGCCAATCAACAGCAGACAAATGCAGGTTTGCAAAGGAGCCTTGCAGCCCAGCAGCAAGCTCATCAACAAGCCCAGCAGCAATCTGAGGCCCGCTTCATAGACCTGTTACAGAAGCAAGAGCAGAGACTACAACAAATGGAAGCAGTAATGCAGCAACGTCCGCAGACCAGTGAGGAAAGCCGTCCCACTAATACCGCGTCCTTTGGGGTGAGTCGTTTATTGACAAAAATGACTGGAGAGGATGATCCAGAGGTATTTTTGACCACATTTGAAAGGACTGCTGAAAGAGAAAAGTGGCCTGAGGAGCAGTGGGCTGGACTGGTGGCTCCTCTGTTAACTGGTGAATCGCAGAAGGCTTACTATGACCTAGAGCCTGACCAAGCAAAAGACTATGTGATGCTAAAAGCTGAAATATTGGCAAGGCTGGGTGTCACCCTGGCTGTCCGGGCTCAGCGTGTGCATAACTGGACTTTCCAGCTTGGAAAACCCCCCAGGTCTCAAATGTATGATCTCATTCACCTGAGCAGGAAGTGGCTACAGCCAGAGACTTTGTCCGCACCGGAGATTGTGGAACGTGTTGTGATGGATCGTTTCTTGAGAGCTCTTCCTACCGCCATTCAAAAGTGGGTAAGCCATGGAGACCCAGAAACGGCCGGTAAACTTGTGGATCGTGTAGAGAGATACTTGGCTACAGAGAACCTGACGGCCTCTTCCAGAGACTCTCGGACTTTCCACCCTAAGACCAGACCATCCCCAGGGGCGGATAAGAGGATTCCAAGGGGTGAGGGTGGAGAGAGTGAGAGGGTGGGAGCTCTACCCCAAGTTTGGCGAGAACAGCCTGGGAAATCAGCGGCTCAAGAGGCCGCAAGAAGGATCGTTTGCTACCGCTGCCGGCAAGCGGGACATATTGCAGCAAATTGCCCGGTTGTGGAGGAACCCATGCAATGTGACTTTCTGATGGACAGACGTCAGTCGCTGTGTGCGACAGTCGCACGCACTGCCATTCGGGGAACTGAGAAACATTTATGCAAAATGTGTATTAATGGTAGAAATGTTGTGGTATTACTGGATTCAGGTAGCCTTGTGACCCTGATAAAGGCTGAATTAGTTAAAACAGAGGTCTCTGGGAATAGCAAGGTAACTGTTATTTGTGTGCATGGGGACACCCGAGAGTATCCAGTGACTACAGTGTGTTTCGAGACCCCCAAAGGTACCCTCTCTCATCCAGTGGGGTTAGTATCTCAATTACCGCATGATGCCATTGTGGGAAGGGATTTTCCGAAGTTCTGGGAACTGTGGGATGATCCTGAGCCCCCCACTGGTGCCCCTATGTACCAGGAATGTGATAGCCAGAACTCCTCTGAGAGTGGTGAGGACTCTCCAGAATTTCCCTTGTCAGTATTGGCAGGGGAGACTCAAGAAACTGGAGAGGAGCCCACCTCCTCAGACGAAAACCTACCATCTGTGGAGTTTTCTGATCTGGAGGTTCACAGGGAAAATTTTGCCACAGAACAGTTAAAAGACCCCGCCCTAATAAAGGCACGGGAAAACGTAGTGGAAATAGATGGCGAGTTAGTGAACCCAGATAATACCTGCACTTACCCATACTTCAGCGTACAGAAGGACCTACTGTATCGGGTGGCAAAAAGGGCAGAAGAAACCGTTGAGCAGCTGGTGGTGCCCAAACCTTACAGGAAGTTGGTGTTGGAGTTGGCCCATGGGCACATTCTTGGAGGTCATCTGGGGACAGAGAAAACCCGAGAGAGGGTATTACAGAGATTCTATTGGCCTGGGGTGATGAAGGACATAGAAAATTATTGTTCCTCCTGCCCTGTGTGTCAGAGGTCGGCCCCGATGCCACATTTCCATAGCCCGCTGGTCCCTCTACCCATCATTGAGGTCCCGTTTGAGAGAATCGCAATGGATTTGGTAGGTCCTATAATCAAGTCCGCTAGGGGGCACCAGTACATATTGGTTATAATGGACTATGCCACCCGTTATCCAGAAGCGATCCCTCTCAGAAATACCTCGGCCAAAACCATAGCCAAAGAGCTATCTCTTGTTTTTAGCCGGGTGGGTATTTGTAAAGAACTGCTTACGGACCAAGGTACACCCTTTATGTCCCGGGTTATGAAAGAGCTGTGTAAATTGTTCAAAGTGACGCAATTGCGTACATCTGTGTATCACCCCCAAACCGATGGGCTGGTTGAAAGATTCAACAAAACCCTAAAACAAATGTTGAAGAAAGTGGTGGATAGAGATGGAAAGGATTGGGACTGTCTACTTCCTTATTTGATGTTTGCTATTAGGGAGGTGCCCCAATCCTCTACGGGATTCTCCCCCTTTGAGTTACTGTATGGGAGACACCCAAGAGGGCTGTTGGATATTGCCAAGGAAACTTGGGAAAGTGAGAGTTCTCCCCACAGGAGTGTGATTGAGCATGTCGCCCTGATGCAAGATCGAATTGCACAGGTAATGCCCATCGTGAAGGAACATTTGGCCCAAGCGCAGTTGGCACAGCAGAGAGTGTACAACCGTGGAGCAAAGACCCGTACCTTTTCCCCGGGGGATAGGATATTGGTACTTGTCCCTACGGTTGAAAGTAAATTCCTTGCCAAATGGCAAGGCCCCTACGAGATAATGGAAAAAGTGAGCGAAGTGAATTACAAGGTCAGACAACCAGGAAGGCGAAAGCCCGAACAGATATATCACGTTAATCTGTTGAAAGCCTGGAGGGATAGAGAGTCCCTAGTCGCAGAAACTTGGTCACCAGCTCAAACTGGTTGCGTGATTCCGGAGGTTGGAATAGCAGCCACCTTGTCACAACCCCAACAACAGGAGGTTAAGGAGTTTGTGCTTCGCAACAAGGAGGTGTTCTCTGAGCTGCCGGGACAAACATCTGGGGTAGAGCATGATATTATTACCCCGCCCGGTGAAAGGGTGAAGTTAAAACCCTATCGGATCCCAGAGGCCCGACGGGAGGCAATACGGGAGGAAGTACAGAAAATGCTGAACTTAGGGGTGATAGAGGAGTCCCAAAGTGATTGGTCTAGTCCCATTGTGTTGGTGCCTAAACCGGATGGGAGCTGGCGATTTTGTAACGATTTTCGTCAGTTGAACAAAGTTACAAAATTTGACACCTACCCCATGCCACGTATAGATGAGTTGATCGACCGGCTGGGAACAGCCCGATACATGACGACTCTTGACCTCACAAAAGGGTATTGGCAAATTCCCCTGGCCAAGTCGGCCAAAGAGAAAACCGCATTTGTAACCCCAGACGGGGCGTTCCAATATAAGAGAATGCCGTTCGGGTTACAGAATGCGCCGGCCACATTCCAGCGGAAAATGGACCAGATGCTGAGGCCCCATCGGAAGTATGCTGCGGCTTACCTGGATGACGTAATTGTCCATAGCACAGATTGGGCCTCACATCTGCCAAAAGTGCAAGCAGTCCTGGACTCTGTTCGGGAAGCGGGGTTTACGGCTAACCCCAAGAAGTGTACCATTGGGCAGGAGGAGGCCAAATATCTTGGGTACACCATTGGCAGGGGAGTAATAAAACCCCAACTCAACAAAGTCGAGGCCATCCAGAGTTGGCCACGTCCCAACAGCAAGAAGCAGGTACGAGCCTTTCTGGGAATCGCGGGTTATTATCGGCGCTTCATTCCCCACTTTGCTTCTAAGGCTGTGCCCCTAACCAACCTGACGAAAGGGAAAGGGTCGGTCATGATTAAATGGACCCCCGAGGCTGAGGCAGCATTCCAATTCTTGAAACAAGCCTTATGTAGCCAGCCAGTGTTGTACTCACCCGACTTCTCTAAAGACTTTGTCGTACAAAGTGATGCGTCAGATGTGGGGTTAGGAGCAGTATTGTCCCAGGTCTGGAACGGGGAAGAGCACCCAGTCATTTACCTCAGCAGGAAGTTGAAGTCCCATGAGGTAAATTACGCCACGGTTGAAAAGGAGTGTTTAGCGGTGAAGTGGGCTCTAGATTCCCTTCGGTACTATCTGCTAGGTAGGCACTTTGACATGGTTACGGATCACGCTCCGTTAAAGTGGATGGCTCAAAACAAGGAGACAAATAGAAGAGTGAATAGGTGGTTCCTGGCCCTACAGGAATTCAACTTCACAGTAAAGCATCGCCCTGGCGTTCAAATGGGGAATGTGGATGCTTTGTCTCGAGTACATGAATGCCTGATTGCTGGTGTTCCAACCCCAAGGTTAAAACAAGAGGGGGGGGTATGTGACAGCAGGAAGGTAAAGTCACCTGGTTGCATCCAGGGGGGTAGATATATTTCTCCCAGATTCAGGCTTTATGCCGACTTATACAACTAGGGAGTTGATGAAGCCCAGCTGAGGCTAGTGGGCTCATGAATGACTCATACCTCTAGGGAGAGTGCTGGGCGTCGTGAGGCAGGGAGTTGATGAGACCAGCTGAAGCCTGTCAGTTCGTTTAAGGCCTCTATAAAAACTCCCAGATTCATTAGGTGTTTGCTCATGCCTGGAACCAGACCTGTGTGGACTGTCTAGGGAGAGTGAACCCCTGTGCGGTGAGGCAAAGCCTGTGTGGCTATTTGTGTGGACTTTTACTAAACCAGGGACTTAGGGACTAGGACAGCACCAGGCTGATCCCAGTTGTTAGTTTAGGAAACCTGCATGTTTAGTCAGAGGTCAAACTGACCAGGATTTATTTTGTTTCTTTTTGGCTTTGCTGTGTTTTGTCACTGTACATAGAGAAATAAACCGCACCTTTTGATTTTGAAAACCACAACCTCCGTCTGCTGGCCCTGTTTTTGTGTGGGGAGCCCAACCAGGGGGTCACACACACCCGCTACCGAGTTAACCCCCTCACAGTGCCAATAACTGAAAATTGATCACACCTGATGTACTGACGGCCTATCTCATTTCTTGACATACTAACAAGCCAGGAAAGTACAAATACCCCCCAAATTACCCCTTTTTGGAAAGTAGACATTCCAAGGTATTTAGTAAAGGCATGGTGATTTTTTTTAAGTTGTCATTTTTTTACACAATTCTTTGCAAAATAAAGTTTATTTTTTATTTTTTCACAAAATTGTCATATTAACAGGTTATTTGTCACACACAGCATATGTATACCACAAATTACACCCCAAAATGCATTCTGCTACTCCTCATTAGTATGGTGATACCACATGTGTGAGACTTTTACACAGCCTGGCCACATACAGAGGCCCAACATGCAGGGAGCACCATCAGGCGTTCTAGGAGCAAAAATTACACATATCATTTCATGACTACCTCTTGGAGCACCAGGACAATGGAAATGGCCAAAAAAATACCCCATTTTGGAAAGTAAACACCCCAAAGTATATTTTACGAGGCATACTGAGTCTTTTGAACATGTCATTTTTTTCCACAAGTTTTTGGAAAATGTGGAAAGAAATCAAACGCATTTATTTTTTACAAAAAGCTGTCCATTTATACAATATTTTTAACACATAGCATGTACATAGTAAAAATTCCCCCTAAAAATATATTCTGCTACTCCTCCTGAGTTTGGCGATACCACATGTGTGAGACTTTTACACAGCCTGGCCACATACAGAACCCAACGTGCAGGGAGTACTGTCAGGTGTTCTAGGGGCATGAATGTCAAATTTTATTTGACTACCTATTACACTTTTGTGAGGCACTGTAGTGGCACTGATGGGCACTGTAGTGGCGTGGATGTGGCACGGATGAGAACTGATGTGGCATGGATGAGGCATAAATGAGCCATGGATGGGAATGGATGAGCGATGGATGAGCATGAATGAGCCATGGATGGGGATGGATGATCTGTGGATGGGGATAGCTGAGCCGTGAATGTGGATGGATGAGTTGGATGGGGATGGCAGAGCTGTGGATGGGGATGACAGAGCCGTGGATGGGAATGGATGAGCCGTGGATGGGGATGGCTAAGCTGTGGATGGGGATGGCTGAGCATGGATGGGGAGGGTTGAGCATGGATGGGGATGGCTGAGTATGGATGGGGATGGCTGAGCATGGATGGGGATGGCTGAGCATGGATAGGGATGGCTGAGGATGGCTGAGTATGAATGAGGATGGCTGAGCATGGATGGGGATTGCTGCGCATGGCTGTGTATGGATGCATAGGACAGAAAGTAATGGGAAAACAAACTTTTACAGATGATATCAGAACAAGGAGTGAGAGAAAATCTTTCAATGGAGAATGAAATTCTTCTTACTTTTGAGGCTGTATTATTTGCATTTTTACTTGATGAGTTTCCCATTGAAATCCATATACCGTATACGCCTTAAAATGCATTCCATAAATTGTGCGTTGGCAAGCATCATGATGGACATTAATGCATTGTGACGTACGTCAACGTACGCTGATGCGCACTTACAGTATGTCCATTATGATGCGTGTTGACTTTCAATACAGCATACTTTGGAATAAAAATGTGAGTCATAGTACGATAGTGTGCATCGTTGCACAATAATATGCAATTTGATAAGGTTTTTATTGATTTCAATAGAAAGCACATCAAGAGGTAAAAACACAGGTGTGAATTTAGCTCTAAGCTTATAATACAGTGCAATCTGGTTGTATAACCACTTTACTGTATTCAAAACAGCACACAAAAAATACATTTCAGCTAGATTTCCACACTGGGCTAGTTTGCATGGCGAATTGCTCTTCAGAAGGCATTTTACATGTGGTGGGGAGGCATTATGTTTTTTTCAGTGGCGGCTGGTGCTTATTATTTTGGGTAAGGGGAAATAAACCTGCATCCACCACGCGGGAGACGGGCGGCGGCGATCAGTGACCCCTGCGGGAGTAGGATGGTGGTGATTAGTGACCCCCCACGGGAGATGGACGGAGGCAATCAGTCGTCCGTCCCCCCGCGCGCATGTGGGAGACGGACAGCAACGATCAGTCGTTCCCCGCCTGCGCGGGACAGGGAAGGCGGTGATCAGTGGCCTTACCTTAAGAGGCTGATACCGATGCTGCTCCTTGCTCCAGGGAAGAGCCGGGGCCGTTGCTTCTCCTCCCGGACAAATAGGAAGTGGGTCCTCCTGGGACTCGATTGGCCGGGTGCCCTAAGACTCCTTGGCCAATCGAGTCACAGGACCCGCTTCCTGATTGGCCAGGAGGAGAATCAGGAAGACAATAGTGAATATTAACTCGCTATTGTCACACAACTGGGTGGGCTCAGGGCGCAGTGCTCTGCGCCCCGAGCCCACCCTTTTTTAAGCCAATTAGAGCCTCGGGCACTAATCATGTGCTTTAGGATTAGGGGGCAGTGCCCCTGCGCCTCTAATGGACGGGCTGCCACAGGAACCGACAAAATCCTCCACCACTGTGCGCATTGCCCATGGTCAAGGATGGTTGTAGTGCGGCCCCATTTAGATGAAAGGGTCGTGTCCGAGCGGCAGTACCTCCTGGCAAATGTGACAGGGGGTTTCATTCTTGCTGCGGATGTATACCTCCCTCCCTCCATGTGCTGTCAAAAATGCTACATGCATAATTTTTGGTGCATTAAGGCCCCTTTCACACAGGCGGACCGTATGTCCGTTTTTCACCCATCCGTTTTCGGATGAAAAACGGACATACATGTATCCCTATGGGATAGCGGGTGTCAGCAGATGAACATCCGCTGACACCCGATCTCACCCGTGTCCGCTATGCTCCGTTTTTCAGGATAGAAAAATTTCTATTTTTCTATCTGTCTGCGGAGAGGATCGGATGAACACGGACAGACGGTCCGTGTTCATCCGATCCCCCATAGGGGAGAGCGGAGATCTGACAGGATGGTCCCTGCACAGTGTGCGGGGACCGCCCAGTCATCCACCGGCTCAGCGGGGATCAACTGAGCGATCCCCGCTGAGCAAGCGGAGGTTCACGGGGCGGATCATGACTGATCCGTCCCGTGTGAAAGGGGCCTTAGGTGTGTTAGGCAACCAATCCAAATGATGTTAATGTGCAGCATGGTGCGATGACACTAGAGCAATAGTGAGAATGGGCCATTCGTCTCTAACCAGGAATAAGTATGGAGATAGAAACTTCTGACTTTCATGTTCAGCAGACTTGTTTTGTATAAGTGACTCAGAATATTGAAGCCTGAGGGTCAGTATGTCAGCGGGGCAGCTAGCCTTTCAGATAAAGGTGACAGCCTCCATATTAATTTTATTAAAGTCGAACTTTAGAGCTGACCTCCGGCTAGATATAAAATACACATTTTAATGCAAGCAATGAAAGTACCTGAAAAAATATATAAATCTTACGAGCTACTCTAGAGCAACCTGAGACTGTAATCAGTGTCAGGGGTAAAGTAACCCGAGGTTACAACCTAGCGTCATGTGTGGTATAACATTTCCTGTGAAACAAAGTGCAAATTCACAGCTACTAATCATTGATCACAATCCCATAATCTGTGAAAACATATATACAAAAAACAAAAAAATGCTGCGCTGTGTGATACTGAACTTTACAAATGCAAAGATAGTGCCATAAACAAAGAAAATCAATATTGCTAAAAAATGTAACTATGAACATAAAAAAACTTTTTTTTGTCTAACAAGCAAGCTCACAGTGAAAGAAATGTAGTATTATTCCTTGATATCAAGTGTCCAAAAAAAAAAATTCTCCTAATTTTCATCAATCCACAGAGACAAAAGTGCAAATTGGGGTATTCTAAGTATTACTGTCCAAAAAGTGACTCTAGTGATTATATTCCTTATCAGAAGAGGGTGACTTCACACACGTGCTCCCCCCCCCCCACGTGAATGCGCTCACCTCCAACAGTGTGCACACTTAAGTTTGGTCCACATAAGCAGTTGAACCACTCCTGGTCCACATCCAAGTTTTTGAATGAAAGTACCTGAATTTAATTTAATATCAGCCTCTTGCACTTCCCCGTAAAGCAGCAAAGGAGGGGCAGACTTTGGAGCCAATCCTTAGTTCAGCATATTCTGAAAAGAAGAATGCTAATAGGAATGGAGAGCAGAGGGGTGACCCCATCATTCTTTGGCTGCTCTTAAACTGCCAGGTCATAAGGATGTGGATGGAGAGAGGCCCCCACTTTTTTCCTTAACTGTAAGCCTAGTACATATTGACCCAGCAGGCTGGGTCAGAAAAAAAACTGACAAGGTCCCTGTACTGACTATGCAATGTTAGTACAGCAATCGGATGCTGATTGGGTGCTGTTTTTCCAGCATGCCCGTTCCACAGAAACCGGACGTTTGGCTGCTGTACACACAGGGCAAATGTCGGCTGATTTCTGTTGAACTGGCTGATACCACCCGATATTTGGCCCGTGTGTACCAGGCTTTAGTGGTATCTTGCACCTGGCTGTGCTCGGTGGCAGGGCTATGGACAGGCATTTTTTAGCAGGTCATACGGCTCCTTTACAGTGCCTTGAAAAAGTATTCATACATAACCCTTGAAATTTTTCACATTTTGTCATGTTACAACCAAAAATGTCAATGTATTTTATTGGTATTTTGGCACATAATTGTGAAGTGGAAGGAAAATGATAAATGTGTTTTTACAAATAAATATGTGAAAAGTGTGGCGTACATTTGTATTCAGCCCCCCTGAGTCAATACTTTGTAGAACCTCCTTTCACTGCAATTACAGCCGCAGGTCTTTTCGGGGATGTTTCTACCAGCTTTGCACATCTAGAGAGTCAAGCCTCGTACACACGACCGAGTTTCTCGGCAAGAACCAGCAAGAAACTTGCTGGCAGAGCTTTCTTGCAGAGTAAATCGGTCGTGTGTACACGGCTTTCAGTTTTCTCGTCAAGAAAACTGGCAAGAATATCGACGAGAAAAATAGAGAACCTGCTCTCTATTTTCTCGTTGAGATTCTCGTCGGCATGTTTCTCGACTAAAAAAGTGTGTGTGTGTGTGCACACTTACCTGTCGCCGTGGAAACCCGCGCATGCTCAAAATGACTTTGACGCATGCGCGGTAGCTTCCTAGGCATAGGTAGGGTGTAGCAAGATGGCGGCGACAGCATCGAATGTGACGAGCGCACGCTCGTTGTAGTCGATGACGTCACCGCGTTCGCTCCATTCAAAGAACCGCGGGTTCTTTCAATCGAGCATGTGTACACTCGGCCTGGACAAGTTTCTTGTCCAAGAATCTCGTCAGGAAAAACGACGAGTTTTTTCCTGACGAGATTCTCGGTCGTGTGTACGAGGCTTGACATTTTTGCCCATTCTTTGCAAAATAGCTCAAGCTCTGTCAGATTGGATGGAGAGCGTCTATTAACAGCAATTTTCAAGTCTTGCTACAGATTCTCAATTGGATTTAGGTCCGGACTTTGATTGGGCCATTCTAACACATAAATATGCTTTGATCTAAACCATTCCATTGTAGCTCTGGCTGTATATTTAGGGTCATTGTCCTGCTGGAAGGTGAACCTCCGCCCCAGTCTCAAGTCTTTTGCAGACTCTTAAGCCCTGTACACACGATCGGATTTCCGATGGCATAAAATCCGATGGATTTTTCCATCGGATTTCCGATGAAGCTGACTTTCATCAGTCTTGCCTACACACTGTGATGTAAAACACTCCGACGAGCCGAGAAAAATTAAGTTCAATGCTTCTGAGCATGCATCAACTTGATTCTGAGCATGCGTGGGTTTTTTCTCCGATGGAGTTCCACACAGACGATCGGAATTTGCTATAGTTTTTTTTTCCATCGAAAAAATTAAAAACATGTTCTATTTTTAATCACTGATGGAATGGAAAAAAGACAGATGGGGCCCACACACGATCGGTTTGTCCGATGAAAAAAGTCCATCGGACTGTTTTCATCTGTAAAATCGATCGTGTGTACAGGGCTTAACAGGTTTTCTTCTAAGAGTGCCCTGTATTTGGCTTCATCCATCTATCCATCAACTCTGACCAGCTTTCCTGTCCCTGCTGAAGAAAAGCATCGCCACAACATGCTGCTGCCACCACCATGTTTTACAGTGGGGATGGTGTGTTCAGGGTGATGTGCATAGTTTTTTGCCACACATTTTGCTTTTAGGCCAAAAAGTTTAATTTGGTCTTATTTGACCAGAGCACCTTCTTCCACATGTTTGCTGTGTCCCCCACATGGATTCTCGCAAACTGCAAACAGGACTTCTTATGGCTTTCTTTCAACAATGGCTTTCCTCTTGTCACTCTTCCATAAAGGACAGATTTGTGGAGGGCACGACTAATAGTTGTCCTGTGGACAGATTCTCCCACCTGAGCTGTGGATCTCTGCAGCTCCTCCAGAGTTACCATGGGCCTCTTGGCTGCTTCTCTGATAAATGCTCTCCTTGCCCAGCCTGTCAGTTTAGGTGGACGGCCATGTCTTGGTAGGTTTGCAGTTGTGCCATACTCTTTCCATTTTCTGATGATGGATTGAACAGTGCTCCGTGAGATGTTCAATGCTTGGAATAGTTGTAATAACCTAACCCTGCTTTAAACTTGTCCACAACTTTATCCCTGACCTGTCTGGTGTATTCCTTGGCCTTCATGATGCTGTTTGTTCACTAAGCTTCTCTAACAAACCTCTGAGGGCTTCACAGAACAGCTGTATTTATACTGAGTTTAAATTACACACAGGTGGACTCTCTTTACTAATTAGGGGACTTCTGAAGGCAATTGGTCCAACTAGATTTTATTTAGGGGTATCAGATTAAAGGAGGCCGAATACAAATGCAAGCCACACTTTTCACATATTTATTTGTAAAAATAATTGAAAGCCATATATTATTTTCCTTCCACTTCACAATTATGTGCCACTTTGTGTTGGTCTATCACATAAAGTTACAATAAAATACATTTATGTTTTTGGTTGTAACATGACAAACTGCGGAAAATTTCAAGGGGTATGAATACTTTTTCAAGGCACTGTATATGTATTTCATCTGTGTATTTAGCAGCTTGCCTGGAGTTCAGCTTTAGAATAAACCTGCCATAAGACAAGTTAAAGGGTTGCCATTTTTGCCCACTTTGAAAATTCTAGTTACTCAGCTGCTTTGTACCCCCTCCTGAATTTGATATTTGGAGTCACTAAGGCTACTTTCACACTGAGGCACTGGATGCGCTGGCGGTATAGCGGCGCTATTTTTAGCGACGCTATACCGTCGTTTTTACCGCGATTTGCGGGCGCTAGCGGGGTGATTTTAACCCCCGCTAGCGGCCGAAAAAGGGTTAAAAACACCCGCAATAACGCCTCTTTGCGGCGTTTTGTGGGCGTTTTGGAGGCGCTACCCCATTGATTTCAATGGGCAGGGGCGCTATAGGAGCGGTATTTTTACCGCTCCTATCGCGCCTCAAAGATGCGGCTTGCAGGAGTTTTTTGACCCTCCTGCAAGCGCAACGCTCCAGTGTGAAAGCCCTCGGGCTTTCACATTGGATACAATTGAGCGGCTTTTTTGGGGCGCATTGCAGGCGCTATTTTTAGCGCAATTGCGCCTGCAAAGTGCCTCAGTGTGAAAGGGGCCTAACTTGAAACGAGTCTGCAGATCAGTCAGAGTAAAGTCATAAGTCCTTATCTGCATACCTGTTTTGGATCAGTGACTTTAAAGCTGGGTTCACAATTTTGCGATGTTAGACATTGCATGTGATTTGCAACGCACTGCTGTGCAGATCACATGTGATGTCTGTGTAGGGTTGCCACCTGTCCGGGATTCACCCGGACAGTTTGGGTTTGGAATCATGTGTCCGGGTTTCCAACTGCCCGAAACCCGGACACATTATTCAGACTGGACTATGGCCTCCCAGCAGGGTTCCTGGCTCCAGCTGTCTAAGCTGAGAGTGTCTGTTACACTCTCTTTCACACTCTCCATAGCCAGCGCTAACAATCCCCCCCACTCGATTTTCTCCTCTTCCCCCCACCCACCCCTCTGTGTCTGCTCACACTTCAATCCCTGGCACTGTACCTCAGAAAAGGAAAGTGGGGGCCAGAAATTTGAAGTCCAGCAGCCTCAGATACATCTGGATGAGAGGTGCTGACTGCCAAGGGGTGAGTGAGCTCACCATCCATCCCAGTCTGTGAATGTCTCCCCCCTTCTCTCTCCTACCTCTGAGTGAGTACACTAAGGTAAATCAGGGTTCTCAGAGCACCCCTTACCTCAGAGTTCTCCTTTACACCAGAGGCCAGATTCTTTGCATCAGAATTCTTAGTGTTTACCCTTAAATCAGGGTTCCCAAAGCATCCCTTATGTTAGCGTCCCCGGAGTTCTCCCTTACATCAGAGTCCCCCCTTACAGTGTAAGGGAACTCTGCAGATTCAGATGTAAAATGGGAACTCTGCAGATTCAGATGTAAAAGGGGAACTCTGCGGATTCAGATGTAAAAGGGGAACTCTGCAGATTCAGATATAAAAGGGGAACTCTGCGGATTCAGATATAAAAAGGGAACTCTGCGGATTCAGATATAAAAAGGAAACTCTGCAGATTCAGATATAAAAGGGGAACTCTACTGATTTAGATATAAAAGCGGAACTCTGCGGATTCAGATATAAAAGGGGAACTCTGTTGTGGACTGATGTAAAGGGGGACTTATGTGATTAACTTTAAATGATTAGAAATGTTATTTAATTGCAAAATATATATATAGTGTATACTATAAAAAAATTGCTGTGCGCTGCTAAAGTGTTCGGGATTGACTTGAAGAAAAGGTGGCAACCCTATGTCTGTGCGATGCAAATTCAGATTGTATGGCTGAATTTGCATTGCATTCGCACCAAATTGGTGCAGGACCTATTTTTTTGTGCGCACTGGAATCGGATTGCATGGGTGTTCACACCTATGTGATCCGATTCCTGCACCATTAGGCAGTTCGCACTGCTATCTGTGAACGGATCTAGGGGTGTTATTAACTTTGCATTCACACCCGCAGCAGTTTGCAGATGTCAGTGTGAACCCCCAGCATGTGATGCAGAATTCTGCACTGGAATCGCGCTGGTTCCCGCATATATGTGAACCGGGACTTACTGTGGTAGCAGTGGCGTCGGCATGAAAGCCAGGCAACTAGCATTTTCAGAAGAAACTAGTAATAGCAAAACTTGGAACAGGTTTCCTTTGATATTATATATATATATATATATATATATATATAAATATAAATATATATGATGATGATGATTTGTGACCTGAATTAGATTACTGTGACCTGTTGCTATGGACTTATGAAGTTTTGCTCTTCTGCTCAAAGAGCTCATTGGTTGTCATAATTCTTCAGTTTGAGCCCAGCAGTGTGTGTTATATTCAGAAAAAACTCCCAGTAAAGTACCATCTGTCTTTGGCTCTTCATCTCCAAACTGGGACAATCCAGGATGAATCTGGATTTGTACTGATCTGCTAACTTATAGCTGACCATTAAAGAAATGGATGTGAAAATCTTTAAATATCCAATCTGTCTTTGATGCATGACTTTAAGAAATTTGGGCAAACTTCTACTGTATGTACTGGCTGGCTCATGTTTCGAAAAAAAAATTATTATTTTTTATTTTTTTATTTTTTAGGCCCATTCAAACTAATGCTTTATGTTAAAAAAAGAGTTACAGCAATGCATCCTAATGAACAGACTTTTAAAATGGTGCGCTGAGGCGCTATTAGTAATCTTCTATGGTAGTTCACTGCATTAGAGCCCCATGTTCATTTGTTTGTGTTAGCGTCCACTGCCAACCCACTCGAAAAATGGGCTGCCTTAACACATGCAAATGCACTACATTAACGCAACAAATAGCAATATAGTGATAAAAAATGTGCAAAGCAAGTCTCCCAACGAAAGTGCATATGTACATTTGTTCTGTTTAAAAACTAATGCTATTGGATTATTTCCTGTGCTGGACAAATGCTTTTTATTTAAAACAGAAAATATGACAATCGGCCACTAGATGGTGCTGAGTATCACGGACCTTTAAAAGAGAAGCCCCCCCAAAAAAAACTAGACTTTTAATGTTGTAAAAAAAAAGCTTTTAAAAACTGCAATTACCTCAACCCCCACCCCCCAACCCCCCATTGCTTTCCCAATGCTCAATCCAGAATTGTTGGCCAGAAGTAGGTCCTTTCTCATCATTAGATGCCACCACGTTTCCCAGTTACTTGATGATCAGTGTCATTCATCCTACATCCTCTGGGCTCAGGCTGTGATGGACACATCCCATGGGGTACAACACCACTACACAACTTTACTAAGCCTTGACTCAGACTATTACATCACAGAACGTCGGTCACCATCATTACATGTGCCCCCTGGTGCAGGAGTAAGGACTGCCTACCACCACTGCGGAAGAAGATGAGCAATGGGGAGCGGGCACAGTTTCAGCCTAGGAGCGTTTAGTACAGCAAGTTCATAGCATAAAACAGACAAAACTTCTGCTCGTCCAAGTCACCAAAACTAAGTCAGCTTCTGACTAAAGTGTCCCTTATACAGGCAGTACTTGTACCTTTTTAGTATTCTGTCAGCACTCAGCCTTTTACACAGCATCAGGCTTCCACAGTAGGGAGACCACTGAGCATCAGTCAGCTCATGTTCAGGCCTGCACAGACTGAGAGTAACCACAAAGTTTGGCAACCAGGTAAGATATGGACCTAAGAATGGAGGCCTTATCCCACCAAAATCTCTACAAAGTCTCCGAGCTCCAGGAGCTGGACTGGAATGTATTTAGATTCTGAGAAAATAAAATGTTGGTTTCTCATGAGACACAAATCCTGAAGCCCCTCACCAAAAATATGTGGGGGGGGTGGGGAGCAGTAGTGGGGGTGGGGGCTAGGGTGACCACGTGTCCCGGATTTCCCGGGACAGTCCCGCATTTTGCAGGTCTGTCCCGGGCACATTAATTCCAGGACAATACAGTATCCCGGAATGAAACTGACAGAGCCACCCCCCAGGCCAATCTGATGCCCCCGAAAAAAGGCCGCCACATCAACGCTTTACTCACTGACAGTACTTGTCCTGGCTGGGAATGCCTGGAGGAGCACAATCCCGCCCCCTGCTTGTGATTTGGAGAAATCATAAATCCCACCTTTTTTGTGTTCAATCACTGTGCTGTAATTCGATACATCACAAGCTGACTTTTGGGAAGGGAGGGTGTCCCTGAATGGTAGTTTGGAAATGTGGTCACCCTACTGGGGGCATTTTCAGAAGTTAGAGTTCCGTTTTGAACTCCAGACCCCACTGATGTCCTCTCAGTCAAACTAAAAGATGCAAGTACAGCATAAGGTCTATAACTGCACTCTCAGGTTATAGGTTTGCAAGTGTTCTTGTATGAGTTGTAAGCCTATGCATGTATGTATGTGGGCTTACATCTGTC
This sequence comes from Rana muscosa, assembly GCA_029206835.1. NCBI lineage: Eukaryota > Metazoa > Chordata > Amphibia > Anura > Ranidae > Rana > Rana muscosa. The sequence goes on from CM055118.1 coordinate 287,937,262, forward strand.
TATAGAGAACATTGAACAGGCTGCAGAGCAATCGCTACACTGGGGCATGAAAGGCACAACTGCACGGTTGCTGTAGTTGCAGATTCCTATGTAACACTATAGAAAATCTAAAGCGCAAGAATAACCTGCCCTGTGTTGCTAAGAAAAAAATGGAGCAGCACAGGCAGTGATCCCTACATCAAAGAGCAAATAGGAGGTAAGCTTATACTGTACATCAGGTTTAGAGCAAATTTCAAGACATAATAAATAAAAAAAGATATGCAATATATATTTTTAAATATGTGCAATTTCTTTGTTTTATCAATTTAATGACAAGCAAGTATAGAAAAATACTCTAAGCTCTCAGTCTGCAGAACAAGGAGAAAAAAGTCTCAGTGCCACTGCACAACATACAAGCCCAGTATGTAGTAGGTGGTAACAGCCTCAGCCTAACTCCATCCAGGACATCGCCCCCAACATGTTTCTCCCCACCCACGGGGCTTAGCCATGGATAACTAAGCCCTGTGGGTGGGGGGAAAACATGTTGGGGGTGTGGCCTGGATCGAGTTAGGCTAAGGCAGTTATGACCAATTTCACGCTGGGTTTGTGCGGTGTGCGTTGGCTGAAGCATTTTTCTCCTTGTTCTGCGGATCACATGGAGTCAGGGCAGAAGCTTAGCCTGACTTGCACCCTCAGTGGAATACACTGAATGGGGAACATAGATGCTGGAGCGAAGACCCTAAAGTCAGTTTAGGTTCAGGGCCTTCTTTAACAGAGGGGAAAGGGGCAGCTGCCCCGGGCCCAGTCAATGTTGTGGGGCCCAAATCAGCTGAGCTGCCCCTTGAACCTGCACTGTGTTGTCTGCAAATAGTTGACAATTGAATTTGGCTATCACTGGGGCACTATTGATTGGTTGGGTGTTATGTATGCAGCCTGTGCGGAAAATGGCCAGCTTGGTAAGGTAAACCTTGTCCAGGGAGAGCGCCTGTCAGTCCTGGAACAGTCACACTGACCCCTTTCTCTAACTATATCTGACAAGCTGCAGAACATTGGCCTGCTGAAGAATTTCTTCACCAAATTGTTCGACGGGGTGTGCCTGGTGTTTGCCTGACACCCTCTGGACACTATCAAGGTAACACTGCTGGAGGGGGAGGGGGAGCAATGCAGGGGTCTGTGGAGAGAAGGGGAGGGGTCCCGTGTAAGGATGGGGGTAGTATTGGGATGGGGTCCTGTGTAATGAAGGGGGTGATATGGGGGAGGGTTCCTATGTGATGATGGGGGTAGTATGGGAGAGGGGGTCCTGTGTAATGATGGGATTAGTATGGGGGAAGGGATCATGTCTAATAATGGGGGTAGTATGGGGATGGGGTCCTGTGTAATGATGGGGTTAGTATGGGAAAGGGTTCCTATGTGATGATGGGGGTAGTATGGGGAGGGGATCCTGTGTAATGATGGGATTAGTATGGGGGAGGGGATCATGTGTAATAATGGGGGTAGTATGGGGATGGGGTCCTGTGTAATGATGGGGGTAATATGGAGAAGGGGTCCTGTGTAAGGTTAAGGGTAGTATGGGAAAGGGGTCCTGTGTAATGATGGGATTAGTATGGGGGGGTCATGTGTAATAATGGGGGTAGTATGGGGATGGGGTCCTGTGTAATGATATGGGTAGTATGGAGAAGGGGTCCTGAGTAAGGTTAAGGGTAGTATGGGGAAGGGTTCTTATATGATGATGGGGGTAGTATGGGAAAGGGGTCCTGTGTAATGATGGGGGTAGTATCGTGAGGGGTTCCAGTCTAATGATGGGGGTAGTATGGGGAAGGGTTCCTATGTAATGATGGCGGTAGTATGAGAAAGGGGGTCCTGTGTAATGATGGGATTAGTATGGGGCAGGGGGTCATGTCTAATAATGGGGGTAGTATGGGGATGAGGTCCTATGTAATGATGGGGGTAGTATGGGGAAGGGTTCCTATGTGATGATGGGGGTAGTATGGAGGAGGGGGTCTTGTGTAATGATGGGATTAGTATGGGGGAGGGGATCATGTGTAATAATGGGGGTAGTATGGGGATGGGGTCCTGTGTAATGATGGGGGTAGTATGTAAAATGGGTCCTGTGTAAGGTTAAGGGTAGTATGGGAAAGGGGTCCTGTGTAATGATGGGGGTAGTAAGGTGAGGGGTTCCAGTCTAATGATGGGGATAGTATGGGGGAGGGAGGCCTGTGTAATGATGGATGTAGTATTGGGAAGGGAGTCCTGTGTAATGATGGGGGTAGTATGTGGAAGGGGGTCCTATGTAATGTGTGAGTGAAATTGCATGGGGGGGGCAAGAAAAGGGGTCCAATCAATATTAAAAACGGCCCTGTTTAGGGTCATAGCAAGCTTTTATTCTAGGTACGGGTCCGTATGTGAGCATTTTCGGGGTGCAGTAGCCCATTTATTTGAATGGGCTGTTGTACCTGCGGGAAATGTGGGGGAAAAAAGTCCCCAACCTTTTTTTAAAATGCAGCTGCACAGAACCACATGGTACTGCAGCACCATGCATTTTTGTGCAGGTGAAAAAACATCACATTTTACGATACATGGGGTGGCATTAAGAATTCTTTTCACCCCAGTGTATCTGCAAACGAGCAGCATGTTTTAGAACAAATAGGTAGGAAAAGGAAAACCGCGCTAGACTGTTAGCAAAATGTAGGCAGCAGCTTAAAGTGGGATACACACATAGCAATTATAAATAAAGGTAGAAAGCTGTGCCAATAAACCAATTAGACATAAAAATGGCATAAAAAAGACATAATGAAAGGTATAATTGACATCAGCCCAAGATTTGATGTTGCACAAAAATTAATATTGACCAATTACCACATGAGCTCATATCTTAAATCAATAATGTAGTTCATAGACTATATATTAAGCAGAACAAAATGAAGTCCTGTTATTCAATCAAATCTCCCTGAGCGACACCCAAGTGATTCACACAATTGCAAGTGCCCACCACCCTAATAAATGGCAGCTTAACCAAAAGGCAAGCACAAAGAGCATTCGGCTGTAACCCAGCCAGGGCCTTTGGCTTGCACGCAGAGTGGAAAACACCAGGATTGAACCAGGAAGCGGAGGGACCAGCTGGATATCCCTCACCGTGTCATAGATGTCCGTGACAATAGGTTGGATAACTGCTAGCAGCTTCAGTAAAGTGTCCCGATCACCGGAATGACCAGCTGGATATCCCTCACCGTGTCATAGATGTCCGTGACAATAGGTTGGATAACTGCTAGCAGCTTCAGTAAAGTGTCCCGATCACTGGCCGACTCCTCTGCTCGTGTTCAGACCAGCCACTCAGCCAGGCTGTACTGAAGCTGCTAGCAGTTATCTAACCTATTGTCACCGACATCTATGACACAGTGAGGGATATCCAGCTGGTCATTCCGCTTCCTGGTTCAATCCTGGTGTTTTCCACTCTGCGTGCAAGCCAAAGGCCGTGGCTGGGTTACAGCCAAATGCTCTTTGTGCTTGCCTTTTGGTAAGCAGCCATTTATTACGGTGGTGGGCACTTGCAATTGTGTAAATCACTTGGGTGTCGCTCAGGGAGATTTGATTAAATAACAGGACTTCATTTTGTTCCACTTAATATATAGTCTATGAACTTTGATTGGACATTATTGATTTAAGATATGGGCTCATGTGGTAATTGATCAATATTAATTTTTTGTGCAACATCAAATCTTGGGCTGATGTCAATTATACCTTTCATTATGTATTTTTTATGCCATTTTTATGTCTATTTGGTTTATTGGCGCAGCTTTCTACCTTTGTTTTTAGAGCAGCATGTTTTTCCCGGCGGGTCAGGAACGTGCACAATTATGCACTTGTTCATACCTTCACATTTGTGAAACAAGCCTTAAAGTGAATGTAAAGTCTCATTTTTTTTCTATAAATATTACAAACATGTTATACTTACCTGCTCTATACAGTTGGTTTTCCACAGAGCAGCCCAGATCCTCCTCTTCTCGGGTCACTCTGCGGTGCTTCTGGCCCCTCCCTCATGTTGAGTGCCCCTAAATCAAGCAGCTTGCTATGGGGGCACCCGAGCCGAGCCACAGCTCCCTGTGTCCATTCAGCCACAGAGCCACGGCCAGCCCCGACCCCTTTCTCTCCTCATTGGCTGACTGACTTAGATTATCTTTGAATCCAATGGCGCCACACTGTCATCTCAGACAATGAGGAGGGGAGTCCCGGGCAGCCGAGACACTGCTGCAACATTGTTGGATCTAGATGGGGCTTAGGTAAGTTTTAGAGAGGCTGAGGGGGACTGCTGCACACAGAAGTTTTTTTTTTAGCATTCTATGCATTAAGATTAGGGATGAGCCGAACACCCCCCGGTTCGGTTCGCGGCAGAACATGCGAACGGACCGAAAGTTCGTGCGAACATTCAAACACCGTTAAAGTCTATGGGACCCGAACGTGAAAAATCAAAAGTGCTAATTTTAAAGGCTAATATGCAAGTTATTGTCATAAAAAGTGTTTGGGGACCCGGGTCCTGCCCCAGGGGACATGTATCAATGCAAAAGAAAGGCTGAAGGGCATAAAAATTGGGTCTTAGGCAGTGGTGGTGGTGCCACAACACTGTAACCCCTCACAGATTCTCCTTTTGGGTGCAGGAACGAGCCCTGCTGTTAAATATTAGAGCAAATATTGTAATTACATGCCCCTGTTAAACAAGGGCAGAAAAATTGGGCCTTGGTGTTGGTGGTGGTGGCACAACACTGTAAAGCCTCACAGATACTGTTGTTGAGCGCAGGAACGGGCCCTGCTGAGAAATTTTAGATCAAAAATTGTAATTATGCACCCCTGTTAAACAGGGGCAGAAAAATTGAGCCTTAGGCAGTGGTGGTGGTGCCACAACACTGCAACCTCTCACAGATACTCTAGTTGAGCTCAGGAACGAGCCCTGCTGTGAAATATTACAGCAAAAATTGTAATTACATGCCCTGTTAAACAGGGGCAGAAAAATTGGGCCTTAGGCAGTGGTAGTGGTGCCACAACAATGCAACCCCTCACAGATACTCTAGTTGAGCGCACGAACGAGCTCTGCTGTGAAATATTACAGCAAAAATTGTAATTACACGCCCCTGTTAAACAGGGGCAGAAAAATTGGGCCTTAGGCAGTGGTGGTGGTGCCCTGAAACAAAAATATTCTTAGAAGCTATCAACATGAACATTGAGGAGGAATAGGATAGTCACTCAGCATAATAGGATAGTCACTCAGCATAGGCAGTCTTCAAGGGATCCCACATCCATAGAAAAATCAATTGGTTACATCAGCATCAGGTGCTTGGTAGCTGGTGATCCAAGACTGATTCATTTTAATGAATGTGAGCCGATCAACAGAGTCTGTGGACAGGCGCACACTGTGATCTGTTACAAAGCCTCCAGCAGCACTGAATGTGCGTTCAGAAAGAATGCTGGATGCAGGATAGGCCAGTAGGTCAATTGCATATTGTGCAAGCTCTGGCCAGTGGTCCATCCTCAAGACCCAGTAACCCAGTGGATTTTCTGCTGGAAAGGTCTCCAAGTCTGATCTTACCCCTAGTTATTCCTGCACCATGTAATTCAGACGCTGGCGATGGTTGCTGGAACCGATCAGACCTTGGGGCTGTGGACTGAAGAATTGTCTGATGGCATCGGTCAGACGGCCACCTTCTTCACCGCTCTTTCTGTGACTGAACGAAGCCTCAGCAACACGTTGTCCAGCACCAGGAAATTGTAACCTCCCAGGCTCTGGAAACGCATTGCACAAACCTTTATGGAAGGCCTCCCGAGGGTCCTTTTGCAGGCTTTGAAGGATCAGGGAGGCCATGCAGCGCAAGTTTGCTGAGGCATTCGATCCGGATTCCTCTGGGTCACTAAGAATCACATGATCTGCAGCCACCTCCTCCCAGCCACGTACAAGTCAATGGGTTTCTGGGGACTGAAAACGTCATGTGTGATCGACGGGCCCGCAGGAATACTATCTGGATAAAGGGGGCCTTTAGAGGTTAGGAAGTCCTCCTCTTCCTCCCACTGTTCTGCCTCAAGTGCCCTGTCCATTATTCCACGAAGCGTGTGCTCCAACAGGAATACAAGAGGGACAGTATCACTGATGCATGCACTGTCACTGCTCACCATCCTCGTGGCCTTCTCAAATGGTGACAAGACAGTTCATGCATCCTTGATCAGTAGCCACTGGCGTGGCGAAAAAAAGCCAAGCTCCCTTGACCCTGTTCTGGTGCCATACTCACACAGGTACTCATTGATGGCCCTCTGCTGCATCTGCAGCGGCTGCAGCATTGCCAACGTTGAGTTCCACCTGGTGGGCATGTCACAAATAAGGCGGTTCTTGGGCAGGTTGCATTACTTTTGAAGGTCAGCCAGCTGAGCACTGGCATTATAAGACCGGCAGAAATGACCACAGACTTAACTGGCCTGCCTCAGGAGATCCTGTAAGCCTGGGTACCTGCTCAAGATCCGCTGCACCACCAAATTCAGGATGTGAGCCAAACAGGGAACATGGGTCAAGTGTCCCTGTCGGAGGGTGGAGAGGAGGTTGGTGCCATTGTCGCATGCAACCATTCCTGGCTGAAGCTGGCATGACATCAACCACCTCTGAGTCTGCCCCTGCAGAGCTAATAGAATCTCTGCCCCAGTGGGGCTCCTGTCCCCTAAGCAGACCAACTCAAGCACCGCATGGCATCTTTTTGCCTGAGTGCTTGCGTAGCCCCTTGAACGCCTACGGAGCACCGCTGGTTCAAATCTGCAGAGGAAGAGGCCATAGAGGAAGAAGAAGAGGAGGTGGTGGAGGAAAGAGCTGTGGCAGAATCACCACTACTAGCATTTTAGAGGCGTAGTGTCGGAACAAGCTCCAACAATACTGTACCCTGTCCTGCATCCTTCCCAGCTGCCAGCAGAGTTACCCAGTGTGCCATGAAAGAAAGGTAATGTTCCTGTCCATGCCTGCTGGACCATGAGTCAGCGGTAATATGCACCTTACTGCTGACCGCCCTGTCCAACGAGGCCAAGATATTGCCATCCACATGCCGGTAGAGAGCCGGAATGGCCTTCCATGAAAACAAATGGCGTTTGGGAACCTGCCACTGAGGTACCGCACATTCCACAAATTCACAAAAGGGGGCAGAGTCTACCAGCTGAAAAAGCAGCAGTTGCAGTGCTAGCAATTTGGCCACGCTAGCATTCAGACGCTGAGCATGTGGATGGCTGGGACCGAATTTCTTTTGACGGTTTAACAACTGGGGTAGGGAAATTTTCCTGCTACAATCGGATGTTGGTGTACCACTAGCAGATTGCCCGCAAGTACTTGGGACACCCAATTCTACACCTTCATTCCTTTCAGTGCAGGTTTCTGAGAGGACTGGAGGTATAGTGGGGTTGGAGATCCCAGCTGATGAGGAGCAAGGAGAGGTCCGCCTTGTTCTTTGATGTGGGTCTTTTAAGTGCTGTTGCCAACAGACTGCATGGGAGGTCGACATATGTCTGGTCAAGCATGTGGTGTCCAAGCAGCTGCTGTTTTGGCCATGCTTGATACGCTTCAGACATATGTTGCAAACAGCAACGGTGCGATCTGCTGCACACGTGTCAAAAAAGTCCCACACCATAGAACTTTTCAAAATACGCGGGGAGTCAGCAGCGCCCTGCACATGCTTAGCTCTGCGGTGTGATGCAATAGGGTGGCTGCCCTTAAGCTGCCCCCTGGAGGGAATCCTGCCTCATTGGATATGTGCCCCCTTCTCCTCCTCCTCCTCCTCCTCCTCTCTTCTATCAGGCACACAAGTAGAGTCAGTGACCTCATCATCCCCTCCCTCCTTGTCACTGGAGCAAACTTGGCAGTATGCTGCAGCTGGGGGAACATGACTGCCAGTTTCTTGTCCTTCTTGGGCACCCCCTCTCTCTAGGCTCACGTTACTCCCTTCCTCAACCTGGGTACCATCATCGGAGCCTTCAAAACGCTGCGCATCCTCCTGCAGCATGTACCCGACACTGTGGTCGAACAGTTCGGGGGACTCCTCCGTGCATGATGGTGGGGCTTGGAGTGACTGTTGACATGGACAATGGAATAGGCCGCTTTGGCAGCTGCATTGGCAGGCAAACTAGTCTGAGCCTGGGTGATAGAGCATGAGGAAGATGAGGACGGCTTTGTTATCCATTTCACCAACTCTTCTGCATGTTTTGGCTCAATAACACGGCCAGCTGCAGTAAAAAAGGACAAGCGTGTCCCACGGCCACGTGCTGAGGATGCACCGTGTCCATGACCAGCACTGTTGACTGTAGACACAGAGCCTGCTTGCCCTCTTTTAGTGGCCTGTGAGCGTCTGCCTCTCCTTGGTGGCCTTTCTATATTTTTTGATCCTACCTCAAAGCCTCAATAGTGGTCTTTTAATATGTTGAGTGGTCTCACAGACCAATAGAGAAGCTAAGATGGTAGGAAGGGGTTTGGGCCAAGCTAGACTTCACCGTCCCATATTTCTAGATTCAACCTCATAACCTCAATAGGGGTCTTCTAATATGTTGGGTGGCCTGACAGACTAATAGAGAAGTTAAAGCGATAGAAAAGGGTTTGGGCCAAGCTAGATTTTCAACTTCCTAAATTTCTTGCTCCCACCTTATAGCCTCAATTGTGGTCTTCTAATATGTAGACTTTAATCTTTCTATATTTCTAGATGTACTGCTCGTTTTAACATGGGTATATTTTACTGAAGATATAAGGATGTTTTTCACATACGCTCCGTTTGAATTGCCCAGAATTATGACAAGTTTACTTAAATGTGGGTGCAGACTTTTTAACACTGATTTTTTTACCCATCCTTGAAGCTTTTATTTCTGTACATCCTCTTGACTTGAATTGTCTGTAATTATTTTACACCTCTTTCATCCTAACTAGCACAATTTCATAATGAAAGTTATTTTCCAAACTCATTGAAAGGAACAGCTATATGAAGGCAAAGCTTACTTTATTATTCGTAAATGTACAAGGAAATTGGCTCAATTATAATCTCTGCCCTTCAAGCCCGAAACAGAACATACAAGTAAGTAAAATTTCTCCAACAATGCATTGAATGTGTGTGTTAAATTGTGAAAGGCATTAACATTTAAATATTTTTAGCTTCCGTCAATAAACGATTTAATCCAACACTACATATGCAAAATAAACGTATTCAAAAAGTCTTTCTTCGCTGCTAAGTAAGCTTACCTTCTGTAACATCATTTTGTCTATTGCTGTCAAAGCAAAACCCAGAGTAAACCCTTTATTGTTTATAAACTGCAAGTCTGTTTAAATTTTCTGTTCTAATCAATCTTATCTAATAACACAAAAAGCAATGTCACCTATGAAAATGCATCACACACATTTGTAGCACATTTTCAGAGACGTGTCCTGGTTTTAATGGCTTGCCATTTAATTTCTTAGAATGTGAATAACCCAGAGGCACTGGTGACTTGGTGATTGCTGTGACCCCTTTTCTACATGTATTTGTGCAGCTAATGCTAATCAAGGGGCACTGGTGAAACATCATAGCCAACTGTGAATTTAAGGGGAAAATATATACAGTAAATATACAAATATAAACTATATGTTTCCTATATATAAATTAGATGTATGAATATGTATTTGCAATCTTACTGTAATATATTTCCTTTAATAAACCATAGTATACAGCGCTAATTATCTCATTTACATTTAAAAGCCCTTTGGGAAAAATGTATCCGCTTTGTCTGACAGGTGTCCCATTTCCATCTCTCCAAACCTAAATCATATAGAGGGATTTCGTTCCCGGACCCACTTAAGTACTATTAAGCAACACATTTGGTTTAGGTGGTCACCTGGTGTAGAGACCAGGACCTGAAGCAGTGGATTGAGATGCCAAGGACATTCCTTTGTGTTGCCTTCTCTGGTTTCCCCAGATTATTTTGATTGATCTTAAGGGCCACCTGGTGATTCGCCCTACCTTGCGTGCCCTGCTACAGGCTATTGAGGCCGGGTTCACACTAGTGCGACACGACATCCGTCCTACTTTGGATCCGACTTTGCCCTGCGACATGAAGCCGACATATGTCCGACTTTCAATGAACGGGGATCCGACTTGGATCCCCGCCAATATCAGGCACTGTGTTTGGTATGAATCTTGAAGGGGAACTCCAGGCCAAATTTTAAATTAAAAAAACGGCATGGGTTCCCCCTCCAGGAGCATACCAGGCCCTTGGGTCTGGTCTGGATTTGAACAGGCGCCCCTACGCCGAAAAAACGGCGTGGGGGTCGCCCCAAAATCCAAACCAGACCCTTATCCGAGCACACAACCTGGCCAGCCGCAGGGGAAGAGGGGGGGACGAGAGAGCGGCCCCCCTCCCTCCTGAACCGTACCAGGCCGCATGCCCTCAACATGGGGGGTTTGGTGCTCTGGGGCAGGGGGGGCGACCTGCGGCCCCCCCACCCCAGAGCACCCTGCCCCCATGTTGATGAGGACAGGGCCTCTTCCCGACAACCCTGGCCGTTGGTTGTCGGGGTCTGCGGGCGGGGGGCTTATCGGAATCCGGGAGCCCCCTTCAATAAGGGGGCCCCCGGGTCCCGGCCCCCCCACCCTATGTGAATGAGTATGGGGTACATCGTACCCCTACCCATTCACCTGGTGGACAAAAATTGCAATAAAAAAACACTACACAGGTTTTCAAAGTACTTTATTGCACAGCTCCGGGGGTCTTCTTCCGACTTCCGGGGGTCTTTTCCGACTTCGAGGGTCTCCGGTGTCGTCTCCGCGCTCTCCGGTTCTTTCTTCCGCCGGGCCTCCGCTAACTTCTTTTTAGCTCTCTTGCTAACAGAGGCCCGGTCTTCCCGTTGTCTCGTCCGGCTCTCCGTTGTCCTTCTGCCGGCCCCTCCACTAACTTCTTGGTAGCTCTTTCGCTAGTGGAGGGGCGCGGTCTTCCCGTCGTCGCCGTCGGCTTCTTCTTCCCTCTTCTCCTCCTCGATGTTGACGCGTCGCTTCTTCCCGCTGTAATACTGGCTCTCCGCTCCGCATTAATATAGGCTTCTCATGACGTCACAGTCACATGTTCCCATGACGTCACAGTCACATGCTCCGGGGCCATGTGCCCTGGAACATGTGACTGTGATTTCATGAGAAGCCTATATTAATGCGGAGCGGAGCGGAGAGCCAGTATTACAGCGGGAAGAAGCGACGCGTCAACATCGAGGAGGAGAAGAGGGAAGAAGAAGCCGACGGCGACAGCGACGGGAAGACCGACCCCTCCACTAGCGAAAGAGCTAAAAAGAAGTTAGTGGAGGGGCCGGCAGAAGGACAACGGAGAGCCGGACGAGACAACGGGAAGACCGGGCCTCTGTTAGCAAGAGAGCTAAAAAGAAGTTAGCGGAGGCCCGGCGGAAGAAAGAACCGGAGAGCGGGAGAAGAACCGGAGACCCCCGAAGTCGGAAGAAGACCCCCGGAAGTCGGAAGAAGACCCCCGGAGCTGTGCAATAAATTACTTTGAAAACCCGTGTAGTGTTTTTTTATTGCAATTTTTTGTCCACCAGGTGAATGGGTAGGGGTACGATGTACCCCATACTCATTCACATAGGGTGGGGGGGCCAGGATCCGGGGGCCCCCTTATTGAAGGGGGCTCCCGGATTCTGATAAGCCCCCCGCCCGCAGACCCCGACAACCAGGGGCGCCCCTTCAAATCCAGACCAGACCCAAGGGCCTGGTATTCTCCCGGAGGGGGAACCTATGCCGGTTTTTTATTTAAAATTTGGCCTGGAGTTCACCCTCAAGATCAGCAGAGCACAAGTCGCATGCCAAAGTCGGACCATGCAAGACTGCGGTCCGACTTTGATCCGACTTCAATGATAGTCAATGGGCTGAAGTCGGATCAAAGTCGGACCAAAGTAGTACAGGGAGCATTTTCAAAGTCGGACCGACATGTGTCAAACCAGTTAGGACGGCTCCCATAGGGAAACATTGATTTTCACACGTCATGCGACATGAGCTCCCAATGTCGGAGCGTTTGTCGCCCCAGTGTGAACCAGGCCTGATAGTGGAAAAATCCTTTCGCAGGATTCTAGTCTAAGACCATTCTTAGGAAACCTGGAGTTCCCAATTGGAATTTCAGGCTGCCAGTTTAGACAACTTTTGCAGTTAGGCACTTACCTTGTAAAAGATTTTATTAGTGAGAAAGGCCTGAAAACCGCTGGCTCCCTTCACCAGAAGCTTGACCCTACCCTAGACCCATGGAGACTCTGTCAACTCTGTCACTATGTTACCTCGGTCATAAAGAGCGGTATACTTTTTATTTCCAAAACATTTTTGGAACGCTTATGCACGGTTTTACGTATTTTTTTTCACCTTCAGTTCACACCGTCTCTGCTGTGTACATAATACTAGTCCTCCCCAAAGAGAATTTTGTACCACCATCCCTACCTAAATGGAAACTGGATTTGGGTTCCTCTTCCACTCCCGACCAGAGGGAAGATATTTTATATTTTGCACATTACTCGTCTATATCTAGCAAGTACAGTGCCAAGAACGGGGATACAAAATTCTGGCACGCTGGTAAAGGGGCCCATCAGTTCTATGTAAATTATTCCCTCACACCTCTAGTAGCTGTTGGAATTGCCCAAAAAAAAGAGAGAGTACCCTCCTACATGTCTTTTGGACCTGTGATAAACTGCAGCACTTTGATCTACAGTTCAGTCAGTTATCAAACAGTTAACTTATTTTGACTCAGCAAATACTTGTTATACATGTTACATTTGCCCAGAAAACACTGCAAGAAGCCTATGTTGATTCACCCAGCAGATGCTGCTAGGGTGTGTATCCCGGCCCTTTGGAAGTAGGAGACTGCCCCCTTCATTGCGCTGTGGCTCTCCAAAATTGCAAAAATTCACCGTATGGAAAGCCTCATGGCAACACTCAAAGGCACTGAAGAGAATTTCAAAAACACCTGGTTCCATTGGACTTTATTCATGTGTTCCCTTCCTTGTTAGCGGAAGACATGTGACAACATTGCTTTTCTTTGACCTCTCACTTACTGCTAGTGCAACACGGACCCAGTAACTCTGGGACTTCTCCTTGATCCCCATCCCTTCTGCCCCCTCTTGCCCTTACCACTTTTTTTTTTTGTTATTTCCTTCCATTAACGTTTTTACTCTCTTTCCTACCTAGGCCTCTATATGTCTCTGCGTGTTCTATATTTTTTTGATGGTTGGGTCTGAACTGCCAACAGGCCTTGATTTATAGCACACTATGGGGTTCATATACCAAAACTGGATAGTGAAAAGCAGCTCTGCATAGAAAGCAATCAGCCTTAAGTTTTTTTTTTTTTTTGTCAAAGCTTAATTGAACAAGCTGAAGTTAGAAGCTGGTTGGCTACCATGCACAGCTGCACCAGATTTTGCACTTTCCAGTCTTAAGTATATCAATCCCTATATATTGTTGTGTTTTATTGTCTTCCTAACTGGTCACTTTTATGGTCTTACTGCCACAGCTCCTAAGAACTCTATGGCTATCCGCAGTCCCTATTGGTACCCTACAGTTGCATCCAATTCTTGTATCATATGTCTTGAAAAACATTAAAAAAAAATAGCAAAGTGTTGTACCATGTTAGCCATCCATCAGGGTACAAAGTTGGAGTGATAGCCTTTGAGGACCAATATAAGTTTTCAAAATGCAAGTTTTCACAACAAATTAGGTCATAGATATTTATGTGTTTTGAAAGCTTTCATTTCTATAACTTTGTTTGTTAAATTTTTAGGAAATGGCTCTCCTCAAACAGATTCTGGAGCTAAACCTGCAGGTAATTAGGACCATACTTCTCATGTGGGTCTGTAAGAGAACTGTCATTACACTCCGGGGGGCGCGCACTAGGAACTCAGTAGATCGCAGACGTGCCAATGCGCATGCGCAAAGAAGCGTGCACGTCCACGGGAGCGCGTCCACGCCTTCCTCTGGCACCAGACGGCCTATTTAAGGGGCGCACTGACCCCAGTTAGATGCTGACTGATCTTCAGCTGTTTCTGTACCTGTACCCTGCTGTTTACCTGCCTGACACCCGTTGATGAACCTTGGCTTACACTGACCTTGTTGCTGGACTTCCCTATACTTCTGATTATCAGTTCCTTATCCTGGCTTCCTGTTTGACCCTGCTCCTACCTGATGTCTCTATATTTTACTGCCTGCCTTCTGCTGAACCCGGCTATCCATGTGACAACGCTCCTGTCTCCTGTTCGGCTCTACTCTGCTACCCGGGTATCTGCGACTTCGCTCCTGCGACTTGCTGCGACTTCCTGCCTTCCAAGAGTCGCATCATCTGCTTCAGGCTTTCAGGGCTACTTCTCCAGGCACTCGTGTTCCTCCTGTTCCTTGGTTTCCCCTGTCTCTACTCTCAGCGGGACCAGGGCCGGAGATACAAGAGAGGCTGACCTCGTCACTTCAGACTCCGACCAGGTACGTGACAGGGTCACAGAATTGCACTGGGCTAAACTGGGCTAAAGTCCACTGTCGGATGACATCACAGACCCGTTCTGGTCTCTAAGAGAATTCCAACAATAATGTCACGTGATCGCTCACTTCTTGGGTTTAGAGGCGGCGGGGTTACATTCCGATGATATATACATCATGGCACAAGGAAACAAATAGACGCCGGGCCAAATGGAGCCCTTGTATAAGAGTGTTTGGCACATGGTGAAGGTGCCATTTTTATTTTGATTTGATAGCGTTTTAGTTTGGAGGGTGCTTTATCTCTATTTTGAATGGGGTTCGTGCCTAACCAGAGGGAAAATATAACTGAGGACCTCAGTGAAAAGGAGAATAGTGAGATATGATAGGACAGAACATGGGTTATTAAGAGTATAGATCTAAGATAGACAATAGTACATTATAAAGATGTCCTTAGATACAATATTAGCTACCCTGAGATATGGAAGCTATGATATGGATAGTAAGCAGAGATCTATTGAGAAGAAAGTGAGAATAATTATGAGATATTTTTATCTATACCAGCTAGACAACTGAGGACAAGGAAATATATGGAGTGGTGAGACATCTTTATCCATAGGAGACAGACATGTTAAATCAGAAGTAAACCACAAAAAACAAAACAAAAACCAAAATATTCTCACTGCAGATTAATGTCATAATGTGCTAGTATGCATCGCATGCTAGCACATTATGAAAGACTTACCCGAAAATGAAGCCCTCTAGCGTAACGCTCTCATCGCTGACAGAGCTTCTATCTTCACTCGGTCTTCCTTCTGGGTTCGCAGGCAGCTGCCACTTGTGACTGGCCAAGCTGTGATGACGTCACTCCCCGCATACACACAGTCGCGGCACGGATCCCTCTATGGACATGCGCTGGTGGCGTCACCGGCCCTGCTAAAGTATCTCCTAAAAGGTGCACGTTCAGGAGATATTTACTATAAAATATAACACCTTTACTACCAATTTTAAATTGGTCTGATAAATCAATATAGTTTGAGAAAATATCTTCAGACAGTCTAAGGGGGACGTAGTGAGCTTCATATTTTTAGAAGCTCCATATTATTACTGTAGAGGCATGATCCTCTGGTTAACTATAATGCATAAACTTCATGGAAATTTATTTTTGAATCCTGAAATGGGTTTCTCATGTGAAGAGTTGCAAATACACCCCTCAAAATAGAAACAAATGTGAAAAACATCACACCAATACAACCTAAAATTGTAAATAAAGAGAGATATTACTTTGATAGGCATAGACTTGCATATGGGGAATGTGTGCCATATATGGCTACCACCTTTTCTTCAAGCCAGTCTTAAACACTTTTGCGGTGCATGGCAATTCATTTTTTTGTACTATACACTATAGGCTTGTAAAAGACCTGAGACACCTTTGGGTGCCCCCAAGGTGAGTAGTAATGCTTTGTGCATAGCGCACCATGGTGCACAATGGGTGTGGCTAAATTGAATTAACAGTGGGAGGGGCTTAAAGGAGCATGGTTAAACAAAACAAAAGCATTCTTGTACCTATAAAATATGCTTAGATTAATAAAACAAATGTCACTGTAAAAAATATCAACTTAGCCTACTTTAACCACTTAAGCCCCGGACCATTTTGTAGCTAAAGGACCAGAGGTGATTTCAGAATTTTGCACTGCGCTGCTTTAACTGTAAATTGTGCGGACATGCAATGTTGTACCGAAATGAAATTTGCGTCCTTTTCTTCCCACAAATAGAGCTTTCTTTTAATGGTATTTGATTGCCTCTGCGATTTTTATTTTTTGCAATATAAATGGAAATAGACCGAACATTTTGAAAAAAAATTATATTTTCTTCTTTTTGTTATAAGAAAAATCGAATAAACTCAATTTTAGTGATACATTTAGGCCAAAATGTATTCAGCCACATGTCTTTAGTAAAAAAAATGTCAATAAGCGTATATTTATTGGTTTGCGCAAAAGTTATAGCGTCTACAAACTAGGGTACATTTTCTGGAATTTACACAGCTTTTAGTTTATGACTGCCTATCTCATTTCTTGAGGTGCTAAAATGGCAGGGCAGTACAAAACCCCCCCAAATGACCCCATTTTGGAAAGTAGACATCCCAAGGAAATTGCTGAGAGGCATGTTGAGCCCATTGAATATTTTTTTTTTGTCTCAAGTGATTGAATAATGACAAAAAAAAAAAAAAAAAATACAAAAAGTTGTCACTAAATGATACAGTATATTGCTCACACATGCCATGGTTATATGTGGAATTGCACCCCAAAATACAGTTTGCTGCTTCTCCTGAGTACGGGGATACCACATGTGTGGGACTTTTTGGGAGCCTAGCCGCGTACGGGCCCCCGGAAACCAAGCACCGCCTTCAGGATTTCTAAGGGTGCAAATTTTTGATTTCACTCCTCACTACCTATCACAGTTTTGAAGGCCATAAAATGCCAAAATAGCACAAACCCCCCCCAAATGACCCCATTTTAGAAAGTAGACACCCCAAGGAAATTGCTGAGAGGCCTGTTGAGCCCATTGAATATATATATTTTTGTCCCAAGTGATTGAATAATGACAAAAAAAAAAAAATTACAAAAAGTTGTCACTAAATTATATATTGCTCACACATGCCATGGTTATATGTGGAATTGCACCCCAAAATACATTTTGCTGCTTCTCCTGAGTACGGTAATACCACATGTGTGGGACTTTTTAGGAGCCTAGCCGCGTACGGGACCCCGAAAACCAAGCACTGCCTTCAGGATTTCTAGGCACAAATTTTTGATTTCACTCCTCACTACCTATCACAGTTTCGAAGGCCATAAAATGCCAAAATAGCACAAAACCCCCCCAAATTACCCCATTTTGGAAAGTAGACACCCCAAGCTATTTGCTGAGAGGCATGGTGAGTATTTTACAGCTCTCATTTTGTTTTTGAAAATGAAGAAAGACATTTTTTTAATTTTTTTTCAATTTTCAAAACTTTGTGACAAAAAGCGAGATCTGCAAAATACTCACAATACCTCTCAGCAAATAGCTTGGGGTGTCTACTTTCCAAAATGGGGTCATTTGGGGGGTGGTTTTGTGCCATCTGGGCATTCCATGGCCTCCGAAACTGTGATAGGCAGTGAGAAGTGAAATCAAAAATTTACACCCTTAGAAAGCCTGAAGGCGGTGCTTGGTTTTTGGGGTCCCGTACGCGGCTAGGCTCCCAAAAAGTCTCACACATGTGGTATCCCCGTACTCAGGAGAAGCAACAGAATGTATTTTGGGGTGTAATTCCACATATGCCCATGGCATGTTTGAGCAATATATCATTTAGTGACAACTTTGTGCAAAATTTTTTTTACATTTTTTCTTTTTTCCGCAACTTGTGTCAACATATAAAATATTCCATGGACTCGACATGCCTCTCAGTATATAGCTTGGGGTGTCTACTTTCCAAAATGGGGTCATTTGGGGGGGGGGGGGTTTGAACTGTTCTGGCATTTTATACACAACATTAGGAAGCTTACATCCACTCATCTAACCACTTGAAGACAAAGCCCTTTTTGACACTTTTTGTTTACATGAAAACATATTTTTTTTTGCAAGAAGATTATGTTGAACCCCCAAACATTATATATTTTTTTTAAAGCAAAGGCCCTACAGATTAAAATGGTGGGTGTTGCATTTTTTTTTCTACACAGTATTTGCGCAGCGATTTTTCAAACGCATTTTTTGGGGAAAAAATACACTTTTTTTAATTTTAATGCACTAAAACACACTATATTGCCCAAATGTTTGATGAAATAAAAAAGATGATCGTAGGCCGAGTACATAGATACCAAACATGACATGCTTTAAAATTTCGCACAAACGCGCATTGGCGACAAACTACATACATTTTTAAAAGCCTTTAAAAGCCTTTACAGGTTACCCCGTTAGATTTACAGAGGAGGTCTACTGCTAAAATTACTGCCCTCGATCTGACCTTCGCAGTAATACCTCACATGCATGGTGCAATTCCTGTTTACATATGACGCCAGACAGACGCTTGTGTTCGCCATTGGGCAAGAGCAGGGCAGGACAGGGGTGCTTTTTTTTTTTTATTATTATTAATTTTGCTTTTTTTTTTTTTTTTTAATTGTTCCTTCCATATTTTTATTTTTTTTATCATTTTTATTGCTATCTCAGATAATGTAAATATCCCCTATGATAGCAATAGGTAGTGACAGGTACTCTTTTTTTGAAAAAACTGTAGTCTTCCAGACACTGGATCTTACCTCTGCCCTCAAAGCATCTGACCACACCAAGATCGGTGTGATAAAATGCTTTCCCAATTTCCCAATGGCGCTTTTTATATCCGGGGGGGTCATTCCCTCCCACTGCTTGTAAAAGCAGTCCAGAGGCTAATTAGCCACTAGGATTGCTTTTACATGAAAGCCGGCCGCTGGCTGAAAAGAATGATACCAAGATGATACCTAAACCCGCAGGCATCATTCTGGTATAAACATTCAAAGTCCAGCAACATACCAGTACGTTGCTGGTCCTTGTTGGACATGTATTGTAATCTTTTTTTTTCATGCAGCCAGTTGGCTGAACGAAAAAAGAGATTGATCGGTGGGTATGCCCACCATTAGAATACCGCCCTTCATCCACCCACTTCTAATGATGGGCATACATGCACCATTTATATATGCCGAAGCATGGGGGCATCCTCCCGCAAAAAAGTTATGCCGCACACACATGGTCTGACTTTTCCACGGGGAAGCCTCCGTCGGAATTTCGACCGTATGTACGCGGCATTAGGAGCAAAATCGCTCCTCCGCCCCTGCAGCCCCAATGCTTCGGCATATATGCTTTTTTTTTTTAACTGTGGTGGTGAAATCACCTCCTACAGCACTGGAGTCGCAGGGATCAGGCCTGTCTCTGCGAACGCTGCAGTTATGTGTGTTTTGTTTTGTAAGTGACAGTGATCGATCGATACTGCACTTGGGTGGCCTGGGCTGGACCGAGGGGCAAAACGCTGGTGCTAGCAGGTATCTGGGCTGATCCCGCAAACACTGCGTTTTTGGAAACCCTAAACTGCTGGGGACGCTAGTATAGATCTGATCAGATCAGATATTGATCTGATCAGATACTATACCACTAAGGGGGGTGTATGCTTCACGCGTGGGTGTTAGCGTTACTGGCAATAACCTGACGCTGCCTGGGGTGTGACACAGACCCTCTCTGACGCTAAAACCTAATTGATATCACCCGCCGGGCGATCAAGGGGTTAAACCTTTATTGGGTTATATATACGGCGGGTGCCCTGACACTATAAAAAGCAAACTAACTAACCAGCGTCACCCGTAACACTTATATGGTGATCACTGGTGAAAGGGTTAACAAGGGGCAATTAGGGGGTTAAAACCTTTATTAGATAATATATGGGGGTACCTGACGCTATAAAAACCTGCGGCGAACCTAAAAAAAATGACTGGCTACCGATCTGCATCACCGACGCTAAGACAGCGATCAGAAAAATGATCGCTTAGCGACAGTGGTGATAGGGGGTGAAAGGGTTACCTGGGGGGTGATCAAGGGGGTTAAACCTTTATTAGATAGATTATGGGGGTACCTGACGCTATAAAAACCTGCAACGAACCTAAAAAAAATTACTGGCTACTGATCTGCATCACCGACACTAAGACAGCGATCAGAAAAACGATCGCTTAGCGACAGTGGTGATAGGGGGTAAAGGGTTACCTGGGGGGCGATCAAGGGGGTTAAACCTTTATTAGATAATTTATGGGGGTACCTGACGCTGTAAAAACCTGCGGCGAACCTAAAAAAAATTACTGGCTACCGATCTGCATCACCGACACTAAGACAGCGATCAGAAAAATGATCGCTTAGCAACAGTGGTGATAGGGGGTGAAAGGGTTACCTGGGGGCAATCAAGGGGGTTAAACCTTTATTAGATAATTTATGGGGGTACCCGACGCTATAAAAACCTGCGGCGAACCTAAAAATAATTACTGGCTACAGATCTGCATCACCGACGCTAAGACAGCGATCAGAAAAATGATCGCTTAGTGACGGCGGTGCTAGGGGGTGAAAGGGTTATCTGGGGGGGGGTGATCAGAGGGTTAAACCTTTATTAGGGGGGGTTAGGGGGCTACACTGGACCTAAAACTATTTTTAGTGACACTTTTACAGTCACAAATGTCACTGATTGCAGTGATCAGTAAATAAATGGTCACTGCAATCAGTGACACTCTGACTGGGGGCTGGGGGGGTGATCTGGGGGGGCCTGGGGGGGCGATTTGTGTGCCTATGTGTCCTGGTGTCAGTGTAGTGTTAGTGCACTGACCTGTGCGTCTTCTCTTGTACGGCGCTTGGTATATGTGAGCGCCGCATGAGAGATGACATCACTTCCTCCTGCTTCCTCTGCCTGTGTTTACATTACAGGACAGAGGAAGCATTTTCATTCGCCGGGAGAGATCGTGGGGGGGGTGGCCGGAATCGAATGGCCGCCCCCTCATCTCGGAACGCTCCCCAGCGAATACCGACCGCTCACTGTATAGGAGGGGGGTCCGATCGGACCCCCCAACTGTACAAAGGCAATCATGTACACTGTACGTGATTGTGCCTGTCGGTGCCATTCTGCCGACGTACATATACAGTGAGCGGTCGTTAAGTGGTTAACCGGAAAGATTTACCTCCTTAATGAACAGGCCATTTTTTGCGATACGGCACTGCGTTACTTTAGATGACAACTATGTGGGAGTGTGATGCTGTACCCAAATAAAATTGATGTCCTTAATATCGACACAAATAGAGCTTTCTTTTGGTGGTATTTGATCACCTCTGCGGGTTTTAATTGTTTGCTCTATAAACAAAAAAATGAAAATTTTGAGAAAAAAAAAAAGTTTTACTTTCTGCTATACAGCATTTCCAATAAAAAAAATTAAAAATCAAATTTCTTCATTAGTTTAGGCCAATATGTATTCTGCTACAGATTTTTGGTAAAAAACAAAAACAATAAGCGTATATTGATTGATTTGACAAAAGTTATAGCGTCTACAAAATAGGATATAGATTTAAGGCATTTTTTTTGTTCTACTAGTAATGGCAGTGATCAGTGATTTTTAGCGGGACTGCGACATTGCGGTGGATAGTTCGTACACCTAACTGACATTTTGTACACTTTTTTTGGAACCAGTGACATTATTACAGTGATCAGTGCTAAAAATATGCACTGACATTGTACTAATGACACTGGCAGGGAAGGGGTTAACATCAGGAGCGATCAAGGGGTTAACTGTGTTCCCTGGGTGTGTTTACTAAGAGTATGGGGGATGGGCTGCCTGGGATAACACACAGATCTGTCTTCCTGCATAGCAAAAAGACAAGATCTCTGTGTCATCCCCTGACAGAATGGAGATCTGCCTTGTTTACTTTGGCAGATCCCCATTCTGTCTTTGCGGGGAATGATCGCGGGCGGGCGGCGGACATCGAGCCAACCGGACCCCATGATTGGCTCCACTGCAGACCAATTGGCGCTCACGCGTCCACACAGGGCCTTGAATGAGCCCGATGTACAGCTACAGCGATTTGCACAGCCGAGCCAGCTTGCTGCCGTATAACTGCGGTGGCTGGTCGGCAAGCGGTTAAAAGTGGACAGTCAGTAAAGCAGTGGACGGTGTCAGTAGGGTGGGGGGGACACCTTTATGGGTAATCCCCCACCACAGAGACCCCCATAATGTGTGACTCCTCAGTCTGGTTTGAATAATGTGTCTGGGTTTCAGGCGGACTGAAACCCGGACACATGACTCAAAACCCGGACTGTCCGGGTGAATATTATGCAAAAAAAAAATAAAAAATTCATTGTGGGTACAAATTAAAAATAAATATTTGTCATTTACAACAAAATCTTCTACAATACAGTAGTATTGACCAGATCACAGATTCACTTTAAGGTCCACTTCTCTAGCAGTTCCCTTGGCCTGTACTTGCTGGACTTTGTACAAGTGAAAATAGCATTGTAGTATGATAGTATATGAAATGAACACCCGGGTGCCATATGCTTGCCCAGAGCAAGAGCAAGAATTATTTAAAGGTACATACATCAATCCTTTTTCCATTACCCTTGTTGTGTATGTAGAGATTCTCTGGGGTATATACAGTATGTGTATTCAGCCAAGGCAAACATATTATAACGTGATGTTTAAAGACTCCCTGCAATTTAAGCCCATGTTAACTTTTATTGTCTACAAACGCATAATAGCTAAAAATATACCCTTAAATCTGTCAATCATGTTATCCTTAGAGACAATGGTATAGCTGCACAGACATATCTGTAGCTCTGGCACAGTGCTGCCTTATTGATCAAACAGTACATTATAAAATTCCATTAGTGCGATCAGCCATTCTACATGCTACACAACATGTGAAAATAAATGACACAAAACCTGTGCAAAGCTGAAAGGCGCTGAACACAAAACTGCTGAGGATGTTTGTAGCAAAAGAAAATTGCTGAACTGAACATTTTACTAAAATGATAAAATGAAATATTTCATAAAGTGACTTATTTTCCAGACAGAGGGAAAGTATTATTCACCAGGACCTGCCAAGTAGAAATAAACTAGTACACGGTTTTCTAATAGCCAGGATTTACCAAGTCCACCTCCCAAGTTCTGGCTGGTTGGTTAAATACTTTAATAATTCACTCAGAAGTACTCTAGCTAAATGAATTACTTAACAGTGGCGTCACTAGGGTTGAGTCACCTGGTGCGGTAAAACATGGTGGCTCCCCCCTATTTTTGGGTCAGAAGCCTGGCCAGCAGCCCAGCATTGGCGCTCGTTGCAACGGTCAATAAGGCATAGAGCATAGCAGGTTAGGCACTTCCTAATGGCTCAGGCCCTAGGAGCAGTAATGGATAATGGCTGACAGGCCCTCTTACAAGACCCAGGAAACTGCAGCAGTGATCCCTCTGGCTGGACATTCCCTCACTCTGGGTTGCCCAGACCGACTCATCAGTAGTGTAGCACATCTGTACCCTCTGGTAGTTGGTGGTTTTTCTCTCTGGTAGTGCTGGGCAGCCACGTGGCCCTCTCTTTAGTGGTGCTGGGCAGCAGCGTGGCCCTCTTTCTGATGGTGCTGGGCAGCAGCGTGGACCTCTCTCTGGTGGTGTTGGGCAAGATCATGGCTTTCTCTCTGGTGGTGCTGGGCAGCGTGGCTTTATCTCTGGTGGTGCAAGGCAGGGTGTCTCTCTCTCTGGTGGTACTAGGCAGCAGCGTGGCTCTCTCTCTGGTGGGGCAGGTACAGCGTGGCTCCTTCTCTGGTGGTGCAAGTACAGCATGGCTCTCTCTTTGGTGGTGCTGGGCAGCAGCATGGCTCTCTCTCTGGTGATGCAAGTACAGCGTGGCTCTCTATCTCTGGGGGTGTAGGTACAGCGTAGCTTCCTCTCTGGTGGTGCAAGTACAGCATGGCTCTCTCTATCTGGTGGTGCAGGTACAGCGTGGCTCTCTCTGTGACTTCCCCCGGCACAGCCCTCTCATTTAGCACTAACTCCCTCAGCTTTTTCCTGGATTCCAGGCACTTAATCTCTCCCCCCCCCCGCAGAGTGCATGCTGGGGGCTGTAGCCTGCTCCCTCTGGACAACAATGGGGCCACAAATCTTATGGGACTACATGTCCCATGATGCTCCCCTAGTCTCTTCTTCTCAGCGTGGCTCTCTCTCTCTCTGGTGGTGCAGGTACAGCGTTTCTCCCTCTCTGGTGGTGCAAGTACAGCATGGCTCTCTCTCTGGTGGTGCTGGGCAGCAGCATGGCTCTCTCTCTGGTGGTGCTGGGCAGCAGCATGGCTCTCTCTCTGGTGGTGCAAGTACAGCGTGGCTATTTCTCTCTCTGGGGGTGCAGGTACAGCGTGTCTTTCTCTCTCTGGTGGTGCAGGTACAGCATGGCTCTCTCTCTGACTTCCCCGGCACAGTCCTCTCATTTAGCACTAACTCCCTCAGCTTTTTCCTGGGTTCCAGGCACTTAATCTCCCCCCCCCCGCAGAGTGCATGCTGGGAGCTGTAGCCTGCTCACTCTGGACAACAATGGGGCCACAAATCTTATGGCACTACATGTCCCAGGATGCTCCCCTAGTCTCTTCTTATTGGTCCTCCGCTGTGGCCAATGTGGAGAGATACAGAATGGGCAGCAAGCTGGGCGGCGAACCTGATGAGAGACACTCTCTTTTCCCACACTGCTGACAGGAGAAAGGAGGGGCAAGTGAGGGCAACACTCTGAGAGCCCCACAGCTCACTTTCCTCTGTCACAGTGCCGCTGCTGTTCTCTGGCAGACTGAGCGGGGAAAAGAGCCCGCTGTCATCACTTCACTGATGGTGTCAACTCTTCACTAATGGTGTCACCCCTCTGGCAGGTGTCACCCAGGTGCGGTCTGCACCCTCTGCACCCCCATAGCAACGCCACTGTTGCTTTATATTAAAGCTCATCTCCAGGCATAAACAAAGCCCCCTGCCATGTACTGTGGGAATTTACCATAATCCCTTGGTTCAGTTACTACTACTACCGTGAATCTTTATTCTGTCGCAAGACAGGCCAGTTGCACACAGGAGTAAGAATTCACCAATATTTATACCCAGGATCCTGTTGACAAAAAAATCAACATAAGGCCTTGCATAAGCACTCGTAAAGGAGCATAAAGGTGAGTAAGCATATGGGCGGAAAAAACGGCACTCAAAAATTTTCAATTTTTGTTTAACGCCTCTGTACTCATCGCTCTATTACTGATCTTTACACAACAGTGTGCATATTTCTACAGACTACAATGCATCTATATCAAGATCAGTAAAAAATTTGATCTTAGGCCCCTTCTACACTGACGGAGTTCACCAGCGGATCTGCCCGCTTAGCAGGGGATCTCTCTGCTGATTCCCACTGAGCAGGCGGATGACAGGTCCGTGTCTGCTCTGCATCAGGACACAGCCTGCTGTCCTCTGTGGGCTGTTGGGTGGAAACAGACTGCCTGTCAGTTTCCATCCAACTGTCATTCAATCCGATCTGACGGATGGATAAGAAACAGATCTCTATCCGTCTGCTTTTAGCAGACAGGATCAGATCAGATGCCAGTGGGTGTCAGCGGACACATATCCACTGACATCCATAACTTAACAGAGAGCAATGGATGGACCGATCAGGTCTGCCTGAAAAACTGATAGGCGGACCCGATCGGCCTGTCAATGTGAAAGGGGCCTTAGGCTGGAAGTGGCAGTATAAAAGATTATGGTCTCTCTTTCTTTGTGGAGACCCAACATGGGATGAATGGGTGAAGCCAAAGGACCCCCTTCTCCCATATATCACATATTTTAATCTAATTTTATTAAAGCTGTGTACAGGGTAAATGAAAATATTTAAAGGTGTCTTTTTGGATAAAGCCTTTTTTTTAAGATGGTGTTTTGTCCCCTTTCTATAACCAGTTTTGCACAGGTGCTGTCTGTTCCTTTCCTTCCTGGAGGTCCAAGTGTGTGGCTTCTTGTAAGCTCCCTGGAGCTGGAATCCACCTTGGGGAGATGGGGATGACCCATGGAGGGTTGTTGGATCGCTGAACTTCTTTTAAATTTCTGGTTATAGGACATTTTTTCCAATTCTACTCTCTAGCGGTAAATATATGAATATCCTGTATGTAGATGTTTGTACATTATGATATGTCAGAGATCTGAGTGTTTTGATATATCTTTTTAGAATAAAAATCACCCTGAAGAAGACCACAACTATATGGGTCGAAACGCGTTCTGTAATATAATGTTCTGATCCATTGTGCAAATAACGCTATGTATGATGAAATATGTCCTTTAATATGTAACCAAAGCTCATATTTTAAACTAATTCATGAATTTGAATTCAATTTTGATACAATAAAAAGATTTTTATAAAAATTATTATTTTTGACCAAATTACTTTTCTGCTAAAAAAACCCTTGGGGGAACAATCCCATATTGCAACTTTTTTGGAGTTTACAGCCCCACCATCTCTCGTATGTGTTTTTCCATTTCTAGATTTAAATCTCTTAGTCACAAAGCCTATTCATGCAATAGCAATAATTAGAATGATGATATTATTGCTTGTGCCAACACCACCCAATGCAGTAATATATCTATGACAAAAATATTGATGCAGGCATTCATTATTTTAAGAAACCACGGCCAAAAGGGTACCTTAATATCCCTGTTGAAGGCAACCAACTCTTGTTATGACATGAACTGACAAGGGATTGTAAATATCCTTCTCAAATGAATCGGACAATCCAATTTACTTATCTCTGGCTGAAATACTGAGATTCAAAGCTCAAGCTTCAAAGCATGCTCATTCTTGTTAAGCACGGAAGATTGAAGATAGCAGAGTGAAGAATCCTATAGCAACCAAACAGATGTCACCTTTAACTGATTCAATTAGGCTGAAATCTACTTCCTATGGGCTACAGTCTCCTGTTTTGTTGATTAAACCTGGCAGGGCTCTACATTAACCGCTTCCAGTCCGGGCCAATTTTGACATTCCTCTCCTACACGTTTTGTTTTTGTTTTTTTTGCTAGAAAACTACTTAAACCCCCCAAACATTATATATTTTTCAAGCAAAGGCCCTGGAGAATAAAATGGTGGGTGTTGCATATTTTTATAACATTTGAGCAGTGTTTTTTAAATGCAAATTTTGGGGAAAAAAATAGTTTTAATGCACAAAAACACAATATAATACCCACATATAAATAAAAACGATGATGTTACACAGAGCAAATAGATATCTAACATGTCATGCTTTAAAAGTGCATATGCCCATGGAACAGCACCAGACCTTGATACCTACAAATTTCCATAGCCTTTACCAGTTTAGAATTACACAGAAGGTCTGACACTAGAATTATTGCTCCCGCTCTGATGTTTATGGCGATACCTCACATGTGTGGTGCAATCACCTTTTACATATGCGTGGGTGACCTAAGTGCGCGTTCGCTTTTGCATGTGAGCACGGGTGGGACGGGGGACTTTGAATTTCTATTTTATTTTATAATTTATTTTATTTACATTTTTTTTTTTTTACATTGTACCTTTTTGAATGGATGACATGGCCGGGCGAACGGAGCCCCACACAGCTACGTTTGTTGCAGAGTGTGACAGCGAGTGGGGGGGGGGAGTAAAATCTTTGGCCTAGCTGTCATATGTCCCAGAAGACTGCAGGGAGGAAGGGGGAGAGGAGAAGTGGGATTGGGTACCTGTCAAAACCAGAAGTGCTTAAAGCGGAACTTCCCTTTTGGGTGGAGCTTCGCTTTAAGGTAAAAATCCATATTTTTTGCTAAAGATTTACTTAGAACCCCCAAACATTATATAAATATTTTTAGCAGAGAATATAGAGAATAAAATGGCGATCGTTGCAAAATTTTATGTCACACTATATTTGCGCAGCGGTCTTTCAAACACATTTTTTTGGGAAAAAACACACTGCACACAGTTAGCCCAATGTTTTTGTATAATGTGAAAGATGATGTTACGCTGAGTAAATAGATACCTAACATGTCATGCTTTGAAATTGCGCCCACTCGTGGAATGGCGACAAACTATGGTAACTAAAAATTTCCATAGGCGACACTTTAAAAAAAAAAAAATGGTTACCAGGTTAGAGTTACAGAGGAGGTCTATTACAAAAATTATTGCTCTCGCTCTGACCATTGCAGCGATACATCACGTGTTGTGATTTGAACACAATTTACATATGCGGGCACGACTTACGTGTGCGTTTTCTTTGCTGCGTGAGCTCGCGGGGACAGGGACGCTTTTAAAATGTTTTTGTTTTTTTCTTATTTATTTAATTGTTTTATTTTTTTCATTGTCATTTTAAATTATCACTTTTATTTCTGTCACAAGGAATGTAAACATCCCTTGTGACAGTAATAGGTGGTGACAGGTACTATTTATGGAGAGATCGGGGGGTCTAAAAGACCCTAAATCCCTCCTTTGCACTTCAAAGTATTCAGATCGCCAAAAACGGCGATTCTGAATACTGTTTTTTTTTTAAACGGCGCCGACACTAAGGAGACTGGATCGAAGCCATTTCTGGCTTCCTTCCAGTCTCACTCTAGCCGGCGGAAGTGCCGGATCGCGGATCAGGTCTCCCGGTGGGACGGGAGGCCCGGAAAGACCGGTGGAAGGCGGCAGGAGGGGGGACGTCCCCTCTCGCTTCTCCGGTATAACAGCCAAGCAGTTTTTAGCCACATCGGTTGTTGCTAAAGAGCTGACCGCCCGCTCTAAAAAACAGTTGCAGCTGCAGGCATCATCCCGGTATAGCCCCTGAAAGCCAAGGGTGCATATGTAAATACGCTCGGCGGGAAGGAGTTAAAAATGTTGATGCTGTCAAAGATTGGATTTTTATTTAACCACTTTCGTACCGCCCCACGCATATATGCTGCCGCATTGGGGCCCTCCTGGGCGAAATCACGTACCTGTACGTGATTTCTAGTTCCAGGTCCTGGGGCGCGCACACGAGCCACGGGCAACCCGCTCCTGCTGTGATTGGTCACAGTGGGAGCCAATCAGCGGGTCCGGCGGACCTGATGTTCTCCGACACACCGTGATCCTTCCCGAGGGAGGTAGAATGGCGGTCTGCCTATGTAAACAAGGCAGATCGCCGTTCTGTCATAGGGGAAGATGGAGATCTAAGCAGGAACACAGATCTCTGTCTTCCCCCAGTCAAAGCACCCCCCCACCCCCACAGTTAGAAAGCACTCCCAGGGAACACATTTAACCCTTTGATCGCTCCTAATGTCCACCCCTTTCCTGCTAGTGTCATTAGTACAGTGACAGTGCATTTTTTTTAGCTGAATTGGTATAACTGGTGCCCAAAAAGTGTCCATTTAACATGGTTTTCTATGGATGTAGCTCACATCTGTGCATTTTATGGACAGGGCCAGGGACTTTTTTCAGATTTTTGGTTCCATAGACTTCAATGGATCAAAAGCGTGTATTGAAAAATGAAAAATGCACCTGCAATATGCAAACTGCAACCTGCGTAGGTGTGAATTAGGCCTTAGAGTCAGATTTGACTGCTATAATGTCGCAGTTCCACTAAAAATTGCTGTTTTCCGACATAACAAGTAAAAAAAAAAAATGTAAAATAAAAATCTCATAAATCTATCCCATAGTTTGTAGACGCTATAAGTTTTACGAAAACTAGGGCTGTTACTGATTACAATTTTCGTGTTCGATTAATCGTTTTTTTTTAAATCGATTAATCGACTAATTTCGATTAATTATAACGCATCATGCAAGCAGAAAAACAGTCGGTTAACACGGACCAAAGACTTCCTTCACGTCTCCTTATTACTCAGCAAGGGCACCAGATCATAAGTATAAAGAAAAGATCTAAGTGCTCACTGTATAACATTAAAAATGTATTAATGTGTTTAACACAAACTACTCACATAAAAACGATATGATACATGCTGTATTCTATGTCCGTATCTCTTCTAAGGACAGCAGCGGGTGACGTCATTCGCAGCTCCTCCCTCGTACGCGTTACGTTCCTTAAAACTTCCTCAGCGGGGTGGAGCTACGGCGTCACCCGACAGACTACTTATAGAGAACCGTCGCCATAGCTATGGCTGAAGCCCGACACAGCGAGACACTCCTGAGACGTCACACGTCAACCTACTGCAGCGCACCGCTGTCATAGCAACAGCAGACGGCACAAATCCACAGCTTATCAGCCAATAGGACAAAATATACACTGTCCAGGCTGTCCGGTGACGTCACGGACATAGACATCACCGGACTCCTCCCCCTTCCCTTCGTTAGCAGATGAAGGCACTTGGGGAAGGGGGGAGGATTCCGGTGACGTCGATGTCTGTGACGTCACCGGATCTCCGACAGAACTCCCTGAAGACCGGGAAGCCGGCGGAGAGGTGAGTACCGATCAAAAGAATTTTGATCGATCAAAAAAATTAAAGATTAATCGAGGAATTAATCAATATATACGCTTTTTGGGATTTTTTTAAAACCAAATCTATGTAGCAGAATACATATTGGCCTAAATTGATGAAGAAATGTGATTTTTAAAAAAAAATTTATTGGATATGTTTTATAGCAGAAAGTAAAAAATATTTAATTTTTTTTCAAAATTTACAGTCTTTTTTTGTTTATAGTGCAAAAAATAAAAACCGCAGAGGTACCAACAAAAGAAAGCTCTATTTGTGTGAAAAAAAGGACATACATTTTATTTGGGTACAGCATCGCACGACCGCGCTATTGTCAGTTAAAGTGATGCAGGGGTTTTTTTTTGTTGAAATTTTTTTTTTCTTTGAACTTTTTTGTATAGTTGTGCTGCATTGTATATGAGAGGGTTCACCCACAATATGGTGCTAGAGAAACAGGGGTTAACAATGAGCATTTACTATCACTTTAAGACTAGGGATGAGCTTCGAGTTCGAGTCGAACTCACGTTCGACTCGAACATTGCCTGTTCGCCCGTTCGCCGAACAGCGAACAAATTGGGGTGTTCGCGGCAAATTCGAAAAATCTATGGGAGAAATCTAAAGTGCTAATTATAAAGGCTTATATGCAAGTTATTGTCCTAAAAAGTGTTTGGGGACCCGGGTCCTGCCCCAGGGGACATGTATCAATGCAAAAAGAAGTTTTAAAAACGGCCGTTTTTTCGGGAGCAGTGATTTTAATAATGCTTAAAATGAAAAAATAAAAGTGAAATATTCCTTTAAATTTCGTACCTGGGGGGTGTGTATGATATGCATGTGAAGTGGCGCATGTTTCCCGTGCTTAGAACTGTCCCTGCAAAAAATGTCATTTTTGAAAGAAAAAAATGCATTTAAAACTGACTTGCGGCTATTAATGAATTGTCGGCTCCCGGCAATACATACAAAAGTCATTGATAAAAAAAAAAAAAAAAAAGCGTGGGGGTTCCCCAGAATTCAATTACCAGGCCCTTCAGGTCTGGAATGGATATTAAGGGGAACCCCGCCGCAAATTTTAAAAAAAATTGACGTGGGGTTCCCCCAAATATCCATTCCAGGCCCTTCAGATCTGGCATGGATTTTAAGGGGAACTCCACCCCAAATGTAAAAAAAAATGGCGTGGAGTCCCCCTAAAAATCCATACCAGACCCCTTATCCGAGCACGCAACCTGGCCGGCCGCAGGGGAAAATGGGGGGGACGAGAGAGCGGCCCCCCCTCCCTCCTGAACCGTACCAAGCCACATGCCCTCAACATGGGGAGGATGTCCCCATGTTGATGGGGACAAGGGCCTCATCCCCACAACCCTTGCCCGGTGGTTGTGGGGGTCTGCGGGCGGGGGGCTTATCGGAATCTGGAAGACCCCTTTAACAAAGGGGACCCCCAGATCCCGCCCCCCCCCTATGTGAATTGGTAAGGGGTACATTGTACCCCTACCATTTCACGAAGAAAGCGTAAAAAAATGTTTAAAAAAACACACAAACACCTTGAAAAAGTCCTTTATTAAAAAAAACAAAAAAAAACATTCCAGCGGTGAAATCCAGTGTCCCGCGGCGATCCCGATGTCCAGCGCTGTCCTTCATTGGTTGTGCCTGAGCGGACCTGATGGGGAACTCCCTCTCAGTATTTTAAAGTTATAGACCCGCCCCTTCTAAAGTTCCCCATCAGGTCCGCTCAGCGGACCAGATGCGGAACATGAGAAGGGGCGGGTCTATACATGTATTACCAAAGTGAGAGCAGTTCCCCATCAGGTCCGCCCCCTCGGTATGTCGGACCCGCCTACGTCATTGGCTTGAGCGGGGAACTTCCTTCACTGTGTAATTTAAATTTACATAGTGAAGGAAGTTCCCCACTCAAGCCAATGACGTAGGCGGGTCTGACATACCGAGGGGGCGGACCTGATGGGGAACTGCTCTCACTTTGGTAATACATGTATAGACCCGCCCCTTCTCATGTTCCGCATCTCGTCTGCTGAGCGGACCTGATGGGGAACTTTAGAAGGGGCGGGTCTATACATTTAAAATACTGAGAGGGAGTTCCCCATCAGGTCCGCTCAGGCACAACCAATGAAGGACAGCGCTGGACATCGGGATCGCCGCGGGACACTGGATTTCACCGCTGGAATGTTTTGTTTTTTTGTTTTTTTTAAATAAAGGACTTTTTCAAGGTGTTTGTGTGTTTTTTTAAACATTTTTTTTACGCTTTCTTCGTGAAATGGTAGGGGTACAATGTACCCCTTACCAATTCACATAGGGGGGGGGGCGGGATCTGGGGGTCCCCTTTGTTAAAGGGGTCTTCCAGATTCTGATAAGCCCCCCGTCCGCAGACCCCCACAACCACCGGGCAAGGGTTGTGGGGATGAGGCCCTTGTCCCCATCAACATGGGGACATCCTCCCCATGTTGAGGGCATGTGGCTTGGTACGGTTCAGGAGGGAGGGGGGGCCGCTCTCTCGTCCCCCCCTTTTCCCCTGCGGCCGGCCAGGTTGCGTGCTCGGATAAGGGGTCTGGTATGGATTTTTAGGGGGACTCCACGCCATTTTTTTTAAATTTGGGGTGGAGTTCCCCTTAAAATCCATGCCAGATCTGAAGGGCCTGGAATGGATATTTGGGGGAACCCCACGTCAATTTTTTTTTAATTTGCAGCGGGGTTCCCCTTAATATCCATTCCAGACCTGAAGGGCCTGGTAATTGAATTCTGGGGAACCCCCACACTTTTTTTATTTTTTTTTATCAATGACTTTTGTATGTATTGCCGGGAGCCGACAATTCATTAATAGCCGCGAGTCAGTTTTAAATGCATTTTTTTCTTTCAAAAATGACATTTTTTGCAGGGACAGTTCTAAGCACGGGAAACATGCGCCACTTCACATGCATATCATACACACCCCCCAGGTACGAAATTTAAAGGAATATTTCACTTTTATTTTTTCATTTTAAGCATTATTAAAATCACTGCTCCCGAAAAAACTGCCATTTTAAAACTTCTTTTTGCATTGATACATGTCCCCTGGGGCAGGACCCCGGTCCCCAAACACTTTTTAGGACAATAACTTGCATATCAGCCTTTATAATTAACACTTTAGATTTCGAACGTTCGAGTCCATTGTATTTAATAGGGTTCTAAAGTTTACACGAACATTTTGTCTGTTCGCAGGTTCTGGTGCGAACCGAACAGGGGGGTGTTCGGCTCATCCCTGTTTAAGACATCTTCCAAGCATGTTATTTAAAGAGGAAGTAAACTCTGATGGGTTTTACTTCCTCTTTTTTTCCCTGCAAAGGTGAAGCATAATGGGCTACTATGCGTGGCATAGTAGCCCATTATGTGTCACTTACCTGAAACCGAAGCCTGCGATGTCACCGCTGTCCCCTCTTCCAAGAAGCATCCATCTTCCTTCTGGGTATCGCATCTCTGGCGCTGTGATTGGCCGGAGCCGCGATGACGTCACTCCCGTGCATGCGCGCGGGAGCCGCCAGTCACGGCACGATCTCCTTTAGAAATGGCACGCTCACCGTTTCTAAAGGTTTCTAAAGTGCGCCTGCGCCATTGTCTATGGCAAATGCCCCGTAGACATCGGCGCCCATCTCATTTGGAAATATCTCCTAAACCGTGGAGATTTGGGAGATATTTTGAGCACCTACAGCTAAGCCTTAATCTAGGCTTACCTATAGGTAAAAGTGGTTGTAACGGGTTAACAACCACTTTAAATGACTTGTGTATTTTTAATGCTGCCCTTCAAGCTGCAAGCTGCTGAATGGTGCCCATCTACCCATGCCCTTTTTTTGACAAAAACTTCTAAAGCAGGGGTCTCAAACTGGTTGCCACCCCAGCTGTTGCGAAATTACAAGTCCCATGAGGCATTGCAAGGCTGACAATTACAAGCATGACTCCCACAGGCAGAGGCACGATTGGGCTTGTAGTTTTGCAACAGCTGGAGGGCCACCAGTTTAAGACCCCTGTTCTATAGTGACCTTGAAAAAGGCCAGAAAAAAAAACGACAAGATTCACCTCTCATAGACTTCAATGGGGTTCACCACTATGTTCAGTTTTAGCAGATTGTGTTTGGTGAATTTCCAACAAATCAAACTTTTTGATCAGTGCGTTTATTACTTAGTGTCAGCCTGGATTTCCACTGTAACAACAGCGAGAAAGATTCCGTAAATATATGTCTGTGCTAGACCACAAATTGACCAAATTGTTTGTAGGTATAATTGCTTGACATTTGGAAATGTTGGAAGGTATGCATACCTCCCAACATTTTGAGATGGGAATGAGGGACACCTGCTAGCAAACGTATGTAGGCATAGGAAATGCCCCCTGTCACAACCCCTTAAAGGAGAATTAACCAAAAAAAAGGTTACCGTATATACTCGAGTATAAGCCTAGGGTGTCCATCTGCATGCCTCACTGTGCCTCACTGTGTCCACGTGCATGCCTCACTGTCCATGTGCATGCCTCACTGTGTCCGTGCCTCACTTTGCCTCACTGTGTCCATGTGCATGCCTCACTGTGCCCATGCCTCACTGTGCCCATGCCTCACTGTGCCCATGCCTCACTGTGCCCATGCCTCACTGTGTCCATGACTAGACTGACGTTTAACATGGGAGTCTATGGAAGGGCCGTAGGTCCCCCAGACAACAAATTTTGCACACTTGTAGAAGAGTAATGGGGCTACATGTGTGCCAAGTTTCGGGTCCAAAGAACCTACGACCGGCCGGTACCAGGACCCCAAATCACCAGAGAAATTACCGTTTAACATGGGAGTCTATGGAAGGAATGCCCGGCTTTGAAAAATCGGTGCTCCCCGGCCGTAGAACCCCTGGACAACAAACTTTGCACAACTGTAGAGAAAGAGTGGGGCTACATGTGTGCCAAGATTGGGGTCCCGGTGACCTACGGCCGGAAAGTACGGGGTCCCCAAATTCCGGAAGATCAGGCGCAAAAAAGGTGACTCGAGTATAAGCCGACGGGGGAATTTTCAGCACAAAAATATGTGCTGAAAAACTTGGCTTATACTCAAGTATATACGGTAATTAAATCCACAAGTGCTTTTTTTTTTACCACTACTATTCCTTTATATTGGCTTTTAAAATTTACAAATGCAGCAATTTAGAATTTGGATTAAAGGTCTAAATTAGCGCTGGGAAAAACTTTTTGAAAGATAAAAAGTGCATTTTATATACAACTATATGGATCAGACCAAAATGAGGGACAAATGAGGGGTAAAGAGGGACAGTTGGGAGGTATGGGTATGCCTTGCCCGGCTTGGCCAACCTTCACAACCCATACAGCCCACAGAAAGTAACAAGAACACAATTTTAATTTACTGAACGCTGTTATAAAATTAAAAGTGCCCCCAAATAAACCATTACAAGATCATATAAAAAGGTAACAAACCTTTATGAATGCTTATATCTCTTGCTGGTTTTATTGATTTAGGTTGTTTGTTTCATTTTTTTAATTTTAAGTTGTAGCGCTGCCAGAAAAGAACAATACAAAGCATGTCTGAAAATTGGAATTATACAGAAGTTGCCACAGAACATAAAGTTCTTCTCTACCAGTCTTTATAAAATGTATTCCCAGCCGGGTAGTCTACTGTTCAAAGTTAGCTCATTTTTTTAATTTTCTTTTCAATTGCACTTTCTTTCTTCAAAATGCATTTTCATTTTATAAAGTAATGTGACATTAAGATGCACGTTTTGAGGACTTGTGTACAGAGACTAGACATTTCTATCTGCACAATATATGATAATTTTATCTCAGCAAACAAACATACTACTTCAGTCAATAGAAATGAGTTTCCAAACTTTGAAATGAAATAAGCAAGCCTTAAGCCTGGTTCACACGATCGGATTTTCTGCGGACAAAGCGTAAAACTTTTGTCCGAAGGGCGTTGGCCGTGAACTTGCCTTGCATACAAACGGCAAAGAATTGTCCGCAAACAAACACGAAACTACGTGGTTTTTCAGCTCTTTAGCGCCACCCTTTGGTCAACTTCTGCTAATGTTATGGTTAGCATTGCTTCTGATCATGCGTGTTTGTACTTTGTCCGAAGTGTAATGGTCGTTTAGCCACAA
Source organism: Rana muscosa (assembly GCA_029206835.1). Lineage (NCBI taxonomy): Eukaryota > Metazoa > Chordata > Amphibia > Anura > Ranidae > Rana > Rana muscosa. Next base: position 287,973,799 of record CM055118.1, read on the forward strand.
AGGGGTTCATTTGGATTCTACTACTGTTCCGAATTGTAAAGTTTAGATAACATTGCATGCATGCTGAAAGTAAGACTCGACACATCCGTGCAGGTCCGTTACTTCCTTATCTAATGTTTTATTACAGGCCGTACTAAACTTTTTACACACAGCATGATACGTCACTATTATGTTAATGTAAAACTGCAAACCACATCTGATTGGCTGAAATACAAGAAGAGTACAAAAATGTGATGATCAAGCTTGGTTGTCCCTCTGATCTGTCTTCACTTCCGCATTCCAAAGATGTGTGGGAGAAGGGGGTATACGCCATTTTCTATCTTCTCCAGTCTTTTCGGTGGGAGGGGGTGTCATTAGAGACTGATTTGAGTAAGGAAGGATTACAGCAGTGGTGTACATGAAAAAACAATATAGACTTTATAGTATAGCAAAGATGCATAGAGAATAGACATTTTCTAGTTTAACATTATGCTCATTACATTCCTTCACAGAAGGACTTGTATACACACGATTGGATAATCCGACATCACACATTTGTTGTCGGAAAATTTTAAAAGCATGCTATCCGACATTTGTTGGCGGAAAATCCGACAACAATTGTCCCATGGAGCATACAAACGGTCGGATTTTCCGACAACAGCCTGCCATCACACAATTCCCGTCGGAAAATCCAATCTCTAGTAGCCTTAAGCATGTGGCTACTAGAGATTGTTCACACATGGGTCCAGGGGGCGGTAAAACTAGGCAGTTGAGCTGCAGTTTTACCACCCCCTGGTTAGCACTTACAGGGTTAATTCAGGAGGCTCACCACCTGTCAAACGCCTTTGAAAAGCGATCCACTATAGATGGCTTTTCAGAGGGTTGGCAAGGGCTGCTGCACATGTGGTTGACGTCTTAAACAGCTGAGTATTATAATAATGAATCAAGAGTTTAAGACAGGGATCCTCAAACTACGGCCCTCCAGCTGTTCCGGAACTACAAATCCCATGAGGCATTGAAAAACTCTGACATTCACAGACATGACTAGGCATGATGGGAATTGTAGTTCCTGAACACCTGGAGGGCCGTAGTTTGAAGACCCCTGGTTTAAGGTATGCAAAAATAGGATTTTTATAACAGCTTACCTGTAAAATCCTTTTCTTGGAGTACATCACGGGACACAGAGCGACATAGTCATTACTAATGGGTTATATAGATACCTTCAGGTGCTGGCACTGGCAACTTCCAAAACCGGAAGTACCCTCCCCTATATAAGCCCCTCCCATCCGGGAGCACCTCAGTTTTGTAGCAAAGCAATAAGTGTCCCTAAAGAGGGGCGGGAGCTCTGTGTCCCGTGATGTACTCCAAGAAAAGGATTTTACAGGTAAGCTGTTATAAAAATCCTATTTTCTTTCTCGTACATCACGGGACACAGAGCGACATAGTCATTACTAATGGGATGTCCTAAAGCAATGCCCAATGAGGGGGGGGATACACCATATATAAGCTGAGCGCTATCAGACATGAGGATCTTTTGCGGCCTGCAACACACTGCGCCCAAAGGCGACATCCTCCTGACTTCTAACGTCCACCTGGTAGAACCTAGTAAACGTGTGTACTGAAGACCATGTTGCGGCCTTACAGATTTGAGCCAGGGAGGCCTGGTGATGCACTGCCCATGAAGTTCCAACTGCTCTCGTGGAGTGCGCTCTAACTTTGAACGGAGGCGGTCTCCTTCTCAAGCCATAGGCTTGTATTATGACCTGTCGAATCCACTTGGCTAAAGTAGATTTTGACGCTGCCTGACCCTTTCTGGGGCCTTCCGGCAGAATAAACAAAGTATCCGTTCTGCGAATCTGAGCAGTGGCTTTTAGATAAGCTTTAACTGCTCTTACTACATCCAAAGAATGCAATAACTTTTCCTCTACCGAAGTAGGTTTGGGGAAAAAAGAAGGAAGAACCATATCTTGGTTCAAATGAAACCTCAATACCACCTTAGGAAGAAAGGCTGGATGAGGACGTAACACTACTCTGTCCTTATGGATAACCAGATATGGCTCCTTACAGGACATAGCTGCTAATTCCGACACTCTTTTAGCCGAACAAATGGCTACTAGAAAAATCAATTTCCTGGTGAGAAGCACCAAGGAAATATGCTGTAATGGTTCAAATGGTTGTTTCTGTAGAACCGACAGAACCAAGTTTAGATCCCATGGACATATGGGAATATTAACCGGAGGACTAATACGCATCACTCCTTGTATAAAGGCTTTGACTAGTGAATGCGAAGCCCAGGGCCTTTGAAAAAATATTGACAAGGCCGAAATCTGACCCTTGATAGTACTCAAGGCAAGCTTCCTATCTACAGCCCATTGTAGGAAGTCCAGAATCCTACCTATTACGTATTTACGTGGATGCCATTTTCTGGCCTCACACCAGGCGAAGTACGCCTTCCAGATTCTATAGTAGATCTGCCTGGATACCGGTTTCCTGGCATTGATCATGGTAGACACCACAGCATTAGAGAGCCCTCTCTTCTTTAGAATGTGGGCTTCAATAGCCAGGCCGTCAAACCTAGGGCTGGTAAGGAAGGGTGGTATATCGGTCCCTGCGAAAGCAGGTCCGGACGATGTGGGAGGGTCCAAGGACTCCCCACAGACCTTTTTACAATCTCCGCGTACCATGCTCTTCGGGGCCACGCTGGAGCCACCAGAATCACTGGTTTCTTTTCTACCCTGATTCTGCGGAGTAATCGAGGTAACAATTGTGGCGGTGGGAATGCATATATCAGCTTGAACTGATCCCAAGGGAACACTAGGGCATCCGAGCCGCAAGCTAGGGGATCCCTTGTCCAAGAGACAAACCTGTCCACTTTTGTGTTGAATCTGGATGCTAGCAGATCTACAGCCGGTGTTCCCCACCGCTGACATATTGTCCGGAAAACCTCGGGATGAAGGGACCATTCGCCTGGGCATAATTGTTGGCGACTTAGAAAGTCCGCCTTCCAATTCTCCACTCCTGGAATGAATACCGCAGATATGGCTGGGACATATCTTTCTGCCCATCTCAGGATGTAATTTACTTCCCTTTGGGCTGCACGACTCCTGGTGCCCCCCTGACGATTGATATATGCCACTGCTGTGGCATTGTCTGATTGAACTCTGACAGGGGACCCTTGGAGTTTGGATGTCCATGCTACTAGGGCATACCGGGCTGCTCGTATCTCTAAGAGATTGATGGGCAGGGCCTTTTCTGCTTCTGACCACTTGCCCTGGAGAGACCATTGCTCCAGTACTGCTCCCCAGCCTACAAGGCTGGCATCTGTAGTGACCACCTTCCAGGAAATCGGACTGAAGGATTTCCCTCTTTCCAGATTCTGGGGAACCAACCACCAGCGGAGGCTCCTGCGAACGGAAGGGGACAAGGACATTGGTAAGTCCAGAGCCTGAACTTTTTTGTTCCAGGCTGACAGTATGGCCCCTTGCAAATTCCTTGAATGGAATTGACCGTAGGGTACTGCTTCGAATGATGCCACCATTTTTCCCAGCAGCCTCATATACAGGCGTATGGACGGCTGTCTTTTTTGTACCCACTAAGTGGATCAAATCTTTCAAAGACAACACCTTTCCTCGAGGCAAGAATATTTTTCTCTGGCCTGAATCCAACCTTAGCCCCAAGTATTCCAGACTTTTGACTGGTTTTTAGGGCTGACTTGTCTCGGTTGATAATCCAACCGTGAGATTCCAGATACTTGATCGTCTTGTGAACGACCACGTCCAGTTTTTTCACTGAGTGGTCTATCAGCAACAAGTCATCCAGATATGCCATTATCATTACACCTTGTGTTCTTAGATTGGCCAATAAAGGGCCAGAATTTTTGTAAACACTCGTGGTGCTGTGGCCAAACCGAAGGGTAAGGCTCTGAACTGAAAATGGCGCCCTTCTACTGCAAAGCGTAGAAATTTTTGGTGGACTGGAAAGATGGGAATGTGCAAATAAGCATCTTTGATGTTGATCGTGGCTAACCAATCCTCCCCTTGTAGGGCAGTGGCCACCGATCGGATCGACTCCATCGGAAAGTCCTGATATACAGGAATTTGTATAGCCCTTTTAGAATTAATATGGGCCTCCTGTCCGCGTTTGCTTCGGGACTGTAAAGAGGTTTGAGTAAAACCCGAACCCTCATTCTTCCAGGGGAACCTCCATAATTACTCCTTGGAGCAATAGTTGTTCTAGTGCCAACAGGAGGGACTCTCTCTTCCGGGGATCCCTTGGCACGTTTGACCTCAAAAATGGGAAGGAGGAGAGTCTTTTAACTCCAAACTGTATCCCAAACCTACTGCGGAGAGCACCTATCTGTCTTGATCGTGTCCCGCCAGGTCTCTTGCGAACAACTGGAGTCCTCCCCCCACCCGACTGAGTGGGGGCTTCAATTAATTTAACTTTGGGGGAGGTTTTGTACCTCCCCTGACCCAGGGTTTCTCATTACCCTGCTACTGTCCCTGTTTTTTACCCCCGGGATTTGACCGAGGAGGCCGTCGGAACTGTTACACAGCCGATGCCCCAGGGACTGGAGAAGCAGGCCTCTTAAAGAGGGACCTCTAACTCTGCTTTTAACCGGCAAGAGCGTATTTTTACCGCTGGAAATTTTCTGGATATATTTGTCCAGGTTTTCCCTGAATAAGCGTTCACCATGAAATGGGACGCTAACCAGCCATTCTTTACAGGGAGCTTCAGCAGACCAGTTTTTAAGCCATAGGAGCCTACGCATATGTACTATAGACAGCGTAAGGCGGGAGGCCTGATGGACTGAATCCTCTATGGCGTCAACCGCAAAGCCTAAGGCTCTAGGTAGATCAGCTAGGGCAAAGCCTGCTGATCTGTCAAGTCCCTCAAGACCTGTTTCAACTGATCCTTCACTGCTTAGCAGACCCCAATAGCTGCTACTGCTGGTTGTATCACCAAGCAGATTTTCATAAGGACTCCAATCTTTTATCTATTGGGTTCTTGAACATTTGGACATTATCCACTGGACATGTCAGTGATTTATACATACAAGAGATGGCTGCGTCCACTGTAGGGACCTTCCATTTTTTTTTTTTGATGAACTTATCCTCCATGGGATAGACCACCGGAAATCTCTTGGGGGAATAAATATTTTCTCAGGACGTTCCCAATCCTGGTAAATGAGCCCTTTCAGTAAAAGGGTGAAGTGGAAAAGAACAAACAGTCTGGGGGCTTCTAGCGACCCCAACGAGGATACAGTAGTGGTTGATGGTTCCGCAAGGTGCATTTTTAAATGCTGATCGGACCATGTTAGTCAGAGACTGAACCCATAATCTTTCAGCTTGAGATGCTGAGAAAAGGTTCCCCCACTGTTGATTCCTCTATAACAGAATCAACCTCATCCTGATCCCCTTCAGGCAGGTCGATCCCTGTATGGGACTGTTGCTCTGCTAACAGGCACTCTGAAGGAGGAGACGGAGATCGGGCGTGCTTTCCCTGACAGGGAGGCAGCGATAAATGTTGACAATCTCTCTCTAATCCTCCCAGAGCTGAGGAAAAAACCTCCTCTGTTACATACACAGGAGCAGGTGACTGAGGACAGCCACAGTACCAAGTACCCCTGCGGGGTCTCTACGGTCACTTACCTCTGAACTTCAGGGGAGACTGGTGCAGCAGGAGTATGCCCAAGATCCTCCGAGCCCGATGAGACCCCCTTCGCTTCCTGGAAGATTCAGTTCCGGAGCTTCTGGACGGCATATTCCTAAGCCTAAAGCTGAGGTATTCCAGCCGTAATACACCACTTTTACTGAGAATAGTCTAGCACAATTGCTGCTATATCACAGTTGGTGTCTACTAATGTGCCTTTCTAGGGGATGCCTGTATCAACCGCTTGCTGTATGCCTTTAAATGTTGCCAGCTCTGTCTCTGTACTTCATAGCCAGCTCACTACAATATTGTGGTTTTTTTAAACTGCTGGGACGCCCGCACATGCGCAGAAGCGCTGCGGCGCGCACAGAGCGTCATCCCCCAGGCTCCGCCCCCTTTCCCGGCTCACCTCTATATATAGAGGCGCGTGCACGCGCACGAGCGCGGGCACGTGCGCCTTCGGCGCTAATTTCAAATATGGTAACAAGGGACAGGAGCCAGGGCCCCTCTTTGCCGCAGGCCGGGGGATGGACGAGCACTGCAACATGGCAGAGGAAGCAGTTTCCTATAAGAGAACTCACCATCTGCCTGGACTTTGCTCTGCTGAGAAGAAGCTAGTCCACATGACAAGAAAACATTCCACAGCGGCCTCTAGTGGACAAACACAGGTACCGCAGTCTAATATATTAAATATATATATATAAAAAATTTTTTTTTTTTTTTTTTTTTCTTGACCACCATTAAAAATTATTACATTTTTTTAGTAGTTACAGGCATGCACAGAATTTTGCGGGAATACCATTAGGTAACAGACAGAAAGACAAATTAGGCTTGGGGGTCCCCCAATAGAACCAAGTTCCTGGGGGCCCCCACTTACCTGTTCCCCGCCGCAGGACTTTGTTTGGTCCACAAAAGCCCAAACTTCACCTATCACGGCAGGCATTGTAATCAAACCTTCAGGGACCGGGTTCCCAAGGATTCCACTCCCCTGGACCTGTATAGCACCCTGCACAGAAAACATCTTGGTCGTGGGTATGACCAGAGCTCTGGATCCCAGGGTCCAGCCCTCCTAAGAGAGGCATTACAGGCAAAACCTTGCTCTTCTCTTGCAAGGCCCGGGTACCGACCGTTTAGCTATGAAGCTTTTTTGGTCGGATCCGGAACAGCTTACTGAGGCCCAAAAGAACCTGTACGCAAGCTCAGTGAAAAACACATGTTTCTTCTTGGCCAACACCTTAGACACTGGCAAAAAACTGAGGTGCTCCCGGATGGGAGGGGCTTATATAGGGGAGGGTACTTCCGGTTTTGGAAGTTGCCAGTGCCAGCACCTGAAGGTATCTATATAACCCATTAGTAATGACTATGTCGCTCTGTGTCCCGTGATGTACGAGAAAGAAAGAAGGGCCATGGCTTTAACCACTTGCCCTCTGGAAGATTTTACCCCCTTCATGTCCAGGCCTTTTTTTTGCTATGCGGTTCTGCGCCCCTTTAACTGGAAGTTGCGCAGCCATGCAACAATATACTCAAACAAAATATATTTTGTGTTTTCCCCACAAATACAGCTTTCTTTTGGTGATATTTGATCACCACTGGGTTTTTTCTTTTTTATTATATACATGAAAAAAACGTAAATTAAAAATAAAAAATATATTTTTTACTTTCTGCTATAAAACTTTTTTTTAAATCAGGTTTCTTCATGAATTTAGGCCAAAAAATCCCAAATAAGCATATATTAATTGGTTTGCGTGAAAGTTATAGCATCTAAAAACTATGGGATATACAGTATATAATGGATTTTTTTTCTTTTTTTTTTTTCAGGGAAACAAAAACCGGCACATTTCTGCTGTCAGTAGAGAGTTCTGTGTTGTTTACCTACACAGAGCTCTCTCTCCTGTCACTCGCTCCGCTGATTGGCGAGTCCCACCATAAATCATTGACCAGGAACCGGCATGTGCTGGAGCCAGTAACAGCAGAGCAGGGTGAGCAGGCGCCAGTACACCCCCTGCCCAGAAATGTAAAATCACATATATATATGTACATGATTCTGCGCAGCCGGCCTGCACTGTAGCATTAAAACTACAGTGCACAGTTGGCAAGTGGATAATACAGCGGGTTGGGGAGTTATAGGTGTGTGCAAAGAGCTATGGCCACGTGACACGCAGGGTCCTGCTCTTTTACCTAGTTGTAGGCAGTCCTGGATAATGCAGAGAGTGGAGCTGATGTCATCACATCATCACGTTTTCTGCATAATTATATTGTCACTGAAAAGCATTGTGGTGGCTTACCTTCAGGGGATCCTTTAATGTCTTATATTCACAGTATCTTCGCAGTCTTCTGGGTTGAGTGATGCAAGGTTTCATTCAGAAAGAAAGGTCCATAAAGACATGGATGAGCAAGTTTGAGGTGGAGGAACTTGACTGGCCTGCACAGAGTCCTGACCTCAACCTGATAGAACACCTTTGGAATGAATAAAAGCAGAGAATGTGAGCCTTCTCGTCCAACATCAGTGCCTGACCTCACAAATGTGCCTCTAGAAGAATGGTCAAACATTCCCATAGACACACTCCTAAACCTTGTGGACAGCCTTCCCAGAAGAGTTGAAGCTGTTATAGCTACAAAGGGGGGGCCAACTCAATATTGAACCCTACAGACTAAAGCCTCGTACACACGATCGGACTTCCATCTAACTTTTCCGTGGATTTTTGTTCGAAGGGCGTTGTCCGTGAACTTGTTCTGCATACACACGGCAGAACATTTTCAGCCAACATACACCAAACCACGTGGTTTTTCAGCCCTTTGTTGTCTGATGTTTAGCATTGGTTCCGAGCATGCGTGTTTGTACTTTGGATTTTAGTTGGATGGATTTGTGTACACACGATCGGATAATCCGACACAACAAGTCCATCAGACAATTATTGTCGTAAAATCCGATCGTGTGTATGCCATTAAAGGGAATGCCATTAAAGTTCATGTATGTGTAAAGGCAAGCGTCCCAATACAATACTCTTAAACGAAGGGAACAAAGAGATGAAGCCCATCCTTGTATGAATTTTATGCCTTCAACTCTCAAATGTTCTGTTTTTCATTTGGATTACTTGAAAGGTGTAACCGTGAGCAAAATAAAAAACTACATATGTTACAGGAGGACTTACAAAAACTAAAACTGCTGTCTTTTGTCTGCTTTAGACTGACCGTAGAATTCACTGGATGTCATTTTCTATTTTCACCATAATCACACTTTGATGCCGCGTACACACGACCGTTTTTAATGTCATTGAAAAAAACGGCATTTTTCTCGACGTGATTCTTCTCAAGCCTGCCTTGCCTACACACTATCGTGGAAAAAAATGCTCGAGCAAAGCGCGGTGACGTACAACACGTACGACGGCACTATAAAGGGGACGTTCCATTCGGATGGCCCCACCCTTCAAGTTAGTAAAGTTTGTTGAGAGACGATTCACGCTTTTCAGCCTTGTGCTTTTCAGTCCGTTACAGCGTGACGAATGTGCTATCTCCATTACAAACGCTAGTTTTACCAGAACGAGCGCTCCCGTCTCATCACTTGCTTCTGAGCATGCACGTTTTTTTCACGTTGTTAAAGCCTACACACGGCCGTTTTTCATGACGAGAAAAACGACGACGTGAAAAACTACGAGAAAAATTAGAGCATGTTCCAAATTTGTAATGGTCATTTTTCACGTCGTGAAAAATGCTCTGGAGCCCACACACAATCGTTTTTAATGATCAAAAAAAATAATGAAATTTTTCTCGTCATGAAAAACGGTCGTGTGTACGTGGCATAAGACTAATTTTAAAGGATTCACTGGTGAGGACTCATTTAAAACACATGGACCAAGAAGATTAACCTGCAGTGATGGTTTTGTGAATGTCAAATGCACTGCTTTATAAATATGCCCCTAAATATCCAAATTCCTATGTGTGATCAATGACTGTCTTTCTTTATTCCTGATTGTTAGTGTTGATCTCTTTTAGCATATCCATACATCCACACATTTGTAGTATAACAACAGAGAAGTAAAAAGAAGGCTACTAATGATCTGTCCTCAGCAATGTAGGACAGCACAGCCCATTGTACTCAAACTTAAATACTACATATTCACAGTGACTTTGGTAAATGGTAATATTTAGTGGAATCAGTCTGCTAAATGGTGCATATAATATGGAGAATAGTAGCGTCTACCAAACGAGAAAAAATATATAGCACTGATTTGCTACATATACCAAGGACCATTAAAAAGCAAACCAATTCGGCAACATAAATGCATAGTAAAATTAAAATGCAGCAAGCATGATATAAGAAAATATTTATGAAACAGCTGAAAAATGACCTGTTGATATAATAAAAGGAAATCTCTGCCCGTGTAAGAGCATCTTGGAGGATGGATTTCAGGAGATCCCTCACATGCAAATGCTGATTGGCCAGCTTTTTTCTGAAGGTCACCCCCCCCAGGAACCTCTGACATAGACCATGTGTCCTAGATTTACCTTAATATGACAATAGGTATGTTTTTCACAAATGTTTTTAATTGGACACCTTTTAGTAAATCAAAGGCTGCACTGCAATGTGTCCATGCTTATGTGCTGTACTCTGAGTCAAAACATGAATTCCTCAGATTGGGACTTTAAACTGGGCCACAAACAGTTTGATAGTAAAAAAAGTATTCATAATGTATTGCACATTGATAATATATAACAACATGAACATGGGGATATATGCAACAAACACAAATATTGGGAACAGAAATGGAAACCAGCCGCAAGGAAAAGCCCAGAGCTTTGTCAGACAGACGCGTTTCGAAAAACAAGATACAGATCTTCTTCAGGGACAGAGGGCTTGCTGATTCCAGATCTGTGGCTTATATCCCAAATGTTGATGCTCCACCCATGAAGACAAAGAAAATAACTCAAAAATAAAAAGAAAGCTATGTTCATCAGAGCAGCGCACAAGCAACAGAAAACGTGACCGACATCAGCCTTAGTGGTATAACTCTATATAGACCATAGCTATAGAGGAGAGGGAGAATAGTACTTTCCCCTCAATACAGGTCCAGTTGATAGAGAGTGTATATCAAAAATTAAATCATCCAGAACATCATGGGTTAAAGATGGTTGTATCCATCAGCCAGATATCTGGACGTGCCTTATGGATCTCAAAGTTGGAGTCAAAATGATGTGGCTGGAGATATAAGCCACCAGTGTTGTAACTAACGCCGTTTAAATAAACGGCGTTAGGTAACGTAGCCACTTTTTGGGGTAACGAGTAATCTAACTGATTACTCTTACCCTCGTGGCGCCGCCGTTCCCATTACTTGGGCGGCGTTACCCTAATTACATCTACTCGCCGCAGCCGCCGTGAGTAGATGTAATTTAACATTTAACTAACTGCAAGCCGCCCTCTGCCTACCTGATCAGCGTGTCATGCAGACAGACGGCGGCCATTGCAGTGTTCAAAAGCCGCACCCCCAGAGTCCTCGTCGCCTGTGATAGGCGGAACACTCAATTTCACAGCAGGCAGTGTTCAGCCTATCACGGACATCCTCTCATCCTCGCCTGTGTTATGAGGATGAGCGGATGTCCGTGATAGGCGGAACACTGAATGCTGGGAAATTGAGTGTTCCGCCTATCACAGACAAGGAGGACTGGAGGAGGCGCGGCTTTTGAATAATGGAATGGCCACCGGGAGTCGATCTGAGGTACTGTACACGGGCACAGTGACTGTGAGACACGGGCACATTGAGGCATTGGGCACAGTGAGGCATGGGGCACATTGATGCATGGGCACAGTAATTTTTGGTAAAAAATCATATTATGGTCATATCATATTTACCAAAAATATGTATTAGGTCCAGTTGATAGAGAGTGTATATCAAAAATTAAATCATCCAGAACATCATGGGTTAAAGATGGTTGTATCCATCAGCCAGATATCTGGACGTGCCTTATGGATCTCAAGTTGGAGTCAAAATGATGTGGCTGGAGATATAAGCCACCAGTGTTGTAACTAACCATGTGGCACAGTGAGGCACAGTGAGGCGTTGGGCACAGTGAGGCATGGGGCACAGTGAGGCATGGGTCACAGTGAAGCATGGGGCACAGTGAGGCATTGGGCACAGTACCAATATTATTTATTGTTATCCCTCCTATTATTTTTATACACTGAAAAAATTACGTATATATCATCCTTCTACCGCCCCGCCCCCGCCCCTGCGTATATATAATATAACCAATATAGTTACTTTGCTGAGTAACAAATTACTTTTTCAATGTAGTAACTGAGTGAGTAACTCCATTACTTTTTGGAAGAAGTAATTTGTAACTAACTAATTACTTTTTTAACGTAAGATGAACAACACTGTAAGCCACAGATCTGGAACCCGAAAGCCCTCCCTAAAGAAGATCTGCATTTTGTTTTTTCGATGTTCTGTCTGTCAGACAAAGCTCTGGGCTGTTCCTTGCAGCTGGTTTCCATTTCTGTTCCCAATATGTGTGTGTGTTGTGTATATCCCCATGTTCATGTTGTTATATATTATCAATGTGCAATAAATTTTGAATAATTTTTTACTATCAAACTGTTTGTGGCCCAGTTTAACCGCTTGTCCACCGCCCGCCGTCAAATGACGGCGTGACGGCGGGAGGAAGACCCTGTTGTTCTGGACGGACGTCATATGACGTCGCGCCTTCCCAAGTCACTAGGTGGCGCGCGCCCGCTGCGTCACTGGGGACCCGATGCACGTGCCCGGCGGCCGCGATGGCCGCCGGGTACCCGCGATTGCCCAGTAACTGAGCAGGACCGTGGATCTGTGTGTGTAAACACACAGATCCACGTCCTGTCAGGGAAAGGAGACCGATGGTGTGTCCCTTGTACATAGGGACAACCATCGGTCACCCCCCCCAGTCAGTACCCTCCGCTCACAGAAAGAATCACTCCCTAGGGAACACATTAACCCCTTGATCGCCCCCTAGTGTTAACCTCTTCCCTGCCAGTGAGATATATACAGTAATCAATGCATTTGTATAGCAGGGATCGCTGTATAAATGTGAATGGTCCCAAAAATGTGTCAAAAGTGTCCGATGTGTCCGCCGCAATATCGCAGTCGTGATAAAAATTGCTGATCGCCGCCATTACTAGTAAAAAATAAAAATAATAATAAAAATGCTTTAAATCTATCCCCTATTTTGTAGCCGCTATAACTTTTGTGCAAACCAATAAATATACGCTTATTGTGATTTTTTTACCAAAAATATGTAGAAGAATACATATCGGCCTAAACTGAGGATTTTTTTTTTAAAGAAATAAATAAAAAAGGGTTTTAATTATAGCAAAAAGGAAAAAATATTGTGTTTTTTTCAAACTTGTCCCTGTTCTTTTGTTTATAGCGCAAGAAATAAAAACCGCAGAGGTGATCAAATACCACCAAAAGAAAGCACTATTTGTGGGGAAAAAAGGATAACAATTTCATTTGAGTACAGTGTTGCATGACCGCGCAATCGTCATTCAAAGTGTGATAGCACTGAAAGCTGAAAAATGGCCTGGGCAGGAAGGGGGTGAAAGTGCCCTGTAGGCAAGTGGTTAAAGTCCCAATCTGAGGAATTCATGTACTGACTCTGTATCAGGGATGTGGTCCACAATCAGTTTAAGCAATTAGTTGCGGTAGAGGGTCTCTTTATATGCGCTTTACTCTAGTCTTTCTGAACAAAGGTAACATACTGTAGCTTATAGCTCATAGTTCCATTGGACTGCGTTCCTCCACATGTAGAAGCTAACATTAAACCCTTGTCTTCAGTCTCACCTCACAAGAAGATGTCAATACCATCACTCATTGACCCCACCCTTCATGGCAGTAGTTAAGGGAAGAGCCCCCCCCCCCCCAAGCAAAGCACCTTGTTCCCATGATGAGGATAAGGGCTTCTTCCCCACAACCCTGGGTTAGTGGTTGTGAGGGTTTGTAGGCAGGGGGCTTATTGTAATCTGAAATCCCCTTTAGAATAATGGGGACCCCATGTACCTGTTTTGTCTATGTGAATGAGTAAGGGGTACATAGTATTCCAAGTGCATAGTACAATAAGACACTACACTTCTTGACAAGTCCTTTAACAAAAGATCAATCACATTATCCAGAGATGCAAATCCACAGCAATCATCCCAGGTGATGTCATTCACCAAATATGGCCACGGCCATATTTGATTAATGTCATTGCCTAGATATGGTCATGTGGTCATTTTTGGTTAGTGATGTCAGTGGTATCCCTGTCCCGGGGATTACTGGCCAGTAAAGTAATGGGACTGGGTGACATCACTGGTTGCCAGGTACGCAGGTGCTGGCACCGCCGCTTTCCTGAATAACCATTGACAGTAAGGAAACTGTCATATACCGTATATTAGCACCATATATGACAATCAGCTCTTGCAACAAGAGAAAAAAGGTCTGGCATTCAGGCGAACACTCAAACTGCCAAAGTTCTGTCCAAATTTTGAGTTTATCCCTATTGTCCTAGGACAGGGTAAGAGGTGTGAAAATTGTAGAACCATCCTGTAGTAGTTAGATAGACCAATTCTTGGTGCCTTGGATGAAAGTGTTGGTTCTATCGTATATAAATGCAAGGGTGTTAACTCTACACAATCGAGGCATACCCCTACTCCAGTCAGTACTATGGGGTTTATCCCCTAAAGTACTTCCGGCTTTTCATTTGTTTGAAAGCAATTTTTTTCCGGCAAGTAGCCACCTTCACCTTCACTTCTACTGGACATTTGGGGAGTTCCTCTTGTCTTCTCTTTTGGAGATATTCTTGAACTGTGTTTTCTGCCTTGTGTTCATGGGAAGCACATTTTTTGCACATTTGCAGACTTTTCTTTTTTTCTTTTTTTTTAAAAGGACTGGATTTTTAATTAATTTATTTATTTTGTATTCAAATTTTCATGTTTTTATGATACACGCTGCACTTAGTATGAATTATATGGAGTAGGTATTTATCTGTTGACCTGTGCCAGCAGCTGTCGTTTTTTTAATTTTATTTTTATATAGTGCAGATTTTCACATGGTTAAACAATACAGATTTACAGCATTATTTTAGTCTTATGCCCCATACACACGATCGTTTTTCATGCCGTTAAAAATGCCATTTTTAAAAATGACCATTAAAAATGAACATGTGTATGCTCCAGAGCATTTTAAACGACGTGAAAAACGGCCATTAAAAATTTCGAACATGCTCTCTTTTTTCACGTCGTTTTTCATGTAGTTTTTTTTAACAACGTGAAAAACGATAGTGTGTATGCTTTAACGACGTGAAAAAAAACGCGCATGCTCAGAATCAAGTATGAGATGGGAGCGCTCGTTCTGGTAAAACTAGCGTTCGTAATGGAGATAGCACATTCGTCACGCAGTAACGGACTGAAAAGCAAGAGGCTGAAAAGCGCGAATCGTTGCTCAACAAACTTTACTAACATGAAGGGTGGCGCCATTCGAGCAGAACTTCCCCTTTATAGTGCCGTCGTACGTGGTATACGTCACTGCGCTTTGCTTGATCGTTTTTTAAAATGATCGTGTGTACGCAAGACAGGCTTGAGAGGAAACATGAAAAAAAACGACGTGAAAAACGGCAAGAAAAAAAATGGCAAGAAAAACGATCGTCTGTATGGGGCATAAGACAGAAAGTTATGGGCTAAGTTATTGTTAGCCCTAGGCTAAAGCGCTAGAGGTTAAATTTGAGGTTGGGGGTCAGGGGTAGCTTAAGGTGAGCTCCACACCTTTTGCATGCTCAGTTTAACTTGTTAAAATCTGTGTTTTAACACGCATTACTGCAACTTGATACATGCTAATGTACATATACAGTAAGACCCAACTCACCTGACCTTCAGCACAATTCAGCGCACAGATATGAGTATATTGTGGATTGTGATGCACTGTGATGTCCAGAAATAGTGCATGTGCATTTTTTTTCTGCATTGGGGCTCATTAATGGCTTATTCAAAGTGGAATAGGTGTCCTTAACCACTTGCCTACCGGGCACTTTTTCCCCCTTCCTGCTCAGGCCAATTTTCAGCTTTCAGTGCTGTCACACTTTGAATGACAATTGCGGGGTCATGCAGCACTGTACTCATATGATTTTTTCACACAAATAGAACTTTCTTTTGGTGGTATTTAATCACCACTGGGTTTTTATTTTTTGCTAAACAAATGTAAAAAGATTGAAAATGTTTAAAAAAAAACAAAAAAAAACATTTTCAAAGTTTGTTATACAATTTTGCAAACAGGTATTTTTTTCTCCTTCACTGATGGGCACTGATAGGTTGCACTGATGAGGTGGCACTGATGTGGCGGCACTGATGGGTGGCATTGATGGGTGGCAATGATGGACACTGATAGGCAGCACTGATGGGCGCTGATAGGTGGCACTGATGGGCACTAATGGGCACTGATAGGCGGCACTGATAGGCAGCACTGATAGATGACACTAATGAGGAGGCATTAATGGGCACTGATTGGCAGCACTGATAGGCACTGATTGGCAGCACTGATGGGCACTGATTGGCAGCACTGGTGGGCACTGTTGGGACTGCACTGATAATCAGGACACTGATAATCAGTGCCCTGATTATCAGTGCCAATGTCCCTTTAAATGAAACTGGTTATCGGCTCTCTTCTTCAGGAAAGAAAAGCCGATAACCAGCTTGTTTTTCCAAACGTGATCAGCTGCCATTGGACACAGCTGATCATGTGGTAAAGGGTTGCTGTGATTGACCCTTTACCCTGATCTGTGATCAGCTGAGTTTGAAGAACTCAGCAATTACAGAGCGTGCCACATTAATGGGAGGGCGTCCATGTATGCCACCCCGACAAAGTAAGCCAGCGCTGTAGCCATCTTTCGGCGCGGCCAGGACGAGGTTAACACAACACCTGTCAGTGCACAAAAAAATTGTTAACAAAAGTGCATTTACAAACACAAAGGATTGAAGGGTCCCTTAAAGTGTATCTAAACCCAAAAAAACATAAATGTAATATATTTGAGCTTATCAGACTCTAGATGTGGGGAAGAAATCTAATACAACCCCCACATATAGGGACTGCTAAGCTGCAATATATTAAATTTTTGCTTCTGGGTTTAATTATGCTTTATAGTGGAGCTGAATCTATAGTGTTTCTGCAAAAACAATTGCCTGAGCCTAGGCCAGGCAATCAGCAGTGGGTATGAGCATTGGCTAATTAGAGAGCGGGTTGTTGCATCAGACAGCTGCAGAGAGACTGCTGCTTTCACAAAGAGAACAGCTCCACTGTTGCCTGAGGCTCTAGAATTTGTGCTGTCACTATAGCTACAATCTATCAAACAGCAAGACATTTTAAAATGTACGTTTTACTGAACCTTTAATTGTCTTCATTAGTTTAACATCAGACTCCAACTGAGCTTTAATAAAGCTGAAAACATGTTATATCTAGGAAATGATAAATAGGTAAGTCAATATATCTTGCTCAGTTTAGTTGTCTACAGTGAGCCTAGAACCCTAGAGCGCTGTTATCCTTCACTCATCATTACATTGTACCTTGAACTATTGCAACTTTATTGTGCATCAAATGACAAACCCTGAAGCTCAGTGAAACTGACACCAGCGAGGGCTATATCAGCAGACAAATGTATACTAAGCAGACAGATGAAGAGGCAAAGCACAAATCTGAACAGATAAAACACTGACAAAAAAAAGAAAGAATGAGATAATGGAGTCTAGGGAATAGAAGCCGAAATAAATTAAAAATAGGAGAGCCTGATAGAAAACAGAAGAAAATTAAGTCAAATAAAAAGTAATGGTGTAAAGAGACTGCAGCATGAGGCTGTAAAAAAGTGGTGCACAGAAAACCTACTGATCATCATCAAGATGCTACAACTGTGTTCAAATATACAACCTGTAATAAAAGACAAAAGCATTCAGCGAAGCCTTAATAACTGCACATCCATTTGATTAAATAGAAGGGCCCATTAGACAAATAAAAGTCACAGGTTTTATATGTTTGTTTGCTAAGAGAAGTCGAAGAATCGATTAAAGAGACTCTTTGGCTTCATGTAAATGGATAATGAATTTGAGTGACCTCATGATAATCACATGTATACCAGGAAAAAGAATACACGGAAATAATTCAGAAACTCTCTAACCCCACTACCTACTATGGTTCACTGTTGGCTTTATTCCAAAGGCAAAGTCACGCGTGAAGGTGTAAAAATCAAGAGGTCCTCAGATGTAACTATCTGCATACCAGGAAAGAGAACACAATAAAATAGTATAGGCATTCTCTAGGGCTGTGGAAATTAACTATTAATTCCTCGATTAATCGATAAATTTTTTTGATCGATCAAAATTCTTTTGATCGGTACTCACCTCTCCGCCAGCTTCCGGGTCTTCAGGGAGTTCCGTCGGAGATCTGGTGACGTCACGGACACCGGCGCGGCTTGCCGTGTCCATCTGAAGGGCTCCTTTGCTGTGCCTTCATATCTGCATGCCGGCGGGACCTTACTATCTGCCACACGCAAGGGCTGTTACACTTCCCTCTATCACTTCCCTCTATCCACCTGGGATTCTACAGCCATCCACTGGGAGTTGTGATAGTTCCCTTCATGGGACATCTACATGCCGACGGACTGATGTTAACCCCTCCTCATCTGGATTCAGCAGTGGTATCGTTGTACACATTTTTATACCAGTATCATACTTAGCTACATGTTTTTATGACTGCTTTGGCTACCATTTGGTATTTTACAGTTTATGTAAGACTATAAAAGTTTTAATGCTTTTCCCATTGAGCGCTGCCTTTGTGTGTTTTTTGTATCCTGCTATCCATTTTTCCAGTGGTTGGTAGCTACACTGGGAATCGGCCTGCAAGGAGATCAGCTAAAAGTAGTTGGATCTGTATGTGCATTATAATTAATCGAAATTAGTCAATTAATCGATTTAAAAAAAAAAAGATTAATCGAACACGAAAATTTTAATCAGTAACAGCCCTAGAATTCTCTAATCCCACCACTGTAGAGGTGTACATATCAAGAGGTCCTAACAGGTCTGTATACCAGGAACGAAAAAACAATGAAATAATACAGGAATTCTCTACTCCCACCACCAACTATTGGTTACTTTGCATGCAAAGCCACAATTAAAGGTGTAAAAATCAAGAGGTCCTCAGAGGTAACTATCTGCATAGCAGGAAAGAGAACACAATATAATATTATAGGAATTCTCTAATCCCACCACCAACTATGGTTCACTGTTGGCTTTATTTTGCATGCAAAGCCACGTGTAAAGGTGTAAAGGTGTAAAAACCAAGAGGTTCTCGGAGGTAACTATCTGCATACCAGGCAAGAGAGTACAATACAATAATATAGGAATTCTCTAATCCCACCACCAACTATGGTTCACTGCTGGTTTTATTCCACATGCAAAGCCAAGTATATCGATCGTGCGCTGGCAGGCACATCAGACTTCAGGCTTTTACTGATGCAACTATTGTAAGTGCGATACTTTGTTTTACTTTTTAAATGTAGCGATACCTCCAACTAAGGAGGCCGCAGAATTAGATTTGGGCCCTGAGTGCAGCTCCGCCAACCCCCGGCAATAGGCTCTACCCAGTGGCGTCTCCAGCTTTCATATTTAGGGGGGGCACATGGGGGGACAGGGACAAAAGTAGGAAGGCCAACTATAAAATGCAAATATATATATATATATATATATATATATATATATATATATATCCTGGGGCCCTTTACTACGATCCCACAACGGGCCCTTTCACATGGTCTGCAGTGAGCTCCCTTCCTACTATACTGGGGCCCCACCAGGGTGGCAGAAAACAAGAGATATATGTCACCAGCACACCAAGAAAATATAAGGGTCCAAAGCAGTGGGAGAACTATCAGGGTTTCAAAGGTTGTCTTGCCACCGGGCCCTGGTGTTCTGCCACTGTGGGGTTCCCCAGCTGTCCTGTCCCTGTTATTGACAGCGCTGGTCTGGCATCTGTCTCCTTGGCAGCGGCGGCAGTCTATTAGGACCTAGTGCTGGTGACATTATGGGTGCATGCAGGGGAAGGCTGGCACTATTGGTTATAGAGAGCCGAGCCCCCAGCTGGTCACCTAGCAGCACTAATGCTGTATAACCTTCTCTGTTGACATGTTGATCGGGATGTGATCCTAGTGATGCTCCCAGTCAGATCTAATAAACACAGTAATTATTAGCATCAAGAGAACAACCACATATATATAATCAACTGTATGTTCAGCAGCCATGTGGGCTCTATGCCTGTAAAGTGTGGGCTTTGATCAATAAAATCACTGATATTTAACACTAGGATTTGACTAGGAGCATCACCGGGATTGCATCCCGATCAGCATGTCAGAGAAGGCTCCACTGCTGCTAAGCAACCTGCATGGAGCTCAACTGTCTACAACCAATAGAGATGGGCTCGGGTGTGTTTGAATTCCCACATGCCCAATCCCGCCAGGAAGCCGACACTCCACAGTGCTAATCACAGCCAGTGAGACATTTCCTGATCTGTGCAGCTGCGGACCGGGAAATGTCTCACTGCCTGTGATTAGCGCTGTGCAGTGTGGGCTTCCTGGCAGGCTCTGGCATGTGGAATTTTGAACATGCACAGCCCATCTCTAACAACAAATTGTGCTGGCCCTCCTGTACATCAGCCCCATAAAGTAACCAGCACTGGGTTCCAATGTGCTGCCGCCGCTACCATGGAGGCAGAGACCAGCGCTGTGAAAAGCCGGGACAGGACAGCAACTCTGGTTGTTCCAGCACTGGTCCACACTGGGAACATTCCCCCATCCACCTATAATGTGTAGATGGGGGAATTGGATAATTTCCTTTTTTTTTTTCATTCAACCTAATAGTTGAATGAAAAAAAGTGATCAATGTATGGGCTGCCTAAGAGCCAAGACCAGCCATAGACAGTTTAAATCTCAGCTGGTTCAGCAGGAACTGGCTGAGATTTGATCCATTAATGATCAGATTCTCTTGTGATTATCACTAGTGGTTGCTATAGCCACTAGTGATAATCACTGTTTGTCGGGAGAATACAATTACTGGGCAGGAGGGATATTCCCCTGTCAGCACTGTCTGTGTTGATGGGGGAATTATGCAAGTTTCTTTCCTGAAATCTGTGGATGCAGGAAAGAAATGTGCACCGTATATTACCTGCCTAACTGAAAGTGAAAGTAAATTGTGAATGTCTTGAAAGAACAGGAGAGGGGGAGGGAGACAGATGGGGGAGAGAAGGGATGGAGATAATGCAGTTCAGTGACTACAGTGTACTGCAGTCTGCAGTGCACACACTTACACACGGTCCAGGCTTGGATCTCAGGCATCATTCACACACAGCCAGGAATGCTGCTGATTTTCATATTTCCCGCCCACACATCCCCTCTCTTCAGATACAGCACGCCGGGATAGTGTGGGTGGGACTGGAAGGAGGAGGAGGAGCTGTATTCCTCCCTGCTCGTATGTGAGGAGAGTGAGGGGGGTGGCTGGATTTGCTGGTCTGTGAAAGAGTGTCATAGACTGACACTCGGCTCAGCTTGCAGTCACCACTCTCGGAATTTACAGGCTGGTTCTCCTGTCCTAAGGACGGGAGAAATCAGTCTGTTTTTGTCACAACGGGTACTTACCGAGGCCGAGATGCCGAGAGCGGTTCACCCTTGCGACTTGACGCACTCCGCCCCCTGGAAGTGAGACAGGGAGAGAATGGCGAGAAGAGGCACTGGTGACCAGCAGATGGAGAGGACTTGCAAGGCTGGCTGGATTAGCTGAGTAGTCCGTGACCAGGCGTAGCAGGGATAAACAGGAACTGAAGATAATATCTCCGACAGTAAGGTTAAGCAGGGATTGACGGAAACCAGCTGCGGCTGGTGGTGCAGATTGAGGGTTTAAAGTTGCTGATAGCAAAGTCCAGATAGGTACAGGAATCAGATCAGGGCTGAAGATCACAAGGAAGATCCGAGGTACAGGCAGGAAGTCAAGGGCTGGAGAAAACAGCAGATCCGGGTCACAGGCTAAGGGTCAAGCACAGGCAGAAGGCAGAAGTCCGTAAAACAAGCAGAAGGTCAGGTCCAGGAGAGATGAAAGAGGTAATCAAGCTGGTCCGGGTCACAACTGGGTTTTCAAGCAGGATTCAGGAAACTGGATACCCAGGAAAGCTGACAACAAACCAGCAACCTGTCAGTGAGCTAGGCCTCTTTATATATGCCTGCCTGTATTCTGATTGGCGCAGCCGCGCACAGCGTGCCGTTGCGTTGGCACGCGCACCCGTGAACGCCGGCGCACTGTCCCGCGCACGCGCCGAAGCGCCGACCCACCGCGCGTGCGTACTGGGTGCTGGTTGGATTGGAAGTTTCCCTGACAGTGCCCCCCCCGAGGGGCGGGCTCTGGACACCTAAACTAGACATCAATTCGGGATGTTCTAATTGAAAAATTCGGATTAAACGGGGAGCATGGAGGTTTACAGATGGTTCCCAAGAATTGTCTTCAGGGGGATACCCCTTCCACTTGACTAAATACTGCAGTTGCCTACCTCTTTTCCTGCACCCTAGAATAGATTCCACTTCGTACTCGCACTCACCATCTACCTCGACTGGTGGAGGAGGTGGAGCCTCTCTTCCTGGGAAGGAGTTAAAGACAACAGGCTTCAGCAAGGATGTGTGAAAGACCGGATGTATCCTGTAAGATTGGGGTAATGCCAATTTGAAAGCCACAGGGTTGATTGCCCGCTTGATCTTGAAAGGCCCAATGAATTTTGGTCCCAGCTTCCGTGAGGGAATTGGTAGTTTGAGGTTGGTGGCGGCAAGCCACACTTCTTCCCCGGCTTTGAAAACAGGATTCTCCTTCCTTCCTTTATCGTAATATTTTTTATAGGCGTCCTGAGCGTTCTGCATCATTTCTTTTAATTTTAGGAAGTTAGATTGGACAAAGGCTATCCGATCCTGAACGGCAGGGACGGGACTTTCAGGAATGTCATCAGGGAGAAAAGAAGGGTGGAAACCGAAGTTGGCCCAAAAGGGAGTCTGGCTGGTGGTAGAATGGATGGAGTTATTGTACGCAAATTCAGCGTATGGAAGCAAGGAAGACCAGTCGTCCTGGGAAGCAGAGCAGAAAGAACGGAGATATTGCTCCAGGGTCTGGTTGGTTCTCTCTGTCTGGCCGTTGCTCTGAGGATGGTACGCGGAGGAAAGACAGATCTTGACTTCCAGGGATTTGCAAAGTTCCCTCCAGAATTTGGATGTAAACTGGGTGCCTCTATCAGAGGTGATGCTCTTGGGTACCCCATGGAGCCTGATTACTTCTTTAAAAAAGATTTTGGCAGTATCAGCAGCAGAGGGAGTACCGATCATTGGCAAGAAGTGGGCCATCTTGGAGAGTCAATCAACTACGACTAGAATTGTAGTAAAACCCCCAGAGGTAGGTAGATCAACAATGAAGTCCATTGAAACGTCTGCCCATGGGCGTTCAGGGACGGGTAAGGGTTTGAGCAAACCCCAACTCTTGATGTTCGGGCCCTTATTGCGTTGGCAGTGGGTACAAGAGGTAACGTAGTTTTTGCAATCCTGTCTCCAACCGGGCCACCAGAAGGAGCGAGAGACTAATTCTGTGGTTTTCCGAGTTCCAAAGTGGCCTGCTAATTTGTGATCACGAAAAGTCTTTAGGACCAGTTGTCTGGTTTCTAGAGGAACGAAGATTTTACCTCGGAACCAAAACAAATCATTACGTCTTTCTAAAGAGGAGGTTTCTTGGTCAGAGCTGCGCCTGGAGGAGATCTTAATGGCGGTTAGTAGGTCGGTCTGAGAGACCAATAGAAAGTTTTGTGCTGATAAAATGGCACTAGGTTCCCCTGTCTGAGATGCTTCAGGAAACATCCTGGAGAGCGCATCCGCCTTTCCATTCTTGGAGCCGGGCCTGTAAGCGATGTGGAAATTAAACCTGGTGAAGAAGAGTGCCCAACGGGCTTGTCGGGGTCTTAGACGTTTCGCAGTCCTCAAGTACTCCAGGTTTTTATGATCAGTGAAGATCATGACCGGATGCGATGCGCCTTCCAGAAGGTACCGCCATTCTTCTAGAGCAAATTTGATGGCCAGTAGCTCTCTGTCTCCCACATCATAATTTTGCTCCGGAGGGGTTAGTTTCCTGGAGGCAAAGGCTACTGGGTGTAGAAGGGATTTTGGGCCCTGCCTTTGGGAGAGGATGGCCCCGGTGGCTGTTTCGGAAGCATCTACTACCAATGTGAATGGAAGTGAAGGATCTGGATGCCGTAGCACAGGTGCTGAGGTAAAAATGTCTTTTAATTTGGTGAAGGCTTCCTGAGCCTCTTGTGTCCAATGGAACCAGTTGCCCTGACGGGTTAATTGAGTGATAGGGGCCACCACAGAAGAGAAACCAATGATGAATCTTTGTGAAGCCAATGAACCGTTGTACCCCTTTCTTGTCTGTTGGAGCCGGCCATTCTTGGATGGCTTTGACCTTCTGCGGATCCATTGCGACCCCATCGGTAGAGATGATGAATCCCAGGAATTGTACCGTGGTTCTCTCAAAGTCACATTTCTCAACCTTGAGATAGAGTCTGTGTTTCCTGAGGATGGTAAGGACCTTTGTGACGTGAACCCGGTGTATTTCAACAGAGGCAGAAAAAATGAGAATGTGATCCAGGTATACCACCATAAAGTCGTCCAGATGTTCACGAAAGATATCGTTGACCAGGTGTTAGAAGGTGGCTGGGGCATTACAGAGCCCGAATGGCATGACTAAATACTCGTAGTGACCGAATCTAGATCTGAAAGCAGTCTTCCACTTGTCTCCAGCCCTGATCCGGACAAGGCTGTAGGCACCCCGAAGATCCAGTTTGGAGAAGATCCGGGCGGATCGGAACCTCTGGAACAACTCCGGGATAAGAGGCAACGGGTATCTGTTTTTGATCGTAATTTTGTTTAACTCCCTATAGTCGATGCAGGGTCTCAGGGATCTGTCTTTTTTTTCGACAAAAAAGATCCCTGCACCGGCTGGGGAAGAGGAGGGACGGATAAATTTATTTTTCAGGTTTTCATCTATATAGTCCTTGAGGGCCTTTAACTAAAATTCAGCCAAAAGGAACTTCAGAACCGGGCAGAAGATCGATGGGGCAATCATATGGCCGATGAGGTGGCAGTTGGTCGGCCTGTTGTTTGTCAAAAATGTCCCGGAATTCCAAATATGCAGGGGGAAAGTGTTGTAGATGGTCCGGGAGGGTTGCTATGGTGGCACAAGTGGTAGGAGCTGAGAGGAGACAGTGCTGGGAACAGTATGATGAGGTGAAGTTGATTTCCTTCTTGGCCCAATTTATAAGGGGCTCATGTGCCTGTAGCCAGGGGAGGCCCAAGATGATGGGGAACATAGGAGAGGGGATGAGGTCCAAGCGCAGGAATTCTTTGTGGCCTGAGTCCGTAACAGCAAGGAGGGGCTTGGTTTCTTGTGTGATTAGTACTGAACGGGGCAGCAAGCCATCTGCCAGGTGTACTTGAAGGCAGTGGTCCTTGGGTTTCAAGGGGAAGTGAAGCTTAGAAGCTAGTGCAGAGTCCAGGAAGCAGCTGCAGGCTCCAGAGTCAATAATCGCCGGTAGGTGGGTTGTCCCTTCCGGTAGCTGTAAAGAGAGAAAGAGGACAACATAAGTTTGTGGGAAGCCAGAAACCTGGTAATTCAGAATGTCTTTAGGGGGAGACTTACTAGGTCTCACTGGACAGTTGCGGAGGAAGTGGCCGGTGCTCCCACAGTAAAGGCATAAGTTGGCTTGACGCCTGCGCTGCTTTTCTTCGGAAGAGAGAGGAGGTCGGACTAATCCGAGTTGCATAGGCTCTGGTTCAGGAAGGGATGAAACTGCAGGAGTCTGAACGGGTGGATGAGCAGGGGCTGTTCTGGGAAGAGTCCAGCTAGGACGGGTGGCCTGAAAACGTTCGGAGCGTCGCTCACGTAAGCGTCTGTCAAGTTGGGTAACAGATTGGATCAATTCTTTCAAGGAAGTGGGGGTACCGATCCTGGCCAACTCGTCCTTGAGGGCTTCGGATAGTCCTTGGCGGTACTGGTATTTGAGGGCTGCCTCATTCCAACCGGTATCGGCTGACCACTTCCAGAATTCCGCCGTGTAGTCCTCCACTGGTCTTCTTCCCTGGAGAAGGCTGTGAAGAACAGACTCAGCTGTGGCGGTGCATTGAGGGTCGTCATATAACTGTGCCATATTCTCAAAGAAAGTGTCCACAGAGTTTAATACAGGGCTACTTTGCTCCATCAAACCATGGGCCCAGGTTTGTGGTTCATCGGTTAAGAGAGAGATGACGAATCCCACCTTTACCACCTCAGAAGAGAAGGTCCTGGGCTGAAGCGCGAGGTAAAGGGAGCAAGCGTTTTTGAATGCCCGATACTTTTTGCGGACGCCCGAGAACCGTTCAGGCATGGGAACCCTGGGTTCAGGGGTGGCCATCACCACAGTGGGGCTCGCTGAAGCTTGGGAGGTGGTGGCACTATTGGAGGTGGAAGCGACTGGGGATGCTAGTCCTAAAGGTCCGGTGAGTTGCTGCAGGTGACCATCCATCTGGGTATATCCCTCTTGCAATTTTTGGACTGCGTCGGTCAGTGCGGACACTTGCTGGCAGAGGGTATCAAACGGGGAACGCGCTCTGTCGGCCTCAGACATCTGGCTGGTTTGTACTGTCACAAAGGGTACTTACCTAAGCCGAGATGCCGAGAGCGGTTCACCCTTGCGACTTGACGCACTCCGCCCCCTGGAAGTGAGACAGGGAGAGAATGGCGAGAAGAGGCACTGGTGACCAGCAGGTGGAGAGAACTTGCAAGGCTGGCTGGATTAGCTGAGTAGTCTGTGAAGATACTGGAGCTTAATCACCAGGCGGTAGCAGGGATAAACAGGAACTGAAGATAATATCTCCGACAGTCAGGTTCAGCAGGGATTGACGGAAACCAGCTGCGGCTGGTGGTGCAGATCGAGGGTTTAAAGTTGCTGATAGCAAAGTCCAGATAGGTACAGGAATCAGATCAGGGCTGAAGATCACAAGGAAGATCCGAGGTACAGGCAGGAAGTCAAGGGCTGGAGAAAACAGCAGATCCGGGTCACAGGCCAAGGGTCAAGCACAGGCAGAAGGCAGAAGTCCGTAAAACAAGCAGAAGGTCAGGTCCAGGAGAGATGAAAGAGGTAATCAAGCCGGTCCGGGTCACAACTGGGTTTTCAAGCAGGATTCAGGAAACTGGATACACAGGAAAGCTGACAACAAACCAGCAACCTGTCAGTGAGCTAGGCCTCTTTATATATGTCTGCCTGTATTCTGATTGGCACAGCCGCGCGCACGCGTGCGCGCCATTGCGTCGGCACGTGCACCCGTGAACGCCGGAGCACTGTCCCACGCACGCGCCGAAGCGCCGACCCACCGCGCGTGCGTACTGGGTGCTGGTTGGATTGGAAGTTTCCCTGACAGTTTTTTTCAGTAACTGAGATGAAGGCTTGGGCCCCCTCTCCCCCTCCCACAGTGCTCGTGGAGTCCTTCCTGCAACTTGCTCTTCTCCGTGCCAATGAGGATGCAGGGAAAGGAGCAGATCGGGCGGCTGTGGTTGTGTGAGCGCTCGCATTATGCAGTGTCAGCGAGCAGAGGGAGGGGGGAGGAATCCCCCACAGGAGCTGACTGGGGACGCTCTACCTCTCAGGAGAGACTATGTTACCCCAGCAGCAGCCCGAGCGAAAAAAAAAAACAAAACATATTTTTTTTTGGGGGGGGGGGGCACATGGTGGGGCACAGCATAATGTTGGGGGGGCCAGGGCCCCCTCTGGTCCCCCCCTAGGGACGCCATTGGCTCTACCCCCTTCTGGCACAGCTAGTACTAACAATCAATGATATGTCCTATGCAATAGAATAACTAAGCAAGGACACAGTAATGAATTGTAATAGGTAAAGTGTTTTACTCATTTTTCTCAATATGGATAAAGGGGTAACAGTAATCACAGTTCAAGATAATCACTCCTAAGGGCAGCGTCCTGCCACTCTAACACACTATATAGTAACACACGCTACAGGTGCGCCATACGGGCGACCGTTAACTAAGTGCCCTATGGCGCAGTAATCAAACACGCTAGAATCCCCACCAGGCCTGGTTCTAATATTTAGCTTAGTCCTTCTTTCTTCACCGGCAGGTCTGTAATGGTGGTGCACTTTAAACAGAGTATAACTTTGT
The DNA here is from genome assembly GCA_029206835.1 of Rana muscosa. Taxonomy (NCBI): domain Eukaryota; kingdom Metazoa; phylum Chordata; class Amphibia; order Anura; family Ranidae; genus Rana; species Rana muscosa. Next base: position 288,001,688 of record CM055118.1, read on the forward strand.
AATCCAAGGGGTATGAAAATAACTTGTAGGCCACGGCAGTCTATAGGCCTATATACAGTAACAGTATCTTAGCTGGGCTTACGCCCTCTCACCCGCCGGACTACGGATCCAGTCCGGGAAACCTCCACCAGCCGTGTCACACACACTCGATCTCTCCAACGATCAGGCCCCCGATCCGACAAGGCTGTAGCTCACAAAGTCAGATGCCACCCAGGCTCGCAGAGGGGAGGGTGGAAGGCTCTTTGGTGCAGAGCAAGGCCTCAGGCTTCAGGCCTTGCACTCCGACACATCCGCACAGGAGGATCCGTCTGTGAAGTCTCGTGTCCCCAAAGAGGCCGAGCCCGGCCTCGCCTCCTCCTTTTATAACCCCTCCCATGAGTCTCTGCGGTGGAACATCTAAAGAATGGGGTTATGGGTAATGTAGTTTCTTCCCAATATAGGGGAATACCCCGCTACACACTCCCCCCACTTAAACTCTTTGGTCCCCAAAGATAAATTTTAGCAACAACTATATATAACATTGGACCATTCTGAAAACGATGTTGGGATAGGGGATTCCCACCATAACTGAGGGGTGGAATTCCCTTGCCCACAGGTCACATTATCATGGGTGGCCTGCCTAACTGTGCCAGAGAGTGAGCTGGGGTTGCCCTCCACCAAATGGACAGTGGAGGGATCCGGAATCTCAGCATTTCTCCTAGCAGTGACCACAGAGTCTTCCGAACTGTTCCCCATCTGGGGGTAGGTCAGCTTCTTAGGAGGTCGAATGACTCTTCGAGCTCTTTGCTCTCCTGGAATCTCTGGCTCTGGCGTCACAGGCTCCTCTTCCTTGGAGCAACTATCATGGGCATCTTCCCAGTAATCTGCTGAAGGACTGAAAGGGATGAACTCTGTAGCCTCTGGGTTCAGTGTTTCATCTGTGGTATCTTGGGTGACTGGAAGATCTATGATAGAAGTTCCTGGAGTTGGGGAAGACCACAGCCAATCAAGCTCTCCTTCTTCATCTCCACTAAGTTGGGAGGCTTCTCCATTTCCAGCTCGGGAGGTCTGTGACCGAGTGTGCGGCCTAGGAGTATCCAAGATAGAGGCCGGTGAAGGGGAGTCTCCCACGGAAGGTATTCTAACTGCCTCCGCAAGTGGGAGCAGGTGGTTTCGATGCCATGTCTTCAGTGGGCCTACCTTTCCCTCTGGCTTCACCTTGTAGACAGGTGGGCCGGCAACTTCCTGCAGATGACATAGGGTTCAGATCTCCATCTGTCTGCAAGTTTGTGCTTTCCGGGGACTCCCAGATTGCGCAACAGTACTCGATCCCCGGGCTGTAGGTCTTGTACCCGGACCTTCAAGTCGAAATTTCTTTTATTCCGAGCTCCCCTTTGATCTGAGGCCGCTTGAGCTTGTTCATATGCTACTTTCAGGCTGTGTCTGAGCCTGTCCACATATCCTTTGTGGGATGTGGCTGAGGAATGGTCCAGTGAGGTGCCAAAGGCCAGGTCCACCGGTAGTCTCGCTTCTCTCCCAAACATGAGTCGATATGGGGAATAGCCTGTAGCATCACTGATGGTGCAGTTGTAAGCATGTACTATGGCTGCTATGTGTTTGCTCCAATGTTGCTTTTTCTCGCTTTCCAGAGTCCCCAACATGTTGAGCAAGGTTCGGTTGAACCTTTCCGGCTGAGCATCTCCCTGAGTATGGTAAGGTGTAGTTCGAGTCTTCTTAATTCCCAAAGAATCCAAGAGCTTCCGGATCAGCTTACTCTCGAAGTTCCTTCCCTTGGTCTGAATGGAGTCTCTGTGGCAGCCCATAATGGACAAAGTACTTCTCCATAAGTACCTTGGCCACGGTGGAGGCCTTCTGATCTTTGGTGGGGAAAGCCTGGGCATACCGGGTGAAATGGTCGGTTATCACCAGAACATTTCCTAGTCCACTCAGGTCGGGTTCGAGGCAGAGAAAGTCAATGCACACCAGGTCCATGGGCCCTTGGCTCTGTAGATGGCCCATTGGGGCAGCTTGATGGGGCAAAGTCTTCCTCTGGATGCATCGCGCACATGAGTGGCAGTACTCCTCTACCTCTGCCCTCATGCAGGGCCAATAGAACCGACTTCTGACTAGGGATGAGCTTCGTGTTCGAGTCGAACATACGTTCGACTCGAACATCGGCTGTTCGATCGTTCGACGAAGATCGAACGATTTGGGCCGTTCGCGCCAAATTCGAGTGACGCGAACGGCCCACAATGCACTACGCCATCGCAGTGTCATCCAGGCGCTGTGATTGGCCAAGCATGCACTGTGACCCCGCATGCTTGGCCAATCACAGCGCCGGCAGCGAGGAGAGCAATGATTGGCCACAGGCAGGATGCCTGTGGCCAATTATTGCTGAGGGTGTTTAGTACACGCCCCACACTATAAAAGGCCGCCAGCACGGCGGCCTAGTGTAGTGTGTTCCGGAGCAGGGATAGAGCAGCATAGGCAGGGACAGTGACTTTTATTTCTTTCTTGCTTAACCTGGATTCCTTTAGTTTAGGGAAAGAGAAGGATAGGTAGGGAGAGTGTCAGTGTGTTTTGTGCTTGTGCTATAGTGTGCTTAAAAAAAACATTTTTTCTAGGGACAGAAAACTGTAGGTAGGGAGAGTGTCAGTTTCTTTCACTGTGCAAGTCCTTGTTTCCAGGGACCTGGAAGGACAGTGAGTGAATTCTCCTTGTGCTATATTGTGCTTAAAAAAAACATTTTTTCTAGGGACAGAAAACTGTAGGCAGGGAGAGTGTCAGTTTCTTTCACTGTGCAAGTCCTTGTTTCCAGGGACCTGGAAGGACAGTGAGTGAATTCTCCTTGTGCTATATTGTGCTTAAAAAAAACATTTTTTCTAGGGACAGAAAACTGTAGGTAGGGAGAGTGTCAGTTTCTTTCACTGTGCAAGTCCTTGTTTCCAGGGACCTGGAAGGACAGTGAGTGAATTCTCCTTGTGCTATATTGTGCTTAAAAAAAACATTTTTTCTAGGGACAGAAAACTGTAGGTAGGGAGAGTGTCAGTTTCTTTCACTGTGCAAGTCCTTGTTTCCAGGGACCTGGAAGGACAGTGAGTGAATTCTCCTTGTGCTATATTGTGCTTAAAAAAAACATTTTTTCTAGGGACAGAAAACTGTAGGTAGGGAGAGTGTCAGTTTCTTTCACTGTGCAAGTCCTTGTTTCTAGGGACCTGGAAGGACAGTGAGTGAATTCTCCTTGTGCTATATTGTGCTTAAAAAAAACATTTTTTCTAGGGACAGAAAACTGTAGGTAGGGAGAGTGTCAGTTTCTTTCACTGTGCAAGTCCTTGTTTCCAGGGACCTGGAAGGACAGTGAGTGAATTCTCCTTGTGCTATATTGTGCTTAAAAAAAACATTTTTTCTAGGGACAGAAAACTCTAGGTAGGGAGAGTGTCAGTTTCTTTCACTGTGCAAGTCCTTGTTTCTAGGGACCTGGAAGGACAGTGAGTGAATTCTCCTTGTGCTATATTGTGCTTAAAAAAAACATTTTTTCTAGGGACAGAAAACTGTAGGTAGGGAGAGTGTCAGTTTCTTTCACTGTGCAAGTCCTTGTTTCCAGGGACCTGGAAGGACAGTGAGTGAATTCTCCTTGTGCTATATTGTGCTTAAAAAAAACATTTTTTCTAGGGACAGAAAACTGTAGGTAGGGAGAGTGTCAGTTTCTTTCACTGTGCAAGTCCTTGTTTCCAGGGACCTGGAAGGACAGTGAGTGAATTCTCCTTGTGCTATATTGTGCTTAAAAAAAACATTTTTTCTAGGGACAGAAAACTGTAGGTAGGGAGAGTGTCAGTTTCTTTCACTGTGCAAGTCCTTGTTTCTAGGGACCTGGAAGGACAGTGAGTGAATTCTCCTTGTGCTATATTGTGCTTAAAAAAAACATTTTTTCTAGGGACAGAAAACTGTAGGTAGGGAGAGTGTCAGTTTCTTTCACTGTGCAAGTCCTTGTTTCCAGGGACCTGGAAGGACAGTGAGTGAATTCTCCTTGTGCTATATTGTGCTTAAAAAAAACATTTTTTCTAGGGACAGAAAACTCTAGGTAGGGAGAGTGTCAGTTTCTTTCACTGTGCAAGTCATTGTTTCCAGGGACCTGGAAGGACAGTGAGTGAATTCTCCTTGTGCTATATTGTGCTTAAAAAAAACATTTTTTCTAGGGACAGAAAACTGTAGGTAGGGAGAGTGTCAGTTTCTTTCACTGTGCAAGTCCTTGTTTCTAGGGACCTGGAAGGACAGTGAGTGAATTCTCCTTGTGCTATATTGTGCTTAAAAAAAACATTTTTTCTAGGGACAGAAAACTGTAGGTAGGGAGAGTGTCAGTTTCTTTCACTGTGCAAGTCCTTGTTTCCAGGGACCTGGAAGGACAGTGAGTGAATTCTCCTTGTGCTATATTGTGCCTAAAAAAAACATTTTTTCTAGGGACAGAAAACTGTAGGTAGGGAGAGTGTCAGTTTCTTTCACTGTGCAAGTCCTTGTTTCCAGGGACCTGGAAGGACAGTGAGTGAATTCTCCTTGTGCTATATTGTGCTTAAAAAAAACATTTTTTCTAGGGACAGAAAACTGTAGGTAGGGAGAGTGTCAGTTTCTTTCACTGTGCAAGTCCTTGTTTCCAGGGACCTGGAAGGACAGTGAGTGAATTCTCCTTGTGCTATATTGTGCTTAAAAAAAACATTTTTTCTAGGGACAGAAAACTGTAGGTAGGGAGAGTGTCAGTTTCTTTCACTGTGCAAGTCCTTGTTTCTAGGGACCTGGAAGGACAGTGAGTGAATTCTCCTTGTGCTATATTGTGCTTAAAAAAAACATTTTTTCTAGGGACAGAAAACTGTAGGTAGGGAGAGTATCAGTTTCTTTCACTGTGCAAGTCCTTGTTTCCAGGGACCTGGAAGGACAGTGAGTGAATTCTCCTTGTGCTATATTGTGCTTAAAAAAAACATTTTTTCTAGGGACAGAAAACTGTAGGTAGGGAGAGTGTCAGTTTCTTTCACTGTGCAAGTCCTTGTTTCCAGGGACCTGGAAGGACAGTGAGTGAATTCTCCTTGTGCTATATTGTGCTTAAAAAAAACATTTTTTCTAGGGACAGAAAACTGTATGTAGGGAGAGTGTCAGTTTCTTTCACTGTGCAAGTCCTTGTTTCCAGGGACCTGGAAGGACAGTGAGTGAATTCTCCTTGTGCTATATTGTGCTTAAAAAAAACATTTTTTCTAGGGACAGAAAACTGTAGGTAGGGAGAGTGTCAGTTTCTTTCACTGTGCAAGTCCTTGTTTCCAGGGACCTGGAAGGACAGTGAGTGAATTCTCCTTGTGCTATATTGTGCTTAAAAAAAACATTTTTTCTAGGGACAGAAAACTGTAGGTAGGGAGAGTGTCAGTTTCTTTCACTGTGCAAGTCCTTGTTTCCAGGGACCTGGAAGGACAGTGAGTGAATTCTCCTTGTGCTATATTGTGCTTAAAAAAAACATTTTTTCTAGGGACAGAAAACTGTAGGTAGGGAGAGTGTCAGTTTCTTTCACTGTGCAAGTCCTTGTTTCCAGGGACCTGGAAGGACAGTGAGTGAATTCTCCTTGTGCTATATTGTGCTTAAAAAAAACATTTTTTCTAGGGACAGAAAACTGTAGGTAGGGAGAGTGTCAGTTTCTTTCACTGTGCAAGTCCTTGTTTCCAGGGACCTGGAAGGACAGTGAGTGAATTCTCCTTGTGCTATATTGTGCTTAAAAAAAACATTTTTTCTAGGGACAGAAAACTGTAGGTAGGGAGAGTGTCAGTTTCTTTCACTGTGCAAGTCCTTGTTTCCAGGGACCTGGAAGGACAGTGAGTGAATTCTCCTTGTGCTATATTGTGCTTAAAAAAAACATTTTTTCTAGGGACAGAAAACTGTAGGTAGGGAGAGTGTCAGTTTCTTTCACTGTGCAAGTCCTTGTTTCCAGGGACCTGGAAGGACAGTGAGTGAATTCTCCTTGTGCTATATTGTGCTTAAAAAAAACATTTTTTCTAGGGACAGAAAACTGTAGGTAGGGAGAGTGTCAGTTTCTTTCACTGTGCAAGTCCTTGTTTCCAGGGACCTGGAAGGACAGTGAGTGAATTCTCCTTGTGCTATATTGTGCTTAAAAAAAACATTTTTTCTAGGGACAGAAAACTGTAGGTAGGGAGAGTGTCAGTTTCTTTCACTGTGCAAGTCCTTGTTTCCAGGGACCTGGAAGGACAGTGAGTGAATTCTCCTTGTGCTATATTGTGCTTAAAAAAAACATTTTTTCTAGGGACAGAAAACTGTAGGTAGGGAGAGTGTCAGTTTCTTTCACTGTGCAAGTCCTTGTTTCTAGGGACCTGGAAGGACAGTGAGTGAATTCTCCTTGTGCTATATTGTGCTTAAAAAAAACATTTTTTCTAGGGACAGAAAACTGTAGGTAGGGAGAGTGTCAGTTTCTTTCACTGTGCAAGTCCTTGTTTCCAGGGACCTGGAAGGACAGTGAGTGAATTCTCCTTGTGCTATATTGTGCTTAAAAAAAACATTTTTTCTAGGGACAGAAAACTGTAGGTAGGGAGAGTGTCAGTTTCTTTCACTGTGCAAGTCCTTGTTTCTAGGGACCTGGAAGGACAGTGAGTGAATTCTCCTTGTGCTATATTGTGCTTAAAAAAAACATTTTTTCTAGGGACAGAAAACTGTAGGTAGGGAGAGTGTCAGTTTCTTTCACTGTGCAAGTCCTTGTTTCCAGGGACCTGGAAGGACAGTGAGTGAATTCTCCTTGTGCTATATTGTGCTTAAAAAAAACATTTTTTCTAGGGACAGAAAACTGTAGGTAGGGAGAGTGTCAGTTTCTTTCACTGTGCAAGTCCTTGTTTCCAGGGACCTGGAAGGACAGTGAGTGAATTCTCCTTGTGCTATATTGTGCTTAAAAAAAACATTTTTTCTAGGGACAGAAAACTGTAGGTAGGGAGAGTGTCAGTTTCTTTCACTGTGCAAGTCCTTGTTTCCAGGGACCTGGAAGGACAGTGAGTGAATTCTCCTTGTGCTATATTGTGCTTAAAAAAAACATTTTTTCTAGGGACAGAAAACTGTAGGTAGGGAGAGTGTCAGTTTCTTTCACTGTGCAAGTCCTTGTTTCCAGGGACCTGGAAGGACAGTGAGTGAATTCTCCTTGTGCTATATTGTGCTTAAAAAAAACATTTTTTCTAGGGACAGAAAACTGTAGGTAGGGAGAGTGTCAGTTTCTTTCACTGTGCAAGTCCTTGTTTCCAGGGACCTGGAAGGACAGTGAGTGAATTCTCCTTGTGCTATATTGTGCTTAAAAAAAACATTTTTTCTAGGGACAGAAAACTGTAGGTAGGGAGAGTGTCAGTTTCTTTCACTGTGCAAGTCCTTGTTTCTAGGGACCTGGAAGGACAGTGAGTGAATTCTCCTTGTGCTATATTGTGCTTAAAAAAAACATTTTTTCTAGGGACAGAAAACTGTAGGTAGGGAGAGTGTCAGTTTCTTTCACTGTGCAAGTCCTTGTTTCCAGGGACCTGGAAGGACAGTGAGTGAATTCTCCTTGTGCTATATTGTGCTTATATAAAACAGTTTTTCTAGGGACAGAAAACTGTAGGAAGGGAGTGTCAGTTTCTTTCACTGTGCAAGTCCTTGTTTCAAGGGACAGAGAAGGACACCTGAAGGTAGCCCTTATTGCTTTTTTCCCATCTCCCTGCAGGCCATCTATTAGAATGTCTGGAAGGCAAACAAGGAGAGGCAGACAGTCAGGAGGCAATAAAAGAGGGCAAGCAGGCTCTGTGTCTGGGGGCAACAGTGCTGGTCGTGGACGCGGTGCATTGTCATCAGCACATGGCCATGGGACACGCTTGTCCTTCTTTTCGGCAGCTGGACATGTTGAGCCACATCATGCCGAAGACTTGGTAGAGTGGATGACCAAGCCCTCCTCCTCCTCCTCATCCTCTCTCACCCAGGCTCAGGGTACTGGCAAAGCAGCTGCCAAAGCGTCCTCTTCCCTGGTATCAATGTCAGACTCATCATCAGTCACTCCTTCCCTAGACCCACCATGTCCTCCTCCTGAGGAGTCCCCCGAACTGTTTGAGCACAGTGTTGGGTACATGCTCCAGGAGGATGCCCAGCGTTTCGAAGGGTCTGATGATGAAACCCAGCTACAGGAAGGCAGTAGGGTGAGAGCAGACAGAGGGGATGCTCAAGAAGGACACCAATCTGGCAGTCATGTTCCAGCAGCTGCAGCATACTGCCAGATTGGCTCCAGTGATGAGGAGGGAGGGGATGATGAGGTCACTGACTCCACCTGGGTGCCTAATAGGAGAGAGGAGGAGGAGGAGGATGAGGAGGAGGCACATCTCCAACGAGGCAGGATGCCCTTTGGTGGCCAGCGTAAGGGCAGTACACCGACGGAATCACACCGCAGAGCTCCGCCTGTGCAGGGCGCTGCCTCTGCCCGTCATTCAAAAAGTTCCTTGGTGTGGGCCTTTTTTGAGGCTAGTGCATCAGATCGCACAGCTGCTGTTTGCAACATATGTCTCAAGCGTATATCGCGTGGCCAAAACATCAGCCGCTTGGGTACCACATGCCTGACCAGACATATGTTGACCTGCCATGCAGCTCGTTGGCAAGCCTACCTCAAAGACCCACACCAAAGAACAAAGCGGACCTCTCCTTGCACCGCATCAGCTGGGATCTCCAACCCCACTATAACTTCAGTCCTCTCAGAAACATGCACTGAGAGGAATGAAGGTGTAGAATTAGGTGTGTCACAGCCAAGTACTTGCGGCCACTCTGCTAGCAGTACACCGACGTCCGATTCTAGCAGGCAAATTTCCCTGCCCCAGCTGCTGGACCGTCGAAAGAAGTTCACTCCCAGCCATCCACATGCCCAGCGGTTGAATGCTAGCTTGGCTAAATTGCTAGCGCTTCAACTGCTGCCTTTTCAGTTGGTAGACTCGGCCCCCTTCCGTGAGTTTGTGCAATGTGCGGTTCCTCAGTGACAGGTTCCCAAACGCCACTTTTTCTCACGGAAGGCTATTCCGGCTCTCTACCGGCATGTGGAAGGCAATGTCTTGGCTTCGCTGGACAGGGCGGTCAGCGGTAAGGTGCATATTACCGCTGACTCATGGTCCAGCAGGCATGGACAGGGACGTTACCTTTCTTTCACGGCCCATTGGGTCACTCTTTTGGCAGCTGGGAAGGATGCAGGACAAGGTGCAGTAGTGTTGGAGGTTGTCCCACCGCCACGCCTCCAAAATGCTACTACTGGTTGTGACACACCTCTCTCCTCCACCCCCTCCTCTTCTTCTTCCTCCATGGCCTCTTCCTGTGGTTTGTCCTATGAACCAGCGGTGCTCCGTAGCCATTCACGGGGCTACGCAAGTACGCAGGCAAAAAGATGCCATGCCGTGCTTGCGCTGGTGTGTTTGGGGGACAGAAGCCACACTGGGGCAGAGGTCCTGTCTGCTCTGCAGGGGCAGGCCGAGAGGTGGTTGACGCCACGCCAGCTTAAGCCAGGAATGGTGGTTTGCGACAATGGCACCAACCTCCTCTCCGCCCTCCGACAGGGACAACTGACCCATGTGCCCTGTGTGGCTCACGTCCTTAACCTGGTGGTGCAGCGGTTCTTGGGCAGGTACCCGGGCTTACAGGATGTCCTGAGGCAGGCCAGGAAAGTCTGTGTGCATTTCCGCAGATCTTATAATGCCAGTGCTCGCCTGGCTGAGCTGCAAAAGGAGTTGAACCTGCCCAAGAACCGCCTTATATGTGACATGCCCACCAGGTGGAACTCAACGTTGGCCATGCTGCAGCGGCTGCACACGCAGCAGAGGGCCATCAATGAGTACCTGTGCGACTACGGCACCAGGACAGGGTCAGGGGAGCTTGGTTTTTTTTCTCCACGCCAGTGGGGCATGATCAGGGATGCATGCACTGTCCTGGCACCATTTGAGGAGGCCACGAGGATGGTGAGCAGTGACAGTGCATGCATCAGTGACACTGTACCTCTTGTCCACCTGTTGGAGCACACGCTGCGTGGAATAATGGACAGGGCACTTGAGGCAGAACAGAGGCAGGAAGAGGAGGACTTCCTTGCCTCTCAAGGCCCCCTTTACCCAGACAGTGTTCCTTCTGTCCCACCCATCGCACAGGAAGAGGAAGAGGAGGAGGAGGAGGAGGAGGAGGAGGATTGTGTCAGCATGGAGGTGGAGGCTGGCACTCAGCATCATCAGCAGCAGTCTTTTAGGGATGATTTACAGTCCCAAGAAACCAGTGGACTTGTACGTGGCTGGGAGGAGGTGACTGCGGATCATGTCGTCCTTAGTGACCCAGAGGACTCCGGAGCGAATGCCTCAGCAAACCTACGCTGCATGGCCTCCCTGATCCTGCAAAGTCTGCGGAAGGATCCTCGTATTCTTCGGATCAAGGAGAGGGACCATTACTGGCTGGCCACTCTCCTTGATCCACGGTACAAGGGTAAGGTTGCGGACCTTATGTTACCGTCGCAGAGGGAGCAGAGGATGAGACAACTCCGGGAGGCCTTGCAGAAAGGTCTGTGCAACGCGTTCCCAGAGACTGGGAGGTTACAAACTCCTGGTCCAGGACAACGAGTTGCTGAGGCTTCGGCCAGTCAAAGAAGGAGCGGTGGGGAAGGTGGCCGTCTGACCGATGCGTTCAGACAATTCTTTAGTCCGCAGCCCCAAAGTATGATTGGTTCCAGCAACCATCGCCAGCGTCTGATAAACATGGTGCAGGAATATGTAGGGGCAAGGTCAGACTTGGACACCTTCCCCACCGAAAATCCTCTGGCTTACTGGGTCTTGAGGATGGATCACTGGCCAGAGCTTGCACAGTATGCAATTGAGCTACTGGCCTGTCCTGCATCCAGCGTTCTTTCGGAACGCACATTCAGTGCTGCTGGAGGATTTGTCACGGATCACAGGGTGCGCCTGTCCACCGACTCGGTTGATCGACTGACTTTCATCAAGATGAACCAGTCTTGGATCACCACCAGCTACCACACACCTGATGCTGATATAACAGACTAATTGATTTTAACATGTCACGTCCCTTCAAGACTGATGCTGATGCTGAGTGCCTGTGCTGTTATGTTGACTGGCTATCCTCCTCCTCCGAGTCCTCAATGATACGATTGATGATGATAGCTTGGAAGATCATTTTTGTTTATGGGTGCCGCCACCAGTGGCTAAGGCCCAATTTTTCAGCCCCTGTTTTACAGGGGCGTGTACTTACAATTTTTTTAGCAATAATTTGCCATAGGGCTCATTGCTGTGCTCCAAGTACAGTATCTGTGAGGGGTTGTAGTGTTGTGCCACCAGTGCCTAAGGCCCAATTTTTCAGACCCTGTTTAACAGGGGCGTGTCATTACAATTTTTGAAGCAATACTTTGCAACAGGGCTCATTGCTGTGCTCCAAGTACAGTATCTGTGAGGGGTTGTAGTGTTGTGCCACCAGTGCCTAAGGCCCAATTTTTCAGCCCCTGTTCAACAGGGGCGTGTCATTACAATTTTTGAAGCAATACTTTGCAACAGGGCTCATTGCTGTGCTCCAAGTACAGTATCTGTGAGGGGTTGTAGTGTTGTGCCACCAGTGCCTAAGGCCCAATTTTTCAGCCCCTGTTCAACAGGGGCATGCAATTACAATTCTTGATGTAATAATTCACAGCAGGGCCCATTCCTGCACCCACCAAGAGTAAGTCTGAGGGCTTACAGTGTTGTGGCAACGCCACCACCACCACCACCACGAAAGGCCCAATTTTTCAGCCCCTGTTCAAAAGGGGCATGTAATTACAATTCTTGATGTAATAATTCACAGCAGGGCCCATTCCTGCACCCACCAAGAGTAAGTCTGAGGGCTTACAGTGTTGTGGCAACGCCACCACCACCACCACCACGAAAAGCCCAATTTTTCAGCCCCTGTTCAACAGGGGCATGCAATTACAATTCTTGATCTAATAATTCACAGCAGGGCCCATTGCTGCACCCACCAAGAGTAACTGTCAGGGCTTACAGTGTTGTGGCACCAGCACCACCATCAAAGCCCCAATTTTTACTACCACTGTTCAACAATTATATGTAATTAAAATTCCTGATATAATAGTTGACAGCAGGGCGTTCCAGCACCAACCAAGAGTAACTGTGAGTGCTTACAGTGTTGTGCCAACACCAACAACTAAGGGGCCTATTTCTGCAGAGTATATACGGCAGGTCCCTACTTTCAAACATCCAACTTACAAACGACTCCTACTTGCAAACGAAAGAAGACAACAGGAAGTGAGAGGAAATCTACCCCTAGGAAGGAAAATTCTCTCCTGTAAGAATAAATATGGGAGAAAGGTGTCTCCTCTGTACTGATGCTTTATCAGCAATCCTTGTTTCAAGAAAAACACCACATTTCAAAAACAGTTGTCATTGGGACGGAAAGTGAGGTGAAATGTTCTGAACAGGGGCACAGACAGCAAAACAAATGTTACAGGGGTGATAACCCTTACCTATGTTTCCCAAAAAGTTTAAAAATAGATTTTTGGGCTGGAGCTACACTTCAACAATGTACCTGTTCAAAATTACAAACACATTCTACATAAGAACAAACCTACAGTCCCTGTCTTGTATGCACCGCCTGTATACGGCTGTTCAGAGTATATAGGGCCTTTTTTATTTTATGTGCGGGGTTCCCCTTAATATCCATACAAGACCCAAAGGGGCTGGTAATGGGCTGGGGTGGGGGGGGGGGGTCATGGGGTAGCTATGCCATTTTTCTTAAAGATTTTCATCCATATTACCGGGACCAGACATTACATTAAAGCCGCAAGAAGTTTTAAATGGCTTTTTTTTCCTTTAGAAGTGTCATTTTGTGCAGGGACAGTTCTAAACACGGGAAACACGTGGCACTTCACAGGCATACTTTAGACACCCCCCAGGTACGATATTTAAAGGAATATTTGACTTTTTTTTTTCACTTTATGCATCATTAAAATGACTGCTCCCGAAAAACGACCGTTTTTAAAACTTCTTTTTGCATTGATACATGTCCCCTGGTGCAGAACCCGGGTTCCCAAACCCTTTTTAGGACAATAACATGCATAATAGTTGTTATAATTAGCACTTTAGAATTCGAACGTTCGCATCCATTGTATTTAATAGGGTTCTAATGTTCGTACGAACTTTCGGTCCGTTCGCGGGTTCTGGTGCGAACCGAACCCGGGGGTGTTCGGCTCATCACTACTTCTGACAAGTTGAAAGGTCCTTTCAGCCCCTAGGTGGCCATGATTGTCATGCAAGGCAATCAGAACAGTCTCCCGATGTTTCTCTGGGAGGAACAGCTGCCACTTATCTTCTGAGTCATCAGAGGGGCCCCTTCGGTAGACCACTCCCTGATGTAACTGCAACCTATCCCACTCCTTCCTCAGCAGGCGAGCTTCTTTTGAAGGTTGACGCATGAGTATGTTTGGATCCTGATTTTTCAAGGCCTCCAGGACCAATCTCCCCATGGGGTCTTCCAATTGGTCACACCTCAATTCCTTCTTGGACAGTCTTGGTAGATTGTGCTCTTCCAATTGAGCTACTCCACAGTAGTGTTTGGGGACTCCCACCGTGGTAACTCCTATTTCCTCTGCTCTGGAGCCTCCTCGGGCTTGGAATTCAGCTCCTTGACAAAGGGCCCGCACCCCGTCCGGTGCCACTTGGGTCCAATCTTCTATTTCAATGGTCGGGGAATGAGATCTTCTGGACAGAGCGTCTGCGTCTCGATTCCCCACTCCTGGTCTATACTTAAGGCTGAAGTTGAATCCAGACAGTGCAGCCAGCCACCTGTGTCCAGTGGCATCCAGCTTGGCCGTGGTGAACAGGTAGGTAAGGGGGTTGTTGTCGGTCTTCACAGTGAACTCTGCTCCATACAGATAGTCTTTGAGCTTGTCTACTACCGCCCACTTGAGGGCCAGGAACTCCAGCTTGTGAGTGGGGTAGTTCTTCTCAGAGGGGGTCAGGCTCCTACTCACATAGGCAACAGGCCGCAATTGCCCCTCATGTTCTTGGTAAAGTACTCCTCCCAGACCGTCATGACTAGCATCCACGTGCAGTTCATAGGAGTTGGTTGGGTCTGCGTAGGCCAAGACTGGTGCAGTGGTCAGGCTCCTCTTCAATTCCTGGAAAGCCTCTTCACACTTCTGATTCCACTGATCTCTGATGGACTCTCCTGGCCTCCTGGCCCCCGAGCCATCCTCTTCTCCTTCAGTCTTGAGCAACTCATTCAATGGTCTAGCAATTTGGGCAAATCCCTCCACAAACCTCCTGTAGTAGGAGCAGAAGCCCAAGAAGGATCTGAGTTCTGTTACTGTGGTGGGCCGTGGCCAGGAGGTAACTGCCTCCAATTTCTCAGGGTCTGTGGCCACCCCTTCTTCAGACACTATGTGCCCCAGATAGTTCACAGAAGACTGGTAGAACCGACACTTCTCAGGCGAAAGCTTAAGTCCTTCCTCACTAAGTCTTCTCAACACTTTTTCCAGCCTCTCTTCATGTTCCTCCAAGGTTCTCCCAAAGACAATGACATCGTCCAGGTATACAAGGACTTCGATCAAGTTCATGTCCCCTACTGTCTTCTCCATGAGGCGTTGGAAAGTAGCTGGGGCTCCAGACAGACCTTGGGGCATCCGGTCGAATTCAAAGAACCCCACTGGGGTTATGAAAGCTGTCTTCTCCTTGTCTGTTGGGTGCATCGGAATCTGATAGTACCCACTCTTGAGATCCATAACGCTGAACCATTTGGCTCCAGACAAGCTCTGCAGGGCATCCTCTATCCTCGGAGTGGTGTATTGGTCAGGTATGGTTCTCCTGTTGAGAGTCCTGTAGTCGATACAGAGCCTCAATGATCCATTCTTCTTTCGGACCACCACTATGGGAGAGGCATAGGGGCTTCTGGACTCCCGTATCACACCAGTCCTCTTGAGTTCTGCAAGTTGTTCCCTCAGATCCTCCAGATCTGCTAGCGGGACCCGCCTGACCCTCTCTCGGAAGGGCTTATCTTACTGGAGGCGGATCCGATGGGTGGCACTCCTTGCACACCCCACATCAAACTCATCCTTAGAGAAGATCTTCTCCCATCTATTCAACTGGGCCTTGGCTCTCTCTTTCCAAGCCCTGGACAGATTCAGGTTTTCCATGGTCAGCTTCTCCCAAACATCCCCTTCTTCACCTGTCCTCTTCACTTCTGACAGGGTAACAGGGGCCGCCGGGCTCACCTGGCCTAGCAACATTCTGGCTGGGATTTCCATGGGGTCTTTGGTAATATTCCTAACACTCACTGGAACTCTATAATGGGCCTTCTTCAGGACCTTCAGCGGAATCACTTCCGGTATCACCTCCAGGCCTGAGGACTCACCCCTTGGGTCTGACTCCAGCATGACAAAGGGACCAGGCTGCTCCCAAGTAAGCTTCACAGTGGCCCTGAGACAGGTTACTTCACCGGGCTGCAACACTACCCCTTCTCTTCCAAGTCTCCACACCTTCCCTATCTCCTCTCCAGGGGTCTCCCGCTCTTGGACCAGCCGTTGGTAGGCTGTCTTCAGCATGGGATGGATCTTGGTAGCTGCTTGTCTTTCTTCTGTCACAAGAGGGGTCAGGAGTCTTCGGACCAGGTCCGTGTTTGTCCCTATTATAAGGGAATTCTTGTTGGCTCCAGGCGGCCTAGGGCACACAACTGCCAGGGTGTCAAACACTTCGGCCTTCCCAGCCACGGATGGGTCAAAGGTCATTTTGATGGGAAGGTAGCCGTCGTAAGGGAAACTCTGGGTTCCAATTCCCCATATTTCCAGCTCTTCTATCTTCTGGATAGGCAGATGACTCAGGTGCCTGTCGTAGAAGTCCCGGTATAGTAAGGTCACTTGTGCCCCGGTATCCAGGAGGCCCCTGGTGTAGACTCCCTCCACTTGAATGGGCACTATAGGGGATGGGCCTACCAGCTTCTCTGGATATGGTCCGGCAGGAGCCGCCTTCTTCTGACCTTTTCCCTTTGGACTCTCTCTTGTCCTATTCCCTTTGGACTTGAAGCTTTCTTGAGCCTGGTATGCACTGACTTCCCTCCTTTTAATGGGTGTAGGAACCCGCTGAGGGGTACTATTATTTTTCTTGGGTGGGCACCCCCGTTGGGGGGTGCCGTGCCTCTCCTGAGGGGTCTCCCCCTTCTTCTTGGAGTATAGCTTTGTTGAGGGGTATTGCGTTTCCCCTTTGGTGTTCTATCTCTCTTTTTGTTTTTCTTCGCATTCAGCTTGGAGTTTACTGAAGATGGTGGGCACCCGGTTGACTCCTTCACCGGGGCCCTCTGAAGTTTCCCGCCGGCTTGCGGTTGTCTGGTCTCTTCTTCTTCGGACTAGAACATGTGGCTGCAATGTGGCCAACTCCCCCACAGTTGAAGCAGACTATTTCTCCCCATTCTTGTAAAGGTTCGGGTGCTGAGGCAATCGGGAACAATTCCTTCCTTGGACTTTCCTTCTTCTTGGGACACTCTGTGTCTTTTGCTATCAGAGAGGTCAATATCTCTAACACCTTGGACATCTGAGTTTTTAGGGTGTCTATCTCCGCCTCTCTTTCAGGGGTCATTACTGGATTGACCAGCACCTGTGCGGGTACAACATTTGTCTTATCCTTCTGCTGGTCCTGTTGCAGCGCCTCCTCATCTCTGATAATTTTTATTAAATCAGCATAAGTCAGCAACATTCCTCCTCCCAAGGTTTTCAGGTGCAGCCAGACTGGATCGGAGCGTAGCGCTCCCTTTAAGACTTGCTTCATTCTTGCCGCATCGGCATCTTGGGGCTTCATCCCTTTCTTTAACACAATCTTGCACAGCAGCCTGTTCAGCCTTCTGACATACTCGGAAAGTTTCTCCTCTGGTTTTTGGAAAGTGTGTTCAAACTGGTAGACCGTCTCTGTCACCTTGTCTAATTGACCAAACTCTTCCTGCAGCATAGCTAGACAATCCTGCGCCGTGCACCCTGCATTCCCAAACCGGAAACTTTTCACTGCTTCTGCTGCTGCACCTTTAAGGCTTTCTAACACTCGCTGCCTCTTCTGTGCCTCCGGCACCTCCCATGCCTCCACCGCCTGTAATGCCTGCTCCACCCAGGTATCAAAATCTTCTTCCCCTGCCGGGACAGGGAGCTTCCCTGAGAATATTTTTAGTCTCCGGTAGCTAGTTTCCACATGCACCGTACTTGTCTTCTGACATTTGGCTAGCAAATCCCCTATTGCATTTATCAGTTCTGGTGATATAGCAGTGGCCGGGGCAGGTGCCACCGGGGGTGTCGCCCTGTCTTCTCTTTCAGGTGGAGTTCGGGCTGCAGCCTGTGGCGATCCCGTAGGGGATGGTTCCCTTTCTACAGTTATTGCGTGCGCCAGCCTAAATGTTCTGTTGTCTGGCGTCCGTAGACACTTGTGCTTACAAGCCTCTGGCATCCCGTCCCAATATTCCACTAATGCGTATTGATATGAGATGTTTGGGTCTGTCTTCATGTCTATCACCCACGGTGTGTGATCTGGGGACACTGAACTCATCAGTTCCTCTACCGTCTCACTTGACCATTTCTCGCCAGGAAGGCTAATGGCTATCGACTGTTTTGGCTCTGTATTAGCGGCTTTGCACCACTCTTCTACCGCTCTTGGATCCATGGGGTCCATGCCGGCACTTCTGGCGTTCGCTTGCTGCATCAGGATCCCGGACGAGAACCCCCACGTGTAGCGATACCTCCAACTAAGGAGGCCGCAGAATTAGATTTGGGCCCTGAGTGCAGCTCCGCCAACCCCCGGCAATAGGCTCTACCCCCTTCTGGCACAGCTAGTACTAACAATCAATGATATGTCCTATGCAATAGAATAACTAAGCAAGGACACAGTAATGAATTGTAATAGGTAAAGTGTTTTACTCATTTTTCTCAATATGGATAAAGGGGTAACAGTAATCACAGTTCAAGATAATCACTCCTAAGGGCAGCGTCCTGCCACTCTAACACACTATATAGTAACACACGCTACAGGTGCGCCATACGGGCAACCGTTAACTAAGTGCCCTATGGCGCAGTAATCAAACACGCTAGAATCCCCACCAGGCCTGGTTCTAATATTTAGCTTAGTCCTTCTTTCTTCACCGGCAGGTCTGTAATGGTGGTGCACTTTAAACAGAGTATAACTTTGTAATCCAAGGGGTATGAAAATAATTTGTAGGCCACGGCAGTCTATAGGCCTATATACAGTAACAGTATCTTAGCTGGGCTTACGCCCTCTCACCCGCCGGACTACGGATCCAGTCCGGGAAACCTCCACCAGCCGTGTCACACACACTCGATCTCTCCAACGATCAGGCCCCCGATCCGACAAGGCTGTAGCTCACAAAGTCAGATGCCACCCAGGCTCGCAGAGGGGAGGGTGGAAGGCTCTTTGGCGCAGAGCATAACCCCTCCCATGAGTCTCTGCGGTGGAACATCTAAAGAATGGGGTTATGGGTAATGTAGTTTCTTCCCAACATAGGGGAATACCCCGCTACATAAATAAATTTAAAGGTTTTACACTATCGGAGCATTTATGTTTTAGATGTGCCACGTGTATCTATCTATGGGTTTGAATGTCTATGAGGCGATCTGAAGAGTGGTGAGCGCGCTCGGTGCGCATGGGAAACAAGCTGTGCTTTTACTACATGCTTTCATTGATCCTCTGTAACGGGGGATCACGGATATCTGGTAAGAAGTGATTCCTTCTAAAGTGGTGGTGGATTCAGCATGGTTTCTTTTTCCAATTAGCACTTGGAGAGGCCTTTATATACATGTGTATTAACCACTTGTCCCCCGCCCACTGTCAATTGACGGCGGGCGGAGGATACTCTCGTTCTGGGAGGACGTCATATGACGTCCTCCCTTTAAAACGAGCTAGGAGGCGCGCGCGCGCGCCCGCCGCGTTCACAAGGTCCCGGTGCGCATGCCTGGCGGCCGCGATTCCCGCCGGGCACCCGCGATTGCCCGGGAAATGAGCAGGAAAGTGGATCTCTGTGTGTAAACAGAGGGAGAGGGGACCGATGGTGTGTCCCTTGTACATAGGGACAGCCATCGGTCACCTCCCCCAGTCAGTCCCCTCCCCCCACAGTAAGAACACTTTGAGGGAACATATTTAACCCCTTCCCGCCCCCTAGTGGTTAACCCCTTCCCTGCCAATCACATTTATACAGTAATCAATGCATTTTTATAGCAGGGATCGCTGTATAAATGTGAATGGTCCCAAAAATGTGTCAAAAGTGTCCGATGTGTCCGCCGCAATATCGCAGTCACAATAAAAAATTGCAGATCGCCGCCATTACTAATAAAAAAATAAAAAAATAAAAATGCTATAAATCTATCCCCTATTTTGTAGACGCTATAACTTTTGCGCAAACCAATCAATACGCGCTTATTGCGATTTTTTTTTTTTTACCAAAAATATGTAGAAGAATACGTATCGGACTAAACTGAGGAAAATTTTATAAAAAAAAATAAATGGGTATTTATTATAGCAAAAAGTAAAAAAATAGTGTTTTTTTTCCAAACTGGACGCTCTTCTTTTGTTTATAGCGCAAAAAATAAAAACCGCAGAGGTGATCAAATACCACCAAAAGAAAGCTCTATTTGTGGGAAAAAAAGGACACAAATTTCGTTTGGGAGCCACGTCGCACGACCGCGCAATTGTCATTCAAAGTGTGACAGCGCTGAAAGCTGAAAAATGGCTTGGGCAGGAAGGGGGTTTTCGTGCACAGTAGAGAAGTGGTTAAAAAGACTGCGCTAGAAAGAATTAATGGCAAGCTGCAACACAAAATGAGATACACACATAAACAATAGAGAATAAAAAAGGTTGCGCTCTAACTAAATAAGTGAAAAAAAGTCCCAACACAACAATTACTGTGAATAATCCTGTGAATAAATTATCATAATATATATGTCCAATGGTATAATAAATTATGATTCCAAAAACAAAAGAAATTCAGTGAAAATTCCTGTAAAAGAAATATATTATTCATATATATCCAAAATGAAAAGTTCTTTTGCAAGAGAAAACTGTAATAAATGTCCAATGATATTATAAATTGTGATTCAAAAAGCAGAAGAAAAACAGAAGAAAAATTCTTGTGAAAAAAAGATATTCATATATATCCAAAGTAAAAAGTTATTTGAAGAAAAAACTGAAGTGTAGAAGATGAATCAATAAGTGAATAATTCAAGCTTCATGTGATTCATTGAACAGACACCGTGAATTCACCACCAAGGGAAATGTGCGCTTACCAGCTGCACAGACCAGTAAAGCCTGTGGCTATCACCCAGCCAGGGTCTCTTTCCTCGCAGTACTTCCACGGATCAGTCAGCTCACTCCACCACCAACACCGTCTGAGCAGGATCACAGCTGGTCAGTCCTTTTCCTCCAGCCCGCAATGGCTCAAAGGTAGCAATGGGTCTCTGGTACCAGTTTATCCCACCAACCGCCCCAATCAGGTAGACGGACCAGGTGCCCTTTACCCTACTGAACAACCACCTCCCTGCTGCTCAGTGATCAATTGGTTTTCAGAGCAGAAAGTCTGAAAGCCAGAGAGAGCCAGCCAGGCAGCTGGCATTTCCAGAAGGAGATCAGCAGTCAGACTTCATATCTCCTTCATTGCTGGTTACTATTGAAGGTTCAGCACATACTGTACATGAGTTCTTATTATGAAGTGATATCACTGAGATTTTTATTTTTAAATCAGATTTTGTTTAATTTTGATTGTAATTGCAGAAATTTCATAAGCATAAACCAATACAGCAAATATGCAATAGAGGAAATCCGGACAGCCGCACTCCAATGAAAATATCTTTATTGAATAAAATCAGTCCATACAGCGAAACAGAGACAATGGATGGATCAGCTGACATGTTTCACACCCCAGTAAGGAATTCCTCTATTGCATGTGCTCTATACACAGAGCCAGCACCAGTGTGTGCAGGGGAGGTGAGGCTTTGGTATCTTTACCTGGTGCGGTATATATTTTTCCAATACAGCAAATATACAAAGTGCCATATGAAAAAAAAAAAAAAAACTAAAACACACAAAGACACAAAGAGCATACCTAAGCGCCAGCGCAGTAAGCAGAGTACTGTAAGTGGCATTGTATAAACTTTGGCAAGTGCAAGGAATTAAAGACTAACTTGATTCAGAACTCATATGCTCTAACCAAGGTAGCCAAATTGCTTCAAACCTCTGTAGCGGGGCTCACCCCTCTCTCTATTTTCATCGGTTATATGGCTGTTGTCTAGGGGTACCTGAGAGAAAGATGAGATACACCACAGCCCATGTCC
The DNA here is from genome assembly GCA_029206835.1 of Rana muscosa. NCBI lineage: Eukaryota > Metazoa > Chordata > Amphibia > Anura > Ranidae > Rana > Rana muscosa. The sequence continues at coordinate 288,023,028 of CM055118.1, forward strand.
TCCATAGCTAAGAGGTGAAGGCCAGCAAATTGTTTTTTTTGTGTAGGTGTCCTAGAGTCAAGTCCAGTACTTCGTCCCTGACTCCTTTGCTTCTAGTAACCAGATTTCCACACAGTGAATAGGTCCAACTCAGTTTTATTCTTCTTGCCAAGCAATAAAACAGTTTCTTTACTTTGGAAAATGGGGACAGATCGAGGCACAATCCTTTCCCTTCTGCTGCTGACCACTGCGCTGTCGCCAGTGGTGAATAGTCACTGCCACTGACTAGGTGATATAGAACGTGAATTACCTTCGCTTACTCTGCCCCTGTCAGAGGAAGAAATCCGTCCAAGGGAGAAATGGAGGCCTCTCCGTCACCAGCGATGCTGCGCCGGACTCTTCAGAGAAGTTACTGCACACCAGTCCTCACAAACTCAGACACGGGCACCCAAGGAGTTAGAGCCCCCTCGGATTCCTCCACCCTCGCGGAACTCAGTCGAAGGTACTGAGCCCCAGGCATCCGCCATAGTACCTCACCCCAGGCTAAAGGTGCCTGAGATGGACTCCATCTCCGCTCCGGCTAGGTCAAGGGCACCTAGGCCTGGAACACCAGAACGCCAGCACCCAGGCTGAAGGTGCCTGGGTGCGGCCGCATCTTCTGGCTCCGGACTCTAACCCCGTGATCAGGGCGTCCGCCCCTTTTATGACCTCTCCCTTCGCGCAACAGCGGGTTCCCCGCCCCGCTGTACCAGCTCCAGGGGAGGACAAAAAGGTACAGTCTTGCGGTGTGAGTTCAGCCCCGGTCCAAGGCAACAATGCCACCTATAGGCCGGCGGGAACTTCACACCACCAGAGTCCTCCAAGACTCACAAAGGGAACCTTGAATTTTCTAACAATCAAGGCAGTTGGGTTACACTACCACCCAGATGCTTCCCCTAAATTCAAGTACCCGCTACACCTCTTTAAGAAGTTCCTGAGAATAAAAAGTATGTCTTTTGTAAGAAATACACCTATTGAGATCTAATATCCAGTCAGAAAGGGTCGGGGGGTGCAGAGAGGTCAAATTAAGGGGATTTTGCCTACGGGCCATGAACAGCGCACACACAACAGTGATTTGAAATTGTGACTTAAGCGCGTAGTGGTCAACATAGCCAAGTAAGCATATAAGTGGATCCACTGAAAGGTTAAAATCTAGAAGCCCATTAAGCATGCCCACAACCTCCACCCAATACCTCTGGAGCTTGGGGCAGCGCCATAGTAGGTGGATCAGAGACCCTGAATTACCACATCTTGGACACGCTGGGTCAGATCTTAACCCAATAGCGCACAAAAATTCTGGGGTCCTATATACCCTATGAAGAATTAGTCAGTGTGAAGGAGAGAATGAGACAGGGGGGGGGGGCAAAGAATCGCCTCCCCAGCATGGTTTGAAACTGGCTCAATATCCTGTTTCCACTTTACCCTACAGGCCAAGGGAAACTTATACAAAAACTTTACCAATAGTGCCAAATAGGTGACTGAAATTAGGCCCTTTGTGGAAATTGCCTTTACCACTCTTGTCCAACACTGGCAATGAAAAAAACCTAACTGTTTAAACAGTTTTTTGGTAAGAGATGAACCATGCCTTTAAATGTTCAAAAATATTTGTCAAATCTTCCCAGAAATTATCCCATCTATGACCATCCTATAGTCTGTGGACAGCACCAAGCTGGCCATACACTGCTAGATTTTTGAAAAATTTCCAAAGTACATTCGATAATTGCCAACTGGAGACTTGATGAAAATTATTTGAAAGTACTTCAAAACTTTGTTTGCTTTTTGACATTAAAGCGGTTTGGCCCCATTAACCATTATAAGAACACAAAAAAGTTCCCAAAACAAAAATGTTTGAACATAATTCTACTAGTTTATGGCCAGCTTTACTCACCTGTGATGTACACAATAAGTAATGCACTTCTGTATCCTCTCTCTATATATCATGCATATATTTTTTGCTATATCATACACGTGTTGATGATGATATGGGAATAGGGAATAATGTTGTTTATTGTGGTAGCAGTAAGGTTGCATCTTTGATCATGTTAACAAGACATGTCTATGATCCTGTGTGTTCAAAGAGCGACTCGTTCTTTGAGTAACAAACAGAGATCAGTTGCCTGGCTAATTACAACAATGGCTGGAGCCAAATCTCCATGTCATTGTAAGCAGTCCTCCGCTTGTCAGTGTCTGGCTCTTTTATCCCACAAGAGACAAGTGAAAACCAAGCCGTGTTTGCTGTTGTTCAAACACCGCTGTCATTGAGTCACCTTGGTGCTCCCTGAGAATAACCAGTTAATCCATATGGGCATTAGATTGCCATTGTGCACAGGTTGTTGATATATTCATTCTATTACCTTTTGTTTGATTTTCCTTGGTGGTCATTTATTATGGATGGTGTGTAACACCGTTGTAAATGGCTTGATACCATCTGTGTATAGTTACAGCTTATTCAAAATTCAATTTATTTATTCGTAATATCATGCTTGCATAGCCACAGTTGTTATGTGACCATTTTTTTATTTATTTTTTGCAGACTTTAGGTCATGGTCAGATATTTACCGTGAAATAATTTCTGTTACCAAACTGTGTAGAATGGAACAACAGTTTTTTTTTTTGCACTTATTGAACAGAAAATGCATTTAATCGTATATATTTAAAGCGACATTAAACCCAAAAATAAAATCCTAACATTATGGGCTCCATTCACAAAGCGGTATGTGTCCCCTTAAAAAAATGTGGTAAAATACCGCTCAGCATTTAGAAAAAAAATTGATCATGCACATACATGTAGCATCCTCTAGGTAAGTAGGTGCTAGGGGTAGGATTTTCACCTGTTTGTTTGTTTTGAGCTGGGCTGGGAGTAGCTCAGGGTAGCAGCTGGTGACTCACAGGCAGCATCACTGAGACCTCCCTGTTCTTTCCAGAGTTTGTGAGGAAAGATCTGGAAAGAGAGGAGGAGAGGAGAGGTGGAGCTGCCTGGGGTGTTTTGGGGAGACCTGACCAATCCCCAACCTGGATTGTCAGGGGCCAGGCCTCCTAAAATCCCCAGCTTGGGAGGAGTTGTCGGGTGGAAGAGCTGAAGTGAGAAGTGTGGAGGCTGTCAAGGCCTTTGAGGGAGCTCTCCAGTCTGGGGGGAGGGTGAATACCTTCAGGAACACATGAAGAGTTCCTGGACTGGAGTCACAAGAGAGCAGGGAGAGAACAGAAAGAGAGAGCACTACTTAGAGACTCTAGGGAGGATAACTGGTTACAGCCAGTCGGGCTGGTGAGTGAGGCACAGTCAGAAGGACTGGGAGGCACGCCTAAGGGGACTGGGAGCTTGCAGTCTGTATGGGTGCAGAACCAGAAGTGTGGACTGTGGTGGAATGGGCCGTGCCAAGAGGCAGCTGCAGCCAGGAGGGCTGGCAGGGCCTGAAGAGGGCTGACTGGGATCAGCAGCCACAGATAGGACAGCTAGCACGAGGACTTTAGCTATTTACTCTGCTATACTATAGGGGCACGCGGCCCCTGCCTGAAAAAGGCGTTTTCTGAGGCCTGGCCAAGCCAGTGTCAGGCCTACTCATACAAATGTGTAAGCTGGTCCTGGGAATTAAGTGATGTGCTGGAGGCAGGGCTGGACTGGGCAAAAATTTGGCCCTGGACTTCATACAGACCCACTTTAATTTTGCAAACACGTACAGAAACAGTATATAAACTATACACAATTACTCGCGGTGTACCCGCCCAGGATCGGCCCTGCAAAGCGGGTGCAAACTTGGTCCAGGGAAACTGTCCTAATTTCGGGAAATGTCCCTGGAAACCATCTGCCCACCCTAGGCTAGTGGCCAGCAGGCCCTGCAGGCCCCACAGGCCATGGCCAGCAGGCCAGCAGAACCCACAGGTCTGAGGCCAGTTCCCAGCAGGACCCGCGGCCAGTGCCGCCACTGACCTGTGGGTCCTGCTGGGAGCTGGCCATGGCCTGTGGGTTCTGCTGGCCTGCTGACCATGGCCTGTGGGGCCTGCAGGGCCTGCTGGCCACTAGCCTAGGGTGGGCAGATGGTTTCCAGGGACATTTCCCAAACTGAGGACAGTGTCCCTGGACCAAGTTTGTCCTTGGCCAGCTCCCAGTAGGACCTACAGGCCAGCTCCCAGCAGGACCCACAGTGTTAAGGCCTTTTTTGAGGTACTGGGTGGGTACTGGGGCAGGGTAAATGGGGGGGTAGATAGATGTTATGGGGGGTCCGCTGGCCCTGGGGGTGTCAGGGTCTCTCACCTCAGTGATGACAGCTCCCAGTGCCAGCTCAGCAGGTCCTTGCACGGCCTCCTCTAGTCCAGGGGGGTGATGCTCCTATCCTAGGGTCAAGTAAAGTTGCAGCCCGAGCCAGTCACGTGGGTCCCAAGTCCTGACTCCCTAGCGCACTCTGCCCCCAAGATCTGGGAGTTGTAGTTTCCTGGCTGCACTGCTTCTCCACCCACCAGGAGCTTGAGCGTGCACGAAGTGGACTACAACTCCCAGAATCCAACAGCGTGTGTCAACTAGCCGCCAGCCAGCCGCCGCGGCCGTGCCCCCGCCATTGCAGCCTGACTTTCTCCAAGAAAAAAAAATCCTCAGCATGCAGAAGGCGGCCACTGGCCTTTTTGCATGTAAGTTAGGATAGCCTGGGGGAGGGGAAATGCCCCCCTGCCCCCTAGCCCAGCCCACCCCATTGCGTGAGCCGCGCAGCCATTACTTTAAAAGGCTGTCACTCAAACCAGCCCACTGATCCATCGGCCCACTGGAAAACTCCTGGTAGTCCCGATGGCCAGTACATGCCTGGCTGGAGGTGGCAGAGAGTAACAATCTGCAGTAAGTGACATGCTGGAGGAGTGAGGAGAGGTAACTTCAAGCAAGAGTGTGAAGGAGGAAGTTGAAGGATAATGTACAGGTAGTGCACATAGTTTGTCCCAAGCTAATTTCTGTTAAACCAATTGCTATTGATTCTTTACTGGGCATCCCATATACTCCATCCCCATCCAAGTTATATCCCTCAATAAAATAAAAAACACAACGTTTCATGACTCGGAGTGCCTTAAGTGAATGCAGGGCTGGCAGGGTGACAGCCAATCCAAAATTTCAGCGGCCCTTCGGGACTGGCATGGATTTTAAGGGGATACCCACGCCCAAATTGTTTTAAAATATTGCGTGGGTCCACCCCCTCCTGAACCATACCAGGCCACATGCCCTCAACATGGGGGGTGCTTTGGGGCAAGGGCCTCTTCCCCACAACCCTAAACGATGGTTGAGGGGGGTCTGCAGGCGGGGGGCTTATCGGAATCGGAAAGCCCCCTTTAAACATGGACCGCCCCCCTCATGAGAATGAGTATGGGGTACGTAGTACCCCATACTCATTCACCAAATAAAAATATGTAGTGTAGAAAATGACATTAGACGGTCCTGTTTTTAAAAAGTAAAAAAAAAAAAATCAATCACGATGCCCGCCACCACTGCCAAACCAATAAAGAAAAAAAAAACGTCTGCTCGCACTAAAGGCTCCTGCTGTTTTCTAAATAAAGGACTTGTCAAAAACTGTCTGTTTTTTTTGCCCCAAAAGCATTGCCTATGTTGAGGGCATGTAGCTTGGTATGATTCAGGGGGGGGGGGTGGGGCGCTCGCTTGTCCACTCCCTTCCCTGACCTTCCAGGCTGCATGCTCGGATAAGGGTCTCGTACAGATTTTAGGGGGGGGGCACCATGCCATTTTTACAAAAAATTTGGCACATAAAATCCATAAACCAATCCATACCAAACCCCAAAGTTCCTGGTATGCATTGGGGGGGACCCCCCGATTTTTCTATTGCCGGCAATTCTTTTTTTTAGATTCAGCCTTCAGTGGGGAACCCCGCTGACAGCTGTTGACTCATCGGATGTTAGGGACGCACCAGCCGTCCGCTCCTTAACAACCATGATGTTTACTGGTTGGAAGCCGGCAGCATTTGATACACATTCCACAAATACCGCATGCCTGGACCCCCTACCTAATTTCCGCATGCATTAAATTTTTTATTTCCTTCTGTGAATAGATTTTAACCCCTGTTCATGCAGTGTTTACCAAATGTTTTTGGCAAGTACTGCACAAACTGTCTAGTGAACTGACAGTCTCAGAATTGCGTGATATATTTAGACAAAATATGTTCAGACACCTAAATATCTCATGCGAGTTCATTCTGTGAATGGAGACCATTACAGTGTGTGGTGGCTGCATTTGTTTTCCTTTTTTGGGGGGCTTTTTTCTCATAATTTTCACCTGGTGATCCAGCTAGTAATACACTTCCTGTCTTAGGGTGTCTGCATTCTGGAATGAGGAGCAACAGAGCCACCTTTGGATAGCATATTGTTCATCTGGTAAGAAAATAGAGTAGCACACCCCCGTAGGAGCTGCTGGTTTAATTTTGGGCCTTGCGCGTTACCTCACTGTTTGTTGTCTAGGGGACGAGAGTCTACAGAAAGTTCAGTGTCCACACAAGTTATGAATCCTTTTTCTTCAGGCTTTATTTCCAAACAAACTTGCACAGGTAGAGGGATGGAGGGTTAGGGGAAGGCAGATCACTGGGGAAAACTTCTAGGTTTCAAAGTCACACTCACCACTCTCCTTCAAGTGGGTATTGCTCACCCGGATAGGCCCCTCTCACTTGGCCTAGCAGCCGGGATGATGCATGAACACATAAAGAAATAACAGTCTCTGCCACAGACCTTTAGAACGATTAAGCCACAGGATTTTAGTACCCGGATATGCAGCCTTACAGTCTAAGAGCCTTTAAGCCAACCCGGCAGACTGTAAGATAACTTGAACTACGGTGCATCCTTCAATAAGGTCCCCAGGCCTTCCTCAAGACACCAGCCTTTCGCTTGGTCTTCTCCAGGACAGGTCCTCCCCTGGTTTCCTCCATTGAGTGGCTTCCTCCCGCAGGACTGACAGCACAGGATCACCTTCAAAGTGCAGGCCCCAGTCAGGACAACTGGGCCTACCTTGCAGAGATGCAGCCTCGGGCCTGCGTGGCTCCGAGGCTGAAATTCCAGTGTAGCGGGGTCCTCAATTTAGTGGGATACACTTGGGGGTAGTGTGACCCAAGTGTGTAATTGTGTTAGGGTTCAGACCCCTTTTTGTTATTCGTGGAGGATTGGGTGGTGTAATATTCTCCTTGACCAGTGGGTGTCAGTGTACCTACTGGCTCAGGGTAGAATCACTACCAGAGTGCTACCCTTTTTCTCCCTTCCTGGAGATGGTACGGCTGGGGCGGGGAACCCGCCGTGGTGTCGATGGGAGGAGATAAAAGGGGGGAGACGCCCTCGCCACGAGGTCTTTTGGGGAGGATCATCTCTTCACGCACCCAGGCACCTTAGGCCTGGGTGCGGGCGGTTCAAGGTTCCGGCCTAGGTGCCCTAGGCCTGGCCGGAATGAAGATGGAGTCCATCCCAGGCACCTTCAGCCTGGGGTGAGGTACTATTGAGGAGGCCTGGGACCCGGTGACTCCGACTGGGTCCCGCGAGGGTGAAGTTGCTCCAGGGCGCCCCTTGCGAGGGGACCCGCATCTGAGGTGAGGAGGCTGGGGGGGGGGTCACCCGTCCGAAGACCCGGTGTAGTGTCAACCCGGTGACGGATGGGCCTTCGGTAACTCCCTCGGAGGACATCTTCCCCTGATATGGGCTACAGCGCAGCGGAGGAGCTTTCATCAAGATTCCTGCAACCCCTGGTCATAGCACAGGGAGTGTAGGGACTAGGAACCTGTACAGTGCCTCGACCTGCTTTCCCCATCGTATCATGCCGTTGCATTTGACTGTATGTGGAGATACGCAATAAACCTGAGTTGGACTTTGATGGGTGTATGGACTCTGTTGATGGGAACAAAGGGAGATTCTGTCACGGAAGGACTGACCCTCGTAACCAGCACACATTTGGCCCGAGGAAAAGATTGGTACTGGCCTTCACCTCACCCACATTCATGGGGAGGACATGGGCCATAGCGCACCTCACTCTGTCGCTCGACATACCCCTAGTTAAAGAGGTCGGGGTGAGGCCGCTACACGTGGGGGCTCGTGAGTCCGGGATGAAATGTGTGTTGACCCTGAGGTTTGGAACGGCTGTGTTTGAACTTTGCTGCCCGGAGGAGGTCCGAGCAGGTCGGCCATGTGATTGGCCAAAGTGCGTCCCTGTGCTCGAAGTCGTGGAAATTTCCCTGAAAAACCGGGAGAGGCCCATGCAGAAAGAGCGGGAAGAGGGAGGAGTCCAGCCGTGTGACGAACTACATGTGGGGACTTTTGCTGCACTGCGCCATGAGGCACCCCATGACTGCGCAATTTGTGGGAGGAGACTGAAGGAAGCCCGCGAAAACGTGCAAGTCGTGGGAGGAGTCTGGCCACGTGCTGAGATACACGTGGAGACTCCGGCGTGAGGTCAGCGCGTGATGGAGCAGCAAGTGGTCGGAGCGAACTCAGGCTCCCCGTGGATGCCGGTACCTTATCCTTTCAAGATGACTGCATTTGCTGCACCCATTACAGACACGGGGATAAGGCTCAGGCCCCGAGGACAGTTGGCTCTGTATTCATGCAGAGACACGGAGGCCCTCGGTGTGATCTGTCCCGGATGCTCGGGACTGGTGGTCCAACTAAAGCCATTCGGGCGATGCGAAGCATGCAAGGAGTTTCTTTTTGAGGTTGAACCACACGCGGAAAGGCCCCGGGCCCTACGCCTCAACTGCATCACAGGAACCGCCACTCCGGAGGGAGAGATCAAAGCCTTTGCGGAGTTTCCCGTGCGCGCTGACCAGGGCGAAGTGACTGCCCAACCAGAGACTGAGAGAGAAAAATCCGAAGACACTGCTTCGGTCACCACAGACTCCCTGCTGCCACCTCCGAAGAGGAAAGTCGGCCTGGTACAGGCATCCTATGGTCGTGGTCGAGCTTCACCCCGCCGCTTGCCTGGCCTGGATGACGCCGGTAGAGAAGAGAGTCCCGGACATCCCAGTTCTTCAGAAGGTCCAGGTGAGCCAGGGGCTGGGACTGTGGTGTTGGTTGGAGGTGTCGGGGGTCCACAGTTGGTGGTGCCCGCAAGGGAGGGTAGCCTTCCGTCTACTAGAGACTACCTTCCCGCTGAGATGTATGACACCTCCGACTTAGAGTCATTGTCAGACTGTGGTGATGACGGAGAGATAGACGAACTGTTTCACCGGAAGGGCTGGGACAGACGCCCACTACCTGTGCTGAGTAAACCGCAGGATTCCCCCATGTCCATAGAAGACTGTACGCTCCGGGTGAAGGCCCCGGAGTTCTCGAGGAAATCTAGTCCTCCGACCAACTTCCCGCATTCAACTACATCACCCGCTCTGATGTTGGGGATGCAGCGTGCTTCGTTGCGGGCACCAAAGACAAAGAAACCCGAGATGGTGAAGGTACCTCGGCACCCGGAGGCCATCGTGCAGCCAGGAGAAGGTGAGCGAGATGTGATGCCGCCTCTAGCCAGGTTGCAGAGACTTTTCTCCCAGAGAGTCGCCCGTGAATATGGGTGGGAGTACCCCTACTTGCCTCGGGACTTATTGTATGAAGTCGAGGTCCTGCGACCAAGGTGGTATGACGAGTTTGTATGGGAAAAGCTTAAAGTATCCCATGCCAGGCGATACCTGTCATGTTCGCCGCCTGTGTCTAAAAAGTTCAAGGACTGCAGAGCTGATTGGAGACTTGGGCGCCATATTCATGCCGATAAGGTGCTCATCTGCCGGAAAGAAGGAGAGGATGTCGAGTATTCGGTGGAAGTGTTTGACGGGCACCTGAAGCCCCTGTTTCTGCCGGATCCAAGGTTCTATTTATAGGAGAAGTGAGCTCCTATCTTGTTGCTGTTGAAACTTTCTGGAAGAGACATTCCCAGACGCCTAGAACGGTGCCCTACTTTTGTTTTGATTTGGGAGCTGTTGTTTTTTTTTTTTCTCCCTTTTCTTCATGTGCCAAAGGCAGAGACTTTTGGGGTAGAGTTAGAGTAGGAAAGCAGGAAGAATGAAGATCTCACCAAGTGTCATTACCGCAGCGCTGTCACCAGGTGGCGGTGTTGTGCAACGAATGTTTGAAAATGTTACACATGCGTTACTTACTTATTGGAGTGAGTGGGTCTCTCGGCTGACGGACCCACTCATGCCAAGTTAACACAGAGTGTTAGGATGTGTTTTTTTTGTTTGTTTCCCTTCTGCAGGAGATTCGTCGGTCAAGACTACTGAGTATGGGGTGGTTCTTAGACAGTGACGGGAGGGATTGTATATGTCTACATGACAGATGTTTTATACAAAAGTTTTAATGTTTTATAGTCCCTTTTCCCTGGAGCAGGTCTTGGCACATACAGTATCCAAAATTTGAGGGATAGCCTCTGGGGCCCACTTCATGTCACCACTCCTTGGGAGACATGGGTGTGCACCTGACGCTGGGGACCAGCGTCAAATCACCAGGGGGAGTGTGTAGCGGGGTCCTCAATTTAGTGGGATACACTTGGGGGTAGTGTGACCCAAGTGTGTAATTGTGTTAGGGTTCAGACCCCTTTTTGTTATTCGTGGAGGATTGGGTGGTGTAATATTCTCCTTGACCAGTGGGTGTCAGTGTACCTACTGGCTCAGGGTAGAATCACTACCAGAGTGCTACCCTTTTTCTCCCTTCCTGGAGATGGTACGGCTGGGGCGGGGAACCCGCCGTGGTGTCGATGGGAGGAGATAAAAGGGGGGAGACGCCCTCGCCACGAGGTCTTTTGGGGAGGATCATCTCTTCACGCACCCAGGCACCTTAGGCCTGGGTGCGGGCGGTTCAAGGTTCCGGCCTAGGCGCCCTAGGCCTGGCCGGAATGAAGATGGAGTCCATCTCAGGCACCTTCAGCCTGGGGTGAGGTACTATTGAGGAGGCCTGGGACCCGGTGACTCCGACTGGGTCCCGCGAGGGTGAAGTTGCTCCAGGGCGCCCCTTGCGAGGGGACCCGCATCTGAGGTGAGGAGGCTGGGGGGGGTCACCCGTCCGAAGACCCGGTGTAGTGTCAACCCGGTGACGGATGGGCCTTCGGTAACTCCCTCGGAGGACATCTTCCCCTGATATGGGCTACAGCGCAGCGGAGGAGCTTTCATCAAGATTCCTGCAACCCCTGGTCATAGCACAGGGAGTGTAGGGACTAGGAACCTGTACAGTGCCTCGACCTGCTTTCCCCATCGTATCATGCCGTTGCATTTGACTGTATGTGGAGATACGCAATAAACCTGAGTTGGACTTTGATGGGTGTATGGACTCTGTTGATGGGAACAAAGGGAGATTCTGGCACGGAAGGACTGACCCTCGTAACCAGCACACATTTGGCCCGAGGAAAAGATTGGTACTGGCCTTCACCTCACCCACATTCATGGGGAGGACATGGGCCGTAGCGCACCTCACTCTGTCGCTCGACATACCCCTAGTTAAAGAGGTCGGGGTGAGGCCGCTACACCAGTAACACATACCTCGAGCTAGGAGGGCCACGAGGCAAAGAAGAGCCCCGCAAAATGGCGTCTGCCCCTTAAGTACCCTTCCCCAGCATGCTCAGCTGGGAGACCACTCCCACTGAACTGTTCCCGGAGAAAGACACCCAATGCACTTTGGCCTGCTTGTCTTCCACATTGGCCTGGGGTGGTAAGGCCACCTACAGGCAAACAGTGGGAACGCCTTCCAAACACAGCCATAGCCAGAACAGAGGCTAATTTAACCTTCATCATTATAAAGTCTGAGCTAATTATCAGCTCAGACACCCACTAAATTTAACATAGCGCCTGATCATCAGGAGCAGGGCGCTACAATAGTATTAGATGTACTAGGAGATTTAGATGGGCTTGACTAACAAATTCAAGCCAAACTCTAGCTAACACTTTTTTAAGAAGTTACATTTTGTTTCCTTATGAGATAAAGGTTATAAATAAATGAATAAAATCTGACCGGTTTAAGCACCCCCATCAGTGTGAAATGGTTTGTCTCAACCCTCTACTTGCCATTTTTACTGCTAGCAGCTAGGGATGAGGTTTGGGATTGCCACTACTATGTGTTTGCTGCAAATCCCAGGGATTCACAAAGTTCATGACTTGTAAACTTTTGGCCGAAAACATTGCAGATTAGCTGCTAGAACTAAGGAACAACCTATAATGACTATAACATTTTCCTAATTAGCCGAGTCACAAAAGCCATAATGCCGTGTACACACGACCGTTTTTAATGACGAGAAAAATTACATTTTTTAAAATGGTCATTAAAAATGATCGTGTGTGGGCTTCACGTAGTTTTTTACCTCGTCGTTTTTCTCGTCATGAAAAACGGCCGTGTGTGGGCTTTAACGACGTGAAAAAAAATGTGCATGCTCAGAATCAAGTATGAGATGGAAGCGCTCGTTCTGGTAAAACTAGCGTTCGTAATGGAGATAGCACATTCGTCACGCTGTAACGGACTGAAAAGCACGAGGCTGAAAAGCGCGAATCATCACTCAACAAACTTTACTAACATGAAGGGTGGCGCCATCCGAATGGAACTTCCCCTTTATAGTGCCGTCGTACGTGTTGTACGTCACCGCGCTTTACTCGAACATTTTTTTCCACGATAGTGTGTAGGCAAGGCAGGCTTGAGAATAAAGACGAAAAATCATGTCGAGAAAAATGCCGTTTTTTTTAATGACATTAAAAACGGTCGTGTGTACACGGCATAAGAAATGGATAACCCAACCCCCTTTTTTTAAAGGGTGGTCTCACAGCATGTTGGAGATGTTAGATATAGCTGACAATTCTGTGTAATGAGGGATATTTTCTTTTTGCTTCCTGTGCCTTTTGATTGATATTAACTTGCCCATTAGACCCACAAATGGACAGAAAACCTAAAAACTTAAGTGGGGTTTGCCACATAATTTGCAAAACCGTTTGTTAACCAAACCCAGATTTGTCCTCCCCTCGACAAGGTCCTTTCCCTGACAAGGGCACCCCATCACCTGTTTTAACCCTCAAAGCACTGCGCCACAACCTTTGGCATTACATGTGATTGTAGGGTGATTGTGGCATGACCCCATTCATTTGGGGATTTAATGTTTACCACAGCCAAAAAGCAAAGTATCATGGCTGTGGCATGTGTACAGCCTTGGGCGATTGCATGTTCTTCTTTAAGTGGGCGGTCAAGGGGATGGGGAAAAGAAATATGACTCAACCACCTACTTTTAACTCCCTAAGGCCACTTGTGTTAACTAGCCTTACAGAGGTTCTAGCCTATCCCCACTGAGAAAATGTTTTTTGGATGTATCTTGGCTTTAAAGCTGGTGGGATGGCCTCCACTGAGAACTGCAGTGTGTCACTTGGGGAGCGTGTGAGACACATATTAAAGGAGGATTGGGCTCAAGGAAGATAAAGAATGTTTCTTGTTTATCCTATGATGCTTGTGCATCATATTGTAACTGGATTTGGTACATGCTTAGACTGTCATACAGGAGCCTTTAGTTGTACTTAAATATCCGAAACCAGCTAGAAAGGTAAAATCTGCAAATTAGATGGTGTCAGTGCTTAGACCAGCCCTGGCGCTAGTTTGATACGTAAAACCCAACTCCGGGAAATTAACACCTCCTCTAACTAACAGCTGAAATGAAAAAAAAAATTATCCAATTGCCTAGTTTACTTACCTAGAGGCAGGAGAACTCATGGAGGCACAGAGAGGACCAGTGCCCAGGAAGATGTCTGGTGCCCAGGGCAGGAAGTTCCATTGGCTCATAGAGGAAACTGTGACTTTGATCCATTACAATGTGGGATAGCTTAGGAAGAAGTGTTTGGAATTAAGACTGAGGAGTAGGGTAACATGCACAACAGTATTTACATTTCAATATGCCTGGAGTTGGGCTTTAAAGCCAACACTTCCTGTTGTGTTTACAGCACAGGAAGTGAAGGTTCATTTCCCCATTGTGACACAAACGGCAAAAAAACAAGATATTAGTAACCATTTTCTACAGAATCCAAAATACAGAAAAACTATTTTGCCTTTCAGCCACAACATTATAATCAACCACCTAATATTGAGTAGGTCCACCTTTTGCTCTGGCCCATTGAGGCATGGACTCCACTAGACCTCTGAAGGCATGCTGCGGTATGTGCCTGCATTGTCTTGTCTTCCTCCTGTGGTGCATCCTGGTGTCATCTCTTCCTCAGGTAAGTGATGCACACGCACCAGGCCATCCACATGATGTAAAAGAAAACATGATTCATCAGACCAGGCCATCTTCCTTCATTGCTCAGTGGCCCAGTTCTGATGGTCAAATGCCCATTGTAAGCACTTTTGGCTGTGGACACGGGTCAGCATGGGCACCCTGACTGGTCTGTGGCTACACAGCCCCAAAATGAGATGCACTGTGTGTTCTGACACCTTTCTATCTGAACCAGCATTAACTTTTTAAGCAAGTTTTACCTACAGTAGCTTTTTTTATTGGATCAGACTATATAGGCCAGCCTTCGCTGCCCAGTGAGGCTTGGCTACCGATGACCCTGTGGCCAATTCGCTAGTTATCCTTCCTTAGGCCACTTTTAGGTAGGTCCATTGGCCACTGCAGATTGGGAACATCCCACAAGAGCTGTAGTTTTGGAGATGCTTGCTCACCTAGTCGTCTAGCTGTTACAAATTGGCGCTTGTCACTAAAATCCTTGGGCATGCCCAATTTTTACACTTTTGTAGTGCTACCCTCGTTAGGGCTGTAGATAAAATCTATACCCCACTGGTTGCCCCGACTCTGAAAATCCTCCATCATCTCTGACACCCTGGGTTTAGTAATTTTTACCAACTGTCACCAATAATAAGAAACTTACACAATACCAGTCAAACTGTTCAAGTTTGTTTACTAGGGTAAAAGGGACACATACAAGTGTAAAACATAACACTGTAAATCGCAAAGGTATTTTTATCTTAACAATATAGCATTGTTTATAAATACTATTTGCAATTGGTAATCTTTTGGTAGTAAATAGAAATGCAAAGTATACAAAATGACCCAAATTGTGCCAGACCCTGTTTTTGTCACAGTAACCTATGTGAACAGGTCAGCAGAAGGGAAGGGAACTAACACTTCATTTACTATGTCAGGTTCACTCCCCTCTGTTTCCTCAACCCACAGGCCATTAACATCAGTACAACATGACAAACATTAGGCAAACTATTGTGTTTAAATTATCTGGCTCCTTTATATAGAGTTCCAGAGAAAGTGAGAGCAGACCCTTTGTGCTAAAACAACTTTAGTCACTTGAGCGAATAAAGAGAGGATAAAAGGGTTAAAGTGTTACTCCTTGGAATCCGGCAAATCTTAGGGTAATCCTTGATGAAAGGGTATACTCATTTGGCTGATCTGTGGTGTATCTTTTTTTTTACTTCACAATCTTCCTATATGGCCAGAATATTATTGTATGAGAATGCTGGTGGTAATGATGTGAACAGGATTAAGATGTCTAATTACAGTATTCGTTAGAGCAGGGGTCGGGAACATATGGCTCGCGAGCCAGATGTGGCTCTTTTGATGGCTGCATCTGGCTCTCGCCTCTCAATCCGCGGATCACGTGGTGTGCCTTGGTGGATTGAGCCCATAGGAAAGGCCACGGCTTCGGCCTAGCTCCGGAGCGGTGGCCATCTTGGTACACCCGGCGGCGGCCTAGGTGAGCGGCGCGCTGACGTCATCATCTCTCGCCTCAACTGCTCGTGGATCTGCCTGCTTGTGTAGTGGTAAGCAAGCAGACAATCGTAGGGGAGATATGGCTATTACAGTGGTGAGATGTGGAAATTACAGTGGGGAGATGTGGATATTACAGTGGGGAGATGTGGATATTACTGTGGGGGAGATGTGGATATTACTGTGGGGGTAATGTGGATATTAGTGTGGGGGTGATGTGGATATTACAGTGGGGGAGATGTGGATATTACAGTGGGGAGATGTGCATATTACTGTGGGGAGATGTGGATATTACAGTGGGGGAGATGTGGATATTACAGTGGGGGAGATGTGGATATTACTGTGGGGGAGATGTAGATATTACAGTGGGGAGATGTGGATATTACTGTGGGGAGATGTGGATATTACTGTGGGGGTGATGTGGATATTACTGTGGGGGAGATGTGGATATTACTGTGGGGGTGATGTGAATATTACTGTGGGGGAGATGTGGATATTACAGTGGGGAGATGTGGATATTACTGTGGGGAGATGTGGATATTACTGTGGGGGAGATGTGGATATTACAGTGGGGGAGATGTGGATATTACTGTGGGGGAGATGTGGATATTACTGTGGGGGTGATGTGAATATTACTGTGGGGGAGATGTGGATATTACAGTGGGGAGATGTGGATATTACTGTGGGGAGATGTGGATATTACTGTGGGGGAGATGTGGATATTACAGTGGGGGAGATGTGGATATTACTGTGGGGGAGATGTGGATATTACTGTGGGGGTGATGTGGATATTACAGTGGGGAGATGTGGATATTACTGTGGGGAGATGTGGATATTACTGTGGGGGTAATGTGGATATTACTGTGGGGGTGATGTGGATATTACTGTGGGGGTGATGTGAATATTACTGTGGGGGAGATGTGGATATTACAGTGGGGAGATGTGGATATTACTGTGGGGAGATGTGGATATTACTGTGGGGGAGATGTGGATATTACAGTGGGGGAGATGTGGATATTACTGTGGGGGTGATGTGGATATTACTGTGGGGGTGATGTGGATATTACAGTGGGGAGATGTGGATATTACTGTGGGGAGATGTGGATATTACTGTGGGGGTAATGTGGATATTACTGTGGGGGTGATGTGGATATTACTGTGGGGGAGATGTGGATATTACAGTGGGAAGATGTGGATATTACAGTGGGGGAGATGTGGATATTACTGTGGGGAGATGTGGATATTACTGTGGGGGTGATGTGGATATTACTGTGGGGGAGATGTGGATATTACTGTATGTGAACTAACTTCCAGTGGCACCACAAGTACCAGAAATCTGGGTTGAATGAGAGATGTCTATATGCAATGTCTTAAAAAATCGAAATGGGCAAATGCCCGTTCACCACACTGGTTACAGGAGCTGCGCAGCGATGCAGGTGATAATGAGGATTCTTTCAGGAACTCCCTTTGGATCCTGGCTCTGAGAATTAGAAAAAAAAAACAAAGCAAAAATACAGCCATAAAGGCATCAGAGTGCAACGAAGGGGGGGGAAAAAGTTGGGACTTTACATGAGGCACTATTGAATGTGCGTTTTATGTATATGTAATGTATTCTAAGTCTGTAATGCGTTAATACCTGAAATTACCGTTTCAGGAATTGGCACTATCGAATATGCGTTTTTTGTATATGTAATCAATGTATTCTAACATGCATCCTTGTACTAATAAATGCTTTACCACCCACCACTCTATCAATTTGTTACCAAGAGCCTCATGTAAAGTCCCAACTTTTCCCCCCCTTCTTTGCACTCCGATGCCTTTATGGCTGTATTTTTGCTTCGTTTTTTTTCTAATTAACAGGGATGGAGGCACATGGCCTTACCAGGCCTATGGCCTCATTCAAAGTCCCAACTCCCCCCCATTTTGCTACACTGGCTCTGAGAATGGGGTCTGTCCCCGTCACACCACGCCATGGCCTACCCGGATCTGAAATGCAGGCATCACTGGAGGATCTGGAACTGTAGGTGAGAAGCGATGCTGTCCACAGAGGTCCCTCTGGACATACCTCCCAACTTTTTGAGATGGGAATGAGGCACACCTAATAGTAAAAGCATGTAGGCATAGGACACACCCCTCTTTCACACCCCCTTAAAGGAGAATTAACCTTAAAAAAGATTAGTTAGACCCAAAAGGGCTTTTTTTTTACCACTATTCCTTTATATTGGCTTTTGAAATTTACAAATGCAGCAATTTAGATTTTGGATGAAAGGTTTAGCACTGGGAAACACTTTTTGAAAGACAAAAAGTGCATTTTATATACAACTATATAGATCGGACCAAAATGAGGGACAAATGAGGAGGAAAGAGGGACATTGTTCCAAATCAGGGACAGTCCCTCAAAATCAGGGACAGTTGGGAGCTATGCTCTGGATACAACTGTATGACTCCCCACTGTGCAGGCCACAACTTGGCAGCAGCTCACACTGACACAGAGCTCCTGCTGGCAGATCCAAGCCAGCGTCCCATAAGAGCGATCTGGGCCACAACCCTCCTTCTTATATCCTCTCCCAGCATTCTGTTCTCCTCTTCTCAGCAATCTGGTAGTGGTAGTTCAAGCCAGTCCTGCTGGAATTAAAACTTTGACACTACACATCCCATGATGCTTTGCTCTGCTCTAAGATTTGTCTAAAAGGAAACAGGGAGTCCAAGCCAACACTAGAGGGAGACAACCCCACATTAATAATGCTGTACACTGTTTCAGAATTGCGGGCATAATAGCCAGCTATTGGCTACACTTTCAACACATCAATTTAGATGGGTGGTACCAAGATAATCAATGTTATTGGCGCTACCTGCCAGTGGTCATAATGTTATGGCTGATTGGTGTATTTTAATATAGCATTGGTCAGTATAGACATTGGTAGTCATTTAAGTAAGGTGCCATTTCTTAGTTGTTGGTTTGAAGTTACAGCTTAAATGCTGTATACCTGCTATGATAATTTATTTGCATGAGACGAACACATTATGCAAATTTATACAATCAGGGAATTTTTCACTCAGACATATCAGTCCTTATCCCACTGGAGTTTACAATCTAATTTCTCTCTTGCAGACACACTAGCACGTGCATACTGAAGTCAGCTTTATTGCAAGATATTTAAACTATTAGCATGTTTGTGGACTATTGGTATAGCCTAGATTAACAAAATATGCTGAATTTAATTATGTAAATAATGTGAGTATGAGAGAGAAATTTGCAAATTGATTTAAAATTTTCTTTAGAGAGACTAGAATATGTGAAAACAAAAATGTTGACACTGGTACTGTCTGTTGTTATTTAGAGCAACTCTGTTGCAAAAAATAATTAATCAGACCCCTGATACCCATAAAAGAAGTCTGTAAATACTCACCTTCAGCCCCATTTCACATTAAATGCGGCTTTAAAATCGCGCTACTTCAGTGCGATTTCAAAGCCATCGGCCAGTGCGATTTCATGTGTGGCTTTCCAACATCTGTGCATCTTCATGCACAGATGTCTATGCAAGTCACGCATGAAATCGGCAAAAATGGTGCAGGAACCTTTTTAAAATTAGTGCAAGTTGGAGTTGCACCAATTTAAATAGTTTCATAGGCAAAAATAACGTGCAACTTGTCATGCGATTTCAAGAAAGGTCAAATCGCATGTGCCAAGTCGCACCGACGTGAACTGGGGCTTAATAGTATCTGCACCATCAATCATCTAAACAGCTATGGTTTGACAATTCATGGCAATCCTGACAATGCATGAGCAATAAATGGGCAATTGCATGCAATATGGGCAGCAGTCAACTGTTACAAATTGCAAGCAACAACGGGCAAGACTAACAATATATTGGCAACAAATGGGCAGTCGTTACAATCTATGGACAACAAATGAGCGACTGTTAAAATTTTTGGACAAAAATACAAACATAATAAAAGCACAAAAGCAACAAATGGGCAAATGTTATCATATGTGGGCAACAAATGGTCAAACATGACAGTATATGAGCAAAAAATTTGCAATCGTGACAATAAATTGGAAAAAACAGGCAATTGGGACAAAATAAGGGCAATAAACAGACAACTGTGACAATACGTGGGCAGAAAATGGGTAAACACAGAGTAAGCATTGACACACACATACACGCAACAAACATCCCATTCTCGCCTTCACCTTGTTTATAGAAAGAAACTACAGAACCCAGTCATAGCAATATTGAGTAAAATCCCATATTCATTTTTAAGTACTGGAAGTTAAACACTAGTTACATGCTGTTCCAAGTACATATAAACTTAAAGTCCTTTGCAGGATGCCGGATGCATGGATTCCAATATGGGGGGAGTTTTGAAGCACCTGATTAGAGCCAGAGGCCCTTATAGGCTTCAAAATAGGGTGTGCTCGGGGGCGCAGAGAATGGGTGTTACAATAGCGAATGAATATTCACTGTTGTAACACTGATCCTCCTCCCGGCCAATCAGGAAGCAGGTCTTGAGATCCGTCACTCAATTGGCTGAAAGGACAGGCGATCCTATTGGACACCTAGGAGGAGGGGAGGAGCCGCAGGACAGAAGCCGTCGTGATGTAGGAGAGGACACAGGAGCCGCTGCCCACCACCTGCCACCTAGATGGGGTAAGTGCCGGACCGACCGTCAGACAGCAAACGGGGGGAGGTCCCAACCCCAAAAAAAAAAAAACACCAGGTGCCACTGGCATACAATATCAGAAAATAGCACACAGTTTTGTATTGGGGCAAAAGACCTACCTCTTAAGCAGCAATAGCCCAATATTACATTTGTTTCAAGTTAAAAACAAGACAATGTTCCCAACGAAGAGTGCATGCAATCATCCAGCATGTAAACTACAGAGGAGAGGTCTCATCAATCAGCCAAACCTGGAGCCACATGGACAGAAAAAGCCTCATTTATCCTTATGATGTGATTTTTTTTTTAAATAATTAGCATAAAGTTTGGATGTAAAATACTTAGAGCTCATATACTGTCACCTAAATGTAAAGTATCTTAAAGTCCCATATAAAGTTGTAAACTGTCATGTAAAATTACATCTAGAACTTAAGCTATTAGTTTAGATGTAAAAAAATGTAGTCCAGTAATATATAATAAAGGTGATCAGCAGCGCTTAAATAACAGCAAATAAAGTACAAGGGATGGAAAAGAAATTCAGTGACACAAATCCATACAGTGCAAGTGCTGGAGAATGTCCATAAAAGAGTCATCTAAAGGGTGATAGAGTCTTCACACTACACCATGTGTCTTGTAGCTCACTCCCCGTCAGTATTAGATTCACCAAAAAATATTGCTTCACACTCTCATGTTCAGCAGTAGTACATTACCCACAAAGGGTTAAGCCAACGGTCTGTTCCTCTCCATACACAATGGATGGTTAGGTGCAATCACATGGGGAGAGATAACAAAGGAAAGGCTCCACTAGTGTGATTACGTCAAACACACCAATGTTTATTCAAAAATAACCTTCATACATTGCACTTACAATATATATAAGTAAAATCAGCTTAAAATGTCAACCAGAGCTCTACAGGGATTGGGGGTGACTGGTCAAGCCGGCAATATCTCACCACACTCTCACTGCACCTGCCAAATCAGCCTAGACATCTCTTGTTGTAATGAAATGTTCTTACTAGTGGCCGCACAGCCACGTCCCAACATGTTTCGTCATCTTGACTTCGTCCTAGGATTGTCAAAATGCTTACTTCCTATTGTTAACTATATAAAAAAAGGCTCCTCAAATCTATTAGAAACACCAGACTGCCGTGATAAGGTGAAATGTCAGCCTACAATTGATATGTCAGTGCCCTTCACAAGTGCTGTCTCTTCCATGCATGACACCTTGTGAAATCTAGTGTCATCTAGCTGAAAAACGTCTCATCTGACCACCTTGAATGCACCTTGAAGAGTCTGAAGCCAAATAGAAAAAGGTGTTATGGTCAGATGAGACTAAAATTGAATGATCTGGCCTCAACACCTTACAATATGTCTGGTGGAAATCCAATACAGCTCACATCCAAATAACACCATTCCTACAGTAAAGCATGGAGGTGGTTGTCTCCTATTATGGGGGGGTGTTTCTCTGCAGCAGGGACTGGAGCACTTGTCAGGATAGAAGGAAAATGAATGCGGCAAAATACCATCAAATTCTTAGGAAAATCTGCTGCCCTCTGCCAGAAATTTGTCAATGGGAAGAAGGTTTACCTTCCAACACGACAATGACCCAAATCACACAGGAAAAATTACCACTCAGTGGTTGAAGGAGAAAAAGGCGAATGTCCTTGCATGGCCTAGTCAGAGTCCAGAACCCCATTGAAAATCTGTGGAATGACTTGAAGACCACAAACGGTCACCATCAAAGTTAACTGAACTTCAGCAGTTCTGCAAAGAAGAGTGGGCAAATATTGCAAATTCTAGATGTGTGAAGTTAGTAGAGACATATCTCAAAAGGGCTGTAAATAAAAGAAAGGCGGTTCAACAAAATACTGACACAAGGGGGTGATCCCTTTTCCAACTCAGTGATTCTGTGTTTTTTTTTATTTTATATTTTTCCGACATGCTGGTTTTATAGCTTTCACTTCGATGTTATAAGTTGCACTTAGTAAATACAGCTGGATAAAACAAAAACTGTGTCTATCTTCATTTAGGTCTTCAAAGTAACAAAATATTGTTTTAAAGGGGGATTCTTTTCTATACCCACTGTATATAGGGAAGGTCACCCTGCTCAAGACTCTACCTCGTATATACTAGGTTCACACTTGAGCATCTGTATTTTCATACATTTTTTGTGCCTTTTTATGCATTTTCCATGCACTCCTATTGAAGTCTGTGGAACCAAAAGGTCACATCGTTGCTCCGAAAAAAAGCACCTGGTTTTTTTGATTTTTTTTTTTCAAAGATGCACGGAAGGAAGCAAATGACCTCATAGAAAATGATTGTAATTCTCTTGTCATGCATTTTTGCAAATCGGCCAATGCACTTGAAATTGTGAATGGGGATTTAGATTAATTTCCTATCCAGTGTTATAGTGGCCATAAGGAGAGCAATATGTCCCCTGGAACAATAGGCAGGGAGATAACTGTCCTCAAGTGAGCTGTTGGAGCACCGGGACCCGATTACAGTGCTGTGCACACAGTAATTGCCTCCTTCACTGCCTGTATAATACTTTCTTCTTTTACTTTAAAAAAAGTATAGAATCAGGTAACAAGTTGGAAAAACTCCCTGTGCAATAATGAGGGCCTCTGACTGTCAGGATCGCTTATTATCATCGCTGCCTAGGACATCAGAAACTTCCCAGTCATTGCAGGCACTGTTCACAAACACAAGCATTTCTTGTCATTAGTGGCTTGTTTTTGGCCAGCTATTGACTTTAAACACTAACACAGAGTTCTGTTATCTTGCTCCGGATTCAATTTAATGCCGTCATGTATACCTTTAACAAAAACAAAAGTAACAAAAAACGAATTGAATCTGCTTCCCTTTCAGCAGAAAATAAAAAATATTTTTTCTTACAATGCTCATTCGTGAACATTAGAAATTTTCATTCCTATGATATCATCACAAGACTCCCCCCCTCCAATAACCATACAGCAGTCGGTCAGTTGGGCCAGGTGAATAAGGCTTGATGCCAGTCACAGAATTAACACATGTGCTGTACATGGCAAAAAAAAATAGTCATGTCCACTACTACTGCCAGTGAAATAATGAAGACGTTCTCAAAAGTCCTCTGGACTATGGGGGGGGGGGGTGTTCCTGACAGCCCCACCAACAAGGGAGAGGCAGGAGCATCACGCAGCCAGGAAGTGAGGCAGGGAACGTTGGTTTAACCATTCTTCCAGAAGCGCATTTGTGAGGTCAGTCCCAAAGGTGTTATATCCGGTTGAGGTCAGGACTCTGTGTAGGCCAGTCAAGTTCCTCCACCCCAAACTCGCTCATCCATGTATTTATGGACCTTGCAATGTGCACTGGTGGGCAGTTATGTTGGAACAGGAAGGAGTCAATCCCCAAACTGTTCCCACAAAGTTGGGAGCATGAAATTGTCCAAAATGTCTTGGTATGCTGACACCTTCAGAGTTCACTGCACTTGAACTAAGGGGCCAAGTCTAACCCCTGAAAAACAACCCCACACCATAATCCCCCCCCCACCTAATGATTTGGACCAGTGCACGGAGTCCTGACCTCAACTCAAAAGAACACCTTTGGGATGACTAAGAGAGGAGACTATGAGCCAGGCCTTCTTATCCAAAATCAGTGCCTGACCTCACAAATGCGCTTCTGGAAGAACGGTCAAACATTCCCATAGAACCTTTTTCCAGAGTGGAAGATTGGCATACACTTTGCCTCCAAGAAGTCTTGGTTGATTTACTGAATTATTTCCTAATTGGGAGATTGGAGCGATAAGGAATCGAAAGTATCTGCTACATGCCTGATGGTCATTTATGGCCGCATATTTCTGGTGAGTATATTTGATTGTCACGTCGGGTGAAGCACTTATACAAATATATTGCACCCTTTGAGAGCACGGTGGTTGGATTCTAAACATTTGGAATATAGCATAACCATGCTATCTCTACATTTGGATTTTTGAACTTCTACATTTGGATTTTTTTACTTTTATATATTGGTGTTTATGGACATTATTTACACTTGTTGCGCCCTTTATACCTTTCCTTCACTATGTATTAGTATTCACAAATTTTGGAGCTGCACTTGTTTTGTAATTAGTTTATTAGTTATTTTTTTTTGGCGCCACAGTCCACTTTTTTTATTATTCCCATAGATGATTTGATAAAGGGCCATGCCTGAAACGTGTTATCAGTATTACAGCCTGCTGACAGCTTTCCATGTGCTCTAGAACTGCATCTCTGTTCTATCCCAAGTCTTGTTGTGGTGAGTCGGTTCAACATTGCTCTGTTTGGTGACATCACATCCAGCACCCGACTACACCAGCTGCATCCTCTGGCGTTTTGGAGTCCAATGTCGGGTCTATTGGGGGCCTCTCCACATCACTGACCCTTCCGGGTTCCTCCAGTGGTCTGTCATCTCTTCCATTGGGTGGATGCTCATGCGACATCTGGCACCTATACACCTTTTGGTTGACCCCAGCACCAGCCTTGATATGCCCAAGTCAGCCTGCCGAGGTTTGGGTGAGATTGAAGTTTAATATCAAGCATGATGTTTAACATTGATTGTCTGTCAGCCATGTTTTAACCTTTTCCATTCTTGGAGGACTTTGATTTTACAATAAATCTTTTTACAAAAACCGTGGCATAGACATTTTTATGACTTCTCTGAGGCATGCCTCAAGTGGTTTGTAGCCATCACCCCCCAGCTCTGGATTAAGAGGAATCTTTTGTTGTTTGTTTAAACATTCCCATAGACACACTCCTAAACCTTGTGGACAGCCTTCCCAGAAGAAATGAAGCTGTTATAGCTGCAAATTGTGGGCCAACTTAATATTAAACACTGCACACATCCATAACAAGCAGCATAGGAGTTTTAAAACCAGACCTTACTGACCTATGTAGCCACATGTACTGTGGAGAAATGAATCATCAAATTTACAATAGATGCACTGAAAACACAGCTCCTCTACCCTTACTCCTTCTGGTAGCATAGACCTGTCAGCCCGCAGGCCCTCTAATGATAACAAACAGCAGGTGCTTTAAAGCGGAGTTCCACCCAATTTTGGGAGGTGGTCTTAAACGAAAAACCACCTCTCCACCCCTTGTTTTTGGATATTTAAAAAAAAGAATTATTTCTCTAGTGCCTTTTTGGAAGTACTAAGTGTACTTCCGATCCAGCCAGGCCGCGGCCCAGGACGTCACATCCTCTTCTGCGGCGAGCCCCCCAGTTGTCTTCTGGGACCTGTGTGTGTCCCAGAAGACAAGCTGGCCATTCACAAAGCGCCACGCGACTTGTGCATGAGCAGTCGGAAACCGACAGTGAATCTTACCATCTTACAAAAACACTAGATCTAGCCTATCGCTAAACGGTCAAATAATGTAGAAATCCAGAACTAACTGTTTAGCTCACGAACCATACTACAACTCAATACTACATATTCTGATACATGTTTTGGGACTAGACTCACTTTGTTAAGGTTTATGAACAAGTAACTGAATTTCACTTGTAATTTTACTTTGTCTCTTCAACTAGTTACTGTACAACTACGGCTCAAGCCTTCTGTATGTTACATTATACATAAATAATAATCATTTTAGAAAAAATTCATAAAAAATAATGAAAGTGTATTTAAAAAAAAACAAAAATCATAAAAAATTGCGTTTTAAAGACTGCTGCACAAATACAGTGTGGCATAAAATATTGCAACAATCACCATTTTATTCTTGAGATTCTCTGCTAAAAAATATATATATAATGTTTGGGTGTTCTAAAGTATTTTTCTAGCAAAAAAATACGGATTTTAACTTGTAAGCAACAAATGTCAGAAATAGGCACAGGGCATGAAAGGGATAAATAAAACATGCAAATTATTTATTTATTTTTTTCATGGTTTTGCTGCTGCTTTTGTGGGTGCGTTTTTTTTTTTTTAAAGCACAATCAATATGCCTGTTGATTGAGTCGTGATTTTGTGTTGCGTATGTGATCAGAGTATAAACTGCTCTGCTTGTTGTCTGTCTTGTATCTATTCTTTCTAAAGTCTAAACATGTCTCCACTAAGCACATATCTATCTTTTATGTCCCTCAGCTCCCTTGCATTGACTATCCATTTAACAAGCCACAGACTCCGAACTTCTGCCCTTTCAGATGTGTCCATAACATAACATGTTCAATTATCAGGAGACCATCAGACACAATGGCACAATATATTAATATCTATCAGCTCTGCGTCTCTGGAAGACCCGAAGCACGCCGTGGGACTACATTTATTAGACATCAGAATTCTGCCCTCGTAGATGCCTGTCACAGCCTGCACAGAGCCAGGAGAGGGGCGAGAGGTGGAAGATGAATGACTTTCAATCTACCAATTGGATTGCCGGCATCCCATAGGGGGGCCAGAAAAGGATGGAGTCACGGCGGTATATAGGAAGAGGGATGCTGGTCTGGAGACTAGTAACAATGTCTGTGTGATATCTATCATTCAGGAGGCATCCAAACGCTGCGTACAAGGGAAATGAGGGCGCGCAGGGGGACACTGAAACTGATCTAATTTACAGTTACAGAGAAATCAGACTGGCGGAAAGAAAAGCAAGGATAGGAGTGAGGAGGGGGAATGAAATGCAAGGAGAAGAAAGCAAGTCCGGCAGAAAAAAAAGGCGAAACACACAAAAAAAAAAGTAAGATAATTGAATAAAACAAGAGACTAAAATAAAAGGAACATATCCACCAGTAATAGACATTGAATAAGAAAACAGCTACAACACCAGAAGCGATTTTCGGAAATGGTCTATCTGTCACGGGTGCAAAACAGCAAGCTAATTATTTTTGAGGTTTGCGGTTTATGGGTGATTGGATCTGCAAAGTGTAAAGGGCGGTCAAAAGCTTATTCCACAGAGCCACTAGGTTGCCCTGCATGCTAGGGGACAGGTCCAGCGATCAAAGGATGCCTCAGAGAACAGCTACTACTCTTTAGACGGAAAGCATTTTTCATATTTTATTTGGATGCCTCCTGGTAAAATCCCATTGTAGCGGATACAAATAGCCTTGGGTGTCTCCTAGGAATAGCTTGAGTTCATATCTTGGAAAATGGACAGAACAGTTTATTTTTAAAGTATCCAGTACTTAAAAGCATTTGTAAACATTTAATTTTTATTTATTTTTTTCTTGTTCAATATTTTGTTTTTTTAATTAGTAGTAGATAATAATAAACATTGCATGAGAGACAATGACTATGTAGTACAATGAATCGCTTTCTTCGTACATGTTAACCAGATGATAACATTACATCATAAGTAGAGCAAGTGTAGGAGAATAAACTCCCATCTGACGCACGTGGCGAAGGTTAGTACAATAATTTACTAAGGAGAGTAATGACTGTGGTCCGAGGAGTTCCCCAAGAGGCCCTGACCACATGTCTACAGATAACGTCTGAAGAGGGAGATGAAAGATATCCAAAGGAAAAGACAAGATGAAAGAAAAAGTGAAGGAAGAGTGTAAGAAAAACAGCCAAGAGGGGTGAGATGACAAGGGAGGAGGGAGAGAGAGGACGTCTGTTCCTTACCAGGGCAAGGGATTAACTAAAGTAGGAGATTGGTCTCGCAACCTTAAAGTGGAGTTCCACCCAAAAATGGAACTTCCACTTTTTGGAATCCCCCCCCTCTCTGGTGTCACAATTGGCACATTTCAGGGGGGAGGAGGGAGCAGATACCTGTCTAATACAGGTATTTGCTCCCACTTCCTGGCATAGATCACCGCATGATCGCGATGACCTACGCCACTTCCTGCGCCTAGCACTGTTCTCCCCTGCTGTCTTCTGGGAGACACACAGGTCCCAGAAGACAGCAGGGACCAGTGAGGATGCGCAGCGCGACTCGCGCATGCACAGTAGGGAACTAGGACGTGAAGCCGCAAGGCTTCACTTCCTGATTCCCTCACCGAGGATGGCGGCGGCAGCATCCGAGAGCCGAGCGACTGATCAGCTTTGGCTGCCAACATCGTGGGCGCCCTGGACAGGTAAGTGTCCATATATTAAAAGTCAGCAGCTGCAGTATTTGTAGCTGCTGGCTTTTAATAATTTTTTTTTTAGGCGGACCTTCGCTTTAAGGTTTCAGGAGCCACGGGGATCGAATTGTGGAGGGAGGAAACGATCCACCCATGGTTGCCATTTTTTTCAGTTGTCGTGGGATCTCATCTAGGATGGTCGCCTCAATCTCACTGTGGATCATAGCTTGGGTGACCTTAATTTTAGTCTCTACCGAGCAGAGAGGTGAGGATTTCCAGGCCCTCGCGATAGTCTGTTTAGAAGCTGTAATAATGTATATTGCTAGTTTCAATTGGGCCTTTGTAAGGTCAGATGGACAGTGGTTCAGCAAGGCAAAGGTCATAGAATGCATTAAAGTGAAAAACCTTAAGGCTTTACAACCACTTTTTATTTGCTGCCAAATCTGTTTTTGCATTTTTTTGCACACATTTTTAAAAAATCATTTTAGGCCTGAAGATTACACAAAACCCCAAACATTATATATTTTCTGAAAGCAGACACCCTAGAGAATAAAATAGTGGTAGTTACAATTTTGCCACATGATATTACTGTAAAAACCACACAAAAGTACCCAAATTTTAGATAAAATATAAAAGAAGAGGATGCACCGAGTAAATAGATACCAAACATATCAAACCTAAATTTGCGACTGCTTGTGAAATGGCGACAGACTTTAGCACCCTATATTTTCCATAGGCAATGCTTCAAAAGCCTACATCAGTTTAGTGTTATGAGGGAGGTCTTGTGTTAGAATTATTGCTCTCACTCCGGCGTGTGCGGCAATATGCAACATGTGTATAGCTATTGAAGTTTTCACGCATAGGTGCCACCGATGCATGCGTTTACGTTCGTACGTGAATATACATAGGGGTCGGGGGAGGGCTCAAATTTTGTTGGGGAGGGGATTTTATGTGCTTGGGTGTAACTTTATTTTTTTGAAAAAAAAAATAGAAAATGTTTTACTTAACGTTTTTCATCACATAGGGGACAAAAAGTCCCCTATGTGATGATTTTGAGTTGACAGGTTATTTTTAATGAGACATGCAGGGTCTAAATGACCCTGCATGTCTCCTTTGGGCACCACTAAATGTTTTGTATTGCAGATCACATTGCAAAACATTTCTTCCTGGCTAAGCTAACCAGGGACACGGACAGGCTGACCCGGAAGTGATGTCATAGACGTCGGTTTCTGTGTCACAGCAAAAAGAGAAAGAGAGCGGATGTGTGTCCGCACTCCCCCCCCCCCTTCACCCGCCAGCACCCGCCATGTCGGCCCCGGGCCCACAGATGGGCAAGCAGAGCCTGGAAAACATGGCAGTGTATGGGGGTGCATACCACGGTATGTGTGAGCAATCAGGTGGCAGCACAGACATCCGAATGCTTTCACCTTAAAGGAAGGAGTCTGCCTGTCAGTTTTACACACATTCCCCCCTTCCTGACCGGGCCATTTTTTGCGATACGGCACTGTGTTACTTTAACTGACAATTGCGTGGTTGTACGACACTGTACCTGTCTTTTTTCCCACAAATTGAGTTTTCGTTTGATGGTATTTGATCACCTCTGTGTTTTTATTTTTTGTGCTATAAAGAAAAAAAGACTGACAATTTTGAAAAAAAAAAACAATACTTTTTACTTTGTGCTATAGAACATGTCCAAAAATATCTAATTTCTTCATAAATTTAGGCCAATATTTATTCTGCTACATATTTTTGGTAAAAAAAAATCTCAAGAGGTGTATATGGATTGGTTTATGTAAAAGTTATAGGGTCTACAAACTATGAGATTATTTTTATTTTTTTACTAGTAATAGCTGCGATCGGCAACCTTATAGCAGAACTGTGATATTGCGGTGGCATTCTGACACTTACTGACACTTTAGACACTTTTTGGAAACCAGTGACACTAATCAAGTGATCAGTGCTAAAAATATGCACTCTCACTGTACTAATGACACTAGCTGGGAAAGGGGTAACATCAGGGGCGATTAAAGCGTGTGCCTAACCTGTGTTTTACTATTACTTTGAAGGGGTGCTTCTGCTAGGGGAAGAGATGGAATTTATTTCCTGCTTTGTAGGGACACAAACTCCATCCCTTCCCACCTGTCAGAACGGTGATCTGCCTTGTTTACATAGGCAGATCGCAGTTTTGTCTCTTTGCCTGATGATCGGCGGATGCCAGCGGACATTGAGTATCCGGCACCTGCCCACCAGCTTCCACTGTGTGGAAGTGGAAGTGAGCAGCTGGTGGCGTGCACATGCGCCCCTCACCCCGGTAGTTCGGGATCACATACAGTATATGTTTAACATGTTTCCTGACTCTGACCGTTATCAGAGCCAATTTCATATTCTGGTTCTTCATTTTGGCTTGTCTGACTACCCACTGTGGCTCTAACACTGTGCCTGAATCTTCCACCATGAATTTGTCTTCAGTTATCCTCACCTGACTCTGCTAGCCATTGTAGTAGTAATATTGGTCATTACAGTAGTTGCCTAGGCAGGAACAAAGCAGACAGTATTATAATACATGTTATGGATTCATGGGGGCTGATTTACGAAACATTTGCGCCATGAGTATCGTGCGCAACGGCAGTTTTGGTATTTACGAAACATTTGCGCCGGTAACGCAGCGCTATTCCCTATTTCTTATAGTGTTCTCGGCGCACGGGAGGAGGCGCTCAGTGCGCCACTATGGACCTGGCGCACGGCATCTTCAAATTAAAATATAAAGAAGCTGGAAGTGCCCATATAATGGGGTGATGTGCGGTGATGTGAGGAAGTTGAACAGGCGCACCTCCGAAACTTGCCATTATATAACAGTTTCTGCACAAAATGACATTTCCAAAGGAAAAAAAATGGCATTTAAAAGCACTCGCGGCTATAATTGAATTGTTGGCTCCCGGCAATACAGAGAAAAGTCATTGAAACTCTTTAAAAAAAAAAAATGCGTGGGGTCCCCCAAAATTCCATTACCAGGCCCTTCAGGTCTGGTATGGATATTAAGAGGAACACCGCGCCAAATTAAAAAAAAAATGATGTGGGGGTTCCCCTCAAAATCCGTACCAGGCCCTTCAGGTCTGATATGGATTTTAAGGGGAACTCCGCGCCAAACTTAAAAAAAAATGGCGTGGAGTCCCCCTAAAAATCCACACCAGACCCTTTATCTGAGCACGCAACCTGGCAGGCCGCAGAAAAAAAGGGGGGGACGAGAGAGCGCCCCCCCTCCTGAACCGTACCAGGCCTCATGCCCTCAACATTGGGAGGACGCTGTCCGGTGCCTTCTCCACGATCTCCGGTTCTTTCTGCCTTCTGCCGGGCACTACGCTATCTTCTTCCACCCGGTGACCCCGCCCCGTATGACGTCACATTCCCATCATTCCCCAGGACTGTGACATCATACGGGGGTGTGGTCACCGTTTGGCATCACCCGGTGACCACGCCCCATATAAGTCATTGCGCTCCGTGCACACAGCATTGTAAAGGCAGACAGCAACGAGGCAACGTCGGGCAGAGAGAAGAGGGAAGAAGACGACGATGAAGACCGGGACCCCGCTAGCAAAAGAGCTGGAAGAAGATAGCGGGGCGCCCGGCAGAAGGCAGAAAGAACCGGAGATCATGGAGAAGGCACCAGAGAGCGGGAGAAGAACCAAAGAGCGTGGAGACGACACCGGAGAGCAGAAGAAGAGACCCCCGAAGTCGGAAGAAGACCCCCGAAGTTGGAAGAAGACCCCCGGAGCTGCCTAATAAATTACTATAAAAACCTGTGTTGTGTTTTTTTATTGACATTCTTTTGCCACCAGGTGAATGGGTAGGGGTACGATGTACCCCATACTCATTCACATAGGGTGGGGGGGCCGGGATCTGGGGGCCCCCTTATTAAAGGGGGCTCCCGGATTCCGATAAGCCCCCCGCCCGCAGACCCTGACAACCAACGGCCAGGGTTGTCGGGAAGAGGCCCTTGTCCCCATCAACATGGGGAAGGGTGCTTTGGGGTGGGGGGGCGCAGGGTGCCCCCTGCCCCAAAGCACCCACCCCCCATGTTGAGGGCATGTGGCCTGGTACCGTTCGGGGGGGGGTGCTCCCTTGCCCCCCTTTCCTGACCTGCCGGGCTGCGTGCTCGGATAAGGGTCTCTTATGGATCTTGGGGGGTTTCCTAAGGGCCTGGTATGCTCCTGGAGGGGAGCCCATGCCGTTTTTTTATTTAAAATTTGGCGTGGAGTTCCCCTTCATGATTCATACCAAACACAGGGGACAGCGAGCGTGAGGCTTGCAGTACCTTGTCGCCGAGAACATTCTCGGGCAGGTATTTCAAGTCGCCTCCAGGACACGACTTGAGCGTCTGCTTCACGCTCAAGTCGTGTCCAAGTTGCCTCGCAAAGTGGCGCTGCCCCTGTGTCAACCGGCACACGAGTCGCCCCGCAAGTCGGATCGTCTTGATCCGACTTCCCGTGCAACCTCTATTCAAATGAATGGGCTCCCATAGGGATACAAGCGCCGCTGACATTTTTATTTACTATAACAGTGCGCCGCCGGTTCATGCGCCCAATTAAGGATTTATCCGGAGCACCAATTAAGGTATGAACCAGCGCAGCGCACTGTTGTTAGTAAATCACCCCCATTGTCTTCACTAAAACAATATGCTAGAGGTTTTTTTCCTGGATACACATTTTGTAAATTTTAACTGAGCCAATTCATATGTCAGTGGGTGGATGAGGGGTTTGACGTACTCCTAACACATTTTCAGATCTCCACTATTCACCAAGCAAATAAAGCGAGAATATGTGCCAAAAACCTGTCTAGAAACATTTTTGATGCAGATGGCATTCCTAGCAGGTACAGTATCAATGCTGTGTAGTTAGAAATAAATGTTTTATGAACACACAGTTTTTTTTAGCAGCTAGTCCCACACATGCTGGCTTTGTGACGGGATGATCACTTCATTCTAATAAATGAAAATGTGGTTTTTGGTTGTATGTTTGTAAGATGTATTTTCAATATTAAACAGAAGAACATGCATGGCGCGTCACACCAGTCTGGTAATTCCTAAAATGATTCACCAGTGGAATGTAACACTCTAGTCACCAGTCCTATATGAGATGAAGTGAGGACAATGTAGCAATTCCAAAATAATATAGAAAATGTACACCATCTTTGCAGCTCTATGTACCCTCTGACACCCCAGGAGAGCACCCCCAGAGGCAGGGGTCGGCTAGCATTTCACCCCAGGGCTGAGTCAATGCCTAAAATAGGGGGCCGAGAAAGGATATTGGGAGCCAGACACTTTTGTTATTTCAAAGTTTTATTGCAGAACGGTGAAGAAGGTGAGGGTTAGGGGTCCCACATACCATAGAAGATCACTTAAAGACTCTCCAGATCAATGTCCAGCTTCGCAGTGTCAGAACCTTTAGGCTGGTTTCACATGGGCTGTCCGTTCAGTTTTTCATGCAGACCTGATTGGACCATCCATAGCTCTCTATGGAGTGGTGGATGTCAGCGGACATGTGTCTGATCCGATACTGTCTGCCAAAAACAGGGGGTCGGATGACAGTCAGATGGAAACAGATGGGCAGTCTGTTTCCATCTGACAGCACCATACAGAACAACGGGCTGTGTTTGTGTCCGTTCTGCACAGTGGAGCGGACACTGACCTGTCATCTGCCTGCTCAGCGGGGAGATCCCCTGCTGGGCAGGCGGATGCGCATTACGGAGAACGCCCATGTGAAACCAGCCTTAAAGTGTAAGTTCACCTTTACAGAAAATCTGTAAGGTGAACTAACACTGGACCCTCTCCCCATCGCACCCGGTCCCGCTGTACCTGAGGCCGGCGATCTCCTGCACTGACATATCGTATCGCCGCTTTACCGGTCTGGGGATTTGAAATCCCCACGGCTTTCTCTTCTCCCCCACTGACAGGACGGGCTACGCGTGTTCTGATTGGTTGGCGCCGACCAATCAGAATGCCTCCTATCCGTACCTTTACGAGGTACGTTTAGGAGATTAAGCCACGGGGGATTTCTGATTCCAGGACCGGTAAAGCAGCTTTATGATGTGTCAGTGCGGGAGATCATCGGCTCCAGGTACAGCGTGACTGGGTGCAATAGGGAGGGGGTCCAGTGTAAGTCAGACATTTCAAGTCTCCTGCCACTCACATTTGGTGGTGAGCTCAGGGACACCCGCGAGTGCGGCACAATCTCCCAACTGTCAGCCGCCATGAGCCGACCACCTCCTCCCAGGCAGGGGATGCAGTGGCATCGCTATGGGGATCGATTGTGCCAAAGACTTCCTATGTGTCCCAGACTCCTCTTGTAACCCTCCAGCTCCTCCGATCACTGAGCGCCCCGCCCTCCGCCAGTCCATCTCAGAGAGAGTAAGGAAGCCGGGACAACCAATTGGAGGTGAGCAGTTGCTGTGTGGAGGGAGCTTGTGTCAGATTCAACAGAGGGAGGAGTGAGTCCAGGAGCGAGTGAGAGAAAACTAGTGAGTGTGAGGATGGCATTCATTACTGTTATACACTGCAATGTCTTCTCTGGCAGTACTGTGTTTCTGGCTGGCTCTCAGTGTGATTCCAGACAAAGCCTGGTGACCATGCAGGCAGCCCCTAAGTGGTGTACACTCATGTTGGGAGCCAGGGCCGCCATCAGGGGGGTACAGGCAGTACACCTGTAAGGGGCCGGAGGTCCCCAGGGGCCCGAATGGCCCCCCTTTTTTTCGTAAGGGGCCCGGAGTTCCCCAGGGCCCAAATGTCAACCCCCTTTTTTGTATTTTTTTTTATATTTTTTTTTTATTATTAATTTTTTTATTAAAATTTTTTTTATTTTTTTTATTTTATTTTTTTTATTTTTTTGTAAGGGGCCCAGAGGTCCCCAGAGGCCCGGAGGTCCCCCAGGGCCCCGGATGGAAATGTCCCTTTTTTTTATTTATTTTTTATTAAAAAAAATTATTATATATTTTTTTATTAATTTTTTATTTATTTTTTGTAAGGGGCCCAGAGGTCCCCAGGGCCCCGGATGGAAACCTCCCTCCTCCTTTTTTTTAAATAAAAATTATTATTATTTTTTTTATAATTTATAATTTGTAAGGGGCCCAGGAGGTGCCCAGAGCCCTGGATGGCAACCCCCCTTTTTTTGTGTTCGTCAGCACCCAACCCCCCTGCTTCTCAATTCGTGGCACCCCCCCCGCTTCTCAATTTGCGTCAACCCCTATGCGGCGGCAGCACCCCCCCCGGCTCTCCTCTGCTCCAGGGGGGGCCCCATGTCTGAAGCTGTGTAAGGGGCCCCAAAATTCCTGATGGCGGCCCTGTTGGGAGCTATAGAGGAGTGCTGGTACCTGGGAGGCAGGTGAAATAATTTGGTGGGAAATCCTGACTGGTCAATTATTCTCCCAGGTGACCTTGCCTGGGGGCAGGGGGACACTGATCAAAGGGGAGTACAAATTTCAGGCGATTTCCCCATTTCTCTGTATGCATCCAGATCACACTGACCCTCCCCAATGTCTGTTGGCAGGTTGGCTGAGCCCATTTGCTGTTTCTGCTGCCCTGATGTAAAGGGGAACTCTTCAGACTCTGATGGTGGGGAGTGAGGGATTGCGCGAAATGCCGCGTAGCGCCACCTCCCTGAAGTAGGGTTGCCACCTCCCTGAAATGAGTTTTACAGGTTGGGATGTCTGGTAAGTTCACCTTACAGATTTTTCTGTAAAGGTCAACTTACCCTTTAAGCAGACCCGGCAACACTGTAAGCCCATTCCCAAATTTCAGTGAGTCCAGTGAGTTCAGTGAGTCACTCCAAGTGAGTCACCAGGCACTTCTGAGAGACCAAATTGCTTCCTGGCCCTCTCC
The DNA here is from genome assembly GCA_029206835.1 of Rana muscosa. Lineage (NCBI taxonomy): Eukaryota > Metazoa > Chordata > Amphibia > Anura > Ranidae > Rana > Rana muscosa. The sequence goes on from CM055118.1 coordinate 288,059,258, forward strand.
AGCAAGGGGCTTCCCCGTGGTCTCCTCTTTGACACAGTTTCCTCCAAACCAGGCAGGACAGTTTCAAGACCTATTCAGCACACGTTAGGCCCCAAAACAAGCTATGGGCCTAACAGCAAAGCCTAACAGCAGCACTTCCTAAGCCTCATGCCTCGTACACACGGCCGAGAATCTCGTCGTTAAAAACATGTCATTTTTTTCGACGAGATCCTTGGACAAGAAACTTGTCCCGGCCGAGTGTACACACGCTCATTTCAAAGAACCCGCGGTTCTTTGAATGGAGCGTACGCGGTGACGTTATCGAATACGATGAGCATGCGCTCGTCACATTCGATGCCGTCGCCGCCATCTTGGTTCACCCTACCTATGCCTAGGAAGCTACTGCGCATGCGTCAAAGTCATTTCGAGCATGCGCGGGCTTCCCGGCGAACAGGTAAGTGTACACACACACAATTTTCTCGTCGAGAAACAGGCTGACGAGAATCTCGACGAGAAAATAGAGAGCAGGTTCTCTATTTTCTCGTCGAGATTCTTGTCGGTTTTCTTGACGAGAAACCATACACACGAACGAATTTCTCGGCAAGAAATCTCTGCCAGCAAGTTTCTTGCTGGTTTTTGCAGAGAAACTCGGTCGTGTGTACGAGGCTTCAGTCTCAGACAAGAGAGCAAGCACATGGCCTGTCTTGAATATTTATATCCTCCCTCAGCATGCACCAGTGGCCTAAACCTCCTACTGGACTGGCTGAAGGAAATATAAATAATCATAACTTAGTATTGTTTGGGAAATCGCATACTATGACCAGTGATACCAGTTACATCTACTGGCGACAGCTTAGGGAAAAACCAGGTGAAAAACTATACAATCAGTCTGAGCTAACTACAGCCCAGCCAAAAACTAAATTGACATAGTAGCCATTGTTTTGGACAAGGGGGCTACCTTACTAAGGAAACTTTTGGGAATTGCCAAAACTGTAACTACAAAACAATAACACAAGCGGTGTTCATAGACCTCTATGCCTAAGACCAACCATAGACGGATCAAAATTCCACCAGTTTAGCAGGAACCTGCCGAATTTCGATCTGTCTATGCACTACAGTCAATCCATTGATCGGCTTCAGTACAACCAACCTGTCAGGATTTCTTTTGCGATAATTGTCGGTGGCTACAGCAGCCAGCAGTGATCCTTGCACTTTAACGGCTGGGAAACCTCCCGCTGTCAGAATACAATAGCGCAGCGGGAGGGAGGGATTCCCCCATCAACGCCGACTGAGTTCATGCAGGAATCAAGCAATTGTTTAATGTATGGCTTGCTTAAGCCTGTTGGAAGGTGAAGCGCATCAGCCGGGCGTGGCTTGGGAGGAGACAGGCTGAAGTCATTTTTCTACACATGGTGATTGGGCTGGCAACTTGTAAGCAGCTTCCTTTTCTTTTTGATACTGACTACCATACTCTTATGTATGGTACAGATACTTACCGTTGCATGTTTTATACCTACTGTATGGCCACTGCACTCTGTACATTATACTGTATACTCCTGATTCCTGCACTCAATATGCCAATAGCAATCATATATTCCAAACCAAAGTGTCAATGGCTTAACAGTTGTTGGTTGCCAAGTAGCGCCTGACCATTTCAATGAAGATCTCCTTTAAGCTGGGCTCAGATAAAGTCTCTGTCTATATCTATATTTTGTGTGCTGAAAAGCAAACAAACATGATTTTTTTTTTTTTTTAATAATTGTGTTGAGATTTATACAGTATGTGTTTGTGAGACTCTAATTTTTGGCATTGTAATTAAAGATACACTTTCATCAAGCTTTTTTTTATCTAGATGCTTTTAATAAAATAAGCCTAATAGATACGTGCATGCTTTTTTATTAAATTAGTTACATTTGTCTTTAGTTATAAGATTTGCATAATGAATAGGAATCCGACACTTCTGGGAAAATCTAATTCCATTATCTTCCCGTTCCCACCTAGTCCTCCTTACTATCTTGCAGATAGCGCACAGAAAAATAAAGGTGTCCCTGGAAACGTTGGCAACTATAAAAATAATGCAGCTCAGTATTTCTACAGTATATTAATGTATTTTTTTTTTAAATCTAAGCAATGCAAGTACTTGAATTTGACTTGGTATTACCCTCTAGCAGTTCCTGTCCAGACTGATAGAGACAGGCTCAGCCAGTCAGTTGTGCTACAGTGCCCATGTGCTAAGACAGTGTCAGACAGATGAGCTGTGCTGTATTGTGTGTGCCACTGATGACATCATATCTGACGAAACGCTTAGGGCGTGAATTTGTCCGCAATGCTTTTGGGAATGTCTTCTTCCACAGAAGTTACTGCAACTGTGATTATGTTTTTGAGCCCATCCAAGTCAGTGGGTAATGGTGTAACATAAACACGTTGTTTTGCATATCCACACTAGAAAAAGTCACAGGGTGTAATGTCTAGAGATCTTGGTGGCCAAAAGTGTGAAGTCTTGGGGGTCCCATGCAACCTATCCAACGTTCATTTAGAAACCAACAAACTGGGTTGTGCCAATGTCTTGTTGAAATATGAATTCTTCAGATTCTTCCTTAACCTTTTGCCTACCCAGGCACTTTTACCCCATTCCTGCCTAGGCCAATTTTCACCTTCCAGCACTGTAACACTTTGAATGATAATTGCACGGTCCTGCAACACTGTACCCAAACTATGTTTTTATCATTTTTTTCACACAAATAGAGCTTTCTTTTGGTAGTATCTAATCAACACTAGATTTTATTTTTTTCTAAAAAGATAGAAAACTTTGAAAGTTTGTTATAAAATTTTGCAAAACAGGTAACTTTTTTCCTTCACTGATGTGTGCTGATGAGGCTGCACTGATGGGCACTGATGAGGCAGCACTGGTGGGGGTCATTCTTTTTGAAACGCACTGTTTAAGTTGGGTGAAAGTTTTGTGCCTGCAATCCAGTCCTTTTCTCTGCATGTACAATATAAACGATAAAAAAAAAAAAAAAAAAAACTGGCGTAACACTTTGTTTACAGATTGTGAAGTGTACTAGCTTCATTGCCTACTATTACACAGAATGCTGTGGTCTCAGAGGGTTTTTAAGGACTTTTTTTAACTTCTTATTGCATTGACTTGAACTGTAAAATGAAGGTCACCTGACCAAAAAAAGGCATGAGTTTTAGTGCAGAGTAGTGTATCTGGTGTTATCACAGCCTAGAGAGAATATTTATTTCTGACAGATGTGGCACTGAAAAGCACAGGTAAGCTTGTCTGGTGTGAGTGAGCTGTCAGAAAGAGCGTAGTTCATAGATCATTTCAAAAGCTAAAACCAATCTTTCAGAAATGTAATGAAATTATAATGCTATCAGTAAGGCTTGACACGACCAGGCACCTTGAGCTGTCGGACGCTTCTGTTTCTTGGCTGCCAGTCTGATCCTCTACAGAGTCTGCCATCCAGGCTACTGGCCAAAACTGAACAACACATCTACCACATCAGTCAGATTTGGCTTGGGTACCAGTTACTTACAGTAATGGGCAAACCTACTTGGGTTTGATTAGTCTGCAAATTGGAAAAACCACATCAAAGTCAATGAGAAATAAATTTTGCAAATCAATTCTCAATATTTTTAAGGCTAATAGGCAAAGGAATGTCAAACAAAGGGCATGGGCATGTAAAAAATACAATTTGGCAGGAAAAAGGCCTAAAACGAAACCTAAAAAATGCAATTTGTTTTTTAAATAACATGTTTGGAGGTGGGAAAGGGGGTCGCTTTAAGTTGTGCAACTGTAGGATGTACTAAAAAGCAAAAGTGACATTTAGAAAGAAAAAAATATTATTTGCCGCTAAATGACATTTCCCAGCCAGCTTTGTTCTATTTGTGAACAGAGCCATTTTCAAGATTAATAGACAAGTGATTGTGAAACAAAGGACACAGGGAGATGGGCACTCCCAGTGCAAAAAAATAATAATTTAAATACCGTTCAGCGGAGAGCAGATCTTTTAATCAGTCTTAAAAGGTAATGTTACGGGAGATGCTGACCGAGGAGGGGGGGGTAGCTGACAGGGGGAGTAGCTGACTGAGAGGGGGTAGCTGACAGGGGGGGGCTGACAGGGGCGGGATGCTAAATGAGAGGGGGAGTAGCTGACTGAGAGGGGGTAGCTGACTAGGGGGTGGCTAAAGAGGGGGGGAGCTGACAGGGGGGGATGCTAAATGAGAGGGGGGGTAGCTGACTGAGAGGGGGTAGCTGACAGGGGGGGTAGCTGACTGAGAGGGGGGTGTGGCTGACAGAGGGGGGAGTGGCTGACTGAGAGCAGCAGGCTGACAGAGGGGGGTGAGAGGGCAAATCAGAAAGATACCTCAGTGAGGACTCTGAGACACCGCAGAACACACGCCAGGCAAGGAGGCGGGGCTGGACTGTGGGTGATCGCGGCCGCCCGGAGTCCTGCCTCCTTGCCTGGCGTGTGTTCTCCACATGTGACCAGGTCCACCCGGCCAGTCACAGCCCCTCGTGTTCGCTGACGCAACATTACCTATTCAGCAAATCACAGGCTGAATAGGTATGTCTGCTGCCCATCGCTGAGCTCCCCTCGGAGGCGGAACGCACAGGCAGTAATATATGTCTAACACTGATGGCGGTCGTGGAAATCGGGATGCGCCGCTCTAGGTTGAACTGCTGATATGTGCCCGGGTTTCAGGCGGCTTGAAAACCGGACATGTGTCCAAACCCGGACTGTCTGGGTCAAAACCGGACAGGAGGCAACCCTAAGACGGATAGAAAATAGGATTTTCCCGTCTGCAGAATCGGGGGATTGCGGACACGGAGGAGATCGGGTGTCAGCGGATGTTCATCCGCTGACACCCACGATTTCATAGGGACCAACGTGTGCCCCTTTTTCATCCGTAAACGGATGGATGAAAAAGCGGACCTACGGTCCGCTAGTGTGAAAGGGGCCTTTGGTACTTTCTGAGCCACTGACCAGAAAAAGATACAGAGATCAGGAGCTCTGAATTCAAGCTGCCATTCCCCTCCATCCATTTACACAGAATATATAACAAAATAGAACTGGCTGAGAAAATATTAAGGTGTGTTTAATGTTTTAATATTTTTTTAGCTGGTAAAAAAGCTAACCTAAGGAAGAAACAAGAAAAAAAAAAAGACTATTTGTAGCTGCTGACTTTTATTTTTTTTCTTAAATTAATCCGAAATAACGAAACAAAATTTCAGACAAAATTCTAATAAAATTCAAATTATTTTTTAAAATTCAATTCAAATTCAATTCATATTCGAATTTCCGAATACAATAAAATAGAATAGAAAATAAGGGAATAGAATACAAAAGAATAGAATAAATTAGAAAAGAATAGATTAGAAAATAAAGGAATAGAATAGAAAAATAAAGTATTAGAAAAAAATAGAATTCTTCCATTCTAAAAATGCTGGCTCTAGGTCAGGTGTACTACTAGTGCCCCATCAACATCTGTCACAGTGTACCTGTGCCCAAAAACATCTGTAGTAGTAGTAGTAGTAGTAGTGTGTGTCCAATCAACATCTGTCAGAGCTTACCAGTGTAACCAAGCAACTGTCATAGCAGGCATGTTTCAGTTTACAAAAACATCCGTACGACTAGTGTCCCATCAACATCTGTACGTCTAGTGTCCCATCCACAGGCCTGGACTGGCCATAGGGCAGGCCGGGTATTTGCCCGGTGGGCCAGGGCCGCCTGCTCCGTGGCCTGTTGATGACCAGGCCGCACAGCGGGAGGTAAGCGGCGACCACGCCCTGAACATGAGTAACACAGGCCGCGGCTACCGCTCGCCTACCGCCAATGCGGCCGTGCCTGTGTCATCTCTGACGAAACTTATGGCTGCATGGGCTGAGCTGTGTGTCTCTCTCACACACAGCTCAGCCTCAGTTGACAGTTCCACTCTCCTCCTCCAGGCATGAGCGTCCGCACGGTGGGTAGAGCTGCAGGCTGCTGTCACGATATTCCCCTCTCGCCCCCCTCCCCTTCTCATGTTGGCAGCAGGGGAAGAGAAGGCTTTCCTGTCTGTTCATTTCCCTCCCCATTGGCCACAGCGGAGGGCCAATCAGAAGCAAGTAGAGGGGCATCATGGGAAATGTAGTCCCAGAGATAGGTGGCTCAATTGTTCTCAGCAGGGAGCAGACTACAGTCCCCAGCATGCACTCTGCTGGGGTGAAAGAGAAAACCCGGAAACAAGCTGATGAGTGCTTGTAGAAGCTACTACAGAAGACATGGAAAACGAAAGAGAGGACTGTGCTGGGGAATTAATAGCCCCAGCACCACCAGAGAGAGTCACGCTTTACCACACTACCAGAGAGAGCCACGCTGTACCCGCACCACCAGAGAGAGAGCCACGCTGTACCGCACCACCAGAGAGAGAGCCACGCTGTACCCGCACCACCAGAGAGAGAGCCACGCTGTACCCGCACCACCAGAGAGAGAGCCACGCTGTACCCGCACCACTAAAGAGAGAGCCACGCTGCACCCGCACCACCAGAGAGAGCCACACTGTACCACACCACCAGAGAGAGAGCCACGCTGTACTGCACCACCAGAGAGAGAGCCACGCTGTACCGCACCACCAGAGAGAGACATGCTGTACCCGCACCAACAGAGAGAGCCACGCTGCACCCGAACCACCAGAGAGAGCCACGCTGTACCGCACCACCAGAAAGAGAGCAGGTCAGTGTCACTGGGCAGTGTGGGTACAATAGGAGACAGACAGTACTGGCATTGTATGGCCACAATAGGACTGGGACACTGTAACATAAAGGGGACTGCACTGTAAAGCTGTAAAGGGGCACTGTAATCATTGAAGTGCCCCTTATAGTGCAGTTCCCTTTATATCACAGTGTCCCTGCACATTACAGTGTGAAGGAACGACACCAGCCATCCCCGCAAATGTCTAACAACCCCCCCCCCCCCGCTCAGTCCCTGGAAAAGTTGGCTGCTCAGTCTTAAATTCCCACCCGGGCCTATTTTTTGTCCCACTCCGGGCCTGCCCATCCACATCTTTCTTGGTGTGTATCAGCACACACAAAAACATTTTTCACACACAGATTCAGTTGAAATGTTTTCGAATGCAGTTGAAATGTTTTCAAATGTGGTTAAATTCAGAAATTCAAATACCAATAAACTAAATGAAACGAATTCCGTAAACAAATTATAACAAATTTAACGAATCTAACTAAATAACGAATCAAAACGAATAAATTTTTTTTGTTTTTGTTTTGCACATGTCAACTCCCCAGCATGGACACAGACATAATAAAAGCAGGGGGTCTAAAAATCTCACCTCTTTATATACACAAAGTAAAAAAAAAAAGCAAGCAATCATTACACTTTAATGGTTCCGTTCCATACTATACGGACCTGTATATTCTCACAGTCTGTCAGCATTTCCATGTGTTCAGTTTTACACTGCAATTGGTTTGGATAGAGACTGCAATATTTTTTTTTTTATTGTTATTTTTAAAGCTGTTAGATATGAACTGATTCTCTGGCAAAATTTAAATAATGCATGCTGCTGAAATAACAGGTTATTCTTTTTATTGGTAAAAAATTGATGTGTAGAACAGATTCAATTTTTCATGGAGTCTTATATCTGTAAACAAACGGTGACTCTACACTTGTAATGTGTGAGGCTTCTAGATCAGCGGTTTCAGACTTTTTTCACTTGCGTACCCCTTGAAAGACCATTTCCATAAATTGTACCTTTCATATTTGCAAAATGTTTGCAATTGATGTATTTGCTGTTTTTTCTAATTTATATGTTGTAGCCAGGGCTTTTTTTTCAGCCAGAACATGGAGAAACCAAGTTCTGACGCCTCCGGCTCTTTGCTCACCGCTGTGAATGAGTAAGGGGTACATAGTGCTCCAGGATATTCATTTACAAAAGTGTGAAATAGGAAATAATTGCGTCACACCATGACAAAAGTCCTTTACAAAAAAAACAAGATCAATGTTCCACAATGTTAATTAGCAATAACGTAATACAGCAATGTAGGTCAATTTCAACGATGAAAGAAAAAACGCTGAGATGTTCAAATGGTCAAAGATTGATCACTGCAAATGACAGCTCCTGGTTCCACAGCTGCATTTAAACATACTAACTGAAAGCTAGTCACTGATATTGTGATAACGGGATAGCGGGATAGCGGTTGCTAGGATGCTGGTGGCCACCAGCTTCCTAGTAACTAGTGAAAAATATAAAGGTAGATAACTACGCTAACCCTTAAATTTAAACTCCAATTATAAGTGTATAAAATCCAACAATATATTCAAAGTGACCACCCCAACTCGATAATGATTCACATCAATATTCAGTTGTGCATACAAAGTATATTAGTATATAAAAGTCCCAATATGAAGTCTTCATATAATAATCCACCGTGCCGGACATGAGTATATATGTGCAATTCAAAACACTTGTGATCTGTGATTCACCACCACCTTCCACAGTATGCACTCACCAGAAAACGGTAATAAATAAGCCTGTATTATGCCTTAGGCCCCTTTCACAAGGAGGGTCCGTTCAGGTCCGCCTGTCAGTTTTTTAGGAGGACCTGGACGGACGCTCCATGTAGCCCTATGGAGCCACGGATGTCAGCGGTGACATGTCCGCTGACATCCGCTCCGCCAAAGTGTGACGGAGGAAAACCCTATTTTTCCTTCTGTCGGCGGAGCGGATCGGATGAACACGGACAGACGGTCCGTGTTCATCCGATTCCCCCATAGGGGAGAGCGGCGCTCTGACAGGGCGGTTCCTGTACAGTGTGCGGGGACCGCCCAGTCATCCGCCGGCTCAGCGGGGATCAACTGAGCGATCCCCGCTGAGCAAGCGGAGCTTCACGGGGCGGATCTTCACGGATCTGCCCCGTGTGAAAGAGCCCTTAATCTCTTTGATTCTTTAAACGGATGGTCAGGTATATGTCCAACAGATACAGCAGTGCTCTTTCATATGTCTCCACTTATTATGGTTCTCAGGTGCTCATGTAAAAACAAACGGCCATCATTGTGCAAAATTCCACATATTTATTTCTTAAAAAGCCATTAAAAAAGTTTACACTCTCATTTATATGTGACTTATACTGGCAGTGAGTCTATCCAGCGTTCCAGTAATGGCCCATGCTGCCCGTTCCGTTGCAGGAAGCCGGCGTGCGGTTCAAGCCTCAGTATCAGTGTGGGTCATGGGCCAAAAATTACGTCAGCATCGCACAACTAGCCTCAACGCATTTCACATGTAATATGCGTCATCAGGAATCTAGTTCCGCCAATTTGCTAATGGTATTTATGCCTTTACTTGATATTTTCCAACCAATCTCCTCTCACAGACCGGAAGTCTGCATTCCGCCATTTTGCTTACTGCCGCTTGTTGTCCTTCCCTTCCCTAATGACCTCCTGTTTCCCCCTAAACAGGAAATACATCAATCGGGGATGTTGTTTAACTATTAATATATTCAGGCTGTAATGGAATGTCTGGATAGGCTTTTAAAATTCTATCAGATCTAAGGCAAACTCATTAACTTTAATAATTTCCTAAAGTTGTATATACAAATATTAATATTAAAAATATTAAAAAACATTACATATATCTTTATGCACCACCATTTTACAACATTTTTAAAAATCATCAAGAAGTGTAATGTATGATTATATTTTCAAAGATGTTTTAGTAATAAAATAAAAATAAAATAAAATAAAATAGAAATAGAAATAAAGATGAAAATAAAATAAAATAAAAATAGATTTTTTTTAATAATAACATAATAATAAAAAAAAAAATGAAGATAAAAAATTAAATAAGAATAAAAATAAAAATAGATAAAAATAAAAATATCAAAATATTAAAAATGAAATATATACATTAGGATATATTCATCAATAGTTATCAATAAAGCAATTGACATCCAGTTCCACGTTTAACCCATTCGGTTTCATAGTATTAAGTTTAAATATCCAATACATTTCATTACGTGAAAGCTCCCTTCACAAATTTAGATTCTATCCTATCTATGGCAAAAAAATAAATTAGATGTTGGGGATCCCTATTGTGTTTTAATCTCAAGTGATTAGAAACACTATGATGTTTAAACCCCTTTCTAATCTTTTCAATGTGTTCGCCTATTCTAATAGAAAGTTTTCTTGTTGTTCTCCCCGTATACTGAAGGCCACAACTGCACTCCAGCACGTAGGTTACACGTGTACTGCAACAAGCACTGCGCAAACTGTTGGCGCTATATAAATCCTGTATAATAATAATAATAAAATGTATGAGTTTATTTATTTGATATTTTTGCATGGTCGTATTAGATTGGAATTCAATTGTTTTTCTTGTTTCTTTTTTAGTGGTCCTGCAAGGCTTGCATTTGCCACACTTCAATTTTTCACAATTTTTCACTATACTATCTCTAATTCTCCTTGCTGTTTCTAAAAATAAAATTTGGTTTGGAAGGTAAGATCCCCACATATGATTGGCCAATTCTTTTTTTATAATACCCTCTAAAGTTTTATATTCTATATTAAATCCTATAATGAAGGAAACTTTATTCTGATCTCTTACCTTGCTTGTTCTGTCTTAACCACTTGCTGACCGCCGCCTGTACTTTTATGTCGGCAGAATGGCACGGCTGCGCAAAGTAGCGTATATTTACGCCACTTTGAATTTGGACGTGTGCGCCCCTGCCATGAGCTCCGTGACCGTGCCCGCAGACTCTATGTCCGCCAGTGTCCCGCGATCATGTTTCGGAGCTGCAGAACAGGGGGATGCCTGTGTAAACAAGGCATCTCTCTGTTCTGCCTAGTGACAGGACATTGATCGTCTGTAATCGGGAGCAGCGATCAGTGTCGTGTCACAGTAAGCTCAGCCCCCACACAGTTAGAATCACTCCCTAGGACACACTTAACCCCTTCCTCGCCCCCTAGTGGTTAACCCCTTCCCTGCTAGTCACATTTATACAGTAATCAGTGCATTTTTATAGCACTGATCGCTGTATAAATGTGAATGGTCCCAAAATAGTGTCCAAAGTGTCCGATGTGTCCGACATAACGTCACGGTCACGATAAAAATTGCTGATCGCCGCAATTACTAGTAAAAAAAAAATATTAAGAAAAATGCCATAAATCTATCCCCTATTTTGTAGACGCTATAACTTTTGCGCAAACCAATCAATAAACGTTTACTGCGATTTTTTTTACCAGAAATATGTAGAAGAATATGTATCGGCCTAAACTGAGGAAAACATTTTTTTATATATATATTTTTTGGTAGGCATGTGCATTTTGTTTCATTCCGAATCAAAATTCGGACGAATTTTCATTATTTGGACGCTCGGATGCATCCGAATTAACGAATTACAATGCTAACAAATTCAACCGAATCCGAACGTTTCGAATCGAAATACCACGGACGAAATTCAAATTGAATTCGGAAAGAATTCTAGTCGAATCGAATTTGAAAAAAATTAGAATAGAATCGAAAATATTGGAAATAATCAAATAGAAAAACAATAGAACAGAATAGAATAAAATACAATATATATATATTATATTTTATTCTATTCTGTTCTATTTATTTCTAGTCTATTTTCTATTTCTATTCTAATCTTTTCTAATTGGAATTCGAAAAATCAGTCGCATTCGAAAATATTTCAACCAAATTCGAAAATATATCTACCGGATTCGATAATATTTCATCCGCATTCGTTAATATTTCAACCAAATTCGATAATATTTCAACCGGATTTGAAATTATTTCAACCGAATAGAAAAGATTATAATAAAATAGAAAAACAGATAATAGACTAGAAAAACAATAGGACAGAATATATTATATTTGATTCTATTCTGTTCTATTTTTTTCTAGTCTATTCTTTTATATTCTATTCAAATCTTTTCTATTAAAATCAAAATCATTATATACTGAATTCGAATTTCGTAAGATGGTTATATATATATATATATATATATAATTTTTTTTCCGACATTCGAATTTCGTATAGAATGAATTCTAATTTGAATAGAAAAGATTAGAATAGAAATAGAAAATAGACTAGAAAAACAATAGAACAGAATAGAGTATAGATACTATCTATTTAATGTTTATTTATTTTTTTGCAGATTACTATTTGTTTCCATAAGATCTCCTGCAGACTATTAGAATCTATTTAATTTTTTTTTGCAGATCTCCTGCAGACTATTAGCATCTATTTAATTTTTTATTTTTTTTTGCAGATTACTAATAGTCTGCAGCAGATCTGAAAATAAATAAATAAATAGATGCTAATAGTTTGCAGGAGATCTTATGGAAACAAATAGTAATCTGCAAAAAAAATAAAAAATTAAATAGTTAGTATCTATACTCTATTCTGTTCTATTGTTTTTCTAGTCTATTTTCTATTTCTATTCTAATCTTTTCTATTCAAATTAGAATTCATTCTATACGAAATTCGAATGTCGGAAAAAAAATTATATATATATATATAACCATCTTCCGAAATTCAAATTCAGTATATAATGATTTTGATTTTAATTTTATTATTATTTTATTCTATTCTGTTCTATTGTTTTTCTATTTGATTATTTCCAATATTTTCGATTCTATTCTAATTGTTTTCGAATGCAGTTGAAATGATTTTGAATCATGTTGAAATATTTTCGAATCCGGTCTAAATATTTTCGAATCCGCACGTTTTTACGAATTTGGTCGAAAACGGAACGAAATCCGAAAACGAATTTAATGAATTTAACGAATCTAACTAAACGAAATTAATTAATTAATGAATTAAAATGCAACGAAACTAAACACATTTTTTCCTTTTGCACATGTCTATTTTTGGGGGATATTTATTATAGCTATATTGTTTATAGCGCAAAAAATAAAAACCGCAGACGTGATCAAATACCACCAAAAGAAAGCTCTATTCGTGGGAAAAAAAGGACGTCAATTTAGTTTGGGAGCCACGTTGCACGACCGCGCAATTGTCAGTTAAAGCGATGCAGTGCCAAATCGCAAAAAGTGGCCCGGTCATTTGGCAGCCAAATCCTCCGGGGCTGAAGTGGTTAAAGCATGTTCTCCCTATGCAGAAGTCCTACTTTATCTCTTCTGTGCTCCAATTCCTCTCTTCTATATCCCTTGCTTACAAATCTTTTTTAATGGCTTTTAAATAAATAAATATGTGGAATTTTGCGCAATGATGGCCATTTGTTTTTACGTGAGCACCTGAGAACCATAATAAGTGGAGACATATGAAAGAGCACTGCTGTATCTGTTGGAAATATCCATCCATTTAAAGAATCAAAGAGATTAAGGCATAATACAGGCTTATTTATTACTGTATATACTTGAGTATAAGCCGATCCGAATATAAACCGAGGCACCTAATTTTACCACAAAAAACTGGGAAAACGTATTGACTCAGTATAAGCCTAGGGTGTCCATCTGCATGCCTCACTGTGCCTCACTTTGCCTCACTGTGTCCATGTGCATGCCTCACTGTGCCTCAATGTGTCCATGCCTCACTGTGTCCATGCCTCACTGTGCCCATGCCTCACTGTCACTGTGCCCATTCCTCACTGTGTCCATGCCTCACTGTGTCCATGCCTCACTGTGCCCATGCCTCACTGTCACTGTGCCCATTCCTCACTGTGTCCATGCCTCACTGTGCCCAATTTCCCTACCTGATCTCCGGCGCTGTGTGACTAGACTGACGTTTAACATGGGAGTCTAAGGAAGGGGTGCCCGGTTTTGAAAAATCGGTGCTCCCCGGCTGTAGGTCCCCTGGACAACAAACTTTGCACACATTTGTAGAGTAAGAGTGGAGCTACATGTGTGCTAAGGTTGGGGTCCAGGGAACCTAGGGCCAGCCAGTACCGGGTCCCCAAAATCACCAGAGAAATTACTGTTTAACATGGGAGTCTATGGAAGGGGTGCCCGGATTTGAAAAATCGGTGCTCCCCGGACAACAAACTTTGCACACTTGTAGAGGAAGAGTGGGGCTACATGTGTGCCAAGGTTGGAGTCCAGGGGACCTACAGCTGGCCAGGATCAGGCGCACAAATTTGAAGATGGACACAGACTCGAGTATAAGCCAAGGGGGGCATTTTCAGCACAATAAAATGTGCTGAAAAACTCGGCTAATACTCGAGTATATACAGTACATTTTTCTGGTGAGTGCATATTGTGGAAGGTGGTGGCGAATCACAGATCACGAGTGTTTTGGATTGCACATATATACTCACGTCAGGCATGGTAAATGAATATATAAAGAATTAATATTGGGACGTTTATATACTAATATACTTTTTATGCACAACTGATTATTGATGTAAATCATCATCGAGTTGGGGTGGTCACTTTGAATATATTGTTGGATTTTATACACTTATAATTGGAGTTTAAATTAAAGGGTTAGCGGAGTTATCTACCTTTATATTTTTCAATTGCTTCCACTAACTTCAGTGGTAAACTGCTAGCTGCAGCAAACCCTATTTATGGTTGAAGCCCTATGTCCAATACGGATATGAACAAGATAGACTTACAACATGAAATGGACCTGAAGTGTGCCCTGGTCTGATGGACGGTATGCCAAAATAAGGGGGCATACCCAAGATTAGAATGAATATTTTGTGGAGAGAAATTAATTAGAGAAATGCCCTAAAAAAGGGGATGGGAGGGTGGGTATCGCTCACAGGAAACCGACGGACCACAGATGAGTGGGCTGGTTAAATACCCCCCGGGCTCCTACCATAAATTCAGGCCAGCATACTGGCCTTCTTACTTATGGTTGCAGCCCTATGTCCGATACAGATATGAACAAGATAGACTTACCATAAGACTTACAACATGAAATGGACCCGAAGTGTGCCCTGGTCTGATGGACGGTATGCCAAAATAAGGGGGCAAAAACATTCAGGTAGGGGTGTCGTTTTATTAGTTTTAGCTTTATTCATTGAGCAAGTTTGGTGAATGCTTGTGCCATTTCCACCTGAGGATTGGGGATGTGCTGGGCGAAGCAGGCAGACTTCCACCTGCCTAGTCTCTTAATTAACGTGATCTGGGACCCCATGCCAGGATGTGGCCGAGGCCGCTCCAATACGGAAAGAGCGACTGGAGCACTGACTGGGGTTGAGGTGTAGGTTGCGTGGAAGAATTCTCACGTGTTTGATGAAGTGGCAGGCACGCAAGGATTTGATCGGGAAAGTTAGTAGGGGACTCGAGTTTGACTGTTCCTGTAGGAGTGACAGAAGGCGATCAAGTATTGTTACTGGACACCAGACATTGTTTGTTTTATAGAGGTGGATGTCTACCCCGGAGCCTGATTGCTGGATTTTAGATACTGCAAGGTGGAGGATGAAATGGTCTTGGTAGCGAGTCAAGTGAGGTCTACGCAGAACTTGGCCAGCGGGGTTGCTGCGGGTGAACTCTCTAGGCCGCAAGAACCCGTGGTAGGCCAAGTAGATGGCTGCTTAAATGACCAGGCTGGGGAGAAGGCCGAATGGGGAACTAGCAAGGATAGTGGACATTAACTGGTGCTGTAGGGATAGTTGTACGGGCCTGCGTAGGAAGGACATAACTTGGACTTGCCTTTATTAATAATATCGGCCATGGCCTGGTTGTCGGTGGTGAAGGCCACGGTTTGTCCTGTCCAGATATGACCCCAGAGCTGAGCGGCTTCCACAATCAGGTATTGTTCGACAGGGGAGGAAGTCCGGGTAAACCCTGTGATTAAGAGTATCTCTGGAGGCCATGGTCCTGCAAACCAATGGTGGCCAAAAATTGCAGCTAAGCCTGTGGAGGCTGCGGCATCTGTCACTACCTGCGGTGATGGGGGCAATATTGATGGAATAACATTGATATACCATTCCACGTAGTAAGGAACTCCTCCCATATTGACAGGTCCGCTACTGCCGCGGTGTCTAAGTTAAGGATCTGATCGGGGTCCTGTGTCTGGGAGAGGAAGACCAGGAGGCGTGATACAAAAGATCGACCCTGAGGAATGATCCTCGCATCAAATTGAGCATTCCCGGGAGAGATTGAAGCTGCTTCTTAGTACACCCCCGTGTACAGTGAAGTCTTGGAGAACTGACCTGATGTGGGTCAGCTTTAAGGAATGACAGGCGTAGTGAAAGCTAGTTTGCGTGCGAGCGCGACAGAGAATAGGCGAGCAGCCGAGTTGCTACTGGAGATGATGAGTGACCGATTTGAGACGCTTGCAGAAATGCTTGCAGCAATTGCAATTAAGCAACTTTATTAGAAAGGTGAAAACAAAGTTAGCGGAAATTTCGAGTATGTAGGAATGACCGTGCGCAACATTGTACATACAGATGGAGTGAGATGTAAATGTTTATGCTTGATAACGAGCGTAAGGCCAGGGATCTGAATCGTAAGTACCACTTTATTCGTATCACTGATGCAAATAGTTTGAATTGGGCTGAGGTGTGAGCACCGGTGGGGTTTGTTTTGTGAAGGATCTGAAACGTTGAGCCGGCGCTGCGAGTGGACTCGGATCGGTCGGTAAAGTTTGTATTGCCTAGGATCCGAATCATTGGGCCGATGCTTCGACTGGACTCGGATCGGTCAGTGAAGTTTGTATTGCAGAGAATCCGAATTGTTGCGCCGATGATGCGACTAGATTGGGATCGGCTGTAGATGTAAGGTGACGAGGGGGCTCATGTTCCGGATCCGAGTCGTTGCACTGATGATATGACTAGACTCGGATAGGCTGATGGTGTTAGTGGTTGAAGGGGTTTGTGATTGCTGAGGATCCGAATCATAGGGCCGACATTGCGACTAGATTTAGATTGGCTGTTGGTAAGTTCTTGGTATTATTATAAAAAAAAAAATCAATAGGAGGTGTAGGGGGTCAGTTAGGTAAAGTGAGCGTTCTTTTTAGTTTTCTATCGTTTCTTTTGTGTTTTTTTTTTTTTTATCTGGGGAAATGACGTCCAACCTGGTGCAGGATGGACCTACTGAACCCGACTGACCTGGAGGAGAAATGACAATTGATAAGTGGTGAGGGGTTTGACTAGCTGATTTGAACATGACTAAGTGAGCGAATCGAATGGTGGAGCGTGGCGGTGAAATGAGTGACAGAAATGTCCCATGACAGAGGCATGAATCAGTGTGCCGCAGGTGCGACTGACAATGGCCGGGATCTGGAGCATGTACTGAAATGAGGCCAACAACAACTGGGGCACGCTTGAGATGAGCCTGCACACGAGAATGTGCGTGGATTCGAATCAGATGCGTGACAGTGAAATGAGTGACAGAAATTTCCCATGACAGACACGAATCGGTGCGGCGCGACTAACAGCAAGCGAACTCTGGATCATGTACTGAAATGGGGCCAACAACGACTGGGGCACGCTTGAGACGAAGCTGCACCTAAGAATGCTCGTGGATTCAAATCAGATGTGTTACAGTGAAATGTGTGACAGAAATTCCCATGGCAGAGGCATGAATCGGCGCATCGCAAGTGTGACTGACGACGACCGGACTCTGGAGCATGTACTGAAATTAGGCCAGCAATTTGGGCACGCTTGAAGCGAACCTGCACATGAAAATGCGCGTGGATTCAAATCAGATGCGTGACAGTGAAATGAGTGACAGAAATTTCCCATGACAGAGGCAAGAATCGGTGCGACTGACAACGACCGGACTCTGGAGCATGTACTGAAATGAGGCCAGAAATTGGGGCACGTTTGAGACGAACCTGCACATAAGAATCCGCGTGGATTCAACTCAGATGCGTGATGATGACATGAATGACAGAAATTTCCCATGACAGAGGCACGAGTCAGTGTGCCGCAGGTGCGACTAACAACGAGCGACTCTGGAGCATGTACTGAAATGAGGCCGACAAACAACTGGGTGCATTGTGGATGTGACTTGGATTTGAATTGGAGTGCGGTGCATGACAAACGAAATGGGTGAAATTATTGGAATGTGTTTTTCTGCCTTTTTTTTGACAGGTACATGAAATGAAACAAGTGAAATGATTTGCCATGACAGAGGCACGAATCTGTGTGCCGTGATTGCAACTGACAACGAACTGGCCTGTTGAGCATGGAGTGAAATTAGATGAAATGACTAGAACGAGCCTGTACGAATCGGTCCATCGCAGGTGCGACTGGATTCGAATTGGATCGAAGGGTAAGACCACTTTCACACTGAGGCGCTTTTCAGGCGCTTTCACGCTAAAAAAAGCGCCTGAAAAGCTTACGAAAACTTATTTCCATTAAAATCAATGAATGCCTTCACACTGGGGCAGTGCGCTGAAAAAACGCCCCTCTCCATTGAAATGAATTGAAAGCGCTTCAAAAGCGTCTGAAAAGCGCTTCAAAAGCGCTCAGTGTTTTACTGGCAGTTTTTCAAGCGCCTCAGTGTGAAAGAGGCCTAAGTGAAATGAATGACTGAAATGTTTGCCATGACAGTGGCACGAACGGGTGTGCCGCAATTTGCGACTGATAACGGATCTGACTGTGGAGCGTGAAATGCATGAGCCAGAATGACTAGCACGAGTTGACACGAATCAGTGTATCGCAGACACGACTGGATTCGAATTGGAGTGAAAGGTATGCGAAATGTGACAAATGAAAATTACTATCAGTAAATGAGATGACAAAACTAGCGGTGACGAACCGGTGAGTCGCTGATGCGACTAGATTCGACCGGAGGGTAATGCAAAGTAAAATAACTGAAATGATAGACAGTGCATTTCTAAAGTGACATGGCCCTACTACGTGGCGTGAAACGACAAGGTACGAAAATGCACGAAACAAAACTGATGAAAGCAGCTCTGTGTTTGTGCTCACGAACTGCACGACAAGACCATGGTTTTGCACGAGGCTCAAATAAGGCTGCATATGGAGACTTGACGAATGACTCGCAAGTTCCACAGCGGGGTTTTGATGACACGGGGTATCTGGCAAACAACGGTGCGTGAAACAAAGAAATTATCCGAATCCTACCTGCGACACTTTGAAAAAGACTCGATCTACGAAAAAGCACGAACAGAGTGCTGAAAGCATGTGAAAAGTTCGGACACGCAGCTCGCAAACACCTAGTGAGTTGGAAGAGTCATGTGACTGGGTTCGCATGGACTGGGGCGGGTGTGCAACACATCCGAAGAGCGTGGTGTTGCGCCTTGCATGACGCAGGGAAAATTACTTTGGTTTGGTAAACAAACGAGAGAAGAAACGTGTACAAATGATTCGTAAGTTCCGCTAAAACACACAGCATGGGGAAAAACAACAAATGGCAACTGTAGAAAGTATGCAATGTATCTGATACGAATCAGTTTGTAAATACATTAAATGAATCCGATACGTATCGGTAGTAAGGAGTATTAATTGATCTGACATAAATTGGTTGTAGAGTGTATGCCACCCCTTTACTCTGAAACTGAACACCAACCAAATACCCCTCCCCCTAGGCTAACCAAGTGCAGAGAAGGCACCAGGTGGGACTAATTTGTTTATTTTTTTTTACAGACAATACATGCTTATCTCCAATGAAAGAGACGGCAACCCCATGGACAGTGAATCTTTATGTAGCGCCCTGCTCCCAATGACTTGGCGCTATGTTAAATTTAGTGGGTGTCTGAGCTGATAATTAGCTCAGACTCTGTAAATAATTATGCGAAATCAGCCTCTGTTCTGGCTATGGCTGTGTTGGAAGACTTCCCACTGTTTGCCTGTAAGTAGCGTTACCACCCCAGGCCAATGTGGAAGACTGACAGGCCAAAGTGCATTGGGTATCTTTCCCCGGGAACAGTTCAGTGGGAGTGGTCTACCCACTGAGCATGCTGGGGAAGGGTACTTAAAGGGCAGAAGCCATTTTTTGGGGTCCTTCTTCCCCTCACGGCCCTCCCAACGCGAGGAGTATGTTGTGTGATTTCGGCGCCGGGACCATGTTGGTCCGAGGCTGCAACTCTACCAAGTAGACCCCGTTATGCTGACTGGGGCCTACACTTTGAAGGTGATCCTGTGCTGTCCGTCCTGCGGGAGGAAGCCACTCAATAGAGGAAACCAGGGGAGGACCTGTCCTGGAGAAGACCGAGCGGAAGGCTGATTTCTTGAGGAAGGCCTGGTGATTCTGTTGGAGGATGCACCGTAGCTAAAGTTACCTCACAGTCTGCCGGGTCGGCTTAAAGGCTCTTTGACTGTTTGGCTGGAAGTTCAGGCGTTAAGTCCTGTGCAGAGGATCCCGGACTATCCAATTTTGCACACAACCAGTCTGTGGCAGAGACTGGTCCTGATCATTGTCCATGCATCATCCCGGCTACTAGGCCAGGTGAGAGGGGCCTATCCGGGTGAGCAATACCCACTCGAGGAAGAGTGGTGAATGACTTTGTGTTCGAGAAGTTTTTCCCCAGTGATCTGTACTGTGTGCCTGAACCTACCCCTTTCCTCCTTCATCCTTCTACTGTTCTTTACAAGTTTTAAGCAAAGAAAATAAAACCTTACAGCAGAATGTTTTACATCTTGTGTGGACATTGGAGTTCTTACAGATTTTCTTCCCTAGACAACGAATACTGAGCCAACGTGCAAGGCCCAAATTTAAACCAGCAGCTCCTACGGAGGTGTGCTACATTTATAACCAGTGAAACCTATGGCGAGTGATATTGGACAGCGACTCGGAGGCTTGGAATTATAAATGAATCGTATGTTTGGCAGACAATAACTCAGAGGCAGGCTTTTTACGAAAGGGATGCAGGACGGGAAGCATAACGAATTGCAAGTTTGCACATGATACGAAAAGTTTCGAAAACTACCTGCGACAGTGAGCAGGAACTGCCGACGAAGACCACGAACAAAGAAGCCAAAATGCACCTGCGATCGAAATGCCAGGACTCACAAACATGAGGTGAACTGGGAAGAGTTGGCCCAGTGACATGTAGTATCGCTCACAGGAAACCGACGAAGACCACAGGTGAGCTGGTTAAATACCCCCGGGCTCCTCCCATAAATTTAGGCCAGCATACTGGCCTTCTTACATATTGATTCATTTTAGAACTTGGTGTACATGTTTTTGTTTTGTTTTGTGCCAGTGGCACATATTATACATCCTGGCAACTACTGACCCAGTGTAGCTGCTAGTGTTATGACTAGCGCTAGCTAGCGCCTGCATAGGAGACAGTCTTAATGTATTGATGCCAGTAGAATCACCTGCCCAAACAGCTCAAATAATTCTTCAGGGCTGCAAAACACAAACCCGAACCTGAACCCCATCTCTACTCATAACCAAACTTTCAGTCTCTCAAATGGTTGGTTTCATAGGTGATCACATGTGCAGCACCATGAAAGATCTAAACAGAGGCTAAGATGACTCTGTCCTTGATGTTAAAGGATAGGAGGGTTTAGTTCCACTTTGAATCCACTTGAAGAATAAGAGGTCTAATAATCTCTCACCCCAGCCTTTCTACACACGGTTATTTATCATTATTGATCATTCAATTAGATATTGCTGTCAACATATACTGCATGCATACTGGGATATCAACTGTCCATCTGACAGCAGATCCAGGCATGCACATAGCACAGTGTGACCAATGGGAGGGGGGTGTACCCTAAGAATATTTGTAGCACCCACGAGCGTTGCTAGAGTGCTAGTGTTAGGATTTTTGTTAGCTGGCAGCCAAGCCTGTGTGTTTTTTTGGTTCAGGGTTGAGTGACTCAAGGAGGACTGGTATGACACACAGGCAGCATTTCTGATACCTCCCCCTACTTCTGGAAACGAGTAGAAGATTCCAGAAGGATGGGTGTGGAGGGGAGGGGAGGAGGAGCTGCCTGGAGTATTCTGAGGGCCCTGGTTAATCCCCAACAGATGGCTTGACAGGGGGCAGGCCCCCTCAAATACTCAGGGTCAGCCCAGGTGGGGTAGAGTGGAGTTTGGGTGGAAGATGGAGATTGTTAGGCTGTCGGAGGCCTTTGAGAGTAATACCCTGGTCCTGGGGGGGGTGGGGGGTGGGTGTTAACTCAGGTCTGGGCTCGGGTGTGGAAGGGACTCCTTCTCATGACAATCGGAGGGATCCTGATCAGGAGGCACAGGAGCAGGAGGAGGACAGCAGGAAGACACTGCTGGGAAATCTCCAGGGAGGAAGACAGCCAGGAGGGTTGGTGAGTGTTACAGTCAGAGGACTGAGAGGTATGCCTGAAGGGACTGGGTGCAAGCAGTCTGGGATGAATGCAGATTCAGTCTGGGAAGACTGTGGAGAAGTAGCCAGGAGGGCTATAGAAAGGGGCAACTGCAGTCAGGTGGGCTGGCAGTGCCTGAAGAGGTGGTACTGGGAGCAGTAGCCACAGGAATAGGAAACCAAAGCACCAAGACCTCTTTTTCTGCTACACTACAAAAGGGGCCCACGCCACAGTCCCTGCCTGCAAAGGGCATTTGCTCTGGATCTGACTGGGTCTGTGTTGGATCAATTTGTCAATGCTAGCTGGTCCTGGGAGATGCAGTTCTACAGGAAAAATTGTGCTGGAGGTAGAAGTGTATATATACTGGATGTATACAGTTATGTTCCTGAAGAATTCCTTGTTGGTCACATCCCCTAATAATCCTATCCCCATCTAAGTTCAATCCCCCTAATAAAATACAAAATAAAACAAGCTGCAAGGGCTGATCTCTGACTCCAGTGTGTGTGTGGAAAATTTGTGTGCCTGGCTGGGCAGGGTGGGAGATACCCAAATTCACCAGCGGCTCCTACGGGGGTAGCGCTACACGTTGATGAAGTTTTAGAGCAGCTTTTTCAAAACTGCTGCTTAAAGTGGTTGTATACTCCTTTAGCATATTTTTACCTACAGGCAAGCCTATAATAAGGTACAGTTTAGGAGATATTCACCTTGCATGCAGCCGCTGACATCAGCGGCGCAGTGAAGGTCCGGCAAAACGTGCCATAACTTGCCGGATTGGAGGTCCCCCACACGCATGCACGAGAGTGACGTCATTGCGGCTCACATCACCAGAGTCGTGAACCCAGAAGAATCACAGAGGCAAAATGTGGGCTCCCACTGCGGTGACCCTGAGATGGTGCGGGGTCTTCATTCTAAAGTAAGTGTTTCATAATGAGCTAGTATGCGGTGCATACTAGCTCATTATGCCTTTGCCTTATGAGTTTTGTTTCTTCTGGGTATACAACCGCTTTTTGGGCTGGATGTGGCCTTTTGCTTGCCTTTATTCAGCCCTTGGGGCACTATTCCTCCCACTGACACCAATGATGGAGCACTAATCCTCTCACTGATACCAATTATGGGGCACTATTCCTCCCACTAATAGGAATGATGGGGCACAATTCCTCCTACTGACACCAATGATGGAGCACTTCGTCTCTCACTGACACCAATGATGGGGCACTATTCCTCCCACTGACACCAATGATGGGGCACTATTCCTCCCACTGATACCAATTATGGGGCACTATTCCTCCCACTAATAGGAATGATGGGGCACAATTCCTCCCACTGACACCAGTGATGGAGCACTATGCCTCTCACTGACACCAATGATGGGGCACTAATCCTCTCACTGACACCAATGATGGGGCACTATTGATCTTTTATTGAAAAGAATCAAGCAACCAATTTTTATACAAAAGTAAAAAACAAAACCATAGTACAAAACTTCAACAGAAAACAAAGGAATACACATCCATGTTCAGAATATATACAATATATACATAATCCACTACCAAAACATCCCTAGAAAACTATCTACATAAAGCAGCAGAGAGGGCCTAAGAGGCACAACCCATCACCTATGTACGCAGCCATTTATCAAAAATTCATCAAAAATACTGATAATCTAGGGTGATAAGAGACAGACAGCCACACCCGGAAAAGAGACTCCTGGCAGTCAGGGAGGCTTGAAACCCCTCCACGCCTTCAACCAAGCCCCCTGACCCCGCTTGTCTCTCTCAAGCTCCCGAATCTTCCCCACCTCATGCAAAATGTCATACACCACCACCTCAACAGGAAGGAGTTTTTGCCGAATGCTGACCTGACACCGTGCATTCCAGGTGAAATAACGGACTACTAGGCTAACTAAAAAAAGTGTATCCAAACAAAAAACTCCACCGGTATTGAATGCTCCGTACACCCACTCAGCATAACCCAGCCTGGAGAGGAAAGGAACACCGAGGGCCCGCCCCACCTGTTTGTACACCTCTATGTTAAAAGGGCAATGAAGCAGAAAATGATCCATAGTCTCCTCCTCATCTGCACACTCCTCCCGAGGACAGCTACGATCCATCCCACTGCGGAATTTCAAATTGCCCCGAACATAGAGCTTCCCATGGAAGCACAACCAGGCCAGATCCCTAAATTTAGGGGGTACTCTATCCAAATTAATCAGTCTTAACCCCGCCCTCAAAACTGGGCCCGGGCAATCCCTTAAGGCCAGTGGGTCATGAAAGACTTCGCTCAAGACTCGACTCATAAGGACTTTCCTTGGAACCGATCTGAGATCTTCAGCCGACAATCGCCACTGCCGCAGTAACTTCAGGCACGGAGCGACATAGGCTGGTAGCTGACCACGATGACCCCTGCGATTCTTTACTTGGCCACCTTCTTCCCAAAGTCGTAGAAAAGGCCTAAACCAAGATCTAAATATGCCTACCCATCCAGGAGGTTCCACTGCAAGCATATTACCAATGTTAAACTTTAGAAATAGCAGTGAAAAGAAAAGAACTGGGTTGACCATACCTAAGCCACCCTCCCTCCTGGATAGGTAGGTGACATTCCTCTTGATGGGGTTCAGTCTGTTCCCCCACAGCATCTGGAAGAACACACTACTGACCCTAGCATAGAGAGACACTGGCAAGATGCAGACAAAGCTGACATACAAGAAGATCGGAATCAGGTAAGTCTTAATCAGATCAACCCTTTCCCTCATAGATAACTTCCATCTCTTCCAGCTGACCACCTTAGTATTGGCAATTTCCAGTCTGCCTTCCCAGTTTTTGAGGCCATAATCGCCGGGTCCAAATTCAATGCCTAGTATCTTAATTCTTTCCTGGGGCACTGGAAAGGTGTCCGGGAGATCAAAACCCTCACCATCCTTTCCCATCCAGAAAACTTCAGTCTTTTCCTGATTGATCTTGGAGCCTGATGCTTCAGAATACCGTGATGTCAGAGAGACCACCTCCTCCGCTTCATCCGTCCCAGTGACAATCACCGACACATCATCCGCATAGGCAACAACCCTCAATGGCGGCTCACCCGGGAGCCCCACTGGTACCCCACACAACATGCCGCTCTCTAGCCTCCTGACGAAGGGGTCGATTGCAAACACATAGAGCAGGGGACTCAGGGGACAACCCTGGCGCACCCCGGAGCCAACCTCAAAGGACTGTCCAACCCAACCATTAACAAGAGGGAAGCTTTCTGCCCCCTTATACAAGACTTTCAGCCAATCGACAAAACCACCCGGCAGACCGTACTTACTAAGGAGCAACCACAGGTACTCATGGTTAACACGATCAAAAGCCTTTGCCTGATCCAATGTCAGCAAATACTTTCCCCAGCCTGCAGCCCTGCACCGCTCCAAGGCCTCCCGGACAGCTAAAACCGCTGTGAAGGTGCTCCTACCCTGGACCGAACAGTGCTGATGGCGAGAAAGCAAAGACTCTGCCACTGACGATAGGCGCCAGAAAAATATCTTTGCCAGTATCTTTCTATCGACATTAAGAAGGCTGATGGGGCGCCAATTCTCAATCATCGAAGGATCTTTACCCTTTGAAAGAAGAATCACAGCCGAGTGCCTCATGGAAGGGGAAAGCACCCCCTCAGCAAGGCAACTGTTAAAAACCTCTACCAAATGCGGGGCCAGAATAGACTTAAAGGCTTTGTAAAACTCAGCCGTCAAGCCATCTGGTCCAGGCGACTTTTTGATGGCAAGCTGTTCAATTGCCCTCATCACCTCTTCGACTGTGATCTCCTCTGTCAAATTCATCAATGGAACATCTCCACCATTTAGACCTGGAGTAGAGTCCAAAAAGCTTTCCATCTTGTCACGATCAAGCTCTTTCCTCCCAAGAAGGTCGGCATAAAAGGACCTCACGACCTCCAGAATCCCTGACCTGGACTTTGTCAAGGAACCTGTACTGTCCTTAAGGCCAACGACCGTTTTAACAGCTACACCTTGTTTGCAGTTCTGGTAAGGGTCAGGCGAGTGGTACTTCCCATAGTCCCTCTCCAGAACCAAAGAGGCATGCCGGTCATATTGACACTTCCTGAGAAGGAGTTTCACTTCGGAGATTGCCCCAGGATCTCCTCCTCTCGAGACAAGAATATCCAGCTTCCTCCGTAAACGTTGGTAGGTCATGTATTTATTAAACTGATTTCTATTGGCTAGGCCCCTGAAGAATCCAGCGATCCTCTTTTTGGTCAGCTCCCACCACTCAGCCTTGCTGCTACAAAAGTCCAGGATGGTCACCTGTGCCTGAAAGAATTCCTCAAAGGATTGTCTAACATGTTCTTCCTTGAGTAGTGTCGAATTTAATCTCCAGATGCCCTTGCCCCTCTGAGGGGCGTCTGAAGCATTCAGTACCACAGATAGCATACAGTGATCAGAGAACTCTACTGCTTGCACCACTGGGGGCGAGAAAGCAGAGGCCTCCTTCAAAAAAAACCTATCTATCCTACTCTGACTATTACCACGATGAAAAGTGAACCCGGTGTCATCTGGGAGGTGCTTAATGTGCACATCCACAAGACCAGCATCCCTAACCATACTATTTAAAAAAACGCTATCATATCCCAGCCTGTCCTTGAAGTCCTTCCTGTCCTTGGGCCTAGTTATTGTATTAAAGTCACCTCCAAAGACCACTTGCCGGGATGTAAAAAGAAATGGCTTGATCCTTGTAAAAAGGCATTTCCTGTCCCACTTTGTGTGCGGCCCATAAACATTGATTAGGCGCAGGTCCTGCCCTCCCACAAGGACGTCTAAGACCATACATCTCCCAATCTCCACCTCAATAACCCGCCGGACAGTTACCATGCCGGTTTTAAACAACACCGCCACACCGCCGTAAGGCTCGGCCGCAAGAGACCAGTAAGATGGACCATACCTCCACTCTCTCTTGGCCATATGAATATCTGCCAAGGAGGTGAGCCTAGTCTCTTGCAAAAATAAAATTTCAGCATCTAATTGGCTGAACAAAAAGAAGGCCATAGAACGAGCTCTTACTGACTTAATGCTGGCGACATTAATTGTCACCACTTTTAACGGAGGGGGAACCGCCATTTGGGTTATTGGGTGGATTGCTTCTTAGCTCCCCTCTGCTGCTCATCACCAGAAGCCTCTCTCTTTCTAGAGGCCGCCTCAAAGTCCATTTCAGAATCGGAACTTCTTTCAGAAGAAGCTCCAGATGAAGAAATATCCCACTTGGAGGACCTATGACGGCTGGAGACAGAAACCGGAGCTTCTCGTCCCCGTTCCGTCCTCACCGCCTGCCTCTTCCGCCTCCCAACCTTCCTTCTCTCCTCCAGGTACCGCAGGTCAGCCTCAGAGATGCCCTCATCTCTTATTTTTTTCTTTAAAGTCTTTCCACAAGACTTCTTTACAGAGGAAGGGGCGCCCATTTTAGTACACGCTGGTGGGGGGGGTGATCCCTTTAAGTCAGACTCGGGAGGGGTAGACTCCTGGGGGGTAACAGACTCGGGGGGCACAGACTTGGAAGGTTCCGACACAAGAGGAGAGGGTACAGTAGGCTGGGGGGACACAGAGACAGAAACAGAAGGAGTACTTACAGACACAGGAGGGGTGGCCACAGGAACTGGAGAGGGATCCTGAGCAGGACCAGGGGAGGGGGTCACCGCAGAGGAGGATGGTACACCAGGGGTCTCACCCTCCATCCTGTCCAGCCTTGACATGTCCTCTACTACCTCCTTCTCCATATTGTGCCAGGCTTCAGGACATCTGCTGTAGGGGTGGCCAAGGCGCAGGCACAGGTTGCACCTGATCATCTTAGTGCAGTCCTTAGCCATATGACCCTGACCCCGACACACTGAACACATCAAGGCTGAACAGGAGGAGCTCAAGTGCCCCTATTCTCCACAGCGGTGACACAGCTTCGGCTGACCAGGGTAGAAAACAGTCATCTTATCCCTCCCTATGAAAGCTGAGGAGGGCAGGTGACGGACAACATTCCCATCCCTGGCCAACCTGACTGTTACCGACCATCCCCCAGTCCAGATGTTACGCTCATCATGGATTTTATTAGGTTTGGTCAAAACTTCCCCATAGTTCCTTAACCAGACCTCTAGATCCCGAGCAGGAACACTCTCATTGGTCAGGATAATGGTTATTTTTTTTACTGTTGACCTCTGAGAAACCGCAACTGGGACCAGACCTTCCCATTCAGGTCTTGACCTGCACCGAGCCTCATATCGCTCCCAGAACAGGTCAAGACCCTCTGGCCTGGTGAAGCTAACTGTATAGTCCCTTGTCCCAGCTACGTGTATAAAGGCATACAGGTCATTTGCACCAAAACCCATCTCCAATATCAAGTCCACCACTGCACGCCGTGCTGGAGGGATGGCACCACCTTCCCATTTCAGGATAACTACATTACGTCTTGGACCCCCAGCAGAAGCCAGAGACCCAAGACCAGATCTTGGGGTGCTCAAGGTGGCAGCTTGCAGTGGAAAACCCCGCTTGGGAGCGGGACTACCAGGAGCAGAGTGTGCCACCTGTGCAAAAGTAGGTTTATCAGGGCCAAGGGCTGACACTGAAGCCACATCACTCTGTATATTATTATTATTATCAACTGTATGAACTGAAATGGCAGGATCTGTAGCAGGATTGTTCATCACACTGGTACTGGGGTGATTGTTATCAGTCACAGAACTATTCAAATTCCCATCAGGAATAGTCACAGTGGCTGCAATACCAGCTGTCTCCTGATGCTGCACTGTAGAGTCCTCAGCAGCAGTGGGGCAAACAGCTTTGGACTCAGCCAAAGAAGGGTTAATGGGCTGTGCTGACACTTGCAGTCCATCCACAGAAATGACATTTTTTAAATGTAACTCTTGCTGCATTGCAGCCTCAGCAGGCACAACATTGCTGCATACAGGACTAGCAGCCTGATTGTCATTAGGCACATTGTCAGTCACAGTGTTAAAAGGAACAAAAACAGTCTTATCCACAACATGGGACTTAGCAGGCTTCACTTTATCAGGCACATCATCAGTAATGTCTTCCTCATTAAACACCATCTGATCCCCCCGCATAGGAGACTCCATTACCTGGATGGCCCTCAGCATGCCTCCAGATTCCTGGGAAGGCATGGGGCTGCTTACCTCTCCCTGGGGGGGCAGGGGGTCAGAACTGGGGGTCTCCTCCTCCTCCACCTCCATCTTTGTCACCCTTGCAAACCTCTTGTCGTTACAAAACTTCTCTTTGAAGGGCCCATCTCTGCCTTCCATCATGGCCACGATGGTCTCCTGATGATCCACACGGACCTTGGCCAGCTGGATTTCCGGATCCATGGATCCCCGTTTCTGGCTGTGTAAGCCCTCACGTTGCCTTCGCAGGCGCTTCAACTCCGCTCTCAACTTGTAAAGCTTGTCCCTCTCCCTGTTCAGGACCTTAATCCCGGCCACCACTCGCTCCCGAATGGCCTCCGAGCCTTCATCCTCACCAGGGGCAGAGAGATCGGCTTGTGCAGAGGCAGGCAGTTCACCTGATGGCCCAGGAGATGGCTGGGAGCCTCCAGCAGGAGAGGCCCCGCTGGCCTCCATGGCCTCCCCAGAAAGGGGGCCAGGGAGCTGGGATAGATTTTACCACCACTCCCCTCTCACAGAGCAGCTTCAGAGGCACCTTCCTCCTGACACACCTGTGCTCCAATGATGGGCGGGGCACTATTCCTCCCACTGACACCAATGATGGGGCACTATTCCCCCCACTGACACCAATGATGGAGCACTACGTCTCTCACTGACACCAATGATGGGGCACTATTCCTCCCACTGACACCAATGATGGAGCACTATTCCTCCCACTGATACCAATGATGGGGCACAATTCCTCCCACTAATAGGAATGATGGGGCATAATTCCTCCCACTGACACCAATGATGGAGCACTATGCCTCTCACTGACACCAATGATGGGGCACTAATCCTCTCACTGACACCAATGATGGGGCTCTATTCCTCTCACTCTTACCAATGATGGGGCACAATTCCTCCCACTGATGCCAATGATGGGGCGCTATTCTTCATACTGACGCCAATGATGGGGCACTAAACAAAAGGGAAACGTTTATCTGCGCTTGGATCCTAAATTAGCAGCTGAATACTATAACCTAGATAATAGGGAAAGTGCAAAAAAATAAATAAAGTGCAGCACTGTATATATCAATTAACAAAATAAAAGAAAAGAAAAAAGTCCCATAGAAAAATCCATGTTGATAAGGAAAATCCAAAGCAAACGTGACGCCCAAGGTAAGATCACACTGGAGGCTTACCAGAAGACCAGTGACCCTTCTGTACTCAGGGAGGTCAATAAGCGCTTAATCAGACTTTGAATCCACCAGCAAATGCTCAGGTATCCTCTCAGGTAACCCCCGGTGGCAAATACAAGGATAGAAGATAGACAAGTACTCCAGGAAGCTGCACCAGCAAGTCCTCACTCGTGCTCAAAACACAAAGTATATGCAAAATACAAAGCTCCACATAGTACAGTACTGTACAAATCATATCATTTATTGCAAAAAGTAGTGCACTTACATTTAAAACAACATTTAAAGTCATAAATCAAATCACAAGCTGTAAACAGGTTGGTTTCCCATAACCAAAATGGCCGAACATTGGTCGTGCATGCGCAGTAGTGTGTATGCGTTGCTTCACCCTACGGAGCCACGCACACACGCTACTACACATGTGCTTATCTGCCTCCTCCTCTGGCGCCACATTTGGCACCTTTCAGGGGTAGGGTGACCACATTTCCAAACTACCATTCAGGGACACCCTCCCTTCCCAAAAATCAGCTTGTGCTGTAACGAATCACAGCACAGTGATTGGACACAAGAGGCGGGATTTATGATTTCTCCAATCACAAGCAGGGGGCGGGATTGTGCTCCTCCAGGCATTCCCGGCCAGGACAAGTACTGTCAGTGAGTAAAGCGGTGATGTGGTGGCCTTTTTTGGGGGCATCAGATTGGCCCGGGAAGTGGCTGTGTCAGTTTGATTCCGGGACACTGTATTGTCCTGGAATGAAGGTGCCCGGGACAGACCTGCAAAATGCGGGACTGCCCCGGGCAATCCGGGACACGTGGTCACCCTATTCAGGGGGGAGGGGAAAACAGGCACCTGGTTTTGACAAGTACCCACTCCTACTTCCAGGTGATCTCACCGCGGCCCCCTCCTCCTTCCCCTGCCGCCAGGCCATTCACAAAGCACAGCGCGCTTCGCGCATGCCCAGTTGGGAAGCGACTGTGAAGATGCAAGGCTTCACTGCCGGTTTCCCTTACAGGCAATGGCGGTGGCAGCATCCGAGAGCCAATGGAAACATCGGCTGGGGTGCCAACATCGCTGGATTCCAGGACAGGTAAGTGTCCTAATATTAAAAGTCAGCAGCTACAGTATTCGTGGTGGGGCTGGACCTCCTCTTTAAAGGGCAGTAACTGAGAGCAACTTGAACAATATCAGTATATCAGATTAAAATGATTTTTTTATTGTTGCATTCTCACATTCCACCCGTCACCTTAGAAAACAGGTGAAAATGATGTAGGGGAAATTGTATTCAGAACAAGAATGACTTATGAGCATCAGAATTAATTAACTGAAGCAGCACCAGGTGGTGGGATGGAAGGCCAACTAACGTCAAAAAGATGACATGGTGTAAAAAGCTACGTATATTGTGTTTAACATCGTCAGACAAGCTTAGTGGTGGGCTGGGAGGTATTAGTCAGTCACTGATGGCAGTGAGGGTTATAGTCTCTATTCTTAGTATGTAAGAGAGGGGGCCGACAGCTGTCACATATTCACAAATGATTCATCACATTACTTCTGAAGATGTCAAATCACCAGGTAGGGTACTTTTTACCTTAATCAATAAATAAATGACATATATAATGTAGTACTGCGACATCTTGAATCAACACTTTGTACTGTCTACTGTGCTATATAAATCACAAATAATAATAATCAAATAATAATAAAAGTAATAATAAAAGTAATACAGTTTGTCCTGACACATATAAAAGACAGATAGAAAAGGTAAAATTTGGGGACATTTATTATTTGTAGAAAGAAGCGTAAATCCCATCCTGGAGAACTTGTACACCTTGTACAACTGAACAGCACATGTTTATTTCTGGTCTTTTTACTGAACAAACTTTTTCTATATTATTTTACATTTTGCTGATTGTCATGTGATAACACGCTTTGTGATGTTTTTTCTAAAAATCCAATAAATATCTATAAAAAAAAAAAAAAGAAAAGAAAAGACACATATTACTACATCTAGGAATTCAATCATGAAATGCAATTTTTACTCGGGGAGAGTAATGCGGCGTACACACGATCGTTTTTCATGCCATTTTTTTAACAAACTTTTTTTTTTCATGTTTCCTCTCAACCCTGTCTTGCGTACACACGATCATTTTAAAAAACGTTCAAGCAAAGCGCAGTGACGTACAACACGTACAACGGCACTATAAAGGGGAAGTTCCATTCGGATGGCGCCACCCTTCATGTTAGTAAACTTTGTTGAGCGGCGATTCGCGCTTTTCAGCCTCGTGCTTTTCAGTCCGTTACAGCGTGACGAATGTGCTATCTCCATTACGAACGCTAGTTTTACCAGAACGAGCGCTCCCGTCTCATACTTGATTCTGAGCATGCGCGTTTTTTTTCTCCTCGTAAAAGCATACACACTATCGTTTTTCACGTCGTTAAAAAAAAAAAAAGACATGAAAAACTACGTGAAAAAATAGAGCATGTTCGAAATTTTTAATGGCCGTTTTTCACGCCGTTAAAAATGCTCTGGAGCATACACACGATCGGTTTTAATGGCCATTTTAAAAAATGGAATTTTTAACGGCATGAAAAACGATTGTGTGTATGCGGTATTAGGCCCCTTTCACACTGAGGTGTTTTTCAGACGTTATAGCGCTAAAAATAGTGCTGTAAAAATGCCTGAAATAATCCTGCCCCAGCATTCTCAATGTGAAAGCCCTGAGGGCTCTCACACTGAGGCGTTGTGCTGGTTGTGGGTTGGAAAAAATCCTGCAAACAGCTTTTTTGGAGCATCTTTGGGGCGCATAAAATAGCGCTGTAAAAACGCCTATCCCCATTGAAATGAATGAGTACCGCTGTAAAAACGCGGTAAAAACACCCAGAAGCTGTGGGAAGGTCACATGACGCAGTAGAGTGGAGGATTGTGGGATACCAAATAATCCTTTTTACCACAAAAACACGGTAAAAATGCATAGGCGTTAGCGCTATTTTTAGCGCTAACGCTTTAAAAACGCTAATCATTTTTAGCGCGTTATTGCAACGCCTCAGTGTGAAAGGGGCCTTAGAGGTTTATTTACTAAAGGCAAGTAGACTGTGCAGTTTGCAAAGTGCAGTTGCTCCAGAGCTTAGTAAATGAGATGAAGCTCTACTGACTTCCATCAGCCAATCATGTACAAGCAAAAATGATTTGCAAAGTGAAGCTTTAAAGCGGAGTTCCACCCAAAAGTGGAACTTCCGCTCATTTGTCTCCTCTCCCCCCTCCGGTGCCACAATTGGCACCTTTGCGGGGGAGGGGGGACAGGATACCTGTCTCCCACTTCTGGGAGACCGCACCGTGGCCCATGACATCAACCGCGGGGCTCCCTCCTCCTCCCTCTGTCGCCGGGCCAGTAGGAGAGAGGAGCGGGGCCTCACGCATGTGCAGTAGGGTTCCCCGCGTGAAGCCGTAATGCTACACTGCTTGATTCCCTTACCCGCAATGGCGGTGGCAGCACCCGACAGCTGATGGAAACATCAGCTGCGGTGCCGACATCGCTGGACTCCAGGACAGGTAAGTGTCCATTTTTTAAAAGCCAGCAGCTGCAGTATGTGTATCTGCTGGCTTATAATATACATATATATTTTTTTTGGGTGGACCTCCGCTTTAATTCATTTACTAAGATCTGGGGCAACTGCACTTTGCAAAATACACAGTCTATTTGCATTGCTCCCAACTGTCCCTGATTTCACGCAAGCACAAGGAGAACATGCAATCACCATGTATTTTGTGTCCTGATAGGGACTTGAGTCAAGGACCCCAGTGCTCCAAGGAAGAAACACTAAGCCACTGTGCTGCCATATAACACTGCCCAATTATGCATGGTGCTGTTAAATTTAAAGCTAGTCTTACAGACACTCTTAAGCTGGGCATAGATGGATCAAAATTCAGCTGGTTCAGCAAGGACTGATTGAATTTCGACCAGAGTATGGCCATACCCGCTGGACAGATAATGATCGTTTGATCTACTTCTGTCAAAGGGACATGATGGCTGCAGCCACTGATAAGCCCTCATCAGTGCATTCTCATCAGTGCAGCCTTATCAGAGCAGTCTCATCAGAGCAGTCTCATCAGAGCAGTCTCATCAGTGCAGACATATCAGTGAGGCCTCATCAGTGCAGACATATCAGTGAGGCCTCATCAGTGCAGACATATTAGTGAGGCCTCATCAGTGCAGACTCATCAGTGCAACCTCATCAGAGCAGTCTTATTAGTGCAGTCTCATCAGAGAAGTCTCATCAGTGCAGCCTCGTCATTGCAGCCTCACCAGAGCATCCTCATCAGTGCAGTCTCATCAGTACAGCCTCATCAGTGCAGCCCCATCAGTGCAGTCTCTTTAGTGCAGCATTATCAGAGAACGCTCATCAGATCAGACTCAATTGTGCAGTCTCATCAGAGAAGTTTCATCAGTGCAGCCTCGTCATTGCAGCCTCACCAGATCAGCCTCATCAGTGCAGTCTTATTAGTGCAGTCTCATCAGTGAGGCCTCATCAGAACAATCTCATCAGTGAAACCTCATCATAGAAGTCTCATCAGTGCAACCTCACTAGTGCAGCCTCACCAGAGCAGTCTCATCAGATCAGTCTCATCAGATCAGTCTCACCAGTGCAGCCTCATTAAGAGCAGCCTCATCATTGCAGCCTCATCAGAGCAGTCTCATTAGTGTCGTCTCATCAGAGAAGTCTCACCGGTGCAGTCTCATCAGAGAAGTCTCCTCAGTGCAGCCTCACTAGTGCAGCCTTACCAGAGCAGTCTCATCAGATCAGTCCCATCAGAAAAGTCTTACCAGTGCACCTTATTAAGAGCAGCCTCATCATTGCAGCCTCATCAGTGCAGCCTCATCAGAGCAGTCTCATTAGTGTCATCTCATCAGAGAAGTCTCACCGGTGCAGTCTCATCAGAGAAGTCTCATCAGTGCAGCCTCATCAGAACAGTCTCATGAGAACGGCCTCATCAGTGCAATCTCTTCAGATCAGTCTCATCAGTGCAGTCAGATTAGTGCAGCCTCATCAGAAAAGTCTCATCAGTGCAACCTCATCAGAGAAGTCTCATCAGTGCAGCCTCACTAGTGCAGCCTCACCAGAGCAGTCTCATCAGATCAGTCTCATCAGATCAGTCTCACCAGTGCAGCCTCATTAAAAGCAGTCTCACCATTGTAGCCTCATCAGTGCAGTCTCATCAGTGCAGTCTCATCAGTGCAGTCTCATCAGAGCAGTCTCATCAGAGAAGTCTCACCGGTGCAGTCTCATCAGAGAAGTCTCATCAGTGCAGCCTCATCAGAACAGTCTCATCAGTGCAGCCTCCTCAGTGCAATCTCTTCAGATCAGTCTCGTCAGTGCAGTCAGATCAGAGCAGCCTCATTAATGCAGTCTCCTCAGTGCAGCCTCATCAGTGCAGCCTCACCAGTGCAGCCTTATCAGTGCAGCCTCACCAGTGCAGTCTCACCAGTGCAGTCTCATCAAGAGCAGTCTCATCAGTGTGGCCTCCTTAGTGCAGTCTCGTAAGTGCAGTCTCATTAGTGCAGCCTCATCAGAACAGTCTAATCAGTGCAGCCTCATCAGAGTAGTCTCATCAGTGCAGCCTCATTAGTGCAGCCTCGTTAGTGCAGCCTCGTTAGTATAGCATCATCAGTGCAGTCTAATCAAGAGCAGTCTTATTAGTGCAATCTCATCAGTGCAGGCTCATGAAGTTTATATTCTGATTCTTCCTCCCAGTCGGGTTCCCGCAGCAGCCGCTGATACTGACAGTCTGACTGGCTCATCACCCTCGACTGTCCATGCCCCCTTTCGACACTGATCAATCCGAAGCACTTCCAGAAAAGCCCGGAGCAAAAAGACAGAATGCCATAGGCGGAGGGCTGGGCATGACTGAGTGAACAGAGTATGTAATAAGAGAAGATTAACTATTGACTAATGGAAATATAGAGGGGAGGGGTGAAGGCTAGATAAAAGGAAGACCCCGCCCCTCTGAGTTAACACAGCGCAGGGGAAAGTTTCCAGCAGCATGTCAGCTAGCAGCAGCATGTCTTCTGTAGACAAACTTCTGGCCCAGCTTCGGGCAGAGGCTGCGACACGGGGCGAGGATTGGCTCCAGGAGACCCTGGGGCCGATGCTTTCAAGTCCGGCCGGGTCACAAGGTACCGCGGGGAGAGAGGCTGGGCGAGCTTGGAGGTCTAGACCCCCGGATCGCTACTCACCGGGCCCCTCCCTGAGAGCTCAGCGGCAGATTGGGAGTCCCCCTAGGGCCCCTTCGGGCCCCCCGGCTAAGCGCGCCGCATTGCCCAAGGCGGGGGGTACCGGAAGGAATCCCCCTCAAGTGCGGAGCTCAGCGGGGGGGCGCACCGAGAGTTCCGATGTGGCCGATAGGCCCGCGCGGCGCGTGGAGTCGGATCAGGCGGGCCCGGCCCCTCGGGGGTCCCTGGCGGGTTTAGGGCTCCTGCGGGGGTCATCGGTGGCCGCGGCGCCCAGGCATCCCCCCCCCTCGGCCGGACATCGGGTGCAGGAGGCTGCGGGAGGGGGTGTGCCAGTGAGTGATGACGGCGGTGCGGGTGAGCAGAGACAGCGTGGGGGCAAGGCGGTTAAGAAATCGGCGGGCGGGTCAGGTGCGCGGAGGTGGGACCAATCGGGTCCTGACCCCTCGGCTTCCAGGGACAGGTCACCTGGTGAGCTATCGTCCGGTGGTGAGGAGCTGGCTGGTGTGCTGTCAGAGGGCGAAGTGTGCAGCTCGGAGGAGGATCGGAGACCCGGACGGTCGGAGGCAGCGGTGGATTCGAGTGGATCGGCTGGTGTGAGTTCTTCCAGGCAGCCCGGTAAGTCCCTTTCAATTGTTTCTGCTAGGGGCCAGGAGGGGAATGGTGCCCAGGTGGGTATGTCGGCTGCGGGTGTGGGTTTTGCGGTGCAAGTTCGGGGTCAAGATGATGGACAGGCAGGGGGGGGTGCGTTCCAGGATGGGGGAGGTGCACGGCCGGACGGGCTGCAGGGGTTTCTTGCGGGCATCAAATCCTTAGTCAGCCAATTTGAACAGGGGGATGGCGGGCGAGTCAGTCCGGCGGCGGCGTGGGTCCCGCCAACAGGGACGGCTGGGCCCGCTGCCGTGGTGGGGTCACCGGTTACACCTGCGGGGAATACCGGGGTGGGGGATGCTGTTGGGTTGGGTCCTGCAGCTGTGGCCACAAAAGAGGGTGGTGCGGTGGAACAGGCGGCAAGGCAGGATGTCATTAGGTTGGATGATGCTGCTAAATGTGAGATGTATGTGTGTTATGAGGCATTGCTGGGATCTCACCTGAAACCCGAAGTGAAGGAAAAGATATGGAAGGGTGAGTATGTGGAGATGTTCTCACTTCTGCCATTAGAGAAGTTTCATCTGGACAGGGTAAAACCGGATGATTCAAAAAAAGGAGGATGAGGAGAAGAGGAGATATAGGCTGATCCCACGGACGTTTACAAACTGGTTGCAAGCGTTCTCCATCATGGCTAGTGTTATAGGGCAGAAGAACCCGGAACATTGTTCGGCACTATTTGGTTATCAGGACTCTATAGGGGAAGCATACAGAGTGTACGGGGGCACGGGGTGGCTCAGATATGATGAACAATTCAGGCAGAGGAGAGCGGTGAGGCCTGGTCTGCGGTGGGATAATAAGGACATAAGCTTATGGATGCGGTTGATGACGGCACCGAGGGCTTCTAGTCAGTTTTTTCAGGGGGGGGGGGCGGTGGAACCTCTTCCCCAGGACAATCGGCCGGAAAACAAAAGGGGGTGTGCTGGCAATATAATGAGGGCTCCTGCAAGTTTGGGGGGTCCTGTCGTTTCAAGCATGAGTGCTCCGGTTGCGGAGGCTCCCATACACAGGCTAGATGCTTTAAGCGAGGTAAGGAGCGGGCCGGGGACTCTGGGCAGAAAAGGGAGGACTCCGGTGATGGTGGAAAGTATGCGGCTGTTCCTCGGTAGGTATCCGGACAAGGGGGCGGCAAGGTTGTTGGAGCAAGGGTTTTCAGAGGGGTTTCGCATTCCATGTTCTTTGCAGGTTATTCCCCCGATCGCACGCAATCTGCGATCGGCCTTGCAGCAACCTGCAGTGGTCACGGAAAAGCTGCGCAAGGAGGTTGCTTTGGGCCAGATGGGGGGTCCTTTTCGGTCCCCTCACCCTGGTGAACTTTGTGGTCTCCCCGCTCGGGGTGGTACCTAAGAAGGAGCCCAACAAGTTCCGCCTCATTCACCACCTGTCTTTCCCGAAGGGCAGGTCGGTCAATGACGCTATTGATCCGGAAGCATGTACGGTCAGTTACACTTCCTTTGATGCTGCGGTGGGGTGGGTTCGCCGGTATGGCCAGGGGGCGCTGATGGCAAAAACAGACATAGAGGCGGCGTTTAGATTGTTGCCTGTTCACCCGGATAGTTTTCACCTCCTGGGTTATAAGTTGGACGATGAGGACTATGTGGATAAGTGCTTGCCTATGGGAAGCTCCATATCGTGCGCACTGTTCGAACAGTTCAGTTCGTTCGTGGAATGGGTGGTCAGGGATGTGTCGGGGGTGAATTCAATCATTCACTACTTGGACGATTTCCTTTGCGTGGGTCCGGCCTCATCCAGAATCTGTGCTGTGCTCCTGGCCACATTGGAGCACGTTGCAGAGCGGTTTGGGATACCATTGGCACCTGACAAAACGGAGGGACCTCGCACGGTTATCACGTTTTTGAGTATTGTCCTGGATTCGGAGGCCATGGAGTGCCGCCTACAATTGGACAAATTGTAGTCGCTCAAGACTGAGCTGAAGGTCATGATGGGGGTAAGGAAAGTGCAGCTTAGGGTTTTACAGTCGCTACTGGGAAAGCTCAATTTTGCGTGCCGCATTCTGCCAATGGGCAGGGTGTTTTGCAGACGGCTGTCGGCTAGCACGGCTGGGGTACGGTCCCCCACGCACTTTGTGAGTTTGGGCAGAGAACACAAGGCGGACTTTGCGGGTTTGGCATAACATTCTTAGAGTCTTTCAATGGGAGAGCGTTATGGATGTCGGGCCCTATTAGCAATTTTGATTTAGAACTATACACAGATGCGGCTGGGGGGGCAGGTTTTGGGGCTTACTTTCAGGGCAGGTGGAGTGCGGGCCCATGGCCGTAGTCCTGGATGGACGCTGGTTTCACCAAGAATTTGGTTCTGTTGGAACTGTTCCCGGTGGTGCTGGCGGTGGAGTTGTGGGGGGCGTGTTTCAGGGATCTGAAAGTGCGTTTTCATGGGGACAACCTGGGGGTAGTACAAGTCATCAACAAAGTGTCGGCATCTTCCCCCCCGGTGGTGCGTCTTCTGCGCCATCTGGTGTTGAGATGTTTGCAGCTCAATGTGTTTGTGTATGCGGTGCACCTTCCGGGGGTGGACAATGTTATAGCTGATGCGCTGTCTCGCTTTCAGTGGGAAAGGTTCCGAGAGTTGGCACCGGGGGCGGAGCAACGTGGGGTCCCTTGTCCAGGCTGGCTGTGGAAGATTCCGTTGGAATAGTGTCAGGTTGGATCAAAAAATCGGTGAGTACGGGCACATGGGGGGCGTATGAGAAGGTGTGGTTGGAATGGAAAGAGATGGTTCGGGAAGCAGGAGCGGATCCTGTGGGTCCCAATGTCAGGTTATTGGTGCTGTATTTCCTGGCTAGAAACATGGAGGCCCGTGTGTCCAGGTCCAGTTTGGGTAGGAA
Organism: Rana muscosa; assembly: GCA_029206835.1. Classification (NCBI taxonomy): domain Eukaryota; kingdom Metazoa; phylum Chordata; class Amphibia; order Anura; family Ranidae; genus Rana; species Rana muscosa. The sequence continues at coordinate 288,099,454 of CM055118.1, forward strand.
GATGGCAGGCTTGGCCTTTTTGTTCAAATGGCAAGGTTGCTCCGATTTTACAAAAGATTTTTGGGTGCGGCAGGCACTTAAGGGTTATGGGCGGGTGGGGCAGAAGCCGGATGGCAGGTGACCGGTTTCGTTTGCTCTCTTGGTCAAGATCATGGGGCAGTTACAGGGCTTATGTTCATCCCCATACGAAGTTTTGTTGTTCACGGTGGCATTCTCACTGGCATTCTTTGGAGCATTCAGAATAGGTGAGTTGGTCAGCCCGTCAAAAGCAGTACACGGGGGGTTGCTTGATAGCGAGGTGGGCTGGACGGAGCAAGGGGTATCGCTGGTACTGAGGAGGTCTAAGACAGACCAGATGGGCAGAGGTAAGTTGGTCCAGGTTTTTCCGGTCCCAGGTTCCCTGTTGTGCCCGGTAAGGGCTGTAAAAGGGTACTTGGAGGTGCGACCGTCGGGGGTGGGTTCCTTTTTGGTACACGAGGACGGAATCCCACTTTCAAGGTATCAGTTCATTGCGGTGTTCAGGAAGTCCCTTCGGGCTTTGAGACTCAAGGAAAATGAATTTTCCTCGCACTCTTTTAGGATCGGGGCAGCTACGGAGGCGGCCAGATGTGGGATGGATGAGGAGGCGGTTAAGAAGATAGGCCGGTGGGAATCCAGGAGGTTCCGGTTATACGTACGCCCACAGCTACTGGTGGGACTGGAATAATGTGGGGGTACAAGTAATGGGGCGTTGTTTATGTTTTGGTTTGGGTTTCTGTTCGGATTGCTGGGAATATATAAGGGTGATGGGAGATTCTCATGGGGAATGTCTTCTTGCAATTACAGGTCAAATGCAGGCGTTGGTCTGGATACTGGGCCATTCGTTTGTTTTCTGGGGGGCTAAGAGAGCCGATGTTCGTCATGAGGGTCGGCAGCTGGGGTTCCCAAGACCGGAGGCGTGTGTCCGCTGGCTGGGAATTCCAGGAATGTTGTGGAGTAAGATGGTTCCGGAGGTGCACCGTTTTGCGCGTTTGGACAGGCCACCTGACGTTCTGATACTGCACGTAGGTGGCAATGACTTGGGTTTCAGGTCCATGCTAGAAGTGACTCGGGATATGAAGTCTGATTTCCTGAGGCTGAGAATGTCATTCCCGGACATGATTATCGTCTGGTCAGACATGGTGGCACGGGTAGAGTGGAGGGGGGCTAGGTCCGTGGCTGGAATCCACAGGGCCCGGAGGAAAATTAACCGAGACATGGGCAAGTTTGTGGTATGGAATGGTGGGTTGGTGGTCCGACATTTCGAATTGGAGGTGGATACATGGCGGTATCTACGAAGGGATGGGGTCCATCTGAACAATGTGGGGACTGATTTATGGTCTTTGGGTTTGCAGGATGGGATTCAACGAGCCCTTAAGGTTTGGAGGGGCACCAAAGGGTTAAGGTGTTTTCCCTTCGGTGCGGTGGCGGGTGTTTGGTCTTTGCGGGAGAAGGAAGTACCTCGAATAAGCAAGTGGTCAGGAACCATCGGTGGTATGGGTTCTGAGGATGGTTTCCAGCTAACAGGAGTTTAGCTGGATGAGTTGGATAATGGGGGCACTGCGGTCAGTGGTCGTCTCTGAGTAGCTGATCGGCTTGAGGCCTATGACCATTGGTAAGGTACTGCAGTGTCCGGGGATAATAAGAATTTAATATGATGAGTAGGGATGAGCTTCGTGTTCGAGTCGAACATACGTTCGACTCGAACATCGGCTGTTCGATCGTTCGACGAAGATCGAACGATTTGGGCCGTTCGCGCCAAATTCGAGTGACGCGAACGGCCCACAATGCACTACGCCATCGCAGTGTCATCCAGGCGCTGTGATTGGCCAAGCATGCACTGTGACCCCGCATGCTTGGCCAATCACAGCGCCGGCAGCGAGGAGAGCAATGATTGGCCACAGGCAGGATGCCTGTGGCCAATTATTGCTGAGGGTGTTTAGTACACGCCCCACACTATAAAAGGCCGCCAGCACGGCGGCCTAGTGTAGTGTGTTCCGGAGCAGGGATAGAGCAGCATAGGCAGGGACAGTGACTTTTATTTCTTTCTTGCTTAACCTGGATTCCTTTAGTTTAGGGAAAGAGAAGGATAGGTAGGGAGAGTGTCAGCGTGTTTTGTGCTTGTGCTATATTGTGCTTAAAAAAAACATTTTTTCTAGGGACAGAAAACTGTAGGTAGGGAGAGTGTCAGTTTCTTTCACTGTCAAAGTCCTTGTTTCCAGGGACCTGGAAGGACAGTGAGTGAATTCTCCTTGTGCTAAATTGTGCTTAAAAAAAACATTTTTTCTAGGGACAGAAAACTGTAGGTAGGGAGAGTGTGTCAGTTTCTTTCACTGTCAAAGTCCTTGTTTCCAGGGACCTGGAAGGACAGTGAGTGAATTCTCCTTGTGCTAAATTGTGCTTAAAAAAAACATTTTTTCTAGGGACAGAAAACTGTAGGTAGGGAGAGTGTGTCAGTTTCTTTCACTGTCAAAGTCCTTGTTTCCAGGGACCTGGAAGGACAGTGAGTGAATTCTCCTTGTGCTAAATTGTGCTTAAAAAAAACATTTTTTCTAGGGACAGAAAACTGTAGGTAGGGAGAGTGTGTCAGTTTCTTTCACTGTCAAAGTCCTTGTTTCCAGGGACCTGGAAGGACAGTGAGTGAATTCTCCTTGTGCTAAATTGTGCTTAAAAAAAACATTTTTTCTAGGGACAGAAAACTGTAGGTAGGGAGAGTGTGTCAGTTTCTTTCACTGTCAAAGTCCTTGTTTCCAGGGACCTGGAAGGACAGTGAGTGAATTCTCCTTGTGCTAAATTGTGCTTAAAAAAAACATTTTTTCTAGGGACAGAAAACTGTAGGTAGGGAGAGTGTGTCAGTTTCTTTCACTGTCAAAGTCCTTGTTTCCAGGGACCTGGAAGGACAGTGAGTGAATTCTCCTTGTGCTAAATTGTGCTTAAAAAAAACATTTTTTCTAGGGACAGAAAACTGTAGGTAGGGAGAGTGTGTCAGTTTCTTTCACTGTCAAAGTCCTTGTTTCCAGGGACCTGGAAGGACAGTGAGTGAATTCTCCTTGTGCTAAATTGTGCTTAAAAAAAACATTTTTTCTAGGGACAGAAAACTGTAGGTAGGGAGAGTGTGTCAGTTTCTTTCACTGTCAAAGTCCTTGTTTCCAGGGACCTGGAAGGACAGTGAGTGAATTCTCCTTGTGCTAAATTGTGCTTAAAAAAAACATTTTTTCTAGGGACAGAAAACTGTAGGTAGGGAGAGTGTGTCAGTTTCTTTCACTGTCAAAGTCCTTGTTTCCAGGGACCTGGAAGGACAGTGAGTGAATTCTCCTTGTGCTAAATTGTGCTTAAAAAAAACATTTTTTCTAGGGACAGAAAACTGTAGGTAGGGAGAGTGTGTCAGTTTCTTTCACTGTCAAAGTCCTTGTTTCCAGGGACCTGGAAGGACAGTGAGTGAATTCTCCTTGTGCTAAATTGTGCTTAAAAAAAACATTTTTTCTAGGGACAGAAAACTGTAGGTAGGGAGAGTGTGTCAGTTTCTTTCACTGTCAAAGTCCTTGTTTCCAGGGACCTGGAAGGACAGTGAGTGAATTCTCCTTGTGCTAAATTGTGCTTAAAAAAAACATTTTTTCTAGGGACAGAAAACTGTAGGTAGGGAGAGTGTGTCAGTTTCTTTCACTGTCAAAGTCCTTGTTTCCAGGGACCTGGAAGGACAGTGAGTGAATTCTCCTTGTGCTAAATTGTGCTTAAAAAAAACATTTTTTCTAGGGACAGAAAACTGTAGGTAGGGAGAGTGTGTCAGTTTCTTTCACTGTCAAAGTCCTTGTTTCCAGGGACCTGGAAGGACAGTGAGTGAATTCTCCTTGTGCTAAATTGTGCTTAAAAAAAACATTTTTTCTAGGGACAGAAAACTGTAGGTAGGGAGAGTGTGTCAGTTTCTTTCACTGTCAAAGTCCTTGTTTCCAGGGACCTGGAAGGACAGTGAGTGAATTCTCCTTGTGCTAAATTGTGCTTAAAAAAAACATTTTTTCTAGGGACAGAAAACTGTAGGTAGGGAGAGTGTGTCAGTTTCTTTCACTGTCAAAGTCCTTGTTTCCAGGGACCTGGAAGGACAGTGAGTGAATTCTCCTTGTGCTAAATTGTGCTTAAAAAAAACATTTTTTCTAGGGACAGAAAACTGTAGGTAGGGAGAGTGTGTCAGTTTCTTTCACTGTCAAAGTCCTTGTTTCCAGGGACCTGGAAGGACAGTGAGTGAATTCTCCTTGTGCTAAATTGTGCTTAAAAAAACATTTTTTCTAGGGACAGAAAACTGTAGGTAGGGAGAGTGTGTCAGTTTCTTTCACTGTCAAAGTCCTTGTTTCCAGGGACCTGGAAGGACAGTGAGTGAATTCTCCTTGTGCTAAATTGTGCTTAAAAAAAACATTTTTTCTAGGGACAGAAAACTGTAGGTAGGGAGAGTGTGTCAGTTTCTTTCACTGTCAAAGTCCTTGTTTCCAGGGACCTGGAAGGACAGTGAGTGAATTCTCCTTGTGCTAAATTGTGCTTAAAAAAAACATTTTTTCTAGGGACAGAAAACTGTAGGTAGGGAGAGTGTGTCAGTTTCTTTCACTGTCAAAGTCCTTGTTTCCAGGGACCTGGAAGGACAGTGAGTGAATTCTCCTTGTGCTAAATTGTGCTTAAAAAAAACATTTTTTCTAGGGACAGAAAACTGTAGGTAGGGAGAGTGTGTCAGTTTCTTTCACTGTCAAAGTCCTTGTTTCCAGGGACCTGGAAGGACAGTGAGTGAATTCTCCTTGTGCTAAATTGTGCTTAAAAAAAACATTTTTTCTAGGGACAGAAAACTGTAGGTAGGGAGAGTGTGTCAGTTTCTTTCACTGTCAAAGTCCTTGTTTCCAGGGACCTGGAAGGACAGTGAGTGAATTCTCCTTGTGCTAAATTGTGCTTAAAAAAAACATTTTTTCTAGGGACAGAAAACTGTAGGTAGGGAGAGTGTGTCAGTTTCTTTCACTGTCAAAGTCCTTGTTTCAAGGGACAGAGAAGGACACCTGAAGGTAGCCCTTATTGCTTTTTTCCCATCTCCCTGCAGGCCATCTATTAGAATGTCTGGAAGGCAAACAAGGAGAGGCAGACAGTCAGGAGGCAATAAAAGAGGGCAAGCAGGCTCTGTGTCTGGGGGCAACAGTGCTGGTCGTGGACGCGGTGCATTGTCATCAGCACATGGCCATGGCACACGCTTGTCCTTCTTTTCGGCAGCTGGACATGTTGAGCCACATCATGCCGAAGACTTGGTAGAGTGGATGACCAAGCCCTCCTCCTCCTCCTCATCCTCTCTCACCCAGGCTCAGGGTACTGGAAAAGCAGCTGCCAAAGCGTCCTCTTCCCTGGTATCAATGTCAGACTCATCATCAGTCACTCCTTCCCTAGACCCACCATGTCCTCCTCCTGAGGAGTCCCCCGAACTGTTTCAGCACAGTGTTGGGTACATGCTCCAGGAGGATGCCCAGCGTTTCGAAGGGTCTGATGATGAAACCCAGCTAGAGGAAGGCAGTAGCGTGAGAGCAGACAGAGGGGATGCTCAAGAAGGACACCAATCTGGCAGTCATGTTCCAGCAGCTGCAGCATACTGCCAGATTGGCTCCAGTGATGAGGAGGGAGGTGATGATGAGGTCACTGACTCCACGTGGGTGCCTAATAGGAGAGAGGAGGAGGAGGAGGATGAGGAGGAGGCACATCTCCAACGAGGCAGGATGCCCTTTGGTGGCCAGCGTAAGGGCAGTACACCGACGGAATCACACCGCAGAGCTCCGCCTGTGCAGGGCGCTGCCTCTGCCCGTCATTCAAAAAGTTCTTTGGTGTGGGCCTTTTTTGAGGCTAGTGCATCAGATCGCACAGCTGCTGTTTGCAACATATGTCTCAAGCGTATATCGCGTGGCCAAAACATCAGCCGCTTGGGTACCACATGCCTGACCAGACATATGTTGACCTGCCATGCAGCTCGTTGGCAAGCCTACCTCAAAGACCCACACCAAAGAACAAAGCGGACCTCTCCTTGCACCGCATCAGCTGGGATCTCCAACCCCACTATAACTTCAGTCCTCTCTGAAACATGCACTGAGAGGAATGAAGGTGTAGAATTAGGTGTGTCACAGCCAAGTACTTGCGGCCACTCTGCTAGCAGTACACCGACGTCCGATTCTAGCAGGCAAATTTCCCTGCCCCAGCTGCTGGACCGTCGAAAGAAGTTCACTCCCAGCCATCCACATGCCCAGCGGTTGAATGCTAGCTTGGCTAAATTGCTAGCGCTTCAACTGCTGCCTTTTCAGTTGGTAGACTCGGCCCCCTTCCGTGAGTTTGTGCAATGTGCGGTTCCTCAGTGGCAGGTTCCCAAACGCCACTTTTTCTCACGGAAGGCTATTCCGGCTCTCTACCGGCATGTGGAAGGCAATGTCTTGGCCTCGCTGGACAGGGCGGTCAGCGGTAAGGTGCATATTACCGCTGACTCATGGTCCAGCAGGCATGGACAGGGACGTTACCTTTCTTTCACGGCCCATTGGGTCACTCTTTTGGCAGCTGGGAAGGATGCAGGACAAGGTGCAGTAGTGTTGGAGGTTGTCCCACCGCCACGCCTCCAAAATGCTACTACTGGTTGTGACACACCTCTCTCCTTCACCCCCTCCTCTTCTTCTTCCTCCATGGCCTCTTCCTGTGGTTTGTCCTATGAACCAGCGGTGCTCCGTAGCCGTTCACGGGGCTACGCAAGTACGCAGGCAAAAAGATGCCATGCCGTGCTTGCGCTGGTGTGTTTGGGGGACAGAAGCCACACTGGGGCAGAGGTCCTGTCTGCTCTGCAGGGCCAGGCCGAGAGGTGGTTGACGCCACGCCAGCTTAAGCCAGGAATGGTGGTTTGCGACAATGGCACCAACCTCCTCTCCGCCCTCCGACAGGGACAACTGACCCATGTGCCCTGTGTGGCTCACGTCCTTAACCTGGTGGTGCAGCGGTTCTTGGGCAGGTACCCGGGCTTACAGGATGTCCTGAGGCAGGCCAGGAAAGTCTGTGTGCATTTCCGCAGATCTTATAATGCCAGTGCTCGCCTGGCTGAGCTGCAAAAGGAGTTGAACCTGCCCAAGAACCGCCTTATATGTGACATGCCCACCAGGTGGAACTCAACGTTGGCCATGCTGCAGCGGCTGCACACGCAGCAGAGGGCCATCAATGAGTACCTGTGCGACTACGGCACCAGGACAGGGTCAGGGGAGCTTGGTTTTTTTTCTCCACGCCAGTGGGGCATGATCAGGGATGCATGCACTGTCCTGGCACCATTTGAGGAGGCCACGAGGATGGTGAGCAGTGACAGTGCATGCATCAGTGACACTGTACCTCTTGTCCACCTGTTGGAGCACACGCTGCGTGGAATAATGGACAGGGCACTTGAGGCAGAACAGAGGCAGGAAGAGGAGGACTTCCTTGCCTCTCAAGGCCCCCTTTACCCAGACAGTGTTCCTTCTGTCCCACCCATCGCACAGGAAGAGGAGGAGGAGGAGGAGGAGGAGGAGGAGGATTGTGTCAGCATGGAGGTGGAGGCTGGCACTCAGCATCATCAGCAGCAGTCTTTTAGGGATGATTTACAGTCCCAAGAAACCAGTGGACTTGTACGTGGCTGGGAGGAGGTGGCTGCGGATCATGTCGTCCTTAGTGACCCAGAGGACTCCGGAGCGAATGCCTCAGCAAACCTACGCTGCATGGCCTCCCTGATCCTGCAAAGTCTGCGGAAGGATCCTCGTATTCTTCGGATCAAGGAGAGGGACCATTACTGGCTGGCCACTCTCCTTGATCCACGGTACAAGGGTAAGGTTGCGGACCTTATGTTACCGTCGCAGAGGGAGCAGAGGATGAGACAACTCCGGGAGGCCTTGCAGAAAGGTCTGTGCAACGCGTTCCCAGAGACTGGGAGGTTACAAACTCCTGGTCCTGGACAACGAGTTGCTGAGGCTTCGGCCAGTCAAAGAAGGAGCGGTGGGGAAGGTGGCCGTCTGACCGATGCGTTCAGACAATTCTTTAGTCCGCAGCCCCAAAGTATGATCGGTTCCAGCAACCATCGCCAGCGTCTGATAAACATGGTGCAGGAATATCTAGGGGCAAGGTCAGACTTGGACACCTTCCCCACCGAAAATCCTCTGGCTTACTGGGTCTTGAGGATGGATCACTGGCCAGAGCTTGCACAGTATGCAATTGAGCTACTGGCCTGTCCTGCATCCAGCGTTCTTTCAGAACGCACATTCAGTGCTGCTGGAGGATTTGTCACGGATCACAGGGTGCGCCTGTCCACCGACTCGGTTGATCGACTGACTTTCATCAAGATGAACCAGTCTTGGATCACCACCAGCTACCACACACCTGATGCTGATATAACAGACTAATTGATTTTAACATGTCACATCCCTTCAAGACTGATGCTGATGCTGAGTGCCTGTGCTGTTATGTTGACTGGCTATCCTCCTCCTCCGAGTCCTCAATGATACGATTGATGATGATAGCTTGGAAGATCATTTTTGTTTATGGGTGCCGCCACCAGTGGCTAAGGCCCAATTTTTCAGCCCCTGTTTTACAGGGGCGTGTAATTACAATTTTTTTAGCAATAATTTGCCATAGGGCTCATTGCTGTGCTCCAAGTACAGTATCTGTGAGGGGTTGGAGTGTTGTGGCACCAGTGCCTAAGGCCCAATTTTTCAGCCCCTGTTTAACAGGGGCGTGTCATTACAATTTTTGAAGCAATACTTTGCAACAGGGCTCATTGCTGTGCTCCAAGTACAGTATCTGTGAGGGGTTGTAGTGTTGTGCCACCAGTGCCTAAGGCCCAATTTTTCAGCCCCTGTTCAACAGGGGCATGCAATTACAATTCTTGATCTAATAATTCACAGCAGGGTCCATTGCTGCACCCACCAAGAGTAACTCTGAGGGCTTACAGTCTTGTGGCAACGCCACCACCACCACCACCACGAAAGGCCCAATTTTTCAGCCCCTGTTCAAAAGGGGCATGTAATTACAATTCTTGATCTAATAATTCACAGCAGGGCCCATTGCTGCACCCACCAAGAGTAACTGTCAGGGCTTACAGTGTTGTGGCACCAGCACCACCATCAAAGCCCCAATTTTTACTACCACTGTTCAACAATTATATGTAATTAAAATTCCTGATATAATAGTTGACAGCAGGGCGTTCCAGCACCAACCAAGAGTAACTGAGTGCTTACAGTGTTGTGCCAACACCAACAACTAAGGGGCCTATTTCTGCAGAGTATATACGGCAGGTCCCTACTTTCAAACATCCAACTTACAAACGACTCCTACTTGCAAACGAAAGAAGACAACAGGAAGTGAGAGGAAATCTACCCCTAGAAAGGAAAATTCTCTCCTGTAAGAATAAATATGGGAGAAAGGGGTCTCATCTGTACTGATGCTTTATCAGCAATCCTTGTTTCAAGAAAAACACCACATTTCAAAAACAGTTGTCATTGGGACGGAAAGTGAGGTGAAATGTTCTGAACAGGGGCACAGACAGCAAAACAAATGTTACAGGGGTGATAACCCTTACCTATGTTTCCCAAAAAGTTTAAAAATAGATTTTTGGGCTGGAGCTACACTTCAACAATGTACCTGTTCAAAATTACAAACAGATTCTACATAAGAACAAACCTACAGTCCCTGTCTTGTATGCACCGCCTGTATACGGCTGTTCAGAGTATATAGGGCCTTTTTTATTTTATGTGCGGGGTTCCCCTTAATATCCATACAAGACCCAAAGGGGCTGGTAATGGGCTGGGGTAGGGGGGGGTCATGGGGTAGCTATGCCATTTTTCTTAAAGAATTTCATCCATATTACCGGGACCAGACATTACATTAAAGCCGCAAGCAGTTTTAAATGGCTTTTTTTTCCTTTAGAAGTGTCATTTTGTGCAGGGACAGTTCTAAACACGGGAAACACGTGGCACTTCACAGGCATACTTTAGACACCCCCCAGGTACGATATTTAAAGGAATATTTGACTTTTTTTTTTTCACTTTATGCATCATTAAAATGACTGCTCCCGAAAAACGACCGTTTTTAAAACTTCTTTTTGCATTGATACATGTCCCCTGGTGCAGAACCTGGGTTCCCAAACCCTATTTATGACAATAACATGCATAATAGTTGTTATAATTAGCACTTTAGAATTCGAACGTTCGCATCCATTGTATTTAATAGGGTTCTAATGTTCGTTCGAACTTTCGGTCCGTTCGCGGGTTCTGGTGCGAACCGAACCCGGGGGTGTTCGGCTCATCACTAATGATGAGGAATATCGGGTTAATATGATTATGGCGAATTTGAGGTTCCTGCAAAGACCAACACTAGGGGGCAATATTTCTGTTATGTTTCTGGGTTTATGTGTTTTGATGGTTAAAGTTTTTGATAACTGATGGAACAGTTAAAAAAATAAAGGAGGCTGCTACGGCCATGTTTTACTCCAAAACAGCAATGTGTAGTCTCTTTGATTAAGATAAGTAAGGTATGGGGGTAGAATGTGGTGGGCAGTACTGGAATACATCGGTTTTACAATAGTCAAGAAAAGCCCGGAGCAAAAAGACAGAATGCCATAGGCGGAGGGCTGGGCATGACTGAGTGAACAGAGTATGTAATAAGAGAAGATTTAACTATTGGCTAATGGAAATATAGAGGGGAGGGGTGAAGGCTAGATAAAAGGAAGACCCCGCCCCTCTGAGTTAACACAGCGCAGGGGAAAGTTTCCCACCCACCCTCCCTTATAAGCAATGTAGGAAGGAGGAATTTTAATGTGGTCACAGTATGGTTTTCTGTTGTCAATTTTTCTTTTCAGGTGGACGGATTGTCGTAGCAGTGGCGGGTGTTTGGTCTTTGCGGGAGAAGGAAGTACCTCGAATAAGCAAGTGGTCAGGAACCATCGGTGGTATGGGTTCTGAGGATGGTTTCCAGCTAACAGGAGTTTAGCTGGATGAGTTGGATAATGGGGGCACTGCGGTCAGTGGTCGTCTCTGAGTAGCTGATCGGCTTGAGGCCTATGACCATTGGTAAGGTACCGCAGTGTCCCGGGATAATAAGAATTTAATATGATGAGGAATATCGGGTTAATATGATTATGGCAAATTTGAGGTTCCTGCAAAGACCAACACTAGGGGGCAATATTTCTGTTATGTTTCTGGGTTTATGTGTTTTGATGGTTAAAGTTTTTGATAACTGATGGAACAGTTAAAAAAATAAAGGAGGCTGCTACGGCCATGTTTTACTCCAAAACAGCAATGTGTGGTCTCTTTGATTAAGATAAGTAAGGTATGGGGGTAGAATGTGGTGGGCAGTACTGGAATACATCGGTTTTACAATAGTCATGGAGGTGGGGAGGAGGTAGGGGAGGGATGACAGTGTGGCCCACGACAGAGGGGTTCTGCCTGGTACAATAACAAAGCGGGACATGGGTCGGATTTTCGGGACTGTCGGCAACTATGACATACCACAGAATTCCAGAAGAGCACATCCTATAAGGAGGCTATAGCTAGTTTACACTGTGAATGTCCCTGCAGATATTTGGCTGTTAGTTGGAGATTGTTCCAGGAAGCAGTCCCCACCGGTAAGTCTTTGATCACGCCAAATCTTCACTAAACTTCACTTGAAGTATCAAAATTTCAAAACCGCACGTGAGTGCGACTTCAGGTGTAACTTGGCTGACATCTGTGCAATTTCATGCACAAATGTCTATGCAAGTCACACCTGAAATCGGCAAAAATAGTGCAGGAACTTATTTTTCAAATCGGTGCGGCACTGCAAAGTCGGCGTCGCACTGATTTGAACAGTTCCATTGTGGACAATAGGGTGCGACTTGTAATGAGATTAGGACCTGTCAAATTGCATGACAACTTGCACCGGTATTGTTCTCTTCCCAACAGGTACCTCTCCAGTGGCGGCTGGTGCTCAAAATTTTTGGAGGGGCGCAAACAAACAAAAAAAAAAAAAACATCAATTGCAGCCTCATTGTGCCCATCAAGCGCAGCTACTGTGCCCATTAATTGTCGCCACTGTGCCATCAAACGCAGCCACTGTGCCCATCAATTGTCGCCACTGTGCCATCAATTGTCACCACTGTGCCATCAATTGCTGCCACTGTGCCATCAAATACAGCCACTGTGCCCATCAATTGTCACCACTGTGCCATCAATTGTCACCACTGTGCCATCAAACGCAGCCACTGTGCCCATCAATTTTCACAACTGTGCCATCAAACGCAGCCACTGTGCCCAATTGTCACCACTGTGCCATCAATTGTCGCCACTGTGCCATCAAACGCAGCCACTGTGCCATCAATTGTTGCCACTGTGCCATCAAATGCAGCCACTGTGCCCATTAATTGTCGCCACTGTGCCATCAAACGCAGCCACTGTGCCCATCAATTGACGCCACTGTGCCATCAAACACAGCCAACGCAGCCACTGTGCCATCAATTGTCACCACTGTGCCATGCCATCAATTGTCGCCACTGTGCCATAAATTGTCACCAGTGTGCCCATCAATTGCCGCCAGTTTTCCCCCTCAAAAACCGCCAGTTTGCCCCCCCTGCCTGGCACTTACCTTTCTCGGGTCAGCTATCCTCCTCCATGCTCCCTCAATGTCTTCTCCCGCCCTCGATGTTGCTTCAGCCAATCAGGTGACCGGTAACCAGACCCGGTGAACCTGATTGGCTGAGACGCGTGTCAGTGTTAACGAGGGATCGCACACCCTGTGCGCCCTCTGGTTAACCATTTGGAAGCCGATTAGAGCCCACAGGCTGTAATCAGGAAGCATATCAGAGCCGCTGGCTCTGATAGGCACTTCCAAAACACACCCACCGCCGGCCACCGCTCTAATTCAGATGGTCGGCGCTCGCCAGGGGGGCGGACACCTAAAGAGTGGGCGGCAGCGGCGCGGGCGACAATACATAGATTCATGCAATGCATGAATCTATGTATTTTTGATTGATGGGTTCAGGGGAGAGAGGGGGCGGCGCTCCTGCGCCCACTATGGACGCACCGTCACTGTACCTCTCCCTAATGTCGCTCCTATTTTCTCAATATTTAGCAGGGCTCTGTCCCTATCTTATGCCCACACTTCGGACACATCAAATGACACAGAATTCTATTATTTATCGAATTCTCAGTCAAGATGGCTTCCCTAATCTCACTGGATTTCAGTACCGAATAGGACTGCAGTCCTCTCCAAGATGGCTGCCTGGAGCCCTTAGCAGGAGACAACTAGTCTTCAATAGGCTCTTACTGAAGAAATATTATAGTGCCACATTTAGGTTGGAGGATATTCTGCACCCTCCATCTGCCTACACATCTATGTCCAGCTTTAAAGCGGAGGTCCCACGAAAAAATATATATTAAAAGCCAGCAGCTACAAATACTGCAGCTGCTGACTTTTAATAAATGGACACTTACCTGTCCTGAAGTCCAGCGATGTCGGCAGCCGAAGGCGAACAATCACTCGTCTCTCGGCTTCCCCCACCGCCATCCTCGGTGAGGGAATCAGGAAGTGAAGCGAGTAGCTTGGCGCGTTCCCAGTGGTCCCCGCTGTCTCCTGGGACCAGTGTGTTACCCAGAAGGCAGTGGGGGGGGGGGCGGGAAGTGGAATGACTCCCGCGGGAGTTTCTCCCCGGAAGTGGGTGCAAATACCTGTATTATACAGGTATCTGCACCCCCCTCCCCCCTGAAAGGTGCCAAATGTGACACCGGAGGGTTCCGAAAAGCAGAAGTTCCATTTTTGGGTGGAGCTCCGCTTTAAGGGCACACCTGTGGCGATAAAGTTAATGTGCAAAATTCTTTAGAGCATGCAGTAAAAAAAATCATTGTGACCATATTAAGAATACAATTCAAAGAAACCCAAGCAAGTCAAAAGAAAATACTTTTAAACAATAAATAAATCCAAACGGCTTTGCATGTGGCAAGTTTGGATGGGTATTTATCGCAGAAATGCCACGTACACACGATCGAAATTTCCGACAACAAATGTTCGATGTGAGCTTTTGGTTGGATATTCCGACCGTGTGTAGGCTCCATCGGACATTTGCTTTCGGAATTTCTGACAACAAATGTTTGAAAGCAGGTTCTCAATTTTTCCGACAACAAAACTTTTGTTGTCGGAAATTCCGATCGCACAAAAATCCTACGCATGCTCGGAATCAATTCGACGCATGCTCAGAATCATTGAACTTAATTTTTCTCGGCTCGTCGTAGTGTTGTATGTCTCCGCGTTCTTAACGTTCGGAATTTCCGAGCAACATTTGTGTGACCGTGTGTAAGCAAGACAAGTTTGAGCGAAAATCCGGCGGAAAAAAACCCCACGGTTTTGTTGTTGGAAATTCCGATCGTCTGTACGCGGCATAAGAACATGATCTGAGGGAACCCCAAGGAGTTCAAATGTCATTATAGAGAAACTCTAACCCAAAACGACTCCTATCAACAATGGGCACACCTCAAGTAATGCTGCGTACACACAACCGTTTTTCAATGCCATTTTTAAAAATGGTCGTGAAAAAGGGTCGTGTGTAGGCTCCAGAGCATTTTTCTCGAAGAGAAAAATGCCCCAAAAATAATTACAACCTGCTCTATTTTTTCTCGTTGTTTTTCACGTCGTTCTTTTTAACGTCGTGAAAAACGGTCGTGTGTATGCTTTTACGAGGGGAAAAAAAACGCGTATTATCAGAATCAAGTATGAGACGGGAGCGCTCGTTCTGGTAAAACTAGCGTTCGTAATTGAGATAGCACATTCGTCACGCTTTAATAGACTGAAAAGCACGAAGACTGAAAAGCGCAAATCGTCTCTCACCAAATTTTTCTTAACACGAGATCAGCAAAAGCGTCCCAAAGCGTGGCGCCATTCGAATGGAACTTCCCCTTTATAGTGTCATTGTACGTGTTGTACGTCACCGCGCTTTGCTCGAGCGTTTTTTTTAATGAACGTGTGTATGCAAGGCAGGCTTGAGAGGAAACACGAAAAATCACGTGGGGAAAATGTCGTTTTTTTCCATAACGGTCGTGTGTATGTGGCATAAGTGTTGTCTGATCTTAGAAAAATAAAATAAAATTATTTCAGAAAACATAACAGGGATATATACGAAAATCAGGGTTAAAAGTCAAGTTTTCCTCCAGGATAGAGAACAGGCTACAGTAAACTTTCCTCGGACAACTGTGATAAAGGTCTTCTCTCTTTTAGTGGGCTTGCTGAGAGAGGTCACGCCTGGTACTTTGCTTGAGGCTCCAAACAATTGTGTTTTCCCTCTAGTGTCAGCCTTGGCTTTTGAAAGGCGTAACACGTTGAATGGAGATCTCATAAAAGAAGATGAGCATATATAACGGCAAAACAAAGACCGAAAGTTCCAGAGGGAACAGGGAAGGATAGTATTGGATAAGAGCAAGAGATATCAACAGAGGCGAGAGGAAGAGTAAAGCAATAAAGGCAGCTGTAAATAAAAAGAACAAAATAATATGAGAGGTGAAGGCGGAAAAGAACGGAGATGAGAAGAGGTGATTAGGGGAGAGAAGAGAGGAGATTGCAGAGGAGAGCAGACACCTGCAGACCTGGGGATGTGTAATGGAGTTTGATAGTGTATACAGCATTCATCATTCACAATGTATCCCTAGGCAGTTCCCGCTAGGAAATGTGGATGTATGAGGAACCCTAGGCTCTGATGTGATTTACATTTACAGAGAGAGGGAAAGGGAATGGAGGAGGAAGAAAAGGAGAATTAGAAGGGAAGATTTAAAGCTCAACTCCAGGCAGATATAAAGGAGTCAATGCAGCTATATAATCATTAGTACATCATTAAAGTGTAGGTTACCCTAAATATTTTCTTTCTATGGGTGTGTATTTTAAGAAAAAACATATGAGTTCATTTAGAGTGCCTTGAAAATATATTCATACCCCTTGAAATTTTCAAAATTTTGTCTTGTTACAACTAAAAACGTGCAGGGCCATCTTTAAGGCAGGGCAAAAGGGGCAGCTGCCCAGGGCCCCATTATTGTTGTGGGGCCCAAAGCAGCTGCCTTATACTTGCCAACTATCCCAGTTTAAATTCCCTCATCCCCTGAAGTTTAGTCCTGTGCTGTGTCCCAATATCTCAGTGTGAACTAATTTTACTAAGGCTGCTCAGCTCTGCCTATTGCAGGGGACAGGTGACTCACCCGCAGACCTCGAGTTTACATGTAAATAACCTGCATTGATATGTAAATAGCCGTGGACCGCGGCATTGATATGTAAATAGAGGCAGTATTTTAGCAACCAATCAGTAAGCTGTAATGATGTGCACTAACCTCTTGCAACCAATCATTGAGCAGTAAGGATATGCAATAACCTCAAGCAACCAATAAGTGAGCAGTATTGATGTACAGCAATCTCTAGCAACCAATTAACAAGCAGAAGTCATGTGCTGTAACCTCTAGCAAAAAAATGAGTGAGCCTTAATGTATGCTGTAACCTCTAGCAGCCAGTCAGTGAGCGGTAATGATACACTGTAACCTCTGGCAACCAATCGCAATCGTTGCCTGATCTGATTCAGTAAACTGATTTTGAGTCTGGCTGCTTTATATTGTATGTCTCAGAGCAGGTGGAGAGTGAGATTATATGGAAGAGGGGGCCCAAGAAAATGTTTGCCAAGGGTCCAATCAACATTAAAGATGGCCCTGAAAACATGTTATTGGGATTTTATGTGATCGACCAACACAAAGTGGCACATAATTGTGAAGTGGAATGAAAATGATAAATGGGTTTTCAATTTTTTTTACAAATAAATATGTGAAAAGTGTGGCGTACATTTGTAATTAGCCCTATTTACTCTGATACCCCTAACTAAAATCTAGTGGAACTAATTGCCTTCAGAAGTCACCTAATTAGTAAATAGAGTCCACATGTGTGTAATTTAATCTCAGTATAAATACAGCTGTTCTGTGAAGCCCTCAGAGGTTTGTTAGAGAACCTTAGTAAAGAAATAGCATCATGAAGGCCAAGGAACACACCAGACAGGTCAGGGATAAAGTTGTGGAGAAGTGTAACCTCCCTGGCGGTATGATTATGTCAGATTTTTGTGTCTCAAAGCAGTACAGTGTTTTGCATAGAAATTTGGCGTTTTATATTGTAGGCCTGTAATTCTTAGTAATAACTCACTTAAATCTGTCCAAACAAGAGTCTAGTAGACATCCTTGGTATGATAAAGTTTGAAACATGAAATCATAAATTATAATATAATAAATAACTATAAATAATTATAACAAATAATAATATAATAATAATAAATTTCATTCAATAATGTAATCAATTCAAAAACACAAAAATTTACTCAGTTGCAGAATCGTCGCCGTCGTCACTTTCAGTGTCTGATAACAAATTTCCCCACAAATCGCTCAATTCTGGAAGTGATTCTTATTAACTATCGCTGTTTTCTAGCTGGGCTAAAACCGCTTTTGACGTAAAGGGACACTTTTTAGTTGCCGTGGACATTCTCAAGTTTCCAGGCAGAAAGAACAGTTTATATAATATAATATAAAACTGCAGGCAGGGCACTGGACAAAGCACTAGGGAAAAAGGGGAGGTGAAATGATTTGATACAGTAATGTAATCTACAGATTACAGTGTACTGTATGTGTTCTGTATTTTTCACTTTTTGAATTTGCCGCTGGGCTCAGCCCCCGTGCGTCGCGACGCTTGCAGGGAACGGAGCCCGGAACAGAGCATCTGGTGGATGATCCGGTGGAGTACACAGCGGGGGGACATCGCAGGATCCTGGGGACAAGGTAAGTACACTGTACCTGGATACTGCGATGCAATCCCGAGTGTGGCTCGGGGTAACCGCTTTTGATAGTGAAAATTTACCCCGAGCCACACTCAGGAATACCGCCAGGGAGGTTAAAGCAGGGTTAGGTTAAAAAAAAACAAGCTTTGAACATCTCATGGAGAACTGTTCAATCCATCATCCAAAAATGGAAAGAGTATGGCACAACTGCAAACCTACCAAGACATGACCGTCCACCTAAACTGACAGGCCGGGCAAGGAGAGCATTAATCAGAGAAGCAGCCATGGTAACTCTGGAGGAGCTGCAGAGAGCCACAGCTCAGGTGGGAGAATTTGTCCACAGGACAACTATTAGTCGTGATCTCCACAAATCTGCCCTTTATGGAAGAGTGGCAAGAAGAAAGCCATTGTTGAAAGAAAGCTATAAGAAGTCTTGTTTATAGTTTGCGAGATGCCATGGGGACACAGCAAACATGTGGAAGAAAATGCTCTGGTCAGATGAGACCAAAATTGAATTTTTTGGCCTGAAAGCAAAACCCTAATGCCGCGTACACACGATCATTATTCACAGCGGTTAAAAAAACGCCGTGAATAATGTCATTAAAAACGAGGGAACGGCTTGTTCCCCACACACGGTCGTTTTTCACGTCGTTTTTTCTCTTGTCGAGAAAAACGACCGTCTGTGGGCTCCGCGGCAGTGTTTCCCTATGGGAAACACTGCTGCGGAAAACATGTCGAAAAAACCGACGAGAAAAATTAGAACATGTTCTAATTTTTCTCGTCGTTTTTAATGCCGTTTTTCTCGTCGAAAAAAACGACAGAAAGCCCACAGACTATCGTTTTTCTTGTCGAATGGGAAAAATTTCGTTTTTCTCGACGAGAAAAACGGCCGTGTGTACGCGGCATAAGTGTAGCAGAAAACTAACATTGCACATCACCCTGAACACACCATCCCCACCGTGAAACATGGTGGTGGCAGCATTATGTTCTGGAGGTGCTGTTCTTCAGCATGGACAGCGAAGCTGGTCAGAGTTGATGGGAAGATGGATGAAGCCAAATACAGGGCAATCTTAGAAGAAAACCTGTTATGTCTTGTACACACGATCGGAATTTCCGATGGAAAAAGTCAGACGGACTTTTTCCATCGGAAATTACTACCATGTGTGTGCCCCATCAGAGAAATTGCGATTAATTCCATCGGAGTTTAAATATAGAACATGTTCTATTTTACTCTGATGGAATTCCGTCGGAATTCCAATGTGCTTTTGGCTGGGCAAAAGCCTGATCGTGTGTACGGGGCATACGAGTCTGCAAAAGACCTGAGACTGGGGCAGGGGTTCACCTTCCAGCAAGACAACGACCCTAAACATACAGCCAGAGCTACAATGGAATGGTTTAGATCAAAGCATATTCATGTGTTAGAATGGTCCAGTCAAAGTCCAGACCTAAATCCAATTGAGAATCTGTGGCAAGACTTGAAAATTTATGTTCTCAGAAGCTCTCCATCCAATCTGACAGAGCTTGAGCTAATTGGCGAAGAAGAGTGGGCAAACATTTCACTCTCTAGATGTGCAAAGCTGGTAGAGACATCCCCAAAAAGACTTGCAGCTGTAATTGTAGCCAAAGGTGGTTTTACAAAGTATTGACTCAGGGGGGCTGAATACAAATGCACGCCATATTTTTCACATATTTATTTGTATACAAAATATGAAAAACCATTTATCATTTTCCCTCCACTTCATAATTATGTGCCACATTGTGTTGGTCTATCACATAAAATCCCTATAAAATACATTTACATTTTTGGTTGTTAGGCCTCGTACACACGGCCGAGATTCTCGTCGAAAAAAACATGTCGTTTTTTTCGACGAGATTCTTGGACAAGAAAATTGTCCCGGCCGAGTGTACACACGCTCGATTCAAAGAACCCGCGGTTCTTTGAATGGAGCGTACGCGGTGACGTCATCGACTACGACGAGCATGCACTCGTCACATTCGATGCCATCGCCGCCATCTTGGTATACCCTACGTATGCCTAGGAAGCTACCGCGCATGCGTCTAATTCATTTCGAACATGCGCGGGCTTCCGGGAGGACAGGTAAGTGTACACACACTCACTTTTCTCGTCGAGAAACATGCCGACGAGAATCTCGACGAGAAAATAGAGAGCAGGTTCTCTATTTTCTCGTCGAGATACTTGTCGCTTTTCTTGACGAGAAACCATACACACGAACGAGTTTCTTGGCAAAAAATCTCTGCCAGCAAGTTTCTTGCTGTTTTTTGCCGAGAAACTCGTTCGCGTGTACGAGGCCTAACATGACAAAATGTGGAAAATTCCAAGGGGTATGAATACTTTTTCAAGGCACTGTACTAAAGGCAAATAGGTTGCTCCAGAGTTTAGTAAATGAGGTAAAGCTTCCTTTTGCAAAGAATACCTGATAACATTAAAAAATAAAAATAAATAAAAAAACAGCATTTTTGCTTGTACATGATTGGATGATGGAAGTCAGCAAAGCTTCTGCTCATTTACTAAGCTCTGGAGCAACTGCACTTTGCAAAGTCCACAGTATATTTGCCTTTAGTAAGTCAACCCCATAGTCTCTATCATTTTTATGTAAGTCTTCCATCTGAAGTACCTGGTTGATCCTACCAGTCACCTTTCTAATTTGTCCTTAACTGACCACACAAAGCGCTGAAGATGATCTGTGTTTGCATGGTCAGTTTTCATCCTTTGGCTGGCCTTTCAGATATACAGGGGGGCACACCCTAAAATGCATTTAAATTCAGGATGGTGCTGCTACCGTGTTACCCCGAAAATAAGCCCGGTTCTTATATTAATTTTGGCAACAAAAGACACAGTAGGGCTTATTTTCGGGGTAGGTCTTACCATGTAATGTGCTGTCTTTTCTCCCCCTCTCCCTCCCTGCCTGTCAGGAATCCCCAGTGTAAACTGAGTTAAAATGCTTGTAAAATCCTATAATCCACTCTATTACAGTAGTATATAATGTAAAATGTGTGCGTTTCTGTAATATAATTGTGCCAAATACCTTCGTTTATAGCGCTGCTCTGAGCTTCTGTGCCCCGCCGGAGCTCTCTTCCCTGCAATTATATTACAGAAACCCACACATTGTACATTATATACTACTGTAATAGAGTGGATTATAGGATTTTACAAGCATTTTAAAACTAGGGATAATTTTCGGGGTAGGGCTTATATTGCAGCCCTCCTGAAAAAAAACGCTAGGTCTTATTTTCAGGGGAAGTCTTATTTTCAGGGAAACACGGTATAAGACCAACAAACAGTACAAACTTTGTTGCAGTAAGTGGGCTTAGCACTACTGTATATGACCATATAGTGTGACCAAACCCCCGTATATATTTTTTTGAATATGTTCAGGTGTTTTTAACTAGCCTTGCAGGATAAATGTCATTCTTGAATTTGTGCGCTATAATCTGTTTTGTATTTATTCCGATATACAGCTACTAATGAGAGGACAATCCATGAGTAACTTCTATTCTTTCGCACCTTATCCAATTCCACAGATAATGTCACTCTCACCCCAAGGTGATAAAGACGCAATGGGGAGACCAGGGACAGCATAACGAAACAAAAATGTGACATTTACAGAATAACCAGAGAAAAATGAAATACTGTATATGGTAGCACTAGATTCTGCATCCCCAAGGGAAGTGAAACACATACTACAGTATATAACAGTATTTTAAAATTGTCTCTTTTCACAAATGTATTGCTTTAACTTCAATCTTGTTTTACTTCATTGTTTTACTTCAATCATTGCTAGTAATGACCAAAAAATTCATTTGAATTAAGTGAATTATCTGCAGATTTGAAGATTTGTTTCTGACCTCACTCTAAGGTGTCTCTGAAAACAAAATGCAAGCTGACCCTTGACAGTTGTGTCCACTGTGCAGTGATGGAATGGCTATAATGTTGTGATGTGGATCGGGTCTTGTGAAAAGCGTGGGTTGCGATATC
Organism: Rana muscosa; assembly: GCA_029206835.1. Taxonomy (NCBI): domain Eukaryota; kingdom Metazoa; phylum Chordata; class Amphibia; order Anura; family Ranidae; genus Rana; species Rana muscosa. The sequence continues at coordinate 288,121,281 of CM055118.1, forward strand.
CTGACAAGACATTAGACCAAGCCCAAATTTTTCCCCATCGAGCCCACCCTTTTTTTAAGCCAATTAGAGCCTCAGTCTATAATCATGTGCTTAAAAAAAAAAAACCATTGAAATCCATGCGTCCGGTGCCCTGCATGTAGATTAGGGGCTGGGCACATGTATTAGGGTGGCGGCGCCCCTGCGCCCATTATGGAGCGGCCGCCACTGTCTGGAAGGCAAGCAGTAAACGGTGGCTACATTCACACACATGTGGGGACATGGAGAATCAACATAGCCACCCTAGAACAGGAAAGAAACACCCAAGGAAAGACCTCCATTGCTGTTCAGCAGCTGCTGTCAATTTGTTACCCCATGTCATGGCCAGATCTAGGGGGGTGCTGGAGTAGGATTTGCCCCCCAGATTTCAGTTGCACCCCCCAAAGCCAACCTGTCCTCCACCCTGCTGACCCCTGTCTTCCACCCTGCTGACCCCAGTATACTTCCCTGCTGATCCCTGTTCTCTGCCTTTTTGACCCGTCCTATGTCCTACTGACCTCCTGTACACTGCCCTGCTGCCCCCTGTCCTTTGCCCTGCTCACACCCTGTACATTGCTCTACAAACTGCTGACCATATCCTCTGCCCTGCTGATCCCCTGTACACTGACTGCCCTGCTGACCTTCAATCCTCTGCCCCCTCATTCTTTTACTTCACCCCCACATCAGACAGGCTAGACCCGGCCCCGTGGAAAGTTTGATACCTGTTCTAAAATAGATCTATGAAGTCACTGTTTTCTCTGAGTGAAGCTTTATCCTGTTTTGAGCCCTGATGAAGGGAAAGTGGTTTTGCTGAAATATGTTGGATGTTTTTATATGACTTTTTTTTACCAGCAATTAAATTGTCTTGGACTCTACCCTCTGGCTATGCAAGTCTCTTAGGTCGTTCTGGAACAAAGTTTTCACCATAGCATCAGTGATTCAAGGGGAACCCATAGTCCCCAACCCTTCCTTAGCAATTCTCCACATCGGTATTGACAAACTCCCACCAAAGACTAGGGTAGTTCTTATACACCTCCTTATGGTGGCTAAACTTTCCATTACAAGGCTTTGGAAAACAGTAGACCCCCTCCCATTAGTGACACTGAGTATCCTTAACCACCAATGTGAAATGGAATGGCTTCTATTACCAAACTAACAACATCAAAATGTTATCAACAATGGTCTATATGGTTGTGTAATGCCAGGTGCAGCACGATCACGATTTAATTAAAACATAATATGAGATAGTATACTCCCTATGTGGATATATCTTCAGTCAAGTTTTACTGACTGGATATTTCTGTTTCTGTGTTTGTATTACCTCCCCCCCTTACCCCCCCCCCCCACCCCTCTTTCCCTCTTCCCCTCTCCCTGGTTAAGAGGTGACCTTATTAGCCTTCATGCTGTATTTTACAGTGTTATATACACTATATTGTCAAAAGTATTGGGCCTTTACACGCACATGAAATTTAATGGCATCCCAGTCTTAGTCTGTAGGGTTCAATATTGAGTTGGCCCACCCTTTGCAGCTGTAACAGCTTCAACTCTTCTGGGAAGGCTGTCCAACAGGTTTAGGAGTGTGTCTATGGGAATGTTTGATCATTCTTCCAGAAGTGCATTTGTGAGGTCAGACAGTAATGTGGACAAAAAGCCCGGGTTTGCAGTCCCCACTCTAATTCATCCCAAAGGTGTGCTATCGGGTTGAGGTCAGGCCAGTCAAGTTCCTCCACCCCAAACTCATTCATCTATGTCTTTATGGACCTTGCTTTGTGCACTGGTTCAAATCATTTGGTGGAGGGGGGATTATGGTGTGGGGTTGTTTTTTAGGGGTTGGGCTTGGCCCCTTAGTTCCAGTGAAGGGAACTCTTAAGGCATCAGCATACCAAGACAGTTTGGACAATTTAATGCTCCCAACTTTCTGGGAACAATTTCGGGATGGCCCCTTCCTGTTCCAACATAACTGCGCACTAGTGCACAAAGCAAGGTCCATAACCCGATAGAACACATTTGGGATGAATTAGAGCGGAGACTGCGAGCCAGGCCTTCTCGTCCAACATCAGTGCCTGACCTCACAAATGCGCTTCTGGAAGAATGGTCAAACATTCCCATTGACACACTCCTAAACCTTGTGAAAAGCCTTCTCAGAAGAGTTGAAGCTGTTATTGCTGCAAAGGGTGGGCCAACTCAATTTTGAACCCTACAAACTAAGAAAGGGTAGAGAAAAAAGAAGCGCCACCTAAGTGCAGTATTAAAAGATTCTTTTAATGACACAAATATCTATCACACTTACAGGAAAGGAAGCAAAGGATGGCTCATCTGTAAAAATCCTGTAGTCCTTGTCCCGGGTCCATGGCCTGCACAGATGTAGAAGATGCAGAGTCTGTTTTCCTCAGGCTTGTCCTGTGGCCATCAGGGTAAGGCCTGGTCCAGCGTGGAACGCATGTGACGTCACGGGAAGGGGGTCACACAGGAGAAGCAAGGGGCTGATTGCGCTACGTGCTCGGAGCCACTGCTCCTTCTATTGGCCTCCAGAAGGAGCAGTGGCTCCGAGCGCGTAGCCCAATCAGCCCCTTGCTTCTCCTGTGTGACCCTCTTCCCGTGATGTCACGTGCGTTCCACGCTGAACCAGGCCACATCCTGATGGCCACAGGACAAGCCTGAGGAAAAAATTCTCTGCATCTTCTACATCTGTGCAGTCCATATACCCGGGAAATGGACTACAGGATTTTTACAGATGAGCCTTCATTTTCTTCCTTTCCTGTAAGTGTGATTGATATGTGTGTCATTAAAAGAATCTTTTAATACTGCACTTAGGTGGCGCTTCTTTTTCTCTACCCTTTCTGGTTTACTACAGAGTCAGCACTCTGAGGACAGCAGCCGCCATCCACCAGCCATATTATCTTCTTTTTAACCCTTGAACTGCCTGTTACTATTATTATTTTAAACAGACTAATTTCTATATCCCCATTTACTTATGCACTTTGTGTTTGCGCTAACAGTTACCTTTTCCATTGTAACCCTACGGACTAAGACTGGGATGCCATGAAAGTTCATGTGCGTGTAAAGGCAGGTGTCCCAATACTTTTGGTAATATAGTGTATCTTAGAATATGTCTATTTTTCCTGTACATTGTGCTTTTTATTGTGCATCATGTCTGTACTCTTCAGACCTCTCTACTGTTGTTGATGTACTGTATTTGGTATACTTCAACAAAAAACTATTGACATAAAATTTATCTTGGACTCTTTTATCTGGTTTTTGTCTGGTGCTTCTTTCTGTATTTCTATGACTAGAGCGGGAAGTCAGAGAACAGCTGAAAAAAGCTTCAATATGAGAAATAAAATAAAGGAAGAGAAAGATAAAAGGTACATTATACTTATATTTGGACCTATTGGAGTTATTTTTATAACAAATGTGAGTTTAGTGTTACTTTAACTGCTGAAAGACCTGCCGCGGCAGTTATACTGCAGCAGGTTGGCTCTCCTGGGTGAATCGCCGCCATGGTACGTCCGACGCTGTAAGACCACTTGGGGTCACGCATGCACGCCCACGGTGCGACGCCCGAGCCGATGCATGTGGCTGGCGGCCGCGCTGTCTGCCGGCCACCTGCGATCACTTCTGAGAGAGGCAGAACGTGGATCTGTCAAGGTAAACAGACAGATCCCCGTTCTGTCAGGGGAGGATAGACAGATTGTCTGTTCTTAGTGATTAGGAACAGCGATCTGTATCCTCCTCCAGTCACTACACTGCCCCCACAGTTAGAAACACCTCCCTAGGGAACATCTAACCCCTTCATCGCCCCCTAGTGTTAACCCCTTCCCTGCCAGTGACATTTATACAGTAATCAGTGGCTATTTTTAGCTCTGATCACTGTATAAATTTCAACGGTCCCAAAAAAGTGTGAAAAGTCTCCGATCTGTCCACCACAATGTTGCAGTCCCGCTAAAAATCGCTGATCACCGCCATTACTAGTAAAATTAAAATAATAATAATACAAATGCCATAAATCTATCCCCTATTTTGTAGATGCTATAACTTTTGTGCAAACCAAGAGTTTTTTTTTTACCAAAAATATGTAGAAGAATATATATCGGCCTAAACTGATGAAGACATTTTTTTAATTTTTTTATGTTTTTTGGGGATATTTATTATAGCAAAAAGTAAAATAATATATATTTTTTTTCAAAATTGCCGCTCTTTTTTTGTTTATAGCGCACAAAAATAAAAAAAAGCAGAGGTGATCAAATACCACCAAAAGAAAGTGGGGAAAAAAAGGACATCAATTTTGTTTTGGTACAGTGTCGCACAATTGCGCAATGGTCAGTTAAAGCGACGCAGTGCCGTATCGCAAAAAATGGCCTGGTTTTTAGGGGGGAAAACCTTCCAGTCCTTAAGTGGTTAAGTTAACCAATAAAGAGTATCACTTGAACCCCAAACTTCCTGCGTTAATCGATGATTAACACTGTACAACACCCTACGAGTGTAACTTGACTTATTGCAGTTACCAATTTCCTTTAGAACATAAATAATAAACCAATGAATAAGAAACTAACAAGAGGCTTCCAGCACCGATTTAAGCAAAAAAGCATAATGTAAAAGCATAACATAGGTAGAAAGGTAAAAAAAAAACTTGTCAAGTTATATATTTTAGTGGCTAAAAACTAGAATAATAAAAAGATACAAGCATTCAAAGCTCCTTCTTCATGTATTATGACAGATAAAATCCTGAAAAAGGCAAAATATGAAGATATACTTTCTATATGTACAGATGGTAAACCAATAAAATGTAAAGGATAGTAAACGATGACATATAAATATACAACAATCTGACAAGGCAATACCTGAAGAGGAGCTCTAGAGCTTTGAAAGACATTTTTTATGATTATGTTTAGTTAGTCACTAAAAGTTTTCATTTTGATTTTTTTTTGCCTTCTCTACCTATGTGTTTATTTCTGGCTAACACGATACATCATATTTCTCTAACAGAGAATAGAACATTTCTTTTCATGGAGCCATTTTGTTGAATTCAAACCGCTGTGTTGTGATATGTTGGGGTATTGTGGTGCTATTCAGTCTGAATGGAACCTCAATGCACTTTTTTCAACATACGACAATGCAATTCCATGAGCTGCGTGCCTAAAAGTGGTGGAAGCTCCATTTTGTAGTGCATTTTGGTGCATTAGTCAGCCCATTCAAATGCACAGCACAAATGTTAATTGGCCCTTAAAGGATAACTAAAGGTTTGCTTTTTTTTTTTTAAACAAACATGTTATACAGGTCCTTCTCAAAAAATTAGCATATTGTGATAAAGTTCATTATTTTCTGTAATGTACTGATAAACATTAGACTTTCATATATTTTAGATTCATTACACACAACTGAAGTAGTTCAAGCCTTTTCTTGTTTTAATATTGATGATTTTGGCATACAGCTCATGAAAACCCAAAAATCCTATCTCAAAAAATTAGCATATCATGAAAAGGTTCTCTAAACGAGCTATTAACCTAATCATCTGAATCAACTAATTAACTCTAAACACCTGCAAAAGATTCCTGAGGCTTTTAAAAACTCCCAGCCTGGTTCATTACTCAAAACCGCAATCATGGGTAAGACTGCCGACCTGACTGCTGTCCAGAAGGCCATCATTGACACCCTCAAGCAAGAGGGTAAGACACAGAAAGAAATTTCTGAATGAATAGGCTGTTCCCAGAGTGCTGTATCAAGGCACCTCAGTGGGAAGTCTGTGGGAAGGAAAAAGTGTGGCAGAAAACGCTGCACAACGAGAAGAGGTGACCGGACCCTGAAGAAGATTGTGGAGAAGGACCGATTCCAGACCTTGGAGGACCTGCGGAAGCAGTGGACTGAGTCTGGAGTAGAAACATCCAGAGCCACCGTGAACAGGCGTGTGCAGGAAATGGGCTACAGGTGCCGCATTCCCCAGGTCAAGCCACTTTTGAACCAAAAACAGCGGCAGAAGCGCCTGACCTGGGCTACAGAGAAGCAGCACTGGACTGTTGCTCAGTGGTCCAAAGTACATTCGGAAATCAAGGTGCCAGAGTCTGGAGGAAGACTGGGGAGAGGGAAATGCCAAAATGTCTGAAGTCCAGTGTCAAGTACCCACAGTCAGTGATGGTCTGGGGTGCCATGTCAGCTGCTGGTGTTGGTCCACTGTGTTTTATCAAGGGCAGGGTCAATGCAGCTAGCTATCAGGAGATTTTGGAGCACTTCATGCTTCCATCTGCTGAAAAGCTTTATGGAGATGAAGATTTCATTTTTCAGCACGACCTGGCACCTGCTCACAGTGCCAAAACCACTGGTAAATGGTTTACTGACCATGGTATTACTGTGCTCAATTGGCCTGCCAACTCTCCTGACCTGAACCCCATAGAGAATCTGTGGGATATTGGGAAGAGAAAGTTGAGAGACGCAAGACCCAACACTCTGGATGAGCTTAAGGCCGCTATCGAAGCATCCTGGGCCTCCATAACACCAAAGCAGTGCCACAGGCTGGTTGCCTCCATGCCACGCCGCATTGAAGCAGTCATTTCTGCAAAAGGATTCCCGACCAAGTATTGAGTGCATAACTGAACATAATTATTTGAAGGTTGACTTTTTTTGTATTAAAAACACTTTTCTTTTATTGGTCGGATGAAATATGCTAATTTTTTGAGATAGGATTTTTGGGTTTTCATGAGCTGTATGCCAAAATCATCAATATTAAAACAAGAAAAGGCTTGAACTATTTCAGTTGTGTGTAATGAATCTAAAATATATGAAAGTCTAATGTTTATCAGTACATTACAGAAAATAATGAACTTTATCACAATATGCAAATTTTTTGAGAAGGACCTGTACTTATTTTCTCTGTGCAGTTGGTTTTGCACAGAGTGGCCCCAATCCTCCTCTTCTGGGGTCCCTCAGCTGCGCTCCTGTCTCCTCCTCTTCTCAAGTACCCCGTTGGAGAGCCGCTCTCCCTCGTGGCACTTGTGCCGGCTCGCTCCCGTGTCCTGCTGCTGCGTTTTTAAACCAGACAGCAGGACTCTGCCCCACCCCCCTGCTCCCGTTTTATTGGATTTGATATACAGCAGCGGGAGCCAAAGACTGCACTGCTATTAGTCTATCCAATGAGGACCCAGGACACATGGCTGGAGATGGTGTGCTCGTTCCCATCGCTGGAAAGACTGGGTTCAGGTAAGTAAAAGGGGGGCTCTGGGGGGTTGCTGCATCACAGGTATTTTTTCACCTTAATGCATAGAATGCATTAAGGTGAAAAACCACAAGGGTTTATAACCCCTTTAAGATAAGGTGACCAGATTTTGAAAATGAAACCCGGGGACTTATTTTTTTTTTTACCAGTAATGGCGGCAATCAGCGACTTATAGCGGTACTGCAATATTGCAGCAGACAAATCGGACACTAACTGACACTTTTTACACTTTGTGGGAACCAATGACACTAATACAGTGATCAGTGCTAAAAATATTCACGGTCACTGTACAAATGACCCTGGCTGGGAAGGGGATAACATCTAGGGCAATCAAAGGGTTAAATGTGTGCCTAACAAGTGTTTTCTTACTGTGTGGGAGGTGCGTTTACTAAGGGAAGGCATAGATTCCTGCCCCTGCTTTGCAGGAACACAGGATCAATGTCTTCCATACTGACAGATCAGTAATCTGCCTTGTTTACATAGGCAGACTGCCATTCCGCCTGTGTACAGAATGATCGGGGGGTACCGGTGGACATCGTGTCTGCCGGACCCGCTGATCGGTTCCGATACCCAGAAATATATATACTGTATATATATACACACATGATCCTGCACAGCGCTAACCGCCCTGTAGCAGTAAATCTGCTATGGGGCGGTAGGCAACTGGTTAAGATCATCAGCATTATGATAACTCACAGGCAGCAGGCATTCTATCATGGCTGCTGTGACACACTGTGAGTGTGAGCCATGAGTGCCTGCTGCCTGTGATTTATGATATCATCCATTATGCCAAAGAGACAGACAAAGTGCAATGTAGTCTATTCACAGATACCCCCAAAGCACACCTGTGTTGAAGCCTTGAAGGCACTGGCAGCCCCACGATCGTATCCTCTTCCCCTGTGTTCCTGCTGCTGGACACTGTCAGATGAGCTCAGCTTCCTCTCTCTGCCCGTCACGCCCGCCGCCCGCCTCACAGCCTCTCAAGTCTCACTCTCTGGGCCTGTCTACTACTGAGTGGAAGCGGAGGAAGATCACTCCGCTGGAGATGGCAAGGAGATAGGCAGGCGGCTGGCCGGGACTTCAGCCAAGGCAGAAGAAAATGGGCGCGGAATGGGCATGTGCCTGAAACTGAAGAAATAGTGCCTCTGCTATGACCATCACATGATCATCATAAAGGGGTACAGATAATGGAAAAAAATACACCCCCCCCCCCAGCAGTGGAGAGGGGGGGGTGTATATATTTTTTTTTTTATTCTGCATTGACTGTCTTTGAAATTGCCCCAGCCCCTGTTCAAATACAATCCGGGGACAAAACCAGGAACAGACTCGTCAGGAACGTCTGGTCAACCTACCTTAAGAGTCTTAACATTTTAGACTTAACACCTTTTAATCAGAATGATCTTGAAGTTTGTAAACCTAATTTGTGAAGATCTGCACACATTTACCTCCTTGAATTCTGTTACATGTAGTCACTATGTGGTGTAAGGTGCCACACATTTTACAGAACCTGTCTTCTGAACTACAGAGGTGCTGAGGGAGGGGATTCAGGAGGCAGAGTCAGTACAGGAATCACTGCTTGCAAAAATGGAAAGTAAACAGCAGACGAGAAGCTGTAAAGCATGTAGGGAATCCAGGAAGTTGTGAACAGACGGTCAGCAGACAGGCAGAACGCATAACATAAAAAATAGATTTTTCAAGTAAGCTTATATTGGATTTTTAAAAATAACTAATGTTTGCATTTTTATTACAGTGCTAATGTTATAAGTTCACCTTTTAAAAAAATACAAATAAATGCATATCTTTTTGCAGGTGATTTTTTTTTTTTTTTTTTATTGTGAGCCTAAAAAGCATTGCACCCATGATTAGCAGATAGTGGGCGCAATGGAGGTCTCTTGCAGACTCTGTGTGGCCAAGCAGTTACACACTAACAGGAAGCATCTAGACATATGAAGAAATTTGTTTTGTTTCATTTCGATTTGTTATTTACATAAATTTGTTTAGTTAAATTTGTTTCATTCGTTTAATTCATTTTCGGGATTTGTTTCGTTTATTTGTTTTCAAATCAATTTGAAAAGTTTTCAAATCAATTTTGAATAGTTTTCGAATTCGAAAAGTTTTCAGGTTTACAAATTTCCAAAAAGAATAAAATAGAATAGAAAAATATATATATATATATTTTTTTTTACTATATTCCTTTATTTTCTATTCTATTTTTTTCTCTTTGGAAATTGGAAAACTATTCGAATTTGAAAAGTTTTTGAATTTGAATTTGAAAACTATTCGAATTCGAAAAGTATTCGAAAACTATTTGATTTTCAATTTCGTCCGAATTCGTTTAAATTTGGTACTATTCTAATTTGGAAATTCAGATACATCCGAATTTCCGAATAACAAAAATTTGTCCAAATTTTAATTCGGAACAAAAGGAACCACACATGTCTAGAAGCATCAATGAACTACCACAGCACTCAACAGCCCCATGGTAGTTCATTGAGAAATACAAGACGACAGCCGCAAAGGTAGTTTTCCATTCACAGAACAGATTTGTAATATATAACATGTTACAAAAGGTGAACTTATCCTTTAAATATATATTAATTTCCCTGTGATTTCAAAGATATTTTGCTTGTTTGGTGAAATGCATTGTAGGTAATGGGAAAGAAATTAAAGGATAAGTTCACCTTTAGTAACATATTACATGTTACTCTAACATTCAGGGTGCAACATGTTACTAAATCATCCTGACTTGATCTTGCATTGTGACAGCAAGTGGAGGATCCTCTCCCCGAGCTCGTTGTCACAGAATAATGTGAATAAATGAACTACAAGTCCTATCTCCCACCGCGGCAGATGACTTGTAGTTCTCAATGAACTGCAAGGGCACTGATGAGCGCTCTCGTAGTTCTTTTACTAGAATTTTATTGAAAAACTTTTAATAGAGTAATAAAGATATCAAACGGTACAGAATTTAAGAGTAACCATAGAGTAACAATACATCTTGTACAAAAAAAAGCTCCCCCAATATAAGGTAGGAGCAACAATAGCCTAATGCCACATACACACAGTCGGATATTCCAACAGAAAAAGTCCGATGGGAGCTTTTGGTCGGATATTCCGACCGTGTGTATGCCCCATCTGACTTTTTCTGTCGGAATTCCCGCTGACTTAGATAGAGAGCAGGTTCTCTATTTTTCCGTCGGAAATTCCGACAGAGGTTTTCCCGTTGGAAAGTCCGGCCGTGTGTACGCGTAATTAGACTATAAACAGACATAAATCAAGCAAGACTTTCATAGCACCAGTTTTGCTATGGTAGTTCAATGATCTTCCTGGACTTCAGTAACTGTCTGCTCATATGGGAAGTACAGGCAGTCAGCTGTACTGACATTCTGTAGAAGCCTGACATTGCGCCCGCGATCTGCAGATAGTGGTTGCAATGCTTTACAAGTTCCGAAGCAAAAATAAATAATAAATGCAAAAAAATTGCATTTATTTATTTAAGTGAACTTATCCACCCCACGGTTCTGGGAGAAGGTCCATGAACATATCAAACGCAGACACTGTGCCCATCAATTGATCCCACAGTGCCCATCAAATGCTCCCACTGTGCCCATCAAATGCTGCCAGTGTGCCCCCCTTGCCCGCCCGCGGCAGGCGGTGTCCTCCATGCTCCTCGATGCCTTCTCCCATCTTCTCTTCCCATCCTCTGCTATGATTGGATGCCTGATATGCGTCCAATCGCAGTACCTGCCGTTTCAGCCACTCAGGTGACAGGTAACAGACCTGAGCACCTGATTGGTGGAGAGGCAATTCAGTGTTAGGGCCGGGCACCTGAATAGGGGGTGTCAGCGGCGGCCATAGATAGATTCGTCCAATGCATGAATCTATCTATTGGTGATAGAGGGGGTGACAGGAGAGAGGGGGCGGCGCACGTATGGACGCACTGCCACAGCTAATAACAACTGTAGCACTACCCCCAGTAAAGAGAGCTGCTGGTTTTGTTTGAGTCTGTACTCTGGCTATCAACCCTTAAAACTTGGCTCGAACCTTGCCTTAGCACAACTGGTCTGCACAGATATTGTGGAACCCACTGGTGGTTGGGGAACACAATAAGGCTACACAACAATAAAATAGTACATAAAGTTGTTACCTTGTAATAATTGCTTGTCCATGCAGGATAATAGAGAACTCCACACAGTATTCTGCTTAACCAAGAATCAAAGTTTACTCAGTGGTGAAAGTTAGTAAAGATAAACAGAGGTACAGTTGACTTGTGCAGGGCCCTGCAGAGTCAATGGTATAGCAAACAATATGAAACACAATTTTACATGCGCACTTTCTATATGAGTGAAACCTATGCTCGCGAGCTCCCCCTAATGGGCAATATGGTACACTTGTCCCTAGCATGTCTAAAAGAGTCCAGTTAAACCGTTCAGGCTGAGCATCCCCTTGTGGGTGGTATGGGGTTGTTCTAGTCTTTTTAATGCCTAACAAGTCTAACAGCTTTCTTATTAATCTGCTTTCAAAGTCTCTCCCTTGATCTAAATGAAGGAATTGGGGCAGACCATAGTGTACAAAGAACTTCTCCACAAGTACTTTTGCTACTGTCAAGGCCTTTTGGTCCTTTGTTGGGAATGCTTGAGCATATCTGGTGAAATGGTCTGTTACCACTAAAACATACCCTTTGTTCACTCATATCAGGCTCCAGGCAGAGGAAATCAAAGCACACCAGTTCCATGGGTCCCTGACTTTGTAGGTGGCCCATTGGGGCGGCTTGATGGGGCAGGATCTTCCTTTGGATGCATCGGGCACAAGAATGACAGTACCCTTCTACTTCAGTCCGCATGCAGGGCCAATAGAATCTGTCTCTCACAAGATGGAAAGTTCTTTCAGACCCCAGATGACCATGATCGTCATGGGAGAGCAGTTAGGACCGCTTTCCTGTGTTTAGCGGGCAGGAACAGTTGCCATTTTTCTTCTAGATCATCAGAGGGGCCCCTTCGGTAGACCACCCCTTGATGTATCTGCAGCCGGTCCCACTCCCTGTGTAACAGTCTGGCTTCTTTAGTAGAATCTGTTAGAAGCATCTCAGGGCACTGGTTCTCCAAGGCCTTCAATACCAGCTTTCCCAGGGGGTCTTCCAATTGATCCCTTCTTAAGTCTTTCTTGGACAGTTTAGGCAGCCCCTCTTCTCCGACTTGAGTCACATTACAATAACATCCAGGTACTCCAACAGCCGAAACTCCAATCTCTTCGGCCCTTGATCCTCCTCTGGACTGAAGTTCCGCTCCCTGATATAGGGCTCTCACTCCTTTTGGGGTCAACTGAGTCCACTCTTCAGTAGGGTCTCTAGGGGCATGGGACCTTCTGGATAGGGCATCTGCATCCCTGTTTCCAACTCCAGGTCGGTACTTTAAACTGAATGTGAAACCCGAAAGGGCAGCCAACCACCTGTGTCCTGTTGCATCCAGTTTAGCGGTGGTCAAGAGGTAGGTGAGAGGATTGTTATCCGTCTTGACCACGAATTCAGCCCCGTATAAAAAGTCTTTCAACTTGTCCACCACAGCCCACTTTAAGGCCAGGAATTTGAGCTTGTGAGTGCGGTAATTCTTCTCAGCGGGGGCCAGACTTCTACTCACATATGCAACAGGCCGCAAGTGACCACCGTGCTCCTGGTATAGCACCCCGCCTAGCCCGTCTCGACTGGCATCAACATGCAACTCATAGGGTTTGGTGGTATCAGCATAGGCCAAAACGGGGGCAGTGGTTAGGATTTTCTTTCAGCTGGATGAAGGCCTCTTCACACTGGGTGGTCCACTGGTCCTGGATAGACTCTTTAGGTTTTCTGGGCCCTGTGGTGGGTTTCACTGGTTTGACCGGTTCTAGGACAACATCTTCCCCTTCACTCTTCAGTAGTTCATTAAGGGGCCGGGCAATCTTGGCAAATCCCTCCACAAATCTTCTATAGTAGGAGCAGAACCCCAGAAACGACCAAAGCTCAGTCACATTGGTGAGCCTTGGCCAAGAGGTAATGGCCTCCAGCTTCTCGGGGTCAGTAGCTACCCCTTCAGCAGACACGATATGGCCCAGGTAATGGACTGAGGACTGGTAGAATTGACACTTCTCTAAGGAAAGTTTCAAGCCTTCTTCATGGAGCCTCTTCAAAACCTCTTCCAATCGCTCTTCATGTTCCTCGAGAGTTCTACCGAACACAATAATGCCGTCCAGGTACACCAGCACTTCAATCAGGTTCATGTCTCCCACTGTTTTCTCCATCAGTCTTTGGAAGGTGGCTGGGGCTCCCGACAAGCCCTGAGGCATGCGGTTGAACTCAAAGAAACCCACTGGGGTAATGAAAGTTTTCTCCTGATCTTCAGCGTGCATGGGAATTTGATAGTATCCACTCTTCAAGTCCATCACACTGAACCACTTAGCCCCTGACAGACTCTGTAGAGCATCTTCTATTCGGGGGTGGTGTACTGGTCAGGTATAGTCCTTCTGTTCAGTGTTCGGTAGTCGATACACAGCCTCAATGACGCATTTTTCTTCTGGACCACCACTATTGGAGAGGCGTAGGGGCTTCAAGACTCTCGGATAATGCCTGTCCTCTTAAGTTTTGCTAATTGCTCACGCAGCTCTTCTAGGTCAGCCAAGGGAACCCATCGGACTCTTTCCCTAAATGGCTTATCTTCCTGTAGGCGAATCTTGTGGGTGGCACTCTTCGCACATCCCACATCAAATTCATTTTCAGAGAAGATCTTCTGAGATCGAGCAAGTTGGGCCTTGGCCCTCTCTTTCCATATTGGTGGGAGGGTTGTGTCTTCAGAGCAGAGCTTTTCCACGGTGACTTCACCCCTTTCTTCCTCTTCCAAGTCAGATAGGGCAACTGGGGTGGCCGGGTTCACCTGGCCCAACAGCATTCTGGCTGGTACTCTCACTGGGGTGGTAGCAGTATTCCTAACGCTCACTGAGATCTTCCCGTGGCTCTTCTTAAGGGCCTTCAATGGGACCACTTCAGGAATTACTTCTAGTCCCCTTTGATTCTCCTGTGGATCTGGTTCAAGAACAACAAAGGGGCCTGGTTGCTCCCAGGTAAGCTTGACGGAGGCCCTAAAACAAGTCATCTCTCCTGGCTGTAATACCTTCTCTGTCTTATCCAGCTTCCAGATCCTTCCAACCCCTTCTGCCGGGGCATTTTGCTCCAACACCAGCCGCTGGTAGACTCATTGTAGCATAGGATGGACTCTTGTTGTTGTGGTCTCTTGTTCTTGGGCTAGAGGTGTCAGCAGCCTCCTGACCAGGTCAGTGTTGGTCCCTATAATGAGGGAACTCTTGTAGGCCCCGGGCGGTCGAGGACAAACTACAGTCAGGGTGTCGAAGGTCTCCGCCTCTCCGGCCACTGAGGGGTGAAAGGTTAGCTTGATTGGGAGGTATCCATCGTAAGGGAAACTCTGTGTTCCAATGCCCCATATCTCCAGGTCTTCAAGCTTTTGTAGCGGTAGATGTCTGAGGTGCTTGTTGTAGAAGTCCCGATATAGAAGGGTCACTTGGGCTCCAGTATCAAGAAGGGCCTTTGTGTAGATTCCTTCTACCTGAATTTAGACTACCGGGAGGGCCCCACTAATTTGACAGGAAGTTTCCTTGGAGAAGCTTTCTTACTTGACTCGGTGATCTGTACCTTTTTTCCTTTCTTCTTGAGCCTCTTTCTGGATCTCAATCCTTGTTGGGCCTGGCATGCACTGATTTCCCGTCGTTGAGAATTTTTGGACATAGAGCGGGAGGTGCTAGGTTGCTCAGAGGTTACAACGGGGGTGTTTGGCAGAAGACTATGTTCCCTCTGTTGTCTCCCTTTACTGAGGAATTCTTTGAGGTTAGCTGAGACTGGTAAATGTAAATGTAAATGTAAATGTAAAGTTGTGCACTTGGGGGCTAAGAATATGAATGCATCATACATACTAGGGGGATCCGTAGTGGAGAAGGATCTGGGGGTTTTGGTAGATCATAAGCTCAATAATGGAAAATGCAGTTCAGTTTTGGGCACCAGTTCTCAAAAAGGATATCGGGGAACTGGAGAAAGTGCAGAGAAGGGCAACCAAACTGATAAGAGGTATGGAGAAGCTCAGCTATGATGAAAGATTAGAGGAACTGAATGTATTCACTCTTGAGAAGAGGAGAATAAGGGGGATATGATTAACATGTACAAATATATAAGGGGTCCATATAGTGAACTTGGTGTTGAGTTATTCACTTTACGGTCAACACAAAAGACAAGGGGGCACTCTTTACGTCTAGAGGAAAAAAGATTTCATCTCCAAATACGGAAAGGTTTCTTCACAGTAAGAGCTGTGAAAATGTGGAACAGACTCCCTCCAGAGGTGGTTCTGGCCAGCTTAGTAGATTGCTGTAAGAAAGGCCTGGATACTTTCCTAAATGTACATAATATAACTGAGTACTAACATTTATAGGTAAAGTTGATCCAGGGTAAATCCGATTGCCTCTCGGGGGATCAGGAAGGAATTTTTTCCCCTGCTGTAGCAAATTGGATCATGCTCTACAGGGTTTTTTGCCTTCCTCTGGATCAACTGTGGGTATAGAATTGGGTATATGGGATTGTACGATATTTTTTTTTTAATTTTTTTTTTATGGTTAGAACTGGATGAACTTTGTCTTTTTTCAACCTGACTAACTGTAACTATGTAACTATGGTGGGCACCCGGTTGACTCCTTCACTGGGGCCCTCTGAAGTTTTCCGCCGGCTTGCGGTATGGTGCTGCAACTTTCTTCGGGCTGGTGCACATTCGTCGATAGTGCCCAGTCCCTCCATAGTTGAAACAGACTTCATCATCTCTTCATCGTTAAGATGGGGAAGGGGAGGTAGTCTGAGTTACTTCTGTTGTGGTTCCTCCTTATTTATTTGTCCCTGAGACCTTTGCCATCAGTGAAGTCAGCATCTCCATCACTTGTGTCATCTGAGACTTCAAAACAGTTACTTCCGAGTCCCGTTCCATGGCCATTGCAGATCTGACCCCGTTATCCGAGGGACTTTGACTCCGGGTCCTGGCCGGCTTGGCGATGAGAGATGCAACTTTGAAAGTGTGAACTGCTTAAGCTCTCTAGAACAAAGAGTTCCCTCTAGCATGGCCTTATTTCATATTCAGCTGCACAATTACCAAACTTAGATTTAATTATCTTGGGCCAAATAGGAATCATTCCTTTCTCATGAATAATTGATGCCTATAACCCCTTTTGCTTGTAAAAGTGATGACTGCCAAATGCCTAGCCAAGGGAAGCAGTGATTTCCCCGAGCAACCAGGGGTTAACCACTGCAAGTGAAATCTAACAGGCTTTGAATAATTGAAGAGCTGTGATTCCCATTCACAGGAAGCTGATGGAGAGTCCTGATAAAACTAAACAAGGCTAAGTCACTCTAAGGACGCTTTTACACAATGCTTTTGACTTAAATTAACATATATGATATTTATTTTTGTCAAGAAGCAATTATTGGCTATTAATAATGCAACTTAATTACAATTTTTTTTTCTTGCTGTTGGGATTTGAGAAATATTTTAGTGGTCTCTTTTAGAGCAGACACATTTCCATCATCTTGCTGTTTTGTTCTTAGCAGGAAACTTTGTGTATAGATCACTACACTGTATATACCCAACACACCTTGGAAATAATTATTTTTTTCAGTAATTTTAAGATTGATATCCTGCCTACATTTGGCCATTGTCATTGTCATACACAGGCAACAGGTGTTAGGGAGGAACAGTTTTTTATGCTTCGTTAAGCTAGCTGTATGTACTACCCTCCCAGTTAGTGTAGGATGCTAGGTAAATTTAGTTGAGCTCCTTTGTATTTAGTGAAGCAGAGGTTGATTGTTTTAGTCTGCTTAATGTTTTATAAGCTGCTGATCTAATTACTTTCCCCTGTGTTCTAGAGTATTCTCAGTATAACAGTGGATGGAAGAATAGAAAGACAGCCTGAATATGTATAGGGATCCAGCCAATCCCTGAGGGATGTGTCCAGAAGGTAGCTGAATTTCCCATAAATAAGCTGAGGCCTGGAGCAGAGTGTGTGGGTCCCCTGTCTAGGTGCTCTGTTCCTAAGGGCAGGCTACTGGAAACAATGCCTGGAGGTCTTTAAAGGTCCTGGCTGGAGCTAAAGCTGGGGGAGGGGGCTATTTCTAAATTCTGATCTGGGAGTTTTTGGTCTAGAGAGCTTACTGAAGAGTACTCAGCGGGCATATGGGGGAAGAGTGTCCAGCTGTCCTGTCGTATTGTGAGGCTGTGTCTCCCTCATTGAGGAGTGCCTGGTGCATATAGGAAGAATCATTGTGTTCTAGGATTTACAGGCAACCAAGTACCAGTAGGCCTGGTTGTCTTAAGAGAATGGGAGCTGCTATAGGCAGAAGAAACACCAGACAGCTATAGTACCTGACTTAAAGGGGTTGTAAAGGTTTGCAGGTTATTTAAAAAAAAAAAAAAAAAACATGTTATACTTACCTCCACTTTGTAGTTCGTTTTGCACAGAGTGCCCCCGACCATCCTCTTCTGGAGTCCCACGGCGGCTCTCGCGGCTCCTCCCCACAAGAGCTAACCCCCTCTGGGAAGCGCTCTCCCAAGGGGGTTAGCTTGCGTGCGCTCTCCTGTGCCATTCAATCAGGGCTGCCATCAGGAATTTTGGGGCCCCTTACACAGCTTCAGCACCCAGGGGGGTGCTGCCGCCGCAAATTGAGAACAAAAGAACAAAAAAAAAAGGGGGGTTGCCATCCGGGGCCCTGGGGACCTCTGGGCCCCTTACAAAAAAAAGAAATAAAAAAAAATGTATATAAAAAAAAGGGGGGTTGCCATCCGGGGCCCTGGGGACCTCTGGGCCTCTGGGGACCTCTGGGCCCCTTACAAAAAAAAGAAAAAAAAAAGAAAAAAAAAAAGGGGGGTTGCCATCCGGGGCCCTGGGGACCTCTGGGTTACTTACAAAACTAAATCAAAAAATAAATAAATAATTAAATAAAAGAAAAATTACAAAAAAAAAAAGGGGGGTTGCCATCCGGGCCCCTACAGGTGTACTGCCTGTACCCCCCTGATGGCGGCCCTGCATACAATCGGTGTCCATAGCCGCCAATTGTATGACTCGGCCTCGCCCCCCAGCGGCCGCGTCATTGGATGTGATTGACAGCAGCGGGAGCCAATGGCCGTGCTCCCGTGCCATTCAATCGGGGCCGCCATCAGGAATTTTGTGGCCCCTTACACAGCTTCAGGCATAGACCCCCTGGAGCAGAGGAGAACCGGGGGGTGCTGCCACCGCAAATTGAGAAGCGGGGGGGGCTGCCGCGAATTGAGAAGCGGGGGGTGCCACGAAAAAAAAAAAAGAGGGGGTTGCCATCCGGGGCCCTGAGGACCTCTGGGCCCCTTACAAAAAAAATTAAAAAAATTAATAAATAAATTACAAAAGAAAAGGGGGGTTGCCATCCGGGCCCCTTACAGGTGTACTGCCTGTACCCCCCTGATGGTGGCCCTGCATACAATTGGCATCCATAGCCGCCAATTGTATGACTCAGCCTCGCCCCCTGGCGGCCGCGTCATTGGATGTAATTGACAGCAGCGGGAGCCAATGGCTGCGCTGCTATCAATCATCCAATGAAGAGCCAACAAGAGCTGGGGGAAAGCAACACGGGATCGCCCCCCACGGAGATTCGGGGCTCAGGTAAGTAAAACGGGGGCTCGGGGGGGGGCAGTGACTGCAAGGTGTTTTTTCACCTTATTGCATAGGATGCAATAAGGTGAAAAAACACAAAGGTTTACAACCACTTTAAGCAATCGGTTGGCATCACAGATGGCAAAGGAAATATAGGGCTTTTTGTTAGTTTGCTTGTTATCTGTGTGGTGTGCGCTGAAATTCATAAACCAAAACTTTGTTTCTAGAAAAGTTTCCAGCTTGCACACACAAATATATTTTTATAATTAAAATTTTATTAGAAATTTTCTTTACATATAATAAACGAACATATTCTCACATAAACCCTATAAAGGTGGAAATGCCCCCCCACCACCATCTATCCCCATCCCTCCGCCCGACGCATGGAAAAAAAAAATATATATATATCTTTTTAAAATGTCATTGACTCACTGTTTAAGTTTCATTTGCAGACCCAGCAAGTTTCAAGGATAGAGTTTAAGTGATACTTCTTTTCAAACTGTTCCAGTGCAGCCCTAGAAGCTTTATGTCCCAAACAGAAGAAGGTGACCCATACCATACTTGCTGTAAAACAGTAGATATGTATTTTTCCTGGTTCATAAAGATTATGAAGGATAAAGAACATACCAGCATGAAATGATTAAATTGATCATATACTCTCCGCCAACAATCCAATCTCCTATCCTCACCTATTCCTAAATTTGTTGTTTTTAGGGAAAGGCAAAATTGGTGTGATTTTGCTTTGCTGACATTGTAGTAACATTTTGAGATTTTCTACAACATTTTGCCCAGAGGTGAAATGCATTGGAGACAATGGAGGAAACTAAATTACAGGGGTTTGCGGTGGCTTTTAAGTTTTTCTTTCTTTTTTAGAAAATAAAAACAATACAGAGCCTGATCAACAACTTTTTTAATTACATCATTTGTCATCATGGTGACATACAAAGTACACTGTGATAAAAAAAAAAAGAATGTAGCTCTTACCCCCAGGGGAGCCACTTGGTATGATGGGCTCTCTGTTCTTTGCAACAACTGTTTAGTCCCCTCCCTCTGACACACCTGGTTCGGTAATGAGATGCTGCAAACACCTACAGTATATGAGCTCAAGTATTAGTATACTACCTGTAGCGCACCAACCCCAGACTTTACCTGCTTTTCTCTTCTTGGCTCCTCCGCAGGAAAAGGCTGAGGCACACCGCACCACAAGCCCGTACCCTCCTGGTTGGGGAGGTTGAGCGGTGTTCGATTTTCTCGGGCCTGCCTGCAGTCGGTGTTAGACTCCTCCCGAGCTGATCTCGCTTCTGCGGTAGCCAGAAACAAGTCCTTTAGTTCTCCCCAGTAAAACGACTGTCCACACCAACTGAGAGTCCAACTCAATATTTATTAATGAGAACAATAAATAGTCTCTGTGAGAGCAGACAGGTTGGGACAAGAACAGTTCAGATAAGGTGGGAAGAGGTCCAGGCACAAACTTAGCGTTGATTAGGGGAGCACTGTTCTGATTAGCACGAACAGCTTGGTGCACAGTCACTGCCACTGACTGGGTGAATAGTTGTAGTCACTGCCACTGACTTGGTGAATAGTTGTAGTCACTGCCACTGACCTGGTGTGCATAGAGTCACTGCCACTATGACCTACAGAACATGCACTTTTCCTTCTTTGAATAGTTAGGCCTCTCTAGGGAGAAAACATCCCTCCGGAGAGTTACTAGAGGCCCCTTCTGTCACCACGACTCTGCGCTGGGTCTTCAGAAAGGGTCACCTCCCTGGCCTCCTCGATCCTGGATACGGGTCCCCTGGGAGCCCTCGATCCCTCGCAGAACCCAGCCGAAGGTTGCTGGGTCCCTGGCCTTCTCAAAAGTATCTCACCGCCAGACCTAAGGTGTCTGGGGATGGAACAGCAGTTTAGTCTCCGGGCCTAGGAGCACCCGGAGACCATCCTCACACACACCCAGGCCAAGGGCACCTGGGTGTCACGAACAGCAGCCCCCAGGCTGAAGGTGCCTGGGGCTCGGACCTCGAGCGGAAGATGTCTGCCCTTTTTATACCCTCTCCCGGCAGGCACGGCAGGTTCCCCGCCCCGCCATACTACTGCCGCGAGGGGACACAAAAAGGCACAGCCCTCCAATGGTGGTTCAACCCTGGCCTATGGCGACAGCGCCACCTATAGGCCGCAGGGAACAGGACACCATTGATATCCTCCACGAACCAAAATGGTCCACAAACCCTAACAATTAGCGTACCTGAGCCTTTTTACCACTCAGGTACTTCCCCTAAATGTAACCACCCGCTACATACCCAACTATACTGCCATATAGGAAATAGGCCTCAAGCCTCGTACACACGAACAAGTTTCTCGGCAAAAACCAGGAAGAAACTTGCTGGCAGAGATTTCTTGCCGAGAAATTCGTTCGTGTGTATGGTTTCTCGTCAAGAAAATCGACAAGAATCTCGACAAGAAAATAGAGAACCTGCTCTCTATTTTCTCGTCGAGATTCTCGTCAGCCTGTTTCTCTACGAGAAAATTGTGTGTGTGTACACTTACCTTTTCGCCGGGAAGCCCGCGCATGCTCGAAATGACTTTGACGCATGTGCGGTAGCTTCCTAGGCATAGGTAGGGTGAACAAAGATGGCGGCGACGGCATCGAATGTGACGAGCGCATGCTCGTCGTATTCAATGACGTCACCGCGTTCGCTCCATTCAAAGAACCGCGGGTTCTTTGAAAGGAGCGTGTGTACACTCGGCCGGGACAAGTTTCTTGTCCAAGAATCTCGCCGAAAAAAACGACATGTTTTTTTCGACGAGAATCTCGGCCGTGTGTACGAGGCATCAGGATGCTTAATTGTAAATAAAGTAGTTATATTGTCACAAGGCAAAGTAAAGGACAATGCACAAATATTATTGAACAGGTAAAAGAATCTGCCTGCATACAGTAAACTAACTGACATAGTTACTAGGCTATAGCTAAGCAGTTAGGTTAAATCACAGTGGTACTAAGCAAGAATAACTTAGTAATAGCAGCACCAATAATGAGCAATATAAGCAGTGAACAGTATAAAGAATGCACAGTGCAAACAATGAATAGGATCATCAGTCATTAAAAGTCTTAAGTAACTTCTCTGCAATAGATGATCAACAGATGCAATCTGTGTATATCCCCTTGAGTGTAGATGTGAATATATTTATGAGAGGGATACCCCAGGGAGGCAGCTGTTCAGTGTCTGGTACCTGACCTGCAAACTCAGAGAGCTAAACAGTGGGGCCCAGTCTATACTGTGGTGCACTTAATTAGCTTCCCTTGAAGCCTGCAAGCAATAATTTGTTGTTGGAGCCACTAGACAAACAGGCAGTCTCCTCTTTTCCTGATCAACTAAACAGTAGTAAGATCAGCACATCCACAGCAGCTCACCAGTCCTGGCACCTAGTGATCCCTGTCAGGAACACTTATCTATCTCTGATCTTCAGGAACCTGGTCCTCAGTCTGGTCCTCAAAGTCCCAATATTTAGTGTAGGTACACACAGGCACAGAGGTTTGCACAGCTCCAGTCACAGATTTAAGTGACTTTAAACGGGACATGGTTGTTGGTGCCAGATGGGCTGGTCTGAGTAAATCAAAACCAACTGATCTACTGGGATTTTCACACACAACCAAGGGTTTACAGCGAATGGTCCGTAAAAGAGAAAATATCCAGTGAGTGGAAGTTGTGTGGGACGAAAATGCCTTGTTGATATCAGAGGAGAATGGGCAGACTGGTTCAAGATGATAGAAAGGCAACAGTTACTCAAATAACCACTCGTTACAACCAAGGTATGCAGAATACCATCTCCGAACACACAACACATCGAACCTTGAAGCAAATGGGCTACAGCAGCAGAAGGCCACTTTGGGTGCCACTCCTATCCGCTAAGAGCAGGAATCTGAGGCTACAATTCACACAGGCTCATCAAAATTGGACAATAGAAGATTGAAAAAATGTTGCCTGCTCTGATGAGTCTCGATTTCAGCTGCGACATTCAGATGATAGAGTCAGAATTTGGCATAAACAACATGAAAACATGGATCCATCCTGCCTTGTATCAACGGTTCAGGCTGGTGGTGGTGTAATGGTGTGTGGGGGATATTTTGGGGCCCCTTACACAGCTTCAGCACCCAGGGGGGTGCTGCCGCCGCAAATAGAGAACAAAAGAACAAAAAAAAAAGGGGGGTTGCCATCCGGGGCCCTGGGGACCTCTGGGCCCCTTACACAAAAAAGAAATAAAAAAAATGTATATAAAAAAAGGGGGGTTGCCATCCGGGGCCCTGGGGACCTCTGGGCCTCTGGGGACCTCTGGGCCCCTTACAAAAAAAGAAAAAAAAAAGGGGGGTTGCCATCCGGGGCCCTGGGGACCTCTGGGTTACTTACAAAACTAAATCAAAAAATAAATAAATAATTAAATAAAAGAAAAATTACAAAAAAAAAAGGGGGGTTGCCATCCGGGCCCCTACAGGTGTACTGCCTGTACCCCCCTGATGGCGGCCCTGCATACAATCGGTGTCCATAGCCGCCAATTGTATGACTCGGCCTCGCCCCCCAGCGGCCGCGTCATTGGATGTGATTGACAGCAGCGGGAGCCAATGGCCGTGCTCCCGTGCCATTCAATCGGGGCCGCCATCAGGAATTTTGTGGCCCCTTACACAGCTTCAGGCATAGACCCCCTGGAGCAGAGGAGAACCGGGGGGTGCTGCCACCGCAAATTGAGAAGCGGGGGGGGGCTGCCGCGAATTGAGAAGCGGGGGGTGCCACGAAAAAAAAAAAGAGGGGGGTTGCCATCCGGGGACCTCTGGGCCCCTTACAAAAAAAAATAAAAAAATTAATAAATAAATTACAAAAGAAAAGGGGGGTTGCCATCCGGGCCCCTTACAGGTGTACTGCCTGTACCCCCCTGATGGCGGCCCTGCATACAATTGGCATCCATAGCCGCCAATTGTATGACTCAGCCTCGCCCCCTGGCGGCCGCGTCATTGGATGTAATTGACAGCAGCGGGAGCCAATGGCTGCGCTGCTATCAATCATCCAATGAAGAGCCAACAAGAGCTGGGGGAAAGCAACACGGGATCGCCCCCCACGGAGATTCGGGGCTCAGGTAAGTAAAACGGGTACCGCCACCAGCGCGTGCGTGATTACACGGCGGCAAATTTAAAGGGACATACCTGTACGCCCATTTGCCTGTCCGTGCCATTCTGTCGACATATAAGTTCGTGCGGCGGTCGGCAAGTGGTTAAAGCGGTAGCAAAGGGAAAAAAAAATCCAACTAAATGGTCCCCTTCAGGATAATAGCATCGCATACTAGCACATTATGAAATATTTACCTTAGAACGAATCCCTCCAGTGATGTGCTATCACCACTGACAGGGCTTCTACCTTCACCCAGGCTTCCTTCTGGGTTTGCATGCTTTGGCTGTTTGGCTGGCCGAGCCAAGATGAAGCCACGACCTCGCGTGACGTCACGGGTTGCTAATATAGTAAATATCTTCTAAACGATGCACATTTAGGGCGGCCACTGTAGGCAAAGCGACGTACTGTATGTCATCGCCTACTTCTTGGTTTTAGGGTGCGTGCATGATTGTACACAGTGCGAGTCTGTGAGCATGTCCTGGCCAATGATTCATGACGTGCTGATCGGCTGCGTACATTTAAAGCAGGGATGAGAAATTGAGAGATCATTAGTAAAAAGCAACACACTGTACACACATTACTCATAGTTAGGCACATATTTAACCCCGTGATCTCCCTAGATGTTAAACCCTTCCCAGACAGTGTCTTAGTACAGTGACAGTGCATATTTTTAGCAATGATTACTGTAATAATGGCAGTGGTGATGTAAGTGGCAGTTAGTGTAAGATTGGCCCCCGCAATATCGCAGATTGCTGCCATTAGTAAAAAAATAGAAAGAAAATAAAAATTCCAGAATATCTCATAGGCATAGGTTTGTAGGAGCTATAACTTTAACACAAACCAATCAATATACACTTAATGGGAATTTTTTTTTTTTTATTCAAAAACATTTCGCAGAAAACATTTTGGCCAAAATGTATGAGGAAATTATATATTTTTTTTATTATTATTGGCAATGTTTTAGGGCAGAAAGTAAAAAATATTGTTCTTTCTTTCAAAGTTTTCAATCTTTTTTCGTTTATATCGCAAAAAATAAAAATAAATCAGTGGTGAATAGTGATGAGCCGAACACCCCCGGGTTCGGTTCGCACCAGAACCCGCGAACGGACCGAAAGTTCGAACGAACATTAGAACCCTATTAAATACAATGGATGCGAACGTTCGAATTCTAAAGTGCTAATTATAACAACTATTATGCATGTTATTGTCATAAATAGGGTTTGGGAACCCGGGTTGTGCACCAGGGGACATGTATCAATGCAAAAAGAAGTTTTAAAAACGGTCGTTTTTCGGGAGCAGTCATTTTAATGATGCATAAAGTGAAAAAAAAAAAGTCAAATATTCCTTTAAATATCGTACCTGGGGGGTGTCTAAAGTATGCCTGTGAAGTGCCACGTGTTTCCCGTGTTTAGAACTGTCCCTGCACAAAATGACACTTCTAAAGGAAAAAAAAGCCATTTAAAACTGCTTGCGGCTTTAATGTAATGTCTGGTCCCGGTAATATGGATGAAATTCTTTAAGAAAAATGGCATAGCTACCCCATGACCCCCCCCCTACCCCAGCCCATTACCAGCCCCTTTGGGTCTTGTATGGATATTAAGGGGAACCCCGCACATAAAATAAAAAAGGCCCTATATACTCTGAACAGCCGTATACAGGCGGTGCATACAAGACAGGGACTGTAGGTTTGTTCTTATGTAGAATCTGTTTGTAATTTTGAACAGGTACATTGTTGAAGTGTAGCTCCAGCCCAAAAATCTATTTTTAAACTTTTTGGGAAACATAGGTAAGGGTTATCACCCCTGTAACATTTGTTTTGCTGTCTGTGCCCCTGTTCAGAACATTTCACCTCACTTTCCGTCCCAATGACAACTGTTTTTGAAATGTGGTGTTTTTCTTGAAACAAGGATTGCTGATAAAGCATCAGTACAGATGAGACCCCTTTCTCCCATATTTATTCTTACAGGAGAGAATTTTCCTTTCTAGGGGTAGATTTCCTTTCACTTCCTGTTGTCTTCTTTCGTTTGCAAGTAGGAGTCGTTTGTAAGTTGGATGTTTGAAAGTAGGGACCTGCCGTATATACTCTGCAGAAATAGGCCCCTTAGTTGTTGGTGTTGGCACAACACTGTAAGCACTCAGTTACTCTTGGTTGGTGCTGGAACGCCCTGCTGTCAACTATTATATCAGGAATTTTAATTACATATAATTGTTGAACAGTGGTAGTAAAAATTGGGGCTTTGATGGTGGTGCTGGTGCCACAACACTGTAAGCCCTGACAGTTACTCTTGGTGGGTGCAGCAATGGGCCCTGCTGTGAATTATTAGATCAAGAATTGTAATTACATGCCCCTTTTGAACAGGGGCTGAAAAATTGGGCCTTTCGTGGTGGTGGTGGTGGTGGCGTTGCCACAAGACTGTAAGCCCTCAGAGTTACTCTTGGTGGGTGCAGAAATGGACCCTGCTGTGAATTATTAGATCAAGAATTGTAATTGCATGCCCCTGTTGAACAGGGGCTGAAAAATTGGGCCTTAGGCACTGGTGGCACAACACTACAACCCCTCACAGATACTGTACTTGGAGCACAGCAATGAGCCCTGTTGCAAAGTATTGCTTCAAAAATTGTAATGACACGCCCCTGTTAAACAGGGGCTGAAAAATTGGGCCTTAGGCACTGGTGCCACAACACTCCAACCCCTCACAGATACTGTACTTGGAGCACAGCAATGAGCCCTATGGCAAATTATTGCTAAAAAAATTGTAATTACACGCCCCTGTAAAACAGGGGCTGAAAAATTGGGCCTTAGCCACTGGTGGCGGCACCCATAAACAAAAATGATCTTCCAAGCTATCATCATCAATCGTATCATTGAGGACTCGGAGGAGGAGGATAGCCAGTCAACATAACAGCACAGGCACTCAGCATCAGCATCAGTCTTGAAGGGATGTGACATGTTAAAATCAATTAGTCTGTTATATCAGCATCAGGTGTGTGGTAGCTGGTGGTGATCCAAGACTGGTTCATCTTGATGAAAGTCAGTCGATCAACCGAGTCGGTGGACAGGCGCACCCTGTGATCCGTGACAAATCCTCCAGCAGCACTGAATGTGCGTTCCGAAAGAACGCTGGATGCAGGACAGGCCAGTAGCTCAATTGCATACTGTGCAAGCTCTGGCCAGTGATCCATCCTCAAGACCCAGTAAGCCAGAGGATTTTCGGTGGGGAAGGTGTCCAAGTCTGACCTTGCCCCTAGATATTCCTGCACCATGTTTATCAGACGCTGGCGATGGTTGCTGGAACCGATCATACTTTGGGGCTGCGGACTAAAGAATTGTCTGAACGCATCGGTCAGACGGCCACCTTCCCCACCGCTCCTTCTTTGACTGGCCGAAGCCTCAGCAACTCGTTGTCCAGGACCAGGAGTTTGTAACCTCCCAGTCTCTGGGAACGCGTTGCACAGACCTTTCTGCAAGGCCTCCCGGAGTTGTCTCATCCTCTGCTCCCTCTGCGACGGTAACATAAGGTCCGCAACCTTACCCTTGTACCGTGGATCAAGGAGAGTGGCCAGCCAGTAATGGTCCCTCTCCTTGATCCGAAGAATACGAGGATCCTTCCGCAGACTTTGCAGGATCAGGGAGGCCATGCAGCGTAGGTTTGCTGAGGCATTCGCTCCGGAGTCCTCTGGGTCACTAAGGACGACATGATCCGCAGCCACCTCCTCCCAGCCACGTACAAGTCCACTGGTTTCTTGGGACTGTAAATCATCCCTAAAAGACTGCTGCTGATGATGCTGAGTGCCAGCCTCCACCTCCATGCTGACACAATCCTCCTCCTCCTCCTCCTCCTCCTCCTCCTCCTCTTCCTGTGCGATGGGTGGGACAGAAGGAACACTGTCTGGGTAAAGGGGGCCTTGAGAGGCAAGGAAGTCCTCCTCTTCCTGCCTCTGTTCTGCCTCAAGTGCCCTGTCCATTATTCCACGCAGCGTGTGCTCCAACAGGTGGACAAGAGGTACAGTGTCACTGATGCATGCACT
Organism: Rana muscosa; assembly: GCA_029206835.1. NCBI lineage: Eukaryota > Metazoa > Chordata > Amphibia > Anura > Ranidae > Rana > Rana muscosa. The sequence goes on from CM055118.1 coordinate 288,149,382, forward strand.
GTCACTGCTCACCATCCTCGTGGCCTCCTCAAATGGTGCCAGGACAGTGCATGCATCCCTGATCATGCCCCACTGGCGTGGAGAAAAAAAACCAAGCTCCCCTGACCCTGTCCTGGTGCCGTAGTCGCACAGGTACTCATTGATGGCCCTCTGCTGCGTGTGCAGCCGCTGCAGCATGGCCAACGTTGAGTTCCACCTGGTGGGCATGTCACATATAAGGCGGTTCTTGGGCAGGTTCAACTCCTTTTGCAGCTCAGCCAGGCGAGCACTGGCATTATAAGATCTGCGGAAATGCACACAGACTTTCCTGGCCTGCCTCAGGACATCCTGTAAGCCCGGGTGCCTGCCCAAGAACCGCTGCACCACCAGGTTAAGGACGTGAGCCACACAGGGCACATGGGTCAGTTGTCCCTGTCGGAGGGCGGAGAGGAGGTTGGTGCCATTGTCGCAAACCACCATTCCTGGCTTAAGCTGGCGTGGCGTCAACCACCTCTCGGCCTGGCCCTGCAGAGCAGACAGGACCTCTGCCCCAGTGTGGCTTCTGTCCCCCAAACACACCAGCGCAAGCACGGCATGGCATCTTTTTGCCTGCGTACTTGCGTAGCCCCGTGAACGGCTACGGAGCACCGCTGGTTCATAGGACAAACCACAGGAAGAGGCCATGGAGGAAGAAGAAGAGGAGGGGGTGGAGGAGAGAGGTGTGTCACAACCAGTAGTAGCATTTTGGAGGCGTGGCGGTGGGACAACCTCCAACACTACTGCACCTTGTCCTGCATCCTTCCCAGCTGCCAAAAGAGTGACCCAATGGGCCGTGAAAGAAAGGTAACGTCCCTGTCCATGCCTGCTGGACCATGAGCCAGCGGTAATATGCACCTTACCGCTGACCGCCCTGTCCAGCGAGGCCAAGACATTGCCTTCCACATGCCGGTAGAGAGCCGGAATAGCCTTCCGTGAGAAAAAGTGGCGTTTGGGAACCTGTCACTGAGGAACCGCACATTGCACAAACTCACGGAAGGGGGCCGAGTCTACCAACTGAAAAGGCAGCAGTTGAAGCGCTAGCAATTTAGCCAAGCTAGCATTCAACCGCTGGGCATGTGGATGGCTGGGAGTGAACTTCTTTCGATGGTCCAGCAGCTGGGGCAGGGAAATTTGCCTGCTAGAATCGGACGTCGGTGTACTGCTAGCAGAGTGGCCGCAAGTACTTGGCTGTGACACACCTAATTCTACACCTTCATTCCTCTCAGTGCATGTTTCAGAGAGGACTGAAGTTATAGTGGGGTTGGAGATCCCAGCTGATGCGGTGCAAGGAGAGGTCCGCTTTGTTCTTTGGTGTGGGTCTTTGAGGTAGGCTTGCCAACGAGCTGCATGGCAGGTCAACATATGTCTGGTCAGGCATGTGGTACCCAAGCGGCTGATGTTTTGGCCACGCGATATACGCTTGAGACATATGTTGCAAACAGCAGCTGTGCGATATGATGCACTAGCCTCAAAAAAGGCCCACACCAAAGAACTTTTTGAATGACGGGCAGAGGCAGCGCCCTGCACAGGCGGAGCTCTGTGGTGTGATTCCGTCGGTGTACTGCCCTTACGCTGGCCACCAAAGGGCATCCTGCCTCGTTGGAGATGTGCCTCCTCCTCATCCTCATCCTCCTCCTCTCTCCTATTAGGCACCCACGTGGAGTCAGTGACCTCATCATCACCTCCCTCCTCATCACTGGAGGCAATCTGGCAGTATGCTGCAGCTGCTGGAACATGACTGCCAGATTGGTGTCCTTCTTGAGCATCCCCTCTGTCTGCTCTCACGCTACTGCCTTCCTCTAGCTGGGTTTCATCATCAGACCCTTCGAAACGCTGGGCATCCTCCTGGAGCATGTACCCAACACTGTGCTGAAACAGTTCGGGGGACTCCTCAGGAGGAGGACATGGTGGGTCTAGGGAAGGAGTGACTGATGATGAGTCTGACATTGATACCAGGGAAGAGGACGCTTTGGCAGCTGCTTTTCCAGTACCCTGAGCCTGGGTGAGAGAGGATGAGGAGGAGGAGGAGGGCTTGGTCATCCACTCTACCAAGTCTTCGGCATGATGTGGCTCAACATGTCCAGCTGCCGAAAAGAAGGACAAGCGTGTCCCATGGCCATGTGCTGATGACAATGCACCGCGTCCACGACCAGCACTGTTGCCCCCAGACACAGAGCCTGCTTGCCCTCTTTTATTGCCTCCTGACTGTCTGCCTCTCCTTGTTTGCCTTCCAGACATTCTAATAGATGGCCTGCAGGGAGATGGGAAAAAAGCAATAAGGGCTACCTTCAGGTGTCCTTCTCTGTCCCTTGAAACAAGGATTTTGACAGTGAAAGAAACTGACACACTCTCCCTACCTACAGTTTTCTGTCCCTAGAAAATTATTTTTTTTTAAGCACAATTTAGTACAAGGAGAATTCACTCACTGTCCTTCCAGGTCCCTGGAAACAAGGACTTTGACAGTGAAAGAAACTGACACACTCTCCCTACCTACAGTTTTCTGTCCCTAGAAAAAATGCTTTTTTTAAGCACAATTTATCACAAGGAGAATTACCTCACTGTCCTTCCAGGTCCCTGGAAACAAGGACTTTGACAGTGAAAGAAACTGACACACTCTCCCTACCTACAGTTTTCTGTCCCTAGAAAAAATGTTTTTTTTAAGCACAATTTAGCACAAGGAGAATTACCTCACTGTCCTTCCAGGTCCCTGGAAACAAGGACTTTGACAGTGAAAGAAACTGACACACTCTCCCTACCTACAGTTTTCTGTCCCTAGAAAAAATGTTTTTTTTAAGCACAATTTAGCACAAGGAGAATTACCTCACTGTCCTTCCAGGTCCCTGGAAACAAGGACTTTGACAGTGAAAGAAACTGACACACTCTCCCTACCTACAGTTTTCTGTCCCTAGAAAAAATGTTTTTTTTAAGCACAATTTAGCACAAGGAGAATTACCTCACTGTCCGTCCAGGTCCCTGGAAACAAGGACTTTGACAGTGAAAGAAACTGACACACTCTCCCTACCTACAGTTTTCTGTCCCTAGAAAAAATGTTTTTTTTAAGCACAATTTAGCACAAGGAGAATTACCTCACTGTCCTTCCAGGTCCCTGGAAACAAGGACTTTGACAGTGAAAGAAACTGACACACTCTCCCTACCTACAGTTTTCTGTCCCTAGAAAAAATGTTTTTTTTAAGCACAATTTAGCACAAGGAGAATTACCTCACTGTCCTTCCAGGTCCCTGGAAACAAGGACTTTGACAGTGAAAGAAACTGACACACTCTCCCTACCTACAGTTTTCTGTCCCTAGAAAAAATGTTTTTTTTAAGCACAATTTAGCACAAGGAGAATTACCTCACTGTCCTTCCAGGTCCCTGGAAACAAGGACTTTGACAGTGAAAGAAACTGACACACTCTCCCTACCTACAGTTTTCTGTCCCTAGAAAAAATGTTTTTTTTAAGCACAATTTAGCACAAGGAGAATTACCTCACTGTCCTTCCAGGTCCCTGGAAACAAGGACTTTGACAGTGAAAGAAACTGACACACTCTCCCTACCTACAGTTTTCTGTCCCTAGAAAAAATGTTTTTTTTAAGCACAATTTAGCACAAGGAGAATTACCTCACTGTCCTTCCAGGTCCCTGGAAACAAGGACTTTGACAGTGAAAGAAACTGACACACTCTCCCTACCTACAGTTTTCTGTCCCTAGAAAAAATGTTTTTTTTAAGCACAATTTAGCACAAGGAGAATTACCTCACTGTCCTTCCAGGTCCCTGGAAACAAGGACTTTGACAGTGAAATAAACTGACACACTCTCCCTACCTACAGTTTTCTGTCCCTAGAAAAAATGTTTTTTTTTAAGCACAATTTAGCACAAGGAGAATTACCTCACTGTCCTTCCAGGTCCCTGGAAACAAGGACTTTGACAGTGAAAGAAACTGACACACTCTCCCTACCTACAGTTTTCTGTCCCTAGAAAAAATGGTTTTTTTAAGCACAATTTAGCACAAGGAGAATTACCTCACTGTCCTTCCAGGTCCCTGGAAACAAGGACTTTGACAGTGAAAGAAACTGACACACTCTCCCTACCTACAGTTTTCTGTCCCTAGAAAAAATGTTTTTTTTAAGCACAATATAGCACAAGGAGAATTCACTCACTGTCCTTCCAGGTCCCTGGAAACAAGGACTTTGACAGTGAAAGAAACTGACAAACTCTCCCTACCTACAGTTTTCTGTCCCTAGAAAAAATGTTTTTTTTAAGCACAATTTAGCACAAGGAGAATTACCTCACTGTCCTTCCAGGTCCCTGGAAACAAGGACTTTGACAGTGAAAGAAACTGACACACTCTCCCTACCTACAGTTTTCTGTCCCTAGAAAAAATGTTTTTTTTAAGCACAATTTAGCACAAGGAGAATTACCTCACTGTCCTTCCAGGTCCCTGGAAACAAGGACTTTGACAGTGAAAGAAACTGACACACTCTCCCTACCTACAGTTTTCTGTCCCTAGAAAAAATGTTTTTTTTAAGCACAATTTAGCACAAGGAGAATTACCTCACTGTCCTTCCAGGTCCCTGGAAACAAGGACTTTGACAGTGAAAGAAACTGACACACTCTCCCTACCTACAGTTTTCTGTCCCTAGAAAAATGTTTTTTTTAAGCACAATTTAGCACAAGGAGAATTACCTCACTGTCCTTCCAGGTCCCTGGAAACAAGGACTTTGACAGTGAAAGAAACTGACACACTCTCCCTACCTACAGTTTTCTGTCCCTAGAAAAAATGTTTTTTTTAAGCACAATTTAGCACAAGGAGAATTACCTCACTGTCCTTCCAGGTCCCTGGAAACAAGGACTTTGACAGTGAAATAAACTGACACACTCTCCCTACCTACAGTTTTCTGTCCCTAGAAAAAATGTTTTTTTTAAGCACAATTTAGCACAAGGAGAATTACCTCACTGTCCTTCCAGGTCCCTGGAAACAAGGACTTTGACAGTGAAAGAAACTGACACACTCTCCCTACCTACAGTTTTCTGTCCCTAGAAAAAATGTTTTTTTTAAGCACAATTTAGCACAAGGAGAATTACCTCACTGTCCTTCCAGGTCCCTGGAAACAAGGACTTTGACAGTGAAAGAAACTGACACACTCTCCCTACCTACAGTTTTCTGTCCCTAGAAAAAATGTTTTTTTTAAGCACAATTTAGCACAAGGAGAATTACCTCACTGTCCTTCCAGGTCCCTGGAAACAAGGACTTTGACAGTGAAAGAAACTGACACACTCTCCCTACCTACAGTTTTCTGTCCCTAGAAAAAATGTTTTTTTTAAGCACAATTTAGCACAAGGAGAATTACCTCACTGTCCTTCCAGGTCCCTGGAAACAAGGACTTTGACAGTGAAAGAAACTGACACACTCTCCCTACCTACAGTTTTCTGTCCCTAGAAAAAATGTTTTTATTTAAGCACAATATAGCACAAGGAGAATTCACTCACTGTCCTTCCAGGTCCCTGGAAACAAGGACTTTGACAGTGAAAGAAACTGACACACTCTCCCTACCTACAGTTTTCTGTCCCTAGAAAAAATGTTTTTTTTAAGCACAATTTAGCACAAGGAGAATTACCTCACTGTCCTTCCAGGTCCCTGGAAACAAGGACTTTGACAGTGAAAGAAACTGACACACTCTCCCTACCTACAGTTTTCTGTCCCTAGAAAAAATGTTTTTTTTAAGCACAATTTAGCACAAGGAGAATTACCTCACTGTCCTTCCAGGTCCCTGGAAACAAGGACTTTGACAGTGAAAGAAACTGACACACTCTCCCTACCTACAGTTTTCTGTCCCTAGAAAAAATGTTTTTTTTAAGCACAATTTAGCACAAGGAGAATTACCTCACTGTCCTTCCAGGTCCCTGGAAACAAGGACTTTGACAGTGAAAGAAACTGACACACTCTCCCTACCTACAGTTTTCTGTCCCTAGAAAAAATGTTTTTTTTAAGCACAATTTAGCACAAGGAGAATTACCTCACTGTCCTTCCAGGTCCCTGGAAACAAGGACTTTGACAGTGAAAGAAACTGACACACTCTCCCTACCTACAGTTTTCTGTCCCTAGAAAAAATGTTTTTTTTAAGCACAATTTAGCACAAGGAGAATTACCTCACTGTCCTTCCAGGTCCCTGGAAACAAGGACTTTGACAGTGAAAGAAACTGACACACTCTCCCTACCTACAGTTTTCTGTCCCTAGAAAAAATGTTTTTTTTAAGCACAATATAGCACAAGGAGAATTCACTCACTGTCCTTCCAGGTCCCTGGAAACAAGGACTTTGACAGTGAAAGAAACTGACACACTCTCCCTACCTACAGTTTTCTGTCCCTAGAAAAAATGTTTTTTTTAAGCACAATTTAGCACAAGGAGAATTACCTCACTGTCCTTCCAGGTCCCTGGAAACAAGGACTTTGACAGTGAAAGAAACTGACACACTCTCCCTACCTACAGTTTTCTGTCCCTAGAAAAAATGTTTTTTTTAAGCACAATTTAGCACAAGGAGAATTACCTCACTGTCCTTCCAGGTCCCTGGAAATAAGGACTTTGACAGTGAAAGAAACTGACACACTCTCCCTACCTACAGTTTTCTGTCCCTAGAAAAAATGTTTTTTTTAAGCACAATATAGCACAAGCACAAAACACACTGACACTCTCCCTACCTATCCTTCTCTTTCCCTAAACTAAAGGAATCCAGGTTAAGCAAGAAAGAAATAAAAGTCACTGTCCCTGCCTATGCTGCTCTATCCCTGCTCCGGAACACACTACACTAGGCCGCCGTGCTGGCGGCCTTTTATAGTGTGGGGCGTGTACTAAACCCCCTCAGCAATAATTGGCCACAGGCATCCTGCCTGTGGCCAATCATTGCTCTCCTCGCTGCCGGCGCTGTGATTGGCCAAGCATGCGGGGTCACAGTGCATGCTTGGCCAATCACAGCGCCTGGATGACACTGCGATGGCGTAGTGCATTGTGGGCCGTTCGCGTCACTCGAATTTGGCGCGAACGGCCCAAATCGTTCGATCTTCGTCGAACGATCGAACAGCCGATGTTCGAGTCGAACGTATGTTCGACTCGAACACGAAGCTCATCCCTAGTGGTGAACAAATGCCACCAAAAAATAAAAATAAATTTGGCTTGGGTACAGCGTTGCATGACCACACAATTGGCAGTTTTAGCGCAGTGCAGAATAGCAAAAAATGGCCTGGTTATGAAGGGGGTAAAATCTTTCTGAGTTGAAGTGGTTAAATATACTGGCTTATGACAGGTAGCTTCACTTTTTCTTTGCTAATATTGCTTTATAGTGCCATAAGACAGGAATACAATATAATTTCCCCAATATTTCAGTAAGCAGGAAACCACTGTTTTGTGCCAAAATAGACAATTTCTTCACTTTGCAATGCTGCCCAAAAAGTTTCCAGGGCTTAGTATATATACCTAAATGTCAACCTGTGTTTACATGTATGGCTCTTTAAAAGTTACTTGGAAATCAAGAGTTTCTGACAGTTTTTAATAAGAATCTGAAAATTAAAGAAGTGGCCAGTGTGTCCTTTTTTTTTGTTTTGCATCTTGCCTTTGAGTAAAACATAAAATATTTCCAACAGCATAAGAAATGGTCTGTATTTTATTCTTCCGGTTATAAATTCTGAATGGATGTATTTTGAAACCATTATTTACCTTTTAATGCACTTCGGAGAGTAATATCAATTTTATGCCAATGTCACTTTAATGTCTTTAAAGTTCTTCCAGTAAAACAAAAGGTCAGATCCTCTTAAAGAAAATTTGCATTGATTATTTTTTTTCCACACTAATCAGAGAGCCTACACATCCTGAATTAATTTTTAATGCAGATAATAAAGTCCAATGACCTTGAAGCGTCATGTTTATTTTTGTTTAAGTCTATCAAATTGAACTTATATTTAAACTCCCAGGGCACTATGAGTTTTTTTTAAAGAAAAAGCACATTGGTAACTGTTAAAACAATAATGAATAAGGTGGGGCTATAGCAGTACGGCCAAAATGCTGTTGCAGGTATGCACCACTAGGTGTATTCTGCACTTCATATTTGTCCCCTTTTCACCACATTTTGTGGCAAAAAATCAAAGCAGCTGAAAAAATCCACTAAAATAAGGAAGACTGCATATTCTCTGCAGGAAAAACCCTGGTGGAAATTGAACCGATGACCCCAAGTTAAATGGGCAACTGCCCTGTCACTGGATCTGGTGCTCTGTGCTCACTGTGCTAATGGCCTCAGTTCAGGGAACCGTATATACTCGAGTGTAGCGATACCCCCAACTTAAGAGAGCCGCTGATATTATTTTGGGCCCTGTACACAGCACTGCCAACCCCCGGCAATCTACTCGACCCTCCCCTGGCACAGCTAGTCTAGGGAATGATAGACTGGTAATGTCTCTGCGATCATCTATGACACAGTCCCACAATAAAGCAAACAGTGATAAAGTACAGTAATTGACACTGATACTGGAGTACTTAACTATAGCAACTTTACTTTAGTATAAAAGTTAGGTAGAAGTACAGTACATCATAACACATGCAGAGCCCTGCAATATTAGACACTTAGCAATACTGTATAGAAATAACTAGCACACCACGCTGCAGCTATCCTCCCCATGAGCAATATGGCGCCCAATAATGTCCTACGCTACCCAGTCAGGCCTGACTTAAAGTAAGGTACAGTCTTAGGGTGAAGAATCTTCGCATGCAAGGAAATCGGTGGTGCACATCAGGAACAACAATTTGTAATCCAACAGGACTGTATCTCAGTAAAGTAACAACTCCCAGGAGACTATCAAACTCAGTTCTGAAAATAGTCTCCTGCTAGGATAGTTGATATAGCACTAAGGGCCAAAGCAGTCAGTAGGCCTAAACAAAGTACTTGGCTATAACTTTGAGGAAGTGCTCTCTCACCACACCGGACTTAGTTCCCGTCCGTAACTTCCACCGCTGTGTATCCGCACACAGGGTCTGCGATAGCCGGGTCTTCGGTCCTCCTGAGGTCAGTGAGAAACAAATGGAGATCAGGTGCCACATAGGCTCCGCAGTGGAGTGGAAGGCTCTTTGGAAGTGTGCAAGGCCGCACAGGGGATCCTCTTGCTAGAAGGGCGGTGTCCCAAAGAGGCCGAGTTCCGCCTCCCCTTCACCTTTATAGCCCACCCCATGAGTCTCTGTGGTTGGCAATGCACCTTGGGTGCTAAACGGGGTTCTGGGTATCGTAGTCCTGAGGCCTTAAAGGAGACCCCCGCTACACGAGTATAAGCCGACCCGAATATAAGCCGAGGCAGCTAATTTTACCACAAAAAACTGGGAAAACGTATTGACTCGAGTATAAGCCTAGGGTGTCCATCTGAATGCCTCACTGTGCCTCACTTTGCCTCACTGTGTCCATGTGCATGCCTCACTGTGTCCATGCCTCACTGTGTCCATGCCTCACTGTGCCCATGCCTCACTGTGCCCATGACTAGACTGACATTTAACATGGGAGTCTATGGAAGGGGTGCCCGGCTTTGAAAAACTTTGCACACATTTATAGAGGAGAAATGGGGCTACATGTGTGCCAAGTTTCGGGTCCAGGGGACCTACGACCGGCCGGTACCGGGTCCCCAAAGTCACCAGAGAAATTACCGTTTAACATGGGAGTCTATGGAAGGGGTGCCTGGCTTTGAAAAATCGGTGCTCCCCAGCCAACAAACTTTTCACACTTGTAGAGGAAGAGTGTGGCTACATGTGTGCCAAGTTTGGTAGCGGGTCCCCAAAGTCCGGGAGATCAGTCGCAAAAAGGTGACTCGAGTATAAGCCGAGGGGGGCATTTTCAGCACAAAAAAATGTGCTGAAAAACTCGGATTATACTCAAGTATATACGGTAATTTGTTAGCATTTTGGCAACAACTGGTAATGAACTTCTCTAAAAACCCTACTTGCCTCTGAAGTGTCGGGATGACAATATTTCTATTATGGAGACACTGTTGACACTACAGAGTCAACTGTGGGGGACCCACTTTTCCAAAATAACTACCAATAGCTTTTATTGTATGTATTTCTAAGAATTAATATACAATTTGTGCAAAGGCTTGCTATCAAAGGGTGATTTATTGACTATATGCTACTTTGTACCCTGACCTTGTTGGATACTTGGAGGGCCTATTCATAGCAGTGAGTTATCCTCTGGACACCACAATTTGTACTCCATGCTGCACCTGTAAAGCTAAGTACAATGTAGGCTGTGGTACAGAGCCTGCAATGCCCCATGAAATGCTCTATGTACAACCCTGCAGGGATCACTCTATGATTGGAGGGGAGGTTGGTCACATGACTTGCCTTGTATGCCCATGGTATGGTCATTATGCTGCTTCCCTAATGGGTCTCTTGGTGTATTTTAGAGTATCTTCCACTCTAAAGCCCCTTACACATCATCAGAATATCGTTCAAAAGAATACAGCTTTCGTAGCGATCGTATGATAATCTGATCGTTAGTACACAGCTTTCGTCTGAAATTTTCTGAAGGGACAAACACAAAACGTTTTCATTTAATCAGTACAGTTTTTTGTACGAAAATTTAATTACATTACATCACTCCCACATTTTTATTCTGTCGTACGAGACTTTTTGTACTTTAGTAACCAATTTGTTCTCAATATGGAGACTAGCATGCAAAAAAAACAAACACATTATTATTCGTCCGATAATGTGTACTAGGCTTAATCCGTTTAATATATTTTTATTGAAACAAAGAAATGGCATTGTAATGAGAATAACAACACTTAATGGCAGCACTCTAGTCATCTATAGTGTGAGTTTCGTCATGCTCTCCTGCCATTTTGCATCCTATACGGTAAAAATGGCACAAACATGCAGTGAAGAAAAATTTACTATAAATGACAACTTTTTCAGGAAAAAAAATAAGTCAGGGTAAATCAAAAATATGAGAGGGAAGAAGAGAAGAAGGAAAAAAAGGAAGAAAAAAGCAACAGTAGAGTAGCATCCAGCAGAGGGGACCACCATCCAAATCTGCAATCGGGAAAAAATTCAGTAATTACATCTAATGGTGTCTAACAATGGTGGCTCGACCAAATATGGGTTGCGCAGGTAAAGGAGAAACAGCTATATAGGATACAAATAAGGGAGAGTCAAAAAACTCCATCCACGGGGTCCACACTTCCCTAAACTTGGATTTTTTTTGCTTACTGTAGAAATGAACTCCTCCATTCGCATAGTGTGGTTCATCTCAGCTACCTACTCCTGTAGAGTTGGTGCTATGTGAGATTTTCAGTGTCTTGGAATTAAAGCTCTGCCTGCCATAAACAAAAATCTGAATAAGCCCTTTTTAATAGATTTTTTTTATTTATTTTTTTAATTCTTTATTTATTCAAAAGGTGGTAGAGAATACATAATTACATCGCATTTCCACTCTTACAAGTCCATTATTCTACATTACATTTTTCTTCCTCTTTCTTTTTTCTTTTCCCTTTTCGTTAATTTGAAATTCCTTCTTCCTCTTTACATAGGTAATCACCTATTATACTCTTATAGTTTACCCAAATTGGAATCGAAATATCGCCTGCTTTAACTCTATTGCCAAATTATCACTCCTAATTCTCTAATCCACCTTTAATTCTATTTTTTTCTCTATATCCCCCAAACCCTACAAATCAACAATATCAACTAACAAACAAAAAAAAAAAAAGTTCCACCCCCTACCATCTCCCCGTCCCGCCGTCCCTCGCGACAAGGTGCAGGGGTTATTTACATTTCCTACGCCGGTGGACTTCCTTCTCCCATTCCCCCATCCATCTTTCTCTTCCCATCCTCTGAGTATACAAACCGGTCCCATACTGACCACGTCTGGGCATATTGTTCCTTTCTATTTTGAGCCGAATGTACCAAGTCTTCCATGGCCCCAATCTCTCTGACCTTATTAAGCCACCTTGCAATAGAGGGTGGTCTAGAGTCTCTCCAGTGCATTGTAATACATGCCTTAGCAGCATTTACCAAATGGCACAGCACCGACTTTCTATATGTCTGTGCAGGGATGTGTGTAAAATGAAGTAAAAAAAAAGCAGGATCATCTGGTATTACAAAATCAGTAAGTTTTTGGGAGATCTTCTGGACCTCTAGCCAATATTTCCTGATCTCAGCACAGGACCAAAAAATATGAAACAGAGTTCCTTCCTCTTTTCCACATCGCCAACACCGGTCTGAGGCTTCGGCCGAGAATTTACGAAGCCTCACTGGGGTGTAATACCACCGGGTCATCAGTTTATAGTTTAGTTCCTGTATTTGCGTGCATATTGATGTATTTAAGGCTAAGTACATTTTTAATAGATTTAATTGATCCAGGGATCATAGAGAGAAGTGCTATCTCTGGGGTCTAAAAGGATACCTATGCGCCTACCAATAGGTGAAGCTAAAACTAAAATATAAAAGTGCTAATATATATATGAATGACACACAGCAGCTAAACTTCTATAGTGTAACCAACACAAATAAATATAGTCAAAAATGTTGAAGCAGCGCTAAATGTCAAAGTGCAAAATGCTTAAAGTGAAACGTGCTATAAAATGTTCTATAAATAGTCCAATAACACAATAAATGTAAAAATGACTAATAATACATGTGCATAAAAAAGCAATAATCGTGAAAAAATTGTATCCAAAAAATTAATGTGTCCCAAAAAATAGGCTGCAGCCTTTCCACCACTTCCAACCGTATCTTCCTGGAGTTTTTCTCTTACTCCATGGCTAGAGATCTGTTCCAATCACATGCTCTGAAGCTCTTGAAATCTGTCACCTAGAAAGTACTGCTATGTTGGCTACCGCCATCCATGAAACTGAGGCTCCTTATTATACAACGTCTTCTTATTAGTCTATCTCTATTCAGAAAGCTTGTGACTCCCTTTTAGCCTCGTACACACGACCGAGTTTCTCGTCGTAAAAAACCCATCGTTTTTCTCGACGAGATTCTTGTCAAGCTTTCCTTGCATACACACTGTCTATTCCAAATCTCGTCGTTGTTCTACGCGGTCACGTACAGCACGTACGACGGCAGTATAAAGGGGAAGATCGATTTCAATGGCGCCACCACTTGGGCTGCTTTTGCTGATCACGTGTTACTGCGTGTTAGTAAAAGTTTGGGAAGAGACGATTCGCGCTTTTCAGTCTTCGTGCTTTCAGTTCGTTTTAGCGTGACGAATGTGCTATCTCCTTTACGAAAGCTAGTTTTACCAGAAGAAGCGCTCCCGTCTCATACTTGATTCTGAGCATGCGCGATTTTTGAAGACTCGGAAAAGCATACACACGAACGGTTTTCTCGTCGCAAAACAGGCCGTTGAGAAACCCAACGAGAAAATAGAGAATCCTGACGAGAAAATAGAGAGCAGGTTCTTTATTTTTCTCGTCGAGATTCCCGGCAGTTTTCTCTACGAAAAACCATACACACAAACGTTTTTCTCAGCAAGAAAGCTCTCTCTGCAGTTTTCTTGTCGTTTTTTGACTAGAAACTCGGTCGTGTGTACGAGGCTTCACTCAGGGAGGTTGTGCAGTGGAAGTGGTGGAAAGGCTGCAGCAATCCCTGCTTACTGAATATACACAAGAGTTGGAGAGCATCATCTTGAGTGCTGGAGATTGATCAAGGCTTTATCTGACCCTTTTGGGTCCATCAATAAGGTGAGAGGCTGGTATCATCGGGGGAGGATTGTGAGCATATGCCTGTTATGGTTGATTCCCTATTGATGTGAAAAGCTGGACTCCCACGCCTGTTCTTCTCCCTCTCTCCTATTCTTGTTTGCTGGAAATTTTCGTATTTTTTTGGAGATCATTACCCTTTGTGTGAACTTTCTATTATACACTATTTTTTGGGACACATTAATTTTTTGGATACAATTTTTTCACATGATTATTGCTTTTTTATGCACATGTATTATTAGTAATTTTTACATTTATTGGGTTATTGGACTATTTATAGAACATTTAGAGCACGTTTCACTTTAAGCATTTGGCACTTTGACATTTAGCGCTGCTTCAACATTTTTCACTATCTCTGGGGTCTCTGCCCATATTTTTCTCCTGATCAAATGACTAAGCTTGAATATAGCCGACCAATTTGGTATTATTACCGGACAGGACCACCACAGGTGTAAAGTGTGCCTCTCGGTTTGCCACACCTCCAACATTGGTCGGATACAGCCGGATTAATCTTGTTTAGTAGGATTGGACAATGGTACCATCTTGTTAAAAACTTGTAATTGCGTTCTTGAGTTCCTCCATGCCTCTTATCAGTTTGGTTGCCCTTCTCTGCACTTTCTCCAGTTCCCCAATATCCTTTTTGAGAACTGGTGCCCAAAACTGAACTGCATTATCCAGATGAGGTCTTACTAATGATTTGTACAGGGGCGAAATGATATCTCTCTCTCTGGAGTCCATACCCCTCTTAATACAAGAAAGGACTTTGCTCGCTTTGGAAACCGCAGCTTTTCATTGCGTGCCATTATTGAGCTTATGATCTACCAAAACCCCCAGATCCTTCTCCACTACGGACCCCCCCCAGTTGTACTCCCCCAAGTATGTATGATGCATTCATTTAGCCCCCAGTATGTGCCTACACTCTGCCCCCATCTATCATGCCTGTTTGTTTGGCTTTTTGATTGTCCACGTTGCAGGTTCGGTACTTCTCTAGCACAACTTTGGTGCTAGTATGCTTTTGTAAATGAAGTTTGTACTTTTAAATCTGTGTAGAATGACATGCTATATATACAACTTGCTTGTGTAAACTAATGGTGGCTGAAATGTGGAAATACAGTAGGTGAGCAGATCTGGAAACTTGAGCTATAAGAAGTGGTTTAACATACGAACACTTTTAGTGCACTTATTATCTTTGATCTTTGATGATGTTTCCCCAGCCCATTCAGCATGTATAAACAGTGGCAAGAAATAGTATGTGAACCCCTTGGCAGTAACTGGTTCTGCAATAATTTGCCATAAAATGTGATCTGATCTTCATCTAAGTCACAAGAATAGACAAACACAATATGCTTAAGTTGATAACACACAAACAATTATAATTTCTTGTTTCTTTATTAAAAAAAAAAAAACTTTAAACATTCGCAGTGCTGGAAATAAAAATAAGTGAACCCTTAATAGCTGGTTGAACCTCTTTTGATAGCAATAACTTCAAGCAAGCTCTTTCAGTAGCTCTGGATCAGACCTGCACAATGTTCAGGAGGAATTTTTGACCATTGCTCCTTACAAAACTGCTTCAGCTGAGACACATTTGTAGGATGTCTGCTGTGAACACCTCTCGAGGTCATTGCACAGCATCTCTATGGGGTTGAGGTCTGAGCTCTGACTGCGTATATGTCTTTTTTCTGAAGCCAGTCTTTGGTGGATTTATTTTTATGCATGGGGTCATTGTCCTGCTGCATCATCCAATTTCTATTAAAGGATAAGTTCACAATTTTTAAAATTTTCAGGGTGTAACATGTTATAAAAGGACCCACCCCTTGCTCCCTCCTGCTGCCCCTGCTTTGACAGCTAGCGGGGAATCTTCGCCCCCTGCTTGCTGTCACAATTTTTTTTCAAAATGTGGGCTCTGCCCGCCCGACGGCGTCACTCGTTCACAGTGTTCTGTGAATGGAAAACTACAAGTTCCGACAGCCTTGGTGGCTGTCAGCTTGTAGTTCTCAACAAACTACCATGGCACTGTAAGCAGGATTGTAGTTGATTGATTCTTCCTGTCAGAATGTACCGGCTTGCTTGTACGAGGTACAGTATCTCACAAAAGTGAGTACACCCCTCACATTTTTGTAAATATTTTGTTATATCTTTTCATGTGACAACACAGAAGAAATTACACTTTGCTACAATGTAAAATAGTGAGTGTACAGCTTGTATAACAGTGTAAATTTGCTGTCCCATCAAAATAAATCAACACACAGACATTAATGTCAAAACTGCTGGCAACAAAAGTGAGTATACCCTTAAGTGAAAATGTCCGAATTGGGCCCAAAGTTTCAATATTTTGTGTGGCCACCATTATTTTCCAGCACTGTCTTAACCCTCTTGGGCATGGAGTTTATCAGAGCTTCACTGGAGTCCTCTTCCACTCCTCCATGATGACATCATATGAGCTGGTGGATTTTAGAGACCTTGCGCTCCTCCACCTTCTGTTTGAGGATGCCCCACAGATGCTCAAGAGGGACAATCAGACCAATTTGATGCAGTGTGCGGCATATGGTCTAAGCACTGACAGGCTGACCTGCCACCCCTTCCACCTCGGCAGCAATGCTGGCAGCACTCATATGTCTATTTCCCAAAGACAACCTCTGTATATAACGCTGAGCATGTGCACTCAACTTCTTTGATCGACCATGGCGAGGCCTGTTACGAGTGGAACCTGTCCTGTTAAACCGCTGTATGGTCTTGGCCACCATGCTGCAGCTCCATTTTAGGGTCTTGGCAATCTTCTTATAGCCTAGGCCATCTTTATGTAGAGCAACTATTCTTTTTTTTTCAGATCCTCAGAGAGTTCTTTGCCATGAGGTGCCATGTTGAACTTCCAGCGACCAGTATGAGAGAGTGAGAGCGATACCACCAATTTTAACACACCTGCTCCCCATTCACACCTGGGACCTTGGAAAACTAACAAGTAAATGACAGGGAGGGAAATGGCTAATTGGGCCCAATTTGGACATTTTCACTTAGTACTCACTTAGTACTCACTTTTGTTGCCAGCGGTTTAGACATTAATGGCTGTGTGTTGAGTTATTTTGAGGGGACAGCAAATTTACACTGTTATACAAGCTGTACACTCACTACTTTACATTGTAGCAAAGTGTAATTTCTTCAGTGTTGTCACATGAAAAGATATAATACAATATTTAAAAAAATGTGAGGGGTGTACTCACTTTTGTGAGATACTGTATATATATATTTGTATTTATATTTTTGAAACCATTCTTACTTTACAGCATTTCTTCACACCTGCCTAAAACTTCTGCACAGTACTATATGCTTTATATATAGCACTTTTTTAGGTGTTTGTTACCTTTTTTGTTCTAAATAAATTTGAATGTGTTTTTTAACATTTTTCCAATGATGTAAACTACTTCTATACTTTAAAAGTCCCATTTATTTTCTATAGATAATGGGAAACCTGTCTGTCAATCTGTCAGGCTGAAGATGGCCTTTCTGTTGAAGTGAATGAAAGCGTCAAGACACATACACCATTACAGCTTGGAAAATTTCGGAAGCTTACAGTCAGTGCATGCAGACATGTGGAAGTGGGCAAACTTCAGAGAAGATTCTGGGGACAGCATTGTTGTAGATAAGTATATCCTGCACTTAAAGTCCTGGAGGAGAGGACGGAGGTACAAAAGAGTAAATGCGATAAAAGTACATTTATGTTTTAACTCTATAGCAACCACAATACATCAAAATATCAGTTTTGAAAGTAGAAATACTTTCAAAAGTGAGCAAGAAGAAACAAATGAGTAGAATAATCAGTGCTAGGGAATGAATGAAGGCAGAAAATACAAAAAAAAAATAGGACACGGCTTTGTAAAATTCTCCGGGCATAATTCGAAGTCCTTGGGGCAGTGTAAAATTGTTATTCTCCGACATCAAAACTTTATCAACAGAATTTATTAACATTAGCTGAAACCTATTTGCAGGAGTGCTGTAAAATGTCATCACATTTTATCAGGAATACAAAATATATGTAACCTAGTAAAACACTACACAAAAAAATAAAAATAAAAAAAAGAGAGTAAAGGAAAACAGGAACAAATGTTCTGCTGTTATCTGTTATAATAAATCATATTCGTTTGTTTAATTTTCCCAAAAGCTTTCCTTTTGTGACTTTTTTTTTCTTTCCATCAGTATTTTATGAATAACCCAACTGGCTGTGTTTATTTACCAAAAATAAATACATATAATAATAATAATCATAATAATATACTATGAAAACTAAAATAGACGGAACGTCTTATGCTTTTTATTTATTTTTGTAAATCTGTGTTTAGTAACCTTTTGATCCTTACATTAACCACTTGACCTCCAGAAGGTTTTACCCCACTTTATGACCAGGCAGTTTTTTGCGATATGGCACTGAATTACTTTTAACTGACAATTGCGCAGTTGGACGACGCTGTACCCATATAAAATGTATGCCTTTTTTTATCACACTCACAAATAGATTTTTCTTTTGGTGGTATTTTATCACCTCTGCAAGCTTTTATTTTTTGCGCTATAAACAAAAAAATTTTGAAAAAAAAACACTATTTTTTACTTTCTGCTATAAAACATATCCAATAAAAAAAAAAAAAAATCAGATTTCTTCATCAATT
Source organism: Rana muscosa (assembly GCA_029206835.1). Lineage (NCBI taxonomy): Eukaryota > Metazoa > Chordata > Amphibia > Anura > Ranidae > Rana > Rana muscosa. The sequence goes on from CM055118.1 coordinate 288,167,786, forward strand.
TAGGCCAATATGTATTCTGCTACATATTTGTGGTAAAAAAAATCCCAATAAGCGTATATTGATTGGTTTGCACAAAACCTATAGTGTCTATAAACTATGGAATATTATTTATTTTTTTTACTAGTAATCAGCGACTTATTTATTAGTGCGGTCAGTACAATCCCAACAGTGCCCACCAGTGCTGCCAATCAGTGCCCCCCAGTGCTGCCAATCAGTGCCCATAGGTGCTGCTAATCAGTGACTCATCGTCAGTGTCACCTATCAATGCTGCCTATCAGTGCCCATAAGTGCTGCCTACCAGTGCCTATCAATGCCACCTATCAGTGCCCATGAGTGCCGCCTATCATTGCCTTTCAGTGCCGCCTATCATTGCCCATCAGTGCCACCTATCAGTGTCCATTAGTGCCACCTATCAGTGCAGCCTCATCAGTGCCTCCTCATCAGTTCCCACCAGTGCCACCTTATCAATGCCCTTCAGTACCCATCAGTGCAGCCTCATCAGTGCACATCAGTGAAGGAGAAAAATTACATGTTTGTAAATTTTATAACAAACTATGAAAAACTTTTTTTTTCTCAAAAATGTTGGTCTTTTTTTGTTTATTTAGCAAAAAATAAAAACCCATTGGTGATTAAATACCACCTCTATTTGTGTGAAAAAAGTGATAAAAAATGTAATATGGGTACAGTGTTGCAGGACCACACAATTGTCATTCAAGGTGTAAAAGCACAGAAAGCTGGAAATTGGCCTAGATAGGAAAGGGGTAAAAGTGCCCAGTAGGCAAGTGGTTAAAATGCAAAGCAATATGGCTACCCGGAGGCTTTCTGTACACAGATGGAGTACAGAACGCCCCCAGAAAGGTAATTTCCTGCCTGTGTGATTGGCTTACAGATTTTTCCAGACATCTGCACTAAAATACAAATCATGTTTTTTGGCATCCTCCGCCCCAAAAATATCAGTAGAAAATCATGTCTAAAATGCAGACCTTGCAGTTTTCCTCGTTAGAGCCCTGCAGGTGCAACAGGTGATTGATAATTATGAAACCACTCCCATTAGATACACATGGGCACAGAGAACACACAGGGATTACTTCAGAATAAAAAAAGGTAGGAATCTGAAACAAAGTTTGTTAAAATTCTTGCAATGTACAAAGATCACCCAGAGGGGAATGTTTTTTTTCTCAACAAAAGTGGAGTTACTCTTTCACCCCTTCCATACCGGGCCATTGGGAAATGACGCCGGCAGGAACCCTCTCTCCCTCCGGGTGGACGTCATATGACGTCCTCCGCTTTGAGGGGGGATATCTGAATGATGCCTGCAGCTAGAGGCATCATTCAGATATCCTTGTTTAGAGCCGGCGATCCTGCCACCATAAGAATGATCATAGCGGAGGTTCCGCCGCTTGATCATTCTTATAGGCGGCGGGAGGGGACATCCCCCCTCCCACCGCCATCCGGTGCTTCTCCGGGCTCTCCCGTGCGATCGGGGACCCGGAGAGAATCGTCGGCGCCGGTGGTGGGTCACGTGATGAGCATAGAGATGACTGGTGACCAGATGGTCACCAGTCATCTCTATGATCGTCGGAGGCCCGGGCACGATGTGATGACGTCACGCCCGGGTCCTCAAATGTCCTCAAATGTAATCAAAGCCGCCATTGCGGCTGTAAGTATGAGATCAGTGAAATTTTTTTCACTGATCTCATGCTTTCCAGCCTGGAGGAGAGATGTGGTGTCTTATTGACCCCGCATCTCTCAATAAAGAGGACCTGTCACACACATTCCTATTACAAGGGATGTTTACATTCCTTGTAATAGGAATAAAAGTGTAAAAAAAAGTGTAAAAGTAAAATAAAAAAAAATATATATATTTTTTTTAAACGCCCGTCCCCAATAGCTCGCGCTTAGAAGCGAACACACACGTAAGTCCCGCCCGCATATGTGAGGTATCGCCGCGTGCGTTAGAGCGCGTGCAACAATTCTAGCACTAGCCCTCCTCTGTAACTCTAACCTGGTAACCTGTAAAAATTTTCAAAGCTATGGAGATTTTTAAGTACCAAAGTTTGGCACCATTCCATGAGTGTGCGCAATTTTAAAGCGTGATATGTTAGGTATCTTTTTACTCGGCGTAACATAAGCTTTCATATTTTACAAAAAAATTGGGCTAACTTTACTGTTTTGTTATTTTTTAATTCATGAAACAATTTTTTTCCCCCAAAAAAAGGCGTTTGAAAAATTATTGCGCAAATACCGTGCAAGATAAAAAGTTGCAACAACCGTCATTTTATTCCCTAGGGTGTCTAATAAAAAAACATATATAATGTTTGGGGGTTCTGAGTAATTTTCTAGCAAAAGAATGATGATTTGTACATGTAGGAGAGAAGTGCCAGAATAGGCCCGGTATGGAAGTGGTATAAAAAGCCCTGTATGGAAGTAGTTAAAGATTACTGTTAAAGGGCTACCAATTATCAATTATTTTTAAAATAAAATCATATACAAAAAAGTAGAACCAGTTGTTCGCTTTATATTTTTATTAATAACCCATAAGAATAAAACAAAGACATACAAAAAGGTATAAATATAATATAATAATAAAAAAAAAAAAAAAAAACATAAATTTCTCCTCATTCATAGATAAAGTTGATTAGAAAAAAAAAAAAAATAGTGCTTAAAGCTTGTTACCACTTGCGGACCGGCGCATACACATACACAGCAGCGGGGCGGCTAAAAATGAGTGAGCTAATCACACGAGCAGGAAATTATGTTTCTGGGGGGCGTTCTATACACATTTTTTTGTACAGAACACCTCCAGGTAGCCATATTGTATTGCATTTACAGAAAATTACAGAGATGCAGATTGGAAAGGAAAGGTCATTTTTAACCACTTCCTTACCCGCCCATAGTCAAATGACGTCCACAGATGGGATCTCCCATCCTTGGTGGACGTCATATGACGTCCTGGGTTTGTGGGGGGATATCTGAATGATGGGTGCAGTTAGAGGCATCATTCAGATATCCTTCTCTTCAGCCGGCGATTCTGCTCACAATAAGAATGATCATAGCGGTGGTTCCACTGCTTGATCGTTCTTATAGGCGGCGGGAGGGGACATCCCCCCCTCCCACCGCCATCCGGTGCTTCTCCGGGCTCTCCCGTGCCATCGGGGGCCCGAAGAAAGAATCGTCCGGCGCCGCTGTCTTGTCACATGACAAGCATAGAGATGACTGGTGACCAGATGGTCACCAGTCATCTCTATGACTGTCGGAGGCCCGGGCGCGATGTGATGACGTCACGTCCGGGTTCTCAGAAGTAAACAAAGCCGCAATTGCGGCTAGTAAGCATGAGATCGGTGAATTTTTTTTCACGAGCTCATGCTTTCCAGCCTGGAGGAGAGATGTGGGGTCTTATTGACCCCGCATCTCTCCATAAAGAGGACCTGTCACACACCATTGCTATTACAAGGGATGTTTACATTCCTTGTAATAAGAATAAAAGTGATCAAAAATAAAAAATAAAAAAAGTGTAAAAATTAAAATAATTAAGTAAAAAAAAAATAATATAATAATAAAAAAATATTAAAAGGCCCCTGTCCCCAGTAGCTCGCGCTCAGAAGCAAACGCACACGTAAGTCCCGCCCACATATGTAAACGCCATTCAAACCACACATGTGAGGTATCAACGCGTGCGTTAGAGCGCATGCAACAATTCTAGCACTAGACCTCCTCTATAACTCTAACCTGGTAACCTGTAAAAAAAATTAAAGCGTCGCCTATGGAGATTTGTAAGAACCGAAGTTTGGCGCCATTCCATTAGTGTGCGCAATTTTAAAGCGTGACATGTTAGGTATCTATTTACTCGGCGTAACATAATCTTTAATATTTTACAAAACAATTGGGCCAACTTTACTGTTTTGTTATTTTTTAATTCATGAAACCATTTTCTTTTCCAAAAAAAAGGCACTTGAAAAATTATTGCGCAAATATCGTGCAAGATAAAAAGTTGCAATGACAATCATTTTATTTCCGAGGGTGTCTGCTAAAAAAAACATATATAATGTTTGGG